>OZ007579.1:20304999-21652499 GCA_963931925.1 Onchidella celtica | reverse complement strand
CACTCAGCGGACGGGCATCATATCACTGACACTGACCATTGAGTGCAGTCAGTGTGGTCGGATCTTTCTTCATGACTTTGCCCAAAATCTGACAGTCCGGCAGACACTTCTTGAGACAACAAAACTCCCTACACACGACCGACTTTTTGTTCGTGCATGCAGCCAGTCAAGTCTCTCTGTGTGAGTACATCAGACACATTCTGATTTCTCAGATCTATGGGTTGTAGTTGTTGTCATAGTTAATATTGTTTTCTTTTTTCAGGTGCTTTTGATTAAACATCAACACCACAATTATCTTTTATCAGCTTTACTGCTGAGTCTGGTGTTATAATATATTTCTCACTTTTATCAGTAATCGTTTTGCTGTACTGTTTGCAATGTTGCGGTTGTGGTATGAACTATAACTATTCAAAGAAAGTATTTAGCTGCAATTATTTCTAGCAAGATTTTCTTCTTTTTTTTTAAACTGTGATGCATAAAAATTGTCGTTGTTTTTTTTTTATCTTCCTGTGTGTGTGTGTGTGTGTATTATTACTAATTTCATGCTCATGTATTACTGTGGCTGTCGTCATTGTCATCAAAGCTACATGGTTGGTCATCGGTAAACTGTCAAGCAGAAAAAAAGTTAATCGGAAAAAAAAGTGTCTCACGGACGTGACGTTAGGGGCGACCATGTCCCCATCCCCCCCAAAACAAGTCTAGTTAGCTGGTAGTTTGTTATCTAGGTGGATGTTTATACTTTATAAGATATATGTATCTAGACATATATATATATATACATATGAATCAACTTTTATTTCACTTGACTTTTTTCCGTTTGACTACTTTGCGAATGTCCGTCTGGTTTTCCTGGGTCATGCGAAAGAGCACACCATGTGTTTGCAGTCTATTTAAACGCGTGACTTTCAAATTTTCCTTGACAGCTTGTGAGAACTGGCACATTCGTCTCCGGTTCTCTGTCTGCTTGACCGCAAAACTGCCTCTTCAGTTGTTTATAGTAGACAGAATTTTATGGAGTACATTCTGGTTGGTCAGAGAAATCAAACGTCATGATATTAAGTATTACTGATACTGTCAAATTCATTTAATTGGCATGGTAAACAATAACATAACCAGTGTTGGATGTGTACTCCTCGCTAACGTAGAAGGGACAGGAAACCATCTATAGCAGATTTCTGCAATTCTCAGATAATTATACCAACAGCAATTTAACAAGCTGTCTTGTATCATGTCTGCATGTCTAGTATCTAGTTATCCAACAACAACAAAATTTAGTCCAACTACTGGGAACTTAGGCGAATGTAAAGGAACATAGCCGAGAGGGGGAGGGAGATTCCACGGAGAATCTTGAACTGCATGCTGTTCCACTGGCGGTGTGGGCGTCATTCACAACTAGAACAAACAAATCGCTGTTTCTGAGTTTACATTAAACGCGAAATTACAGGGACTGATTTTTATCTCATCTTGTTGCATTATAACCGTGTCCCCAAGCAATAAGTTGGTACATGTCGGTATGTTTGCCTGTATTTTATGGACGCCAAAACGCTGACCTGAAAAGACTAAAGCTCGTTCTTTCAAGGGATGATATGACACTAGAAATAACAAAGGGCCTGTTCTCCCCGTTTGTCCATTTGTCTGTTAGTCTGTCTAATTATTCTCCCAGACTCACAAATTTTTTGGTGTCGTTCCGCATAAATCATCTGCCAAATTCACATACTTGTGTTATTGTTTTCCGCTATTGAAATTATCTCCTTAGTCAGTCGTTTAAATTGCTTGAACTGGTTATGATCTTAATTTTTAATTTATGCTATTTGACAAACAATTACAAAGCTAATCGGAATGAAACATTTAAAGTATACTCATGAAACAATATTACGCCGAGCAAAGACAGAAACCCGATCAACTTTAGAAGAGATAAAAAAAATTAATAACCTGTGGCCGTTTCCGTGAACTTGGTGTAAATCCGCCCGTTTTGCACCATGGTGCAGGCTTAGTAGTGCGTACCGTCACCTTGGTGTAAACTCAAATGCATGAACTAAAGAACTTTACCTCTACCGACGCATCAATTGCCGCTTACCGCTGTAACAAAAATTGACATTGCTCTTGTACAGAATTCGTTTCGGCCAATCAATGCTACGAGAAAACAACGCCGATCAAAACAAAACTAAGAGATCCAGGGTGAGTAGAAATCCACCTTTTTTTGCTTGGCCCGTGAAGTCGTGGGTTGGAATGAAACATCAGTTACTTCCATTCTTTTTTTCTAGAGGAGACTCTTTCCCAAGCTTGTTACGCATTGCATAGATGATTTAGTCGTCCTCGGAGAAAGTGTAAAGTTACGAACCCTTTAGACGTAGGTATAGGCCTACGCAAAGTTCATGCATACCGGGCAGCGTTTTGTACCGACGCGTAAGGCCTACACCACCGTGTAACCAGTTACGCACAGTTCATGCACACGGCAAGAGACTAATTGTCGTTTCGTCCTGCATTCTATTTCGACTGTTGCATGAACAATGCAAGTAAAGATACGGAACAGGAGAAAATGATGGGAGACAGATTTCTCGGACAACAGCATCAAGGCTTAGTTTCAAGATACTGAGCATGCTTCACATACGCTGTACTACAACTCTCACTTCGGGGAAGGTGAGGGAGAATATAGACGAAAAACAGTAAATCTGTCTGAGCTCCACTGTCTCCAGAGATAGGATTCTACTTTGTAAGAAATTTCATCAACCGTAAAATAGTAGAAATCTTCATAATTTAATCTGACATTTGAATTGCTTGGCACAGAGCCATTTTTCTGTCTTTTTGATAGGTTTTTGGGTGGAGGAGGTGGAGGTGTGCTTTTTGATGTTTCCTAAGCACTTGAAACAGTTAGAAAAAATAATTCAGTAAACAGCTGTACCTTCAGATCCCGAACTGCCGCGTTTCGTTCGAATATTTTCTTGTATCACATACTTCATATTGCGTTACCGACTCAGGGAGTATGTATTTGGTACACTTACAGAAAAATGACCATACTTCACAATAAGAGAAATCATTCTGTCTTGAGTTTTAAAAAAATGTATGTTGTGAATGATGAGGGCATTCTGTGACAAAATATAAAAAAAGAGAAGAAAAAAGAAAAAAAAAGAAGTTATTGTGACATCAGTAGCTGTGCCATTCCACAAATGGCTAGGGGCAAAAGGCATCACTTCAGGAAGAAATCTGCACAAAGACTTAGGTCGAGATGCATTGCAGGTTGCAGATAGAGCAGCGCACCGAGATTTCGTAGGAAGTAATGTCGCCATGGGAGCACAAGTGCTCGAACATGCATTCGTGAAAAAAAAAAATTGAAGGCGAAATCAGCGACACAAGGCAAACTAAAAAAAAAAAAAACAACTTCTCCATCATTTCAAGTCTCCAATGTAAAAAAAATAAAAAAATTCAGCAGGTTGAAAGGGAGGCACTTTCAGTTTTTTTATGCAAATCCGAGCTATGTGAGAGGCCATAGGTCTTGTTAAAAATCGCTCGAGGTTTTTTCATAATATAGATCGAATATTGCTGAAAGCTGGGTCGCTTCTGCATCTTTGAGTCAAATAAAGAAGATGGCAGTTTTATGTCTGTTCCAACTCATTTAGATGGACTTTATTCGTGGCTGGGTCAGGAGTAAACACTGATTGGACGGGCTCCCACTAGACATACAGTAGTATATTATTTCAGCGTTTTCAGTTTCCGCGGAACGAAATTAATATTTCAAGAACATTGTTCTCAGCCTAGTTACTTTCAAAATTTACAAGTCGTGTCTGTAGTCCGCGACACAAGTTCAGTGGAGCTATCGGGAGCTGGCGGGGCTGTCTAGGCTAGCCTGAGTGCATTGTGAGAATGTGGGAATGTCACGGTCACATGGCCACATAACTTAGTCATTAATCAATGACGTTCCTTGAATTGCAGATTGGCTAGAATTGTCATAGAATTGAATTACGAATTGCTCATTGTCCCTACCTTTTATTAAAATTTCTTTTCTAATTTTCATCATTCTGCCGTCAACCCCCCCACCCCTTTCCCAAACCATATACTTGTTACTCATTCCCTGCCAATGTCCTCGCTGTTGGGCGCCTTCATGGGTCATAAATATGCTGTTGAAATTAGTTTTATCATTCGTTCCTTTTACATAATGGATTTTAGTTCATCACTTTTGTTTTCATGGAGCAACTTTTATTTTCTTGCGCGTCATGAGTCTGGGGCAAGCAAATCAATTGCATGAATTAGTCAACAGACCTATCGATGAGTGCCAGTTTCGTCTGAGATAAATTCCTGTATGTGTCCGAGAACAGAAGTTCAAAGATTATTCCCCAGGGAAGAAAAAGTTATTTTAGTCGTCCTAAAAGTCATGAGCCATTATCAGTTATCTTTAGTAGATGCCCACAGTCACAGACAAACATGTTTGAAGAAATATACAATGTATGGTCTAATCCGAGACACAGGATACCGAGACGAATCAATTCGTCATATTCCGTCCGTCGACTTGTGAACGTATCATCAATGTCAACAATGCAGCAATTCGCACTATCCCCCTTCATGATTGAACGAAAAAGAGAAGTACTCACAGTATTTATCCACATGCAGTTTGTAGACATTAAGCTGAAGAAGGAATGGTTCGTCTCGGTATTCTATGTCTCGGGTCTTATCGCACGGTAACAAGGATGTCGTACAATTAGTTAATGAATGAACTTTTTACACCAGTCAAAAAGATAGTGTACACACTTGTAACCTCCACCCTTTATCGTTGCTATGGTGATTTACAACAGATTTCAGGGATACACTACTACTTCAGCCCAAACTGTGGCTTTATTGAAATTACCTCATTCTTGCATTTAGACCATTATAGGGTAGAACTGTTGAATCATTTGTACAGCAGTTCATCGAAACAATGAAAATGTGTCATACATATCTAACGTGTATGGGACAGGAACAGCATGTCGCCAAGATCAAACGTTCATGACATGCCCTGCATCGTCAGTGCTAGACAGAAGTGCAGGAGTAGTAAATGTCTATCGACTACATAATTCAGCTGTCATTCGTAGGCACTTTTCAAAAGAACCGGTTTTGGCAGAATAATCTAGCTCACATCATGGAAAATTTTTAATTTCTCGTTCCTTAATTATGAAGAACTTTACTAGATCTATTTCTATTTATAGTATTTTTGTTACCTTTGACTTGGTGTTATTTTTGACTCACACTTGCCATTATTTTAAACATAATGATTCTTATGATACATTTGCTGTTGTTGCTGAAATTTTATTATTGCGCCTAACCTTTTTGTTATTACCGGTAATAATATTGAACAGCACTAACTCCTGTGCTGGGGATCATGTTTTATTCAGTGTTGTTTTCTGTGTTGCAAAGTCTGGTTTGCGCTAAGTCAGAACTTCAGTCTTTATACCCGGAAAGTGATGAGCCTGACAAACGCATCAACCTCTTTTTTCCATAGTATTGCCGGCCAGGCTACGGCGTCATCACTGCTAGTCGTTTTATGGGTGTGTAAGTTGCTTTTGAGTTAAAATGGACGAGCATCACAGAGACTGTAGCTCGTGGGCAATTCCCGGCTTAAAAGACCCTGTGTCAGATGACCTTGGTAAAGATCATGATTCCTTGGAGATCAGAAAAAAAAAAAAGACCACGTGTCAAAAAATTCTCACCCAACTACCCCCAACCCGTTGTTTACGCCCACCACCTCCCCCCCCCCCCTCTTTTTTTTTTTTCTCTTTTGCCCACGATACTAATCCCTACACTATTTCCGACCAGTATCTCACTTTTACACAATCATTCTTTGGGTTACAGTCACAGGAGAATAAAATGGCTCTTTGCCAAATTGTTTACGAACACAAGGACTGTTTGTTTAAATGACAGGTTGGTCTTTTGTGAGAAAGAATCTAGAGCCATGACTGCCCCGGGGCCGATCCTTGCCCATCTCTTGTTTGAGGTGACAATACTTAGTTGAATCTATGGCAAGGCTAACATACCACGGTCCCTAACAACAGCCCTATTATTTTCCGGGGAGGGGGGGGGAGGATAGACTTCTCCACGATGCTTCTGCGAAGGTTAGGTGCACACATAGGATGTTGTTGCATCGCCGTCGAGTAGCATTTCTTGAAATGTGTGCTCCCCTAGTCCAAAGAGAGACTTCAGTGCTAAACCCACAGCAATGGTACTATAATTACAGCATCAGTACAGCAAGTGGGTTGTCAGGTGTATCATACAAATTTATGTATCTCTTTCCTGAAGTCTTTGCACCAAGTCACGTATTGAACAAGTACCCAAATGTGTGACTGCATTCGGGGTACAATATTCACGGAGTCAGTGGTACCCTGTTTCTACAAAGAGCGCAAAGTTGAAAGTTGATACCTCGTACGAGCCCAATACTGTATTGTATGTTGCGAAATGGGGTAATGTTCTTGGAAATCACGTTCAAGTCTGCTTTCAGTTCACAACATTCTTCAAGAATATTCATCTCGTATCCATCCAGCTAACGAGCTACATTGTCGTTCTTTTTTTTTTTTTTTCCTTCCCGATCCGCCCACCCCATCTCTGACACCTCCCCCCCCCCCCCCCCCCCACCTCCCTTGGGCCCCTTGCATGTGCCGGTTCTTTATTCATTCAGCAGACCGAGAAGAACAATCTCCATGTTACATAATTGAGACTTCAAGATTTATGACGCTATTATTATGTTTGATTAACCGCTTGAATTTTCCCTACATAAATTGGCCCTATGCCCCGTCTCTTCCTTTCTCACCAAAATTATTGTTTTTTGTCCGAGTTTTCGCATTTCCACTGCTTTCATATTTCAACTTCCTTCCCATATAGATCTAGTTGCAAATTCTATAGAGAGACAGACAGACAGACAGGCATAGATAGATAGATAGATAGATAGATAGATAGATAGATAGATAGTCAGACAGATAGATAGACAGACAGATAGATAGACAGATAGATAGATAGATAGATAGATAGATAGATAGATAGATAGATAGATAGATAGATAGATAGATAGATAGATAGATAGATAGATAGATAGATAGATAGATTGGATAGATAGATAGATAGATAGATAGATAGATAGATAGATAGATAGATAGATAGATAGATAGATAGATAGATAGATAGATAGACAGATAGATAGATAGATAGATAGATAGATAGATAGATAGATAGATAGATAGATAGATAGATAGATAGATAGATAGATAGATAGATAGATAGATAGATAGATAGATAGATAGATTGGATAGATAGATAGATAGATAGATAGATAGATAGATAGATAGATAGATAGATAGATAGATAGACAGATAGATAGATAGATAGATAGATAGATAGATAGATAGATAGATAGATAGATAGATAGATAGATAGATAGATAGATAGATAGATAGGTAGAAAGATAGGTAGATAGACAGACAGGTAGATAGATAGATAGATAGATAGATAGATAGATAGATAGATAGATAGATAGATTGATAGGTAGATAGATAGATAGATAGATAGATAGATAGATAGATAGATAGATAGATAGATAGATAGATAGATAGATAGATAGATAGATAGATAGATAGATAGATAGATAGATAGATAGATAGATAGATAGATATGGGTAATCGTTGTATTCAAGAGAGGAGAGATGGTGAGAAAATCTCTCAAACTGTTTAGCAATTGATGATGATAAGAAGAACCATATCATTAATACAACCATCATTAATATCAATTTGTGTCACTGAATCATATGTAAATATGACACAAATTTCGCATTTCAATAAATGCATAACTGTCATGGGAAAGTTAACGCTTTTTCTTTTCGTATTGCTCATCGCACAAATCTTTGTGTTTAGATTATTAAGATAACAATTATGTAGATGGCTGGGAAATTTCTGAAGTCTGCTCAAAACATATCATGTAAAGATGAACATAACCTCTCTCTAGGCGTTCAATATCTCATCTTAGCCTTGGTTATGTTGAATCCCGCAGTTTAAAGTGGAGTTTTGCAAAATTTCTCAACGCCACGGTCATTCTTAAGACGTACAGACTAAAGTAGATCTGCTACAATGTGGCAACCAATAAACATAATGACAATACATATGGTACTGCTAAAAGCAACAAATTTCAACTGTTCAAATTTACCTGGTCCTTTTTGTTTTGACTGACGCGTGCCACTAGAATAAACAAACAAAAGGCATGTACCTTTATGACTGTTATCCTATCTCTGTACTGAACAGAACAAGACGGAGCCAGGCAAAAACAAGAAGAAAATAACAAAAGCTCAAGGACAGGTGACGCAATAACCTTCGCCCAAACTCTGCAATAAACAAGGATCTAAACACTAAACTGTTCTCATCGAGATTATCTTATTAATTTTGTGTGAGCAACTTGACCATAAGGTCACTGGCGAAGTGAGTCAAGTCCGTTATTCGACGATTTTGACTCAGACTTGAATTTCGTTTGAGTCAATTACCGTGACAGATTGGTTTTGGTCTCGCCGGTGTGCGAAGTCCTGTTAACTAAAACCGATGCAAACAGACTTGACTCGGCTCGCTACCAAATTTTAATTGTAATTGCTTGAGTAAAGTCTCAGTTTGTTAATGGACGTTTAATTTTCAAATGCCTAGACGTAATTATATTCGCTTAGCCAACATAACAATTCTGAATCTTGCAAAACGAATTTTAAGTGATCAGATAAATTCAGAAAAATAGACATTTATCACTGAAAATCATTTATTTTGTTGATAAATTCCAAAATGTTCCAATTAAAGAGCACTGGGCTCTGGTGACGTGTTTTAACTATAGAATGATGGGAACTGGAGGGTTAATAGAAAAGATTTAGACCGTTTCTCTCCCTGGTAACTAAGCTCTGTCTGTGTCACATCTTGAAGTTAATTTATCAACATTAAAGTTTTCTTTATTTTAAGAGCATGAATGAATGTTTTAAATTTTCATCCATGCACAGTCTGGTGCCCAGTCAGTGCCCTGACGGACGTATAACCAAACACAGACTTTTCTAGAGGTCCCAGGTCTTTCCTTGGTCTTCTGGCTAATCATTTGCACCCACTCCAAAGAACACGAGAGACTGCCCCCTCCTGCAAGTTGCAATATCTGGACCACACAAGGAGAAAGAAAGGTGGGTCATCTTCATGCAGATGGACAAAATGATTCTTTTTCTTTAACTGGTTTCACATTAGCCAAATGAAAATATATCGCCATCCGAAAATATATCATAGTTAATGATACTTGTTCCATGATAATTGTATTTAGACAAGGTTAAACTTTAATCGTGGTCTTGATTCGCACACCATCAAAATAATTATAGTTTGGGAGGGGGGGGGAGGGGGTCGCAGCAAAGGCTATAAAATTATGCAAAATCAAAATTTGGCAAAAAGAAAAAATTGTATGTAGCATGGTCTCGCGTAAGAAATAATACCCAAACGATAAAATAAAATGCAAACTAAAAGGGAAGGCAGAAAATGGCCGATAATTCGGCCACAAGTCTTTTTCAAGGAAAAAAAACGAAAAAACAACAACAGAAAAAAAAATTGGACCACTAGGTTACCCACTTTGTATGGCCTGTTCGAACCAGCAGTGTTCACTTTCTGAGGTAATTTAATAGATTCATGTCTACTTCCCTGTTATGAGCTAGCTGGTTTTGTTCTTCTTCTTCTTATTATTATTATTATCTGTCGAAGGGTTTTAAGTCCGAAAGCTCATTGTTTCTTTAATTCTTTTGGCATAGAATCTCTCTCTCTCTCTCTCTCTCTCTCTCTCTCTCTCTCTCTCTCTCTCTCTCTCTCTCTCTCTCTCTCTCTCTCTCTCTCTCTCTCTCTCTCTCTCTCTCTCTCTCTCTCTCTCTCTGTCTCTCTCTCTCTCTCTCTCTCTCTCTCTGTCTGTTCCAATGCTTTGATTGCACCAAACATTTTTTGTTCAAGGGGGAAGGTGGCGCATGTTTTAACTTTGCGCCAAGTCCAACTGCGATACAACAGAATATCTGAATTTTGTTTGTTTGTTTGTTTGTTTACATTTGTTTCGAAATATTTAGACTGGAGATCCAGCACAGACGCGGACAGTCGATCACAGGAAAAGGAAGTCTCCACTGTATATTGTCCGCTTGAGCTGAAATCACAACTTCACTCAGTCTTCTGATGGAAAGTAAACTTGGTGTGTTTGCACTCTCTCTAGATTCCTGGGAAGACATTCCACTGCATACCAACACTATCACAAAACCATGGCTAACCAGCAATGTCACTGCCATAATTTAAATACAGTAGGAGCACACAAAAAAAAGGGGGGGGGGCACTCTAATCCCTGAACTTTCTGGACACCTGACAGTGCAAACAAAGCCTGGCTGTACAGCATGATGTTGGTGATCATTTCGTTAAGGACATTGTAAAACAGATTCCAAAGCAATACAAAAACCAGCTCATAGTTTCAGTCTTCGTGTCACAGTGCTATTTCAAAGTATTTGGATACAGACCAGTGGTAAAGTCTGCGGCACACATTGTACACAAGCCCGCCCCCAGGCAGACGTCCCCCACCCCAACCCCTTACACACACACTGACGACACATGATCGTAGTTTTTCACAAACTGAAGCATGAAAACTTTGCCCCATTGTATTGCCACCTGGATTTACATTTTTCATTTGTCACCTCTACAGATGGAAAGCCGAGTCAAGTACATTTTGATGATGTCATCCATTTGTGTAATGTACGTCATAACTTTGACGTCAGCGGCACAAACAAACATCTGTTTGCTGCAGGTAAAAATACAAAACTACGGTCTCTTTTTCTGTCTCTTCAATTTGAATTTTTCTGGTCATCTTCACATCTTTTGTAGGTCAAATAATAATTGTAACATAATTGAGTGTTGTCTTGTAACTGAGACACTAAGATCTTTAAAGAAATTTTATATTAAACGTTGATTACATTAAACACAATAATAAAAAGGGACCTTCACTTTGTACAGCAAGAAATTCAAATATTCCCCCACCTTGTTGCTTCAAATTTCAACTTTCAGTTAATTTTAATTGGTTGGCATATTGGCGGCTGCATTTTAATAATAATATCTTACATGAATATATTAGCAGTAATACAGCAGAATTACTAAGTCCAATTTACTCATCTTCGACTGTTTACACAGTACATTCTGGCTTGGACATCAAATCTACAGAGATATAATCTCTTGATATTTTGTTTGTTTGTTTAAACAGGGGGGGGGGGGGATCTCTGTGTGTCGTTGTGATTTCCATTTTCACCCAATTGATAATGGCTTTCTAATTGTGAAAATAATGTGGGGTGTGGATGGCGACATACGGAAACAAGATTTAAGAAAAAATATTTTAAATTTAAATATATTGACAGATAATGAATTCAATTTTTCTGTGAGTGCTCTAGTATATGTAGTATTCTGTTGTGTTATGGTACTAATTATCTATTTAAGTTGCCTTGCTGGGACATATTTGGGATGATGCAGAGTTAAAATGTTGATGCTGCAACCTTCAATCTGTCTCCATTCATTCACTTCTGCCCCTCTCCTGCAAGCCCACCCCCCTTCTGTTTTTACTGTCCCACCATTTCCACGCCCCTGGACTGTGTGTTTGTTATATCCACTAGTGCATGAGAGGAGTGCTGAAATGCAAACGTGCTGAAAGTGTGGGAATTCCCGCTGCAATGGACTGTTGTGACCAGTACAAGATGTGTTACTTCACATGTGAACCGGACGCTACCACTGAACCGCCGTAAGTAAATGAAACCAATCCACTATTTTTTAAATTTTTTTTCAAAATAGAGAGAGAGAGAACCAGGATTCGATTTTTCATTTATTGAAGGAATGTCAGGTAATTTTTTTTACAAATTATTTTTCATGTCCATCTAACGGAGTGCATGATGAAACACTTTTGTTTTGTTTTTAACGAAAACAAACAATCTGATGTGCATGTACACCATACATGCTAAAATAGGCTTTCGTGTATTGTTTCCTAAAGTTATGATCATGACACACACTATTTTTTATTGACTGGACTGGACAATGTTGACCTTTTCGATGAATAAATTTACTGATGCGTGTGTTTTGCGTGTTTCAGTTGTAGCAGTGCTAAAGGTAAGAGAGGGAGCTGGAACAAACGTCTAGCGTTCGCTGGAAGTTGGAACAAACGGCGTCCTGTGTCAGAGCTTGAAGACATCCTAGGTCTGGAGGACAGCAGACAATTGTTTAAATAAAGCAGCTTACACTGGCAGAAATGTGTGTGATAAATTTAAGTGTATGGTCGCCTAAGTTTGAGTTCCATTTTTTTGGAGTGGGAAAACGATAATTATCAGAAGCAGATTTTCCCCTTTTGTTTTTGGTCTATAAAATAAGGTTGTTGTTATAAGTATGTACGTACCCCCACGAGTTTTGCGCTAGGGGCGCGTACGTTTAAGTACTATCCCCAACCTTTCCCTATCTTCAACCCTAAATCTTATTGAATCCCTAGCCCTGCCCCCTCCCCTTTCAACCCAAAAATAGGAAGAAAACAAAAAGAAAACCTCAAAGAATAATTGATCATAATTAATTAGGGCTGTTGTCAAGGAGCATTTCAGGAGGAGCCCTTTAGCTTTGGAGTTACAAAAAGGCTTTAAAATAAGTGCAAAAAACTTGGGGGACATTACTTGTGACAACATCCATAAAGGAATGTCCATTTTGTCGCTATAGAAACTACCGTAAATGACTTGGAATGATAAATGATGTCGTGTTCACCCTGTTTTGCAGTCCGACACACTGAGTCTTCGAAGGAACGGCAAGAAAACTATAGGAAGGAAGAGTCAGTAATTTTTTATTTGTATTTTTTTTACATTCTGGAAAACTGCGAAATGCTCACTTTAAATAAGCAAACACCAAGTAACACAGGAACGTGAAAGTGTTAACATTTGAATAAACAATCTTGTCACAGTATCAGGAAAATGGAAACAAATTTATGTGTATCAGATTGTATACTGTCTTTCTATTTGTGACAATGTGGTGGTTATTTGTATGTTGGTTGTGTTTGCATATTTGCACAACGACCACACACACACACTTATATATATAATATACACACATACACTTACACACACATGCACATACAAACACGAGCAAAAATCAGAGGATTTAAGAAAACGGTGAACAGAAAGCTGGCAGAAGAAAAGGAAGAAGCAGATAAAGAACAAGAAGAAGTCATCTAAATGATAACTGTTTTTCAATTTCCCTCACGTACTGGCAAACATTCTTTCAATCTTTAACATCGTGATCTTTGCTGCGGATAGCCTCTTCTGACAGCTTGGATGTCGTCTTCATTGTAAAAAAATGTGTTCCTTCTGGCCAAGTTACTGTTCCTCTCACCTGCGACAACTGGGACTTGGACTGCAGACAGTCGGCGAAAGAAACAGGAGATGAAAGAGAGTGGGGGACGAAAGACTCTCGTACAGAGCAATCCAGTCTGCACACAGATGGTGCTTTGTTCTTCCTCACAAGGGCGTGAACTTCTGCTTTGGTCATTTCCACATAGAACGCGAAACTGTCCCCCCTCAGCCACTGACCATTGGCGACTTTGGTGTTCATGGTGTTGGCGGTTTTCTCTCAGAGTTTAGGACGCGGTAGTTTCAGACATTGTCCATGACGACATAGGATGGTCCTTCTAGTCTAGGTCGCAAATGCTTCGTCAAACGTCCTCAATGTGGCAGCATTCACCCCAAAAGAACAAGTTACTTTATTCCATGATCATATGGCCTTGACATTTTAAATAATCGAAGTGCTTATTCGCAGATGGGGGTTTCTTGGTTTCGTGGTGTCTATTATGGAAAAGTTCCTCCAGCCTACCGCGGTCTGCCGTGGCGCAAAGCCTAGCGTCTGCGGTTATCAGTCGGAGACTATGGGTTCAATCTGTCTCGGGTTCATTCCCACGACGGAGCTTTTTTTTTTCTTTAAACCCAGTAACTGCCCATTATTAGGAATCCTTTTTTTTCTTGAGGATTTTTGAAAAACTGATGTCGTGGGGAAACTGATCATTAATGGTGTGCTCCAGACGACTTCTTTTATTTATTCCTGTTCATTTTATTTATCTCTTTTCATTAAACAGGACAGTTGCTAATTAGAAATAAAAACGTAAATCAAATTTTAAACATGTAAATGATTTCTTTTAGACAGTGTGAACTGAAAATTTCATCTCTCTGTCATGTCTTAGATCTATCCTGTATTTACTGAAAATATATTTTGGGGGTCTTCTGCTTCAGCTGTTTGTCGTGTTTAGTTTTACTATTATTACTTTTCTGTTTGCATGGAATAGACACAATTTTATAGAGCAAACCAAAGATGATTTGGGGGGGGGGGGGGGGGGGAGCAAAAAAATAAGAAAGTAACAACAACAAAAAAGTGAGCTCTTGCGAAGATACTAACCCCTTTCCCAACTCGGCAGGCGAGTTTACTTAGCATGCCACCGGGGAACCTGAGTAAAAGCGTTACTAAACAGGGTCTCTCTAATGCTACCGAGGACATGATAAGTATCGCTAAAACAAAAAAAAGACAACCTGGTGCATCATTACCGTAAGAAACACCATGCGTTATTCTGAATTGAGCCATCTTACCGAGTGAAGAGTCTACTTAGTCAACAAAACAAACCAGAAAATGTAATTGTGATCTAAAGGAGCTCTTCCTAAATAAAATCACAAAACCAAAAAATCCATCTGTGAATAAGATTCTGACCTTATTCGCAGACGTCTGCGAAGGTGGCCTTAAGTAATACAGGCAGAAATGTCGGATTCAGAGGCCTTCATGCATTCTGTGTCACAACTTTACATCAGTTTGTTACTTTGTAAACTGCCGGTTGGGGAATTGACTGTGTCATGATCAGGTGTCGAACTTTGCTGAAACAAATTCCTCCCAAGCGGTATGTCTAGATTGTGGCGCTTATCCAAATTATTGTAAAACTCATACCAGACACGACAAATCAACCAATGTCGATTTTTACAGATCATATTAGGAAAAAATGTTTTCCGATACGGCAGTGCAATGGGGAAAAAATATTCAGTCGAGGCACATTGATTCAGGAAGCCATACAAAATCTGGTAAAAGTCTGTGTTCTGACGCCAATTTTACTACGATTTTTCGCACGTCACGAAATTTGGCGAGGACTACAGTAAGAGTATTCTTGCTTTGGATAAATCATTATTATAATCATATCTAATACTTCAAATATTGTGGAATTCTAATATTACTGACGTCAAAGATTATTTAAATTTTGTTTCAATTACTGAAGCAAATGCCCAGATTGCTGGATATGCTGTGAATTTCTCAAATACTTCGTTTTCTTCTTGCTCATACATGAAATCTCTACTCCGACCCCTTTTCTCCCTTTCCCCTCTCACCACCGAAAGTAAATCTTGTTTTTGTAGCTGTTGCTATTCTGCCGTTTTTTGCTTTTTTTTTCCAACAAAGCTCGTACGTATTTTCCCTCTGCTTATTTTTGTAATATTTTTAGGGTTTTTTTCTCTATTGTCTGTGGAGATTCCAAGCTTTCTGTTTCTCATCCAGATATATCGAAATCAAGTGATACAGGTGTATAGATATAAATACAATGTATGTCATATCTGCAGTCTTTAATGCAAGCGAACAAAACAAAACAAAAAAAGAAGAAAAGAAAACGTTTTCTTTATCAGTTTTTCTCGATTTCTTTTCTCACTCAGTCATTCGGTCTGCCTCTCGGCAGGTAGAAATTCTCACATTTAATTTCATTATCGACTATTTGTAGTTCACTCATTAGCTAATATTTTTTTCTTCGTGTATTTTACTTCGTAATTCTTCAGTTCTTTCTCCATTTTGCCATTCTTTCATTCATCCGTTCCCTGATTTAACTATCTAAAATAGCCCGTCTTCTTTTTCAATCACTGTTTTATTCCTGTACCGTATTGGAGTCATAATTCAGCATTAAATATAACTGTATACATTGAGAAGTAAACACAAATATCTGTAAATTCCACAAGTCCGCATGTTCCAGTAAGATTCGCTAATTCCACCACTGATGGCATCATTTGACCTTGACCCTAGTATAACTTCCAGCAAAAGTGGACATAAGTTGGGTAACGCCGAAAAAGTCATAAAGAAGATACTGGCATTTGACTGGCAGAATCCTGGATGAAGGGAAACAGATCATTGTGTGCAGAGAACAAAAAAGAAGGGGGGGGGGGAGGGAAACGGTTCTCATTTCAAGTGATGTGGTAGATGATGTTATTGTTTTCCTTGCTTTTTTGTTGTCCCTGGGAATTGGAATGTTGTTGTTGTTACTGTTATTGGTGATGAGATGATGATGATGAATTTGGTCGTGGTTGGGGAAATAGCTGGAAACTTGAAAACGAATCTGATTATCGAGGAACTGTTATGACATATGTGTGTACTAACTGAATATGATAATGACAGTAAGAAGGACCAAGGTGATGATGATCTGTGATGGTGCAGTGAATTAATGATGATTAAAGGGGCAAGGACATTGAATAAAGTGATTTGCATACTATAATTATTAGCACTACAAATAATGATTAAAACCGGCAGCGTAGTAGATGCCTGTAATGACAGCTAAGATTCCAAAGCAGTAGAGAAATCATCTAGATCATAGGCTTACGCAGATGATAGAAATGGTTAACGCATCAAGGCAAGAAATTGCAACACCATAAATCATCTTAATATTAATATGATTTTGATTTGGCCACCTCTCCAATTTTGAACCTTGTGTTAAGTTTACCCAACCCCGGCTGGACTTCCTGATCCTAGAACTACATTACAAGTACATAAAACTTACATTTTCAGGACCGCCATAAGGTAAAGAAGGCGAGGTATAAGTACCAATTCATCCTCCCTCAGCACAGCGTCCATAATGCGATCTGTGACATAGTCCGGCTGTAGTGCATCCATGATCAATGGGAATCTGTAAGTGAGGATGGAATGAACTGCCGTGGATAAGTAAATATCTTGCCATTTGCAAAAATGTAGACCAGGTGTAAACTGGGCCATATCTAGACTTCTATCTCTTTAATAGACAAAACAGCAAAACAGATGAAAAAAATAGTGGACATTAAAATACCATTTGCATATCATGTAAAAGTGCTCAAACGAAAATCAAATAGCCACATTTTATAGTGATATGGTACGTTTCTTGGCAGATAGTAATTAGCCTATTTTGATAAACCATAGTCAGGCAAAGCGAAGCGATAGACTCTCTTTGTAAATGAAACCCTGAGTGCAAAGAAAATTAATATTTATATGAACTACACAAATAAAGAGGCAATGATCTGGTTAGCTAGTGTACAGAACAACTGCAATTATTGTTCTGGTCAACTCACCGGGCTCGACAACCAGCAAACATACCAGTGTCAATAAGGAAAGGGCAGGCAACTGTTGTCTTGACGCCGGTCTTCTGCGTGGACATTAGCTCAAGGCGTAGGGATTCCTCAAAACCAACCACAGCAAATTTGGAACTACAATAGTCAGCCATACCTTAGAAAATTTATGCAAAAAAAAAAATAACGGTGAAAGTGAAAAAGAAACAAGAGATGAGATTGATGACGAACATAGAAAATCGGATGGGAGTGGGGGAAAAAAGGAGATAATTAATCAACATTCTGGACGATCTAATGGACTTGAATGGGTCGGAATAGGTTTGAATTTTTTCGAATGCTCAGAATAATGATAATCAAATGTAAGGTTAGATCATTTTGACAAACAAAAAGATCAGGGAAGCAATAGTGGATAATGTAATCATTCTGTCAGTCTGACAGAGTCAGTTTTGTTTGCTTAAAGTATTTAATGCAATAGATCTGTAGGTGGACATAAATGGCAGAATTATTCAGGTATAATTTTCTCTGCTCTTGTCATATCGTAACTGATATTCATTTTGAATTGACATCATTCTGCTCAATACACAGGTACAATGAAATGAGAATATCTATGATTTTCTCGTTCCTGTGACAGACGTTTCAATGTCGCTCTACCAAACTCCTCGACGGAGGCCAGAAACTGATATCTATTATCTAAAGCCAAAGAAACTGATCCGCCATTTAAAATGAAAGTAGAACCTACTATCTGCCAGGAACTCTGTTTGAGTGAAGCTAAGTTAAAATTTGATACTTACCAGGAACACCCACCAGGCCCGCTGAACTGGCTATAGTAACAATATGGCCGTTGTTCCGGGCTATCATATCTGGCAAGAACGCTTGCACTGTCTGGATAATCATAAAGTAGGGGCTTTGAAAATAGGTGTGGGTTTACATAATATTATATTACTAATTTACATAGATACTTTTAAGAAGTTCATGAATTTGCCATAGGAGCGTTTGTGTGTTTTTAGTTTTAGAAGATACTGGCATTTTGACTGGCAGAATCCTGGATGATGGAAAACAGATCATTGTGAACAGA
Organism: Onchidella celtica; assembly: GCA_963931925.1. NCBI lineage: Eukaryota > Metazoa > Mollusca > Gastropoda > Systellommatophora > Onchidiidae > Onchidella > Onchidella celtica. Next base: position 21,634,062 of record OZ007579.1, on the reverse strand, counting down.
GAACAAAAAAGGAAGGGGGGCGGGAAACGGTCTCATTTACAGCTGAAGGTGTTGTATAGGTCTGGTCACAGATGTTTGGGTGAGCGTGTGTTTATGTTGTGTGAAATTGGAGAGAGAAAGATATCACTGTCACTCATCCAATGTTGATGATATTAATAACAATAATGGAGTACATTTATATAGCGCCTGTCTCCACAAAATGGACTCAAAGGGCTTTACAATGAAACAGTAACAATCTCTCTTTCTCTCTCTCTCTCTCTCTTTCTTTCTCTCTCTCTCTCTCTCTCTCTCTTTCTCTCTTTCTCTCTTTCTCTCTCTCTCTCTCTCTCTCTTTCTCTCCCTCTCTCTCTCTCTCTTTCTCTCTTTCTCTCTCTCTCTCTCTCTCTCTCTCTCTCTCTTTCTCTCTCTCTCTCTCTCGCGCTCTCTCATGTATTCAAAGAAATAACTTCATGCTATTCAAAACGTACAAGGTTTACGAGATAACTCCTGCACACCAGTTCAAAAACAGAGGACAGATGGAATTTAGTAAATGCCAGATAAAAGATAAATTTTTGAATCTGAAAGTTCAAAAAGTAGTCTTGAAAAAATAATGCCACCTATCATGCCTTAGATTAATAGTAATAATAAAAAAAAAAAGATTATGACACTGGGAGTCCAAATAGATTAGAGGTGAAACTTTAGTTACGAGAACCTTACCCAGTAATGAGCCAAACAGTTGACATGCATGGTTTTGACCATCTCATCAGGCTGAGAGTTGACCACTGAATTACCAAACACGACCCCTGCATTGTTTACTAGAATGTCAACTTGACCGAATTCATCTTTCACCTGATGAATAGACCAGACGGGAAATATTTTTTTTAAATAAAGAGGCAATGGATTTTATTTAATATATATAGCCTGCTCAAAACACAGAGCATATATTGCAGAACTGCACAGTCTTCTCAGCACTGCGAGAAACATATTGGCCCAAACCCACCGACCTGAATATCAAACTCTATGGTGCTCTGCCAGAACTGCAGAAAATCGTAGATTTTCTTAAAAGAACAAATCTGCAGATTTAGATTAGTGAACGAAAGAAGGAGAAGAATTTAATACATATGATTGACTGCGAACTCCCACTGGCTTATTAACTGTCGCCGAGTTAACATCAAACTTCGGTATCTGTTGCAACAGAAAAAAAAGAACATCAGAGGGAAAACAGATTTCGTAATTGTTTATTTGTTTTTTGCTGGGCAATCCCAAGCAGATAAGTCCACGGGATATTCGGATTGGGGGTCTACTGGTAATAAGACACAATATTATTATTGATGAGCGTTTTTTTTCTAAAACTGGGTGTCAAATTTTGCATGGGTTTTGGCCCATGATCTTCGGATGAAGACGGGATATAGCCAGTTTGAACTGAAAACGTACACCGCGTCTTACACTAATTTTGAATGACTATATCTGAAAGGGGCCATAACTCATACAAACTTTGACTCACCCAGTTTTGGAAAAACGCTCTTCAATTATGGAACGGGAGTCCAGATCGCAGTGGAGGGTTGGGGTCATACTGTATGTCGCTTCTGAACACATATCATAACCTCTGACCTTCTGTACAGCCTTATAGATCTGATCTCTGCAGGATAAGTCCACGGTGTCGGTGAGGAAATGAATGCCGTAGCGCTCAATCTTGGCTGCCGTTTTCTTGTTAAGCGATGGGTTAACATCCCACAGAATCAGCTGACATCCTAGCGCGGCAAATCTCTCCGCCATCAGGCTGCCCAGACCTCCACCTGGAAGATCAGTGGGAGATGGGGGAGGGGGGGTGCAGGATTTCATCATATTATGATTAAATGATTGACTCCAAAAATAAAATAATCCCAGGCACACACTGGCCGATTTTGATTGGCCGACTAGTTGGATGATGACGCCACGACACTGAGTTTCAATGAGATCCAACTAGCTGGCTGGTGCGCGAGTTCTCATCGAAACTCAATGTCGTGACGTCACCATTCAACGTCAGCCGATCAAAATCCACTGGTGCGCCCCTAGGCTTAATGTCGTGTCTTCATCATCCAACTAGTCTGCCGATCAAGATCGGCTGGTGCTGGCCTAGGCTACGTGTAGTCTTTGCACCTTATAGATGTTGACGATGACCGATTAAGTATAAATAATCCTTCCTACTTGACGATCACAATATAGCTGTCATAATATTTCACCCGTTCGCGTGGTTCGTTTCATTTCATTCTATGCAACTGTGTAAGAGAAGATAGCGAGTGTTTTAAATTCCAGAAAAATGAATAAGTAAATTACCAAAATACCTTCATGATACGATTAACAAGACTGTAGCAGGTATCATATCATATAATAATGGAGCTTGGGCCCAACTTTGCGACCGCAAAGGCTTTTTTACTACGCAACGTAGAGAAATGAAACTTGGCACATGTATGTAAAATTTATTAAGCCTGTACGTGTCGAGCTCATTTTTTCCCGAAACTCTTTACTTTTCCCATAAATTCAGTTATAATTATCAGTTATCAATTCATGACTGCGAATACGACGTGATAATGTACTTCCGTCAATTTCGTCATTTCCGCCTCTTACCGGAAATGTTAACCAGAGTTCACGATCCAGCCACGCCAAGAAAACTTTGATAGTGATACCGAGTATAGGTAGAATGCGCATATCCACCATCTTGTCTGTCCGGACCCACTTAAGGCGCTGCGAACCAATCGGCGGCGAGTTCACTACTAACTGTAAACAATGACACGTGTGTGTACGCACATGGGAGACGTTCGGTCAATTCTTTCACTTCCTTTCTCTTGTTTACACGGATGGTAGGGAATCGGACCAGTTTGGATACATCCTTTCCACCCCCGTCACAACAGTCAACTGCAATGCAACCAGCAGGCATTTTAACTGCTTAGACGCATCTCGAAGTTACACTCATCAGCTGATCCACCGGCCATCTTGTTTGGCGGAAGTACAAAACAAAAACTCTGTGACGTCATGCGCATTCCACCTATAGTGTTATACAGATGAGGTAAGTGCCATTCATTCATACCAAGAAAACTGTGCGTAAATATTTAGATCATTTTTACGAACACATGAGCCCATGAAAAATGCTCGGTGCGCACTACTGTGCACTGTGTACTACTGTAATACTATCCTATCTATCTATTGAAGAACTCGCAGTAAACTGTTTCACTTCGTTCCTGTTGAAGTTTTTTTTTTCACTTGAAAAAGGCGAAAGCCGAAAATTTGTGTATTTTCTGTCGTCTCTTTAGTTTGCTTTGTATTGTTTGGGTTTTATTTCTCACGCGGGGCTTTGCAACATACAACCTTTTCTTCTTGCCCAATTTTGACTTTGCTTATAGCCCTGTTGGGACCCCACAGTTTTTCTGTGGTTTTTATGATATCTATCTATCGATCGCCGATTTTATGTGGATGACCCAAAGTGTCTCGACATCAATGTCTGTCACAAATCCCAGACTGGGAGATGTAATAGTTATGACAGGACGACAATCACGAACAAACAAGTTTAACACTTAACAAAACAGCCCATCAGACTCACACATTTATTAAACATAATTATACATATAATAGCGCAATTACATACATTATATTATTGAAATGAACTGCCGTACAACGGCCTTATTCTCACACACACTCTCCCTCGGATCCACAATCCGGTAGTTACTCCTAAAGGCACTTCGGCCTCAGCCTCTCCCCTCAGGGTCTTAATAGCACATTAATAATTTACTGGCACCGCAGTCTCTTAATATCCCCCTCCCTATTGTCATACACCTTAGCACTCCCCTAGCACCTCAGCAGGGCAATAACACATTATTATTTCCATAGCCATCAACATGGCAACAACATAGTATCAGTTCACTAGCCTATCAACATGGCAACAATATAGTATCTCATTCACTCTCATATCTACGTCCCTGTCCGTGGCCTGACTGCCACGACTTTATGTGCCTCTACTGTCCGGCCCCGACAGTCTCACTTCTGGCCTATGTATGGCCTCCGGCCCTATGCTGGCCTATCACTTGTGCTCATCGAGGTGGCTCTTCGGCCCGTCCCCGACACCTACAAGAATAATATTACATTGGTATAATACCCTACCATTTCTATTCACTCCACCTCTCCTTACAACCCATGAAACGTACACACACTAGTTCACCTTTCACTCACCACACATCTTACGGTAACACACCTCCATCGGAGTACACACTACTCACTCGCGCTACAAATCCATGAACTCACTTTCATCTATCGCTCGTGGCGCACATTGCTCTATCCAATATCAAGGACCTCCACATTCCTCACATATACTTATTCACATCATGGTAATAGACGAATATAATATAATACATCAATCATAATAATCAATCAACGTTCTACATACCAGTCATTACTGGAACAACACTCATCCGTCTCCCGACTGCTTTCACTTATGTCCGCCCGCTGGGCTCTTATTCACAGGTCCGCTCCGTCGGACCTTCTAACTTGCAGTGATAGTTATACAGCGCTTTCGCCTCATTCAGACCCCCCCCCCCCACTACTCACAACAGCACGCTTAACTTGCTTCTACTGTGAGTCCTTCTTACTCTACACCCGCTCTGTAGCAATCCCCTTAATTGCACTCACTCCACTCGTGACATCATCCCCCACCCCAAAAAAATTAATGCAATTAATTTCAAATCGCATCAAGATGACTGTCAACGAGTGAGCGTGAGCAATACCTATACTAAAAAAAAATGACCTAGCAGTTCCCCTAGTATATAAAATACCGAAATCAGGGGAAAACATGGGGATCAATATGGCCTGAAATATGCATATATGTGTCACATCATGAATAGCTAACTAACCACCATACTTAATACAGAATCAAAAACCATTCAACCTATCAACCATTCTTCCTATCATATTTATAATGTCAATATTTTAAAGTCGACTCATTCACACAGATCCTGTCAATGTTCCTGTCCTCCGATGTATAAGCTCCTGAAATCTTGCCCTAGGCTCGACTAAGGTAGTCGGCGATATGATTGCTGGTTCCTGGAATTGGTTGAATAACGAAGGTATACGGCTGCAAAGCCAATGCCCATCTAGACAAGCGTGGGCTGGACGAACGATTCTTCGACAAAAATGTCAGTGGCTTGTGGTCTGTCTGGATACAAAATTCTCGTCCCATGAGATAACGTCCTAGTTTCTGGACGGACCAGACAATGGCAAGACACTCACGCTCTATCACAGAATACTTTCTTTCTCTCTGCAATAACTTCCTACTGACATAACATACAGGATGGAGACATTCGTTCTTCTCCTGTAGAAGACAAGCGCCGACACCAGAGTCCGACGCATCCGTTCTGAGGATAAAATTAGATCGAAAATCGGGTAATATCAGAATGGGTGACGATGATAATGCTGTCACCAAATTATCAAATGATGTCTGACATTCAGACGTCCACTGGACCTTATCGGGTTGTCCCTTCTTAGTAAGGTCAGTAAGAGAAGATGACAAGGAGGAAAAATTTGGAATGAACTTTCTGTAATAATTTAAAATTCCCACTAAGCTTCTGACTTGTTTCTTTGTTTTAGGGATTTGCAACCCTACTAACTTGTCAATTTTTGTTTCTTCAGGTCTCTGAACACCTCTACCCACAATATGTCCTAAGAATATTATCTCTGGACATGCCAAATCCATCTTTGCGGGTTTAGCAGTTAACCCAAAATGACGTAATCGTTGAAAAATTACTGTTAGTGTCTGAATATGCTCAGACCATGTCGACGTATGGCATGCTATATCATCAAAGAATGACACGACATTAGGTATGTCCTTCAACACTAATCTCATTAATCGTGCAAACGTCGCTGGCGCGTTCACCAACCCGAATGGCATGACCTTAAATTGGAATAATCCAATGGGCGTTTGGAACGCCGTGTATTGTTTAGACTCCTCAGTAAGCGGGATTTCCCAATAACCTTTCGTTAAATCTATCTTGGAAAACCACGTGGACCCGGCCAATGAAGCTATTAATTCCTCCTGAAACGGGATAGGCTCCCTATCGCCTACCGTAATAGTGTTCAATCTTCGAAAATCAATACAGAACCGCACCGATCCATCAAGTTTTTTCACGAGGACGATGGGTGATGAATACGGCGATGTTGATGGTTCTATCACATCTAACTTCAACATTGACTCAACTTCCTTTATGACTCTATCTCTCGAAGAAAAAGGCAACGGATACGGCTTAAGAAATACTGGCTTATCCGAAGTCAACTTTATTTGGTGCTGGATCACCGTAGTGCGACCCGGCAAATCCGTAACAACATCCGGGAATGACGCTAACAGGGTCTCAAGTTCCCTACTCCTCGAACTCGTAAGGTCAGGGTTAATTTTTACGTCCCTGTAACCTTGTGTCGGAGTTAACTCCGGCAATTGAATTTGTAACTCTTCCTGCGCCTCGGTGTCGCTTACGTCACAGTCCAACTGGTCTACGACCCCCGTACCAGCGGTAGAGAAGACAGTCTCCTCTGGTCTTGTCTGTGCACACAGATACTGTGGTCTCTCATAAAATCTCTGTAGCATATTAACATGGAAAACCTTACTCGTTCCATCAATGTGGATAGCGTAATCTACCTTTGAAACAACTCGCTCAATAACATAAGGGCCTTTCCATGTCATTAATAACTTATTATGGTCCGTAGGTAACAACAACAGAACCTTGTCTCCTGGCTTAAAAATTCTCAGTTTGGACCCTCTATCTTTATAGTCTTTTGCTCTTTTCGAAGCGATACTAGACGCTTCTTCTGCTATAGTGCGCGCTGAAGATAGTCTTTCTCTTAAATCAACAAGGTCTATCGAAACCTTTTTAAGCGGTTCCGAAACCGTGGGGATCTTTTGAAGAGGAGCCTGGGGTGTACGACCCTTATGCGTCGTCTTTTGGCACGCACTGCACGTCTTACAATAGACCTGCACATCTCTGTGGATCGATGGCCAGTAAAAATTTTTAAGAACCCTTTCTTTGGTTCTAGCTATCCCCATATGACCCGCTAATGGGACATCATGTGCCAAATGCAATACTGTTGCGATCAGCAACGCTGGCACAACGACCTGCTTTAAAATGGAGGACACCGTTACATACTTACGGAACAGAATGCCCGCCTGAACAATAAAGGAGGACGACCCGTTCTTATATCTCCTCGTTTTCTCGGTTCGCGCTTCCCCAAAACATGGGTTTAATGATGGGTCCTCCCTTTGTAATCTCGCCAAGCGCTCTGGCGTGATATCTAGGTTGACCGCTGGCGTCGCCAAAGGTCTAATCTTATCTTTATCCGCTACCCGTCGACGTGTTTCGACCGCGGCGCAAAAGTCAATACCTTTTGATTGCGACCATGCTTGCACGTTCTCATCGGAAGGGGAAACCACCCGTGATACATTCCCAATGATGAGCTGGGCGCCTGGAAAACAACCAACGACTGCCTCGACTTCCCCGCTAAGGAAAGGTGTATCTATCATTATTCTTGCCATGGGTAATTTCTCAATGGCCCCCGAAAATTGGATGCACGGGACAGTCTCACCTGTAAGCTGTGAATCCCGAATGCAGTCTCTATGCACTCCCACAACGGTAGATCCTGTATCTCGTAAAACCGAGACCGGTTCGTCCCCAACAAACCCCGGATAAACCCTAAGACCACCTCCTGTATGACATGAATTTATAACGGGGATCTTTCTCCCACAAGGTAAAACACCGGAAGATAATAACTTCTCACAACTGGGACACTTAGAATACTGTCCGCCTCCGTTGTCCGATGTAACGCACGCAGCCGCATGATGAAATTTATTTGGGGAACATGGACTGGAGCTACTGTCCACGTTCGCCGCTATCCTACCTGCAGGGCAGTTCACGCTGATGTGATCTGCTCTTCCGCAGTTCCAACACTTCGCGGCCCTACACTCGCGCGAAAAGTGACCCACGCGTCCGCAAGTCCAACACTCCGCTCCCTGTGCTGCCCTAGGCCTGGGTCCCCGTGACCCATCGCGACCGGAACTAGAGTCCCTATGCCGTCGGTCATCGGCAAAGGTCACAAATCGCCCCCGGCCATTACCGCGACCTAGCCCTCCTGCTCGGTCAACTTTACCGGATCCATATGCCGGTGATTGGTGATAGCCCCTACGCTGCCCCTGGGCTTGCCCGCCATAGGCACCACGCTGACGCGACCTGTCCCTAAGTCCTGCCGGCGACCCCTCGACAACGGCGACGTACCCAGCATCTTGGACGTACGCCCTGGCGACTGGTTTGGACGGATGCGCCGTACGGTATGCCTCCGCCAACTTAGACGCCTCCTGCACCGTCGCGGGTTCGTTCTCTTTCAGGAAAGCCACCAGATCTTTGTGGCACGACGCGTACAGCTGGTCACGGATCATTAAGTCTTTCAGTTTAGCGAAATCCGTGCCCACATGCGCCAAGTCTACCCAGTTCGCGAAATACTCAGTTAGTCTCGCGACGAAGGCAGCAAAGTCCTCCCTGGTATCTGCACGTGCTCGCCTAAACTGCTCCCGGAAATATTCCTCGGTACGCGCAAATCGGCGAAGCAGCAAAGCCTTCAGCTTATCGTAATCTTGCACGTCTTCGCGCTGTAGCTCTTTAAAGTATGTTAACGCTCGCCCCTGCAATAGCGATGCCAGGTACGTGGCCCATAATTCCTTATTTTCCCCCCATTGCAATTGTGCGTTCAGTTCGAACCTGTAAAGGAAGGCGTCTATGTCGTCCTTCCGGTCGTCGAACGTAGGGAGCTTAATCCTAACGCCACCTTTATTGTGTACCTGCCGGTCAACTGTTTCCGTTGGCGTATTCTTTTTGCTTTCTAATTCTGCGATTCTTACTCGCGCGTCTGTCTCCCGCTCTTGAGCTTCTATCTCCTTTAACTTTAACTCCCTCTCCTTTTCCTGAGCCTCTTTTTCCTGCTCTCTATCCTTAGCACGCTCATCGCGCAAATCCGCCTGCTGTTCTTTAATCCAGCCGCGTAGCTCTTCTCCCTCCAGGCCAAGTTCCTTACCCAACTTCATTAGTTGTTGGAGTTCCGCCATTTCACAGCTTTATGGTTATGGTATCTATTATAAGACGACCAACCTGTCGGTATGATCACTAACGATACGACCAGAGAACTGAGATCACACCAGATATAACAATACCCAATTGTCTCAAATACAATTCAGAAATTTACGTACTTCCTAACTAATTCTATATTTATAAAATGTATTGCCCTATTAATTATAAAAGAAAATAAAAACGACAAGAATGAAGAAATACAGTAGAAGGACCACAAGTACGTCAAGGACAACGAACCAGACTAGGACAAAGCTTCTACAAAAAAAAACTATAATGGAAAAAAAAATGCAACCTACTACGCCGATTACACAACACGGTACGAACAAGAACAGAGTCTGAAAAAAAGGAACGTACCTACAGATAGGGAGGAGAAGGACAAGAGAAACGTCTTCCTAAAACAACGAGGAAGATAGAACGCTACAATCTAAACAAAAATACAGGTCCCTACAGAACTGTTCACTGTGATGAACGAAGTTCCAAAGTTTACCACACCTTTTTAAAAGGATAAACTAAGTTCAACACAGCAAACCCGCGCCACCGCCCGTATAACCTATAACGACAACAAAAACAGCAAAAACAGGGAAAAAGACAGATTAAAGGAACAGCCCACAATCCAGGGCACAAAAATTTTGACTTTTACTTAACTTTGACCCTAGATTTCAATTTCTCCCCTTCCTCGGAGCTCTGGCTGCTTGACCTCTACAGGCTGGCACGCACACTCTGCAGAAATTTAAGTACACATTAATACATATTCCTCAAAATACATGCATCAATACATATTATTACTCATAAACATACATAAATCATATCATCATGAAAATTCCATTCATCCCACGAACAAGGACAACAGCATGAATTCCTAGCACAACAGAAAAACAACTTGATATGACGAATACACAATGTCAAAATGACCACAGGTAAACAGGACGAGCCCCCAATGTCACAACGGACGAGCCCCCAGTGTCACAACGGACGAGCCCCCAGTGTCACACGGACGAGCCCCCAGTGTCACAAATCCCAGACTGGGAGATGTAATAGTTATGACAGGACGACAATCACGAACAAACAAGTTTAACACTTAACAAAACAGCCCATCAGACTCACACATTTATTAAACATAATTATACATATAATAGCGCAATTACATACATTATATTATTGAAATGAACTGCCGTACAACGGCCTTATTCTCACACACACTCTCCCTCGGATCCACAATCCGGTAGTTACTCCTAAAGGCACTTCGGCCTCAGCCTCTCCCCTCAGGGTCTTAATAGCACATTAATAATTTACTGGCACCGCAGTCTCTCAATATCCCCCTCCCTATTGTCATACACCTTAGCACTCCCCTAGCACCTCAGCAGGGCAATAACACATTATTATTTCCATAGCCATCAACATGGCAACAACATAGTATCAGTTCACTAGCCTATCAACATGGCAACAATATAGTATCTCATTCACTCTCATATCTACGTCCCTGTCCGTGGCCTGACTGCCACGACTTTATGTGCCTCTACTGTCCGGCCCCGACAGTCTCACTTCTGGCCTATGTATGGCCTCCGGCCCTATGCTGGCCTATCACTTGTGCTCATCGAGGTGGCTCTTCGGCCCGTCCCCGACACCTACAAGAATAATATTACATTGGTATAATACCCTACCATTTCTATTCACTCCACCTCTCCTTACAACCCATGAAACGTACACACACTAGTTCACCTTTCACTCACCACACATCTTACGGTAACACACCTCCATCGGAGTACACACTACTCACTCGCGCTACAAATCCATGAACTCACTTTCATCTATCGCTCGTGGCGCACATTGCTCTATCCAATATCAAGGACCTCCACATTCCTCACATATACTTATTCACATCATGGTAATAGACGAATATAATATAATACATCAATCATAATAATCAATCAACGTTCTACATACCAGTCATTACTGGAACAACACTCATCCGTCTCCCGACTGCTTTCACTTATGTCCGCCCGCTGGGCTCTTATTCACAGGTCCGCTCCGTCGGACCTTCTAACTTGCAGTGATAGTTATACAGCGCTTTCGCCTCATTCAGACCCCCCCCCCCCCACTACTCACAACAGCACGCTTAACTTGCTTCTACTGTGAGTCCTTCTTACTCTACACCCGCTCTGTAGCAATCCCCTTAATTGCACTCACTCCACTCGTGACAATGTCTTTGTGCTGATTCCTTTCGGTCTGGAGTGGTGAGCTTTGTTTTTTACCATTCGAAGAATGGGGCAGTTACTCCTATGTGTTAATTCACGACCTACTTGGTAGACGGTGGGATTAGAAAGTCAATATCTTACAAGCGAAGGCGAATATTTATACAGGTAAATGTTCAAGACAACAGACAGATCAGCAACTTTTTATTTCTTACCATAAAGTAGCGACAAATTCGTGCCATGTCCAGAATATATATGTTACAGTCAGACCGTGAAATCAGTCATTTCGTGAAATGCCTAAAAACTTTAGCCATTTCATGAAATGACTGTGAGGGTCAGTCACTTCATGAAATGGCTAAAATTTCTAGTTATTTCATGAAATGACTGAAATTGATGACCAGGCATTTCATGAAATGAATGAATGTCTTCTTCGTGTTTTATTTAAAGTTACATGTTAGCTGTTTATCTGTTATTTGTTGGGTAAGTTGCAGAATTGATAGTAAATAATAAAATGATATAAAATATGCCTTTAAGCCACACTGCCGTTGCTTTTCTAGTCAATAGTCCAGAGCATCCATAGTATCAGCATCATAATCGACAAACAGGACGGGAGGAAAATCTACTTTCGAAAGGTTGCCGCCGGTAAACGGGAAGAAGATGTTTGATAACCCCTGCTTTATACAGCATGAGATAGATTTCAACAGACATCTCTCATCTTCTACCACCCCCAGCTTTGCTCCACGCACTTCCCGGCCACTCCCAGGAACATAATGTAGACGTTTTTAATCAAAACATTACATTTCAAAACAATTATGACAACTCAGACAATTAGGTCCATGAATAGACCTGAACTCACCCCTAACGACAAATAGTTGTTGACACAACTAATTACACACATACTGACAGCACATAATGGGACCATGCACCACATACCACTTTGGCTTGAAAACAAGTTCAGCTGTGGTTTCTTTTGAATAAACACACCGAGTTACACTAGTTGACTGATATCAGTCAAACTGTGAATTAAATGCGACTAAATTTCAGTAACATATATATGTATTATATATATATATAATATATATATATATTTTTTTTTACATGACTAGATGAGGTACCCGGCATTATCCTGTGAACCCACCGTTCTATCTTTCTTTCTTTTTTTTTTTTTGGGGGGGGGGGGTAGTCTAGAAAACATTCCTTTCTACAGTCTTACTACAGATTTCATGCACACCAGAGCACAACGCACTCATTTCTGGTGGGGAAATTGCGCGCCTCGAATTGAACACGAATTGATATCGTTTCCGGTGCCATGGGCTTACCACAGGGAGCTAATCAAAGAATTGCATATTATGTTTTTACAACTTTTTATTTAAAGATACCTGAAACTTGAATCAACACAGCCGGTGGATACTAAAGCGACTGGGTTGGATTAGCTGACACTGAAGAAAATTAATTTTATAATGTTTGAAACTGCCATTTAGGCTGTAGCGTTGAGCAAGAAAAAATGGCCAAAATTGCACCACAATGAATGACTCCCGACACTTTTTTTTTTTTTCATTAGAAGCTAGATTGTGCTGGGTTCAGTTTATTGATCTAGGCGCTCACATCCAACTTTATCGTGTTGCTGTCGCGTCTCTCTTTTTTTTTTTATCTAGGCGAATGAGTGTGGGTGCGCACACAAATAAGCAAAGACACGGGCTCACTACAGAGCCAACTGGTACATGAAAGTAACACACACCTGCAACACGACATCAAGTTTCGTGTGCACGCCTGGCCACGCAGGACAGCCTATTTGCCAGAACGGAGTTTTGAGAAGTGATGCGCACTGACATATTACACTATAACAAACATTCCATGGATAGTTCTTTGAAACTGACCTGAGCCTGTGATTAAAACTGTTTGCCCTTTGAGATCTTTGGCAATGAATCTAGTGGGAGCAAAGAAGAGGAGGACCGAAGTGATCCAGAGCCATAACAGTTTGAAGGGAAGGGCAAGACACTCAGCCACCACCAATAACACAGCACCTGCAGTGAAGAAAAAAAAAAAAAAGAAACAGGAAAGAGAAGTAACAGTGGAGAATAGGATAAGTGATTTAAAAGAAAAGTTTGAATGACTGGATGGAGGCAAAATGAAAGAAATGATGAACAAAGTAGGAGATAAATATAATTAAAACTGGTCATATTGTGATTTAAACTCATTATAACCAGGTTAAATTAAACAGTTTATGAAGACTAAAACTGCTCTGGTTTATTTATTTATTTATTTATTTATTTATTTATTGCCATTTCCACGAAAGCAACAACAACGACAACAAAACCAACACCAACAATAATAATTCATGTAATAATAATAAAATAATATTATGTAATAAGAGAAACTCGTCAGAATATTTTTTTGCCATTTCAAACATCAGACCAACCTATTTTCTCCACCATCATCCTGGAGGAAAATATCAAAACCTTGTCCTTTGTCTGTCTGTTGCAGAAAGGCAATCTGTGGCTTATTTGACACTGAAAGCAGTTCGAACTGATCTGAAAATTGGATAAATCTCCTGATTATTTGGGAAATTGAGATAAATAAAGATACAAACACGACAACAATCCATATAAATACATGTATAAATAATCTGAAGCAAGTTCGAACTAACTGGACATACAAAGAAAAAAGTCGGGTTTTGTTTTTAACGGAGAGAACGGAACACTCTCTAGATTATCAAACAGCAATTCTAGTTTTCAAAAGGAAAAAGACGAAACTAGGTGTCAGTCAATTAAAATGGCAACGCTTTGCAAAACGACATCTCTGACATTATTGCTCAAACGATGTCAGCAAGACATCTCGAAAGTCTTTAGTAATCCACAGCATCTGAATTCCCACAGGATAAGTTTAGTGTAAATTGAATAGAGGTGTTGTCGCTCCACCTATTTATTCAGAGAAATTTTAATCTGTTGTACACATTTTGTAGCTCTGATGATTACCCCCCCCCCCCGGCCACACACACACACACACACATACACACACTTACTACAAGTAAGCAATAAACAAACAAAAAATCCACGGATGACGTCAAACCTGAACTTCCCAAAATAAAAAATAAAAAATCAGTTACTGCAATTTCATGAAAGACGTTGCCAACAATAAGGCTCCTTATTAGTCAATGATAGTTTTCATATAAATCTCGTAAACTTAACAAAAAGTAGTAAGTAGCACGTTACGGCCTCGTGGCTCACTCATCCAGCTGAACTTGATAGCTTTTTTTTTTTTGGTTGTTGTTGTTGTTGTTTTTTATGTTAGTTTCTAATTTTAAAGTTGCGTTGCAGTGTCAGTTTTTGCCTCCTCCTTGCCCTCGGTTAGCAAAAATGGAACTGTGATCTTCATATACTAAGCTATTCCGAACACAGCGAGCAGGACAGAGAGGGGAGGAAAATCAAGTAATGCTTCAACAGAGATAACATGACATGAAGAAAACCACATTCAAGAGGCATTTGGTTAGAACCATATCTAACCCAAAGTTTTCACAGATTCATCAAAACTGACCAAACGCAACCGTCCAGGGATGTAAGCGGCCTTGTCTTAAAACGTAGGAAATTCCAGACAAGAAACTGCTCGTATATTCTCGTAATTCTTGCCTAAAACTTAAAAGCCAGGCGCAGTAGCTTCTGTTTCACTTTGCTTTCGGCAGTTTTGCCACATGACCTCAGTTTTGTCTTGCCGAAAAGTCGAGAAGATGTCGAAATATTTTCTTAATCCCTCAGAGCGCACGGTGCCGAAAGCGAAAAGAAACCTCGGCCACCGTGTCTAACACGGCTGCAGCGAACCCTATCCACATACACAGAAACCATGATACTTATAATACTACAGCTGAAAAAAAATCAGAAAACCGACGAATATCACCAAACTTACATCCCCGAAACGATGGAAATTGTCAATTGTTATAGATATTACAATCACTGTTTTTCTAGCATCAACCTTTGGACACAGACCCTCTATGGATATATCATTGTTTATGTCGAGGCATAAAGTGCACATACACCCAAAAAAAGAAACAATTCACCAACATTTTTATAAAACATTGGGAGAAAGCCTTAGAATGAGAAGACAATTTAATCCTTTGGAAGCTGTTTTTCTGTAGTACTACATAGGTCGGGGTGCAGCTGCAAGTGACAATAGGCCTAAATCAACTGTTTTAAACATTGCCATCTGTAAACCACAGTATCAGGCTCTTGATTTTATAGAGCGTCACTTTTCATATCCCCTAACGTCCTAGAAGCCACAATTACCTTTCTCAATACTTTTCATTATATTGGTTGATAAATTCCATCTTTTTACAGCGATCATTTTCACGCATAGGCCTACAGGGATCTGTGTTTCGAATTTCACAAATAACTTGTTTTTCAATACCCCCCCCCCCCCAATAAAAAAAACAAAACACTTCTGCTTCAATGCTCAGAATATGTCCACCCCTACAACAGCAATCATCTGCATTATTTGAAGTACCTTGAATTGGGTTTCGTTTTGCAGGAAACAGTATCAAGAATCCACTTATGTGTTGGTGGATAGGGCAATTTATTTTATGTGTGAAGAGGACGGTTGAGACAAAAAGTAACATAATTCAGACGGAAGAGCTAGGAGTCTGGATAAAGATGAAACCAATCCAACCAGGAAGGGGCTCCAAAAAGAATGCTGAATTCATTTCCATCAGAATCAAAAGTTTCTCAGTTATTTCAGGATACTTCTGTTCATACCAATTAATAATGGCCATTTGTCTAAATCCTAAACCAAGCGGGTCGTTTCTTAAATAATCTTGCCTGACTACCTACCTACCTATCTACTTACCTACCTACCTACCTACCTACCTAAGTACTTACTATCTATCTACCTACATAGCTACCTACCTATTTACCTTCCTACCTACTTGCCTGCCTGCTTGCCTGCTTACCTACCTACTTATAATAATAATAGTTCGTCCATCAGGTATGATGATGACCTTAACAACACCAGAGGAATAAAGAACAGAAATTGTTGAGAATTTCAACACATGGACAATAAAGAGAACTAAAGGACACAGAGGACAGAATGGAAAGACTGTTCTTTCATGACTTATGGCTTCTCATGTGACTGATAAGTCCTATTTTTGCCCTGCAGACCCTTCCGCATAAATGACCAGAGTGCTCCGTTGGTTCAGTACCACTGGGCCTTTTCTTGCGCCGTTCTCTTTTTTTGATAGCCTGCTGGACTCTGTCAGCTTCCCATGCTTTGCTGCCTCTGGTAAGGGCCGCCCTCCAATTTGCACGATCAAGCGAGAGCTTTTCCCACTCACTCACATCAATGGCAAAGGCCTTCAGTGATTGCTTGAGAGTGTCTTTGTAACGTCTCGCCCCAACATTCCTCGTTCCATTGGAGAGCTCAGAGAAGAAGATTTGCTTAGGGAGTCTGGAGTCGGGCATTCTGACAACATGTCCTGCCCAACGTAGCTGAATTTTTTTCAGGTGGCAGAAGATGCTCAATTCCTTGGCACGATTGAGGACCTCAGTGTCTGGAATTTTATCCTGCCATTTGATCCTTAGGATCTTTCTAAGGCAGGCCAGATGAAAGTGATTTAGCTTTCTGGCATGCGATTGGTACACTGTCCAGGTTTCAGCCCCATAGAGTAGGGTGGGAAGGACCACAGCATTGTACACTTTCAACTTAGTGTCTGTGCGAATGCCGGCAACATCCCACACTCTCTTTCGAAGCCTGCCAAATGCAGAGCTGGCTTTGCTGATTCTTGAGAGAATTTCAGTATCAACACGAGCCGCGGAAGACAGTGAACTGCCAAGATAGGTGAAGTTCTCCGACACCTTCAGAAGACTGTCATGGACTTTGATATTTGGGGTCACAGGATACTTGTCGTCTGGAGTAGGCTGATGGAGCACTTCCGTCTTCTTTGTGCTTATTGTGAGGCCAAAGTTGTCACAGGCACTAGAGAACTTATCAACACAGTTTTGCATGCTATCCTCATCGTGTGCCAGAAGTGCACAATCATCAGCAAATAGTAGGTCACAGACTTGAGTACTTTTGGTTTTGGTTTTTGCCTGAAGTCTCCTGAGGTTGAATAGACTGCCATCAGTTCGGTACTTGATGCTTACCCCTTGAGGAGGAGAGCTGAAGGCTTCTTGTAGCATTGCAGAGAACATGATGCTGAACAGAGTTGGGGCTAAGACACAACCCTGTTTTACCCCATTTGTGACAGCAAAGGGCTCTGAAACACTGCCGTTGCTTTTGACTGCAGCTTGCATGCCATCATGAAACTGGCGCACTATTGTGATGAATTCGGGCGGACACCCAAACTTCGCCAAGATTTTCCAGAGGCCTTCACGACACACTGTGTCAAATGCTTTTGTGAGGTCAACAAATGTGATATACAGCGCTTTATTTTGTTCCATGCATTTTTCCTGAATCTGTCTGGCAGCAAAAATCATATCCGCCGTTCCCCTCTCTTTACGAAAGCCACATTGGCTCTCGGGAAGCAAGTCATTTGACGAGAGGTGATCAAGAAGGCGATTCAGAAGCATTCTTGCCAATATTTTGCCAGCAATTGAAAGTAGAGAGATTCCCCGATGGTTGTCACAGACTTGGCTGTCCCCTTTGTTTTTGTACAGATGGATGATTGAAGCATCTTTGAAGTCCTGTGGCAGCTTCCCTGCTTTCAACATATGATTGAACAACTCGGTCAACCTTTCAATAAGCTTTTCTCCACCGAAGGCATACACCTCAGCAGGAATTGAATCCACGCCTGGTGATTTGTTAAAGGACATCTGATTTGTGGCAGTTCGGGTCTCATTTGCTGTGAATGGCTTGGCAAGAGCTGCATTAATAGGAGTCTGAGGGTTAGGGTCAATGGACTCAGTATTTATATTTGATGGCCGATTTAGCACACCTCCGAAATGTTCTGCCCAACGCTGAATTATGGCATTCAATTCAACAATGCGTGTTGAACCATCTGTCGCAAGAAGTGGCGTAGCGCCAGAGCGGGATGGTCCAAACACAGCTCGGAGGCCCTCAAAGAACTTTCTAGTGTTGTTTGTGTCGGCATATTTCTGAGTTTCTCTTACTCGCTCTTCAAGCCAGTCATTTTTCATTTTCCTCAGCTTCTTCTGGAGTACACCCTTACATGCACGCAGTGCATCAGCTTTTGCTGTGGAAGAGGGGTCACTGCAGTGAGCTTGGATGAGACTATTTTTTTCTTTGATGAGCACTTTGATTTCATTATCATTATCATTGAACCAGTCCTGGTGCTTGCGGACAGGAAAACCAACTGTGCTGCTGCCGCAAGAGTGTACAGTCGTATTTAGGTCAGTCCAGCTCTGTTCAATGTTCTCAGGGTCAAAAGTCACGCAATCCAATTTTGAGGAGAGTTCTGATGAGAGCTCGCTCTGTTTCTCAGCTGAGCAGAGTTTTGAAACATTTAGGCGTTTAGGTGGCGCTTTCCCTTGAGGGCGTCTATTGCGCCTCAATGTTAGTCTGAGCTTGCAAACAATGAGTCTGTGGTCAGTTCCACACTCGGCACCACACATCGCCTTTGTTACAAGGACATCCTTTCTGTCAGTCTTCCTCACAATGACATAGTCTATGAGATGCCAATGCTTTGAGCGGGGATGCATCCATGACGTTCTGTTTCTCACGGGGAGACTAAAATTTGTGTTGGTAATGAACAGGCCAAATTCAGCGCACAAAGTAAGTAAGCGCAACCCATTGCTATTGCATGAACCAACTCCATGAGGGCCCAAAACATTTGGCCACGCTGAGATTTCGGAGCCAACCCTAGCGCTATGATCAGAATAGAACTTGTCTTTGGCTTCATCTGGGTTTGTCATGGTGGGCGCATATGCGCTAATGAGGGTGGCTGACTGGCTTTTCCCAACTGGGATCCTGAGTGTCATTAGCCTGTCATTTATTTCAATTGGCATGGACTGCAAGTTTCTGACAAGGTCATTTTTAATTGCAAACCCAACACCATGCTGTCTCGGTTCGACTGCACCCTTGCCTTTCCAGAAGAAGGTGTATCCACCACTGAGCTCTTTGAGTTGGCCACTATCAGGGAGTCTGGTCTCACTGAGTGCCACTATGTCCAGGTTGTACCTGCTGAGCTCAATGGCAATAAGTGCAGTGCGTCTTTCCGGGTTGTTTGAGTTGTCCTGTAGTGTGCGTATATTCCAGGCTCCTAGCCTGAGTAAGCTGAATTTCTTTTTGTTTCGACCGCAAAAAGGGATCCCCACTGGTCGCGGTATACCAGTCAGGGTGATGTGAAGTGGGCTTTCTTTAGGGCACCTTTTCTAGCCCCTTCCTCAGTTGAGGTGAGCAGTGCTATCCTTAAATAAGGCTGCTCAGCTACTGTGGGTGCTGCCTCCCCACGCCTCCACTTCAATCGACGATGAAGCGACCATAGCCCACAGCCACCAACGTGTAGGTCTGTGCTAACAGCTTCCAGTCTATCCAAACCTGCTGCCACCGTACTCGCCCATCGCCGTTGGAATTTTGAGAGGAAAGAAGACGAGACAAAGATGAAAGAAGACGAGGTGAGTGTTAAGACTGGCGCAAAGAATTTGTTTTTAGTGAGAAAGAGCTGCGCAAACATCAGACTCACTCTCTCGCCTGGACACAACTTATCCAAGTGGCAAGACAGGGTCAAGACGACTGGAAATGTATCCAGGTGCAGGAGGATGCCAGAGGGACAGTCATATTGCCTGACCGGCTGCCTGTAGGCTATTCCACAGCCTCGCAGTCCCAACTGACTAGGGTGAAAGACCCAAACCAAAGAACACCAATACTGGTGGATGCTCTGTGTCACGATATCCAGGCCAGAGTGACGGTATATTGCCATCTGCCCTATCAATCAACCACTGGCCTGCTGCCGCCAGCTTCGAAGCTGCGTCCGGGAAGTTTGCTCAATTCTTCGTCTGTGATTTAGGCAAACAAGCCTATGACCACACCGCTACCGGGGGCCAATATGAAGGACTCAAGTACTGAGGGTCACATTGTGCCCTAGCATGTGGCCGTTGGGTTAGATGAAACCTCCTCCGCCCTGGCCGTTTGCACCGACAGGTGCACGCCCACTGATACCATGCTAGCGTACCAGTTCATGAAACAGGTTGTACTGGATTACATGTTACCAGTAGCAGATTTTCTGACCTGACAAACCTACCTACTTACATATCTACCTACCTACCTACATACCTACAGTATCTACCTACATACATACCTACCTACCTACCTACCTACCCACCCACCCACCTACCTACCTGCCTACCTATCTGCCCACCTACTTGCCTGCCTCATCTATCTACCTATCCATCTATCTTACCTACCTGCCTACTTACCTACCTACCTACTTACCTACCTACCTACTTTCCTACCTACCTACCTACTTACCTACCTACTAACTTACGTACCTACCTACTTACCTACCTACTTACCTACCTACCTACTTACCTACCTACCTACTTACCTACCTACCTACTTACCTACTTACCTACCTACTTACCTACCTACCTACTTACCTACCTACCTACCTACTTACCTACCTACCCATCTTATAAACATTCTTTACAGTCTTTTTCTTCATCTTTTCTTTTGTTTTAGTCCAACATTTAGGTCGGTATTTTCAATGGTATTGATAAAAGGGCCACTATGACATCCGCGTATTGTATGTATAATAGGTATAACTGCAAACGGCAACAGCTGGTGAATGTCTTTCTTCCCCTCTTCAAACCTCTCATAGATAATGTTTATACAGTAGTTCGTGGTTAAGGTGACTAACTATCACACGTGCTGATGCTGATACACAAGGCGATGTGGACCTGCAAGCCCGGGGTACTGTACTTTAATAAGATTTAAGATTATCTTTCATTTCATTTAAAGACATCCAAGTTTGTTAGAAACAACAGCAACAGCAAATCACACAATTAGTGGTAGCCAACGCTGATTCTTTGACCTTTGACCAATGCAGTTTAGGCCAAGAATGAGGGGTGGATTTTAAATCCTGCAGATCTTCATCTTGCAGAAAGGAATGAATCTTTCAGATAAGAGAACACTCTTGTGATGTCCTTACACAGGAATAGCTGTCCATATATGTGAACAGTTGACTCAAGCGCCAGAAACACTGATTTCTTCAAGAGCTTCTCAGATATGCACATCCTTGTAGTATGGTGCCTTCTTACTTCAATATTTTATACAGCCATGTAGTTGGATAAAACAGGATGCAGCCTACTCATTGGCAAGTATCCTCCATCCTTTTTTAACCCGGGCAGATAAATTGCAGCACAGAGGGTATTCTAGAATATCCCGGGAGATAAACCATAATATTCCAGATTATTCCGGGGTTATTCTAAGATGAATATTGTTAATTGTACGTATGGTCCCCAAGTTTTTGTTTGCGCTAGGGGTAGGTACTTTAAAAAACTTTTGCGTCTCCAGAGATAGAGAGATCCTCCCGTAATATTCCTAACAACAGCCTTATTTAATATAATATATTATTATTCTTTCAGATTTTCTTTTTGTTTTCCTCCTTTTGGGGGGGGGGGGGGGGTTTGAAAGGGTAAGGCGCAGGGTTAGGTATTCGATAAGATTTAGGGTTGAGGATAAGGACGGGGTTAGGGATGGGTACGTATATGTTTGCGGCCCTATTGCAAAACGCGTACGTACCATACAAGAAACAACAACCAAGTTGGGGGGGGGGGGGGGCAGGAGGGATAAACTAGGATACCACACCGCCACTAATTATAGACCTGATGTCACTAATACAGTCTCCACGACTATTACTACGCAGCACCATTACTGGCATAGATATTCGCGGTACTACTGCTGGTATCGTTGTCAGTACCACTATAACTACTACTGACATCATTCCTAGATTACTGTTGCCACCACTACTACTGCTGTAACTGCTGCTGCTGCCAGTATTATTTACTACCTCCACAGTTTACAACAACAACATCATCATCAACAGCTACCAAAACTACTTCTACCACTATCACAACTACTATTACTACCTTAATTACTACTACTAGTACTACCACCACCACATCACTAAGCTTATTTCTGCTGCTGCTCATGCCGCTACATGTATTACCACTGCTATTGCTCTGCCAAACAACCGAAATCAGTTATGAAGCGATCTAATAAAGTTAGAGCTGAATTTCCTACTAGCAGTCAGTGGACTATAATAATTGTTATACCCACAAAAGGCAACCACTTTATGTCATATCAATACAACATCATAAAACAGATGTTTAATACGACACAAAGGTCACCAGCCAGCTTCATAACTGAAAGGATTATAATCCGATTATTGTCCCATTATTCATTACATGAGTAGGAGGATAGGTTCTTTCTGTCTCAATCCCCAGTGTCAAAAAAATGACTATAGAATATACTGTAGGTCCCATAAATACCCGCCGGTTATGAACAACAACAACAAAAACCCAGGACCATTTAATCAAAACAACAGGCGATGATGGTGTATTCAAGACTACTTTTTGAACTTTCAGATTCAAAAATGTATCTTTTATCTGGCATTTACTAAATTCCATCTGTCCTCTGTGGTAGGGAAGACATCCCCCACGCCTATGCACTTTGCACAGGTAGGGAAGATATCCCCTACCTATTCACTTTGCATAGGTAAGGAAGATATCCCCTGTCTATGCAATCCCTGTGTGCAAAGTGCATAAGCAGAGAAGATATTTCTTGACTATTCACTTAGCTAAGGGTAGCCACACAAAGGCCACCGAATTCGGTCACCGAGCCACTAGGCGCTTTAGGTGAGAAGAATTGCACTATATAAACGGGCCGAATCTATGTGGGCTCTATGTGCAGTTGTTGAAATTATATAGTGCAATTCTTCTCACCTAAAGCGCCTGGTGGCTCGGTGACAGAATTCGGTGGCCTTTGTGTGGCTACCCTTAGGCAGGAAAAATATTTTTGTCTCTGCATGTTTTTTAGGTCGCGAAGATATTTCTTGTGTTTGCTTAGGCAGGGAAAATATATTTGTCACAAATCCCAGACTGGGAGATGTAATATTTTATGACAGGACAACAATCACGAACAAACAAGTTTAACACTTAACAGAACAACCCATCAGACTCACACATTTATTAAACATAATTATACATATAATAGCGCAATTACATACATTATATTATTGAAATTAACTGCCGTACAACGGCCTTATTCTCACACACACTCTCCCTCGGATCCACAACCCGGTAGTTACTCCTAAAGGCACTTCGGCCTCAGCCTCTCCCCTCAGGGTCTTAATAGCACATTAATAATTCACTGGCACCGCAGTCTCTCAATATCACCTTCCTATTGTCATACACCTTAGCACTCCCCTAGCACCTCAGCAGGGCAATAACACATTATCATTTCAATAGACATTATCATTTCAATAGTACATTATTAGTTCACTAGCCCCTCAACATGGCAATAGTACAGTATCACATTCACGCTCATATCTACGTCCCTGTCCGTGGCCTGACTGCCACGACTTTATGTGCCTCTACTGTCCTGCACTGACAGCCTCACTTCTGGCCTATGTGTGGCCTCCGGCCCTATGCTGGCCTATCCCCTGTGCTCATCGAGGTGGCTCTGCGGCCCGTCCTCGACACCTACAAGAATAACATTACATTGGTATAATACCCTACCATTTCTATTCACTCCACCTCTCCTTACAACCCATGAAGCGTACACACACTAGTTCACCTTTCACTCACCACACATCTTACGGTAACACACCTCCATCGGAGTACACACTACTCACTCGCGCTACAAATCCATGAACTCACTTTCATCTATCGCTCATGGCGCACATTGCTATATCCAATATCAAGGACTTCCACATTCCTCACATATACTTATTTACATCATGGTAATAGACGAATATAATATAATACATCAATCATAATAATCAATCAACGTTCTACATACCATTCATCACTGGAAAACCTCTCTCACTGGTCTCTCGACTGCTCCCCTTATGTCCGCCCGATGGGCTCTTACTAGCGTCCGTTCCGTAGGACCTTCTAACTTGCAGTGATAGTAATACAGCGCTTTCGCCTCATTCAGACCCCCCACCACTCACAACAGCACGCTTAACTTACTTGTCTACGTGCGTTAATTTTACTCTCCTCCTTTCCCGTCTTTCCCTACTTGTCTGCCGTGAGCCCTTCTTACTCTACACCCGCTCTGTAGCAATCCCCTTAATTGCACTCACTCCACTCGTGACAATATTTATTCCTTTCTTTTTGTGCTTTGCCTAAGTGAACTTGTAGCCGCGTTCGGGAGGGCTCTACATGTATTTGGGATAGTTATGAAACATTAGGTAATGATCACGTATCAGACTCATCACCCCGGCGTAAGAAGCCAAATCAGCGCTTATCCCCGTTACGACCCATCGGTGACAGCAAACTTAGCCTACCTCTGTCAAAATATGGCAAAAAGAAAAAGCTGTAAAAAGAAAGGCGACCCCATAGATTTTCTGTTGTTTTTATGCTTCTTCAATTTACTAGCCTATGACTTTTGTTCATGTACTGTTCATGTATGAGGAGACAATGAATTTGATAGGCTTTAATGTTAAGCCCATGGTGTAATTATTATTGTAAATGAACGGCGCCTATGAAAAGTCCAGAGTGGATTAATTGGGAGAGGAGCAAGGGGAACTACATGTAGCTGTTTCCTGCCTACTTAGGAAAACATACAGTGGGGCAAACTTACACAAAGAATACATTGTGATTTAATTTGTTGAGGCACTTATAAGTCAAGCATTCCAAAGAATTTCCCAGCAGCACCCCTGCGTCAATTTGACGTAGATTTGTGTAAGATATCCCCGTAGGATTACCGTCGGGATGGGTTCCCTCCATCAAACAGACGTTGGCCAATACTGTAAACAGTGGATCTACGAGGGAACGATGCCATTGCTTTGTGCAAACATCTTACGCAGAGGATTACCTTAGGGTTGCTGGCTGGTGTGATGAAACTTCGACTACGCAGTTGTTCGACGATCGAACCCTTCACATTTCATTTCATTCTCCCCAAATTACACGGGGAGAGGAGAAACAATTTTTTTTAACTATTTCAAGCTATATACACTACTGAACGGTCCACGCAGAATTTTTTTGTTTTGTTTTCAGTTTTGGTGAATAAAGAAATCGATTGATTACTCGAATATCGCGATTAAAATCAAATAACTAAATTTAGGCCAATAATAATTCCACACGTTTAGTAATGACGTAGTGCACGGTCTTCCCTACCTATGTAAAGTGCATGGGGAGGGAATATCTTCCCTACCTATGCACTTCCTCTTTTTTTTCAACTATTAATAGCCTTCCGATTAGCGAATACAACTTCAACTAGTTTGTTGTTAATTATTTTGATAGTGGGCGGGGAGGGGTAGGAGGATCGGTTTGCGAAAACTTCTTTTAAAGTAAACAGATACAGGAAGGCAAGACGTCATATGAACACATACAACGTACTCTTGATGTAAGTAGCATCCACGCTAAGAGTAAGAATGTTTGTTTGCTACACGTGTTTAAGTTTACTTTTTCTCGCTATCCTTAGGTCTTTTCCGCCGGTATAGAGCTGCTACACAGTTGGCCAACATTTAAATGATAGCAGTTTATAAAACTGCCAGTCTCGGCGCCACTAAAATCTCTAAAATATATAGTAATACACAAACAAATTATGACCACGTCTGCCATACAATTAATGTTACAACCCCCAGAAGTGATTCGGAGCAGGATTCAGCTACAACTATCACTACGGTACAAATAAAAATCAGTAAATAACTCTACCAGAGGGTTACATGTATATCAGTGCTACAACTATCACTACAAATAAAAACCATTAAATAACTCCACCAGATGATTACATCACTTCATGCGACAAGTATCACTACAAATAAAAATCATTACTTCCCTACCTACCTGAACAGTTGTTTCTGGTCGCTGGCGTTATCGCTAAAACCTTGATAGAAAACAACGGTAATAGTTCACTGACGTTTTGTGAATGAAGACACTGTCACGCAACTGATAATATTAATACTAAGAAACTATGATTTGTAGATAACGTGTTGATTCTAAAGCCGAGCTGTGTAATAATCAGTGTATGATAAAGTTCACCTATTAATTTGCTGTTAATGTCAGTGTTACCGGTGTAACAGGCCAAAATATACCCCCCGCCCAGAATATACCCGGGGTTAAACTGGCCTAGCCCAGAATATCCCCCGGGGTGTACTCTGGGCTAGGCCAGTTTATACCCCGGGGTTACTTTGGGCTAGGCCAGACTATACCCCCCCCAGTCCAGATTATACCCCCTGCTTTTTCTTTAAAAACAAGTCAAGACCACAGTTTATTTCAGCCTGTTCTTCATCACTGTCATCAGATATCATATTAAGACATACAAGAACACATTCTTGACACCAACAAGTCATAATGCAATTTAGAGAAAATAATAATAACAGTTTATTTCAGCCTTAGTTAACTTTGGTGTACATACATAGGCCTACATTCTCGACTCCTGTAAATCATGATACATTTTAGAAGGAACAAACATGCCTTAAAATGCATTGATATACAAAAGAGTTGAGTATCCATTCAAACTGACATGATCAGACTTCAGCATTAATTTCACTCGTGAGTGTTGATGATATTATTATTATTATTATTATTTTGATAGTTAGTTGGCCATGAGTAAAACATGCATTGTATTTTTAGTTATAATGATGTAGAGAGAAAAGGCCAGAAAAGAACACACAGAAAAAAATAACAACGATAATCCAACTGATAGATAGTGCAATTCCATCATCCAGCAGATATAAAACTAAATAGGCACTTAATGTTTGCGACTGATGAACTCCACCTGTCCAGATCCACTTGAAACGTTACAGAATGCTAACCAGTAATAATGATAACAATAAGAACACGAAATCATGTTATTTACTCTTGAAAATATAGAGAAATATCAATATCAGAATCATCATCATCATCTTGGAAATTGCAAAGATATGAGAGGGAGTGTAAAAATGGCAGCGTATGCTTACAAATCATTCTAGAATTTATAAGCAGCAATGTATGTGTATCAACTATATATAAAAAACGTGTTAAATCTTTTCAAATATTCAAGTAGAACTGGACAGAAAGCTTTAGTGAAATACTAAATAGCCTTGACAGTTGTGTAGGCCGACAGAGTAAGTCCACTGAGACAAAAGTAGTGCATTATAAAAGGTAATAAGATCTATAGCATGTTGAGGCAAAATTCAATGGATCATGTTACATTAACAGTATTTCTTGTTAGTGAGTATCATTCTTTGATAGGTTATTTGTAGAAAGATATACATTTCATGTACATTACGGTTTAAGACACTGGATTAGTTTGCAAGGTATTTGAAAGATTGAACTTATGTGTTATAACTTATAGTGAGTAAGGGAATGTCACTCGCGAGTGAAATGAAATAAAAAAAAAAAAAAAAAAGACCTTGTCCGTCTTTACCTTCCTAAGCTTAACACGTCCCTTGCCAAGGGATTTAACAACTGTGTATTTGTACACAAAAAAATATTTAAAATGACTTCATTTTTATGAGTCCGTTAATTATTTCATCCATTGGGACTAAGTGTATGTCAGTGCCAAACAAACAGTACCGTGCAAATTTTACTCAATGGCAACCAACTACAAAAACAACTACAACATGCCAACGAACGTGAGTGACACTAATCCAGTGCCTTAAACCATGAGCTACATAAAATGTATACATTTCTACAAATACGCTATCAAAGAATTTACTAACAAGACATGTTCATGCAACATGATCCATCGAATTTTTGCCATAACATACTATAATTACTTTCTGCAAAGCACTGTTGTCTCAGTGGATTTAATCTGTCATTTTACATGACTATCAAAGCTACTTCGCTAAAGCTTTCAGTCCAGTTCTACTTGAATAGTTGAAAAGATTTAACACATTATTTTTTACATGTACTTGGTACATATACACATATATTATTGCTGCTTATAGATTCTAGAATGATGTGTAGGTCATTTTTATATTCCCTCTTATCTTTGTATTATTCCAAGATGATGGTGATTCTGATATTGATTATATTCTCTTTATTTTCAAGAGTAAATAAGATGATTTGGTTTTCTTATTGTTATTATTGTATATTACTGGTTAGCTTTCTGTAACGCTTCAAGTGGATCTGGACAGGTTAAATTCATTATGTGAAACAATTTTAGTATGTAGGCCTATTTAGTTTTGTGTGAAGTATTTAATGTCTGCTGGATGATGGAATTGCACCATCTGCCAGTCCAGTTGTTAAAATGTTGTGGTTGTTTTTTTCTCTATGTATTCTTTTCTGGCCTTTCTCTCTGCATCAGTGTAACTTTATATATAGATCTAGTTGTTCCGACATATCAAGCACATTTCTGATTTTCAAAAATTATAATAAGATTCAGATAACTTTACACTTATGAGTCTTATAATTAGTTCATACCTTGCCACTAAGTATATGTTAGTGGTGCCAAACAAAAAAATTACAATACATGTTTAACTCATGGACAACTAATTATAAAAAAACCAAAACAATAATAATACCAACGGACACAAGTAAAATTAGTGTTAAAGTTTAATCATATCAGTTTCAATTGATTTTCAATCCTTTTGTATACCAATGCTTTTTAAGCATGTTTATGTCCTTTTAAATGTATCATAATTTACAAGAGTCCAAAATGTATGCTTCAATATGATATCTGATGACAGTGATAATGAACAATTCAAACTAAAGTTGAAATAAACTACGGTCTTGACTTGTTTTTAAAAAAAAGTAGGGGGTATAATCTGGACTGGGGGGGTATAGTCTGGCCTAGCCCAAAGTAAACCCCGGGGTATAAACTGGCCTAGCCCAGAATATACCCCGGGGGTTATTCTGGGCTAGGCCAGTTTAACCCCGGGTATAGTCTGGCGGGGGTATAATCTGGCCTGCTACACCTGTACTGTAGGGACCATTATTTCTGTTGTTTGTGAAATCCAGAATGACTACAATATAATTATCATTGTGTTCGAGACTCGCTAGCCACTGGTAGGTCGAAATCGCCTCTGGTCAAAGTTTCAATTTATAAGGGGAGGACATGGCGTTGTAACTCATATTGATTGGTTGTGTCTCGGATTTTATGACGTATGTAATCTGTCCCTCGTGTTTCTTTCTTGATAGTAAATGACCCTTCCCTACTTCTCCACTTACGGCTGAACTCTATGTGGTCAACGACTCATAAATAAGTGAATGTTATGTAGGTCTACTCTGATTGTTCTCCTACCCTTCTCGGTCACTCGATTTTTTGACTTCCCCGGTCACAAGTCCGCTTTCTCCAGATGACTTGTAAATGAAGGATCATGAAAGTGTATAGCGGTCATAATTAATAAATTATTCGTCACAAATGATACTGGTCAGACAGCCGTGAATTTAAACAAATCGTTTTCAAATTACCTAACCACTGTGGTTGTTTGTGGCCGAAATAGGCCAGAATCAAACGTTTCTTTCGGTCAGGGGCATTAATTGTCGAAAGTTCGTTCAACAATATACTGGTTTACATTTTGGCGAATATTTTTGTCATGTCCTGGTCAGTGATGGCCACATTTTGCAAAGCCTCCTAGTCCTATTTCAATTTGCATTAGCGGGAATTTTTAAATGTTTTTTTTTCATCGAGCGGGAAATAAAACTTATTCGTTTAAGTTGTATAAAAAAATTGGCCGACATCAAAATGGTGAACAATCAGGTCATTCACAGTACCAGCAAATGTCTTCTGCCTACGCGGATATTTCGTGTTTGCGCAAAAATGTTTGTTTTAGATAGGTGCAATGCAAAATGGCATATTATGAGATGTTTTCCTGAATAAGTTGTAACAAAAGAATTGTTCGTGATTTAGTTTGCTAGTCAGTGGTATGTTACATGCATTCGTTTGTGGTGTAATTTTTTAAAAAAATTTTTACTTATACATGTACTTATATTTGATTTTTCAATCCACCTTAGAATTTGATTGTCTTTGCTGATTTTGAAACTTCCTTTGGAAATAGACAGGAGTCTATTTTGCTTTTGCTATTAGTACTATTACATGTGTATTTATTTACGTTTTTTTGCCAGCGAACAAGTGACAGAATTTTGGTCGAGTATTGAAACGCCTGCTGGGTCATTTCGCTCATCTCTTTGCTCTTCGCCTCCTCGAGAGTAATAATGTGTTTCACGCCTACATGAAGCCTACAAATTACAGTATTATGTAATGACACAGGAAAAAAAAAAAAGGCCATTGGAGGTAGAGGTTACAGCAGGGTCGGGTTAAGACCTTCAGAGGCCCTAAGCATGTAAAAGATTTTTGGTGCCCCCATATGCTGTGTGTTATGCAATTCAAAATGTAAACAAAACAAAGCGAGTCTTGTACGCCAGCAAATACTTTTTGTTTTTAATGTATTCTCCCTCCCCCCCCCCCCCCTTATAACAAAAGTAATACACTACAGTCTTGCTTCAGAACTCATGCGCACCACAACATTACGCACCAAACTGAACGCTTGATACGATTACTTTTTATGACATGCATGGTACTAATAATAGGCTCTTTTCGTCTTGGCAGACGATCTAAGCAGCTATATGTGTCCTACTTCTGCAGCTACGCTCGTGACTGATTCTGCCTATATTCGACAGGCACGCTCTGTCGCAGAATCTGCATATAATGAGGGAGGTGCCATAGGGCAATGAGTTATCTTTTCTTGTCTGGCGTTTTGCCTCAAGGGCTGCAACAATGTTTTTTTCATGGTGTTTTATGCCAGAGTCCACTGATGTTTTCCATGCTGATCTGTCTTCTGCTGTCGTCTCCCACGTTCTCAAATCGATGTTACACTTTATCATACTGCTCTTGCATGTATCTTTGTACCTCAGTTTTGGTCTTCCTCTGGGTCTGCTACCTGTAGCCATTACACCATATAAGAATTGCTTGGGGATTCTGTTGTCGTCCATCCTCTTCAAATGCCCCAGCCATCGCAGTCTCTTTTTGCACAAGATGGTCAACATGGTTGGGAGTGCTGCCCGTTTCAAGACCTCTGTGTTGGTAACTTTATCTTGCCAGCTGATGCCAAGGATCTTGCGAAACAAACATGCAATAATACAAATGTTACATAGCAATAAACATTGTTATTTTTTAAAAACTAGTGTAAGGACCCATTCAAAGAACGGGTTGCAAACAACAAGCACAATCAGCACACAGATTATGTAGATTTAGGAAGAAAACAACACAACTGGCACAGTAACACCCGCATGGCCCGTACCGTGCAAGACATTTCGTTTGTAGCGTCGAGCAAATAAATGGCCAAAATAGCAACACACACACACACACACACACACACGAATCCTGACGTAAGCGTGCTTACACATAATATACATTCTGTATTTCACACTGCAACAATAAAACTTTGAAACGCACCCGGAAGTTTAAAATCGAAACAAAACAAAGGCAGGAGGGAAGCAACCATTGTTGAGGAGAAAGTATTATTCGATGACGTACTCTCTCTCTCTCTCTTTTACAATAAAAGTAGTAATCTGCAGTCCTGCTTCAGAACTCACGCGCGCCAGGACACTGCGCACCAAGCTTGATATTTACTTTTTATGACATGCACGGTACTAAAGTCGAAACAAAACAAAGGCATGAGGGAGGCCATCATTGTTGAGGAGAAAGCATTATTCGATATTTTTAGGCCTATTTTCATTTATTACAAAATTACGATACTCCGCTTTCATGTCAAAGGAATAGACATAGTAGCAAAAAGAACTATCTTTCACATGTAATTTTTTCAGGTCTGGGCATTTCTTCCTCGCAGCAGTTAATTTTTTTTCCTTGCTGTTTTTTTATATAGACTAGTGTAAGGTCCCGTTCAAAGAACCGGTTGCAAACAACACGCACAATCAGCACACAGATTATGTAGATCTAAGAAGAAACAACTCACTACTGGCACAGCAACACCCGCATGGCCCGTGCATAAAGCAGACGGCACAGAAACTCATTTGCCTTCAAACTTTGAAACGCAACCGAAAGTTTAAAGTGGAAACAAAACAAAGGCAGGAGTGAGGCAACCATTGTTGAGGATAAAGCATTATTCGATGACGCACTCTCTCTCTCTCTCTCTTACAATAAAAGTAGTAATCTGCAGTCCTGCTTCAGAACTCATGCGCGCCAGGACACTGCACACCAAGTTTGATATGGTTACTTTTTATGACATGCACGGTACTAAAGTCGAAACAAAACAAAGGCATGAGGGAGGCCATCATTGTTGAGAAGAAAGCATTATTCGATATTTTTAGGCCTATTTTCATTTATTACAAAAGTACGACACTTCGCTTTCATGTCAAAGGAATAGACATAGTAGCAAAAAGAACTATCTTTCACGTGTAATTTTTTCAGGTCTGGACATTTCTTCCTCGCAGCAGTGAATTTTTTTTCCTTGCTGTTTTTTTATATAGATTTTTTATATAGATACATGCTTGAAGTAAACAACTTTTAATTATAGCCATCATCTTCCTTATCTCGATTGCCACCTTCCTGCCAAATTTAAGGCCTGAAGAGTGTATAGTTTGGTCAGTTAGTCATGCCAAAGGTTGCAAGTTACTGAAATATATAATAGATTCTACAGACTTATTACAAATTTCATGCTCACCAGAGAACTACGCACTCATTTTTGGTAGGGAAATTGCAGGCACACAATTGAAAGCATCGTTTCTGGTGCGGTGGGCTTACTACAGGGAGCCAAAACAGATCTTTGTGTTTTACACTTTTAAACTTTTCATTTAAAAATACCTGAAACTTGAATCAACACAATCGGTCGATACAAAGGCGATTGGGTTGGATTAGTTGACACTTAATAAAACTAACTTTGGAACTTTTTAAGTTGACAAGTGACATTTCGTTTGTAGCGTCGAGCAAATAAATGGCCAAAATAGCAACACACACACACACACACACACGAATCCTGACGAAAGCGTGCTTACACATAATATACATTCTGTATTTCACACTGCAACATACCAGATAACATAATTATTGTTGGATTTTGGGGTCAGTGGTCAATATAAATTACAAACACACACAGAGAGAGAGACACACACACACACACTTACACGCATACACAAGGAGGGGTGGTGTAAGAGAGAAAGGAGGAGAGACAGGGACTGGATAAGGAAACAGCGGAGGCAGGGACAAAGAGCGGGGTGGGGGAGAGGGGAGAAAAGGAGAAAGAGACACAGACAATTCCAACACAATGAGAGAGAATCAGAGATTAGAGGAAGGCAGAGCGAGAATAGAAGAGACAGGGACAGAGAGAAAGAGAGATGAGAGGCCGAGAGACAAAGAGACGGAGAAAAAGAGAGACACCCAGACAGACACATACACACACACACACACACACACACACAAATAACGCATACAGCCTACTATTTTAAAACGCCTCCTATTCACCCAACCTATCAAAAAAAGAGAACGGCGCAAGAAAAGGCCCAGTGGTACTGAACCAACGGAGCACTCTTGTCATTTATGCGGAAGGGTCTGCAGGGCAAAAATAGGACTTATCAGTCACATGGGAAGCCATGGGTCATGAAAGAAGTCTTTCCATTCTGTCCTCTGTGTCCTTTAGTTCTCTTTATTGTCCATGTGTTGAAGTTCTCAACAATTTCTGTTCTTTATTCCTCTGGTGTTGTTAAGGTCATCATCATACCTGATGGACGAACTATTATTATTATTATTATTATTCACCCATTAGAATTGCAAGCTTTTATTAGGGTTAATATGGATGAATATTAATTACGACCACCTGGTCAGAGATCCCTAAAAGCAAATCCTCAATTCATGACTTTCTCACTGGATGAACTCGATCTAAGATCAGGACACAAACACACACACACATACACACACACATACAATTAACACATAAAGCCAGCTATTTTAGACGCCCCTTTGTCACCCTGTAGAATTGCAAGTTTTGGTTTTAATATTAGCGTAAGTCCAACAATTCGGCCACACAAGTCTGACAAGTAAGATGTACAAGTCCAACAATTTGGCCGAAAAAAGTCTGACAAGTCTGACGCACAATTCCAATAAGTTGGCCGAAAATGTCTGACAAGTCCGACACAAAAGTCTGACAAATTGTCCAAAAAATTTTGACAACTCTGACCCAAAAATCCAACAAGTTGGGCAAAAAAATTTCGATAAGTCTGACGCACAAGTCCAGCAAGCTGGCCAAAAAACTTTCACAAATCTAACGCACAATTGAACAAGTTGGACGAAAAAGGTTTGACAAGTTTGATGCATAAGTCCAGTAAGTTGGCCAAAAATCCAGACAAGATTGACGCACAGCTCCAAGAAGTTGGCCGAAGAAAGTCTGACAATCCAACGCACAAGTCCAACCAGTTGGCAAAAAAATTCCGAATAGTCCAACTCACAAATCCAACAAGTTGGCCGAAAAAGTCTGTAAGTCTGACACACACATGCAACCAGTTGGCCAAAAAAAAGGCCTATAAGTTGACCGCAAAATTCCGACGAGTCCAACGCACATGTTCAACAAGTTAGACGAAAAATTTCATTAAGTCTGACGCACAAGTCTGAGAAATTGGCAAAAAAATTTTCGCAAGTGTGACGCACAAATCCAACAAGTTGGCCAAAAAATTCTGATAAGTCTGACTTACAAGTCCGACCAGCTGGCCAAGAAATTTGGACAAGTCTGATGCACAAGTCCGTCAGTTGTCCAAAAAAATTTGACCAGTCTGACGCACAAGTCCAACATGTTGGCCGAAAATATTCTAGCAAGTCGAATGCACAAGTCTGAGAGGTTGGCCAAAAAATCCGGCAAGTCTGACGCACAGGTCCAACAAGTTGGCCCAAAAAATTTTGACAAGTCCGATGCACAATTCCAAGTTGGCAAAAAAATCCAGGAAGTTGGCCAATAAAATTTGCCAAATATGACGCACGAGTTCAAGAAGTTGGCCAAAAATATCAGACCAGTCTGAGGCATAAGTCCAACAAATTGGCCGATAAAAGTTTGAGAAGCCCGACACACAAGTCTGACAGTTGGCCGAAAAAATCCGACAAGTCTGACGCACAGGTCCAACAAGTTGGCCAAAACAAATTTGACAAGCCCGATGTACAAGTCCAACAAGTGGGCCAAAAAAATCTGACAAGTCTGACACACAGGTCCAACAAGTTGGCCAAAAACATTTTGACAAGTCCGATGCACAAGTCCAAAAAGTTGACAAAAAAATCCAACAAGCCCGACGCACATGTTCAAGAAGTTGGCCAAAAAAATCTGACAAGTCTGAGGCACAAGTCCAACAAATTGGCCGATTAAAGTCTGACAAGCCTGAAACACAAGTCTGATAAGTTGGCCGAAAAAATCCAACAAGACTGATGCACAGGTCCAACAAATTAGCAAAAAAAAAATTCGACAAGCCCGACGTACAAGTCCAATAAGTTGGCCCCCAAAATTTCAACAAGTCCGATGCACAAGTCCAAAAAGTTGACAAAAAAATCCAAGAAGTTGGCAAAAAAAAAAATCTAACAAATCTCACGCACAAGTTCAAGAAGTTGGCCAAAAAAAAAAATCTGACAAATCTGAGGCATAAGTCCAACAAATTGGCTGATAAAAGTCTGACAAGCTCGACACACAAATCTGACAAGTTGGCCTAAAAAAGACGCATACGTCTGACTAGTTGGCCGAAAAAATCTGGCAAGTTTGATGCACAGGTCCAACATGTTGGCCCAAAAAAATTTGACTAGTTCGATGCACAAGTCCAAAAACTTGGCAAAAAAAAAATCCGACAAGCCCAACACTAAGTCCAACAAGTTGGCCAAAAACAATCCAAGAAGTTGACCAAAAAAATCGGACAAATCTGACTCATAAGTTCAAGAAGTTGGCCAAAAAAATCCGACGAGTCTGAGGTACAAGTCCAACAAATTGGCCGATAAAAATCTGACAAGCCGGACAAACAAATGTGATAAGTTGGCCGAAAAAAAATTGTCATCTAATGCACAAGTCCAAGAAGTTGGCCAAAAAAATCCGACAAGCCCAACGCACAAGTTCAACAAGTTGGCCAAAAAAATCCAAGAAGTTGGTCAAAAAAATCTGGCAAATCTGACGCACTAGTTCAAGAAGTTGGCCAAAAAAATCTGACAAGTCTGACGCACAACTCCAACAAATTGGCTGATAAAAGTCTGACAAGCCCGACACACAAATCTGACAAGACGGCCGAAAAAATCCAACAGATTTGACGCATGAGTCCAACAAGTTCGCCAAAAAGATTCCAACAAGTTTGACGCACAGGTCCAAAAATTGACCAACAAATTTTTGAAAAGTCTGATGCACAAGTTGAAAAAGTTGGCCAAAATATTCCGACAAGTCCAATACACAAGTCCAACTAGTTAGCTGAAAAGTGTGGCAAGCCCAGGGCAGACGTCTCACAAGTCCAACAAGTTCGTAGCACAACTCCGACAAGTCTGTCTCACAAATTTGACAAGCCACACTGTTGCGACCAATCTGACTAGTCATCCGCACAAATCCGACAAGTCTGACAAGTAACTGTTTGTCAAGTCCAACAAGTCCATTGCGCAGTTTCAACAAGTCTGACAAGTATGTTAAATCCAACATGTCATCCACACAAGTCCAACAAGTCCATTGCACAGGTTCATCAAGTCTGACAAGTCCACCGCACAAACCCCACAACCTTGACATGTCTGACAATTATGAAAAATCTGACAAATCCGCTGCACAAGTCCAACAAAGTCCGCCGAACAAGTCTGCCAAGTCCAAGATATCTGATAAATCCACTGCAGATTACCAACAAATCTGCAGCACTAGTCCAACAGGTCTACCGCATAAGTCTGACAAGGCTGACAAGTCTGCCGCACAAGTCTGACAAGTCTGCAGAACAAGTCAGACAAGTTTGCCGCAGAAGTACGACAAGTTCAAGAAGTCCGGATCACAGGTTCGGCAAGTACAACAAGTCTGCCACACAAGCCTGCTGCACAAATCCAACAAGTCCACCACACAACTCTGACCACCCCATGGCACATACAAGTTGAACAAGTCTGCGATCCGAACAAGTGTGAAAAGTCTGACATTTTCAGCAAGTCCGACAAGTTCAAAAAGTCTGCAGCACAGGTTCGACAAGTTCAACAAGTCTGCTGCAAAGGTTGGACAGGTCTGAGAAATCCGTTGCAGAAGTCCGACAAGTCTGACAAGCCTTTCGAAGAACTTTGTTTCCACGGGATAAGTGGTTTGACCATGACATCGACGTTATAGATCATAATTTAGAGGTAATATAATCTTTAATGTTAAGAGTGGTGAGGTCTGCTGGCAAGTCTGACAAATTTTTCGCTTCTACTGTAAAATTTTATTTCCATGAGATAGGCGGTTTGGCCGCGACACCAATGATATATATCATAATTTAGAAGTTATGGGATTTTTAGTGGTAAAGATGGTGAGGTCATCTCTT
Source organism: Onchidella celtica (assembly GCA_963931925.1). Lineage (NCBI taxonomy): Eukaryota > Metazoa > Mollusca > Gastropoda > Systellommatophora > Onchidiidae > Onchidella > Onchidella celtica. The sequence goes on along the minus strand of OZ007579.1, from coordinate 21,596,223 downwards.
TGGTAATGGATGTGTCTATTTGGTATCGAATTTTGAATCCTAAATAGGGACTTTCTTATAATGTCAGACATGAAACTATTATGAAATCATTTTAATGTTTTGTCAGACTTATTTAGTTTTATTCAAACTTGTAAACCAGAGGACGAAAAACCCTAAAGTAAATGCAAGTGAAAAGTTTCACATGTTCGAGAAAGTAAAAGAAAGTATTCGATCACTTGAATGAGAATATATAATGGTATCGATTCCCATTTTTTGTTGATAAAAGTCAAGAAGATGTCAGGGGCAAAGGAAGGTAATCGTGTGTACAGTTTACACTTTTTTGCAAAAAGAATATTTATTGCCCTATTTCCAATGGAAGGCTTATGTCTTTGGCGTATGGTGTTAATTGAACATGTTTGAGTGAAAACCATGTATTTTATGTAAGGTTTGTAAAGAAATGGATTTCATATGTGAGTTTATGCATAATGAGGTCAAACCCATAACGGCAGACAATGTATGGATTGTGTGTCATATAAGAAAACCCAAATTTATTTATAGTACAGAAGAGCCACTTTTGGGAAACCCGGGTGGTTACTGGCTCCTGCTTCCATGCAGCGTTGAGGTCGACGGTCGACCAAGGTACTCGCACGGTTAGTTACGCCCAACTGACCTGTAATATAGCCTAGGGTCTGGCGAGTTTCCTCCCTTAAGACGCTGCTGTGGGACTGAGTGCTGGGGTGGAGTTTGGTCGGGGGTAGGCCGGACAAAACATACGGATTAGAACCTACTTCCTTAGATCTTAAGGGGCAACTGGTACTTTAAGGTATTAGACTTATGATCGTCCATGTCATGGGAAAAGTGCTCTCGCAACCACATAGTCAAACGGCACACCTAGTGTAGCTAAGTAGGGTAATGTGTGCTGGAGTCCCCGTGCCACTATTTTTTATTTGTTTTTGATTCACGTATTTTAATTTCTCTAAACAGAATTCAATGCACAACAATAATAACATTTGCAAAGTTCACAAGGGTTGTGTTTTTTGATATTGTCTCTGTTAGGGGATTTCTTCCTGCTGTAGCAACAAAAATTTAAGGTTTCAATTGTGAAACGCCGGGTTTCGTTTATTGACTTGTCAAAGCACACCGTGTCCAAACACATATTGTTGACCGCAGGATTGGTTGTATAAAAGATGGCAGAAAGCATAGATTTTGAGTTGTAGCGGAATAAGATCGCCCTTTGCAAACTATTATCAGGGAGAGAACCCTTAAAGTTTGGGAAAGCTAGCACCTCAAGACAAGCGCTTTACAGCTTTGTAAAGTATTCCACTCAAACCTTTTTGACAGACATGGAAAGGTAGAGCGCCCTTTGTAAAAAATCAAGTGTTTTGAAATATTCAAAGTGAATTCTTTTTCAGGCTTTGAAGCTACTTGCTATGTAATGCAGTGTGTAGTTGCTTGCACTTTTCGATCCTCTGGTGCAACAAAATGGATGTCGACTTCCATCTTAAAACAGGAGAGAGTGTTTTGACTAGTGAAGCGCTTGCTTTTTCCGGACTTCATCTATATGCATCCTCGGCAGCAACTGGCGCTTTTTTAAAATGCGCTTGTCTGAAGGCCCTAACTTTCTTGAAGCATTCTCTATGTTCTCTCCCTCATGTACAGTGGATCATGGAGTAGCGTGGTTTGCCAGCGCCCAGGGTAAGGCAGATATTGTGCCCTCTGAACTGGACTTTCACTCCTTGAGTCCCTTTCACCAGTCCAGTATTGAACCCCACCCTGCCCCCTTCCCCAAGCACAAGTACTGTATTTTAAGAAAAAATGTAATAAATATTAAATGCATTTAATCCTAGGATACTCAAATAGATCTAAAATCGCTTGGTTTTAATTTGTGCAAACTAATTGAAATCTACATTGAGATCTCTCTCTCTCTCTCAACTGACAGTATTGCTAAGTTACTCAATATTTCTTGGCTCATTGTAGATCTGTGACCGTTTTGAGAAACGTCCTTTGCAGTTGGCAGTTGAAACTGTGATAGATTCAAAATGTCAGAACAAAGTTATTCAAACTCTCTTGCAGCTTCCACTTGTACACCCACAGACGCAACATAATGTAAAGAATATCATAACAGTCGATAATTGCAAAAAATGTAACTTGATAGGGATTAGAAAATACTTTTCAAAAATACTTTGAATACGTAAATCATTAAATGCTTTTGAGACAATGTTTAGCAATGGTTTAATATGCCACTTATGGCAAGAACTCAGTTTTGACCCGATGTCGCTTTGTCACCGTTTTTGCCCTTTATCTTGAAGCTTGACTCTCGTAGCTCGATATTAACTGCCCATTTTTCACACTGTATACACATGATTACCACGTTAGCAAGACAATTATCCATAAACTGACCTGTTGACACCCCAGAACAAACAAAAAATTCACCAAACGATCGAACTCCTAACGACACACGTACACACTTGCAAGACAAAATACTCAACTACGTATCTATATCACACACACACACACACACGACTTCAACTTGACACTGTAGTTACATGGACAGGCCAATTTTCGGCATACACTCGCGGTGTGTATAACGCTGTGTATGAAAATCAGGAAATTGCGTCGTTGTAAGGACCACATCAAATCCGTACAAAATTTTGTCACGTGATGTAAAAAAAAAAGGCGGGAAACACAGTTTTGACCTCAAAACATTATGTGGACGTCCTCCTAACGGGGTATGTCCACTTAACGTGAGTGTGCAAACATGAAATTGTCCTCTTAACGTAGTGAAAACACGCTCACACTCACGCACACACACACACACACGCACGCACGCACGCACACACGCACACACACACACACACACAGATCGTGGGGGCCCGTTTTTGTAAACCCCAGTGGAACTGTACCTTTGCAGTTTTTTGCACCATATCCGGCAATAAAATATTGTGGTGCCCTGCTTCCCTTGGTGCCCTAAGCACGTGCTTATTTTGCTTAATGGTCAGTCTAGCCCTGGGTTACAGCAATTTTGTCCTTATTGAAATGGTGCAACACAAGCCGAAAAGAGAAAATGCCGAGTTTTGTTCAGTGTTGAGCTCTCGCCCTAGACCTTGCTGGAAGTCGCTTATTTTGTAATTATGAAGTAATTCGTTGTAGGAAACCTCTGGCTTTTTTTTTTTTTTTAATGTGATAAAAATGTCGCAATTGTTTTATTCATTTACCATCATCTGAAGATAGATCTAGTATACATGTACTTTTAGAATAACATGGGACCGAGGCTGGATTTTCCGTTTATGACGTAACTCGCGCACCCTGTCTCTCAGCAGCTAATGCAAGTAAGAAAGTAAACAATAGCGAGAACTATGATGGGTTTGAAAACGTATGTGGACTTTTCTTTAACAATAACAGACTAACCTTGGATATTCCTTCATCTCTTTCTTCTCTCTTCTTTTTCTTCTCTAAATTCACGAAAAATACACCATCGTCGATAAACACATCAACCGTTGTTACTTTGTATCAGAAATACATAGCACTAGCAGTACAATAACTCGGAGTCGAGTCCCAAGCGCTGTCGGTAGGCTAAAATTAACTTTTCGCGAGAGAGGCCGGGGAAGCCGCACGCACATTACTAGATCTAAGCCTATGCCATCTCGTGAAAATCTGTTCCTCTCTCTTTTTCTTCCTTCACCCGCCCTTTTTGTGCTTGCTTCATAGAAAAAATCATTATTAATTAGATACTACATATTTTAAAAATATTTTGACGGTGAAATTGCCCCTGGAAGCGAAATCGAACGGTGTTGTGTCTTATTTCCCATGCAAATCCTCTGAGCGCCAGAAGTGGGCGGTGCCCGGGACCAGATGTAAACGGTATTTCAAGAGGCCGCAGGAGGGGAGTCTCTATCTTATAATTCTATAAATCTAATATCTTTGGTTACATTACGATCACGATGGTAAGGAGGAAGTCTTACTCATAGTACTGTACCTCGTTGTTGTGCTCCCGAACGATACAGGCAGTTTATGGACGATATTTCTTTTCCAGTATTTTTTTTCACTAAAATATACAATTCAGTCTTTTGTACATGTATATCGTTCGAGTATGATTATTGATATGGAATGGTCCTGAAGCCATTTTTCCATATGAACATTTATTTTAAGCGTGTCCCTGTCTTTTTAGAACTCGTTAGGGTAATTGTCGTTGTGCATTGGAAATGTGTTTGCTGTGTTCGAAATAAACTTTTTCGAGGAGTGCAAAGATGCGTAAAATCGCCAAATTCCAGGATGTTCTCGGCGGCTGCTCTTGGTGCTGCGCAGTCGTGTGACAATAATAATTTTGAGTAGTAATCCACCAGTAGCGAATAAAACTGAAAGAGCCGTTGCGCTTATATGCAATGCATGTACATGTACATGTATTTGCTCTTATACAGACATGAGTAAAGAGAAATTAATTTTGAGAACACGGTAAGAACTCTGCTGTTTGCCTCACTGTGTTTTACGCGTTTTGTTTTTGTTTTTTTCGTTTTGTTTTTATACATGTTTATGAAGAATACACTTCGTAATTATGTCACTCTTTACAAGTGAAAAACGGTTCCCGTTTAAGGCAAATTGAAACTGCAGGCTATGAAAATTTGGTCCAGATTGATTAAGGCAAGCTGATAAAATCGTATATTGTTGAACACATTGTTGTAATAAACTCATACATGTACATGTGCTTATACTGGTACAGTATAGGGTAAAACATCTTAAATTCTTCCACGTCAGACTGAATTACTATTCTTGCTACCAGCGATGCTGGAGTGTGGGTGTAGTTGGACTGGCTCATTAGAGACATTATGTGCTAAGTTTCAAAACTATTTTCTCTGTTAAATCGTTCTGCCCAATGTTTTAAAGGGTGTATTTTGTTGAGTCAGATTGTTAACTGAAAATATTTTACTACTTTACATGCCTGCCTGTCAAAATGGTGATATTGGGTTTCACCTGTGAATTAGTTACCTATCAATGACATAATACATGTACTAGCAATTGGCAAAACACTAATTTAAACCGAAACCCCCACAATTTCTGATTAAGGCAAGCTGATAAAATCGTATATTGTTGAACACATTGTTGTAATAAACTCATACATGTACATGTGCTTATACTGGTACAGTATAGGGTAAAACATCTTAAATTCTTCCACGTCAGACTGAATTACTATTCTTGCTACCAGCGATGCTGGAGTGTGGGTGTAGTTGGACTGGCTCATTAGAGACATTATGTGCTAAGTTTCAAAACTATTTTCTCTGTTAAATCGTTCTGCCCAATGTTTTAAAGGGTGTATTTTGTTGAGTCAGATTGTTAACTGAAAATATTTTACTACTTTACATGCCTGCCTGTCAAAATGGTGATATTGGGTTTCACCTGTGAATTAGTTACCTATCAATGACATAATACATGTACTAGCAATTGGCAAAACACTAATTTAAACCGAAACCCCCACAATTTCTAGACCTTAAAAATTATTTGACTTAAGAAAAAAAAAAACAACAACAAAAAAAAACATTAGTTTTGTAAACTGTTAATAATGCCAGGACAAATTCAATGGCTATGGTTAGCACAAAAAATGAAGAAATTTTCATCCACAAACAATTATCCAATTTTCTTCCATGCTCATTCTGGCATTCATTCTTCTCTCTCCTGATTTTCCGCTTTTCCAATGAATAAAAACATTTGTATGAAAGTTTATTGAACAAGTTTATTCTATACACCATAATAATTATTACATACTAATGAACCTGCGTGGTAAAGGAAAGTTATAGGAAAAAGATGGGCAAAAGAAATGAATTTTTACAGTGGATACTCGGGAAAATATAATACTGATAACTCCATTTATATATAACAAAATGTTTCAAAGGATTTCAACTTACAATAATTGTAAAGAATGCCAAGATCAGTATTATCAGGAGAATAAAGATAACTTATGAGCAGATTTTAAAAATAAAGTGTTGGTCCACGGCAACAGCTCTACTGTACAAATACATTATGTCTTGCATGAAGTAAATGAACATTGGGATTTTATTCTGCGTGCAACGTGTGTATTGTAGCATTCACATCTGCACTATGGTCAGTCGTTTACTCACTCAGCCCTGGCCGCTGAGACTGGCCTTGTCTGTCCTTGTCTATATGGATTTTTACCAGTTTCAAAAAATTGAAAAAGAATATTATTTTCCTTGCTTTCAGCATAAAATTTGGAATGAATATTATTTAACATTAATACTTCAACTGATACTTTATTTTAAGTTTGTATCTCTAATTAATAGCTTTCTTGTGATTGATGACTGAAAAAGGCCACCCAAATGAAACAAAAGTAAACAATGAGATGTTCACCTTGCCAAAAGCAGGTATCAAAATCCTAAAAATATATTAAAAGGAAAATATTGAATACAACTTGTTACAATATGAGTTCACTGAAACACAGGTCACTGGAACATGGAAACCAAACAGTATGGAAAGAGCAATCACATGTGTCGAGACCCATTCCAAAGAGAGACAGCTATATTTCCCACTCTAAACTGTGTACCATGCTGTCAAAATTTCCATGCAAAGATAAAAAAACAAAGAGTCAGGAGATTTTCATGGCCTATTATCAGCAATATAATGGATCAGCATCTTTCTACTATTGCCCTTTTCAATGAAAAGTACGACAGCACTATTGGACAACAAAATACACATGTAATCAATACTGATATTCTCAGCATTAGGGCTGAGCAGGTTAGGAAAATTATGAACAATCAAACAGGTAAACACATTTGTTCCTTACAAATTCAGTATGTGCAATTCTGATCTCATAACATAGCTTGGTATACCAGTGAAAGTTATTATCAAACTCTGCCTAAACATGTACTACAGAGTTACATTCACTGATTTATTGGTATGAATGGCAACTGTCACTGCCATCGACACTCTCTATTACAGGTGAAAAAGGTGTCACTGTAACCAGGCTAATAAATATTGTCACATACTGGACTGAAACCAATGACTGCTGCCAGTCTCTTACCAGTGAGTGCTGTCTACAGGATAAAAGAAATAAACAAAAGACTGCAAGTTGTAATCAGACAATACCGGTGGAATTTTAGCATGAAAAGTGAATCTAAAAAGTTTTGCACTTGTACGGCTAAAAACAACAAATTCTAAGATGCCCTCACATTCACAAAACAGTAATTTAAAAATAAACAAATGCAGAGATCATAAAGACATGCCATTATTTTAATGTTCTCTATATATATTATATTAGTTATTACTGAATTTCCTTCATTCCTTGTCATTTCCCACTTCATGTCAATGAAGTACTCTGTTGATGCATTCATAGAAACATCTTGAACCATAAGCACAGAAAGCACTCATTTTGTATTTGTATTTTGTATTTGTATAACTCTTTAATCCCATTTGGGAAATTTTGCCTTTGTGCCATTGCAGCCCAGTTATAACTGGAGCAGGCACGTCGTCGCCACAGTGCAGCGCCAGTCGGCGGTTTTTTTTTTTTTGGGGGGGGGGGGGAGATGAGGGGGGAGGGGGAGGGACTGGTAGAGATGAATTTAATTTAATTTTGCCCGGGCAGCGGCCTGTTCGGCCTGCTCTTTACGATTTTCAACTGCCAAGGTATCTTTAACGTGCGCAACGTGCACACGGGCCCTCCGAATTTTTTCGTCCTTATCCGAGAAGACTAGGTACTCGATCCTACCCCTCAATAGAATCAGGGACACGAAAATATGAGAAAAATCCCAAACTTCCAACATGCCTGCACGGCCCGGGTTTCGAACCCGGGACCCTTGGCACGAGAGGCGAGCACCTTGCCTCTAGACCACCTTGTCCCTTGTCATGATGTTACCTATGTGCACAAAATGGTTATGATGTGAATTTGTTTAAAAACTCCATAAATTAGTCTGTGTTATTGAGGCTGTGATGCCTTAGAAAGTCTACAATGGCATTAACTTGATTAACATTCTCAAGCTGTCCACATTCACGCAGGGACACCGAACAATGTGCATCAGCCAGTTCAAATGTACTTATAAGTACAAAATTTGCATGTCCATGTACATGCACATCTACAGTTGCATTAATTATATCTCTGTTTTATCTAGCAAATCAATCCAAAGAGTGTTCTTTGTATCTGCAATGCAATCTGCCATTTTCACGTATGCTATTTTTTAAAAATATTTTTCATAATAATTCAAACCACACTGTTAGCAGCAGAAGGATTTCCAACTGTCAACAAAATGAAACAAGTTACAAGATTTTTCAAAATGAAAGAAAAACATTGTGCAATGCAAATACACATGTAAAATGCTCATATGATGAAATGCATGTAAAACATACATGTATGAGTAAATGTTTTTCCAAAAAAAATTTGCTCTCGCTGATCTATAATGCTGTCTCTTCTGTCATTTCATACATGACCTTCACTATAATAAAAATTCTATAACCATACTTGCAGTGAAATCTGAACAACTGCTATCAATAATATGCCCTGCTTTAAATACAAAAAAACAAATCACTTGCAGAATTTACAGTTTCAGAAATGCAAATGAACAGTAAGCATAGAAAATTTACATCCCTGTTACACCACTCCCTGTTGTACTGGACCCGATGTATCGGCCATTCACAGGTGATGGCTTGTAGAGATGACGTTAAAACTATTCGTGAAATAAATCAGGCAACTGTTACAATAATGCTCCACTTCGATACTAGGCCACATAAGTCTTGCAACAAACTTTTAAATGACTAAACTTTTGAACCGCTGGAGATAACTGAATGAAATACAAAGCCTTGGCATATACAATTCAAGTTTCATTGATCCCATAAATGAACTAGATGTGGATGAACATTTCAGGCAAGATAGAAACGGTCAAAACACTTGATCCTTTCATGCAACCTCTTTTTAAAAAATCTCTGAGTGGTTTATTCTCTAACTCAACATCAATACTGTTTATGGACTGACTCCTGCCTTGATTAATAAATGGAATGAAATTCCACAAGAAAAGACAACAAACATGAACAAGTCTATGGAACTGCCGATCTCAAACTGTAATTGACACGCAAGGAGGTTATACACGACACTGAACTGTGAAGATCCCATGTGCTGTTTTTCAAGTGACTGTTATTTTATTTTGTAAATAAGGAACATGTCCTTTCAAAAAGCTATGACTTTTTGCCTGAACCTCTTCACATCAAAATGATACCTTCAGTAAAAAAAAAAATTAAAAAAAATTTTTTTTCTGTGCAAAATGATATGTTAATGATGTTTTTTCCATTTAATTATTGCGTTTTGCAATTTAAAGTTCAAGTTCTCAACCTCGTCGTTTGGTTGTCCAAGATGGGACATTAAGTCATTAGATAAATGAAGATTTTTATTTCAAAGCAACAATCTTTGTTTAATTTATTAAAGAAATTTTTTGAATTAACCTCATGTAATTTTTCCAAAAATTACAGTCATGTAAAGTTTGTTGCAAGACTTTTGTGGTATGTCATATCACTAAAAGAAAGCATTTGCAATCCAAAAAGTCGGTGACATTTCAGTCAGTCTAAACTTAACGATGCAGAGAGCAAGAAATGTCTGCAAAATGGTTTCTTCCTTGCCTGTATAATAGAGTTTACATGAAACCCGTTCACTCAATGCATTTTTAACCAGAGAAATCAGTTTTCCACAGACTCCACAAATAAAGTTACTCAGAGCTTCCATCAATGATTTTACCACCTTCTTCGTCACCTTGTGGTTCTGCATGAATGACAATCATTTGCGTGTCTTCTCTATCTTTGTCCAGGTCAGTTTCCACAGGTTGGCTTTGGTCTACACTAGCCACAACTTCTGTTGCTGTACTGTCTCCCACATTCTCCTGGCTGGGATTGACTGGTGGTATGCCCTGACTGATATCCACCATTTGTCCATCCTGACCTTCAACCTCTACCACAATTTCTCCATTGCTGCCTCGCCGTTTGGTCACTTTCAATTCCGGCATCCCTTCAATCTGATGTGGTCCAAAGTCACCAGATACCACTACTCTACCACCTCCTTCCATCTCCACTAACTGACTCTGGTCCAAGTGTATGACCTGCCCACCCTCCATCTGAATTACTTGGCCCACTCCTGACCCCATTTCCAGGACCTGACCCCCATCATCCATCTGGATAAGACGTCCCAGTCTACCCCCATCCATCTCCACCACTTGCATGCCATCCATCCCCATCTGACTGGTCGCCACTGATGTTGTTGTTGTTGTTGGCTGTATTGAGGTAACCACAGCCTGGGATGGCTCTGTCAAATTGTTAACATCTTCACTGATACCTAGAGGGTTAGGGTCAAGTTTGGCAACAACAGGCTCACTCTGATTCTGCATGTCGGCTAGCTGCTGTGGATCAAACTTAATCTCCTGCACCATTTCATCACCAATCACTGGATTTCCTTCCTCATCCTCTCTCTGAATTTGCAGTGTCTGGTCACCCAACTGTACAACAACAGATAAACAGAGAAAACTTAAACAATAGGCAAATTAAACTTGATATGAGAAATCACAAATACCTAAAAGACTCCCGAAATGAAAAGCAATATCGCTATAATATAAGCATAGACTTCACTGTTTAGGCTGCTCATCTCATGCCTATCTCATGTCCATGGGACACTGCCATTTCTTTCATCTTGCCATGATATTCTAATCAAAGACTGCACTGTGCTGTTCACTCTGCAGCCAGAAAAATTTTGCTTAAAGCTTGTCTTCCTTCTCCCCAGCTACGATTATTTTATAATTTCAAGGGCCATGAAAACAAGACGTGTTTCATCTGTTTATATATTTTCACATCACATTTAACATTTTAAAGGGTTAAACCATTTAATTTCAGCTGGACAATCAAAAGCTTATCATATCTGGCAGGATGGAAAATATCAGGGTCATGTAATGATATTCCAGTTTGTGTAAACAAGCTGTGCACAATACATTTTCAAACTGATGGTAAAAAAAAAAATATTTAAAAACTTAAAAATAATCAGTTGATGTATTACTTGTATGTGGGTGATGGTGTCCTGTCCAGCGCTGTGGGCTTGTAGGAGCTGCGCCAGGTGTGCCTTGGCATCTTCAGTCAGTTCCATCTCTTGCATAGATCCATTCTCATCTTGATTTACCACCTGCAGTAAACAAATTAACCTTAATAGATAACATGTCATAAGCAAACATGTCTGGGTATTTTGGAAGGACTGTCATAAAATGAAACACATGCCTATCAAAGTCGGCACTTTATCGGTAAATTTTTAACATTTCATCCTGAACTTTTCAAGGAGCATTGGATAACAAAACAGGGTGTATACATTGCGGTACTGAAAAGTTGACATTACATGCTCCATATGGGTATTTGATACACAATTCACTTTTAAAAATTATGGGCTTCAAACACTAATAGCAGTTAAGAAATAATGTATGAAGGAAGACTTTACTTTTGCGGTTCATTTTTCAGGTTATCCCAAGTCTCTTCTGGGGTCTTTCTGCTTTACCATTTTGAAAGTTTAGTGGTTTGTCCTCAAGGTTAAACAATCCGCTATTTCATAATTTCTCTTGAAGTGTTCAATAGAAGTTGCTGTTCTGGCAAACAGAACACAACTGTAAGCAGCATTAGTGAAGATTGTCAGCCAGTCAGTCATGCCAGAGAGACTATTCCACTCATGGACTAGTGTGACCTATATAAGACTACATGTAGTTGCTATGACTGCTGGAATGTAGCATGCTACACTTTTTCGAATGTCCTATTCTATTATATTAGAGCTTTCTTTCCACTACTAGATGTACCATAGTTAACTCTCACCCAGCGTGCTACCTGTAAAGCCCGTTGCCCGGTCAGTGACCTTACTCACGGAGAATCTTATCTGGGGTCACTTGCCACTATGCGATGACCACACGTACACACGCTGTCCACGTGGTTTGATTTTTATTGATTGGTATGAAAACATTCGCTGCTATGCCATATCACGCTTGATAATGAATTAACCAGCAAAACCTTAGTCTGTCAGTCTCTAACCAATGATCTGACTTATGATTCCAAACTGACAGCTGTAGTTTTCATGAGAACGAAGCATGATAACTAGCCATGCCCTCCCAAGCCCTAAACAAATGGTTTCATCCTGATTGACACATACTAATAAACCAATGTGGGCATTTGGGGCAAAGATTATTTCAGAGCTTGTTTTTAATTGGTTCTTAGATACAGACAACTCCAGATGGTGGTCAGCTTGTGAGAAAGTGAGATAATATTGCAAATTTGTTGAGCAACAATTCGCATGTCGATGTTACATCTTTTGAAAGAGTGGGGAGAGCCTTTGAAAGCTTAGTCTTTGTGATTCCGACCAGTGGTTCCCTGGTTAACATGTCCATGTCACAATGCCTTTGATTTAGAAGAGATACAGTGAACAATAAGACGGTGGTTACGTCTCAAAAAGGTCAGTGACCCGACGCGTGAAAATTCGGCTTGCGCGTGGCCCTTTCAGCTTGACCCTGCCGACTTTTGCTGCCCGTGCGGCGTCAGCGCTTGGGAAACATGGGCGGAATTTGCGCAGGGTGAGGGTTAATCTCCACCTTGCAATGCTTATAAGCAATAGGCCAGAATAGCCTAGATCTACACAAGTGATTTCTGTGCCACTCACTTTCCGGAATGAATTCAGTCTATTTCTTCATGCCACAGCCAGTTAAACTGATTCTTAATAACTTTATTGATGTCTCCAACATTCTCGTGATCATTTCATTCACTGAACTGTAATTCCATCAGGAAAGCCAAAACAATCAAGCACAGCTAGAGTGTATAGTCACACTACACGTTCAAATACGATTAACAAAACGCTGCAATAGGAAGTAGACGCAGCACGCAAGCGCAAAAGTACAAGCAAGACAAGGGAGTTTACCCCAGAAACAATTCACCGTTTGCATTTCTTGTTCTATTTCACAATCTTTAACCTTTGTAATCTTGAGTACAATTCTAATTTTCCCAACAAGGTTTTACATTTCAATGGCGTTATTGGGCTTTCCGGAGCATGTCTACAAAAGTTTGGAAATTTCCAGAGAAGTGGCATCTCTGAACTTAAAACTGCATTACTGTTCTTTTCATCTCAGTTATAAGCTCTAAACATCGCTGTTGAACTTGACGTGTAATCTCTGCACATCTTCTTAGTTAAGATTTACTGACCTTCAGAATAAAAACAGTTGGTTCCCCTCCTGGACCTTCCATGACTTGTTGTAGATGCTGGTCACCAGCAGAGACAATTTCTCCAGCAGCACCCTTCAGTAAAACAAAGTCATGGATCACATATATGATAAATTTTCTATACCATGCGCTATTGGCACAAAAACACAAAAATGTACATACACAAAAAACAGCTAGTGTTATGGCCACAATGCCAATTTCTGCAAGATGTCTCATTGTGTTTGTTTCACTCAAGATAAAACATGTGAATTCTAGAAATGCTCTTGAACTGGAAAAACAAGCTATAGGTTCTTTCTCCATCTTCAGATCTTCAAACACTATGAGAAGTTCAAAGACCATACACAAATCATAGATTAAGTTTGCCTTAATATTGAAGGCATCATACTTGTTCATTCTACATTGCCGATAAATCATTTCAAATTTATTCTGTCTCCTCTTGTCTATGGCATATCAAAATGGTATCATCCACTGACCCACAATATTGTGTGCTTCCAGTAACAAGAACTGAATTGATTTTCTTATGAAAGTCCCGGCAGTCCACCCACAAACAACAAAATTATGACAACGTGTTGTTTCTGAAACCATTGCTCCTGTGATTGTCTGTCACCACAACTGAGTAACAATTTTGAGAACTGGCTCAATCTTCAACAGTATTATTTTCTTTGAAATCTTGAAGTTTGTAGAAGTTCTTTTCTTCCAAACACAGGATCCCGAGAACAGATACCAACCTGCTGCAGAATGACTTCTCCCCCGCTGTAAGACTGGTTACCATCTTCATTAGTAGTGACAATAACTTCATGAGTCCTGGGCAAACCCACGCGCACAATGCTAGGTTTGACATCTTCATTCTCAAAGATCAAACGAGACTGAGTGGCTGCTGTGACTGGTTTCTGGAGAGAGTCAAGGAACTCTGGCTTTTCCTCAAACACATTTCCTACTTCAGGATGCTGTACAGAAAGAAAGAAAAAACAAAAACCACTGAGAATCTGATACCTTTCCTTTCATCAGGTAAAATTTTGTGATACAAGGCTTGATTCTATGAAAACAGCAAAATATGAGAATCCTAACACTGCAATAAATTTTTTTTTTTGCAGTTTTGCAAAAGAAAAACTCATACATTTGCCAGCCAAAATATTACATAAGATTATTTTCAAAACAGGACAGGATTACCTTCCTGAAGCCTGAAATTAATATACCATTTCAAGACCTAAAATATAAACTGTTAATAAATTTTACTTTACTTTATATATGCCATCAAATTCTTGTCATGTTGTAATTTGTTCTAATTCTGCTTTTGTTTTTCTTGTTGTTTTGGAAATTGTACATGGTCAAATTTCCAGATTCATCCCTATATTTGGGCTCCACAGACAGGGTAGTAACAAGTGTACAGACTAAAGTAAAATAAAAACATTTTATCCAATAAGTCGACAAACTCACCTTTCGCTTGTAATGTCTAATTATCGTGTGACGATGAGCGCAGCACTCGTGACACACACCACACACATACACATAACCACTATGATAATTACGCATATGATTACGTAGTTCATATGTGCGCACAAACTGTTTGTCACACAGTTCACAAGCATACTTCTGAGATAATGTATGCTCCAGTCTGTGCCTGTTCAACTGGTCTGGGTACTTAAATGCCTGTAAAATAGCAAAAGAAAACATTTCATACATTAAATAACAGTAAAAGGACACATCTGTGCATTACATACATTTGAATCATTTGATTGCATTTCATTACTGTAAAGATATATATATACATAATATCATTTTCAGATCTTTTCCTCACGTTGGCTGTATCTTGGAGGAAAGAACACAAAAAACCCTAGCACTATGGTGGCTCCCTCTCTCCCAATTCCAGATGATTTTTGTACACAAGAAGTAAACATTTGCATTCATTTAATTTTCTGTAAGCATTCACAATAAAATTTAATAAGTATTAATGGGAATCAACAAAACAAAGATCTACAATTAACAAAGGAGTGAAAGCCTTGGGAGAGCGATAGATTCTCAGAGGAGGATACCCCCTGTCAAACTAAGTGTTTATAAATTTTTTATGGGTCTGAGCCACACCCACATCAAAAAGTCTGCTATAACCCGTCCAATGCCTGCAAATGTTATTTTGACCTTACTCTGCCAGGAACATATTTGGGGATTTCATGTGCTTTTTACTTTCCTTATCCACATCATTGAATAAGTCACTATCAGGGCCATTTAGATCATAAATATCATCCTTATCTGAGTCAGGCATAAGCTCTTCTGCAACTTCTGTTTGCCATGAAAATAGGTCTAAGTTTACCACTGAATGCCATGATGAAACTCAGTGAAAATCACAAGAAACTTGCAAAAACATCACTCAAACAACACAAACAACTGCAAACATTGCACAGTGGCATAGAGACATTCCATTGACCTCATTAAAATAAGAATTGCTGTTAAAAGCATCTCCAGTTTATGAGTGGAAAGGAAAGACAGGAGTCACAGTCACAGCCCCAGAGCTATTTCATTTACATGGCAGTCTGGGGACAGACATTTCAAAGCCTAGAACTGTTCCAGGCTAAACAGACAAGTAACTGATCCGATTTGGTTCCCAGACATTTCAAAGCCTAGAACTGTTCCAGGCTAAACAGGAAAATAACTGATCTGATTTAATAAACCATTCAACATTTCTAGATCACCTTGTATTTCAGTTTCTTGCCAATACAAGTACACGACTCATCATTACCTTTCCACACACATCACACTTATATGCCCTCTCCTTTGTATGCGAGATCAAGTGAGTCTTCATGTTGCCTTTCTGTCTGAAAGTCTTGCCGCACTTTGGACATGGGTACAACTTGATGGTTTCTGCATGAAACTGTTTGATGTGGGCAATCAAGCCAGTCTGAGAAAGTAAAATAGTAAATAAGCATGTTGGACAAATTACCATTTCTCTGGCAAATTTTATACCTTTTTTCACATGAAAGAGTAATATTATTTATTCATCTGATGCTTCTCGCAAACAGTCCACCAGTCAAAGGTGCCAATGAAAACAATGTCAACCAAATCTGCCAAAGGGATTGGTTTTATTTTACAATGAGTTAACAGCATCACAAATGTTTATACTGGATTATCAATGTAAAAATATCAATCCATGATCTATTGAACAATTTAATCAGATTCACCCTGTAATGAAATGAAACGACAGGATTTTAGAACTGTCCGATCTCCAGCCTACGCATAAAAAACTCTGCTTGATATAATTCTAGGCATATTTTCAACAAAGTTTTGGTCTTCTCTCACTGAAATGTACAGACGAAACTTGATATAACAGGGACTGATGCACCAGAGCAAAATCTCTGTTATATCAGGCCCCTGTTAAATCAGACTCCCAAGGGAATAAGCAAAAATGGCCCATTCCTGTGATTTTTATATCATTGGTAGTGAGTGCCCTTTGTCAAAGGGGTATGTATCTAAAAGTGGCATTGTTGTGGCTTTTTTTGTTTCTTGGTATCTCATCAGAGGATTTGCTACTGAGTTTGTCTGGCAGCTGTCCCACTTCATTCTTCTCTTTGTCAATAGGTAGACTTCGAATTTCTTCATCACTTGATGTGCTTTTATGAAAACCTGCATGCCTGAAACAATTTGCAATAGTCTCCTGTTTGACATCATTCCATGCAGCAGAGGCAGTGACCAACGCATCCAAAAGTGTTGTGTTGAGGTAAAACTTGGCATCTCCTCCAGCATCAATACTTGCAACCACCTTCTTCAGCATTCTACGCCTGTAGTGTACTTTGAGTGACTGGATTATACCAGAGATGCCGTCGCACAAAAACAAAAATCTGAATGAGGCCTCAAAAAAATCTGAATCCAGAAGGTAAAAATCTGAATAGATGCGAACGACAATAAAAATTAAATGGTACCAGTTCTAAACCTAAATTTGCATGAGTTCCTTTTTTCTTGGTCACAAAGGATTAAGCTGAAAATCATCTTTAAAAACTTGCACTACATGCAGCTCATTTCAACCAATTCTTATTATCCACTTTTTGTCTTGATTTTGGCCACTACTGAAAAGAGCTCTCTCCAGAAAAGCACTGTGTCACTGGCAAACTTATCTTTGCTCTGGTTTTCCTACGTTTATGTCAGATATGAGCTGCCTCGAAATGTTTGGATTTGAGTGCCAAAATGCACAAATGCACTGCATAATTTTGCCTATTCTGTGCTGTTGATTGTTTTCCCACTCCCAGTCTCATGTTTTAACTTAGCATATTTGTGCCCATACAACGTCAACCTTCTAGTAGGGGGGCCAACTTGCTCTATCTCTTCAAATAAACGTTGAACCTTGCACTAAAACATATACTCTTGTTTGTTGTATTTTCATTTAAAGTGATCCCCTGGGCGTAAGAAACTGCCGGATATATTTGGCTATAGGGTGGCATTACGTATGTAGACGCGATTTTGTCCCCAATTCTATTTAGATAATATAGCTCAATTTTAACGGGGGTGGCGTAAGAAAATATTCACTACTTTCTCAGTTTTCTACCAAACGCTTTGATACTCTACACACTCACTCTCAGATAGACAGGCCAGGAATTAAAAGCTTCAAATGTATTATTTGTTCATTATTCTGCATATCATGGGTCAAGAACTCTGTACACACAAAAAAAAATCTGAACATTTCGAATAAATCATTTCGGATCCATGTTTATAGTGACTAATATGGTACTATCTAAATAAGTCACTATCAGGGCCATTTAGATCATAAATATCATCCTTATCTGAGTCAGGCATAAGCTCTTCTGCAACTTCTGTTGCCATGAAAATAGGTCTAAGTTTACCACTGAATGCCATGATGAAACTCAGTGAAAATCACAAGAAACTTGCAAAAACATCACTCAAACAACACAAACAACCATGTTTAGAGTGACTAATATGGTACTATCTAAATGTTTTTACCACAGATGTCTTAGAAAGATGCTACAAACATTTTTTAATTTGCTAATTGTAACATTAATCCCCTAAAAATATAAATTTAGAATTTCCAAATGTCCTAAAAAATTTTGTATACAAGAATTATAGCACTCATTTCTCCTGCTCGGCCATTCTGAATACTAAGAACAACCAATACCACTGTAATAAATTTCTGTAGTTTTACCAATCTGTTAGCAAATATTTTCCTTTTGGATGCTCTCTGTGCCGTTGTTACCTCTTAACAACAAATTGTTCTCAAATTGACGGAATATAGTTCGAGTGTGGCTTCTATCATGTAAAGCTTTCTGAGCCTAGCGATTGGACGTATGGAAAATTTTATTGTCAGATAGTTACTGATCTCGGTTCAGTTTGATGCCAAATGATGCCAGTCGAGTTTTTTTATGAGAGGCCAAAATGTTTCGCTATCATCAGTAACAATGCCTTCGTAAGCACCGATCCTAGGTACCCACGGTACTGCAACATTAGTGATCCTTTGATGTTCTATCATGTGACGTCACAATATCGATGATCCTGCACCCGATACTGTTCGATCTTGGGAAATATTGAATGAGGTACAATTCCAGTTGACAGGAGGGCGGTAAACTAACTGACCAGCCTGCGGTGAGCTGGGCACTGAGATCAGTCGTCAAAGACCTCTTGAGATCAGCATTCACCACCAAATTCACTAAATTCGCAAGATGGTGGACCCTAGACATGCGTGAACAGGAAACTGTGAAGTCAACCAACGACGCACTCGTGGACAAACGGTTTCGCAGTGACTGTCCATCATGACTGTTTTTGTACTGGCAGAAAAGGGGGAGGTGGGAGAAAGGGAAGATGGCTGGCCTTTTCATTTGATTGCTGCCATATTTTTTCGCAGAAGATCACAACAGTTACGTACACTGCAGACTGTATTACCTGCCTTTCGTACAGGGCTTCATCCTGTCCTCGTTAAGAGGTTCTTTCCAGTAGATATGCTGTGCATCGCAAATTGGTGTGTGGCATAGCATTTGGTCATATCTTTTCACTGAAACGACCCCCCCCCCTCCCTGTTTCCCAAGGCTTCAGCAGAAAACTGATAAAACTATCGGTGGCAAAGTTATGTAACCACATATGAAAGTGCATAAGGGCAAGGGACAGATTTACAAGAGGGAGAAAACAAATTTCTTCAAATGCATTGGTTATCTTCTTACCTTTTTAACTGCAAATATTTGAAAAATTGTACTTTTCCTTCATAGGTAGAACAAAAAAAAATAATGACATTTTTGCATAGAGTGTGTAGAATATTGGGCAAAAGAGAGTTGTCATCTGAAGTTGTGAGAACACATTATTGGGCGATTCACGGTAGGGCCAGGGATACGCCTTCCACTCTTGAGCTAAATATTGAACCTGAATTCAACTGTGCACGCGTTTGTAACCTAACAGAGACATTGTTCCCATTACAACTCACTCACTGTCGCCATCTCTCTTTGGTCAAATGGTGGGAATGCAATCTACCAGCAAGCCAGTGTTGAAACAAAGTGTTTAAGATTTCTACTGAAAATTTCACCATAGGGTTTCAGATGTAGACATCCTTGCTACCTGTGGACCCATGCCACGACAAGTTTCCCCAAACAAAGTGTCTGACTTTATCACTTCATTGGTGAAACAGTGATGACATGATAGAATATCATTAATGACCTAAATTACACATCTATTGACGTGTTGGTGATCAGTTTGTAGGCGTCTTTGGAGACTAACTGCATCTGCATCACCCCTCACCCATTCAACAATGGTTTTGTTCGAATTAAGATTAAACAATTGGCACCATGTTTGTATGACTATCTTTATATGTTTCTGTTTGTTTTTACAAACTCGATTATTTCCAACTGTAAAAAAAAAACAAAACCCACTGTGGAAGTTGTTCTCAATTGTAATGTGAAAAACACCGGACCTTTTCAGCGGCAGCTATCTTGGAGTTCGTCATTTATTGAAAACCTTTCAAATTCTCACAGGTGGCATCGATCGGATCTAGAACCGGAATTTAATTTTCATTCAAAACCAGCAGGAAACTTTCAATATATACCCAGTTACGAAACAGGGTATACTTGGGCCACGCTAAGACTGATAGTTTGTTGGAGGTTGTCTGCAGATCGCACTGGACAGCACAGAGGGGTTTGTTATTTAACTTGTTTCTCAAGCCCTAACATATTGTTTCCACAGCACATTCGGATATAATTCAAAATGAACGAACCAGGCTTAAACTGCAGTAATGAAACAACTAACTCTTGCTAGCAATATTGTATACATATCTCAGCATCAGCAACAGACTTAACGTACTATTACTAACATTTCTAAATATGTGGAGCAGTTCAGAGCGGATCCTCCAAATAGACGTTTTGCTGTAACTGCTATTATTAATAATTTGATCTTCAAATTGTTGCATTATGTTTTTCAAAAACTTCTATGGGTAGTTGTCTATGATAATAGGCAGTAAAGTTCAACCTTGGCCACCCGGTATATTTTATAAGATTTTTTTAAATATTGGACTCCCAATGTTTAGCGATATAGGGATTGTCCAATAGATTTCTTGTTATAAACACAAATCAGCATGAATAACGTTCATGTGGTAGGAAATTGAATTCTTTTTGATTTGATGTATATTAAGCATGGGTATCTCTTTAATATTTGGCTTGGTACAACTTTATTACTGTCATTTTGTCTGAAAAGAGCGCAAATCTGTAACGTCACGTAGGGGGTGTTTTTGACGAATTTCTTAGCGTTGCCACCCTTTATCTCATTATATCCGGCGTTTTCAGTAGCCCAGAGTGGTTCTCCTAACATTTATAGCAAAATCAGGAGTATATATTTTTGTGCAAGTTTCCCGGCCATTTGACGGCTTGGCCCCCCTACTCTTCTCCATGTTCATGGCTTGGATATAAGAAATCTAGGTCTAGACAAGTTTAAAATTGATTCCTCCTTCCGTCACAATCGCAGCCGAATAAATTAATTTAGACTTAATACGACTATCTGCATATCTTGCTAGGCCTCATTCCTGCATCCGTCATAGTCACTGCCAAGTAAATCACTTAGATCTAGACTCAGGAGATATTTAGCTGGACAAATTTGATGGAAGAGATATAAATCTAGCTAGGTTTAGAACTGATTCCTTCCATCACAGTCGCAGCCAAATATAACACTTAGACTTTGGTGAGGACAAACAGATCTATGCAGTTAGTTTCAGAATCACCACCATGTGGAACAGTAAAAAGAATGTAAACAATGCTTGTAGTAAGTGATCAAATCCCTGGATGGTGCAGAAAAAAATGATACAAAAGCAGAACTAACTTCCGGTTTAATTCATAGAATGATCGCACTATTCCAATTCGGCGCATTTTGTAAAAAATTATAATTAGAAACTAGAATATGGGAGAACGAAAACAGGAAAAAAATGCCGAATGCGGGAAGTAACAAAAAATCGGAGTACCGGCCTTGCTAATCGGAAAATCAGAATCACGCTTGTTTTTTCAAGAAAAATCGGAATAATTCTGTCTGATCAAATCGGAATGGTTGGCATCTCTGTTATTCCTTGGTCGCATGGCTGCAAGACACTAGTTGTGTTGGGAGGCAGATAAATAAGCTTGATGACCCTCAGATCTGTGATGACAGGATATGCTGTGCAGTTGTCAACAATCAAAGCTATGCTTCTGCCTTGCAATAGGAACTTTCTGACCAGTTGTCTCACCCATTCTTCGAAAATAGCTGAAGTCATCCATGCCTTTCGATTCCACTTATAAACAGTAGGCAGCTTCTTTATATTCTTAAAGCATCTCGGTTTTTCGAATTTCCCTATGGCCACGAATGGTAGTTTTTCAGCGCCCATCATATTCGCAGCTGCAAGTAATGTCTTTGGGGACTTTTTCTCCATTGCTCTTCTCTCCTTTCTGGGCTAATGTTCTATTTGGCAGGCACTTAAAGAACAGACCTGTTTTGTCTGCACTGAATATTTCACTTGGGGCATATTCCTCTAACACTGCTTTGAGAGTTGTGGTTTTCCCCTGGTCCGTCGTTTTGCTTGAAACGGCTGCAGATTCACAACATACTGCTTTCATTACAAATCCATGTCGTGCCTTGAATCGTCCTAGCCACACGGTACTCACGGTGAAGTTGGTGACTCCAATACGTTTCGCATTCCAGGGCTTTCTCAATAAGTATTGGGCCAGACAGTGGAATTGATCTGCTCCTAGCATCCTTGAACCACATCAAGATCAATAGTGTCTGATCTGCAGCGTCCACATCTGGCGATCTCATTTTCTTCTGGTCTTGTGCAGAACTTCCCTGTGAATAGGCAGCTACTATCTTCTTTTTGTCTTTGATTATCGTATGAATGGATCCATGTAGAATCTCGAACTTCCAACAAATCTCCGCCAGCGATGCAGTTTTTTTGTCAATTTCTTGAATTATTTCAAATTTCTTCTCAATGGAAAAGTATTTCCTTTTTCGCTTGTTGCCATTTGATGCCATATTATATTGGTCTAGAGCTTTCTGTCTCATGACATGTTCTCAACAAAGCAAAATAATGGCCCACATGCGATTTCAACACTAGGTGTGTAGTATGTGGCTTTTAGAGCTTGACACACACAACCTACTGGCCTCTTCGATTTCATTGGTTGTCTTGACACTGGCTGCAAGGGCAGTGTCTGCTACAGGCCTTGCCTCGCCGCCTCTCTCTCTCCTTTCAACTGCCACCCGCATCACCCGTGTGATTGTGTAAGCTTTTGTTAATTACTGAACTGCGTTCGCTATTTGCCTACTTGGTGGCTTAGATTCTTGCTCTCAGTATCCCGGCTCTAACCGATCCGGCACCTGTAGGTCCCTGTTATGGCAGATGTATTTACTAAAGATAAAGAGGGGGAAAAAATGGGGATTCAAAAAATCCCGGTTATACCTGGCCCTGTTACAAATGTTTTCGACTGTATCACTCACAGTATGTTCAGAATACACACAATTTTGTTACAATTAAGTTAATTTTATTGTATTCATCACTTGCATAGCACAGATGAAACAATACTGAAAAACATCTTGCTCCCTACTTCACTCCTACTTTTATCTCACCTTAGAAAACAGAACTTTGCCACAATGTGTACACTGCAGCTGGTACTGTTTCTCATGGACTGTGGCAATGTGCAGCTTGAGATAATTGTCATAGTGAAACCTTTTGTGGCAAATGTGGCATTCTGCCTGTTTCTCACCATGCACTTTCATATGCTTCATCATATTGCTGCGAGAACTGAAGAAACAAAACAAGTACCATGGTGAACTAGTAAGGTAAAGAACCAAAATCCTTTTCGGACTGACATCTGATTGTTTCAAGACAGAAAAAACCAAAATTACCAGCATCATATACCACAGGAATTGTCCCTCCCATTGTCCCCTGTTGAAATAAATAGAAAATTCTGCTCTGAAATTTGTTTGAAATTATTACATATTGTACAGAGTAAAATAAATAAAATTGTTTTTGAATTGCGTTTCTGAATCAGGAATGTCCTGGCCTATTTATTTTGGTAGTATTAATATCATTATAAAAAGGTAACTCATTTTTTGGCAGGTGTAAACACCAAGTTCCATAACTTTTGAAGTGACAATGAAAACTGAGTCATAATGAAATTTTTTTTGAATTCTTTCATTATAATATATTCTCATTAAATACATGGTTTTATGGCATGTGTCAGTGTCTGGGTCAATAAATTAAAGCCAGTAAAAAGAAAAACCATAAAAATTTAGCCACTTGTGCTGTGATCACAGAATATGAATCACAATGCAGTTCTCTTTCAAAAATAAGTAAAAAACACAAAAGGCCCTCAAAAGTTCCTGATAGATAGCTTGACTGGGAAAATGCAATAACTCAGCTCGGTTCTTACATATGTGCAAAGTTATGTTACACAAAGCTTTTATACTTTATACAGTTGAAAGTGTACTGATTTAACTTCGATGTATGCTTCGATTCAATATATTAGGAAACAAATTATCATCAGTCATTCAGGGGTCATAGTACACAATGTTTTGAACCACTGAAATTTTTTTCGGGTCGCCAGTTTCTATACGCTCGTAACCCTCACCCCCCCCCCCCCCTTAACAGTATATAATAGATGTGAAATTAAACTTGTCAGGAAAACCTGAATAGTATAATGAGAATTAATATTGACTACTCATACATGCATTAAAAAAACACTAAATAACTGGCATAAAAATGCCTACCTTGACAAAAATTTAAAAAAAATTTTTTTTTTAACCGCGGAGGGCGCCGCTACCACGGAAAGCCTCAAAATCCCCGTGCGCACCGGAAATTTGCGGATCCGCGGAGAACTATGACCCCTGGTCATTTGATTGGCCCCAGGGTTGACATTTCTCAAAACTGAGTGAATCTGACAGTTCATGAATACTCCTAATACATACAGTTTAAAAGGAACTAACCTGAATGTTTTACCACAATCTGGGCATGCCAGGTTATCTTTGATGAACAGACGATTCTTCTTGCGTACCATGCGCACGGTAGTGCCATTGGGTAAGCGACACTGATGATCATTTAAATAATCCTTCCTAGTGAAAAGCTTGCCACAAAACTCACAAGCGAACTCAGGTTGACCATGCAATGACAAATGACGGGCCAAGTACCGCTCATTTTTAAATGTCTTCTGGCAGATTTCACAAGCAAGAAGACTGCTCTGATCAAATCCAGCTTCTCCCACAGCTTCACACTTGTGATTATGCAGGGTGCCAATCTGGAAAAAATAATAATTATATACACAAAATTGTAGCTACTAATATATTTCTAACATCATGTGATCCAGAGCACAGCATGATTCTGTTCATCCTCCTACCATGACCTGGTAAAAATTCCCATTTATCCTTTCATATTTTGTAATCCATAGGGAAATCTTTTAAACAGCTTTGCTATAAATGCTAACTTGACTGTCACATCGTATTTGTCCACAGCATGGTAGTTAGAAATTCAAGTTTTTGCATTTCTTTTATGTGATTTCTATTTCTGATAAAATGCTGTATCATACAATTTCATTGAAAATACATCATTATGAATTCATGTTTTGTTCACTTACAAATTAAATGACGGTGACTTTGCTGGCTGCATTCTGTCTAACCGAAACAATGATCAATGCTACACTTATGTGTGATAATTAAACTAATTGCTGACAAAAGATGCCTTGACACACTCACTTTTTGAAACATGTAGGCACACAAAGAATGATGTATATAAAACATATAAAACTATTTCTGCCTTGTCAGTACTTATTTCATGGAAAATTCTCATGAACCAATGTTTATACAAAAAAAAAATGAAATAATTGACATGGGATTCTCAATAATAAGCCCCAGTAACCAAATAAATGCTAACCTCCTTGTCAAGTGAACTACCAAAACCACCAAATCTAGAGAAAGCTGCCCTCCAATGATGACAGTATTATCTATACCTTTTACAGGTTTGTGTGTTTAGAACTGAACAAAATACATAAACTAACAGCTCCAAATTTAGAAATTTGTGCATTGGTAGGTTGGACTCTAGCTTTCCAGATCTGATCTGATGAGTATTTGTGATTTAATAAGCTTTTCCTACATCACACAATTTCACTTTAATGCCCTTGTAATTTCTTAAATATCATTATCTACACTTCTAATTACTTGTTACCTTGATAAATCGTTTCCCACATTTATCACATTTGTGAGGATGAGTATGAGTCATGTGATGCTCCTTGAAGGCTAGCCATTCATTAAATGTCTCCCCACAAGTTTCACATGGAGCACTCCCTTCTTGCTGAATCTTCTGACGGGTAGTACAAACTGGAGTATGCCAATTCAGCTCTTCTTTGCGAATGAACACACGTTCACACAGGTCACACTTAAATGCCCCATGATGTGATGCTTCATGTCGTACCAGATATGCAATACTGGCAAACGTCTTGTTGCATTCCTTGCAAGGAAACTGCACACTTGCTTTCTCATTCAGCACTTTCCCAGCACATTCATGTTCAGCGAGATCCTTGAGGGAGAAGTAAGCGACTTTACATGCTCCACACTGATATTTGCCACAGTTCAGCGTATGGTTCTGTAGTCCTAACTGCGTGCCAAAGGTCTTTTTGCAATTGGGACAGACATGCACACTGTATTCACCAGATAGTTCTGGACAGCATCTAGAAATGTGACGCTGAAGGGAATCCTTGCGTGAATAGCATTTTCCACATTTCTGGAAAAGAGTGAAACTTTCTTTAGCATAAAGAAATTCAACACCACTGTTCCTTACTCTTTGTGCTTTAAGTCTTAATTCACTTTCCATAAACATAAAAATCACAGTACTGAACAAAAAAACAACTATGAGAACATTTTCTCTGTATATCACAGGAGACAAGTAGCCACTATAAAATTAAATAGTGCACCATTGATAAATGTACATCAAAGTGTAGCAAAGATTGAATACTAAAGCAAATCACTATGGGGCTAAGTTAAGATCTCTCTGTGAAGTGCTTGAATCCAGGTCTTGTCACAGTAAACAAAATAAAGTCTGGTTATGATAGATTTTATTGAGCAAATACCTGTATGTCCGCATATGAAGTAAAAAATTTAGTTCAGTATAGTATTGGTCAAAAATATGATGATTAACCCTTGTCCCGCATTGGGTGAGGAGAGCCAGTGGCCAGTCATCCGCTCGTTCAGGTGTTGCTGATAACCTCAGCAGCTGGATCAATCGGCATTGCTATACACTAGAGTGGCCTCCCGCAGGACCCGAATAGCAAATTAAGGGGCAATAGTGGCCTTGCGTAGGGCTGTAGTGTCACTATAGTGGCCTCCCACGGGACGAGGGTTAAAATCCCAAAGTTAATGTTGCTAATGTACCGGAACTGACATTTGATTTAAAATAATTTTTTTTTGGTAAACCAAGTTTCGAAGAGTATGAAATTCATTACTTACTTCACACTTGTATATATCAGTGTGCATGGCCATATGACGAAACAAGTACTTCCCACTGGTAAATGACTGCTTGCAGATCTGACATTCATGATTGGCCTCCCTGGCAACCTCACCTTCTTCCAGATTACCCCCAGTACAATCATGATCATCCAGCAAATCCTGAAAGTATAAACAAAAACGAACTTGCTGACACACCAAATTATGTGGCCAAAATTTTAAAAAAACAAACCTCTATATTATTATTATGTATTTATCATAAACATGTGCATCACAACTTGTGCCATAATGTGCACAAGCATATATACTTGTAATGTTACTGTTGTATTGTGTTCGTGCCAAAACCTGCTAGTTTGAGTGTGTCACATCTGTTTGAGGGTTCAAGGCCAATTCTCATGGGTAAATTCAAGTTTTCTTCAAAGTTTTTGAAGGGTGGGATGGGGGGTGGGGGTGTTCTTTCTTGTTCTTCTTTTTCAAGATTTTCCAAGGATGTTAGACTGTTTTCAAAATCTTGAAACATGAGTTTGTTCTACAAGGATTTCCCGGGTGTTCAGGGTCTGCTTTGAATCCTGTTGCAACTAGCACAGTTCACTAGTAAATGTATTTTAATGATTAACATTTATCATGTATGGGCAAGTAATCTCTCTTTTTATTTGTGGGAAGTGATTATACATGACAACTAGTGATTGGACATTCATTTGAATAGTAATTCATTTTCATTTTCATTTTCAAGTTGAGTTCTCATTGATTAAAAAAAAAAATTGCAAAAAAAAAAACCCCCCAAAAAATGTTTCACCCTCACCGTACGTCGGGGTCATTAGAGACCCCACGCCCTCTAAAATGTGCTCTCATTAATTCAATTTTAGTTCCAGGAGCTCGATACTCCATGTATTCCTCAATGACATCATCGCCCATTGACTCACATTCAAAATGAAAAAGCATTGGAATCTTTGCTCACCAATGCATGTGCATTTCTACTACCCTTTCCCGTATATTCCGGGGTCTGTCCCGACCCCATGTTTTATATAGCAAAATATTCTACGTGGGGTTTGACACGACCCCACATTTTATACAGCATTTTATTTTCACAACTCGATGCCACGACGCAGTTCTATGCTGAGCTGTATGCTGCTCGCTCAATGGGGCTGACCATACACGTGATCCCTCAGTCAATGACAACTGATGGACATGACATAACAGGTCAACGAAAGTGTCGAGGCCCAGAATATCTGATATCATTGACTGGGTGATTGCTACAGAAAAAAGAAAAAACTGTTAAAAGTGTGTTAACTTCTGTGGAAACACAATTTCACAACTCCACAGCAAGTTCAAGGTGAGTAGGCCTACCACATAAAAGTAATAAAACTCATTATTGTGTATAAACATCCATATTTTATGGGGGGTTTTTTCAAATGTACAATGTAGTTCGTTTCCATTGTATTGGGCCTATTGTAAAACGCTTTGAGATGCTCTTTTCGACATTTCAAGCGCTGTACAAATTTTTATTATTATCATGTTATATATGAGTGAGGTACGAGAAAAAGGCATTGCGCTGTGACTGCTGTGCAGTTTAGGAACCGGCCAGGTGATAATATAAGAACTGTAGCCTATACTGGTATGTAGTATTGTGGCGTCAGTGACCTAGTGGCTAGGCTGCCGGACATCAAATCTTGGGGTCAGGGGTTCAAATCCTTACCGGGGCTGACGACGTATTTTTGGGAAAGGCACTTGACACGATTTTTCACCCCCCACTCTGGTGTAAAAGTAGTACCGGTACTCTGGATAAATGCGTGCTGCTTGGGAGCAGAGAAAAGCTCGAAAGTTCTGAGTGTAGCATACATCTTGAAAATGAACTCACTGCTTGATCCTGTCAAGGAGTGATGTGTGTGTATTATTATTATTATGTGTGGGTGTGTGCGAGTGCCTGAGTATAAATGGGGTGGGGGTGTACAATGCCAAAAATGGCTGCTCCCTTGGACGTTGAGACGGATTTTGGAATGGTTTGGCCTGCCGGGGGAGATAAATATTGTAAAGGGTTTTGAGCCTGCTAAATAAGCCGGGCGGGGGAGCTGTATACATACAATCATCTTTATCTTGATATAATTAATACTTTTCTCTTTTACTACATTCTGTAGATGGACCGTAAGAACATCTTTCGCCAGCTAATGGATCAAGACCTTGATGTGTCAACTGACAGTGAAGAAGAAAACGTTTTCATTACAGAAATCCCAGAACGGTCAGTGACCGAAAGTGATGTTGATGATGGGGAGGAGAAGGAGGAGGGAGAGCCCATGAGACAGACAGAATATTTCCTCGCTGAGCTGGAACCAGCAAAAGATGTTGGTACATCATCAGGGGACATCATAATGGAGGGGAATGACAAAACAAAGTGGAGTAAAAAACCCACCGGCAGTTACAAAAACCCCAGCCAGGAACATATTCAGACCTCCACTGAACAAGGCCATCAACTGTTTATCCGCCCATTGTCCTATGACTGCATTCCGTCTCTTCTTGACCAGAATGCTGATTTCCATCATAGTGAAATGCACAAACTTGGAAGGAAGAAGGAGCAAAGGTGCAACGTGGGTGGAGACCGATGAGACAGAAATTGAGGCGCTGATTGGATTTTTCATCAACCTCGGTGCCATGGGCCAAAACTTGATGCCAACAACACTGATATGGGACAAGGTATATGGCAACAATTTTGTGCGATCCGTCATGGGAAGGAATTGTTTTCTGCAGTTGTCAGAACATTTACGATTTTATAACAAAGAAACAAGATCGGCTAGGAGGGCAAGAGACATTTTTGCTCCATTCCGTGAAGTGTGGGACATTTTCAATTCAAACTTGAAACGGCACTACTTGCCAGGACCAAGCATTGCCATGGGCGAACAACTTGTGCCGTGGAAGAGGGCATTGTAAGTTTCTACAGTACATGCCTTCCAAAAGAGGAAAGTATGGCATTAAGATTTTCTGGTCAGCTGATGCGGACACATTTTATCCCTTAGAAGGCGAACCGTATCTTGGGAAGGAGGGTAGGGAATTTGGGAAATATTTAGGCTGGAACGTGGCAACAAGATTGTGCACACCCTTCTTTGGTTTATTTAGAAACATGACGTGACAATTTTTTCACTGACATGGAACTAACAGATTCTTTAGCAAAAAATGGAATGACACTAGTAGGCACTGTTAGGAGAAACAAAAAGTTTTTACTTCCTGAAATTCCAAACAAGAACATCCCAAAATATGATTCAATTTTCGGACTTCAGAAGAAAACTTATCTTGTTAGCTACTAGTCAGGCAGCAAGAAGAATGCAATACTTCTCAGCACCATGCATCACACATTATCGGTGGATGACAGCAGAAAGAAAATTCCTGGAATTGTCTCCTGCTACAACGCCACCAAAGGCGGTACTGATGTTATG
Organism: Onchidella celtica; assembly: GCA_963931925.1. Lineage (NCBI taxonomy): Eukaryota > Metazoa > Mollusca > Gastropoda > Systellommatophora > Onchidiidae > Onchidella > Onchidella celtica. Next base: position 21,565,696 of record OZ007579.1, on the reverse strand, counting down.
GACATATGGCTGCTGTCCTGTCTACTCGGGAGATCTACAAAACCTTGGCCAATGTGACTTTTCTACAACATGCTGCACTTGTAATATTCAGGTGCAGGATGCCAGAGGACTCCACAGCCCACAAGGACAACCGTAGAGGGTTTCAAATATCAATTGCATAGGCTCTGGTTGAAGGTCAGGTTCGGCGTGGAAGCCTCCAAGCAAATCTTACAAAGTCCTTTCTATTGAGGATCATGTTTTTGACTCTACCAACAATTTTCCTGCTTCACTTATATTATATAAAATGCTGGAGATTGGAGTAAGGTGTCAACTGAAGTCCTTATGTTTGTTGATTAGACACAAAATGTATTCACAGTGCACTGTGAAATCCTGAGTGGTCAGTTGGTTTGATGTTGAGTGTGCATAATGGTCTTAATATTGGGTTAAGAAATATTACAAAAAAAATAATAAGATATCTCCATTATAATTAAGCACACACACACGCACGTGCGCGCGCCCACACACACAACACACCCCGTTTTAAAAAAAAAGAAAAAAAATTTATAAGACAGTTTGTCACTGCAACTATGTACCCGTACAACATATTGTTTACATGTGCATGTGGTCGCCATGACAATAAACTGTCTTTTTAAAGTATTTTTTTTTCTATTCAGTTGCTATTAGTAGTAAATTGTATTACTAGGAATACACCACAGTAACACACCATGTGTGTCGGTAAAAATGCTATTACATGTACTGTTATATGGGGTAGTATCAGACCCCACGATGTACGGGGAAGGTGAGATGAAAAAACGCAATGTAAAATGTGGGGTCGTGACAGACTCCTCAACGTACGGGAATGGTAGTAAAAAGGTGACGTACGGCAAGGGTTAAAGCTATGTGAAAATTAAATCTCGTTTACAAAACTGCATATGAGTCATTGCCAAATAAGAGTGGGTCAAATCTACCTACTAAAATAAGATTATTGTAATTCATCATAACTCTAGAATTACGGGTAATTGAATACTTCCCAAAGAATCAAAGTTGTAGGTCACATCTAGAAAAGGTGAAAAATGTTGTTTTTGATGATATATTGAATACTCATCCGGAGTTATTGCCCTTGCCATAATAAGCTAATATTAACTACTATTTAGCGGTATTTTTACGTTTTTTAGTCTACAATCATTGTGATATATTACTATTTAAGGAAGGAAAGTTGAAGAGGACACTAAGCAAAATCGATAATAACCGTTCTTTCAATATTTTAAGAATTTCTTAGCGAGTTGCGCCCCTTGGTTTTGCAAACTGCCGACCATCTATAAAACCACAGTTATCTCGAAAACCGTAAAAAAATCAATACTTTTCAAAGAAGCAAAATTGCAGGAAATTGAATTTCATGCTTAGAATGTAGCATTTTTTTCTACTGAAACTCTTTGTGTAGGGGTTACGTCCCTTTATCAACCAATTGTGCGTGTCCATTCAGCAAAACTGCCACTGTCTCACAATTTCTGCACAGATCAACAAACCCACCAGAAGCAGATCAGTAGAACAGTGTTTGTGATGTTTGCAGAAGTTCTTATTTTGTCATGCTGAATCTTGTGTAGGAGTTGTACCCCTCAATTTACCAATCATGCCTATTCATTCATCAATGTGTAAAAAATGTTTCACTATTTCTGCCAGTACCTAGATACACCCCAAAGGAGCAATAATAATATTGTCAAGCAGTGATTGTCACATGCAAACATTGCCACGTTGTCAAGCAATCTCACTGCGTAAAAGAAGCCCCCCCCCCCCCCCCCCGATTTTTAAAATGTAGGCCCTATGTGTGCATTAATCAGAACCATAAATACCTTTCACCCAGAGTCTGCTGAAATGAATAGTTCTCAAAGAACAAAAATTGTTGAACAAACAACAATTATTACAATTAAATACGATCATTTTGACGTCCTTGGATCAATTGTGACTACATATTTTGTGTACATAATTACATATAATAGTGGGTGCCCATATTCTGAGGTTCTAATGCATGGAAATTCCCCACTTCATTTCTGATTAAATAATTATAAATAAACACACTATTATTTCTCTTTTTATAGACAACAAAATGAAAAAGTAAAATACAAGTTACATATCAATTGTAGCATAATTTAATCGTGAAAATTCCTTAACTCTTTCCATACTGCAATTCAGCCCAAATTAGTCCAAATGCGTCAGTCGGGGGGACCGATACATCGGCAAAAAGTACTCTCCTTGTTACCCCTGGGCATTTCAACGATACTGTGTCCATCTAGCTTCCCAGTGTTTTTGTTGTTTGTGGTACAACCGATGCCACTATTACTGCACTTCAGCAGAAATTAGTCCAAATGCGTCAGTCGGAGGAACCGATGTATCGGTGAAAAGTACGGAAAGAGTTAAAAGTTAAATCCTTAAATTCCGAAATAATCAGCACAGACAATACACCAATACTTGATGTTAAACCATACCTTAAATAAATATAAGCAAATGATTCATTTACAGTTTCACACTCTCTCCCACAATCAATCTCAAAAGGTTCTCTGGCGCTGATAATCCCAACAGCTTCATCATCAACAACATCATCCTCTTCTTCATATTCAATAAATGTAGTATCAAGTGCACCACTGGTACTATTTTGCGAACTGTCATTGCCACAGCTTCAGCCTGTCTCACAGTACTCACACAATCATCAACATATTTCTTGGTATTTGGCCATTTGATCAGTACAAAATCTTTCAAGTTATTTGAACATTGTTATTTTCTCCTTACTCAGAATCTTCAAAGCGTGAATCTTTGTAGTGCCTGGCATTGTTTTCAAACTGGATGACTTAGCAGTTTTATCAATATGGGATGGTTTTTATACGATGAAAATGCCTCTCATGGTGAGAGCAAGCCGATCCTGAAAGGGACAAGGAGGAATTTAAAAATTCAAACATTTCTTTTAATGCTCTCAATATCATCCTGTTTGAAACCGCTGCCTGGGTTAGAAAAGCTTTAACCATTCCACCACAAGCGTCACATTCATTTATCCCCATGCCTTTCTCCCCCCAAAAAAACCAACATCTCTCAATACTATATTTAGTTGAGAGTTGACTCAGGTGGTGGGATGGCAGTTTGGACTTGTATTGTGTCTCACGGCTGTCAGAGAAGATGACAAACGGGTTTGCGTACATTGCTGCAACACATACTCAAGAACAAAATGAACAAAAATTAAATCATGTATGAGATCATCTGATATTAGTGCACATGATAAGTAGTGTGGAGCTCTCCACAAGTAGAATATTTGGTGTATAGGACAGCAGGGTGGACAGTAACCTGGTTTAACATCCAGTGAGCAGATTGAACTTCAAACCGATATTTACAAGAATAATTTTCTGAAAAATCAAGCACAAGAAGTGCAGTATCACATGGCAGATTCTTTCTTAATAAATTGAACTGGTGCCACTGCCACCTGGGTGTACAAACATGTAAGCTCAAAAGTTTGAGAAAAACGGTAGACTAACTCATCAACTGTTCATGATTTTTCTACCAACTTTGTTTGTATTATACTCCCAGTGCTGGTAATTCACTGAAGCCGTGATGTCACAATCTGTTATGATTTTCAGCTTAACAGAACCTGTGCCACAATATGATCATTGACGAAAACGCATGTATGCTTCAACAACTGTCTTAAAAGACATAGGACAAAGTGAGGCATTCAGTGCTTCATTGACAGACTTAAATTGACTACCAACAGATGATAAGGCACAAAGCATCATTGTTGCATTCTCACAAATACCACACATGCACTGAACAAATTTAGAGTATTTCATTGGTAATGCATGAGCAGGGGGACACCTGAAAAAGGTTTGTTTTGCTATTTCAATTTGAGGATTCTCAACAAAAAAAAAATCATTGTACAAAGTTGAAGGTGATTGACTGAGAATTTTTTTTCTGCTCCTTCAATCTCTTGCTGTACTGCCCCTTTCCTGGCCAATCGACGGAATGTTCCAGATAATACTCAACAATTCTTTTTCTATCTATCTATCTATAGATCTATCGATCGATCTATCCATAGATCTGAAGCTGCTTCTCTCTGCGGGCGGCCCATTTTTCCGATTCTTCCTTAGCCTCTGTATGTAGGCAGCCTGATGTTCTGCTCTTGGTTTTCCCAGTCTCTGAGGCTTGAAATTGATGTGGTCCAACCACGAGTATTCTGTTAACGACAAAAATAAAGGGAAAGATTAAACACTAGCGAATTGCATAATAACCCCATATTGACTTACTCTAATCCAAGGCAAGCTCCAAGTGTGCATGTCTGGGATCCAAGCAGAAGAATTTAATTATTTCTAATTTCTTCGCTATTTGTTTAAAAAATTATTTTGTCATGTAATTATCAGTGCATTTCACTTTACCGAGACATGGACAAAGTTTAAGAAATTGTTTTACACACTACATGTGAGATATAACTCTCTCTCCGTCATTCTTAGAAGTGTTTCAGGCCAAAGAGGGCCAACTTTGCCTTCACCAGGTCCTTTATTTTCACTTTCAATCACCTGAAAACACACATTTGATTCCATCAAGTTGGGATGAGTTAAGTTGCAATTTCAAATGGAAACAAATGCTTTAGCAGCATTGCTTATTAATTTACAATTATTACATTGGTATACAGATTAGGCAAGAAAATATTCAGGACTTTCTCAGGATAAAACCTGCCATTTAAATCTTACCTTCATTTCTGCCATTTTCAGCATCTGTCTTCTGAGCTTCCTCCACATTCCTGCTGACCTCTTCTGAAACATAAAAAGTATTCATGGTATTTTTCCAACTGACAAAGGCTCCTCAATCTATGATCAATGGCAAAAAAAATTAAGAGTTAAATGTGACAGTCCAGCCTTAACAATCACAGTTCACAAAAACAATTTATACCTGTAGTTTTGACATGATTTCTGAACACTTTTTTGGCTTACTGTGTTCATTTTGTTCATGATAAGGGAGGGAAACTAAAGCCATTATAATTTCCTCTACTTCAGACATTAAGCGTCACCGCCAACCGCGACACACATGGCTCTTGGATATTATATATTGGAGAGTCGGAAATTAGCTCATATTTTGCCTATCTTATGATGTGGTGTTGAGGATATTTTTCCCTCACATTCCAATTTTGATTTTCTGATAGTAAATTCCCACCTCAAGAAAGAAAAATCAAACTTTAAATCTGGAAATAAGAAAATCTGCAAAGAAATATGATAGTTAAGCTTCCTCTGTACAAAATCTTTCACTCTGAATCTTACCTTCCTGGCTGCTGATTTGGGCCGCAAAGTCATGGTTGGCATTTTCTACTATGCTGTCTTAGCATGTTTCCTCTTGACCTTCCCCAGGTTCTAGCAGGCCACTGTAAAATTATATTACATTTATTTAAGTCACAATTTGAAAAAGAAACAAAAACAAAAAAACAACAGGCCTAATTAACTTTAAGTTCATTAGATCAATAAAATGAAATGAAATTTCACATTCAACAAATTTTTCACTGTATTTCCTTCTTCGCCATGTCTGCATGTATGAAAGTTACATTTAACATCAACGCGTTGAAGGAAAAAAAAAGTTGTTTGATTCTTGTAGTTTACGCTGTAGATCTACTTATTATTTTACACTCAAAGAAACACACACAAAAAGCAACTGAAATCAACTATTGAAATTGTGTGTTAAGAAAAACATTCCAAAAGAATTTCAATTTTTGCATGAAATATGTGGACCTGCAGCATGGCTGGTGATGAACACTTGGAGAGATCAACAACATGGAGAAAAAATGTCACTATAAAAAAGAAAAATGAAGAAAAGCGTTGAGAAACCATATTTTGTTATAGATGCCATTAACCTGACAAAGCCATGGTGTCTTAAATGCTTCCTGTATGTTAGTGATCACAATGTGTCGATTACTACCCTCTCCCTGATATGTACACATATTTCAAATTTAAAAAAAAGAAAAGTCTGCTTCATGTTAGTGATTTTTTTCTTTAACAAGATGAGTTGAATCCAAAAAGGACAGCACGATTCGTTTTGTTTCACTAACGTCACGGGTTGGGAGACAGACGACAAAAACGTTTGTCTACCAAATATCGACAGTGTGATGATGATAACAAAGCAAGAATAGCTCAGAATTTCTTCCCATCAAAGCATAAGAGATAATTCCCAGCCTTCAATACATTTATCAGAATTCAATTAGGCACATAGACTTTCTGAACGCTTGTTGACTTTGATTTTACTCTGGGCTTTGCGACACTTAACACACCACATTTTGTTATTGACGCCATTAACCTGACAAAGCCATGGCGTCTTTTATGCTTCTTGTATGTTAGTGATCACAATGTGTCGATTACTACCCTCTCCCTGATATGTACACACATTTCAAATTAAAAACAAGAAAAGTCTGCTTTATGTTAGTGATTTTTTTCTTTAACAAGATGAGTTGAATCCAAAAAGGACAGCACGATTCGTTTTGTTTCACTAACGTCACGGGTTGGGAGAGAGACGACAAAAACGTTTGTCTACCAAATATCGACAGTGTGATGATGATAACAAAGCAAGAATAGCTCAGAATTTCTTCCCATCAAAGCATAAGAGATAATTCCCAGCCTTCAATACATTTATCAGAATTCAATTAGGCACATAGACTTTCTGAACGCTTGTTGAATTTGATTTCACTCTGGGTTTTGCGACACTTAACACACCACATTTTGTTATTGACGCCATTAACCTGACAAAGCATGGTGTCTTCGATGCTTCTTGTATGTTAGTGATCACAACGTGTCGATTCCTATATTTTCCTGACATAAAATACACATTTCAAATAATAGAAAGACAATAAAAATATATCTTATGTACTTACAGCATGGTCAGCAGGTTGTATCCCACAAGGAAAGAAGAGGTCAGTACCAAAACCTCATCTACACACACTCGAGACAAAGAGACGCCGCAGCACGTTTTCTCTCATGGCGTCACGCATGACGGGTTGTGTTAGGAATCGAAACCAACAAATTGACGTTCATTTTCGAATTCAAACAAAGCTTGGGTAATCTGTTACAGTCTGTGATGTCATAAAGATAGGGAACTAAATTGATTGAAGAGAACAAAGAAAACCCAGAGGTGCAGCCTCATGAATTTATCACTTTTCACACGATCCTTTGACGACAATGCAGTATTTTCCTCAAGCAGAACCCATTCTTTTAATTATTACGCAGAATATGATAAAAACAATGCATGTTTCATTACTACAGAATATAGATTAGAAACACAGATTATTTTGACAGCGAATTTCTTCGACAGAAAAGACTTGAAATGGATTTTGAATTTTGTGAATTTTTGACGACAAAAACGTGTGATAAGTGATAGCGAAAGAACACGCCGAGAAAAAGAAAAACAAGGCTTATATAAAGTTGAACGTTGATTGGAAACATAGGTAAACCATTCCTTTGTTTGTCAATTCAAAATGTGAGCGGCCAAATGATATTTCAATAACTTTATTGAGATTCTTGTAAGGTGACCTCTTTCCAGGTAGATTTGACCTACTCTTATTTGGCAATGACTCATATATACTATTCTTAAAATGCCATTTAAATTTTACTGCTAAGGATCCCCCGATTCCCTTGAATAAAAAATTGTTTTTGTCATTATTTTTCATTTAACTGAACTAAAATGATTCCAGAGAGATATAGATAGGGCTTTTCAATACATTGCTCAACTACCCAAATGATATTCCACAAAATTATTAATTTTCAAGAGAAAGGTTCTGTCCATCTGACAAAATTGATTTCCAGCACACTAATAATCATACTCACTTGTCGCAAAAATGTCCTTCCACATTTGTCACAGGTAAATCTAGCTCGATGCATAGAAGCATGGCGAATAGCATAGTTGAGCTGGTTGAATGATCGGCCACATTCCCTGCAGCTGAATGAGTCATTGCCATCTTCATCCACATTTTGTTCCACAAGATTGGCAGTGTCATCGCATGTATGCTTGAGCAAAGACTCATTACGAGCAAACCTCTTCCCACAAATGCTACATCTGTATCTGTCTGTGTGAGCTGGAAGGTGTAGTTTCAGGTACTTCAATTGAGTAAAGTGTTTACTGCAGATACCACAAGCAAATTCTTGTGCGCCATTTGGACCCTCTACAATTTTAGTTCTTTGCTCCAAATCTTCTAATTCTGGGTCATCGCCTCGTCTTCTCTTCCTTCGTCTTTGTCTGAGAGGCTGGGATGACCTCTCATTCTCACTTTCATCCCCATCTTCTGTTTCAGCATTGTTAGAATAGCTGCCATTCCTAATATGACTCTTCCTGTATGATGCTTTATATTCATCTGAGTCTCCTTCATCTTCTAGACTTCTGTCTTCATATAAATCTGCAGCAACCATGGCGATTGGGTCTGGTACTTTGTCTGCGGAAATGGCAGCATTAACAAGTGCAGTAAGGGCATCTGTCCCATCCAAGTCTGCAATAGTATTTTTTCTCTCATGCTGGGGAACACCTACCACCTCCTCTCTCGTTTCCACTTCCAGTTCACTGTCTTTGCCAGCAGTATTTTCTGCTTTCTCACTTTCAGCATCTCTAGCCTCTTCACTGCCCATTTTGGTCAAAGCAATTTCTTCTTTTGTTACTTCTGACATGCTTTCCCCCTGCAGAGCCTCAGACACTGAACTGTCTACATGGATTTCCACAACACTATCTTTCACTTCAGTCCCTGTTGCTGTTGACACTGGTATTGCAGTTAAGGAGCTTTCTTCCACTGAAGAAGGGATTTCATATGCAGTAGTGGTGTCTCCTTTGGTAATGACTATGTATTTTTTGGGGGATTCTGCTGCAGGCTGGGGTTTCTCACAAGATGGTTCTGTCACTTTAGCAGCTTCTGCTAAAGACTTTTCTTTCAAGATAATGGGTTTTTCAAAGCTGAGTTTTGTTTTAACATCCTCAATCCCAGTCTTTTTTTGGGTAGCAATTGATCCTGAGCTAGGAGACTGATTCTTAGAGTCAGTCACACTGGTATGACTCTTTCTCTTAGAAACAGGTGATGTGATCTCATCCAGAGCAGCTTTCCGCAGGGAGGCTGCCATTGCAACTCCAAACCTCTTTCGGGTCAATTTTCCACTTTCCTCATCCTCTTCTGATTCTCCATGTGGTATTTCCTCATCTGATGATTCTTCTCCAGGATATTTCAGCCATTTGCCTAGCTTGCCAAGCCCCCTTAGAGCCCTGGAACTACGTCTTGGACGCACAGAGGGTCCTTCTCCCAAAGGACTGTCAGAGACATCCATCTTCTCAGGAGATTTGTGAGGAGTACTTGCAACAGAAACATCTTCTGAAGGATCAGGTTTAATTTTTCTTGGTCTGCCTCGCTTTCTTTTTTCCACAGGAGCTTGTTCTTCAGATGCCGGAGTATTTGACAAATCTTTGCAATCAACTCCTACAACACCTTGGTTGACCTCAGAGTCCTGTGCACTGCTTTCTCTAATGTCTGCAGTAAGTTCCCCTTCTTCACTGACTGGGAGATCTTCTGAGGATTTTATCTTTTTTGCGCTTGGCCCTTCTTCTGTTACACATTCAGGAGCTATGGTGCGTCGTGGTCTCCCTGGTCCTCTCTTCACTCCACCTCTGATATATCTGACATGTCCACCTCTTGAGCGACCTCTCCCTCTACCTCTTCCTCTGGGTCTCCCTCTATAACCTGATGAATAACTTTTATAATCTCCAACTTTCAGAGGGACTGGTCTTCGCCCTCTTCTTGGAGGACCTTCACTGTAATTATAGACTGGAAAAAGATGATCCCGGATGTGCTTCGCAAACAGAAACTGAGAGGTAAATTGATCACCACAATGTTTGCATCTGAAATCCCCTTCAATATCATCAGGGTGAATCTCTGCAGAATCCCTGCTTGCATCCATGTCTCTGAAGTCTTCTCCATCTGTTCTCTCATCTTGCACTACACCACCATCATCATCTGTTTCTGTGATAAGTGTTTCCCCAAGCATGGCTGAAAATAAAGCACAAACATTATTTTGGAAATCTCTTGCAAAGTCACTGAACAGGGCAGAAACAGGTAAGATACTGATGGATTTATTGTTAATAGACCTACCAGTTAAAGGGCCACTTCAATCAGGCCATTCAGGGACACCTCAAGAGGCATAGTTACCCATGTTGTATAAAGGCAAACTGAATTATCAATTGGTTATGATGTCCATAGAATGGAGACCACAATTACAAAACACTGTGACATACTCCTTAGATCTATGCATACAACTCAAGTATACTGTACACTGTCACCAGCATCTGGCGCTTTACTGGACTGGCCTTCATCCACGAACCTAGCCAGAATGTCAGTTTTGTAAATAATTCAATTCTCACGTCTCTCCAGCACCCTAAACACAGGACAAATTCATGGGCCCCTTTTCAAATCTGAAAAGAGACTCCATGTTCTAAATAAACCTAAAAATATCAAACTTACACAGTTTAACCTTTTATTTAATCTTTTACTTCTGCAAAATTTGATGTGCACATTTTGGTTACTTAACCAATAATGAATGTAGATGTAGTAAAGCAAGGTGCACTGGCAGATGAAACTGTCACAGAGCTTGAAAATCGAGATTTTTTAACAATGATTTTTTTTAATTTGAACTCAAAACTTCTGCGACCGAATCCAGTGGTTGAAACTTTCAGGGCTGTAATATTCTGAAATGGCACTGAAATTTCAGGAGAACAGCAGGAAAAGCCACTTTTAGCAGCATCTGCAGAATCTGTCAATGCTGTGGCCACTCTCGAATCACATATGCACAGAATGAACAGGATGTGGGCTTATGATCTAATACTGTGTATATAAGATATTTCATGAATTGAATACTTGGAACTTCATAAAGTGGGTGCAAGGCGGATACCCATTTTTTAAATAAAAAACAGTATCACCATGACAATGCACCAGCCCACACTGCAGCGAAAACAAAGGAGTTCCTGACAGAAAATAAGTGCAAGTTTTGCCTCTTGCCAGTCATGCCCCATTTACCCCAGATCTTGCCCAAAGTGATTTCTTTCTGTTGCTTTTTGTCAAGTCCAAGGTCAAGGGATATTGATCTGGTAGTTTTAGCTAGAGGACTTGGATGCAATCAGCACCATTGTGGACACTATGACCCAGGAGAAGTGGTGTAATGGTTTTCTGGTTTGGTCCAGATGCATGGCAACTTCACAAACAGTCTACAACAAAGTACTTTGAAAAACTGAAAATTTCATTGTTTGTTGTTAAATGGAATTAGGTGTCCCTCCTATATGGTAGATTTTTAACGCCAAGTAATGTCATTCCCTATGGAATACTCATCTGACATTTCTTCTTGAAATTACAATGCAACAACAGGATGACTGCGGTTTATAAAAACATCAATGGAGACTCACTGGGCCCATTGAAAAATTAAATGCTTGTATGTGCTTAGCTGTTCTTTGAGGCAATGGTTTATCATGAATGACTGCACATGTCAAAATGGCTGTGTTTACTGACTTCTAGTTTCTAGTTATCATTAGCAAAAATAAACAACCTGATGAAAATGCAGTCAGCAATGTATTCTAGGCAATTATTGAAAAGCACTTACATTTTGTTTGCCCATCTGGTGTCAGGGATTTCTTCAACTTTTTGGCATACTGTGGGGCATACCACACTTTAAGCTCATCTCCAACAGCCAAGTCTCGAGTTGTGTTGAAGTAGATGTTGATACCTAGCTGGTATGCCATACAGTTCTGCTCTTCCTCTGTTTTGGCTACTTGAACTAAAGCCATCCAATTACAGTGAGCCTCGCTACTAGCATCCAGGCTAATGAAACTGCCATCCTTTGATAAAATCTGAAATAAGAGTAAAGGCCACATGGATGTTATTGGTGTAATGTTTTGATTGAACACAAATCACCAATGAAAGTATATGGGTTTCTGTCAATAAACTTGATAATTACATTATTACTGAATCAGGAGTAAGAATTTAAGCATAATTCTTGTAAGAATATCTGTATTAAGAGTATGACATCAGATCATAAACATGTTTTTTCAAAACATGCAATAAAGTTCTTGGAAAATCCATAATTATAGACCATTCAGAAATTTATGCCCCTTTTCAAAAGCTTTAACTTTGCAACAATTAGTCTAAATGTATTTAAAGTTCCTATAATGTAGTCTACTGGCCTCCAAGACCTTCGTTAAATATTTTTTCTCCTTCCAACATCCTTACTATTTCGTATTTTGCTTGCCATGGAGATGCAAAAATCGCCTTGGCTTTCAGGGTAAACACTTAAAAAAAGTATTACAAACATAAAGTCACCATTCCCATTAAAAAAGCACACACACCAGTAAGGAAACAAAAATAAATAACTATAAAAAATGCGTCATGCAGGTTGTTGTTTTTTTTCTGGGGGGGAAGGACAACTGACATTCTCTGCGACAAGTCAGCAATATTGAATACGGAATTGACATGAATGGGTATCTAGGTATATTTTCTGTAGTATTTGAAAAAGATTCAGGAAACTGACTGCTTTGAAAAATTGACTGTGTCTATGAATTTACCGTTAGAAAATCTTAAGGTCACAGACAATCTCAGATAGCATGCAAAAAATCACTGCAGAGCAACAATCAGTTTTCAGGGAAATTGGAGGAGACTGAGAGCATGAGTTTCTAAATGCATTATAAGACACATCTGAGTTGTTTCGTACAGATCCAGTGAAGGAATTTTGTAAATTACTAAATATATGTAAAAATCTTTAACTCAATTTGTAGATCTTAACTTTTTTCAGAAAGAACAAGACAAGATGCGTTGTGCGTCCACATCAGAAAGTAATTCTTTCATTGAATCTACAGGCATAGTGTCTTATTCAGATATGAACGAAGTCTACATAGTCGGTTGAAATATAGCTTTACTGACAACGACGTGCAACACATTCCAAGGATCTCCCCGTCTGAGTAAAAAATGGTGGGAAAGCTGGCTATAACCCAGGTGAGTCCAGTAAGGACAATTTCATCTCTCCGATTTCACTGAGAGGTATGAGCCCACTGTCGAAGTTGGTCTTGAACAAAGTGTAAGTTTATTTGTTGTTTGTTCATCCCACCATCTCTGCCATCTCAATGTAATTAGTTTATTAACAGCAAGTTTAATGTCAGTGCATGGGGTGATACAATGGGGACTGGGTCATTCTTTTTGGAAATGTTATTCAGGCTGCAGCGTTGACCGAAAATTTGGGCCAAAAATTGGACCACAATAAATTGCTGCTGCCACTGTTGTTTTTTTTTCAATAATAAAATTACTGAAAATTTGTCTTTTGTGAAAACAAGGATGTGGTTTAAATAACATGCTTATCATGCAGCCCTACAAATGCAGGAAAATTTAACAAGAACGTAAACCTTTACCTTCAAAACAAATAAATCATCTCTGTCAATATCATGCATCGTCTTCTTTGCTTCAAATGGTCCCAGCTGAGTCTTGTTTGAGATTGGCTCTAATGCCAGGATACCAACTCCACCATCAGGAAACTCCACAGGATTAAGGTAATGTGGAACAGTTAATCTGGCCCTGGTGTGTGATTGTGAAGAAACAGAGGCTTTTGCTGAATATCTCAGTAAGCAACAACAGAATTTGGTGACACATACATATTGGAGCTCCCAAAGTCCCAATTTTGGAGCAAAGTTTTGGCCAGATTAGACAAAATACTTTGAACAGACCTAAATACCCTTCAAGTTCACAAAGACATTCATTCATGAAAATCAGCCACTTCCTGCTAAGGATAAGAAAACTACACAATATAACGGTTCAACTTACATGACATCACAAACCCATTTTGTTTACAATGGCCTCCTTTTTGCTGTACAAGCTGTACATTCGTTTATGCTGTGCACACTAATCATGTAAGTAGTTTTTAAAATTCTGATTGATTATCCACCATTCTCATCCAACCACCAATATCAAAACTGATCCCAAGAAAACTTAACACTAACAGTCATAGCAAACTGACATTAAATTCTTCTTAGATGTAATCATCTATTTTAGATGGAGTTATGCCACATACTATGAATTGCACATTTGATTATTGTTTGCGTGTCTTCATTGTAAAGCCTTCATGTGACTTTCGCAACAGATTCTTTAATGGTACCAGCAGAATCAAACCACTTCAGTGACTGGCATTCAGAACTTTTTCAGTTTTCTGTCCAGCAAAATGGATCTATCAACATTTATCTGTTCATGTTTGCATGTTGGACCTGGTATTTCATGGCCAATACAGGAGGGCATTACCAGCTCATTAATTCCAATGCATCATGTTGTGTTCTCTGACAATTTTGTATTTGGTCGGCTTTATCAGTAATAGAGGTCTCATCACAATGAAATGAACTGCATCTTTGTTTTTCTGATTTGAAGCACCGCTGACAGATGGAGGGGCACTTACTTGAAGTTATGAATCAACACACATAAACAACAACTCAAATGCAGACATCAAAATAAGTCTCCACACAGAAACGATAATGATTTTTTTTTCTTGAGGCCACCCATGCTGTAAACTAACTGTTTATTTTTGTAAAAATCTTTGTTCTCTTCACTCGTCCAAATGATTGATTACCTTGAAATCTGTGGAATGAATTTTGAGCTTGAAAGCCCAAGTTCCGGGCACTCTTCTGTTGGATGACCATGACCGCAAACATCACATTCTGCCTCTCCTATAGAAATATAGATTTATAAAATCTGTAAACCATACGATTTATTGATTTACATGCTGGAAATCCATGCACAAAGACATTATACTGCTTCTAGTATTTGGTGACATGCACATGGGAAACTTGCAACAAAATGCACTGAACATAATACAGATTTTTCTATTTTTCTTTTGGTAAGCCACAATACTCTTACTGCACTTTACTCTGAAGATCCTGAAAAAATAAATTCCGTAATCAGATGACAATTTTGAATGTTCAAAATTTTATACTTACCATTGTCTTTGATCTTCTCCTTCTCAGTTTGCTGTCCTGACATCTGCATTTTTGCTCAGCTGTACACCCACCTGAAAAGACAGCAAATTTTGTTGCATTTGATTTGAGACAATAATGATATAAGAATAGCTAAAACATACTGATTCCTAACAATATTCTCCTTTTGTAAATCTCTCACATTAAAATACATTAGTCAGAAAAAGTATTCACATTCAGAATGAAACATTGGACAACACCTTATAAAAAAAACACAGAAAACCTTTTCTTTTTCTTTTTGCCACATTTTAATGTGGACACTGCCTACAAAATGAATAAACTTTAAATAATGTGCTTGAAATAATTTTTTCTTCTCCACCTTTAATATACAGTGGGGTCCACATAATTCGAATTTGCTGGAAATAGATTCAACTTCAATTTACCTCTGAGCAGAGAAATAACTACTTATTAATCTTCCTCTGGATCACCGGCACTAAAACCAAAAGTGCTTGAACCAGACATGGTAGGTTCGAATTCCAATTACAGAAGAAAAATTAATAAAGACAAAGAGGAAGAAAAACCTGACTTGGAAATTACTTCAATTTAAAAGAAATTCAGATTATCAAAGTTCGGTCATGGACTCCACTGTAGTGTTTCTAATCCATAATTCTGTAAGACAAGAGTAGCCACAAACATCAGCGGCTCCTCAAACTAAGTAGCTTCTAACTACAAATGAGAACTTAGGTGGACAGACCACATGAAGCAGGCCTACCACTACCAGGTATCTTTAAAAATTAAAGATAAAAGATTCCAAAAATCCAAAAGGTAATTTTCTAATCAGCTATATTAACCCTCATCCTGCGAGGGGCGGCAATTGTCAGTATTTACTCGCAAGCGCTCACGCCGCACGCGCAAGCCGTATTTTCACGCATCAGGTCACTGACCTTTTTGAGACGTAACCACCGTCTTATTGTTCACTGTATCTCTTCTAAATCAAACGCATTGTGACATGGACATGTTAACCAGTGAATCACTGGTCGGAATCACAAAGACTAAGCTTTCAAAGGCTCTCCCCACACTTTCAAAAGATGTAACATCGACATGCGAACTGTTGCTCAACAAATTTGCAATATCTCATTTTCTCACAAGCTGACCACCATCTGGAGTTGTCTGTATCTAAGAACCAATCAGAAACAAGCTCTGAAATAATCTTTGCCCCAAATGCCCACATTGGTTTATTAGTATGTGTCAATCAGGATGAAACCATTTGTGTAGGGCTTGGGAGGGCGTGGCTAGTTATCATGCTTCGTTCTCAAGAAAACTACAGCTGTCAGTTTGGAAGCATAAGTCAGATCATTGGTTAGAGACTGACAGACTATGGTTTTGCTGGTTAATTCATTATCAAGCGTGATAAGGCATAGCAGCGAATGTTTTCATACCGATCAATAAAAAGCGAACCACGTGGACAGCGTTTGTGGTCATGGCATAGCGGCACGGGTCAGTGACCCCAGATAAGATTCTCCTTGAGTAAGGTCACTGATCGTGCAGCGGGCTTTACGGGTAGCGCGCGGGGTATGGGTTAGGAGGCTGACTCAAAGTGGCAAAAACACATCTGTGCTGCACACTGCAGGGCTAAATCCACTGACAGCATATTTGTGCTCCATTAAATTATTGGATACTAAATAAGTAAATTAGATCAAAGTGTTTACCCGTCGATACTGTCGGATAAAATTTCCCCTAGGATTTTTTTTATCCTTCAGCATAAATTCTGTATGTGCGAGTCATCTCCCTTGATTTGAACCCTTTCTCCGTCTTCCTCCCTTGCTTCGTACATCCCGACGCGACCAACGTTCGCATTGGGCAAGTGTTGAAAACGATATTGAAATTGGAGAGACTTGGAATTTTATTGATTTAATGGATACATACGAAGATTCAGGTCTAATCCGTTGGTATGGGTTTCTTGGTTTGGTCATGCTTATTTAGTAAGACTTCCCTCACAACTACTCAGGGTTCTCAGTAGCATAGTTGTTAGTATCTCTGCCCGTCAGTCATGGGGCCGTGGTTCAGCACGGCAATTTTTTTTTTTTTAAGTCTTTTTATTAGGCATCAATTTTTTTTTTTTTTAATCCAACAACAATAAAGGAAGAAATTCAGTTTTGTTGTTGTTATATTTTCTATCTACACCTGTCCTGTCAATCGGGGGACAGTGGTTCATTCTCAGCAGGGTAGGTTTTTTTTTTACTTCTTTTCTTATAAAAGTCTTTTTATATTACTCTGTTTGGTAATTCTTTTTTAATCCAACAACATTAGGAGGAATAAATCCAGTTTGCTTGTTTGTTGCTGTTGTTGTTTGTCATTAGTCAACACCAATACCTGCAGATAAACCCAAGCTTTATCCGCCGATACTGTTGGCGGCCCAAGATCTGCCAATAGTGTTGCCGGATAAACCCAAGAATCCGTCGATAATGTTGACTGATAAAGCTGGGCAGTATCCGTCGATAATGTTGATGGATAACCTTGGGCAGTATCCATCGATAATGTTGACGGATAAGGGCAGCCAAATTAATTAGATACTGCGGGGGGAAAAACGTGACAGAAGACCAGTCATCAGTTTCCCTGTCACAGAAATTCATTGTAACTTTTAACTAAACTGCCACATGAATACTGCAAATTCAAATCTTATGAAACATAATTAAACGTTTCACAATTCTGATTGGGATAGGAACATGGATCTATCTATTCACACTGGCTTTACATTTTCTGAAAAAAAACAAATTCACTTTTGTGTACTGATTTGATTAAATGGGATCTAATTAGCCTAATTAGGGCTTGACTAATCCGACACGATCTGCACAAGCAATCTGCAAGGTGTAGCCTACTTTGCTGGAAGTTTGCTGGAAATGGCCCACTGCCCGACAACACTAAAAGGTAGACATGCCAGACAAATGCTGAATGCTGGTGGATTGACCGGTAAACGTGCAGTATCGCGACATATGTTGTTTACATCCATGGCGGCCATCTTGTGACGTAATGGGTATCGTAGGTGGGCGATCCAGGTGGGTTATGGTGGTATCGTGAATACTGATATTCGCTCTCCTTCTTTTACGGTATTTGTTTGATAATAAAATTTAATAAAATATTTTTGATTTGTCTGTTTGTTTATTTGCTGTTGTTCTTTTGGTGTTGCTTGAATAAATAAATAAAATGTTATTAATGAAAAAGGCAAAACATTATGTAGACTATTTTAAATTTTAGGCCTACTGTGGTGAGTGTGTCTAAAAAACTGTCTTGAGTACAGTATCGAAAATACGACTGATTAGATCTACCAAATTTCGATTCTTTTTCATGAATTGCCAAATAAATACAAGTGTCAGCGAGGTATATGTTTTCTAGGCCAAGAAGCATACACTAAATTGTAAATAAGTTGGAAGTTTCAATGTTTGGACTGTTTTAGTTTGTTCAATGTTTGGACACTGTTTTGAATTTTACAGTCTTCAATTTTTGGAAGCTGTTTTGACACTGTTTTGGATTTTACGAACTCTTTCTTACTGCAATAAAGTTTCTATTCATTGTTCTGGGTGTGGACAGTGTACACAGTTTCGTTTCATAAGGTACGGTAACAACTGATTTTTTAAATTTTATTTATCATTTTAATTATAGTCTAGATCTATTTATTTTTTGTTTTTAATTTTTAATACAACAACACACATGAACACTAAAAGATTATAGTCAATACAACTAAACAGATGAGCAATAATCAAATTTAATAATAATAGATCTATACAATGAAACAGATGAACAAGAAAATATAATCTAGTCAGTAAGACAAAACAGATGAACAAGCTTAGATTATTCTCAACCATCACTCCTCCTCACCAAAACTACCACTAGCACCATCTCGCTTTCTCTCTCTCTCTCTCTCTAATCCAATTCTAATCAAATATCAAAATTCTAATCGAATATCAATACTCGCGATACCATCATAACCCACCTGGATCGCCCACCTACGATACCCATTACGTCACAAGATGGCCCGCATGGATGTAAACAACATATGTCGCGATACTGCACGTTTACCCAAGAGTAGTTGAACCTAATATTAATAATAATCTAGTCTAGATAGATCTAAGATCTAGATCTAGATTCTAGATCATATCTGGTCTAGAATCTAGACTCTAGATATTGTGAAGCCGCGCAATACCATGAGGCATTAGCTCAATTCTTCTTCAATATTAGGCCTTTTATAAATAAGGCTCAATCTTTGATTCCCATCTTTCATCTACGCCATACATGGTAGATCTACCTTGATAGATCTTGCCTATATAGTATTGCCATCCAAAAATCCATAACATCGAAGTGAGACCAAATTATGCGTAGGGCCTACATCTAGATCTAGATTCTAGATCTAGATATCTTGTGACAAACACCAACCTGTTCCGAACCGACATGAAACCGCTTTGTGTCACTCTTTCCTTGATAAGTACTGATATCCTTCCAATGACAGTTCGATTGGAAGGTTTGACATCATTTCAAATGACACTGTCAACATGGAATCTTTTCGTTTCAATAAAAACAAAAATTGCGGTTTTGGGCCGGTTAAATTCTTACATTTGCCCAATTTCAATTGAACAGCTCAACGGGCAAAAATGGCGGAGACGAAAACCGCTCGACGGGCCAATAATTTATGATAGTGACTGAAGCTTGGAATTTAAAAAGTCAAAGGCATTTTAAGATGAATACTTACGCTCACAACTGTTTTACTGAATGCCCTGTCAGCCCCCAATGCCTCTGATGAGTTTAGAATGTCTGACTGATTTCCTAAATTTCGTTTTTTTCCGTTGAAACGAAATTCGTTATCAAGGTCGGCAAAACATGGACGCGTTTTTAGATTCTGAGTGTAATGCGCATGCGCAAGCCATATTACGTCATTTTCCCCCTTCATAGCAGACAGATCATAGAAGTGTTGTGTACGAAAAGAGAGCAAGAAATTTCGTGCCTAGCGCTCCCATATGAGGAGACACCCTCAACTGCCATTAAATATTTGACATTGAAGAGACTCAAAAAAGCCTTCATTATTCCTTCAATTGTGAGCTGTTTTTTTTTATGTAAGAAAAAACGTATTTCACCTAATTAAAAAATTCCGGCACTGATGGGTTTTAAAAAAAAAATAATGCTATTTGAGGTACCTAGCGTTTCGCCCATCCTTTCATTATCTTTCTACTCCAACCCCTTTCTCCCTACCACCCTCCCCTCTCCCATCTCTCACTCCCTCTACCACCAACTCCTCTATCCAGCACCTCCTAGTCCTACATCTTTCTCTTTCTGATTCTCTCTCCCTTATTCTGTACCTCCCCTGCTGCCCACCAATCTCTTCCCCTAATATCTGTCTTTCTCTACCCCCCCCCCCTCTCTCTCTTTCTGTCTCTGACAGGTTCAATAAATTATAAAGCCCGTCAGACAAAAATTTATTAGGTGTAAAATACATGTAGGCCTATGGGCTCCTGTCTGACTCATTCTGTTATTTAAATCTCTTTTTATTTGTTCCTCAATCTCATCAGCCACTGTAGCTGAGATGCTGATGCACTTGAAGTCTTTGTAAATTATAGAGATTCATACGATCGTACCATTATGTTTTTTTTTTTTTTCTTAACTCTCTTTATAAAGTATCATTAAAACCATGAGCTGAATCAACATGAACTTTCCCAGAAACTGTCTAAGTTGTACGTTTGTTTGAAACTTTGTTTAGGCTCGTATTTCACAATAAACCGTAACGGCACATACGGACTAATTTATGACGCAGTCAACCTGAATTTGAGTTCTTTATGTTTTGGTAAAACATGATGCACGATGATGTAATTTTAATGTAATTTTTTTTTTAATTCTACAATGTTAATACTAAATACTAAACTGTGCGAAAACACTAAAATGTTGATCACCTTGAGCAGGATCAGTCAGAGATATCTTACGCTAACCCCGTTAGTGTAAGGTATCTCTGGGATCAGTGAACAAGTAGCGAACAACTGCATGCCTACGCCGCGCAGAATCATCTAGTCGCCATACCTAACTGACGGACAGATTGTGTTTCCATGAATTCAAGACTGGAAGCCGCATATGATTAGTGTCCGAATTTTTTAGTATTGTATTATTTCTTAAGTTATTGTTGTTGTTGTTTATTTGTTTGTTTAATTTTCTTCTCACAGTCAGTGTTAAAAGTTTTCGCCTTTTGAAAGATCCTTCGCCTGAAAGCTTGATTTGTCTTTCCATTTCCTTTTGCATGTTATTGCATCTTTTCTGTGGTACTTCTTCGTGAGGAGTTTGCAGCGTGCTACGTTATCTTTTGCAACATTCTGAATTAAATTTTGTTTCAGGCTTTGTTGCCATACAGATTTTCTGTGCTTGTTTTTCTAAAATTATTTTGTCAATTTCCATGCAGCATGCATGTTGAACACTTTTGGAAATTAGAATTCTACGAATTGGCTTCAGTGGACTAAGCATTTTTTGAAAAGCATATTTTTAATAATTACTAGTGAGCTCTACTGCTGCCTTCCTAGTGTCATCAGTGCTTTTTGGACAAAAGATGCAATCCACGACCCAAGCAACGATTTTATAGAATCTGTTTAAACGTTTCTGAAAAATCTGGCAAAGCGATATCGCCTGCTAATATTCGCTGGGCTCAGTAATCGCACTAGCAACTACAACATTGTGGTCGTCATCAACCGCAACGTCAGTACTGATTTAATTAGATATTGAATTATGTATTAAAAAATAATGAGATTAACCCAGCCTGTTTTTATTTTGTCTATGGGGAGACTGTTTCATATGAGCATTGTATATTCCGAATTGTTTATAGAATAACACCTTCATTACACATATAATTCGAAATAAAAATAACCCAGTCAATTGGCGAAGGAGTATGAGCCATAGATAGGAAGGACGTTTCTGGGAGGGGGAATGCGACGTTCGCCTACTAACGGAAATTAATACTAATTATTGTTCAGAATCGGAAAGTTAACTGATAATGGGGAAGGGGTGGAGGGAACTATTTAGAATAATGCATCACCGGCAAACGTATATAATACCGGTAGTATGCTTATTGACTTGCAGTCTCAGAACACGCCAAACTGATCTGCTCTTCCCCCATCCTTCTCCACTTGCTTTGGACAAATCATTGCTATCATCCAGAAGATTTAGTGATGTTTTACATCAGGGGAAAATGGTCAACTTAAAAGGGGAATGTCGTCAGTAGTTTGAATTTTGTGCTGAAATCCAGTTTTCAAGTTCTCTTGTTTAGAGGCGAAATTAGTGTACGATGAAAATACATGTACACGGACAGATAGCTTTTCAGAAACGTCAGATAGCCTACTCTCTTTCATGCTTAGGCCTACTCAACGCACACACATGCACATTCTAGACTTTCTTAGGGGCATGCGCTTCTCTGCCATGGCCACTCAAGCTTGCAAAGAAGCTAACTCAAACTTGCACACTGGTTTGGACATACATGTACACCATTATATCAAGGAGCTTATAGTTATACTACTATCTATATTGGAGAGCGAGGCAGTGACATAACATGTGCCAGGTATGGGATCTCAGCAGCCACTTTGAGGGTCAAAAGATCTGTCTAGCGTAGTAGGCCTACCGGTACCACTGTTGCACACAGTGTGGTCTGTCTTTCCAACTACTGTGAATTGCATTTACTTAAATTTATTATTTTTTGTGTCTGTGTTTGTGTAGGGTTTCCTCTGCAAACGACATGCAGTCGAGATCTATATATATGTATATAAATAACATATATTACATGTATATATCTATTATATATTTCAGTAACTTGCAACCTTTGGCATGACTAACTGACCAAACTATACACTCTTCAGGCCTTAAATTTGGCAGGAAGGTGGCAATTGAGATAAGGAAGATGATGGCTATAATTAAAAGTTGTTTACTTCAAGCATGTATTTTAAAAAAATAACAATGTTTAGTGCTGCTATGTAACATCTGTATTTTTGCATGTTTGTTTCGTAATATATAGTACCGTGCATGTCATAAAAAGTAACCGTATCAAGCGTTCAGTTTGGTGCGCATGAGTTCTGAAGCAAGACTGTAGTTTATTACTTTTATTATATTATACTAGAGAGGTGGGGGGGGGGGATCACATGATTGTTTATTCTGGGCAATGTCCGGTAGCTCATCTAGTAATAATTATTTTGCATATACTTTTGATAACCATACAGAACATTTATATTTAATTTACTTTTTCTTTTTCTTACTATAATATATTGTTTAAATATATTTGGAAAATCTTTATCATCCTATGTTTTTAACGTTCCGGGTTTGTGGGTTAGTAGTTCAGCATTTCTTGCAATAAATTTCCACAAACTACTATTAAAGTCTATATTATAGTTTCACCATCAACAATGGTGTTGTTTACACGCTCCCTCGATTCTGGGTCGCCCTGTCACCTTGTCGCAGGGCCGTTGTAGGTAACATCTAGTATTCTATCCTCTTTGGAATAGAATGTAGACAAAGTGTGCTGTAGCTATACCTTCCGTCAATATCCGGCGGGACTTTCACTTCAGTTTCATTTGCACTCTTGGCAGTGTCTGCTTTGTTATCGGCATGAACATGTTGCGTACATCTCAACATGAATTTTTCAAATTCAGCCTATGATGCAAGCTGCGATGGCAATGATGTAGTGATATATGGCAATTCCATCAATTGGAACGACAGTGCCTAATTGCATGGTTAGAGCTTGCTAACTCGACGTCAACGGCCGTGAAATCACACAACAAAATGTAATACCACCTTCGGTCTCTACTAAGGAAGAGAGGGTGGCCATATATAGGGTGGAGGAGCAAAATATTTGTCATTGATCCAGCCCAACCTTTAGTCTCTACACAACATGCAGTCACACTATCAAGGTAAGTTGCAAATCTTATTCTCATAAGACCATTTTTGGACAAGAAATACATGTAGATCTATTTGAGATCTTCATCTATTAGTAAAGAAGAGAAGGGGAAAAAAAAGGAATTTTGTCATCATATTCAGTCCAGCCTGATATCTATTTGGAAATTGTGCCACAATTCTTTCATGTAAACCCCTACGCCAAAAGAATCCTGACAATTCATGTAAAACTATATTGTTTGTATTTAACTGTACTTCATGCACTTATGTTATATTTCCTGGGTTTTTGATAGTATATAAATTATAATATATTGTGTTTGATATTTTTCAGGTCCTGTTTTCGGCTTGCAGACATTCTGCCGGGCAATTCTGACTATTCGTAGGACTCTCATTTTCCATTTACTAAACACTACTTGTGTTTTTTAGTAAATGTGAATTATTGGAGTAATTCAAATGAATAGGAAATTTCTGAGTATGTGTATGCTGTGCAAATTTCATTGGATTGTATTAATTATAAATTCATGAACACAAGGTAAGACTACTTTCATCACAGTTTTCATGTAATTCGCTGATTATTCATGATATTTAACTTAATATAAGTGATATGCGAATGTTCTTATTTTTACACACCTTGAATAATAAAAGTACAGTAGTACTACTGGACTAAAATTACTAAGTATTTAATTTTTTTTTCACTTTCCATCTTCACGTTAACCCGGTCGAATTGTGTTTTTGTTGTAGGCCTATGTATGCAACATCTTTTCTGTGTAACAAATGTGATAGATTTTCAATTTAATTAAATTCGAACGCTAACATACAGTATTCAAAGACCTTTTTTTTTAAAATTCCTGTCAAATATTAAAATAACAAAGATATCAGCATATGCATGTTACATGGCAACAACCATTCAGTGTCAGAATACAAAAATAAAGGTATGGAGAACAGTTTCAAATTTTCATAACTTCTCTCACTGTCTATGAATTTTGATGATTTTTTTTTTTTTTTTTGCAGATGAAAGGAAAATAAATGATACAACTTTCTCATATGATACTATGGGCCTAAAATGAGAAAATCTTTGAGTAATTGCAAGCTAAAGTTGTACAAAATTTGACAATATTTTTTTTGCTAAAAATGTTCAATTTTCAACCCACTAAATTTTCCTGAAAATTCCATCAGATTATCTCAAAACTTACATGAATGATTAGGGAATTCAAAGATCTTTTCAAATATATACATGGGTTTGTAGTGTTTGTATGCCAAACAACTGCAAGTTATCTTAGTTTTCCTGAGGTACCGGCAACCTCATAATTGCCCAGTTCAAGCTGACCAGTTTCTGTGGCACAGTTTCAGACAGGTGCCCCAGGAGACAATGGGTTAATTGGGAACAAAAAGACGCGAAGAAAACTGAAGAAACACACATACTATTAATGAGATTTTAGGTAAAGCCCGGTGCATAGCAAGGATCAGCCTCTTCGACCCCCTGAGCATGGCGATACAGGCACCGTTTCCGACACGCTCAGCCCTCTTTTGTTTGGGTGCGCCGCGCGCGAGTTACGCACTCCAGTATTTTAAGCTACTTGACATTTTTTTTTTTTTTAAGGACAACCGTTGTTAGAAGGAAGTTTCTACTGTATTTGTAATTAACATACATATTTACTGCATGGGGCTTGATATTTTCCACAGGTAATGCATGCCCCAAAGCAGAAGAAAAAAATGTGACGAAGTTAACTACCGAAGGCTGTATGGCCAATTAGAAGTTGACCACATTGGTGACGTTCGGGTGAAGTATCGGTATCGCCTATAGTGGGCTTTGACCGAGGCGTTCTCGGCTTTGACATACGGAGCACAAAAACCAAAAAAAGCAGTTTACCACAGGGTTACCAGATTGGCTTTTTAAAAGCCAAATTCTAGAAATTTGGCTTTGTTTGGACGTTGGCATCAGAAAATTCATTTGGCTTTTTGGCTTTTTCCTGGCTTTTTTTCCGGACATACTAGAATCATCTGCACGAAAACCACTTACCACCGTCTTTCTAAAACGTTAATTTCCGATCGAGGAAGTACGTTTTGGTCAGTTATAGCCTATGTACAATGTTCATGCATGTATATTGCCAAGATTTCTGCCGCTAATTGTCAAGAAAGCACTAAACGGCAAAGTTAGTGCCCAATTGACACTAAATTCTATGGTTCGCCTTTTTTAAACTGCTCCCGTTTTTTGAAAGACTGTCACCCACCATAGAACTCCTCCACATTTTGTGGTTCTGGATTGATATCCTTCACCATTGGCCACCTTCATCGCCTTTGTTTGCCTCATAACCCGAGTCAGCAATGCTGTAAAGATTATATTTCCTCATGTATCCTCTATTACAAATAAGACTAAAAAAACAAAGTGCAGTTGAATCGTCCTGATGCTATTGTGAGAATCAGGGCAAAACTATTGGTTAAAAAAAAAAAAAGTTAAGAAGGCTTTTCACTGCATCCCCAGAAATGCTTTTAAAGGAATAATAAAAATTCACAACTGACAAGATTTAAGCCAAATGTTCCACTCATTCGAGTAGGGAGGATGATATTAACCTATTTCTGGAGCTTTTCGTGAGATGTTAGTATGAAAACTATATATGCTAGAATTTATTTGGCTTTTTTGTGGCTTTTTTCCAGCATTGTTAGGCTTAAACTTAAATTTTCAGTCTGGCAACCCTGGTTTATCACCAGCATTTGGGGGTTGGAACTAGATCTAGATAGTATTAATATACTTCCCCCAAAACTGCATTTTGTTGGCTGCCACCAAACGAGGTAGTGAAAACGTCCTCAGCCGGAGAGTGTTCTGACAGTCCACTGCTAAGTTAGCAGCTCAGTGAGATTAATTAGGCCGCCACATCAGCTGTTATGGCATACTTTCGGTTTCTTATGAAACCAAGTACCACCATTACAGTACAAGGATTTCGTTCGATCCAGTAGTCTAAAATAGTCTACATGTAGAGAGCATTAACATTTCATTGTATGGTAGGCCTAGTAAATTGGATATGGATCAGGGAGTGACGACGATTTATACTTTCAGCTTGGCAGGATTTTATATAACAATATCGAGTCTAGATCTACATCTAGAAATATTATATATAGAAACATTTTTTTAATCCCGGAGTAGGCCTTGATCTAGTCCAGATCAAGAATCTAGATCTAACTAACAGACCTGTTAGGACTAGGCTTACCGTTCTTTTTTTTTTCTTTTTTTCGTGTGATAGACCAAGCTCGGACACCAAGCCACAGGCCTTTATGACTCAGAAGAATTCTCTGTTGGTGTAGGCCCTGTACCAGATAGTGAGCATTACATGTATGTACAGAGCTTAGCACATTTAATTTTAGAGAGCATTATTTATGTAGGCCTATATAATCATAATTTTCATCACCTTTGAATGCAAACAACATTTTTATATGAGGCCACCTACAGTCAGCAAATTTTGCATGTAGGTTCTCGTATAATAGGTGGAGGGGTATCGAAGTTTGGATTTTTTCATTAGTTTTCATATTTTTTAGTTTCCTTTGTGTCACTGACTGTTCGCTTCGATCCCTTTTTTTCACGAGCATATGACCCGTGATGTCAGAACTTCCTACCAGTTGATTTTACTATTCTAGTACTGAGGGCTAAAATTAGAACACATGAACACCCTGGTGCCGTAGAACATTCACAGACTGATTGTGATCGTTAAATTTTATAGCTTATTATTGTTTGCTCCAATAGATTGTTTACTCATTAAAATTCGCATTTTAATTGTTCTAAACCCTTATCTATATGGGCTGAAGGTCCCGTTGCTTTGTGAATTATTTCTGTTTTGCCCAGACAGATGTAGAGAGGGTAGAAAGTAGGTAGTCCAAACTGAGTTTTACTTTTTGTGACCTCACGAGTTGAGTTAGTGTCTAATCTGTTGGAGCTTGCTTTTCCAAGAATTTTGATACCCATTTGATTATTCTGGCTTAAAGGCTATGAAAGTTATAAATGGCAATTTCAAAAGTGAAAAAACACCTCGAATTTCCTACCTTTCGCAAATTGCATGATAGTCCAACTTTGACCGCCCATAAAATTATGGTTCATTGAGTCACGCCATTAAAATTACTTAGTTTCTAATTCAAGGGGATGTACATTACGCTTGATTTTTTTTTGAGGGGTACAAATATAATACAAGCATCTCATTTTAGTTTTTTTTTTGTCATCAAACTTCATCCAATGTCATTTTTTATGTGAACTCTTACAAGAGAGACAAAAATAATGTTTTGTTGTTGTTTTTTTTAATTGAAAAGGAGGTCAACCGTGTCACCACTGATTTAGCACTGCGTGTGACAAAATGAAGCATTGGGTGGGTCTATAAAAACAGTTGGCGCTTCATGCAGAATCAAGCCCCATGTCTGATCTTAGCATCCCCTTATAATAAAAAGGCTGAGGTTTATTTACGTATAATTTTGAGCCTGATATATCCTGTTATCAGGGGAAGGATTGAACTTTATTTTGATGTCGGATTCATGCCATTTTACATAGCAGCAAAGGCCTTGTAATGTTTGCCTAAATTTATGCCAAAACTGGATTTCGCCCCTTCAGCGGGGCAGTTTGGACTACTTATAAAGTGACAGGTGGTTGAGAGAGGAGGAGGAGGAGAGTCTCTGGCTTTTACGCTTGGTATAAATATTGGTTAAAGTTTTCATGAATTTTGTGTTTACAGCCAAGTGAAAAAATGCATTGCCAGTACTGCGATTTGAGGCTCCACAGAACAGTCTGTTTCATAGCTGTCTTGAGGTTTTATTTTCACGAAAGTAAAGTAGATGCGATGTCTGCCTCCAGAGCTAGCGAATTTCTTTTTTATTGAAAAAGAACAGCAGGATAATGCAGACTATGATGAATTAAGGCAGTTCATAAGAAACATTTCAACACGTCATGTTACTCAGGTGTGAAGAGTTGAACAGCCTAATACTGAAATAGGCAAGCTATAAACTGAAGATAATCTAAGAGTTAGTATTGTAGTTCTCTGCAGAATGTCTTGTGTGGACAAAACATCCCCCGATGAGCACCCATAGTTCCATTTTTAACATTTTTATGACATTTGTAATAATTTATGATATTGTGGGTTCAAAACTCGTGCCCGCAGTCTCATGCAATTTTCTCAAAAACCAAATGTTGTATTGCCGTGACAACAACCTCAAAGGCTACTTTTAATGAGTTTCCAACAGCCGACCGATATATTCATTACTGAATGAAACAAAATTGAAATAAGATGGGTTTTCAAAGTAAAAAAAAGTGTTTTACTATTATATAAATAATGTCATGGAGATCGGTAGTCCATATACCATCTTTCAGTCAGTCAAAGGGCTGGAAAGGTAAAACTTTTGGCAGACCATGACAGTCTTATCTGATCAAGTTTTGTATTTTTTGAAGGGGACAATTTTCTACCAGTTTCTACTAAGTATTTGTATTATTGGTAAGAAAGTCAGAAAAGTGTAACATCATCTGTAGATGACTTTTTTTTTTTAACTAAACATCATCTTAATATTAACTTACTTGATCCGGATCCCGTAGCATGCACGGGATGGGCCGAATATAGTAATTTCTGGATCCTGGACCCCCTATGGGATAGACTTTAAATATTTTTTCTGCCTATTCACATCCCGTTGAGTATATATGGAAACCGAAGCTTACCACTGCTAAGTCAATTCTTTTGTTTCGTTTCGAGTTTTGTTGAGCGAGTGAAAACTTTTTTTGTTATAGCAAGGTAAGGGAAGTCACCCCAATCGCTTCACTGTTGTGATTTCTTGGTAAACATGTCGTCCAAGCATGGCAGATCAAGCACTAATATCTTCGAAATTTTTTGAGGATTCAAGTGATTCAGGCTATGGATTTGAGCTCAGTGATGACCAAGATCCAGAGTTTGAACCGCCTGGTAGATCTAGATCGAAATTTCCGGGAAAATGAATTTATATGACATTTTCAAAAAATCATAAAAAGAAAACTATAAAAGGTACCACTTTCTCCTTTGGCGTGTTTACTGTTCTTGTATTGGAAATGATGTATTCCAAAGGGCATTGCAATTGGTTGACTATGAGATTGTTTATGAATTTTTGAAACACCCCCAAAAAGCCCAGGATTTAACTCTTGTAAACTCTCAAAATGCCCAGGATCAAGCGAGTTAAATGCAGTGTTATGTATGTGTATGTGACTGTGTAATCTCTGCCCATGACACTCAATTTTGAACACAGTGAAGCCCAAATGAAATCAAGCTTTGGTGGCTTGTTTTGCTTTGACCTAAGGTGGGGGAGGATTTACACCAAAGGCTTTCTCATGCTTATTTTACCAAAATCCTTCTATGTGTAGGTACTTTAGCTAAAGTGTCTATGACCTTTTTTATGTTGAGTATGTTTTGCATTGGTAAAGTTTTTAATTTTGTACTGTTGTATTTTTCAGCTATCATTTTTGGAAAAGCTGAAATATAAACGAGCAACATGGCTTCACACAGACAGGCACTACGATCTGCCCAGCAAGTCGTAAGCAACAGATTTTTGAAAAAGTAAGATCATATATATATAGCATTATATTTCATAGGATAGAGAAGGAAATATTTATAGGTCAGCACATTTAAATTTTTTTGGTAAATAATTATGGCACTTTCCATTGGGCCCATTTCATTTTTGGGCTAGAATCTGGTGATGAGATGGGTGCTGGATATCGTAAATGTGCAAATAAAATGTAATTCTTGCAGCAATATACTGTTTTGCTTAAAATCCATCATTGCAATTTGTGAGTGTTCTCCTTTTCATTTGAGGGATGTAAATTAAAATAAAATTATTATTATGAGACTGATTTGCGATAGCAGTATAGTGAATTGGCTATGAAGATTACTTTGTGATAGAGATCTTTTATCTAATGCAGTGCAAGCAGGATAATTGTGTGTCCTTTGCACTATAAAATTTATTTTATAATGCACAGGTCCATCTTTGCCAAACTAAACATCTGATAGATCACAGTGTTGCTTTTGAGACTTGGTAAATTTGGCCTTGCAAGTACTTCATTTTTTTCACATGGACATCCTGTATCTTTGTTGTGATTGTCCCAATCCTCTGCTGTAGGTTAGCAGATGCACTCATTAAGTTATCTGAGATAGATTTGTCACCTTTGTCAAAGCCTTATTTATCCTAGAAGTTAACAACAGTTTTTCTTCTGGCAAAAAGGAAAAGGAAAGAGAAGTTTGGGGTGGGAATTGCCAGAAGTAAATCCATGTATACAGTGGTAGCAAGGGTGGTAACTCTTTTTCAGTTTTGCCAATATGATTGAAGCAGGCATGAAAAAAAAGAAGAAAGATTGCCAAGTCTGATTGTGAAGTTTAATAAATTTCTTAATGTGGTTTTTTGATAAACCATTTAAGGAGAAAGCAAAATGTCTTAATCGTGCATATCTGATATGTAGTGTAGATCTTTTATAAACTGAAGCCTATTGAGTATTGTGTGTACATAAAGAACAGGAAGCGGCATGTCTAGGCATTATAGAAAGCAAGTTAGTAATTCCACTCCACTTATCTCGACATGGCTTTTGTTGACATTCTGGGTAACTCGACACAATTTTTAAGTCCCAGCCTGTGCCTTCTTTAATGCTACTAAATATTTCCCAATAACTTGACGTGTTATTCCATTCTTTCCTCTTATATTGACCCATTCCTCCCCGACCAGAGATTTACTACTGTGCTACTGAAAATGCCCGAGCAACTCCCCGCGTATAAAACCTCTTTATTTCTTTTTGTGGTGCTGGTGGGAAGGGGTAGGAGAGGAGGGTGTGTGGACACAGAGCATGACCCCTGGCTTCAGTAATGTAATGCGAGTATAGAGTGCCGTGCATAAGCGCACGGCAGTAAAAGTAC
Organism: Onchidella celtica; assembly: GCA_963931925.1. Lineage (NCBI taxonomy): Eukaryota > Metazoa > Mollusca > Gastropoda > Systellommatophora > Onchidiidae > Onchidella > Onchidella celtica. The sequence continues at coordinate 21,533,963 of OZ007579.1, read as the reverse complement.
AAAGTACTACAGACAGTAATTTTTTTTTTTCACAAAACATTCATGCCTCATTGATACTAGGCCTTGACCTAGATTTCTTGGTTAACTTCGTAATGTGTGTGTATCGGTATCATCGCTTCTGAAGGAACAGTCAGGTCAAGGTTAAAAAGGAAATAGTGAATACAAATATAGTAAAACACTGTGCATTTGATGGATAGCCTACAGCATTTCGCCAATATCAGTAAATCTTTGCCATGCAACTGCTCCACACAACAATGATATTGGAGCAACGGGTGACAGTATGCCGATAATTAAAAAGGGAAATAATTGCATTATTTATGGGACACTTCCCTCAGTGGTGATGTTTGATGGTTCCACTGATGTCGAGATATTAGGATTGCACTGTATGTCATGACCTTACGGTAGCAAAGTTCTGTGGGACATATGATAAATGCTGGATAGAACCTTGTTATTCTGCAGCCCACAATATGCTAATTAATGGAAAGAGTCTTTACAAGCCTTTATTTAGATGGTGGCATGCCTAATACATGGAGAGAAATAAATGAACAAGAAGGACAGCACATGAAAATCTTAATCCAAGCCTCTCATTTTGTGATGGAGTTTACTTCTGTAAAACAGTTAAAGAAAGTGGCTGCTTCTGTTGTGTGCATTTCTCCATTTTGCTGCATGACATAAGACCTTATAGGAGGGGTTTTTCTTAGTTTAATTTCTGGGAGTTACTGGGAGTCTCCAAGATGGGAGACACCAAAAAAACTTCTCTCTTTCTGTGTGCCTATTGTGTGTTTGTCTTTCTTTCCATCTGTGTGTATGGTTTTCTTTCTTTTAGTGTTTGTATATTTGAGAGACAGAAAACAAAAATACGGGGGGGGGGGGTGGAGGGGGGAGTGTACCTGTAATTCTGAAGGAAGGGAGGGTGGTGATCAAAGCTTTGAAAAGGGTCTTGAAGCAGAAAAGGGTTAAAGTACAAGTGAACATTGGAATGTCATCAAAGTTTTCGGGCCATTTTCAATCATGGAGATGGTTCTTCACTCACCGTAAAATGTTCAAAGCTTTTACCGATGGGTGATTGTTCGTGTAGAATAGGATTAAAGCACGATTATCGGCTCATCAAATTATTTTCATGACAAGAATGCAAGTTATTCCCATTTCTGCACAAAGAGATGGAAGTGGCATCACCAAGACCGTAAACAAAAGCCTAGGCAGTGATGTATGTTACTGTCAGATGTTGATCAGCAAATAAATGTACATCTGGAGGTAACATGGTGAGCTTTCACAATTTACCTAGAGATGAAAAAAAAATGGGAAGATATGGGAACAAAACTTCAGTTGAAAACAATGGTCAGTAGATTGCCATTCGCAGACACAGATTCCCTATCATCCATGTAAACAAGTGAAAGGAAGTGAAAGAATTGACTGAACATCTCCCATGTGCGTGTACACATGTGTCATTGTTTACTGTAGTGAACTAGTTTTAGGCCGCCGCCGAATGGTTCGAGACGCCTGAAGTGCTCGCAGTGCAAATCAGCTAACGAATCAAAATCAATGCTACCATCGCCATGGTTATGTGTCGGTCCTTACAACAAAGATGGCTAATAGGGGCAATGGGCCTATACATAAATAATGCAATGAATAAGTAATCAGTGTTGTATAATTCTTTGATTATTTAAAAGAACTAGTAACTGCCCCATTCTTCGAATGGTAAAAAACAAAGCTCACCACTCCAGACCGAAAGGAATCAGCACAAAGACATTGATGTCGAGACACTTTGGGTCATCCACATAAAATCGGCAATCAATAGACAGATAGGATAGTATTAAAGTAGTACACAGTGCACAGTAGTGTGCACCGAGCATTTTTCATGGGCTCATGTGTTTGTAAAAAATGATCTAAATATTTACGCAGTTTTCTTGGTATGAATGAATGGCACTCACCTCATCTGTATAACACTATACTCGGTATCACTATCAAAGTTTTCTTGGCGTGGCTGGATCGTGAACTCTACTTTACATTTCCGGTAAGAGGCGGAAATGACGAAATTGACGGAAGTACATTATCACGTCGTATTCGCAATCATTAATTGATAACTGATAATTATAACTGAATTTCTGGGAAAAGTAAAGAGTTTCGGGAAAAAATGAGCTCGACACGTACAGGCTTAATAAATTTTACATACATGTGCCAAGTTTCATTTCTCTACATTGCGTAGTAAAAAAGCCTTTGCGGTCGCAAAGTTGGGCCCAAGCTCCATTATTATATGATTTAAAAACATATTTCTACATAAACTGAATTTCATTTTATGTATAGACTTACAATTCACAATCATTTTTTTAATGTTATCTGTAGCTCTAAAATAAATTTGATGTATCATTTTATTAGGTTATCTTTTAAGATAGTGTCCCAGCCAGCAACCAGCCAGAAATCCAATGTATAGGACTGACATCAAATTTACAGGTGTAGAAATGACATCGTTCCCACGGGGATTTGCATGTTACGACATTACACCAACTTCAGTCTGATGTCACTGACCTGCTCCTACATTCATCCTGCCAAGCCTATGGAAATCTTTTACGAATCTATGATGTCGGATTGACGCAAGAATGTTAGCTGGGGTAGACTATACAAACAAGATCTATTTCAGTAGTACTTCTTACTAAAATTAGAATCAAAGGTCCTATGTGATCCGTTTATAGTTTTAAAACCTTCTCATGCAATTAGTAAAAAGAAGCCCTAGAACTCTAACAGTTGAAGCTGCTACTTAGTGCAAGGAAGAAAGCTGCAGTGTCTAGTAAAATATTACTCTTCTCATACTTTCCTGTTGTCAAGACGAAAGACATATTTTTTTTATATGAATGCTAGACAAAAAGAACTAGATCTAATGAGAACAAGTTAATGTTAAGTAAGTCTGGATTTACCAAGATAAAGCATTATAATAATATATAGAACAATATTTTGTAATGTTTATCACCACAGTGTATGCAGATAAGTGATTTCCCTCAGACACAGAGTGACTGAAAATAATACTCGACTCACCAGTCTATCCTACAGTAATGGTTCAGTGTCATCTGCATTGCTAAGATCTTTCTCCCTGGCCTAGGCCTTTTAATTTTTGCCGATTCGAATTAGTAAGACTTCAATTTTTTTCTTTAAATGCATCAAGCAACAGCGCACAGTAAAATTAATGCCTAGTACAGGTCAACTCTCGGTTCCTTACGGTGATTGCTAAGGTGTAGGTGATGTAGCGCATAAATCGTGGCAAGTCACTGCGAAAACCCGGTGGTATTTGTAAGCTTTTTATCTAACAAAATAAATGCACAAAATCATTGTCTATGTAGAAAATATCAGTTTCAATGTGATAAAGAGGTATCAGAGTGTGTTTTGAGCGAATAAAACCAGCAGGCAACAATTATCGTTCACATGCTCTTTAAGAAATGGCCACATTTAAGAATTCACTAAGAATAAGATTGTCCTAATAACACCAGAAAGGCCAGCCATTGACTGAGAAGTGTCACATAAATGTTAAATCCATAACCTGAATCTGTTATTGTAGTGCAGATGTCCTTATGTTTCCATAAATCATAAGCCCTCATGATCAGATTTTTAGTAAATTTTAACAAATCAAAATTATGAAAACTTTACACTAAATGACTGTGTACTACACCTTGGCATCATTATCATTTCATGAAGCAAACCTCGCAGTATGCAACTGTGGCGTAATTTCTTTTTTAAAAAATTACCAGCGTCAGGGCTGGATTAACCATTAAGCAAAATAAGCACGTGCAACAGACATCAAGCGGCAATGGGGCACCACAGAAAGGGGGAAAGGGGGCGCCACAAACAGTTTCTCCAGTATTGGATTTACCATTTTTCAGCTGAACTAGGGCCCCTTTTTATGCCCATTTCACATACTGATACATGTACTTAAGATAAAAACGCAGCTTAAAACGGCACATCGTGGCTCAATTTTTCCTTTCTCAGTGTGCTTCAAAATGTTCTAACTTGAAGAATAAATTACATACACTTCCAGTACAATGGTCCAACTGTTTCCGAGGTACATGTATCACCATGTGTGTATATATGCAAACAGTGGTATTACATGGCCAGGCCCATACCTGTCCAGACACAGTTGTGTTTAGTACACTTTATTGCAGTAGGTTGTATAATTAACTCAGTATGCTTTGACTTTTTGCTTAACATGGATCATGATATTATCGAGTTTCATGACAGCCATACAATTGGCAAAAACAATAATGTTAATTCTATAATAAAATTTCTTGTTCCTTTTAAAAAATGACAGTCTACATCAATTTCTATTGAAAGAATCGTTGTCAATTATATTCTTTTGATTTGCATAAAATGAATAAATTGTTGAAAGTTTGCATTTTGTCAGTTGGCCTTGTTATAACTGTATGTGATTAATTTGTTATGTATGGCCTGCCTCTAAATAGTGTGAAATTGAACAAACACAAAAGCCAAAACCATATTATAGTTGTGGGGTTTGGTCTGGAAAAAACTGAATTTTGAACGTAATAACTAATATTTCACATCAACATAATGATCTTAGCGTCTTGTCAGTTTTGACAGTGTGTTGCCAGTGGAAGGCTCGAGGGGCATCAAGGTCGGGCTGTACTTAGATCATCAGCTGGCCTTAACCCCTTCACTGCCTGTAGCCCGTACAAAGCACGGGACTATGATATCCTATCCCATCACTCAATATGCCTGTAGCCCGTACGACGTACGGGACTATGATCCCGTACGTCGTACGGGCTGCAGGCAGTGAAGGGATTAAGTGCGTCCTCGAGGATATAATATATTACAGGCAAATTTGTAAGGGTAAGCAAAATCTCCCCGGCATATCAGTGTATAATATAGCTGGCAGTGAAGGGGTTAATCTGACCCTGGGTGCCTCCAAGCCAACTGCAAGTTTAACTGTAACATCTTATCATGTGTGACCCTTGACCTTAGACTGACCTAGTCAGTAGTGGGCGTTCTAGCAGCAATCGCGGCATGTTATAAAACGAGGGTATTCATGGCATACATGACAGTGTCTACAACTTCTTGAATGAAGTGAAAAGTGGTCCACGCCTAGGCCATATTCATCCAGTTTTCACTACATTAAGGCACCATAAGGTCACATCGCATCATGCAGGGATAGTTCTGTGGATAGTTTTAGGGTGGATTATAAGGGTGAGGGAAGATAGCCTGGCAGTCTGTTTTATGCCAAAACTCATAGCAATATAACATTTTTGTTTCTTTCGCCCGATCACTCTCAAAATTTCCACGCGATCTGCATACTTTATAAGAGGGTCTTTTGTGTGCGTCCTCCCCCCTCTATACAATTTCATTTCTTTCAGGGCAACGGTTGAAGAAAAAATGGCATGAGTACACATCACTCGGAAACATATTTCTAGCCAAAAATTGAGGATTCTTTTATCACACACACCCTAAATCCTAGGGAGAAAATTAGGCCTGCTTCTTATGGCCCATTTTTTTTTTTTTTTAGAAATGTTAAGACGAGAGTACTTTTATCAGTCCTCCAGGTGGTTAAAAAAAAAAAAAAAAGACCCGAGTCACAAGGATGTGAAATGTAATTAAACACGACGGAACTCTGCAGCTCGATAGTAGGACTACCAGTTGCACGTGTTCATAATTATGCCAATCGTGCATCCTTAAAAGTAGTCATTTCTTTCATAATCTTCTTGCATGTTTTATGTACGGTACATTTAAAGATAATCGTATAGCTCGTGATTCCATGAGTTGTGTGTATCGAGGCAAAGCTGTTTGTGGAAGGGGTGTGAGTAGGACGAGGAATGATAACTGTTGTGTATTGTTATGATCGTCCAGGCAATCCATAATTATGGCCGGGAAAATGACTTTATGCCTGTTTAACTGTTCTCACTATTGTTTTATTCACCGTTGCCAACATCTGTTGCTGAAATTGCATGAAAGAAACAAGCAGAAGTACAACTTGGGCGACTAGGGGAGTGAAGTGTACATGTAAACATCTGTAACCCATAATGTTAACCGGCAGTGAGACGAGGTCGGGAGCTGTGTGTTTGACTCGTATTATCAGAGAGCCGCGCAAAATTTTCATTTTGATGGGCAGCGGTTCTTAACCTTTTAAAATCTGTTTATACTAGCTGAGGTACCCGGCGTTGCTCGGGATAAATGTGTGTTTATTAATATTAGTTTCCGTTCTGGGTGATTACAGAGGATCTGCTTCACCTTGCCTGTTCCTTTAGATTTACCGGTACAAGTAGTTTGCTGTTGCTGTTGTTTTTTTCTTTTGTTCTTGGGTGGGTCTTATTGCATTCCCATTGCACGCTAATGCCCCCACGCACCACGTCTGCATGCGATGCGAAGATTGTCATAAAAATAATCTTCAGTGCCAATTATTTGCCCATTGCGCGGCGAGTGTGATCAGTAGTGAACATAATGATACCAGAGACAATCATGCCGCTGTAATCTGGACTGCGCACGAGACATCATGTATGCGCAGAGACGAAGTGCACGGTGGCAAAACGTCGTTGCCAGTGAACCGAGCAAAACCCAACCGTGTCTTTGGTTAAACGCCTTCTTGTGCTTGGGGGTATTGGGAAAAGTCAAGAGAATGTGCTTGATCACAGGCGAATTAAACCTTTGAATGCAAATATTTTTTGTGATGTACGGGTATGGACCTATCATGCACACGCTGATTCATGTATTTGATACCTGCGACCGCCTGCCACTGAATTATGCTGGGGGTGGGGGGTAGAAGTACACGGAAATATTACATCTTCCAGGTTAAAGTACAGTAGACAACGGTTAAACCGAAATCGGCGGGGCCACGGGTTTGTTTTCGGTTTAGACAGAGTTTCGGTTTAACGATAGGAGGCTTGAAAAACGCGTTTCAAGAGAGGCAGCCCAAATCACATTCATATAGGACAAATAATCTAAGTGCATAGGATGAACAGATTCAACACGTCCTCACTTGCTCGATGTTTTTTACTGAGAATGAGGATGAGCGATTGCTCAAGCCCAGGCACACTCGAAGCATGGATATGCGGGCGAATGTGGACCAACTCTCAGAACAGGGAGGCATGCATGTCGATGGACAGTACAGAACCGCCGTCCCGCCGACATCCTTACCGTTACCGCACACGATACCATAAAATGCCCTGTCCGCAATAACTAGTGTTGTCTCTGTAGTATCACACATTTTACATGAAAGGTCATTCGCGATGGGCCAAACGTAACGTCTCCCGCCGTCTGATTTCGGAAACGTGAGGTTACAGGCCTCCCATCTCTCGTCCTATCCCTGTAGTGCTTCCGCTCCTATTTAGGCCTATTCTACCCAACAGAGCGAAGCATGCTCTGCTTTTATTTCTTGGGGGGAATGGGGTGTAGTGAGGTGTACAGTGACTTGGCTCGGTCTATGGCAAATCACTGTGGTCTGGCCACTGAATCCAGCAATTTTCTTTTCGGTTTAACCATAGGGTTATTTCGGTTTAGTGCTACATGTGGTTGGTTAACAAAAAATATCGTCGGTTCTTATTTTCCCTCGGTTTAACGCTAGTTTCGATTTAGCCATTTTCGGTTTAACCGTTCTCCCCTGTATTTGAACAGCTGACCTTGGTTACTACAGTACTGGGCGTCCTAAAATTATCGAATACACGAGTTTACTGGTGTCTCATGACTTATTTCCCCCGACTGGCGGTTTTTGAAAGAGATATATAATCCTTCTTTCTCTCAGCTTTGTATTTTTAACTTCCGCCAGAGGATTTTGAGACCTCATCTCGCAAGCTCTATTCAGTAAACCTAACATTGGCAGGCATGTGGGGGGGGGGGGGGGGCTGCATTGGAATTAAACAATGGAGATTGGGCTGAACATTCATGACCATTGTTATGCACAACCTGAAATGAGAAAAATAAAATGGACTGTTTAATACCCCCCCCCCTCCGGGCGATGAGCAAACCTTGGGGGGGGGGGGGGTCCCACCAGTAAAAGTCATTGGTAGTGGAATCGGCCCGGACCACAGATCATTCGTAAATTATTGCACAGCCACCAAGGTTCACAGTTTTCTGTCTTTTGTCCATGTTTATACGTGCATGGAATCAGGTACTTGAGTCACTAAACTGTAGTAAGTTCTACTTTGGGAATCATTGACAGACACTCTATGAAGAGCTTCGATAGGGAGTGAAGCATATAGATCGGTGGGAATCCTCAGTTTCAGTGCTTCACAGTTTGGGGAAAAGCTACGGAAGCCCACCGTGCCACTGAAAATGTAGTGTATATAGACATACATGTACATGTATATTTTCCTTTTTTTTTTTTTTTTGTTCTTCACGTTGATACGGACATAAAGATGCTGTAGGGTTACTTTTCGTTGTCCACGCGAAAAATATTTCGTAACTCAAAGCAACAAAAATATTATTGACAGTTTACTGTCCCTACCAAAGCACTTACTATAAAAATAACAGGACCAGCAGGCGTGTATACATTCACGTTTGTATTGTCAGTGCAAAAAAAAAAAAATGGGAAAGGATAGTGTTAGGCCAGAGAACGAGGGCACAGCTGAAATGTGTTATTCAGAGACTCCTCTCAGTTCTGGGGAAAATAATAAATTGTTGGTGTTTTTTTAATTTTTTTTATTTCTGATCAAAAGCAAATGTAAGAATACAGTGTTTTACCTAATGGTCTGTAATAAATAGCGGGGTAGTGGTTCTTCTTGGAGGAGTAGGCGCAATATTTAACATGGGTAAAGGGCAGTGCCTCATTCCTGGGGGCTAATTCCATGGATTTGCTGTGACTTAAATGCAGTTTAAATTATGTAGGCTCCAATATTGAAGTCATACATTTTGCATCTGAAACCTCATGAAACCTCGTGGCATAATTAAAAGTCATTTGCTTGAATTTGTGCTGTCATTATTTTACTATTGTCTTATCAGGAGACACATGGGAAGAATATATATCTGAATGTCATTTCTGTTGTCCTTCAGATACTATATGAAATGTGGGACATTGTAATTAATTTGTCGCTTTTTGTTTTGACAGGAAGTTGCCAAAGATTGGGGAAGGGGTTGTTCTTTCCTGTGTTCGTGAGTATCCTTGTTTGTTCCTCTAAATTTATTGTTGATTTCTCCCATTTTCATTCTCTTTATAGGAGCAAGCAGCTTTAAAGTAGTATCATTTGAATAAAATGTGTCCCCCTGACAAGGTATCGTATTCCACCAGTTTCAATACAAGAATGGATACCCGAGACCTTAACTCAAATGTTAATTCACCAAATACAGACACAGATATTGAACATAAATGTTTAACCTTTTGAACACTGGTCCCCCAGCCCAAAATTGCCATTTTCATAGATAGTAATATAATGATGGAAACACACAACAAACACAACATTGATGGATAGGGAGGAAATGTGAGTATTATAGAATGTTTTTCTTATCTTCTATCTCCAATATTGGGCCTTGGTATGCCAGTCGGTCCAGCACGTTGAGCCCCGTTTGATACATAAAAAAACTTTGCATTCTGTGCATTCATCACGAAAATTTCACAAAAAACCTCTCCAGTCTACGCGCCGGCTTCTAGTTTCTCTTTGTTTACAACTGGCAATAAAAAATAGCGGCCAAACGCAACTTTTGATGACGTAAGAGTGCAAATATGTGGTGTAACCCTTCTGACCGCTGTACAGGTCAATAGTGTATATCGCTGTAGAATTTGACCGGTGTACAGGGCAATAGAGGATAGTGTTCAAAGAGTTAATAACACGTGAAAATTGTGCATGTTAACCAGCCTTAAACAGTAATAGAAGCCATGGCTTGTTCTCCTATTATATTACACTCTTAGCATTGACATCATCAGTTTCTTGATAGAAAGCTATGAGATTTTATTGTCAAGAAAAATCAAATTTCTTCATGAAATGAAATAAATGTAGAGTTGAAATTTTGGCTTTCTGATGTTGTGGGGATAATTTGCTAATTTTGAATCTATAGTACATAGTCTCAGATTTGAAGTAGGACCAAATTTTTTTTTCATATTTCATCTTTGTGCCAAGCCCTGCTGCTCCCCCAAGGTTTTGTGTATTTTTTTTTTCCCAATAGCCTTAGCATATCATTTGAAATCAAAACAGAAAAGTAAATGGTACTTTGATTTCTTTACAGGGCCAATGTCAACAACTCATGCATGTCAGGCCAAAGAATATGCCTTTGAGGTAAGCACAGTGGATTGTTTTTGTTCCTTTTTAAAAGAAGACAGATTATAGCAAACACTGATTTTGTTCTTTTTTTCTTCTTAAATCATTTCCCTTTCCTGGTTTCGGAATATGTCAAATACCTTTTTTGGGCTGTTCAATTAGCCCAGGAGCAAGATTGAAATCACATACAATAACTAAAAATATCACGATGTGTATTATGTTTTATTAAAATATCTAAAGATGTATAGAAATTCATTATGTGTGAAAATTGCACATTTTTGTTGTTTCAGCCAATGATATACAAAATGCAGCCTAATTTTGTTTTGATAGATAGATTGTCGACCACTAGTAAATGCACCCGTTCTCCGAACGGTGAGTGGCAAACAAAACAAAAGAGATTGAGAGACTGCAAAGACAGGTTAGACAAATGCTGAGTTTTTTAAACTATTAGCTTACCGGACAATCATGGTCGCAAAACTTCAGGGGGTAGGTCTTCCCCCCGTCCGTGCCACTTACCAAAATGTAAACAAACATAATTAATATGAAGACCTCCCCTAACCCGCGCTTTCGTTCTTTCTTTCTTCTTTCTTTGTCCCATACAAATACTAAACCCAACCATTTGATAAGCCCGCTCAAAAGTCCCCTCTTTAGTGTGTTTTCTTGACTGGTGCGGACGGGTGGAGGACCTCCCCTTCAGGGTATACACAACATTGTCTGTGTAACATTGTCAGCATCAAGCTGAGCACGTCTTGTTTACTTTCAAGCAGGCCACGCTCAAAGGAAATAGCATATTCGATACTGTGTATCGGTTTTGCTTGCGCCCAGTAAAGAGGTTGTGGAATCGCCATCCATAACAATTATATTATAAACATACATTACGGCATCTATGCAGCTCGGCAGGATAAAAAACAGTAGGCCTAGGCCTAGATATACCAAAATTGTGAGTGTCCCGCTTAAAGGCCATGAAAATAAATGCTTAGACGTCATGCAGACGTTTGCGCAAAATGACAGCCTTCGATACTGAGTATCGATTGCTTCACCGATATGCAACACTCTAACAATCATAAAAACTACACCAGGAATTTAGTCCGGGTTTAAACGCTAAGGCGTTTCACAGTTTTCAAAAAAATATAAGACGTGGTCAAACGCAAATACTAAGCCAGCCATGCAACTCGGCAGTATCTAAAACGGTAGTATGCAAACTTTCAAGTGTCTAGCTTGAATGGCCATGAAATGCATAAGCGTCACAGACAGTTTACCCCTTGCTCTCATTATTATAAGATGACTGTCTGTTTCTTAGTCTGGCGCCTCATGTATTGTTCTTGAATTTCAGATGGCATGTTCAAATATTAGATATGGTGAAGGAGTAACCAAAGAAATAGGAATGGTGAGTTCTTACACACAGTTACTGACTGTGCATTTTTGTCCACCATAACATTATACAGATATTTAAGTAATTAATGATGCTGTATTACTTTCTGTGGCAACTGACACAACAAAAACCTTACACTATCACTTTTCACCCAATGAAAAGGGTAATAGTTTTGATAAAATTAGCATGTGGACTCTAAATAGTTGTCACAAATCAAGGAAAATGCTCCCATTTTTCAGTTTTGCCGTAGAAACACTGCTTCTTGGAAAAAAAAACAAAAGAAAAAACCAGTCATGCTGCAAAGAAAGTGATCTTCTTGGAATACAATTATTTCATAATTATTAAGGAATTTTGAGCAACTTGTAAAAGACCAGAAGCATTTTAATGGCTCGCTGTTATTTCTTGCCTCATGTAATGTAATGTTGGAGTCATTGAAAAGATAGATGTCAGACAAAACATTGTATGCATTGCTTATTTCAGAATAATCCAATTACCTTCTCATTATCAGTCTTTCATGTTTTCAGATTTATTCTATAGTCAGTCTCATCATTTTGTTTCTCCAAGGACTGCAGAAACCTTGGGGGTAAGAATGTGTGTGTTATGACTGACCCCACGTTAGCCAAACTTTCTCCAGTTCAAGTGACAGTTGAGTCACTGGAAAAGCATGGAGTAAACTACAAGCTGTTTGACAAAGTTCGGATTGAGCCATCCAATCACAGGTGAGAACAGCACTGAGAATATCAATAAATTACCAACTTATGTTCTCAGTTGTATGACTGAAATTTCTCACTGCGAACATGAAAATAGCCATGTTATTTAAAGTCAAAGTGTTGATTTTTTACATCTTCTGACATTAGTTGTCACTGTAAAAGTGGTACCCAGATGTTCACTAACAACATTATTTCTTGAAATTCCGAACTTAAGTTTTGTCTTTAAATCATGATTATCATTTGTGTCAATAATGTTAGGTAATACCAGCTAGCCTGTCTTTCATTAATTTTTCCTTCTCCACCCATTTCACCTTCCTTTCTGCTCAGTTCACCCATCAACTTATACAGAATGATGATTTGTTATTCCACCTATGCTCCTTCTATTTATTTTTGCACTTTATCATCTATGTACCATTCCCATCAACAGCTTACAGGAAGCCATAGATTTTTGCCTAGCAAACAAATTTGACCTGTTTGTAGCAGTAGGAGGTGGGTCTGTCATGGACACCTGCAAGGCAGCAAATCTATACAGCAGTAAACCTGATGCGGATTTCTTGGATTATGTCAATGCACCCATCGGGAAAGGACTTCCAGTGCGTCATCAGTTGAAACCTCTCATAGCAGGTTGGTGTCTGAGCCAAATCATTACTTTTTTCTATGTATATTTTCACAGATCAGCATATTTAAATGTTTCATAAATTTACGAGGTCATGAAATGGAGGCTGTGCAAAAATCATTTCCACTGAATGTTTAATTTTGATAAAATATAAAAACCACAGAAAAACTGTGGGGTCGCAGCAAAGTCAAAAACTGGCAAAAAGAAAAAGTTGAATGGAGCAAAAGCCCCGCTTAAGAAATAATACTCAAATGATAGAATGAAAGGCAAAGTAAAAGGGAAGACAGAAACTGGCCAGCAACAGCCTTCTTCACGGAACAGAAAAGAAAATTAACAACAGAAAAAAAATTGGAAAATTGAACAGATAAAACAATCAAACAATAAAAAAAATAGCATATGAAATATATGGAATCTAAATGGACTATTAAATGAATGCATCAATTTAGCTGCTAGTACTTGCTTGTATTGCAGCAGAGAAGCACATCTGCCAATGTGTGGAGGCTCAAAGTGACACGTTTGGTTAGATATCAAGAGGAAGGCACCAAATGGTGTCTGAGAACACAAGATAAGGTTGGTGCGCAATATCGGGAGCTGCAGAAAAAGGAAAGGAAAAAGAGATGAGGGAAAAAAAAAATAAAGAAGAAAAACAAGAAAAAAAACCACACCTGTAGAATTATCTGAGGCAGTGTTGTAGATTGATGCCATGGGGAGTGATGGTACCGAGCTAGAAAATTAAACATTGCTCAGTCTCAAAGCACACCTCAGTGCCCGGGTGTCAAGACTTGAGTCCTAGAATCTGAATATCGTTGAATGCCTCGTGATCTGGTCGATTGAAATGGACAGAAATAGGCTTTCCATTTTGATTCTCAATGTCACAGAGATGCTCCCAAAACTGAGTATGAAGCTGTCGTCCCGTTTCACCAATATACACCAAATGACACCTGGCACAGCGGGTAGCATGCACGAGATTACAACTATGGCAAATGAAACTTTCCTTGACACTCAATGGGCACTCGATGTTGTTTTTTTCTTTTTTCTTTCCTTGAAGAAGGCTGTTGCCGAAATATCGGTCATTTTCTGTCTTCCTTTTAGTTTGCATTTCATTGTATCGTTTGTATTAGTTCTTATGTGAAACTTTGCTGCATACAGCCTTTTCTTTTCAGGACTTTGGTATGCCTGAGATAGTTGAAGACAGTATTACAGAGGGATGTGTTAAATCAGTGTGTTAAGTTTGATAGTTTGACAAATTGGGAAAACTTACTACTTTCTGTTTTTATTTTCAAATTATTTAATATCTTATATGTACAACAGTCCATCAACAGCATGTACAACAAAAGAACAAAGTGAATTGAAAGATTACATTGTTCGAAATTAAGACTTTGTGTTATCTGGCATTTCAGTGCTTTGATTATGTATTTTATATTATGTGGAATATTGTATAGTGGGCAGTGGCGTTGATAAGGGGGACCGATGGAGGATGCTAGACTGTAGAGAGTATGCTTAGAGCCTGGGCTTAATGGCATGTAGCACTATACAAATGCTTTCTAACGTTATAAGTGCACTGCCATCTAGGTATTCTAATATAAAGCAGTACTTCATCACATTGAATTAGCATCTATTGCAGATGAATAACTGCTGTTTGCCTCTGCAGTTGCCACTACAGCAGGTACAGGGAGTGAGACAACTGGCACGGCTGTCTTTGATTACAAAGAAATGAGAGCAAAAACTGGTGAGATCTTATGGATTTTCGTGCTGTATTTAAAAGTTGGTCAGAGATGAAATATGTAAAATGGAAAAAACATTATAAAATAGTGTAAGTGAATTGAATAAACTATCTTTATATAATGAAATCAGTATATATTTTGTGAGTCAGAATGTCTGAAATCAGGAGTTTTATCATCTTAATACGATTTAGTACAGGTAGGTTAAAATCATTGAAGTAAGAAGAATAGATCCAATAATATTAGAGCATATTATTGTCTTGTTGGGATAAAGAGAGAATAGGAATTTTTTTGCTTTTCGCATAGGTATTTCAAACAGAAGCTTGAGACCAACGCTGGGCATTTTAGATCCTCTGCATTTACAGACTTTACCAGAGCGAGTAGCAGCTTATTCTGGCATTGATGTCTTATGGTGAGTGAGTTGCTGTCCACGAGGAATATTTTGTAAACAGAAAATAAACTCTTCTGCTCTTTACAATACGTCAAATCTCTATGTAAACTTAATGGGATGTTACCCTTTTATTTATGCTCATCATGGCTATTATTTCATATTTTTGGCAGGTTCTGATAGGATTTTCATCTCTTGAAAATGAAACCCAATAGAAAGATCCTGATGTGAAAGAATCACATTACTAATGAAGCTTTACAAATGGCTGTGTAAGCTTCCTGCTCAACTTGTGACATTTCCTCAGAGAAACAGTCAGCTGTTGTGTTTGGCAATCCAAGATTGTCAGCTGTGAATAGGTTTAAAGCTTTGGTGATTTCATTTGTTTACATGAAGGTTATGACTGTAAGATGTTCAATGCAGTGATCAGGCCCATGGACAGGTGGGACAAGACCAAAGATGACCACAGGAAGATGATTTTCTGTTTTTTTTTATAGAAACCCATCTGTTAACCTTTTTTTATTTAAAAAAAAAAAATTTCATTGGTTCAAAGCATAATGATAAGGCTTAAAAGCTCGTCTTGCAAATTACAATGTTGTGTGGGATGTGTGAGTTCTGCACTGGACAATGAAGATACCCTTTACCTGAGTAAGGGATGTTTCTCACATTTGTTCATATCAAATCAATACAGAATGCCATTCAAATATACAAATCATGTAGGCATTTGTTTTGCAGATACATAAACAAGATACTAAGGAACCACAGTCAACCAAAATCATTGTTTCTCAGTAAACCCCACTGGCTGATAAAGATGCTTTGGCCTGCACAATAGACCTCTGAGAGAGAGATTACATTTATCAGAACCTGGCTAGTTCACCTGTTTCCAACAAATACCTGTCCAATGCAGTACAGTTGTTGAATATAAAAATTTCATAGATTCATGTGACAAAATTAATTCCAGATTCTCATTTTCAGATATTCTTTCTCTTCACCTTATATGCGTTCATTTTTATCTTTTATCATAAATCCCATCAGTCATGCCATTGAGTCCTACACTGCAATAAACTACATGGAGCGTGAAGGTCAGGAAGACCCCAGTTACAGGCCTGCTTACCAGGGCAACAACCCCATCAGTGACATCTGGTCTCTGCAAGCTCTGAGAACCACTGCCAAATATATAAAAAGGTTGTCATTTCTACTTCTCTCTTTGATATGGGTGGTGTGGTTCTGATTTTTTTTTTTTTTTATGGCATTCCTAGCTTTAAAATTTAACATATTTTGTTTTAGCAGTATGCTGTCTAAGACTTCATGTTTCGTGGGAAATATATATACTACTACATATTATACCATAACTTTACATATTGGTTTGTATCTGTATACATATATAGGAGAACTCATTAACAATTATAGGCATGAATGTCGTGGTTCCCAGATTCCTACATTTAAATTTCTTTAATGATTTAGTTTGCTAAATAGCAGCTCTTGTTTTGTTACAATAAAACATTTCAACTGGGAGTCCCAAGAGCCTTTATACCTGTCAGTTTTCCTTATTTCTATATTTTCAATTTCCAGAAACCTTTTTTTTTTCCAGTTCTTCTCCTTGGGCTTGTCATTGTGACCTGGATGACTGGAGTCCAATTTGGATATAGTGTTAAAGGCAGTTGTTCTTCTCCTTGTAGATCATATATTTGCTGAGATTTTCAGTGTGCTGGATCCTGATCATAGATACAATAAGATGAGACATCCCTTCTTCGCACCTCTAAAAAAATCTTGCACACAGTTTGCCCAGTGATCGGAGGCAGGACCCATGGTGCATTGCATGAAAAGACTGCTTAATATGATGATAAATTAATGATACAGATTTGTTACTGTGGTACTGCAACAAACAAACAAAATAATAAAACAACCAGCATTTTCCTTCAGCAATTGAAGTTATAATTACAAAATAAGTGAGTTAAATCAAGACCTACAGCGATAATTGAACAGTGAACAAAATTGAGTATTTGCCCAATATTGGCTTTGGCAATTACAACATGGTTTATGACTTCCATGCATTTCACTGCCAGGTGCGTTGGGAAATTAGTGCACGCTAAACGCACTGGTTGTCTCATCTTATTGTATTTAGTATCTTGGTCCTGATTAACCAAGTCCAACTGCACCTGTTTTATTGTCTTGCTATAGAGAAATCCTGAAATATTTTTTTAAAATAATAATATATATGCTCTTGTGGGCGAGAACAGGTGGCCCCATGATAGTTTCCTTGGTATCAATTTTGTTTCTGCCCGTTGTAAATGTTGGCCAGTGCTATTAATATGAGGAGTAACAAGAAAACTAAATAGTGTGAATTTGAACAAAATAAATGTGAAATTGCAGCATTGCAAGCCATTACCAGAAACTGACAATGAAAACTACTTGTAGTTGGATCATTCAACTGGATATTCTCTGTGCGAACTCCGTGAAGTGCTTTATATCACGTATGAGCTGTGTGAAAATGAAGAGCATTTTTCCAAAACTAAGTCAAATTTTGCATGAGTTGTGGCCCTTTTCAGATAGTCATTCAGAATTAGTGTAAAACGCGATGTAAGCTATGTCCTGTCTTTACTTTCACAAAATTTGACTCACCCAGTCTTGGAAAAACTCTCTTCAATTATCCTCCGCTCTGAAGCACATTTATATCACTAATGATACCATCTTCTTTTGCTTTTAATGACTCGGAACAGTTTAGAACCTTATATATTTATTACCTTAAAAAATAGAGAATCGAGTATACATTCTAACTGTTAAAGGTATTCAGGTATATGTTGTAACAAATGGAAAAATCAGAATTGCTGAGGATACAGATTTGAATGTAACGGCCAAGTCAGAATCGTGATAAATTTTTGGACAAATTGTGGCCATTGTTGGGCCAGTGGGATGAGCAGTGTGAAGAATGCTGTTCAAAATCGTGCTGTCCAGATAATCTAGAATCATGATGCTCAGAACATCTGGTTATAAAAAAAATAGTGACAGAGTATTTTATTATGGTGCAATTGTGGTCCCTTTTATGCTCATTACTACAGCCTGAACAACAGTCTCAATAATTATCATACTATAATGGAGCTAAGGGTGAAAGTTCTGCCCACAAAGGCCCTTTTTGGGAGGGCTCCAAAACTCTGGAATCATTCTCATGGCCTATAACTCGACTTATTGTGGTGTAAGGGGATGATATAAAAATGCTGCAAACTCTTGGTAATTTGTTCATTTTACAAAATTCACATGTAAAATTCTCAACAAACACTACCGACTCCATGCTTTTAGAACAGGGACACGCGCTATTAAGATCTATTTCTAGTACCGTGACGCAGTTTCCCTCATCGTTCATTCGCTGAAGGAAGCAAATTGTGGCTTAACGAAAACATGGGTCGCCTGCAAATTTTAGCGAAAAAGGGTAAACAAACTCCGGAGTTGGCGCGGAATCCGAGTCGATACTGATTCTGTCATTGTATTTTTCTTTGACTGTGGAAGGAGCTTTACTTTGTGTCCTAGATTTAGATCATTATAAGTAATATAGATATTTCTCACGGGCAGGGCCGGGTAACTCAGCTAGTAAAATTAATTTTCTTAAGTGTCAACTGATCTTTCTAACCCAGTCTCATTTGTGTATACCAATAGTGTTTATTCAAATTTCAGAGTGTATTTGACGTGTGTTCAGTTTGATGTAATTTCCCTTCCTAGAAACGAATGCAAATATGTGCCATGTTTGTTAGTGGAAGAAGTCTGGATTTAAATTAACTTTCATTTCACCTTAGAGATGGAACATACTTCTGTGTAGTCAATTTGAGTTCTTCACAATAGATTCGAAGTGAATCACGTATATGTAGTTTTATTTCGCTGTGTCAGCATTTAATGTGTTTTGAGGTGTTGTATGCTTTTATAATATGCTCAAGTGAGATGAAGTCATCAGAAGAAAGCAAACTGCGTGTGCATGAATAGCATTCTGCTTAGAGTTCAGGAGTTGGCCTCATTTTTCAGACAGCCCTGAGAACAATATTCTCTTCCAAAGGGGTAAAGGAAAGGTTGGGTGGGTAAATACATGTTTTGGATGAGTGAGAGAGAAGCATTCAGGACAGAGAAGACTGTTGTTTGGAACCTTTGTTTACATCAATTATTGGAGACATTTTTTCAGTGGCCAGTTGGTCCCTTTAAGTAGGTAGTCCAAACTGCCCTGCTAAAGGGGCGAAATCCCGTTTTAGCATAATTTTAGGCCAACATTACAAGGCTATTACTGCTGTGTATTTATGTGAAACGGCATGTGTCCACATCAAAATGAAGTTCAATCCTTCCTCTGAGAGAATATACTTTCTTTTGAATGGTTTAATGTGTTTGGCTGTGTGTTTTTATAGCTTGAACAGAACATGGTCTTGCAGTTTTCGCTCTGAGCTGCACATGCCAAATTGACCCCCTCGCAACAAAGGGTCGCAGCGCGTCGCGCCGATGTAGCGCATGTGTTTGAAAATAACTCACATAGAAAGCCAGATAAATGAGGTTCAATTTAATGTATTTTTCATCGTTTTAAGTTGAAATTCCTATAAAAATCATTTGTTGAAAAGTTTGTCGACTGAGAAACTGGTGGAAACTTCAATAGATCAGGATCAAAATTATACAATAATAAACTTCAGCCTCTGTATTATAAGGATATGCCAAGATCAGATTGGCCCTGACTGTTTCTATAGACCCACCCGATGCTTGATTTCGTCACCATTGTCCAACACTCAGCGCTAAGTCAATGGAGACACGGTTGACCTCCATTTCAATTTTTTAAAAAAACAACACATTATTTTTGTCTCCCTTGTAAGAGTTCACAAAAACTGACGTCGGATGAAGTTTGGAAACTAAAAAAATGTAAAATGAGATGCTTGTATTACATCTGCACTCCTTGAAAAAATTGAGGGGAATGTACACCCACTTGTCTTGGAAACTAAGAATTTTTAATGCCGTGACTCAATAAAGTGTCATTCTTTGGGCGGTCAAAGTTGGACTATCGTGTAATTTGCAAAAGGTAGCAAATTCGAGGTGGTTTTTCACTTTTGAAAATGCCATAACTTTCAAAGTCTTTAAGCTAGAATAATAAATTTGGTATCAAAATTCTTGGAAAAACAGCTCCATCAGATCTGACAATAACTGGTGAGATAGAATAAAAAGTAAAAATCAGTTTGGACTACCTACTTTAAGCTCATCAACTGTGCTGATGTATTTTCATTTCTAATTCTTTTTTGATTTATTGTATGGTTTCTTTGTTGCTTTTTCGTAATTTGGGGCTTTGCAATATACAATCCTTTGCCTCATTTATCTTTGCCAACATTCAGGTAGATATAGTGGCTTATTATTATTTATATCCAAGCATATCTATGTAGGATCCAATTTTTTGCTGCAAGCCAGCATGATGCTCTGCCAATTTTGTGCCAGATTTCCAAGTATTGTTTAAACTGGAGCAAAGGGGAGTAACTAAACAAATGACTAATTTATTGAAAAACATGTATAGTAAAATCAGGTTATGTGTGAGGGATGCCAGCAGTGTGAGTGAAGCAACTGATACTTGTTTCTTTTCGTCAAATGTAGGACTATTTCAGGGTGAATCTTTGTCGCCATTTTTATTCTCGATGTTTATTAATGACTTGCATGATTGGTTGTCTGCAAAAGATGTCAAGGGCGTACATATGGAAGAATGTTTGATAATGATACTGATGTTCGCAGATGACATGGTCTTATTTAGCGATAGTAGGCAAGGACTACAACAAGGTTTGAATGCTCTGAATGGATATTGTAATGGGTGGGGTTTGACTGTGAATACTGGTAAGACAGTGTGTGGTTTTTAGCAAGGGAGGGAAGTCTGGCGTGCGGGATAGATGGATGTACAATGATATAACTCTGGAAACCGTTAGTTCATTCAAGTATCTTGGATTTATATTTAGTAGTACAGGTAAATTTTCTAAAGGTATTCAGGCGCTAGTGGATCAAGCACAGAGAGCTTTATTTGGTTTGAAGGCTTATTTGCATAAAAATCCAGAGCTGAGTCCTTCGTTACAGCTACGACTATTCAATACCTTAATAAAGCCTATACTTTTATATGCTTGTGAAATCTGGGGATTTGCTGAAGCTTGGCCCATTGAGCGAGTCCACCTCACATTTCTGAAGTCTATTCTAGGTGTAAGAAAAACAACCCCAAATGCTTTTATATATTTTGAAATGGGAGTTTACCCTCTAAAAATTGACCGTCAGGTTAGACTATTGAAATTCTGGGTTAAAATATTAGGCTTAGACGACAATAGTACCGTTAAAAAAGTTTATAGCAGATTATTATCAACCACAGAAAACTACACAAGTACAATTAACTGGGCTTCACTGACAAAGAAAATACTGGAGAAATCTGGATTTGGATACATCTGGGAAAGTCAAAAGGTTGATCAAACTTCGTTGTTTTTATCTGAATTTGAACAACGTCTACGTGACAATTTTCAACAAACATGTCGAAGTGACATAGAACATTTAAGTGAGAATCGGCTATATAGACATTTAGCTGTTGAATTTTACTCAGAAAATTACTTACATGAAGTAAAGCAGAAGCATTTAAGGATAGCCATAGCAAAGATAAGATTGGGCTCTCACAACTTTATGGTGGAGAGGGGAAGGTGGCAGAGGCCTAAACTGGAGTATGTTATGAGATTGTGTGAGACCTGTAATGAATTGGAGGACGAATTTCACGTGTTATTAACTTGCAAAAAATTCAAAGATATAAGGAAACAGTTTTTACCGTCTTGGCTACTTGTTAGACCAAGCATGTTTAAGCTTATACATTTTCTGTCGTCGATGCACGATAGAGAACTACATTCGTTTGCACTGTTTTGCCATAATGTTCTAAACGAATACAATAATGTCGCTTTGTGACTTCTCCTGGCGAAGTCTGAAAACTAAATTCACCTTCGAGTGAAAGAATAAATTATAGTGATATTTTCAATTGTAGTAAATTTACAACAGATAAAGGTGAGGAGAGATCGGTTATGTAGGGGGGCGGGGGATTGAAAATGATGACTGTTGCTGGCAATTACAAGCTGTATTTGACTGTATACTACAATAAGTAAGTGTATAAATGCTGCAGGGAGCGGAGAGAGTGAACGATCATGCATTTTGTCTGTTTGTTTGTTTAATGTTTTCTAAGATTGTTCACATGATTCTTGTGTGTTTTTGAATTGGCCGCCAGGCCTATAATAAACTAAACTTGAACTTGAACTTGTTTAATTTCCCAGCATTCAAGGAATTTCATATCAGCATGTCCTGCCTAGTGCTGCAAATTGCAAAAAAACGTTTTGTAATGTCAGTTTTCATCTTATTATTTTATTTACATGTTAGAATTAAATTTTTCTTTTCTATTTTTTTTTTTTTTTTTTTAACCATGAAGTTGGAGAACACCGTGAGCCATAAAAGTGAGCCATTCAATGGCAGAGCATTATGCAACTGCATCCCACTACAAAATTTGATCCTGCATATTTTTTTTGTTGTTTTTAAGTTTTTGTGTTTTATAATTCTTCTCACAAAATCCGGAATTTTTGTTTTTGGCAATGCTGAAATCTGGCAGGAACATACATGTCATTGAACTGACATAATAAGACATTCAAAAATACTACAACTGGAACATAGCAGACTGAAATGTGAAATGCTGATGGAAGCTTTGTGATCACCATCTTTTTCTCTTTCAATCTGTTGAATTATTTGTACCGTTGCTGTTTGTCATTACTAATAATGCTAACTTTTCCACTGGCTGGTTTAATTTTGTGTTCTTTTTTTCTCAATTCTGGATGATTATGATTTGAACAAGAGATTTGCCTCTTTGATCCTTTACAACAATGAAAATGTTGTTGTCGTAATTGTGTGCACATTTTCACAAAAAAGCTCAAGATTTTAATGTTCCATCCATTGTGGGAACTCCTTGCATTTGACTGACGTAAACAGACCTCACGAAGAACAGAACAAAAAAATTTGCTTCATGTTGTTTCAGATTTCTGCTTGCAAATTAAAGACAAAGATTTTAACACTACTTTTTAAGTTACATATTTCAGAAAACAACCTCCATGCATTATTGTTTTCCAATTTCAGAGCCACATTTAATGTAGACGATGAAGAGGCGAGATGTCAAATGTTACTTGCAAGCTGTATTGCTGGTATTGGATTTGGTAATGCTGGCACTCACCTGTGGTAAGGAGTGACAATTTCAACATGCTCCTTCTATCAATTTCAGAGCCACATTCAACTGTGAAGACCTGGAAGCTAGAGCAGCTATGTGCTTGGCTAGCTGTGCTGCTGGTATTGGATTTGGCAATGCAGGTGTTCATTTATGGTAAGCATGCTTTATATTTACAGGTAGACAGAGCAGGCAGTGGACCAACCCTATTGCTCGCATGATGTGCAGTGGCTAAAGAGAACCCAGCATGCATGTCACACTAATTGGCATGTATGTTTCCTTGCTTGTTAATTGTTTCTGTTCTTAATGTGCTTGCTGGAATTAAACAGATTATTTAATAAATTAGTTGCAATGCAAAATTCATTTCCCCCTGCCTCTATGCTTCTTCCTCTTCCAGCAGCTATGGTTTGTGTTACCCATTCAACCTGGTTTTCCATTGTTGTGGCATGATTCTTACACAAATCTTGTCAAATGTGCTTTTGCTGTGATGAAAAAGAAAAAACCATTTAAGGAGATTCCCAAATCAAAATTAACAAGACAATTAAATAATTTTATACATTTGCCATCTACATGATCTAGTTGAGATGTTGATTCAATGATAGCAGTCTTTACACAGCGAATTATTTATGCTGTATGCAGGTTATTTGTTGTTGTTTTTCTTTGGTGGAATCAAGTTAAGATGAGCTTTAGACCTCGTAAGGTCAGGGTTCAAAAGGTTAATATCATCTCATTTCTCTAACTAGGATTAAATCCTGCCAGTGACGGAAGCATGTTAGATGTGCTGACAAAAGTCATATTGAGGAATCTTGAGATTTGATGCAAGTGACTTTTCTTGCCTTCGTAATGGTCACTATCACTTATACTGACACAAACTAACACAAATAATGACAAGAAAATGCATGCTTTCAGGATGTGTGGTAAAAATCTTGAGAATATTAAAACTCAACTATTGAGATATTGTTAGAATATATTTGGTTACAAAGAATTTTAAACAGTATTTATTATTTGGTAAACTTTCTTCTTTTGTCAGATTTTCCAATACGTTTTACATGTTGTTTAAAGTTTGGTGCTGGATTGTTGTACTATAGTGGAACCTTCTTAAGCCAAGATTCAGAGGACCAACAATTTTTCATTTCACAGTATTTTTGATGAAGAGTAATTATTTTCAAATCACCATTTTTAGTCTCTTGAAGGGAAGCGACAAAAGACATTTCGGTAATTTTCCTCTATTACCACCCTGATGCACTGCATCCAACAACCAAACTCCATTCTGTGTAGGGGGGGGGGGGGGGTGCTATGTGTGTGAATGAGATGCTCTTGGTGTACAGCGGCCCAAAAGAACAGCCAAAACTGTGGGGTCGTGGTGGTGATCCACCAGCTGTATTGTATATTATGAATTTGAACTGCTAAAGAACCCCATCATGTAAGCCTGCATGGGTGCACATGAAAGTAACAAGGAGGGATTGTTTCATTTCACCTCAAAGGCATTGAACTTTTGAGACAGCATCCTCATGCAATTGAATAGGTGAAAGAGAATCTTTCAGTTGAAAGGGAATTACATGATTTTCTGTGCGTGTAAAGAGGTGTAAACTTAAAGGAATATTGAAGAATTACAGCAGGACCAAGGAAATCTTTCGGATAAAGAGAAATTTCGTATTATTTCAGTTCAAGCAGGTTCCACTGTATTATTTACATACATTTTTGTCTTGATGGGATGTTGAGATTTTTACCATATGTGAGTTCCTTGTAACATACACCCATCTCTCAATGAGCAGTCATGATGAAAGTAAGGTGACAAACAATACGCAGGTGGCTGAGGATAGAGAGTAACAACTGAATGCATGTTATTTCTTGCAGGGGCTTGGAGAAATGAGATTTCTTTCTTCTACAGGCAAAGTTTACTTTGTGTGTTCGTAGGAATTTGGAAAGTTTCCAGGAAGTGATTTGGCTATTGTGATAGACAAAAGCAGTGTCTTGAAAACTCAAATTACTGGAATAGATTTCTCAAATCCCCTACATGAGTATATGTGCAAACAAATTATCAATTTGTAAAAGAAACGTTTGTGATCTGTCACATGCAAAAGGAATAAAAGTTGCATTTAGACAGTTTCAAGTTGTGTGTATTTTACAGAAAAATGAACCATTCCTCCTTATCATGGACAAAAAAGTATTTTGATAGGATGATGATAACTTGAGATATCAAGCCTCAAAGAGAATGGGTCATTATAATGTGGGTCTGAAAAACAGGCTTCAAAGTCAGAGAAGTGACTTGGTAACAAAGACACAGTATGAACTATGATTAGTATGCATTTGGAATTACATTTATCAGTTGAAATAAGGTTTGAAACTTGAGCAGAAGGTAGAAAAATTCACTTACATCTCAAAACTCACGAAATTTGAACTTTGCTCATTTTTCGGATCATGTTTCCATTCCCCTCGGTGAAACTTCCATTCCATTTGTATGCGACAAGCTACACATTAACTGTGAAGTTTTACTTTTGAATGTCTGTGTGTTCCTTTTTTTTAGGACAGACTGCAGTCCGGACTGGTTACTTCCCATACTTTAAATTTACTTTTGTACTTATCATTGATTATAACCTAATGGATATGGAGATTTGGCCACAGGAAGCATGCAGTAACTGAACTGTTTGAATTTGACAAAGTATAAAAATACAGTCCTGAGAAGCATACCATAAGTATCTCTTTCATATGAGTAAAGTGGAATGGATCACATGGTGGAAGATGATGATTATTCTTATCCTGTGAAGATATTGCTGCATGGCTGCTTAATCCTAACATTTCATTTTGCACAGGAATTCAGACTGGGGAGAAATTTTCCTTACTATTGTCATAAATTGAAATTGTTTTCCTACTTGTATTTAACCATAGTACATATCACCATTGAGCAATCATGATCATTTGCCATCTTCATCCATAAGGTATAGAATACAGTTCATGAATTGCAATAAATTATAAGCTGCACAAAGAGACAGGATTTAGCTGCCTGGTGGTAGAAAATGCATCTTAAATTGCCAGATGCCCATAGAGACAGGATTAGGCAGCTGTAGGTTGAAAATATATATATGTTAAATTACCAGCTGCACGTACTGAACTGATGGGATTTAGCAGCTGTAAGTGGAAAATGCATGATTGTTGTTGTTTATGTTGTTGCTGTATTTAGTTGCACAGCAGTTGTTGATTCATGATTCAGTTCTATACATTGGACTAAATAGTGTTAACCCGATACGGTGTCATAGGCAGTGAAGTGCTATCAAAACTGCAAGGAGGGGATTGAGGGGTCCTGCATAGCGCACTGAAGGGCAGCATGTTGTTAAATGTTCCTGACAACTAAGCTTCTCGAAGCCGGAAGTTACACAATACACATGGTTTTAAATGAAACTTGGATCTTCTTCCTTGTGAAAATATAAAAATTCTGTCTGCTTTATTTAACAATTTTTCAAAGTTTGTGTTTGTAAACTTACATTTTATCAAGGAGGTAAGGAAACAAGGACTTCAAATAGTGATGCAGAAACAAAAAATAAAACTCAAATTTTCACACTCCAAGTATTTTAGTTTTTTAAAAATTCATAATTAGAGTAGTGCCCCCTTTGCTCAGGTGGAGTTGGTGAAAATAGGTGAGGCAGTATTGGGTTAATCAACCGTTTCGAGTCACTCAGCCTCTTAACTAACGCTGAGATTGCCACTTTATTGTTTGTTTCATATTGTGGTGTATAATTAATTTCTGTAAAATAATCAGTCAGGAATGATAATTACATCAATCCTTAACCCTAAATTCTTAAAGATTTAATTAATTGTCAATGAAGTTGGTCCTCAGAAATCAAATATAAAGCCAATGAAAACATCCAAAGATTATGGAACTCTTGTCATAAGTCAAACCAAAAGAACAAGATGGTAATAGTGTAATAGTACAATACTGGAAGATGGGTAATGGCTTTTTCACTTGTTAAAGCCATGCTTCAGCACAAACTTGCAATTGATCCCCCAAACAATTCTTTGAAAAATTTTCTTGATCACTGTAAATTATATTTGTCATCACCCTGAGCTGCCTCTGTGTCGCTCGGATACACTTCATTTGCACTGAAGAAGTAATTGCAGATATTATTATGACAAACATATTTCACTGGTCACATGTATGAGACTACTAATGGACACTGCTGTTATACCGTTCAGATGAGAGACAGAATCGTCTGATTTCACCATACACTGGCGATAAGAGTGATGGCAAACTTTCTTACTATATTTAGATATTTTACTGTCATGTTTGTATTTTATGAGGATACATATTGAATGATTATATCTATTCAGCCATGGTATGTCCTACCCAATCTCTGGCCTCGTCAAAGATTTCATCTCCAAAGACTATGATGATGATCACCCCCTTGTGGTAAGTATCATGCAAAGGATTACAAGAATTAATATACACTGATATTGAACACATGGAGAATATATTGTTGCTTTTTCCAAAAGTATTATTTCTTTAAAAAGATGTTTAAACAGGGAGATAACAAGCCACAAAGTATCATAGAAGATGACAATGGCTTTTGTTTAAACAAGCAAAAACAAAAAAGTAGCCAAACACAACTTTGATTGCAATTGAATAATTTCTGTCACTGGATTGAGGACAGTTCTGAACTTTTGCATGAGAATAATGTCAAGTCAGTCTTGCAACAAATTTCTGTGCCGCAGTCAGGTATGATTACACAAAGCCTGTCTGCCATTTGTAACAAAACATTCATTCTGCAGCAGTGAGTGAGATTGTTTTTTGCTCCCATGGAAATCAAGCACAGTGCTTTTGATGTTCATTCCAAAAGATATGGCAATCCATTCATTGACACTGTGACAGAGTTGCTATTATAAATTCATCATTGTTCTCAATATTTTGTTTCTTAGCCACATGGATTGTCAGTAATAATTACAGCTCCAGCTGTATTTGAGTTCACTGCTCCTGCCTGTCCTGAGCGCCATCTACAGGCGGCTGAAGCATTGGGTAAACATATTCTGATCTTTTCTCTGAGATATTATGTTTTCTGCTTGTGATCCAAGTTTGCATTTGCCTTAGTTAGATTTAAGTATATTTAGCCGATGGTTACCAGCATCAGTTTTGATTACTGTAGTTACACTGATTTGCATGAAGAGTTGTGAAATATGCAGTGTATTCTTGGTTTTTTCATCTCACTGTTTTTTATTTTTCAGACTTCCAGCTGTCTGAATGTCATTTCATAACTCATATTTTCACTATACATTACAGCAAATATATATTTCCTTTTAAAACTGATATTTTAGGCTCATGAAATACCTTAAAATGAATTGAAAATAATGGAAATATTTGCTGTTTCTAGATGTTTCTTTCAGAATTTACCTTTGTCAGCAGCTGTAACCACTGTTCTTTATTTTGGCTGATGTAATTTTGCTTCATTACCACAGGAGCTGATATTCGCAATGCAAAGAAGGCTGATGCTGGCAAAATTCTTCGTGGTGTTCTGATAAAGATCATGGATGATATCCAATGCCCAGATGGAATCCAGTCATTGGGATACACTACAGATGATATTCCAGCCTTGGTGAAGGGGACATTGCCACAGGTATATATTCAAACTGAAGATAAAAATTGGTTGTTTTTGACAAAATATTACATTTCACTTTTTCTTGTTGAAATTTTTCATCTCAATTCACCTTAGACATGACCAGTTGCCAAAAGGTGCTTATCAGACAAGGACAATAGTCTTGAAAATAAACCACCTCAACCAAGACTCTACTTGGGCCTAACTAAAAGATATTTACTACCCGTTTCTGCCAAAACACATAATGATAAAGTATAGTAGCAGGAAATTCCCAAAACCATCACTTTTGGCATGACTGGGATTTTGTCACGCACATGAATGCTGACACCAAAACTCTCCAAAATCTAGAAAATCGAAGATTCTTTTGTTCTAAACTTTATACAAATTCTTGTACATGCTGCAGTCTTTCTAGTGATAAAAGTGAGCCAATGAAAATTGTAGAAGGCGTTTAAATGGTGTCAATTCATGCGCATAACAATTTCAGTTTCTGAAATTTTGTTTCCCTATAATGTTGTAACCTATTTAAAAAATTATGAACTTCTTATTTGGTGTGCAGATATTAGGAATAGGGGTTGTCTATAAAAGTTGCATTTGGGGAGAGGATGTCAAGATATAACCTTAATTTTCATTTGTCACGCATGTGAAGTTGACGCCACAGAAAGGTACAAGTACTACAAGCACAAGCCATCTTGTCAGTTATGTTTCAGATTTTCAGTTTGATTAAATTTAGGACCGAGTCCTTACTAGAAGCAGAAAAGGAGAACTTGTAAATTTTTTTTTGTATGTCCTAGCTGGGAATTGACACGGGAAAAAATCGTCACGCAGGTGAACTTGACACCAATGCCAATTGTGTCAAAACTCCTCCATAGGACCACATTTTGCCCTTAAAATATTAAAATGCTACACAATAAAGCACATTATTTATGGCTAATTTCAAGTCAATGAACTCAAAGGAATGTGTGACTGGGCATCATGTCTACAACGACCATAGAAACAGAGGTCTAATCGTGTCACGCACATGAATTCTACAGGCCCAGCATTAGCACCTGAAAACACTTGACATGAAAGGGAAATCGACTCAACTGGCTTTACTGTTGTTGTCGCTGGATGTAATAAATTCTTTTAAGAATCTGGTCTGTCTCGGCATTACTGTAGCCTGGCTGGTGCCAGAGAAACTGCCCTGATGTCCACAGGAAATGCCTTCGTCACTGTCACGAGGTGGGATGATGTGCTGTGGGGATATAGCACTCGAATTGAGAGGTCCTACACTCTCACCTCGGACAGACACCACCAAAACACACAAGTAAATAATGAAACAAACAAAAGTATTTTATGTTTGGTAAGGCCTGCAGGGCCGTAAAATCTATTGACAATTCGACTGCATAATTATAAATGTAATGATGCAATGTATCAATACACCAAAGGAATTACAATGGTAAAAGCCAAAATCTAATCAACTATCTTTATAGTCAGACTAAGTATAACAGTAAATCACTCTCTCATTCTTTCTAAGGACACTTTCTTCCTCTTTAAGGGAGGCTCAATTAAATAAAATAAACAATACTAACGTTCAACTAGCTTCTCGTATGAGGGACATGCTTTTATCCTGTCCTACAACAACGTCATTATTATTGTGAGCTAGTAACGACTATTCATGTAATAACTAAATATCAGCGACTCACTATTCTACTTATTGTAGGATACATCTGCTATGAGAACAGTTCGTCTCTTTCTTTTCTCTAGGGATGCTCCCTATTACAGAACGGTTTTTGGTTATGGAACTTATAATTGGCCGTCCACAAAAGCGGACGGAATTCTGAGTGTCGCTTGTGTACTATCAGTCTCGTACCAAGACCTGGAGCTCATATATGTCTAGCTCTCTTCGTCAGTACAATTTCTTGATGTTATAGTACGCCTTTTATCTTCGTCCCATGCCTCATTCTGCCTGGGCCCGCCGAGTTCCCACTTGACTGCACTAAACTTCCACCTGGAACTAATTTTAAATCAAGCTTGTGCTATTTTATATGCCCAGCAATTCTGCACGATGACAGGCGGCGAAGTCCGCTCTACCCTGCACGCCTCAATTTGGTTCTGAATAAACAACTTGCAAATAGGGCAGTCTCATTGGCTGGACGCCCTAGCTAATCTCATAACAACTGATGACATCGCGAAAGTAATAATTAGCTCACACTCCTCACGACCCAAATCACGATCAACAAGTTTGATCTAATAAACAACTCATGCACTTGCGTGAACTCTTAGTACAACCTAGACTATGGTCGACTCGTGACAGTCATGCATGTGAAACATTGACACGAAAAGTGATCCTGAAGCAAAAGATCTTTTCACGCAAAGAATCGATTATTAGGATCGCGAATCCATGTTAAACTTGGTAAAAGATGGCCCAGTTTCGTTCAAATAAATATAACAAAATTACAGGCCAGTGGAAGTTCGCATCGATTATTATCCTGTAGAGGCATGTTTTGACGCCACGATTCACATGTAAAGAAAAATCTGTAATTTGCTTTAAACACCTATTCAGTCATTTGATTTGATCATAAAATGGGCTTTATTCTCTTGATTTTGAGTTGAAACATTAATTTCATCCCAATTATGTTGTTAAGCTTCACGCTGGGCTCTCAAGTAGAACCACCCGAAGTAGGCCCTATGTCCTTGGCTCACAGGTGAAAAAACAAGCCAAAGTCAACATTTTTTGTCAAAAAAGGTTTTATGGAGATATTAATACAACCCCAAACTTCTCGAGTGTCATCTTTATTCATATTTCTACAATTATAAGACAGACACAGTATCATTTACTCACAAAGGACACTTTACTTTTAAATATATGATGGATCACTGTTATTTCTGCCACCTTTTGGCAGCTTCTCATGTATATTTATTTTATATATTGATGTATATTGCTGACTACAGAATTATGAATATTACATATTCTAGAACAAGTTGTCCCTGTGTTCAAAGAAACGGTCCACAACAATGAAAGCTAAAAGAAAACACCCATTATTTTCAAATACTATATAAAAATATCCTTAAAAATTCCATATTATGTGTCACCACATTTTTAGGCAACTTTATTCCAAGGCCAACTTTAAAAAAGAAGGAATGGATATTTAACATTCAAAATCCCTGTGACTCAAAATCAAACCACTCGACCCAATTTTAGCTGTTTGAAAATGCAGAAATTGCACTTAGGTTGAGAATTATGCTTGTAGATTGAAGAACGTCATTTTTTAAAAAAAATGTTTTTCGGACTTCATGTGTCATATAATAATTAATATATGATTTTTAAGATACACATGTGCTCCATCGCCATGTAAGCAGAAACAGCATAGTACTCTTGAAATAATAAATATTGGAGAGATGATGTGAAATTTATTCATTCTGTGAAGAACACTGTACAGTATTATTACTCATTACAGCACAGGGTCACCAAACTGTCACCAAGACCAGCAGGAGCAGAAGAACTGGCAGAGCTATTGACTAAATCGATGAAGACTTACTAGACAACACAGTTGACAACCTCAGTATTTCAAATATAATCAGTGTGAAAGGAGATAATTATAATACATACTTCTTATGTTGGAATGTTTATTAATTCAGTTGTGCCACTTTTTATTTGTTAATGTCTTAGTGTAACGAATTCTGAGGACATAAACATTATGTTCAATTATGAGTTTCTTAACATTTTATAATTACTTTCGAAGGGACAGCTGGTTGTGAAATACTTTATATTGTTTTAAGGATTAATCGAAGAATTTTTAATGCTTTTTGGGATTTTAGATTGAAATTATGGTTAATGTCATGTCTGTGCCAATGTTATTCTTTATGCTTACTGGTCTAATGACTGCAGACAAAATCCCATATTAATATTAGTGAATGCGCATCTTACAATGTTCTGAACAATTTTAGATATTTTGAGGTATAACATGAGAACCCAATGAAAAAAAATAGTCTCAAAATTCGATTGAAAGATATATATTATTATATCCGTGTCAGTGGCTACAGGTTCAAAATTCATTTGACAATACTTTTTTTTTTTAGTTATTTTGAGTGAACATTCCTAATTCCTAATCTTTAATCAAACGATAAGAGTAGAAATGCACTTCAGCCGCTGAATTTCTAATGAAAACTTTAACAAAACCATTTTCTGTGCTTTCCAGTCACTATCAATGAAACGGTAATAACAGCATGGAAGTATCAGTGCATACTCAGTGTAAAATTTATGCAAAATTTATTTTATTCTAGTATGAGTCATTTCTTTTTACTACCTAGTCACATTGTGAATATAATTTTAATTTAACATGATTTGGAAAATGGAAACTTTTTATCAAACAAGTTTCTTAATTATAGCAAATATCTGCATCATTGTGAAATATCCCTCTGTATTATTATACTGAACAACAGTGACTGTTTGGTTGTGTGATACATTCATGAGATAATTTGCAAATTAAGTTATTAAACTTATGGCAGCAGGTCATATGTCTATTTATTGTTTAGGCATTACATTGTCACCATGTACACATAAATTACATGCCTGGTTGGCAAGTAAAATCCAATTATGAAAGTTAAAAGTTTGATTTTGTGAAGGATAAGCTATGTAGTGATCATCGAATAATTTTCTGTGGTTAAAAAACTTAATTCATACAGTTTATAGAATTAGGCAAGAAATGTGTTTGGCATGGTAAAAATGGATAATCTTTGACAAAAATGTTCGCATTTCAGGTGTAAAAACATACATTTGCAGTCAACACCAACATCAAAATTGGGCAAAAAGAAAAAGTTGTATGTAGCAAAGCCCCGCGTAAGAAATAATACCCAAATGATACAGTGCAAATTAAAAGAGAAGTCAGAAAATGTTCGATATTTCAGCCATCGACTTTGTCAAGGAAAAAAAAGAAAAAACAACATAGCTGAAATATTGAACATTTTGTCTTCTCTTTTAGTTTGCATTGTATCGTTTTGGTATTATTTCTTACGCAGGGCTTTGCTACATACAACTTTTTCTTTTTGCCCAATTTTGACATTGCTTATAGCCCTGCTGGGACCCCACAGTTTTTCTGTGGTTTCTATAATATTTAGTCAACACCAATGGCACTCCAGTTGATTTTTGTAAATTGGAACCCAAATTTTATTCAGTGGTGAATTAGTCAAAAGTTAAGGAATAGGATTTGGTGTACATTTATGAAAATATTTTTGGAAATGTGGGCTGTTCATAGATATGCAGTCAAGTTTAAAAATTATTTTGAGAGTACCCAGTGTATTTGTACGTAAGGTTTCCCTGCAAAATGTTAAGAAAAAACAAAAACAAAGGAAGAAGAAGAAGCCTAAGCAGAAGTTTTAATTGCTGGGGTTAAGGCCACCTTGACCACATGAAGTAAAAGTAAAGCTGTGCAAGTGGCAGATACAAGGCAAAAAACTTGAAAGTAATGACATCCATGCCTGATATGCATTATAATTGCTCACTCATTGTACTGATATAAGTACAATGCATAACAGGGGTGGTTGTAAACTCGGATAGACTAAAAGTCAATAACCATGTATTCAGTATATATACATTTATTTGATGTAGAATTAAATGAGAAATACTGAGCAGTGTTGACATTTTTAAAAAATTTTCTATTTTTGATTGTATCATGACAGTTACATTGTGCATAACAATAACTTAGCCCACTTAACAAAATGTTTTGTACCAAACCTATAGTGTTATCCTTTAAACAGATCAGTACAACATTCTCTTTCACATTTCAGTAGGTAGTCCAAACTGCCCCGCTAAAGGGGCGAAGTCCCGTTTTGGCATAATTTTAGGCCAACATTACAAGGCTATTACTGCTGTGTATTTATGTGAAACGGCATGTATTCCACATCAAAATAAAGTTCAATCCTTCCTCTGACAGAATGTACTTTCTTTTGTGTTGTTTAATGTGTTAAGCTGTGTGTTTTTATAGCTTGAACAGGACATAGTCTTGCCATTTTCGCTCTGAGCTGCGCGTACCGAATTGACCCCCTCGTAACAAAGGGTCGCAGCACGTCGCGCCGATGTAGCGCATGTGTTTGAAAATAATTCACACAGAAAGCCAAATAAATGAGGTTTAATTCAATGTATTTTTCATCCTGTTTTAAGTTGAAATTCCTATAAAAATTGTTTGCTGAAAAGTTGTTGATCGAGAAACTGGTGGAAACTTTAATAGATCAGGATCAAAATTATATGCAAATGAATCTCAGCCTTTGTATTTTCAGAGTGTGCCAAAATTAGACTTAGGGCATGTTTCGGCGCCAAGCGCCGACTGTTTTTATAGACCCACCCAATGCTTAATTTCGTCACCTTTTTCTGACACTCAGTGCTAAGTCAATGGCGACGCGGTTGACCTAATTTTCAATTTTAAAAAAATAAAAACATTATTTTTGTCTCCCTTGTAAGGGTTCACACATAACTGACGTCGGATGAAGTTTGATGACTAAAAAAAGTAAAATGAGATGCTTGTGCTGTATTTGTACCCCTCCCAAAAAATTGAGCGTGATGTACACCCCCTTGACTTGGAAACTGATAATTTTTAATGCTGTGACTCAATAAACAGTCAGTTTATGGGTGGTCAAAGTTGGACTATTGTGCAATCTGCAAAAGGTAGCAAATTCGAGGTGTTTTTTCACTTTTGAAAATGCCATAACTTTCAGACCCTTTAAGCCAGAATGACAAATTTGGTATCAAAATTCTTAGAAAAGCAAGCTCCATCAGATTAGACAATAACTGGTGATTGTGATAAAAAGTAAAAATCAGTTTGGACAACCTAATTTCAGTGTTCTGTGGAAATTAACATAGAAATAATGGACATGCGGTCACAGATTTGTGGATCTGTTTTCATACATGCATCGGCTGCAAAACATCCCTTGTAAGAGTATCAATGAAGTGCATTTACTCATGAATAGTTAATCACATTGTCGCCACAAAGATCTTTTAGAGTTCTTTTGTCCCAATATTTAGCAGTGAGAAGAAATTTGCAGTTCTTCTAATTTACTGAAGCCACAAATTCTACAGGTGAAATGCACAGGGTTGAACTTGAAGCTCATTTTTTACTTATGTCTATGGAAATTACAAATATTAAAAATATTTACCTTAGTGGAAATGTAATGATATATTTTTAAAAAAATGTTTAAGTACTTTTTGTTTGGCAATGGTCAGGTAATGACAGGCTTAATTATATGAATGCTGTAACTTTCTTAATGCGAAAATATGATGCAACAGCATTGTGGTTCTCATTGTGGTAATGAAATAAAGAAAGTAGATACTACATGTATTATAATATTGTAAAAATGATGTTTTCAATATTGTTACTAGCCAAAGTCACCTTCTGACTGAAAAGGGATCAATGAAAATGAAGGCACAGGAATAGCTGAGAAATATGTTTTGATAGCTATCCAGTCATGCCTCAGGATTTACCATAGTGGGAAAGTGATAGCTGGATGCACTATGGTACCAGCCTGCTGCTGGATGTGGGGACTTCAAATCCCAGATCCAAAACCAGCACCTCACCAGTCTAAATGTCTGAATCGTGAATGACACTGTGATTATCAGTTTGTGTTTCATCTAGCAATGTAATGTTTTTCTTTGTTCTCAGAAAAATGTGATTCGATCTCTGTTGAGCTTCCCTGTTTCCAGAACATTTGTTTCTACAGATGCTTGAACTGATTAGCAGTTTTGTTGACTTGATTTCACATTCTGTGCCTTATGACATAAGTTCAGGGATAATGATACCAACCTTCTTCATAGTCCCATTCTTTGCATTTCTGTCTCGTCATCCCAATGGAAGTATAGATGATTATTATGGTTATGGGGAAACTTCTGGTGAAGAATTTTGGCCATATTTTATTCATGGGCCACGATCCGCAGTGCACACACTTTTTTCATATTGAATAACTTTCAACAATTGTAAGTGAAAACAATTTTTCGCTCTCTTAGAACCACCACGATTTTACTCCGGTAATCTGGCTTGTGAATTTCCAATGAACTGATCTGTGCCATTCATTTATCCTTTATCGCTGCAGGTAATTCATCAAAATAATCTTAGCTGTGAAACTGCAGGAATTTTTTGCTGCTTAATTAACTTAATTATACTTTGCTTTGCTTTCCAGAACTTTTTTGCATAATTAATATGCTATGGGCTAAATATGTTGCGGCTTAAGTTTATGATTTGGAGGAAGGCTTCCAATCATTGTCTCTTATATATCAATGGGGAAAAGACAAGATCAGATATGTTTTCCTTGCATTACATCAACCACCACCTGAGATCAAACAAGGTTATAAAATACTTGATGTTATTTTTTGAAAGTGTTTCCATGAAGTTATGAATAGGGCTGACCGCTCAAAATATTTTTGTCATTACAGAAAGGCTGAAATAAATTGAATCAAACCTGCAGATTTATGGTAAACATGATCACATGCTCACTTGGCAGTGTTATCTTCAAGGGACATAAATTTGTAATATACTAGCAATTGATGTATCAATACCCTAACCAGAACCTTTAATGTGTATGTCTATCATGCAAAGACCACGTGTAAGCCGAGTGACCATGGTGAAATAATATAAGCAGACGTTATTTGTGTTAATATTTAAAGTTCTCCATCACTTGCTGAAACGGAGAAATTCTTTCTTGTAAAATCGTTCATAAGCAGAAGCAGATTTATTTATGAAGATACTTATGTCCAAATCTATGAGGGCAATATTTGATGTACAGGACATGTTGTTTTTTTATTATTATTGTTTTCTGAAGATTTCTAAACCTATATTCAGATTTTAGAAATCAGACAGGTTGAAACAAAGAAGAACTATATTTAATTATTACATGTACTTATATTAGGTAGTCCAAACTGCCCCGCTAAAGGGGCATAATCCCATTTTGGCATAATTTTAGGCCAACATTACAAGGCTATTACTGCTGTGTATTCATGTGAAACGCCATGTATCCTACATCAAAATAAAAGTTCAATGCCTTCTTCTGACAAAATATACTTCTTTTTGTATTGTTTAATGTGTTTAACTGTTTTTTTCTATAGCTTGAACAGGACATAGTTTTGCTGTTTTCGCTCTGAGCTGCGCATACTAAATTGATCCCCTCATAACAAAGGGCCACGGAACATCGCGTCAATGTAGCACACGTGTTTGAAAATAACTCACACAGAAAGCCAAATAAATGAGGTTTAAT
Source organism: Onchidella celtica (assembly GCA_963931925.1). NCBI lineage: Eukaryota > Metazoa > Mollusca > Gastropoda > Systellommatophora > Onchidiidae > Onchidella > Onchidella celtica. Next base: position 21,495,971 of record OZ007579.1, on the reverse strand, counting down.
TAAATGTATTTTTCATCGTGTTTTAAGTTGAAATTCCTTTGACAATCATTGTTGAAAAGTTTGTAGACCGAGAAACTAGTGGAAACGTAGATAGATCAGGAGCAAAATTATCCACAAATAAACCTCAGCCTTTGTATTATAACTAAGGGGATGCCAAGACCAGACATGGGGCATGCGACTGTTTTTATAGACCCACCCAACGCTTGATTTCATTACCTTTGTCCAAAAACTCAGTGCTAAATCAATGGTGACATGGTTGACCTCCATTTCAATTTTAAAAAAAACAAAACATTATTTTTGTCTCCCCTGTAAGAGTTCACAAAAAATGACGGCGGATGAAGCTTGCTGACTAAAAAAAGTAAAATGAGATGCTTGTATTATGGTTGTACCCCTTGAAAAACTTGAGCGTAACATACACCCCCTTGACTTTGATACTAAGAATTTTTAATGCCGTGACTCAATAGACCGTTAAATTTTAGGGGCTGTCAAAGTTGGACTCGACTATTGTGCCATTTGCAAAAGGTAGCAAATTCGGTGTTTTTTCACTTTTGAAAATGCCATAACTTTCATATCCTTTAAGCCAGAATAATAAATTTGGTATCAAAATTTTTGGAAAAGCAAGCTCCATCGGATTAGACAATAACTGGTGAAATATGATAAAAAGTAAAAATCTGTTTGGACTACCTACTTATATTACTTTAGTATTTATTTATCAAATGATTTAAGAAAAAAAAAAAAAAGTTCAGTACAGCCGAATCCGCTAGAAGTCAACTCGCTTAAAGTAAATTCTGGCTTAAGGTCAACCTCTTTCGGCGGTCCCGTTTTTTCCCCTCTATATTCTATTGATTTTGTTTCTGATAATGTCAACGGCTTCAGTGGTGTTTTCGCTTAAAATCAACACCATAAGACCGACTGACAGCCATGAATTGTGACGACAGGCAAAAAAAAAAAAAATCAGAGAGAGAGAGAGCTTTACTAACCTATAGCCCATCCGTTTCACGGTACAGTGTATTTGCCGGCTGTTTCACGTTGGGGAGGGGAGGGGAGGGGAATAGCAGACCACCCAAGTTTCCCCGTTTTTATGATAAAACCCCGCCCTGCCCGTGTTCCTTTAAAATCTCCCCGTTTCTGGGGGGGAAAAAGGGAAAGAAAAAAAAAGTCAAGTTTTGCCGATCACAAGAAATTTATTACTGATGAGGCCTTTTCATAGTGCCGCTTGGCTGATACAGTGTATGTGCTTTTCTTTGAGGAGCGTGGGACAGTGCCCACCCGGTTGGGGGATGGGGAGGGTTGGGTAGGAATTAACGTAGTGGGGACCTTCTCGGCCACAATGCACATTCAGTCCTTTTCCCTGAGAACAGTTTCTGGACTAGTCGGCGCCCGCTTGTCTAGGACTATTCACTTTGATGTCCGCCGGCGATGTTACTTGAAGTGTGGCATAACCCAGTGCAAGTGGGGGGAGTGAAGGTGGGGTGGGGACAGTCTGCTTACCTGAGTCAGACGTCTATCGCGGTTTTGGAGACGCCAGCGCATTTTTGAAAGAAAAAAAAAACTCGTGCTTTTCGGAAGATGGAAAGAAAGATTTTAGAGGGCACTAGTGATGGCCAGGCAGGACCATATTGCCTCCTCATGAGCATTATGTATACAGGTAATACCGTTAGGCTTGCCTATTTATAGCTCTTAGGTAATACTAATAGTATCATGGGGGGGGGGGGGACCTGACTCCCCCATCCGGGGCTTATTTTACATGTGTAGATTAATAGCTTTTCTTCGCCCATCTTGTGGAGGGGGGGGGGGAGGGGCCTCACCAAGGGACATAACCTAAATAAGTTTTGATATACTACAGGTCGTCTCCCCTGAAATTGGTTAATGTCAACCTTGCTTGAAGTCAACCATTTTTTTTCGGTCCCGAGGTGTTGACTTTAAGCGGATTCGTCTAGTTTGTTGTATGTGCATGTATTGTTACAGAATCGTCAACTTGTGTGGCAGAAATTGTACATTTTCAACAGTATAAAAATAAAAATATAACATGCTCGCTTTTCTGTAATTTAGAAACAAAAACAAGGCAGTGGCCCTGTCAGTGTCACAGCTTCATGTGACAGCATTGCTCATTGGGGTAGTTATTCTTAGAGGGAACAACTTATATGAAAACAAGTTAAATTCAAAAGTTGTATGGTATGATTAAGATTTGAACAGTATAAATAAGCCAAATGTCAACTTGGAGGACACGAAAATACCATCTTGGCCATGTGTATGCTTAATCAGAGCAGATAATTATATTATTTCTAAATCTTCAAAGCATGTTTAGCAATTTCTTTCATGCACGCTGTTATGTGTTTAAGTTGGCATGTTCAGTCTGCAACACGTGTATGACTTTGATAATACATGATTGTTTTTTTGTAATGTAAGTTTAGGCAATAAAAATTTTAAAGTCAAGATTTAAAGGGTGTCCTTACCATTTGTCTGGATATTGCATAATGGATAATTATAATGCAGGATAATGTATTTTGCTGGGTATTAAATCTCCGAATGGGAAAAATCACACATTCACAGCAAAGTTACGTTTGTGTGATATTTTGTTCCCAAATATGCTCTAGCAATCTTTTCTTTCTCTCTCTGTCTCCGTCTGTGTATGTGTGTGTCTCCCCCCCCCTCTCTCTCTGTCTGACTCTCTCTCTCTCTCTGTCTCTGTCTCTCTCTCTCTCCCCCCTCTCTCCCTCCCTCTGTCTGTCTGTCTGTCTCTCACTTCTAAATAAAAAAAAAAGAAAATTGCGGAAGGGAAAACTGGTAGGTTCTACCTAGCTTAAATTCGTGAGCCATAAACACAAAGATTCAACCGTGATCAGACTCGGACGCTGGGGTATCAGGTGGACGGGCCGAAGATAATAATTATTGCTCTACGAACAGATAGCCTGAGACAGAAATTCACACAATCGAACGGCAAGGTGGACGGTCATCACACGGCGTTTCTTTACATATGGGGTGTCTAATTTACGTTACTCCACCTTTCATAATGGTTAAGTAAGTTGTATGACTTTCCCCACCATGGCTTACACACAAACCAAGCATGGTTTAGATCTTGCGGCATTTTCAAAGCAGAATCGTCTTGACATCATTATGGGCCCCTTGGCAAAGTAATAGGCTGCGGCCCATCCCCTATGCGCCTACTCATAAATTTTCATGCATGGGGCCCCCTAAACCCTTAGAGCCCCTGAGCACAGCGGCTCCAAAGACCACGAGTCGATGGGCGCCGCCTCATTCTCAAATTCAGATGGCAAAACTGAATGCCTCAGTCTCAATCTCAATCCCAAAGCCTCTATTTTTACAGCTAAAATTCAGGCAATCAACTAGGCAATAAACCATTTCCAGACGTAGACACTTTATTATCTTCTCTGATCCACCGACATCCCTCCAGGGCTTTGAAAACCCAAATATGAAAACCTGTGAACTCAGTAAACCCATACACCGTCTTGACACTCTGTCCAACAGGGAATTCGAGATTGTTCTCTGCTGGATCCATGGCCACACTGGCATCAAGGAAAATGAAACAGCAGACACTCTGGCCAAAGACACATTAAAGTGTTCGCCAGAACACCTGAAAATACCACACGCCAACATTAAACCTGCTGTTAATAAAATAATCAAATCAAGGTGGGATGAACAAACAACAAATAAAATACACTTTGTCCAAGATCAATTTGAATGGTGGGTTCATGCCTTTCGGCGAAATCGCAGAGATCAAATTGTCGCCAGTAGACTCCATCTGGGTCACCCCACCTCACACATCGTTTTTTACTCAGGGAGGAAGATCCCCCCCCTCCCCCGCCCCGCCACCCGAATGTGTTGCATGCAGCTTACTGTCAACTATCAACTATCACTAAACCATATTTTAAGTGAATGTGTAGATTCTATGCATATCCGGGTACAGAAAAGAATCATTTTCTGACGTGGACCAGTGCCTTTCTGAAAGAGGTTAATATCTACAATTTGATGTAAGCGCTTTTTTATAAACTTACGAAATTTGGATCTATACAAAACAATTTCTGAGAATTTTATCAGTGTAACAATTTTATTCGGAACTTAAACATTTTATATGTGAAATCTGAAGTGATGTAGCTCTGCATGGCCTACCTAAATAAAGTACCCCCAAACCGTGAAAGGCGCAAAGTAGACGGTATTTCGCCGACGCGCCATAAAACCCGACTCAAAACTGTCTAATTTTCAGCGGTTGTACCAGAGAGCTTCAAGTTATTTTAGGCGCTCTGGTTGTATTGAAGCCGTGTACTTTTCTCATAGTTTTAGGCATACCGGGCCTTCTGTTTTTCACAATCACCCATTGGCAGTAGTTTACATTAATGACCTCTCTGGCTCATCCCCCCCAAAAAATAAAAATTCAACCTTTATCACAGTAGGCTAAAAAGACATAAAAATTCGAGCTTTGACCAAAAACATTTTTTTTTAAATTTGGAGCTCATCCCAATTAAAAAAAAAAAAATTCACTTTGAAAAAAATTCACGTTTGGTAAAAATATTTGAGAATCACTCCTGCACTCGCTGGAATAATAAATTGTTTAATAATTGTTTTGATTCTGGTGTTAATTGTACAGCTTTGCTGGATAGAACTTCATTTAATTTTTTTGGTTTAAAAACTTTATCGACTATAAATTTATTAACCGCTGTTTTCTTTGCAATATTTGATACAACTTCTTTTGCAACTTTGCTAGTAACAGCTGAAATAAAAAATACCTGATCCTTCATATTGTTTTTTGTAAAAATGCGACCCTCCATATGCATATTTTCTTTTGTATCCTCTATTGAAAACGAACATCTATTTTATATAGTAATTTTTAGTTGTAACTTTTCATATTGTTCCTCATCAATAACTTTTTGTCTATATAATTCATCTATAATACTTACAATTTCATTTATAACACCCGTATTTCCTGCTTCTTTACTAGCCCTTAGTAATGATAATCTCCATATTAAAGCATTTGGATCCGACGGAAGAAATCCATGTCCTAAAGTTACTTTAGAACCATCATAAGTCACAGATGGACCTGCTTCTAGGCTTCTTTGACCGGCAAAGCAGTAACTTTGTTTACTTTCCCAAATCGGTTTTATTATATTCATGTATTTCTGTCCTCCACTAGATTTGGGCCTAGGGTTATCAGGATCGTTATTTTGTTTTATAGCATTAGTAGAAAAGAGAATACGTGCATAATTGGCTTTATCCTCATCTAAAACATTTTGGGGATCTCTACCGGTTATAACTCCCACAAACCCGGAGTTCCTTCATATTTATCTTCCCCAATGATAATTTCATCATCATCAACTTTTATTTCTTTATTTCCAATAAAAAATTTGTTATCTTGAGTATAAATTCCAAACGTTTTATCCGCATTAGTTGTACCTAAATATTTCTTTAAATAAGTTGCTGCTGCCGGACCAATTTGTTGCATTGGGGAAGAGGCAATTGCTTGTAAATTTGGTGATTCTATAGCATGTGGAATTTCCTGTATATATTTTTTAGTTTCTTCTGTCGCTTATTGTGTACTTTCCGTGATAGGAGCAAATACTTTGGAAAGTTCCCTTTTCATTTCAATATCTCCTACTCTTTCGCTTAAATTACTTAACTGAATATTTTGTTTGGTTTTTAAAAGTTCATTAACAGGGGCTTTGCGTTTTGAAAGATCTTCAATTTTAAAAAAAAGACATTTTTAAAATAAAAAAAATCAAACTAATTTTTACATTTATTTTAATTCTTTTGATTTTTCTAAAAAAAATCATAACTTTTTTCATTGTATCTTCTTTTCCTTTTTCAAATAAATTTTCATTTTCATAATCATTAATTCTTTTTCTTCCATTTTTTCTTATTTCTTCTTTCATGTTTTTAAATTTATTTTCTTCTTCTAAGATAAGTTTAAATTCTTCTTCCGAAATTTTTCCATCTTAGATAGCTTTAGAAATATGATTTTGTATAGTATTAAGTTTTGATTCAGCTAAAATGAAAATCTTTTGGTGTTTATCAGCTTTAAGTCTTAGTTTTTTATTTACATATTTTGCTGCTAAACCTAAAAAACCCGTACCATTAGAAAAACCTTCTAATATAATAGCTATGGGAATAGTAACGACAGTAGATAAAAGTATTAAGCCTGATGTACCCATTCCAATTGTTGCTACTTTTAAAACTCCATCAGTTCCATCAACTATATTTAAAACTTTAGAATATTTTTAAAATATTTTTCTCCTGTCTTCTTTAGATTTTTCAAAAGAATTTTGAATATCAAGAATTTTCTGAATTCTATAATTAGAAGCTTCAAAAGGATTTAATTCTGGTGCTGTTGGGTGTAATCGCGGGTATATTTTTTCATTCTCCATTTTTATAAAACAAAAATTACACAAAAACGGTCTCTGACCTTTGGTCACACCAACACATTAATAAACGGAATACTTTTAAGCAAATAAGTCAAAAAACCTTCACCATTATAAACCTGTCCTTCTCGTTTTAAATATAATTCATCTCCTTAAGATTGTAATTCCCCTCCACCTTTTAGTTTTACTGGGCCCAAATAAAGCCCTCTTCCATCATGTTCAATTTGACAAAGACAACCACCTTTTTTAAATACAACCCGTCACCAACTCCATAAGAGTTTCTAGGTTGATAACCATCCCCTAATAATTTTTCAATACCACTACTTGCTAGACCCGTAAGCCCTCCAATTTCGATAGCTTTTGCTACTGGCGGAATAGCCTTAGATAACAATGGAAGCGCCATGTTAGCAAGAGCAGCCAAAAACACTCCTTCAATTTCCATGTTATATTTTATTTTTTTTCTACTTAGAGTAATATCTGCTCCTTTATTTTGATCGAATGCTTTTTGTAATTTATTTATTTGTCTTTGTGTTAAAGCTAAAGTATCATTTCCAGTTTCTGTGATTCTAATTGTAACAGGAGTATCATTTTTCATAGCTCTCTGTATTTGTTCTTTTTGATTATCAGAAATATTTAATTGAACTTTTTCATAAGTCATTTTTGTATGATAAAATTTACGCTTCTTTATTTTTTGAATTTTTTATGTTGAATTTTTATGTTCAACTTTATGTTGAATTTTTACGTTAAAACTTGCTTGGTAGTAATTCCTTTTCATAAAATGAACCAATAATTTCTTCATCATCTAAATATTTTATTTTGTAAGTAATTGGATTTGTATATAAAATTTTATCTACTGTAAATATTTCTTTTGTCCATTTTGGTGTGTAACCTTTTTCAAACCTTTTTTTCTTCCTTGTAATTCTAACTCGATCATTTTAAGTTTAGGGTGTTTCTTTGTTTCTTCAGAATCATATAAATTTATATACAGTTATTTCATTTTGTTTTTTCCTTCCTTCAACAGGAGTCATTTTTATTGATGAATGATAGGTATTATTATAATCATTTACTAAATCATTTAAAACATCTATTGTTATGAATGGATGTGTTGGTATTTTAATGTTGCTTTGGGGTGTGTGTACTGTGTTCGACTGCATATTTTTAATACTAGAATTTAACCTTCACTCCCGGACCACGCCAAATACTAAAAAAAACCAACTGAATAAATTTCAATAATCAGGCCTGCAGGGTCACACTTTAATTACGTTAGTTCCCTAACAATTTCGACTAGATCAATTCATGTAGTAAGGATGAAAATCAGCATCATAAAATCCAAAATCAATAGTACTTCATTATAAGTCTAGATCTAGGTTTCCCATAATATCATTTAACTTCAATTCTAGCTAATTTAACTAATTATTTCTATTTCCAAGATCTGGACTGTTTACTGTATTACAATTGACATAGTCTCTGGAGACATCAGACTATCTCATATATTTAAATTTATAGCTGGCGTAGGTCGCCAAGGTGACGTCGGCACAGTTAAATATAAGGAAGTGGCTATTTTCACGACATGTCGTGGAAATCGCCTCCGTGAAGTTTTCCACGACATGTCGTGGAAATGGCCTTGGTGAAGTTTTTCACGACGTTTCACGACTTAATACAGCTACCCCAGCCCCTTTTCGCCTGATTAGTCAATCTGACTACCGCCCAATTGATACAAACTGACTAGACCCTCACGCCCCCCAGGTTCCGACCTCCCGCTCAGTGGGGGCCGCCATTTTGAGTCAGAAAACGGTAAGCTCTGATTGGATGAAAAACGTGTCGTGAAAAAATCTCTCCACGCTTTTTCCACGATATGTCGTGTGCCTAGACACTTCGTAAATATAATTCTAGGATGGGCTGGCAACTCCCAGCCTCACCCAGACAATTCAATCACAGTTATATCTCATACATTAAATGTAGTTGTAGCTCTAGCTGACAGTTTAACTTTGGAATCTTGCATTCTTCGCCCTTCCACTCCTGGTAAATTCATCAATACTCTCCTAACGGATAAATGCCACGCTCTTCGTCTTCTTATCCATTGTCATCAAGGCATATTTCTTCGATAACTGCACTCACCATTTGCCCTGGCTCGTGAAGCCAGGGAATATTCGACAAGAGGTTTGTTTAATTTCAAAACAGCCATATGTATAGATCTAAATGGCAAGATCCACATCTAGTCATATTGTGGGTAAACGATTCGTTCAAGTAGAATCACACTGACTCCTTCGCAGTAGGATACCTGTTTGGAATTTAAAAAGTAGTTTCCCCCGCAGCCGTATATTAACCGCTCTTCTGCCTTACTGATTAATACGCCAACTGACGTCACGTTTATATAGTCCCCACTACAATTACAACACGGGGCGTCAATTTTCATTAATGCCCTATTATCTTTTATCTAAGTATTCACCATCTCCCTCAGTATATATTCTTGCTGACTTGTTCTCGTCTATTAATAAAAATATCAGATATATTCTATTTACTACTTCTATATGTACGCCATCCTGTTGTACCCCGTGTGCTAACCTGACGACACGAGAACCCCGCTTATCCACCAAGGCACAAATGACGCAATACACATGTTCTACTTCTTCACCCCCTATTATATTGATTAGGTTATTTCCCTTTCACCATCGAGCATGTATCAATTACATTTGATCATGACATCTATATACTTTGTAGTATCATTTGCCGTAAAATATTTAAACATTTTTTCTTTCATTGTTCTGTTCCATCTTTCCACTACAGAACCTTTTTCTTCATTCTCCGTGGAGTAGATTTCTCTGCTGAAAAGACTTTTAACATGTTTATTATAGAATTCACTTCCTTTATCAACCCATAGTTTTTCTGGATGTCTGCTTATCTTTTTAAATCCTCCAGCAACTGTTATTCCGCTTTTATTTTTTAAAGGAATCATCCAACCATATCTTAAGAAAACATCAATAACAGCAAGAATATATTTAAATCCTTAATTTTGCTTCGAATAAGCAGACTTATCAACTAAATCAGCAGCCCATATCTTATCAATTCCATTAACTATCACTCTTCTTTTTTTAAAATTTGTTAATAACCAGTTTATGAAGTTCTCCTGCTAAATCGCTGGTAAAGCTTTTTTTTTTCACCCATTCCAAAAGTTTTTTTCATTTTAATAATAGGTTCAACAATATGTCTATCCATTATTTCTCTTAATGTTGGTTTTAAAATGGAATCTAAAGACTGTATCATCTTTTTATCACAAACTTCACTTCTGGTTTTAGTATCCTGATTTTGTAAATAACAAATATCGTGATGCATTGCAGCTTCATCAACTCTATTAATTGGTTTACTCCAAGATTTTGGTGTGAGATCGGAATTCAACCGTTTTTTCAAATTGGTTCCAGGTCCTGTAAAATTATGACCTGGCAAATGCATTTCAAAAGGAAATTTTGTTGATGATTTTGTTGGCTACTCCACGCCTTTGACTATTAGCTCCTACCAATTTAGTTTTAGTTCTTCCACAAATTACACATTTGCCTTTTAACATATTTCTATTATTCTTTGTTTTAATTTGTTCAATATTTGTAGTATCGGTTTGCTTTTTACACTTTACACAAAACATTGTTCTTTCAGTCACTTTTAATAATTAAAAAATGGAAAAAATTTGCAATACTTGCTTTATTCGAAAACATCTTGATTTATTTTATAAAGAAAGAAAAATTTCAGATGGTCATAAAGCAACATGAAAAGAAGGTATGAAACTTCAAAAACATTTGCATTATGAAAAAAAATAAGGAGAAATACAGACATGCGTATCGAGAATTTATGAAAAGAAATCCCGATTATCAAAAGTCTATTAAAAATGTTTCTTAAAAAATGGTCTCAAAAACTTTCAAGATATTAGCAAAGAAATTATGATTGATGGTGTGAAAGAAAAGAATACCGCTACATAAAATTAATTAAGAAAAGAGTGAGAAAACTTATTGAAGATATTAAAGGTAATAAAACGGTAAAAGTTTAGTTAATAATAACTTCTGAATTTAATACTCCACTTGCTTTGGATATTATTGAAGCACATTATCAATCAGATTTTGGTATTATAAATTCCATGAATGATTTCAATGCATTTTATGATTCCTTTGATAAAAAGTTTATTGCTTGGGTTGATAAATTTCAGGATAGAGGATCTGGACATGTATTCAATCAAATTATTAAAACAAATGTAAAACTTTATAAAATTAAGACTTTATGAGCTTCTTCTTATATTCCTACTCCGTTTAAAAGTAAAAATATTATCAATGTGCAAAATAAAAAAGATGATAAATAATTTCTATAGTTGGTATTAGCTAAATTGTATCCTGCTGATGATAATAAAGAGAGAGTTTCAAAATATAAACAATATGAAACTACTTTGAACATGGTTGGAATTAAATATCCTGTTAAACTAAAAGATATTCCTAAATTTGAGAAACAGAATGATATTTCAATAAAGGTTTTTGCTTTAGAGAAACCAAAAGATAAATATTCCTTTTATCCAATTTATACTAATAAAAACGATATTATTGTTCAACAAAGCCCCATTGATTTACTATATTTAGAAGATGATGGAAATACACATTATTGTCTTATAAAAGATTTGGAAAGTTTATTAGCAGATAAATCTACTAACAAAGCTTTTATCTGCAGGAATTGTATGAATGTATTTAGAACATCTAATTCTTTAGATAATCATAAAGGGAAATGCTTAAATCACAAAATGCGCAAAACAATACTTACTAAAAACGATAATAATATTTTTACAATTTACAAATCACCATTTCAGATCAAGAGTACCAATTGTTTTCTACTGTGATTTTGAATCATGTAATAAAAAAATATTTACATCACAACCAAATCCAAATGAACCTTATGAAAATAAAATGTTGAAACAAGAAGCTATTAGTTTGGAATGTATATAAATCCGACTATGAAAATTTATGTCCTTCCGTGTATCACACTTATACCGGAGAAGATGCAAAAGAAAAGTTTGTAGAAACCGTTCACTAGTGTATATCTATGGTAGAAACAATTATGATGTACTATGACGAAATTTGTAACAAAATTAAATTACTGCAAAAAAGCTAAAGCTAAATTAGATCACTTACAAGAAAAAAAAATTAATAAAGCAACAAATTGTTACATTTGCAATGTAGAATTTTCCGAAGAAAAAGTAAGAGAACACAATGATTATGATGGTAAGTATCGAGGAGCCTCTTGTCAATCTTGTAATACAAAAGAAGGAAAACAATCTAAAGTAATTTCAGTATTTTTTCACAATGGCAGTGGTTATGATTTTCATTTCATAATAGAAGAAATAATTAAATTTGAAGATCAATACAATAAACTTTCATTGCTTGCTAAAACATCTGAAGAATATATTTCATTTGAATACGGAAATTATTACAGAAAATTAAGATTCCTGGATAGTTATAGGTTTTTATCAAACTCTTTGGATGGTATCGTAAAATCAATGGATGATTTTAAAATCTTGAAAGAACATTTCCCGGAAAATTTCGATTTACTCAAAAGAAAAGGAATTTACCCTTACGAATATGTTGATTCAATTGATCGATTAAAAGAAAAACAATTACCTCCAATAGAAAAGTTCTTTTCAACCTTAAGAAAAGAAGGAATTACAGAAGACGAGTATCAACATTCTGTAAATGTTTGGAATATTTTCAAATGTAAAACTTTACAAGATTATCATGATTTGTATCTAAAAACAGATGTTTTACTTTTAGCCGATGTATTTGAAAAGTTTAGAGAATTTCTCCTAACCAATCATGAAATTGATGCGTGTTATTGTTTCTCTGCTCCTGGATTAACTTGGCAATGTGGATTAAAATGTATAGGAATTAAACTAGAATTATTAACAGATTCAGATATGCTACTAATGTTTGGGAAGGGAATAAGAGGTGGTTATGCAGGAGTTTTAGGACCTCGATATGTAAAAGCTAACAATAAATATTTACCAGATTTTGATCCAAACAAAAAATGAAATTACTAGTTGTATTTAGATGCAAATAATTTATATGGAGGAGGAATGTCAGAATCTTTGCCAGTTGGAGATTTTAAATGGGAGGATGAATCAATCTTAAAGAATGTTCCAAAAGGAAGAGGATATATTATCGAATGTGATTTTGATTATACAGTTAAAGCAAAAGTAAACACCAGTAAATTTCCTTTAGCTCCAGAGAAACTAAAAATAAATGAAGATGATTTAAGCGATTTACAAAAATATTATCTGCAATTAGAAAACAAAAAAGTAGGAACTGTTGAAAAATTGATACTAAATTTAAAAAATAAAAAGAATTATATTATACATTACAAATTATTAGAATGTTTTAAATCCCTTGGATTAGAAATTTCTAAAGTTCATAGAATAATTTCTTTTCAAGAAAGACCTTGGTTAAAAGAATACATCAATTTTAATACCAGTCAAAGAACCAAGTCAAAACCAGACTTTGAAAAGAATCTTTGGAAATTAATGAATAATGCATTTTATGGAAATACTCTTGAAAAAATAAGAGATCGAATTGAGTTAAAACTACTATCAAATGAAGAACAAGTAACAAAATTAATAAGTAAACCTAATTTCAAGGAATCAATTATTTTTAATGAAAACCTAATTGGTATTGCTAATAATATATAATCAATAAAATTTAATAAACCAATTTATCTCGGAATGTGTGTTCTTGATTACTCTAAGCTGGTTATGTATCAATTTTACTACAATGTTGTTAATAAGCTATGGAAATCTAATGAAATTGTTTGATTTGATACCGATTCATACCTTCTAAATATTAGAACTGAAGATGTTTATGAAGATATGAAAAAAATAATAAATGATTTAGACACAAGTGATTATCCAAAAAATCATTTTCTTCATTCTTCAAAGAACAAAAAAGTTATTCATAAATTCAAAGATGAACTAACTGGTAAAATTATGAGTGAAATAGTCTTTCTTAGAAGTAAAAAAGGCATACACCTACAAAGTCGAAGAATCAGCATTTTAAAAATTAAAAGGTATTTCAAAAACAACCAATCCCGCTTTTACAATTTTTATTCAGGTTGAAATAATGAGTTACCGAAAACATATAAATGATCATAATCTAACCATCCTTCTTTTAGAAGTAAATTTAATAATAAGTTTGTTTTCCCACATCCACTTTTTCCTACTATAATTCCTCTTATGTTTTTAGGTAACAAAAAATTATTGTTTTTATTTGTTAGATTCTCATTCCAAGAAAGATCTGTAATATTCATTTTAAAAATTAATTATTATTTTTATATTTTACTATCTATTTCATTAAAAAAAAATAGTTTAAGATAATAAATTTTGAATTAAAAAATGATATCAATAACCTAATATTATTGGTAGAGATGTATATGAAGGATCAGGTATTTTTGATTCGTTCATTTCAGCTTTTACTAGCAAAGTTGCAAAAGAAGTTGTATCATATATTGCAAAGAAAACAGCGACAGACTTAGGACAAAAAGCTACTAATAAATTTATAGTTGATAAAGTTTTTAAACCGAAAAAATTAAATGAAGTTTCATCCAGCAAAGCTTTACAATTAACACCAGAATCAAAATAATTGTTAAACAATTTTTTAGGAAGGGGAATTAAACGTATTTAAAACTTTTCATTCCAGCGAGTGCAGCATGATTGTATGAATCAAATCAATAATCATGTGGATGAGTTTTCTGCAGCAGTGATTCTCAAATACGGGGTATGATGAAGTTTTTTTATCGGGGTGAGCTCAATTTTTTCGAGGGGATTTTTTTTATTTTCGAGATGAGTGTTGGAATTTGGCGAATGAATTTTTTAATTTTTTTAATATGAGCCAGAAAGATAATTAATGTATACTTCTATTGGCCCTCATTCGTGATTGCACAGAGTATGCCAGGCCCACATGTGATTGCTGTATTATTTATATATTTACAGGTTAACTGTTGTTGTGTCGCTCTGACGTTCTTATCCTTATCATTTGTTGCCCTTGGGAAACTCATTACAAAAGGTGTATGTTTTGGGCGTCAGTGTATTTACTCCCCGAGTGAATGTAATAATTACACACTCTACCTAATCACGGTGCCCAGTTCTGAACTAAAAGTTCATGACAATTGTGGCTCCGCCTTTCATTGTTAAGCTTCGGTTCTTGTCGCCTTTCATTGTTAAGCTTCGGTTCTTGTCGCCTTTCATTGTTAAGCTTCGGTTCTTGTCAGTTCGAGCGTTTTCTCACAAATTGTAATTTATGTCTAAATACTTCTCTTGTAGGGCGCTTTCCACAGGGGGTGGGAGGGGGGTGGGGGTTATCTTTCGGGGCTTAACCCCCTCCCTTTTCTGTAAAGATACACTTGCGAGTAATGTTAGGCCTAGTTTCTAATGTGAAATGCATTTCATCAGTTACTAGTAGTATTATAATAAAAACAAAGACCTAGCACCGCCCAGATAGCTCGGATTTGCCCGAAATTCTACAGGCAAGATTTGAAGGATCTGCATGCACTTGAAAATACAATTTTGCATTTGAGCCATAGATGAGGACAATTAAGGTGCATGGTCTAGAGGCAAGGTGCTCGCCTCTCATGCCACGGGTCCCGGGTTCAAAACCCGGCCGGTGCAGGCATGTTGGAAGTTTGGGGTTCTTCTCATATTTTCGTGTCCCTGATCCTATTGGGAGGTAGGATCGAGTACTTATAATAGTCTTCTCGGATAAGGACGAAAAAATTCGGAGGGCCCGTGTGCACGTTGCACACGTTAAAAAATACCTTGGCAGTTGGAAATCGAAAAGAGCAGGCGGAACAGGCCGCTGCCCGGGCAAAATTAATTAACCCTCACCCTGCGCGGGGCGGCAATAGTCGGTATTGACTTGCAAGCGCTCACGCCGCACGGGCGGCAAAAGTCGCCCAGGTCAAGCTGACCGCGCCACGCGCAAGCCGTATTTTCACGCGCCGGGTCACTGACCTTTTTGAGACGTAACCACCATGTTATTGTTCACTGTATCTCTTCTAAATCAAACGCATTGTGACATGGACATGTTAACCAGTGAACCACTGGTCGGAATCACAAAGACTAAGCTTTCAAAGACTCTCCCCACACTTTCAAAAGATGTAACATCGACTTGTATGCGAACTGTTACTCAACAAATTTGCAATATTATCTCATTTTCTTACAAGCTGACCACCATCTGGAGTTGTCTGTATCTAAGAACCAATCAGAAAAAAGCTCTGAAATAATCTTTGCCCCAAATGCCCACATTGGTTTATTAGTATGTGTCAATCAGGATGAAACCATTTGTGTAGGGCTTGGGAGGGCGTGGCTTGTTGTCATGCTTCGTTCTCACGAAAACTACAGCTGTCAGTTTGGAATCATAAGTCAGATCATTGGTTAGAGACAGACTAAGGTTTTGCTGGTTAATTCATTATCAAGCGTGATAAGGCATAGCAGCGAATGTTTTCATACCGATCAATAAAAAGCGAACCACGTGGACAGCTTATGTGGTCATCGTCTAGCGGCACGGGTCAGTGACCCCAGATAAGATTCTCCGTGAGTAAGGTCACTGACCTTGCAGCGGGCTTTACGGGTAGCGCGCGGGGTATGGGTTAAAATAAAATTCATCCCTACCATTCCCTCCCCCTCCTCCCTCACCTCCCCCCTCCCCCCGACCGGCGCTGCACTGTGGCGACGACGTGCCTGCTCCAGTTATAACTGGGATGCAATGGCACAAAGGCAAATTTCCCATATGGGATTAAAGAGTTACACAAATATAAATACAAATAGATGATAAGAAAAAGTTGTATGTAGCGAAACCCTGCGTGAGAAATAAAACCCAAACGATACAAAGCAAACTAAAGAAAAGACAGAAAATGCACAAAATGTTGGTTATACGGCCGCCGTTCGGGTTATTAAGTTAAAAACGACACAGCCCGAAGTTAGTGTTTCCAGTCTGGTTAATTTATTAGTCTGTGCGCCAACCATCGAAACGCACACACACTTCTGGAATTTGGCTTTTAAAAAGCCAATTTGGTAACCCCATAGAGATAATAATATATTAATATCTCTATGGGTAACCCTGCCGCGAAACTGTCCGAGACAGCACTTTTTTGGAGTAGCTCCCCCTTGCCTAATTATGCGCATGCGTATGCCGTAGGTTTTATTTTCAACAATGGTGTCTTTATGAATGAAAACAACCTGAGAAAGAAGGACGAGCCAGAATTTCGAGTCTGTGACTTCTGGAGAAAATATTAACGTGGCTGCAGCATCTTTGAGGAAAATCGAAGGTAAATAAATTTAATCCAGTGTAAGATTTGTCTCAGGGAACTTATGGAAACCAGATCTACATGCATAGCTTTTTCATTTGCCTCATTTGGCATTTTGGCACAGATCCATTTAGATCTATTCTAGATCTAGAGTCTAGATCTAGACTCTAGATCTAGATTCTAGATCTAAAACATTATGATTCTAAAGATCTGTTTCTAGTTTAGTCTCTGGCAGGTTCTCGGTCACAGTCAAAATGTATGTCCCAGTCATATTATTATTATTATCTACGTTTGTTATAGTTAAAATCACCAGTAGCCATATAGAATCTAGATCTAGGATCTATAATTATTTAGATTCTAGACTCTAGTTAATCTATAGATCTAGATTAGATATATCTAGATCTAGATCTAGATCTAGATATCTAGATCTAGATCTAGATATCTAGATCTAGAGTCTATATCAGTATTCAACTTTCCATGTTTGAACTAGAATAGATTGATTATAAATGTTGTTTAAAGAGTACTTTCGACATGGTTCTTCAAATTCATGTAGGCCCTACTCAGACTGATAGACTTTAAAGTGAGAGGGACTGATGTGAGCATGTGAGGGATTGGATCTACAAGTACGTAAACTGAAATTTCAGAAATTGTGCTTTATTCCAAGTAGCACTAGATCTAGATCTAGAGAGAGTCTAGATCTAGATGTAGGCCTACCTGCCAGTTGCAAATTTACTAACACTGCCAGTAGCTAGTACAGTAGTACTAGACTAGTAGTAGTAGTGAGATCAAACACATGCAAAGTACACATTTTGATCTTCGTATGGGAAAGAGTTCCACATGCCGCGACCACCCAGTCAAGGCCGCCTTATCCCAGATCCAACTCTATCCCTTCCCCTGTCCTGGATTCCCGGGAGGAATTCTATACGAGTCTTATGATAGGGATATTAAGTGGATGCAACTTACGAGCATCTGTGACTAGCGTGAGCTGGGGCTAGCACTGACAGGTGTTGCCAGTGCTGCTCTGGCCCCACTGGCGAGTTACTAGAATTAGTTCTCCAGTTTACATTTACAGTACTATAAAAAAAAAAATCCATTATAGGCCTAGGGGTCTAACTCGCGAGGGGCGGTGGTGCCCCCTGCAACCCACCCCCACCTACCCCCCGTTCACAGACACTCCTAAAGTCACGTTCTTGTAGTTTCCCTATACTGGAACTCAAATGGAACTCCTCCCCATTTGGACATGTTTCCAGTCCACCATAATTGTAACTTCTGCAGTTGTGGTTCATATAAATTTAGAGAAATCTTGACATGTGAATATCATGATAAATTGAAAGAGAGTGGTACAGATCATCAGTCTCATCATAGTGTCGTGGTCTAACTCAATTAGCAGGATAAACAGTTTGCTGGTGCCATACTTTGACAGATCTCATAATGCTCAGTTAATTGCATCAGGTTTATAGAAGACCTATGTGTGTTCCCCTTTTACATACTGAGCTTTATTACAGGCATTGACAATGGCTGCTACTTTGTTATTGATGTCCATGGGGATGCTCTTGTTTGCTGCTGTGAATGCATCATCCTACTACACTGATAATGACCTAGGACAGTCAGTCCCTCTTGGGAGGGTGTCACCTAGACAACAGGAAGAGGTTCAGCAGGTTAGTGACATGATCACATTTTAAGGCAATTATGAATTGTGTTGTGGCCATGTGTTAGACATCTGATGGTGTCCATGTTTGTTTCCCTGTATTTTTATTTTCATTATTTTAAATTTAAACTGTCAGTGTGAAGTTAGCCAGTCTCCAGACTGTGCCTTCACCAAATATCTTGGCCAGATATATTTTCACACATTTACAGTACAAGAAGTAATAGTATTGGATGCATTTGTAATGTCCAAATATTAAATCTTTCAGCTCAAGGCGCAGTGCTGTTTTGCTTTTCTGTTTTCACTTTGTGGTCATTTCGACCTTTTTTGGGGAGCTGGTTCATGTGGCAATTGTAATATCTGATGCACAGCTGTGTAGGAAAAAAAAAGTCACCAAGCACATTATCCATTTTGTTTAAAAAGATAACATAGCTGCCAATCAGTATGTGAAATACATATTTAGTACATTTTTGAGGTTCCAGTACATAGTACATTTTTATGGTGAAAAGTACGTATTTGAAGAATTTCCCCATTTAGACACAAAAGACAAAGAGGCGAAAACAAAAACGTAACTTTTGTATCTACTGCTAATAACCCTGGATCTAGCAATTCATCAGGCACAACCGTAAACACAGTTCTAGCGTATTTTGTTCTGCCGTAAGGCCTATGCCCGAACTCGCAATAATTTTTGTTTCCCCGTGGTGACCCCACTCAACCAAGCAACCATAATGTTGCATAAATAAGTTATCACGGCATGTAACACCTTCGCTTTTGTTCGCCCGCTCCGGCTGTTCGCTCTAGCTTGGGTATGTAAGCAAGTGTGGGTCACGCGTATTGTATTGTAAACGATGGCGGTCCGTGAGTAAGAACAGTGGACGTGAAGTGGTGTCATTTTATTTCACTGTAGTGTTTTTGTTCTGTTTTTTTTGCCAGTTTACAAAGCTTATAATCATCTTTGGCAGTGGTAACTACTGGTAGGTCTAGATCTAGGTCAGTCGTCTTTTAGAATCTATGCCTAAATATAATTGGCGATCACGTATAAACTGGGCCCAGGCTAAGGCATACACGTGTTTAATAAGACGTTAGAAATCAAAATCTAGAGCCTGTGAGCTGGTAAACACTAGAAGTAGAACTAGATTTGTAAGAAGAATATGGACATAGCTTGTGAAGTGGCTTCAGGTCTAGGTCATGGCATACAAAAACCGGATGTACTTTAGTTGGCTGCCGGTAATAGGCTGGAAGCGCTCGCGGTCGTTGGGCCGTGACGGAGATGGGGTTACTCATCTGTCAGCAGCGCCGAAGAATGGATGTTGCAAAATGTGCTTTTTTGTACTATAAGGGGGGTGACTACGCTAACAACATTTGGTTCAGCGATTAATTATTAGTGGGCAGCAGTAAGCAAATGCTGTTAGTGTAAGATATCGAAGGAAAAATACTTAAATATTGATTGGTTTAGTTGTAATAGGTAGTTAAAGTTGAACCTATTTCAATGCCGACACGGTTGTTAGGTATGACATAATAAAGATCCATAATTCGGTAACGGCTGGTGGGTTCCCGTTCAAATTTACAACATATGAAGTAGACACATGTACAAGCTTCCTCACCAAGTAGGTTTTTCTCCGCAGCTATTGTAATGTGCACAGGCCAATTTAAACAGCCACATATTGTCACTTAGCATACTATGTCACCCTTAGCTTGCACTTGCCGTCTCCCCATAAGAATGTTCGCGCATTTCTTTTACTTGGAACAGCTTATTTATGTACACTAAATACATTTTCGAACTGCCTCACAATTTGGTTCATTGTTATGTGGAGGGGTCGGTCTCTGAATTTTCATTTGGCCGCACTTTAGGCCAGGGTCTGACTGTGCGGCTCAGTGACAGAGCTACTTGCAACAGATGGATTTTCATGATAAATTTTAGTTTTCGAAAGTTTGTTATCATTGATGCTACATACTTTTTTTTTTTTCGAGTTTGGCGATAGCCTGGTGGCTACTCGCACTGCCTTGCTCACCCAGCAACCCAACCCGAATGTTATTGTCTTATAGTATAGTATGTAGATCTAGTGGTGTTCTACAATGTGCTGTTCTGGGATTGTTTTGTTGGGCAACATCCTCCTGTATGTCACCTTGTAATTGTCCATCAGAGTTTGAAATCCAGAGACGATTGTGTGTGGATGGGTTTGGTGTATGAGATGGCTCTGTGAACTTGACTGAAAGAGATACTGAGATAGTCGAATGTCATTTGCAGTGTACATGCCTCCTCGATGATGAATGGGGTTGCGTGTATGCATTTTTGCCTGAGTGACAATCTCTTCAGTGAGGCTGAGATTCTTATGGCAGTGGTTACCAATAAATGACCTGCTGCTATAATAAGCCTGTGGTGAGATTCTGTGTGTTTTGAGAATTCCATCGAAACAGGAAACAAGAGGGCCAGAGTTTGGGGCGAGCCCAGAGAATGTGCTAAGAGATAATGCATCTTCTGTCTGCTTCAGTTCTTGTGTGTATTTTGTTTTGTCGGTGTCCGTATCGCTGAAAATTATGCTAGTTACATTTATGTATGGTATGTCCTGGCTGGTTGTTTCAGTGTGAGGTTTGTTTTGGTCAGTTATGACTGTTTTAGAGAGACTTGTGCTTGGAGAATCTACAGTGGTGTTTTTTTTTCTTTTTTGGCTGCTGAGGTGAGACGCATGGGATGCACACTGCTTCAGTGGGACACAGCCCTGAGACTTTCGTTGCCTGTGTGAACTGACAGTACATGCTGTTTCGTTACAGTTGGGGTTGTATTCACTCAAGTGTTAAACTGTTTTCAATATTAGGTCGGAGAATCAAGTAAAACTGTGCTTTGATGACGTTTAGCGTCCTGAACTAGCTTGTAACATTCTGGACAGATTTATTTGGAATGTATCTCGATATCATATAGCCTTCCCTGATATCTAGTCGGCAGACAAGAAAAATGTCGCAAGCAATTGATGAACACAGAAAAATGGTTTTTGGTCATTTTTTGGTTTTTTTTTTGTGATGTTAAATCCTCCAAACCCATGTCACAGACTGTCCAGAGCAGAAATATGCTTATCTCGTGTATGATTCACGTTATTATTATGTTCAAGCAGTTTATTACATCACAAGACAGTCAGTAGTTTAGCCAACATAACAACAATAGGTGAGCACGTCACATATAAATTGATATAGCATTCCAACCAAAGTTGCGGAGTTAATGAAATTAGTGCAGACACATCAGAAATTATTTCTGATCACACAGCTGAAAACTGCAAACTGTTTTCGCTGGCCGTTTTTGTGTAATTAACAATAGTTTATCTCCGATTGGGCACAGAAAAAGTACAAAATATAGGTGATAAACATACGTGCATAGAACAAAGACAAAAGCACGTAGAAAGCTGGGATTTGCGCAAATTGTAAGGGAAAGATTGTTGCTGGAGTCTTCATAGCAAGACATCAGGATGGGTCCACGGGGACTGTCGCAAATTTGATCAAAAGAGTAAAATTTTAACATGAAAGCGTCTCCCGTTAATTGCTGCCCGCGGAGCGAATCTGACCGCATTGACCCCCAGTGAGCATTCCAGCGCACGAGATTTATGACCGCCAGCCGGCGATAACCAAGAGGGGCGATTTTGAGCATTTTTGTACGCCGTGAGGTGATTATCTAGATCTACTAACATCAGTTATCTTTTATGCCTTTTGTGATAATGGATAGATTTATTTTAATCAGAAGTCTTCACTATCCAACTCATAAGTCATGAAGGGGTGGGTAGATATTTACTGCAAAATATTCAGAGAACTTTCCTTTTGTATTATCATCAAACTGGTCCAGTAAATGCATTGTGAGTCATGAGTCACATTGTTGTGACTTCCAATTTCACCAGTTTGACAGTCACATGGAGGCAAGTCTGACATAATAATCACATTGTTCAGTACTGTGAGAGAAAATTAATATGAGAGAGTTATACAATTCTGAGGACAGCTCATATCATAATCAGTTCTTTCTTCAGAAGTAGAAACAATGGCAATAATGATATTAACATTCTTCTTCTTCTTCTTCTTCTTTCGTTCACCAATCTAAATCTGCAGATTTGGTCTTTTAAGAAAACCTACGGTTTTCTGTAGCTCTGGCAGAGCACCATAGAGTTTGATATTCAGGTTGGTGGGTTGGGGCCAATGCGTTTCTCACAGTGCTGAGAAGAGTGTGCAGTTCTGCAATACATGCTCCGTGTTTTGAGGAGACTGGCTGCACTCACATATGGCAGATGTTCCTATTTTAAACTTGGTGAACATATGGTGGTGGAGCCTATTGTGGCCGGTTCTTAGACTGAGCAATATTACTTGATCCTCTCTGTTCAGGAGGTGATATTTATCCTGATGGTTTATTTGCTGCCATCTGCTGTTTTTGATGAGGTTTTTCTTCTCATAGTAGTTCAAGAGGCACTGTGACTGCTCCAGGCCGGAGCCCTCCTTGGCCAGTTGGTCTGCCTTCTCATTGCCTGGGAGTCCACAATGTGATGGTATCCACTGTAGGACTATCCTGCTTCTATTTCCAAGGGGTGTAAAACATTTCCTCAGGCCGTTAAGCTTGCCAGCTTGAAGGGCCTCAAGAACTGATCTTGCATCTGTGAGGAACACGATGTTGCTGTCCTCTAGTTGAAGCTCTGTGGCAGCTGTCATGAAGGCTTTTGCTTCTGATCCATAATTATTGCAAAAGGTCCCGGTTGGCATGCTAATTGCCATTCTTGTCGAGTCTGGATACTCTATATACACTCCGGCACCTCCGTTTGTTACAGCATTCTCAGCAGAGCCATCTGTGTAGACTCGAATCTATAATTCACTTGGATACTTGTCATCAAGTAGGCTGAGTACAGCAGTTCTTCTTTCTACTTCACTTTGTTCTCCCTTGTTGAAGACACCATCAACGTCTGTGTGTATCTGAACTTGGGTCCCTGTCTCCTCCGTCCAAGGGGTCTGTTCAGGTACAGATGTCAGTGGGTGGGCAATCTGGGGAAATTGTGATAGCTGTCTTCTTATTCGCTTTGCCTTGTGAATAAAACTCGTATGTTTCAGCCTTCCCCTTGCCAGGTCTCCTAGCTTCTCTTTCTTTGGTTGATTCTCTATGCTGTTGAATTTCTCTGCCTGGATTGCCACCTTGGTTTCTCTTCGTTCTGCAAGTGTTATATTAACATTCGAAGCAGAGTGTTTGTTTCCTGCTTCTTATAATCTAATACATTACATATATCAAATAATATTCCATAATGTGACATAGTGAGGAAATGATGATGGTGGGGGGGGGGGGGGGGGTTGTTGATATCAGGAATCTGTTTTTGGGTTTTTAAAAGTCGGCAGCTGTGAGATAATGAGAAATGTACAAAATAAACCATGGATTATAAAAAGGATTGCTGCTTTTTTTTGAAGGAGCTTCTCGAATTGATGGGGTTGTATACCAAACCCAAGTCCAAGTCAGATGAGAAAATCATTCAAGCAGCCTCCAAGTTCATGCGAGACTTATATGAAAGCCTGAAAGATGCTGATTTTGGAGACCATACAGCAGATGATACACACATACACATCAGTGACAGTTTAAACGCATCAGCACTTGGATTAGACCCAGTGAAAGTTGATGGTGCAGATGTAATCGTCAGTTTTGTTAATAATGGTAAGTCATATTTTGTGCTGCTTCACAACAGCGCCCTGGTATTTATGGGAAAGGTTGTTTTTTTTGTTGTTTTCCAAGATCGTAACTTTTGTTAGAAATTCATGCGAACAAGGAAAGTAATAATTGATAATCTACTTTATGAAATGAACAAAGGCACAGCCTGAGATGATTATGGGCAATAATTGACACATGGCTTGAAAATGGTTCACTGTGCATGTGCTTCCTGCAGTGGTCAGCCAATAAGACAATCCCAGGATTGGAAAATCAGGGGGGTCAGTCAGAGATTAGCTAAGCTTCCAGGAGTAGAAAATTGTAAAAGAAAAATAAAATGCATGGCGTGACTCATTTTTACATTTAATTCGAAAGTGATCACAGGGGTGCATGTAATGTGTGTTTCAAGCCTTGTCCTTTATGGCTACATATTATTCTAACAAGTTACAAGTGTAGAAAAAATATGGATTATTTATTTATCTTTCACTTGGGGGTTGATGTAGGAACTAGGATCGAAGATTTCATAAGAGGGTCGACACTTAAAAGTATTAACCCTCGTCCCGCGTTGAGTGAACTCGTCTACGTAACACCCCGTGCGGGGATAGCCAGCAGCCAGTCAGCCGATCGTTCGCGTGTTGCCGATAACCTCGGCGGTCGGGTCAATCGGGTCCTTGTGAACACGTGTCTCGCGTATACTTCAGGACGCAATAACAACAATAGTGGTGGATAAATCGTAAGGGACCTCTATGATATTTGGATAAAGTACTTGTGATGATATGCAGTAGGTTTTATTGTGAAATGGAAGGCCCAAATCAAGAATTTTCTGCATTTACATGCCGTTTAACACACGTTTTATCATTTTCCCAAGACCGCTGCGCCTTTTCTGTCCCTAAGTCAGGCCATTCAGGTGAACAAATTATTTTTTAAGCCATTCACTTAATTTACTAACCACATGTATCGTGACATTGCCTTCTCCCTCCTCTACTATGTAAAGCGTCCACGTACTATGATGTTACTTTTAGCGAGAGATTTGATTTCCAGTTCCAGGTCGTAGAGCACATACATGTACTGAAAAGCGGTTTAACCAAAGGAACACAATATCTCTCTAATTACCACATCAAATAAAGACAACGACCAATAACAAAGTCAGTCATTTTCACCCAGTTTTCCCTGATGAAAAACCTACAGACAGACGCCCTTATGCAGCATGCCCTAATATTACACCAGAATTCATAATTACAGACGTAGAACGGCGTCTCAAATACGCACATGGCCCCTTTCTTCTCATTTCACACGTAGACGACAACCAGCATCAAAGTAAAAGTTTCCCCAAGATTTTCCCCAGTTCAAACTTCAGACCGTCAGTACCATTACACGAGTATGGCGAATAGTTGCATCGTAATCAACGTAATCAGACGATACCATTTTGTTAGATATAGTAGGGGTGACAGGATAGATAAACACGCGAAAATAGTGTGGGGAAAAAAAAACGTGAAGAAAAAACAACAACAACAGCCTTGACAACCGAATAAACAAAGCGCGAGGCGCACCGTAGCTATACAAAAATGTGGCCTCCCGCAGGACCCGCGGTTAAGCGTGTCGGACAAAATAATGGCCTCGCGTGTTGCGCGGGGAGGCCAATATAGTGGCCTCCCGCAGGACTAGGGTTAATACTCTTAGTAATGAAACGTGTCATTCTTATTTCGAATCTGTTGGAAGCGAACATACAAGTTTACTCATGTCTACAATAAAAACCGGTATGGGATTGACTGAACATTTGGATAGATGGACAAATTGCATGTAAGTGAGTGGATTAATATGACCTTAACTTTCTTCTTGTGCAAAAGCTCTCATTAACAGTATGAGTAAGAAGTGAAAATGTTAGGGTAAGAATAAAGATGTAAGAATGACATGCATATTATAGATTGTTTTTGTGAACATCTGATTTGTAATAAGTATGCTGGAAATATGCACAAAAAGTATTTCTACAGAAGTTCTTACGATGCGCAAGAAAATCAACTTTCTCTCATGTTGCAATAGAAAATCAGCTCCCTCAACACCAAAAGTAATGCAAAGAAAGATAATGATAGGAGGAAGGACTTAGTAAATAAATTTGTCTTGAATCTTAGTTAAGTTTGCATGACCCCAGTCATACAAGAAGAATTTTAATCTGTTAGCAAAATTTTAGCTTGACATTTCAAAATGGTATCAGAAATGATGAAAAGCACACGTGATTGACAATACTGATAATATGAGAAAGACTGTAAACATAGTATTTCTCAAACACAGTCACCGTAAATGTGAAATTTCACGATTCCTGTATTCTTTCTCTCTGGGCCATAGTAGTCCCTGTCAGAGGAAACTGTAAGGATGGATGTCATCGTGGCAACATTATCTTTCAATCATGCCTTTGTCATTATTTTCAGTGCGGAAGGTCCCCCATCTTCGACATGAGAGAGACAGTACCTTCTATTTTGACTTCAGTGAAGTATCAGTTGGAGAGCAGCTGAAAGCGGCAGAACTAAGACTTTACAAAGATGTTGCACATAAGCTCAGTTCAGGAACATTCACCTTGAACTTGTACAGCATTAAACAAGGTCCAGAGTGGGAGTAAGTACTCACCTGCAGTAGTTTGGTCAGATGCTTTGTCCAATGTTTGTTTGTGAATTGTGATGGAAGTACAATATCATAAAATCAGCAATACCTTTAATGCATGAGTGAATTTATTTACAAAAGAAGGAAGGGATCTGCAGTTTATTTTTGGACCTAAGAAAGCATGAAAACTGAATTCAAATAGAACACAATAAATGAAGAGTTGCGTGTCATTCTGTTGATTTTTCACAAACAAATCATCTTTAATATTAATTTGAGGATCAGACAGATAGATAAGATAAAATTAATTCATGTATTACAGGAGTATGGAATGAAAAGGAGAAAAAACATCTACATCTAAGGGTGGTATCGTGAATTATTGGAATAACAAAAGAAGGAATTGCATTTATGTTGAAATGCTTTAGGGACAGGGAAGGAAGAGCTTGTTCACAGGCATAATTAATGGATAGCTTATTCTGTGATTAAAAAATCAATACCAATATTTTGACATGTGGGAGATAATGATTAAAATCATTTTGTATTTTACAAAAACTTCGAAATATTCAAAGGATCCATAAAAGAACAATGTGCGTCAGGTATTCCACAATATTGATGTATGTATTTGTTTCATTCTGTCAGTGAAAGAGTTCTCCAGCTGGAGTCAAGTCAAAATGTGCAGTGGGACAAGAGTGGATGGCTAACGTTGGATGCTACCAAAGCAGCTGAAAACTGGACGTATTTTCCTCACATGAACAAGGGACTATACTTGAAGGTTGTAGATGAAGATGGTAAGTGTTAAAACGACAGGCTTGAAACTTTAAATATTTTTGTTTGACATAGTATACATTGTGTAAAAGTTAATCCAAATGTCAGAAGATGGCATGATGCTGCTGATTTGACAGTTTAGTCCGGCCAAACCTGGCCTTTAAATATGGCTTGCGATTTGTTCAGCCTGGCGGAATTTGGCTTTGTCTATGAAGTCGCCATGTGTTCAAGCCGGCCGGCCAGTGTCCCCCAGTCTTGTATACAATTTTGAGAGGGAGAACAATGCATGAATTGCTATAAATAGTAAATGATATCACCAGGTAATCTTCAGATGCCCACTGACCCAGTTTGAACTGTAAAGCGTGGGTTAGGCCTACGAGTAATGTATTGTATTGCACATGGTCATCCAACAGGCCTGTTCTCCCTCTAAGTGTACATCATGTATTGGTCAGTATACGCTTGTAGTACATAGTACATGCATGCACTAGCGTGGTGCCTTTGTGTGGGTAGTGTTGTATGCTTGAATAACAAACGGGATGGGATGCGATAGTGTGTAATACGTGTATTGTCCGTCTGTCTCAGTGGTCCCCGTTCAGCATTTCACGTTCACAAAACAAAAACAAGAAGATTTCGGCATTCCGGTGTAAATAGGTTTATCTTTTAGTTTATTCATTTCTCAATAAGTATGTCAAAATTCATTATCATAGATGCGACATGTGGCTACAATTTCCAATTTAGTGAAGGCACGCAGCAGCAGCGGCGGTAACCACTAGGGCTGGAAAATGTAAACAAATCAGGTCGACCACATAGCCAGGAAGTTGGCCATTAGAGTGCTTCACAAGTAGCCAGATTAGAAACACAAAAGGGTTAATGCCCAGCTTTACTATTCTTGCAATCATTTGCCACCCTATGTGATGAAAATGGATAAGCTTGAGTTTCCTGTTAGCACTGCTGAATACATTCCTGCTATCCTGTGAAATGTGATCATGGTTGTATTATTATGTGAGAGAAGAGAGTAGAGTGCTTCATGGAATTTCCCATCTTACATGGACCAGAATAGTTATTTGTATAGTGTTGTTTGTTTCAATCATAATGCATTTGTGAGGCGGCCTGAGAAAACAAGGCAGATGGTGAAAATTCAAATTTGAGATGACACTTTACTCTGTTGCAGCAATCATTTCTGAACACAATACAGTTGAAATTTCTGAAATATCTCACTTTTGGACGAAGTTATGCACATTTGAAGGCAGTGAGTGGCCCACCAAAAGTTAAAAAGTGAAGTCAAAGTTTTTCCTCTTGACAAGGGAAACTTCTCACTGACACAATGTGGCTGTCGACAGCAAATACTCTGAAAACTTGCAGAAATGCACACATATCACAAAAATCAGTTAGGAGAATTGTTCATCCTCATTTTATTTAATTAATTGGAAACAGTGGGGATCTAATAATGGTAACACCAAATGGTAAACATTTTTGTACTTCTTTTGACTTCAAGGTGTCCACACTGCCCCGCCA
The DNA here is from genome assembly GCA_963931925.1 of Onchidella celtica. Lineage (NCBI taxonomy): Eukaryota > Metazoa > Mollusca > Gastropoda > Systellommatophora > Onchidiidae > Onchidella > Onchidella celtica. The sequence goes on along the minus strand of OZ007579.1, from coordinate 21,467,119 downwards.
AAGGGCCGAAATTACTTTTTGGCATAATTAAATTTTAGACCAACATTACAGGGTTACCAGTGCTGCATGTTTATTAAACCAACATGTATCGTACATCAAAATGAAATACAATTCTTCCTCTGTCAGAATATACTATCTTTTGTATTGTTTAATGTGCGTAGCAGTGTGGTTTTATTGCTTGAACACAAGATAGGCATGCTGTTTTCGCTCGGACCCTCACATATCAATTTGACCCCTTCATAGCAGAGGATCGCAAAGCATCACACCTCAGTAGGGCACATTTGAAAATAACTCACACAGAAAGCCAGATTAATACAGTTTAATTCAATGTATTTTTCATTGTGTTTTGAGTTGAAATTCCTTTGAAAATCATCTGTTGAAAAGTTTGTCGACCAAGAAAGTGGTGGAAACAATAATAGACCAGAATCAAAATTATACGCAAATGAACCTCAGCCTTTGTACAATATCTGTCTGCCAAAATCAAACAAGGGACATGTTTTGCATGAAGCACTGACAGTTTCTATAGACCCACCCTATGCTTAATTTTGCCACCTTTCTCTGAAGCTCAATGCTAAGAACACATGGTTGATGCCCTTTTCAATTTGAAAAAAAAAAAACAATCTTTTTGTCTTCCTTGTAAGAGTTCACAAAAATTTGATGTCGGATGAAGTTGATGACTAAAAAAAGTAAAATGAGAAGCTCATTATATTTGTACCTCTCGAAAAAAATTGAGTACACCTCCTTGACATGGAAACTGAGAATTTTCAATGCTGTGACTTCATCAGCCGTCATTTTCTGTGGAGTCAAAGCTGGACTATCGTGCAGTTCACAAAAGGTAGCAAATTCAAGGTGTTCTTTCACTTTTGAGACCTTTAAACCCTTATGCCAGAATAGTAAATTTGGTATAAAAAATTCCTAGAAAGGCAAGCTCCATCAGATTAGACAGTAGCTAGTCAGTTGTGATCAAAAGTAAAAATCAGTTTGGACTACTTACTCAATGTGACAATTTATATTCTTAAGCATTTAGAATAGTGAAAAAGAGCGGAAAAGGATGAAAGAAGCTTCTGCAAATTACCATGTCAACACAGTTGACCTTTGCAAAAATGTAACTTGAAAGGGGTTAGAAAATAATTTTTTAAATATAGTCTGGATATAGGTAGTCCAAACCAAATTTAATATTTAACCCAATAACTTAGGTGCTATCGCCATATTATAGAGCTTGTGATTCTGGTTACAACACTTTTTATTTCATGAAAATCCATTTGCAAACAAAAAAGTTATGGCAATTTGAAAATTGCAAAAATACATACAAATTTGTCACATTTTCAAATTTGACAAACCCTTGAATTCGACGTGCAACTATTGCGCCATTAATACTCAAAACAGCGATAAACTCATTCATATTAAGTGGAAAGTTTCCATAATATTGGCTAATTTTTTTTCAAACACTCACGCCACATACTTTTTTTAAAAAATAGGGCTCAATTTTGGCGATATTAAGGTAAATTTTGCTCGATTTCACGAGCGTGAAAATCAGGATTTTTGGCATGTTTACAAAACCATAACTTTTGATCTAATTGAGATAGAAAGACATATCATACATCAAATTAATCAGAATTTCAAGCTCTACAGTGTGGTATTAGTTTCAAGATAGCTGTGATAAATATGTTTATTCTAATCTTCTCCAAAGTTGAAAATTATGAGCCAATAGCTGGCGCGCGGCGCGGCCCGACTAGGCAGGCTATCATGCCTTGCTCAGCATGTGTGTTGTGTGTTGTCTAAAATTTGGTGACCTTTGTTTGGAGTCTCGCAAAGCAATCAGGGAGCTAGTTTCATATGAGAATAGTTGATTTTTAAAAGAAAAAAGGTCTGTCTTTATTGTGATCAATTTTTGAAAGCTGAGTTTTTTTCCAATCATGCAGAAAAATACGTTTAGATTATTTACTTGAATTTTTCAACGGGAAGTCGGCATCATACCGCCGTGAAAAATATACGAAAATAAATGTCTATTTTTGCTTTTTCAGAATAAGGCCACTTCACTGGTGTGCCCAATGCGTGATTAGTTTGCGAAGCGTTTGAAGAACGTCAGTCCGAAAATCTCGTTCTGGTTCGAGCAGATTGCACGCAAGACGGCCGCGATGGTGGGGTTTATAGCCAGCGCACAGAAATTGCTACTGGCTATCTTTCATTAAATTAATAACACTGTTTGAAAGAAGAAAAGTTGATCTTTTCAATGATACCAAACACATTTATGATTGAGTTACGGTTATCGTGATACTAGCGTGGGAAAGATCGATGTTTTTACAAAATCGGCCGTCGAGAGTACGCTCGGCAGGCGGGTTTGCACTACCTACTGGATATATAAATCTTTAAAAGCTATTGAGACAATCTTTAGAAATGGTTTAAGATGCCAGTCATGCCAAACCCAGTTTTGACCTGAGGTAATTTTATTACCACTTTTGCCTTATATCACAAAACATAATCCAGCAACAACAGCCCTGTTTTCTCAGTCAAAATTGGGCAAAAAGAAAAGGTTGTATGTTGCGAAACCCTGCGTGAGAAATACACAAAAAATACACAAAATTTTCGGCTTTCGCCTTTTTCAAGTGAAAAAAATTGAACAGTAAAACTAAAAGATTTCAACAGGAAATTTATAGAAACGAAACGAAACAGGTGACTTAACTGCGAGTTCTTGCTTCGTTAGCAGCACCAAAGCACGTCCGTTTTTCTGTGGTTTTTATGATGTTTCGTCAATTCCTGTTTTCTCAGGCACTACATATTTTATTTGTTGTTGCTGACAGTGAACAGGTTACCTTCATTTCATAGTATTATTGTAAAACTGTTTTCAATATATATAATAGTGTGGCATACTCAGTGAGGTTCACCCCATTGCTTTCCCCAATTTATTGGATATTCTTTGTCATTGGAATTAAAGTTGCTTTGAGATGCGCATCAAAATTTTCCTACATTGGTTTGTCACAAACAAATAAAATGTTCTAATGGTTATTAATAGTGATTAGACTTACATAAATTTATGATTTTATCGTCAGATAAGGAACACAATCCGCAGGACATTGGCATTGTTGGGAGGAGAGGTCCTGCAGATAAACAGTCATTCCTAGTTGGCTACATGGCTATGTCAAGACAGCTATTGTCAAGAAGAACAAGGTCAATACGCAATAAGAGATGGTCAGACAAAGATGATGTTTCCTATGCAGACAATCCATATGCAGAATACACAAGAACAGGTAATACAGCCTCACTGAACAGGTCTTTTAATAAAATGGAAATCATGTGCAAAATTTACTTGAGGAATGTATGCACGATTAAGACTCTTCAACCCCTTGGCCCTTGCATCGCCCGCTATACAGCGCCATTCACCCACCCTCACATCGCCTACTATCAGCCATATCCAACATCGTTTCGGTATAATACTATACTAGACTACATCACAAAATCAATTCGACTGGCTGCATGAGTTAGTTGGCCATATTCTGAAGTGGCTTCCCTGGATTCCGATACAAATTTGAGCACAATACAGTATCTTTTACTGAAAAGAAATTACACACTGTTGAAGCAGAGCTGTCAGAATGGCATTTTAGTTCCTCTCCAACGTGCTCCGAGAGACCCAATCTATGCCAGGTTGTGATGATATTGATCAAGATAATTCTTGTATGATGGGGCAGAGGGTAATGAAGACGAAAGTAACAACATTTTAGGTGCATTGGAGAGTCATTCAGAGTGAAGAGTCAATTCAGAGATCTAGGTCTAGATCTGCACGTATTTGAAGGTGACGGCAGTCATACATCTAATGAATGGACCTCTCAGCTGTCAGAAGTAATTGTTTAAATGAGTTTGATAGGTATGATACTAATGTATTACACAATCTTTTCAAACAGTCATGTTTTATGGAAATTGCTAAGAAATGAATGTTATATGAATTTTTTTAAAGCGCCGCCCATAATTTTGACGCAATTATTTCCCTTTATGTGAGGAAAGGAAGTGGGGGGGGGGGGGGGGGGTCTGTTGGCAGCAGTTGTGAGGGGCACATGTGATGATAATTACAACCAAGAGTTGGCAGATTATGATTGTGATGAATATGTCATAAAGATATCATCATTGCTTTTCAGTTTTTGTAAAAGTTGGATGTTCAGGCAAAGCTATCTTTTATACACTTCTCTTGTTATCTGGACAGGTTATTCACGGTACAGATCACACAACAACTGCCAGAGACACAATTTGTACATCAATTTTCGAGATATTGGATTTGACAGCGAGGTATGTCACCTTGACATTGTTAGACATTTTTTTTACTGCAGTTATTGTCTTTGCCTTCTAATTTTAATTTACAGTGGAACAAGGCATCCTGTGCCTGCTTTATATTCTCTCAAACAAGTATTTCTCTGTGATAGTCCACTTTTTCTCTTTAGAGCAAAATTTCAGATGTGGCAGAGAACAGTATTTCTGTGTCAGTGACTAGCAGGATACTGTGGCCTTGTATTGCATACCAAAGTATGGTACTTTTGTTGTGTGTTTTCTCTTTGGAGGCATTAACCAGTTGGGACAGAGCACTTCATATGACACAGTAGATTTTTTTTTATACATTTCACTAAGAAAATCTTCAGTAGATTTCTTTAGTGCACCGATAAGTGGGTAAATGAAGGAATTATATCCAAATACATTGCAGTGAAACAGTATAACTGGCTGTCCTCTTATTTATAGTACATGCTGTATTGTATCAATGGTAGGTAAATGGACATGACTATAAAGTGTGCCATACTATAGTAATAGAGAATGAGGGGAAAAGGAGTGTTTCCAGTACTGCAACAAAAGCAAAGGTTGAAAATTTGAGAGATTGTAGTGTTCGTATCACAGAAATTCTATGTCACCTTTACTCACTGGAGACAGACCTATTTAAGTTATAGGCAGTCAGCTTTAGGTGTTACCATAGATATACATTAGTGAACTAGATTCCACGCGTCGCTTCGCCAGCTGTCTCTTTCCCTGCTTCCCGACTCGAGCCGGAATGGTCCGCATTGAAACCCCATCTCACCATCGCGGTGTGGGCTGAGCGCTCGATGCTGGCCTAATCCAGCCTAGGTAATGGGTTGAAAAATAGGGGTGATTGTGATTGATTTTGTAACTTTCATTTGTTTATAGTCACTCACATACCATTTCCGTACACTATGACATAAAATTGAATAAAATTCCTCGATTGAAAACAACAACAAAAAAACAACACCAGACAGATTCAACCGACACAACTCACCACAACTACAAAGTAAATCCTATGGTGTTATAGTGCATGACACGGTGCGAGAGGGTGGGGTAAGCCTAGAGGGAAGACCATAGATGATGAGAATAGATAGATAGATAGATAGATAGATAGATAGATAGATAGATAGATAGATAGATAGATAGAACAGACAGACAGATAAACCTTAGAGAGACAGTGACAGAAACAGATAGAGAGAGAGATATAGAGAGAAAGAGAGAGAGAGAAGCGAGAGAGAGATAAAATAGATAGGTAAGATAGATAGCTAGATAGATAGATAGGAACAGGTAGGATCAGATCAGATCAGAATAGATCCGAATAGATCAGATCAGAATAGATCAGATCAGATCAGAATAGATCAGATCAGATCAGAATAGATAAGATCAGATCAGAATAGATCCAAATAGAACAGATCAGATCAGAATAGAATATATCAGAATAGATCCGAATAGATCAGAATAGATAACAGAACAGATCGAAATGGATCAGAATAGATCAGATCAGATCAGAATAGATCAGATACTATCAGAATAGATCAGAATTGATCAGATCAAATCAGAATAGTTCAGATCAGAATAGATCAGATCAGAACAGATCAGAATATAGAATAGATCAGATGAAAATAGAAAGTTGAGATAAATAGAATAGATAGATAGAATAAATAGAATAGATAGATGGAATAGACAGACAAATAGATAGATAGATAGATAGATAGATAGATAGATAGCTAGTACACAGACAGACAGACAGATAGAAAGATAAACTTTCTCATAGACAAAGGCCTACAAACCGTTTACAAACACGATGACTCAAATAATGAGTCGCGACCCACCCCAAGATGGCCGCCAGCGCCTTCTAACAATCCCATTCAGTCCCTGGCGTGTCTGGGCATTGGGTGTTACAGACATCAGAATGATTGTTTTTACACTGGGACTGAGGATTTGTGGGTATTATTAAAAAATCACTCTATCTGTAATGTTGGTATCAGCCAAAGGTATTAAAGAAAAACATGCTGATATCGTCTTATTTTTCCTCTCTTTCAGTTTTTGATTGCTCCAGAAGGATATTCTGCTTTCTACTGTGCAGGTGATTGCACGTTCCCACTTGGTATCCACATGAATGCCACTAATCATGCAATTGTGCAAACACTTGTCCATTTGATGCAACCTTATCAAGTACCTAAGCCATGCTGTGCTCCTACAAAATTTGGAACTATTACACTTCTGTATTATGATGATAATTCAAGTGTTGTATTGAAGAGATTCAGAGAAATGATAGTGAAAGCATGTGGCTGTCATTAAGTGCATGTAAGTGCAGTAGAGAACTGGCACTTGGAAGGTAAAAATTCTGACCATGAAATTTTGGCTGTGAGAGATGATTTTGCAAGTGCAGGTGATTTGTGCACTCTATAAAGTTTAGAATGGGAAGTGGCAATCTCAGTTTTATCTTCAGTATACTGCTTAAAAATTGTATTTTTATTTCTATGTGGTTTCTAATTACTGAGTGACCATGTACAGTGAGCATGACTGTCTTCTTTTATATTCAAGGACACTAAATTTACTCCGGTCTACTTAATCAAGTTGCCATTGATAATTGCTTCTTTAGTTTGTGCTCAGTTCAAAATATATGTTTCAGGCGTATTTGGTTTTTGTTCCAGAATGCAGAAAAGTCTGTCACGTTAATTAATATTATGATGTGGAGCCAAATGAGTTTTACATGGTACAGAAATATTCACTGCCAGCTTTACATTCAGATACTGTATTAAAAATGAATGAGTAATTAATTATATTTTTGCTTTTTCTTTGTTATGAATTTTGTTAGTTTTTCCCCGATTAAGTGTACATTATGTACTCATCGGAGAGGAAATGTCTGGGGGTGGGATCACTGTAATTGTACAGAAACAAAGTTCATTATGTACAAGATCTGATATGTCTGCTTCACTTTATTTGTTGTCTTGTGTGGCATTTGCTGCACCTAATGAAATCTGAAGAAATTTTGTGAAGAACCGTGCCTTATTGTAAACGGCATCTGCAGGCTGCTTTCATTTGCAAACTTATCAGCATTAATTTTTTTATACATAAATGTATATGGCTTTCATGATTGTTAATATACTTTGTTTGTCTTTGAATGTTATTCGTGTTGACTTGCAAAATGCTGTGCCTAATTACATGTGCTTCAAACATATCAATCAAAATATTGTACTGAATTTTTTGCATTTGACTGGCGGCCATTAGTTTGAAAATGTTGGGAACTCATTAACTCAGTCCTTTATACAATGGCCTCTGAGATGCCTGCATGTTATTGTTAAGGATAAGCATGTAACTGTGGTTCATTCTTTCTGGCACAGCCTGGGCACCTCTGTGACTACTTCAAAGTGGATGTACATGAACAAAAGTTAAATTTTGAAAATGCCAAAACATTTCTTCAAATCAGGCCATGTTTGATACTAGGATCAGATAGTCACACACTGGGAATTGCTGCTGGTGGGAAAGTAGGCATTAAGTAAATTCTATGCCAACTTGGGAACCTTCTCTTTTGTTGTTTTTAAAAAAAAAATAGTAGGCTACTTTCACCAGCTTATGAGTCAATAACACGAGTGTTGGCAGGAGTCATAGCGAAACAAATGTATAAGCTTGTTGAACTGAAAGAATTTAGTTAAAACCATTCCCCAATACTATTTATGGAAAACAAGATGTTCATCTCCTTTAGTGAGTGCAAGACAAAGTAGACATATGTGGGTTGTTGCTTTTTTAAATAAAGATGAAATATGTTGCTTCATATTTTAAAAGGTCCTCACATACATTTTATGAAAGCAAAACTAGGAAAAGAGGGCATGTACATTGCTTGATATTCAAATCAGCCAGCACATAATTGCAAAACCTACAAAATGGGATGTGCATCCAAAGAATGAAAGATACAGATGAGGACTTCAGATTGCTATTCAGATTGTTGCATGATAGTTTAGCTACAACCTTGGACTGATTTAACTCTTTCCCTAAGGGCCAGCATTCCACATCTGGACGGAGCACCGGTTGGGTTTATAAGCCACACTGCACTGTGCATTTTTAAACAAAGATCGCCTTACTGCACATCATCTGTCCGAACTATACACTTATGGCACACATGGTATTACTGGACACGCTAGGACAAAGGAAGCTTTACAAAAAATTATGTTTTTAAGGTTAAACGTCACGGGATGTTAATTTCCAGTACAGCGGTCAAGGAATACCTTTACAACGTCACAACGCAGGCTACATTGTACTGGCTGCCGCTAGGGAAGCGTGCGACACAATGTGCGTTGTACCGTAGGGAAAGAGTTAACGGCCCAGTTCCATTTATGAGGATCTGGTGCTTGTTGTTCTTTTTTTTTTTTTAATTTCCACATTTAAATCCCAATGTATACATGTGCATAGCTGCCAAGCGTCCCGTTTTTTACGGAACAAGTCCGTATTTCAGGCCTTGAGTTCGTCTATCCGTTTTTGGTCCAAAAAATCCGTACTTTGACATTTGGCCTAAAAAATAAAAAACATTGGCCCTTTTTGAAAAAAAATCTGGAAAAAAGCTCTTGTGCGTCGGAAGTTATCATTTTGAGATTGGAATAAGGTGATTTTAAGGAAGTGCATATCCGTACAACATGTTTACCAAAAAGCTTGACTGGTGAAGGTTTGCTGAAACAAAACTTGGTAAGGTGTTCACGAATTTAAAGTGACAACACATGGAATAGTCAGATGGACCTCGGTGCGTGAGGGTCTAGTCAGTTTGTATCAATGGGCGGGAGTCAGATTGACTAATCAGGCGAAAAGGGGTTGGGGTAGCCATTGGTGATCGACGTACACTCAAGTATATTATTAGCGCAGATCACGCAACCTCCGAGCTTAAGTCGGATTGTTTTGCTACTAAGCTGATTCATATTTTTAAAAACTATGCAAATTAACAAGGTCAGCAATATAGTATTCTGGTTTGTGTTCTACGTCATCGAATTGTGTGCGTTGTACGGATATGCACTGTCCATGCGCTTCCGATTTTTAAACACTTTATAATGCTTTAATTTGTAAATTTTCTATCCAGGAGAGCTCATTTTTCACCTCAAAATTGGCTTAAAATTGTTTTTGGATAGGGGGCGTTGCCCCCCCCCCCCCCCTTTCCCCTGCCGGGCCTTGGGCAGCCCCTGTGCCCCGGCCTTGTTCCTTATTTTCATTTTCAAAACTTGGCAGCTATGCATGTGTAACATTGATGAAAACATTATTGTTCATTTGAAAATAAGTTCTGGTAAAAATTTGTCCTTTGTTCAGTTTCAGTTGTCTTTTTCAACACTCCCCAGCTGAGTTTTAAAAAGTTTTAATATGTAACTGACATTTAAGTTTTATTGTAAAGTTATTTTCAACAGGTTGGGTGAAAACCATTGATTTCTTAGGATGAGTATTAGCATTACACTGAAAATGAAAATATGATCTGATGGTTATGAAGCTGGAAGATACCCAACATGAGAAGTTGCCATAGAACTAGTATGTATCACATTTCAGCGATAATTTATTGTAGTAAATGATAAACTGAATGAACACAGAGTGTGGAGAAAGCATCCATTGCACACAAACTTTAGGATGCATTACAAATGCTGCAAGCCAAAGCTTAGCTTTTTTATGATTTATGCTGAGATGATAGAAAATGGTACTCAAGTCAGTTAAGCAAAACAGATGATACCATTCTTTAGTCGTGGGCCAGTCTGGATGTTCTATGCCAGGGGTCACCAAACTACGGCATCCGGCCCGCGACGTCAGTTCATCCGGCCAGCCATGGTACTTGATTTTGTTTGATAAAACCAGGGATATCTAGAGCTACGAGATGGACAAGCTTCCTTAAACCAAGATTCCTCAATACAAGTGAGGGTTTAAAGCCAGGCCTTAGGCCTGCGCTTGTAAGTCTGTCAGTTATCCGGCCCTCTGTGAAAAAAAGTTTGGTGACCCCTGTTCTATGCATTTAAGGTGTAAATATTTATATTTTATGATAAAATCTTGCTTAACAGGTTGTGCTGCTCCTATTTTTCTTGCACTTTTATTTACAGAAATTATTAATTTATACACTAGAATATACATGTGTATACATGTAATTAATTGATTTATACCTGATGAAAAGTAGCTTGTAAAAATTATGAACTTGTAAATCAAGGCTTTTTTTGAAGGTTGTTAAACCAAATTCTTAAACATGCCTGTGTTAAAGAACTGGGTTTTGTCATGAGATGTCTATTCAAACTGATAATTGACCGTGAATATTAAAAACACAGGTACATGTACTATACACTTCAGCATTTGGAATCATAATAATACTAAGACAATCAGAAAATTTATGTAGACCATTTGTTAGGTAGGTGAACTAAATTGCAAACTTAAGGACTCATTTGGTAGGGTTGACAAAAGAGCTGATATTTGTAGCAGTAGATAGGATGTGGTACAAAGCTTTACTGTTTTAGTTAAATCTTTAATAACCCAGTGGCTTTAGTCATTGTTTGCTGATAACTGGGCTATTTGCCTGCTACTGGTCTTACAATGCATCCTGATTATTGTGTTCTAAGAATTTTGTTATTATTATATGCCCTTATGATTGTTGAAATTCAGTTTTATAAAATGTTTCGTATCACTTAAAACTTACCTCAGAATTTTACTTTGCCATGACTACAAGTTTAATGACTGTATACAGTTTGTATAGAGGTTAATCTCATATTTTTAAAGCTTCTATTTTGTTTTTTTTGTAGAAGGAAGTAAAAGCATTTATGAATTCTTGTAACTAATTCCTGTGTTTTTGTTTCTCACACCTACATTGTCATCTAGCTTACTGGTCTTAGTTAGGTCTACACATGTATAACATTAAGTCAACAGAGAAAATATTTGTAAATTTCTGTGTTTTTCCCAGATACCAGATATCAGTGTTGTCTAAAATTTCTTACATTGAGTCCACTGTTTCATAATGGCAGCACACGTTTTCATATTTGAACATCAAGGCTAGGTTTCAGTGTGACAGATTAAGTTTAGTTGTACATTGAAGTGTGTGGAACATTTGCATCTAATGAAATGGTAACTTTGAACCAAATAATGGAACAGCAGTGAAAATCTGTGCATCATGGAAGATTTATAAAAGCAGAATAGCCGAGCCAAGTGGTTTCCTCAGCATCTTGATTTGCATTATTTTCTGGGGAGTGGCCATATTTTTTAAAGATGACACCATCATTGAAAACACGGACAGGAAAAGCTTGGAATGTTAGATTGTTTTGTAAAATGTCATGTGGAAAGGGTAGGGATCAACCTTGGAAATTGTCTCAACTGAGCATAATACTTGTGTATACCGGTATGTAGGCTACCCAGAATTTCATTCATTCATCCATACTAAAATTTAAAAAACGAATTTTGGTGAAATTTTGTTTTTCGAGTTTTCAGTTCTTGTTACTGTGCTGCTACAGTAGTTTGAAGACAGGGATTCCTGTTTCAGTGGATTAATGCAGCATGGGAACAAAATTTTATGTTCAGTCATGAGTCATGCACTTCCATCCCACACATTCTGAGACTATATACACACGTACATGTATCACCCATTACATATCACGATAACATCAAGAAAGTCAGCCAGCTGGAAATAAGTGAACTAACTAGGAAAGCTAAGGACAGGATTGGGTGGAGGAGATTTTGTCGTGACATCCACTGTAGCAGCTAACATCGATGACGATGAAGCCGACAGGTGACAGGTGAGGTGACATGTATCAACATTCAGTTTGAACCCTGTGACTTACATAATTCACAAAAGTCGGTAAAAATCCTTCAAGTTCAAGTCTCTATTTCCAAAAGAGAAAAATTTACATTAAAAACTCCTTAAATCTGGAAATTTATATCAAAGTCCTTAAAAAGTCCTCAAAATATTTTGAACTTCAAAGTTAAAAATACATGTGGCCGGATTCAATTCTTCGAGTCCACTCTCGATGATCAGTGCCTGTACCTCTACACACAGTGCCGGTTAATGCGTGTTGTGTTTGTCCGGTATGTGTAGTAAAAGAAAAACTGACAGAGTGCCCATAAATAACCATGTGGATTCCTTTTGTTTGAATGGATGCTTCAACTGTTCAGAAAAGAAAAGCTGGTGCTAGTGTGGTTTCCCTCATCATTGGTTCTTTTCAGATGAAACTGCCAAGAAGAGAAGAATTTGAAACAGATACAAGCTGCTCACAAGTTCTTAATTTTTTTGCTATGGGTCGTTACAAAATAGTTTTCAAGACTGTTTGAACCAACTTGAGGGTGAATCATTTGTTTGTAAAGATTAATTTAAGCCAGACTGAACCTCTCTCTCTCTCTTTCTCTCTCTCTCTCAGAACCGTTTTCCTGATTTGAGCCCCGCAAACCAAGAGGCAGTCAAGTTGCAGTGTTTTGTCCCATCATGTAAACAATGGACCTTCAGCAAATTGTGTTGGGTTTTTTAAATTGCTTTTAAATTTTCATAAGACTAAATAGTAAAACTTTAAAAGTTTCATTTCGTCATTCTAAAGTGTGGCTCATATATATGCCACTTTAATTATAATTATGATTTTTGAAATCTTCCAGCGAAAGTTCGGGGAAGTGGTCTTTGTTCGCCTGAGTGTCCAGATGGCATTCCGTTATTCCACATTAAGCTCTTGATTCTCCAATTGTCTCAGCGTCTTCTGCAGTCTATGCTTTAGTTGCTGAGTGCCACTGGAAAATGCAGAAAACAACAGCTTATCTTCGTTGCTCAGCAGTTGGATCTACATATTACATTACAGTGTGGCACACGTGTATGATTTGGCATACTAAATCATATGAGATGATTTAAAAAAAAAATTAAACAGTGATGAAACAGTTGCAGATCACAAAAAGATGACTAAATTCTGCATGTATTTCTTTACAACATTGTCGTGACACCAGCTTTGAAAAAGACATCACATAATTATACAGGGTAAGTGGTGAGGTAGAATCGTCACGTGGATGTACCTCATACGTTCCAAATTTCTTTCGTTACATATAATAATATACTCACGCGTTTCGGACAGCATGTCGCTTCCTCTTTACAAATCTAATGTTTTCGTAATCGTTATTGTTGTCACTTTCCAGGAGAGCGGCCAAGTCCAGCTTCATTTCAGAGCGGCTGGCATCGCGCTTCCTCCTGGTCTCAGAATCGTCTTGTCCACCTCCCTTGTCAGTATCTGTGGTTCTCAGAAAGCCTTTAGTATTACTTTGTGACTTTAGTGAATATGAGCCAGCCTCCACATTTGAGACGTCGGCAGATGTTCTGTTTCCGGTAGAAGTAGCGTTTCCGCCACTGTCTACAGCGACAACATCCCCATCGTCACCAGCAGCCACGATGGTACCCGCCCTACCATCAATACCGCCATCCAAACCAGCATTGCTGAGGCCGAATGGGAGTGAGGGGCTCGGAGGGAGGGAAGTTGGGAATGGCGGGGGTGGGAAGGATGGGAATGGCGGGAGTGGGAAGGATGGGAATGGTTGGGGTGGGAAAGATGGGAATGGTGGAGGGGGAAATGAAGCGGGAATAGATGGCGAGGGAAATGGAAACTGTTTGTTGATCTGATCGGAGAAAGAATGAAATATTAATCAGTGTATCTTAATCTGCTATAATCTACCCTGTTTTACTGCACGTCTGCCATTCTGCTTCTGCATTGTACATGTACTACTACTACTACATGTCGTAGTACATATATTTTGATTATGTTTGGCTCATAGAATCTATGCTCCTTCCTTCCTTCACCCTAAACCTCCTTAATCATGAGCCTCGGGTAATTTTTGCCTTTTGGGGGGAGGGGGGGGGGGGCAGGTAAAAAAATGTATAACTTTGTTGTATGAAATTTTCTGGCAGTTGTCATTTCCTATCCTCTACTCCCTCACCTTGTGTACATTACTACACTCTGCAAGGTCCTTCCCGATGCAAGGGTCGTCGACGTCATCTGGTGGAAGAATATACATGTAGCATCAAACGGTCATTTATTTGACCGGAAGTGGTGAAAGAAAAAAGAGCTAGCTGTTTTAAAGTGAACCATAGATAAAGAAAGGACTTTTATATAATATGTGTGGGTGTGGACTTTGTATTTTGTATACTGTAACAGCTGAGGTTGTTCTAGCACGTTATAGTAGGGGGGAGTTAGTTGATCTAACTACAACCCTCTAGAAAACGAAACTATTACAGCTGTAGAACAAGTAAACACGAGATCCGACGATCGATTTAGTAATACTAAAGTTTAATAACTGTATACTGAACAATAAAATACTAGGAAGGCACCAGCGGACAACTAAATATCCTACGCCACACGAGAAGAAAAACTCACTTACTCACCGACCAACCCCTTACGTGGGTCTATAGATATTTCTGTAGAAAATTCCCGAAATTAATCTAACCTTTGCCCTCGCCCGAACACACAAACTAACCAATCACGTATCAATACTCACTAGGTTACATCACTCAAGGCCAAATCTGGCGAAAACATCTAGTTCTACGACCTTATCGAAATTTCAGGAATAATACTAATATTTACGAAAAGGGTCAACAACCGAGCGAGGAAAAAAAAACTACTCACAAGGAAGGGAGGGCAAGGTCACGGAGTTCACTTTGGCGAACGTCAACAATGAAAGAAAAAAAAAAGAAGTGAACACATGCTCAGTCACCAGTATGACAAGCAAAACGGGGGAGGGAAAGGGCTAGCTTGCAGATGCTACATATACATATATACTTTAATCCTATTTGGGAAATTTGCCTTGGTGTCTTTGCATGCCAGTTAAACTGGAGCTCAAAGGAAACGGCCCGGCTCGAATCATGGTAAACTAAAAGCCAACGTGTCTGGCCACACGCAGTCAGAGTCAGACTTTATCGCATCCTACACATTTCTACTTTTCTCTCTCTTCTTGTCAACTCAATTACATGTATTTGTTTTAGCATTTTAGTCTTTGGCATGAGTTCACAGCATCGGGGCATCGATAAAACAAACACATTTGACCATTGTCCCATGAATTAGCTCAGGCTACCGGCATGGGGGGAAAAAACCCTCTTCCGCCCGCCTTCCCCCACTCCGCCTTCTCTCCTTCGCTCCATATCCCTCCTTTACTTCCCCCTCTCTCAGACAGAGTCTAGTGTAACTGTGAAGCTAGATTCGCCCATTATTTTCCAAGTCCAACATTTAATGGAAAAAACTGTGACTTGGTAAAAAGTGTTCTACATAATTGTGTATACATGTATTTCAGTGTGTGGTTTCTGAGTACAGTATTCACGAATCATATTTTTCACCTCCAAGGACATAAAATTGCATTATATCTTGAAAGACAGTTAAGTAAAAACTATGAAGGCCGAAACCGGACAACAAATGCGAAGACGAAATGAATCGAACAAATAGGGCCTACATGTATGTATATTTGAAAAATGCACGCTTGGGTATCGGTAATCATCAATGGTAGGGTTATGATCTGGGTAGCAATTGTAACCTGTATGAACGTTTTGAAGCATACATTTTTGGCAATAAGTCTGTAACTGGTGCCAGGCATCAACAAGTCCTGAAGATGCTGAAATACTGTAGTATTGATGCAGAATGGCATTGATAAAGCACACGGGGACTTATTACATGTAATTGTATTCACACATGGATAATAATACTTGTATATAAAATTTTCAACATAGCATCAACCCATTTGGCCACCAAGTGCCAATTGTGTATCACTGCATGTATTTGCAGTTTTACAATGTGAATATCAATGGGAATGTAATTCTGTAGAATAATTATTGTAATATCACTGACCAGTTCTAATGACAAGTTCTCTTGATTTAAAGCTTACAATGGTATTCTGAGCCTTCATCATTGACTATCATAATTATATGGACAGAATCAATCATCACCACATAGTACTTCAACGAATTAGTTCACTTCTTACAAGATAACCGTTTTCTATATTGCATTGTAAAGTACAATTTTTTTTCTTCCAGAAGATGATACTGACTACTGACAGGTGAAATATGTGCATGTGTGCTTGTGTGCTGTTGCAGTAGAAAATACTGTTCAGTATTTGCAATAATTGTTTAAAACCACAAGTCAGGAATAAGTGGCGGAGGTCTTGGTTCGGACCGGCACTTTCCGGTACTAGAACGAGCATTCTCAAGGTGCACAATTGCACATCTGTCGGACGGTGCTCCCCCAGTTCAACAATATCAACTCGCGTCTCTCCGACCCCAAATTCAACGCAAAAAAAAGTAAGAAAAAAATGCAATAAAGGCTTTGATTGAACACATCCTAGGTAATATAACAGTCGCCCTGACAAACCTTAAAAGGAGAAAGGAAAAAAATAATTTTAAAAAATAATGATGCTTGAAGGGGATACATGTAAAATTATTTCTCTTTCCACAGAGGTCAGCATGAGACAATGCGTCTTCTGCTTAGCTCCTTGAGTGATGATCAGACTGAACCTGTGTTAGTCACTGTCATCTTCACAAAAAGCAGTTATCACAAGGCTACCTGATTCCTTCACTGTTCAGATGTGTAACTAACTCTAGCACTGACAAACAACTGATCGTGTGCCCTTTCAAGATTATTCCAGATCTGTTTGGAACTTGAAAGAAGAAAAAGAACAGCTCAACACAATTACAGAGGCCAGACTTACCAGCCAGTGTTCCACCTAGCAAGAGTAACAGTGTCAGCAATGATGTCATCATCACAGCACTGCGCGTGTTTGAGTCCACAGAGAGCATGATGTGCAGATCGACTGTGAATCACTTAAAACGTAGCTGTGATTTGCAACTCTCCACCTGGAAACTACAGAGAAAGAAAAAACATGTACATTCATAATTATGCTACGTGACAGCAATTCAAAAAGATCCCCCCCCCCCCCCAACAAACAAAAATGTTTTATTGTCTGGCCACACACAGTCAGACTTTATCGCACCCTACACATTTCTACTTTTCTCTATCTTCGTCCACCCTCCCTTCACGTTATCATCATCTATCTCAGTGTTTGCTACAGTGACGACGAGTTAACTGTTCCACATTTTCCCATCTGCTTACTTTTAGATTCGTTTGCAAAACTTTTTCCAGACCTGTACAAAACAACTTTTTTAGAATTTTACCAATGTGTTAAAATTATATGAATGTATTTAATTCTATGTTAAACTAAACAACTCTGAATACGAAACATAAATAAAAACGGAAGCCAACTAGATCGAGAAGGGCGCAAGGTGGCCGTTTTCGTGCCGACGCACTGTAAAACCCAAACTCAAACTCCCATCTGGGTTGCTTTTCACACAAACTCCGACAATTTGATTTTTAAAAAAAATGTTGCCTACTTCATTTCAAACTGCGACCACTTTGGCCGTTCTCTAGAGAATGTTTGACAGGGGTAGAAACAGTGTTGACTCTGCTCACATAGGTAAGGGCAGAATGTCCATACTCTTAAAATGATGCGATGAAGAAAACATTCAGTCAGATAATGAAATATTGTAAAGTAGACACTGATTTCTTAACTTCGGTACAACTGAAAGAAATGCGAATGGCAGAGACTGGCCAGTTCTGGCTAGAGTACTACTGTCACTAGACAGAAAGTCTTCTCAATACAGTGTCAACCTCCAGCAACAACAACTTCTGTGACTATGAATAAAACATGGAAGAGGTATGGACTTAATATTTTTTTAAAAAGTAACATAGTGTTCACGGAAAGGTCACAACAGGCAACAGAGAACGACAACAATGTAACAAACGGAGTCTGTAACTCACCTAAGAGGTCTAACTTTACTGGAAGATGGCGTTCAGGGAAAAAATGACCAAGAGATCGGGTCAGCAAAACCGCAGCTACAGTAATGGCACAATAAAACAGAAAATATGGTAGAAATCGAAGTTGGTGAAGACAGTGACAGATGTTACCCCTGGCGTAAGCATTAAGACGATTTAGATACGTTGGTCACCACTGTGCAAGTCGTACCCTTGCCGAGCTGTTATGTAAGTTATTACATGTAATAAGTATGAACAGTTGAGTGACTGAATCTATTCGCTTGCTCACCTAGTTGTTTGCTTGCTTGATTTAATATTAGACGATCTATTGAAGTCACCCACCTCAAAAAATCGGTACAAATGCCAAATTTTTGGATTTCAGTGGCCATTGAAAATCGAAGGATACCACTTGTAAAAAAAAAAAGAAAAAAAAGAAGAACACAAAAAGTTCAGAACAGGCCCTCTGTGTGGACTCAGGGAGTTCAATGCATAATGTCATTGAAAGGCGTTAATAATTAAGAACTTTTTAAAAATTGAATTATAACATGTGTAAAATCAATTACATGGCCCCCTTAACCATAGCAACCGAAAAATTCCATACTTTATCCACACTTTTACCTGGTCTCCCTTCACACAACATGATCCCAGTTATTTCTGGTTAAACTTAATGGCTATGGACTCAGCTTCCTGCCTCCATAAATGAAATATATGTATTGCTTTCAGCTTTGTTAGCCACCCCACACCCTTTAATGAGAGAGGTGGAAACAAAACAATCACAACTCATTACCATTTATTTTGGTAAGAATACTGAGCACTGGTCTAGACACCGTCGATCTGCAATCTGTCTGGTCAGATGGTTCGTTTTCTCTGAGAGAAGGCATAGAAATTTAAAATACATCCTGTATATGTAGGCCTACATGTGTACGGTTATTTTATATGTTATAGAATTTAACAGATGATGCTGCAATCGTGGCCCACGATGAAACCACGCTCCAGGCTCTCATCAATAGCCTTGCCAAAGCCTGTGACAAATTCATGCTAAAGATCAGTGTCTCAAAAACTGTAGTTTTGACACAAGGCTTGAGAAACTCCAACCCAATCATGCTGAATGGCTCTCCTCTGGAGCAAGTGGGAAAATTCTGCTACCTAGGCTCAACCATCAGTGGTAGCACAGACATAACAACTGAAATAAATGCCAGAATAGGAAAGGCGGCCACAGCTTATGGCAAACTCTCAAAAAGGGTGTGGAACAATAGCAAGCTGACCATCAAAACAAAGGTACTCGTGTACCAAACTTGCGTCCTAAGCACCCTGCTGTATGGCTCAGAGACATGGACCACCTACTCCAAACATGAAAGATCCCTCAACTCCTTCCACCTGCGCTGCCTACGCAAAATTCTCAAGATCAAGTGGCAAGACAGGATCTCAAATATCGAAGTTCTGAGCCGAGCCAACATTCCATCAACTCAGGCTCTCCTAGGCAAAAAAAGACTGCGGTGGCTTGGACATCTCCACCGTATGGAAAATGATCGCATCCCCAGACAAATTCTCTACGGGGAACTTGCTACTGGCAACCGACCCAGAGGTAGGCCACATCTGCGATTCAAAGACACTTGCAAGGTCACGATGAAAGCATTCAACATCGACCCCAATGAATGGGAGAACCTTGCAAATGATCGAAGCAGATGGAGACAAAAATTGCGCAGTGGCACGCTCGCAATAGACTTCAAGGCAAAAGAAACATACCTGACAAAACGACAGAGGCGGAATGAAAACACTCGCCAAAGTGAACCCAAAAGACTGACCTGCAATCACTGCCATCGCACTCTCGGGTCAAACATTGGTAGAATAAGCCACGAGAGAAGCTGTCAGTCAAAGTGAAAGTGAATATTCTAGCTGCTAAGACCGTCTGTAAAGACGCTAAAGGCCATATATATATATAGAATTTAAAGAACACAAAAGGAAGACTTAGAAAGTTTTACTAACGCAACATTTTTAACAATCGTCTACAGTAATTTTCATACCGCAAACAGTGATAGAATCTTCAAGTGTAGTTTCGCGCCATACCCTTACTTGTTTATATGTATGAAAGCAGACCAAGAAAGGAAGAATAAATCCTCATGTGTTTGTTTCTTCATGAAGTGGGACTTGGGCTCCAAATATAATTGTCACCACTGCCATTTTATGGGAAGGCGTCAGTTGGACTGCGGCCAAGTGCCCTGCAATCATATGTATATCTTTTGAAAACCAACATATCTCTGCCTTCGACAGTCTCAGACTTGGAACTATCAAGGGCAAGGACAATGATATTTACGCTGTACACCCAAACATAAGGGCGCATAATCTTTATAATTAAGACTAAAAGATGTAGGCCACTGCTACCAAAATCAACGATTCCAGTGAACGTCGGTGCCTTTGCATTCTCTCACCATTCCAGGGCAGGCACGTTACAGAATGATGTGTCGAAGGATGATTCCTATCACCCCAGTAAGTTATGGCGGCAGTTTATCTATCTGAAGATAGGGGACAATAAAGCAACATTCAACCGATCAGGAGAGAGAACGACGACCTCCCGCGAGGTGATGAGATGAATAAAGAACCAGGAGAACCAAAAAAAATCAAACGATGGGTAAAATGACCCCGTAAAACGCCTAGTCGGAGATGACAAAGACCATACAGACAGTGCTTCACTCTGAGGCTCATCCCGGTGGCCCTGGCAGCTGTTTCTCTTTCACAGAAGGACGCTCAAGTTCCTGGGGAGAAGACGTTTTATTTGTCTCGATTGGACAACTTTTTGCGATCTCATGGCGGACAATCAGACATGTTTACTTATGTTCTCCATTTAAGTTTAATTTTACATTCAATATGAAGTCTGCAGATACCTGGCACCGGTCACTGACTAAAATTAATAGCCACAAGGTACACTTTTTGTTATTTGAATGTGCAGGTTACAGCTAGTGCTCGGATCATGATATCGCGGATAAATTTGGTAGTTTCGGAAGCGTCTATTTGATCTGTTTTGATTTTGTCCCAACTAGCTCGACTTTGTGTAGCTGTTTCGAAAGTACATAGCCTATTAAGTGACCATGTTGTAGGATTGGCAGTTTAACATTTTCGTTTCCCAAGTCCTCTATTTTTGAGCTCTTACTCAACTGTGGTGCTTATAACTTATAGAAGGTATTTTAGACAGCTTAAATTGTTGTCTTTATTACTCTCTACAAAATATTTGACATCATACTTCTGTTTCGTTCGCTACTAAGTATGAATAAAGATTTGAAAAAAAAAAAGAGAGAATAATTTTGCTACATTGGGCGACTAGGTCTGCAAATTTGAATAGCCTACTTGTTGTAGTAATGCTTGATAGTGACAGGTAATGTGACGATGTTACAATAACTTAGCCATGTGACCATGCCACTAAAGAAACAAGAAATGCAGATAGCCACAACACAAATGTGAGAGGATGAACGACTTTCTATTTTTAATGTGCTTTCATGGTAACTCTGGTGCGTGAGTGAGGGACGGCCACTCATAGTAGTTTATGGACACTTGGCCGAGTACCATTAATTGGATTGTTTCCCTTGTAATACTAGCGCGGGACCCGTTATTCACATCACGAGGAAAAGCGCGCATTTTGATTGGTCAGTTGGAAATGTTGATCACCGGGCTTCCAACTCTTATATCATGGCTTTAAGTTTCCTACAACTCGCTCCTTCGTTGTTATCCACCGACAGAAAGACGGGAACCCGAATTCATTTTTGAGAGTAGACAATACCCTATCGGTACAAAATAGGTACTCATGATAACGTTTGTTATCAATGGAGATACGTCGTATTAATGGACGAAAGTATCCCGCACAAAATTGTCGAATGTTGTTAGTCCTGACACTTTGAAAATTTATATTAAAACTATTACCGGGTTTCTGGTATAAGTAGTCAGTTAGAATTTTAGCAGCAAGTTTCTACTTTATAATGGTACTAATTTCGTTGTACTTTGATGCACATGTCCTATTGAAATAATTAATAAGAGGATCTCGGATCTAGAGTAAACCACGAGTTAGACGCATGTTATCCCCGATAGTTCCAACCTGGGTCAAATTTATTCAATTATAGCTGGAGGGGTCGTTAGAGTAATTTCTGCAGTTTACTGGGATACCTAATTGACTTTTGTGTGCACCCTTTTAACCGTACTGTAAATTCGATTGTGTTAGGACCCTAACCGGTTATGTTGTTCGGCTGGACTCAATGTCCGAACCTTTCACTCGTCCAAAAACTGGCTACGTAATAGCTCTCTGGGACGTCCGCGCTGGCTAATAAATAAGATGCGAGTTCGAGTGGTCAGCACACTCCATCAAAGACGCAGAGACAAGAGCCGACCGCACAGTGAACCCAGACCAGCAACCCGGGCCCGTAGAAGTTCAGAGGCTTGCCGACGCTTGCCATCGCCACCCCGCCCCATAAGGCATGAAGCGGTAGCACAGGACCCGGAGAAACTTTGGCTCATGGCTGGTTGGGCTTTTTGTTTGGTAGTGATACCTTTGTTAGGCTTTTTGAATAAATAAGATTGCCAGCAGAACCCTGTGTTTGTTAATCCTGTGTATCCTTAAGGGAGTTACTATTGAACCCACGCAGTAACCACATTAGCCACTCGTAGTACATCCAACATAACGATAGTAGCCTAGTGTTTTCCGGACATGACCTGGTATCTCTGCTAGTGAAAATGAAAACACGATCAGAATATTGTGCAATCTGTTGCTTTTATCTTTACTTTTTGTCATTGTATGTTTGGAGATCGACTCAGTTGTTGCTAGCCTATTGGAGATTGTATTAGGCCCTACATTTATATAAAAACTGTGTCATGTGAACAAAGTACATAACACAGAATTTTTACTTATGACGATTAATAATATGAAAATTACAATGATTATAGTGTCTAGCCAAAGCGGCCCTTCTACGAACGGTAATAGGGACACACTGTGACATAATCTGGGCAGATCTAGATAGATGCATGAGATACCCAGCCTTGCCATAGGATAAACCTGACTCCGCCCTCCCTCTCTCTCGACCCCCTCCTCCTCATCTCTTTTCCTCTCTTTGCCCCCTTTTATCCTATCTCTTTCCCCACCATCTTCTCCCCTTCCTCTTTCTCTTTTCTCCCTCCCCCTTTCTCCCTATCACCTTCCCTTCTCTTCCCCACCCAGTCTCTCGGATAGACTCTCTAAAGCCAGGTGTGTTTGATATTTTATTCATGCTTAGGCGACTTGAAAAAGCTGTTAGTGGTACAATTTTCAAAAGATATTGCCACATTAACATCTTGAAACTGCTTGAACTAATTTTATGTTAGCTTAACAATCACATTTTTTTTTTTTTGGTGCACTATACACTGAATCATGAACACACAACACACAGGCTGTTTGAGCCTACTGTAGATCGAGATCTAAGTCACATTAGCTTGGATTCAATGCAAAGCTCATTGACACTTATTGTTACACTACAGTTCCTTATAAATTATACAGATGTGATATTTACAGTTGATTTTCGACCAGCAGTCAAAACGTTTTACGAAAGACGAAGAACGAAGAACGAGACTTTTTGATTGTACCGGTACTCGACAAAGAAAACAAATGTAAAAATAAATGATGTTAACGTCTGATTTTTGTCCTAAGCGGACGTATCCAAGTAATTTATCGTCAAAAATTGAAGCAGCACACAAAAGTTCATGAATTTGGGGCACATAGTCATAAAGCTTCAGATGTTTACATGTCTACACTCTCGCTCCAGTGGATGCGACAAGCCAACCTGAGGAAGATAAATCTTGCAAAATTCTTGGACCACACCCAGCTGTCTAGATTTAGGTTGCATAACAGCAATTAGATTCAATACAAAGGCGAATAGAATTCCATTGTGATTGAATTGATTTTTGATGCGTAAAGGAAGGCAAATAATGAAGTTTCCTCTTATATTTTTCAGCTTTACTCGACGAAAATAACTCTCTTTTTTTGCGGCTCAGACTTAATTATTATTAATATTATTTTGCAAAATGGGTGTGTCCACGTCATTTATCGTCAAAGGCTGAGGCTGTGCACAACGTTTCACAGTTTTTGGTCACGTATTCACAAAGTTTTAGGTGCGTACATATTTACCCTCTCCCTCCCACTCCACCCCCATTAAATAGGCAAATGTATCGTCAAAAATTGAGGCAGTACCGCACATGAAAGTTCATGATTTTGGGGCACGTATAGTCACAGAGTTTTAGGTGCTAACATTTTACCCTCCATCTACATTGTGTGTGTTTTTTAAAAACGTGTGTTTTATGTTTTTGTTTTTTATTTTGTTTGTTTGCATAAGTTCTTTTGTCGATTATTGTTCCATGAGTGAACTCGCAATGCATACAATGAAAGTTGATGATGTTTGGGAATAAAATTCAAAGTGAACTTGTTTTATTTCACAAGTAAGGGTTACACAGGCACTAAACGCAAAAGAGAGAGAGCAATAGAGAGAGAGAGAGAGAGAGAGAGAGAGAGAGAGAGAGAGAGCGAAAGAGAGAGAGAGAAGAGAGAAGGGCATGCTGAAGACGGGCGAGGGGATCCAGCTGTCGCAGGCCCACCCAGTTGACCCCAGGACGTTTTACTCTCAGCATGAGTTGTATCACGCCACCAGTTCAAAATTGTGAGATCAATTACATTATGTGCCATTCAATCCTTGTGCTGGCGTGTCTTATGAATGCTTGTATATAACATTATTCTTGTCTGTCATTAGGTTTTTTAAAAAAAGTTTTATAGTCTTATTAGGCGTTATTATTAGTCTTATTAAATACGTTTCTCTTATTTTGGGTACAAGAAATAAGTAGGCTACCCCATGTTATGAAACAAATGAGCTCAAGAATTCAGTTTTTATGAGAGGTTTATCAATAGGCTTGAACTGTGACTCCCATTGTTATGTACTGTTACGAGAATCTTGGAATAAAAATTATCACTGACACAGTTCTTAAGAAAAAAAGCCACCCAGTAAGGCAAACAGTAAAACAATATAGACTATTTATATGATGATTATGTTCTAGTAGTATTAGACGCGCATACAGTGAAATTTTGTTCTTAAGTCTCATTTCAAATATCCGATAAAATTGTAGTTTGTGAATCTACATAAAATACTGAGCTCCAACTGAATCATCAAGTTCGTGTTTAACTGATTTATTTTAATAAATTTTAGAAATTTTTAGGTTGAATTCCATTTGAATGTGGCCAGAAACATCTGTTTCTGTTTTTTTTTTGTTTTTTTGTTGTAATTTTGTCATCATCCGATTCCAATTATTCTGTTAGTGATTATACATCACATAACTGGAACATTAGTTGACGAGGGTTTTAACTTCAGAGACAAATAATAAACTTTTTGTTCACTCGATGAAATCTGTTGTATTGCTCTTTCAAGACTTTCGGATCTATTTTCAAAGGTAATCAGCAAATGTGAAACAGACATCACCATCGCCAATACAAACATTCTTGTTTTTTTTTTTTTTTTCAGTTTTCCCTTTGTTTTGTTTGTTTAATCTTTCTTCTACTTTTTATGACAAAAAATAATTTCTGTGCAACTTTAGGCGACTTACCACATACCTAATTTCTGCTAGTGACTGAGTGGGTCATATTACAGCAAGGCGTCAGTGAAGTGACCACCAAGTCAAGATGGGACATGCTCGTCATTCGCCATTATGTCATTCACATCTCCTGATTGCGTCATTTATGTTCATTCTGATCATGTCATGTGCAAAATCTGGTAAGGAAGAAGACATTTTTACAAATAATCCCCTATCTGCTCGAAACGATTCGTGAAATTTTCGTGGGCAAATTATTTCCTATAATATGTGTGTTCTGATCTGCTTTATGATAAATGTGTACATGTATTTATTTATTTACTTATTTACTATTGTCACTGCTCCGTTCTAAGAAAGGTAAAAGACAAAAAGCACCTTTTAAGACCGAAAGGAATCCGCATTAACAGTGAGTCTGCAATCATGCTACATCTCATGTAAACCTGGATACCATAATTCCTGCCTTGGCAGAGAGTAATCGCACCAAATTGAACGTGTATCAAGTACACTCATGCTCATCCTAGTCCCTCTGTGGTCTCTCTTCAGTAGTGTAGTCATCCTAGTCCCTCTGTGGTCTCTCTTCAGTAGTGTAGTCATCCTAGTCCCTCTGTGGTCTCTCTTCAGTAGTGTAGTCATCCTAGTCCCTCTGTGGTCTCTCTTCAGTAGTGTAGTCATCCTAGTCCCTCTGTGGTCTCTCTTCAGTAGTGTAGTCATCCTAGTCCCTCTGTGGTCTCTCTTCAGTAGTGTAGTCATCCTAGTCCCTCTGTGGTCTCTCTTCAGTAGTGTAGTCATCCTAGTCCCTCTGTGGTCTCTCTTCAGTAGTGTAGTCATCCTAGTCCCTCTGTGGTCTCTCTTCAGTAGTGTAGTCATCCTAGTCCCTCTGTGGTCTCTCTTCAGTAGTGTAGTCATCCTAGTCCCTCTGTGGTCTCTCTTCAGTAGTGTAGTCATCCTAGTCCCTCTGTGGTCTCTCTTCAGTAGTGTAGTCATCCTAGTCCCTCTGTGGTCTCTCTTCAGTAGTGTAGTCATCCTAGTCCCTCTGTGGTCTCTCTTCAGTAGTTAGCACGCATGGCCGCCCCCTTTCTTTCTTTTTTTTTTTTCTTATGAGCCAAATTTTTGCAGCATAATTTTCGTCCCTTCACATTAGTGGCAGATATTGCTAAATAGAATACATCTAATTATTCACTCAAATTGTTGAATAACTGATTCATTGCTGTGTGGCAGGCTCACAGATGTAGCTGATGTATTCAAGTGACTGATAGGCTAAATTCATTTCCATCGAATAAACAATCTAGCAACTCAACAACAGACTTGACTATCCACAGCACGTTTACATGACACACACAGTCGGTCAGACTGGATAACTAGTGTCGTGGCAAAATTTATTTCAGGCAAAGAGAAACTGATGAATTGATTATAGCTATGATTTTGAGTGATTTATGCAGCTAATATCAGAAAGATTAACTGACTGGTTAAATGAGTCTCACTCACTCACTCACACACTCACTCACTCATTCTCTCACTCACTCGCTCACTGACTGACTGACTGACTGACTGACTGACTGACTGACTGACTGACTGACTGACTGACTGACTGACTGACTGACTCACTCACTCACTCACTCACTCACTCACTCACTCAATCACTCACTCAATCACTCACTCACTCACTCACACACTCACTCACTCATTCTCTCACTCGCTCACTGACTGACTGACTGACTGACTGACTCACTCACTCACTCACTCACTCAATCACTCACTCAATCACTCACTCACTCACTCACTCACTCACTCACTCACTCACTCACTCACTCACTTACTCACTCCCTCCCTCCCTCACTCACTCACTCACTCACTCACCCACTCGCTCACTGACTGACTTACTCACTCCCTCACTCACTCACTCACTCACTCACTCACTCAGCACTCAATCACTCACTCACTCACTCAAACACCAGCAGCAAGTTTTCATAAAACATCGGCAGTCCCATGGAAAAAGAATTATCTTGCTTTATGTCGATAATATAAGATGTTTATGAAATATATTATACACCGTATTTCTTGAGTTTGATAGATTTAATTGTGTTATTTATGGCTGACTATTGATGACTCAGTGAGATAGAAACTTGAGATCGATCGATTGTTATGGTCGACTGGTAGACTGATTAATTTATTTAATTATTTAATATTGCATTCCAGATGAATATCACCTTTGCAAAGGTTTAGACAGATTCTCTGAAGACTGTATTTTGAAAGAATTCCATATAGGTATTTTGCTTCTGAGGCAATCCTTCTACAGATAATATGTGAGTGTTTGAATTGATGTTAATGTAGAGCCCGTGAATGTGGTGTAGCGATTGTCTTTGTGTGTACACGCTGGATTGTCACCACGCAGAGTGGGCGCTGCTTGGACGCCCCTTGGAGGCCCCACAAGGGGCGAGCAAGGGGAGAGGCGAGCATGCGGCCTGGAGGAGACAGAGTGGAAGCCTCTCTAGGGCCGCTCCCCCAGAATATTCATTACCGAGCAGGATCGTCGAAGAAGGAATCCTTCAATAATTAATGATTTTGTATTGGTTAGGAAAACGAAGGTTAAACAGACGCCGTTACTGGGTCCACAAAATTCACCAGTGCCATTCTACATAATATGGCGAATATCATCAGATAATGGAACAAGTATTTTCAGGTGATGAAAAATGTTTGTCGTATATAAGGATGAAATCGTCTACTTTTAAGCTATTCCTTGGCAAAGTTGGACCATACCTAGAAAAAAGAACCACCAACTTTCGAAAACCATTGTCACCAGAGGAACGCCTGGTTATCACGTTAAGGTAATGTATCAATGAATAAATAAATGTGGCCTGAAAGGGGCGAGAAAATTAGTGCGGCACTAAACCACCACGCTGCCCAAGGTGTCTCTGTGGTGAGAGGGAGTGGCTAGCAAGGTACTTCCACGCTGTCTTCGGTAACGCATTTCTTGTTGTCTTAATTTTGGTCGCTGCAAAATGGTGCGAGCAAGGAGCGGCCAAGTGGAAGTGGCGTCCAACCAGCGCCCACTCTGCGTGCACGTTTTAACGCGGAGGATGCCAACTGATTAAGAGGAAACTTACACTTAATAAGTATGGTGGTCTGACCCCAACTTAAATGCAAACAAATAAAAACTTGAGAAACAAGTCACTGCGCGCAAATGAGAATAAAAGTGAACATTTAATGGAAAAGGATCTCAAACGAACAGTTATTTGGACAATGTGCAAGTGTTATGCAAAAGATTATGTTTCATATGTGTAATTTATGACTTACTGATTTCATCTTTCAGCTATTACAAGAACAAGAGATCCGGTCTCAGGTTCCGTCTCCTTCGGGTATCCCTCGCCCCCCAAGGCCACCATCTAATCCACCATTCCCACCATCTCCGACAGCTTTTCCGTTTCCACCGAGACCTTCCAACGAACCACCGTTTCCGTTTCCACCGAGACCTTCGGATGAATCACCGTTTCCATTTCCACCGAGACCTTCGAACAGACCACCGTTTCCATTTCCACCGAGACCTCCAAACGGACCACCGTTTCCATTTCCACCAAGACCTTCGAACGGACCACCGTTTCCATTTCCACCGAGACCTTCGAACGGACCACCGTTTCCATTTCCACCGAGACCTTCGAACGGACCACCGTTTCCATTTCCACCAAGACCTTCCAACGGACCACCGTTTCCATTTCCACCGAGACCTTCGAACGGACCACCTTTTCCTCCTCCACGGCCATCTCCATCGCCATCTTTCTCCACCGAGTCAGTGCTAAATCGTGTCCCAGAACAACAACGTACTGAGCAATCTAGCAACAATGGCCTGGCTCTGCAGAAACTCCCCGGACTCAAGCAAGCACTTCCAGAACACGGTGGTCGTCCAGGACTGGCAGGAGAGACCCAGCTGGTACATGTAGCACAGATGATGGGGGTGGGTGGTGACTCGACGCCCGCAGGGGAGCTGAGACAAGAAACAAAAAAAGCCGTCCAGAAATGGGGATCAGAAATGAATCGGTCCGTTAGACACGTGGATGCTAAGCTGGCAGCAAATAAGTAAGTCTTCATACAATTTAATAAGCGTCATGCATATTGCCAGCTGGTTCAAACTTCTTTATTCCTAGAGAACGCATCATTCAAAACTATTCATTCAAATGATCGAGAAGAAAGGACCCAAAATTGTGTTTAATGATGTGTATGATGTCGAATATCACTCGGTGTTTCTTAAAAGATTTCATGTTAATTGAATTTTGACCAATTAATAATACATGTAATAGAATGTTTTGTTTTTTTTAGAAATGGTGACTCCAAACTGGTGGAAAATCATGGACTGCTACAGAACATAGCCCATGTCTTGCTGAATGAGCTTGTGGGATCAAGCAACTGATCTACAAAACATCAACATTATTCGGATCACTAGACTTTTCCTCATTTCACTTGTTGCCTGACAAAAATAAATACATTTGATAATATCTTAGGACCTGTACAATTTATTTCATTGTAAACGTGGACAATCTAAAGAAACAACAACAACAGCAACAACAAAAAAAAAAACAACAACGAAGGGTGGGGGGTTGCGAAATGTTCAACTCCAAGAAATAGTAGATCACAATGTTTTACTTCGGCTGTCTATCAGCCTCAGACATTTATTTATTCATACTAGTAGAAGTCCCCGGCCCTGGCCCGGAATAAATCTGATTTTTTTAGTTTCAGTTCTGGATTATTATAATAATAGACATAAATATGAGCAATTAAGAAGAAAGAGTGGGAGATTGGGGGGGGGGGGGGGTGTGTGTGAAAATGTTTATAAAAGCCGAATACAGAAAAACAGTGCGTTGTGTTCCCTCCCCACTAACACGCTTAAAAAATAAAACCCACGAAAAACGTTCGAGTATTGACCTCCTAATTGAAGCATATCTATGGTAATCCAATGACAGAAACAAATGAAACACGTGACAACTGTGTTGATATCTTTGTTTTCACATCGTAATCCTATCCAAATTTTATATTTAGCGGCATCCTCGTTGAGAAAAATGTCGGACCACCTTTTACTGTTCAACTCAGTTGTGTCTCAAGATCAACGAAAGTATTAAAAATAAAGAGAACATCGAGACCTTTTGAAATATATACATGCACACTCTTTCTGTGCGTAATGTGATATTTTGTAGAATTTAGGGATCAGCGGTTAAAAAGCCTTTTGTGATTAGATGGAAAGCCTTACTTCCTTTATAATATGATTCCATTCAGCATTTAAACAAAGGGGGGCGGGTGATATTTCCATTTCAGGGTATCTTGAGATAAGGTTTAGGGACGTGTTTGGTAAGAGATTTGGGGTTGGGGATTGGTTTAGTATTATAATTTCTTCAAGTCTGGTCGTTTTTAATGTTTGTTTTTTTCACTATTTCCCCGTTAAAAGGGAAGTTGTTTACCGATTCATGAGTTGGCCAGGTCAATAGGCATGCATAACAATCAGAAACTTAAACACAAGACTCTTCTTCTCAGTCTGTATCAACAGCATAATCAGGTTAGTTTTCATGGCTGTTCTCCAATTGAAGTGTTATTTTTTATTTTGCTTCATTTTGTTTTGTTTCAAAAAGAAATGACAACGGGACAGCTAACCCGCATCTCTCCCCCCCGTCCCTCCCCCCCCCCTCCCTCCCCCCTTCAATACACATGCATTCGTTATTCTAATTCGGTATTCACGACTGGTGAATGACAAAGCCGAAGAGACACAATACTGAGTTGTGCTCACCGTTCAGCTGTTGGCATAGCTCACTCTGTAAAATTGATATCCCCCTACAACAGCCGAGCTGATTTGGAAATACACGAATTTAATGATGAGTTTACCATTTGTCTGGTTTCAGATTGAACACACGGAATCAAATTTCATGCGTTGGTACTGAATGTAGAGAAACGCAACGCGCAAGCTATTTTTTTTTTTACAATAAGTGCATTGCGACGTTTATGGCGTTGCAACCCAAAACTACTACATAAATAAGGAGGGATTAAATTGTCAGGTGGAGATGTAAAGTATTTTCTGGTCATGTTAATGATGTCCTCAACGTATACCAATGGAGCAAATTTGAATTTTTTGAAGTGGTTATTTTGTGTGTGTGTGTGTGTGTGCTCGGGATAAGATCTAAACCACCCAAGGTACCATGTAAATAAATGAGATTAAATTGTCAGCTCGAATTGGGAAATTGGGGAAACAAAATTATTCACAAGTCTGTCTACCTCACTCTGGGAGTTATGTTCATATAGGCCTACATCCACCATACGTATTTTCTTTTCTCACTCCCTTTCTGTCTGTCTGCCTGTCTCTCCCTCTCTGTCTATTTGTCTGTCCGTCTGTTTGTCTTTCTCTCTGTGTCTCAGCTCCTCTCTCTTTCCTTTTCTCTCTCTCTCTCTCTCTCTCTCTCTCTCTCTCTCTCTCTCTCTCTCTCTCTCTCTCTCTCTCTCTTTCCGCCTTTCCGCTCTCTTTGGACTTTCTCCTTTCTAACCCGACACGTTCTTGTGAAGTGCCATTTTTTTTCTCTCTCCTTGTCCTTGTACATGTATCACTATGTCTAAACAACTGCAGGACGTCTCAACATCATGCTACAATTAATGACACAACTATCCATCAAAGTATCAAACTTTAATGCATGAGTATTGTGTAAGTTTATTTTTGTGTGTGGTTGGAGGGGGTGTCGCTTAGGTATTTTATTGTGCTTATTCAAACGGTTATCGACGTACATGTACAAAATTATATAAACCGTGGCTTTTGGAACAAAACACATTCGCACAATAATAAGTATAAAAAATGACACAACACAAACAAATGTCCAGTAGAATTGGTCACCTCGCTCGTGATAGTTTGTGACTTTATAGTGCTCTGCACAAAATACCCTGTCTAACAAAATACAGTATTATTTTGAGAGACCGGCAATTATACGTTCTGCAGTTCAGTTTCTGAGGCCATTTCAATGTTTTGAACGACAGACATAATTTATGAAACCATTAGCGCTTTCAGAGATTGTTCCGACGACCGATTACTGGGACTTTAACCAAGGTCAGGCTTTCTACCTATTTTCGTCCTTCCTCAAAATATCAGAAGACACATCTGTAGCTGTGTAGGCCTACTTTATGATATGTGCCGTGTATGTGAATGTCATATCACTGCATCACTGCACAAATTGGCTGCTTTATTAAATCACAAAATCCTTCCACACCATTTCTTTGTTTACATTAAAAGTACACTGTAGATACAATTTACTATGTGACTGGGTGTGTTTTTCATTCTATGTAACAAAACTACAACATTAATAATTAATCATGTAAGCATATTAAAAAAAATAAAAAATTGATGCACAGATAATTATAATTATTATACACCCTATTTGATTCAAGTAGACCTGCATCTTCTGTAAGATGTAATAATGGCGGCTAAAATGATGAATAATAACTCAAGCAACAACATTGATACTGACGACACTGACCAGGGACAGGCA
The DNA here is from genome assembly GCA_963931925.1 of Onchidella celtica. Taxonomy (NCBI): domain Eukaryota; kingdom Metazoa; phylum Mollusca; class Gastropoda; order Systellommatophora; family Onchidiidae; genus Onchidella; species Onchidella celtica. The sequence goes on along the minus strand of OZ007579.1, from coordinate 21,434,007 downwards.
GACCAAGAAAGGTGGGGTTTTGTCTGTGTCAAAGGTCTTTTTTCTAGCAATTGCCCGCTGTCATTTCCATTCAGATTAGGCACCGGAAAAAATCGTTGAAAGGTTCCCAGAAACAGTGGACAGCAGCTGTGTTTGATGCTCAGATTAACTTTGTCTTAAGTTGATGACAGTGACACAATGGTGGAAATGAGATGAGGACTGAAGGTAGAAATGCTTCAGAAATTGCGTGGATACATACCCACATGCATATTAACATAGTGATGTCATTTAATGAGCTACTGAGGTCTGTTGCACTTCTGCCGTAAGTATGGATGTTTTCTCTTTCCAGCAAGTGAGCAAGCAACTGGTACAGCAATGACATCAGAACATAGTGAACAGTAAACGTGATTTTATAACGAGATCTGAAAGAACTGGCTTTTAACTTTCACGTGTCATTGCTGCAACATTTTCAAGCTCAGTATCGTTAAAGATTTTTAAGTGGACATAACAAAGTCATTAACATGCAGTTATACCACCAAACCCTACACCAAACTAATGAGCATTTATACACGTTCATTTGTCAGTCAAACTAAATTAAAACCCCAAAAAAAATAAAAATCGGCGAGGACCAACAAAGTTGACACCAAAGATAACAGTACATCTTTCTTAAGGCCAATAACATTTCAACTTATACACAGACAGTGGTATCCAACTCTTTTTCTGACATGTTGTTCATTATATTAAAAATAAGGTGATTGAAAGTATTCATATTGGCAATAAAATTATTATTATAGTCATTAAAATTTGTGCAATTGTTACAAAACTACAGAGAGGAAAATCATGGCAGTGAGTTAAGAAAAAAAATGAAGCAGTGTCATTTCTCCCCGAGCCACCCTCCCCAGTAACCTTTGATTAGTGGGAGGGGGAAGACATGAACTTACTCTAACAAAGGGAACCAGTCTTGTCCTTTCATATGGAGCTATGTCAGGCGGTTACAATAACAATCCACCGCAGTCACATCACTGTAGAGATGAGCAAACGTAGGCAAACTTTGGACATTAAATTGTCAAGTCAATAACGTGAACAGTACCCCTAGCGCCAATAGCAACGGCAGGCTGTAACATAATGATGACTCTCATATTGACGGTCAGCAACATCGCGGTAAGACACTCCTCATGTGGAGTGAGGCAGATGGCGATCTTCATAGGAAGAGTGGATTCTTTCATTACATGTTTCGGTCCTTAACTTCCTGACATGTACTAGAACCCCGGCCACACCGAGTTCAGGGCTCTAGGCGTTCGTCACTCACATTTTTTTTTTTTTACCAGGTATTTCTTTGCATTTGAACCGGTAGCGCTTTTTTGGTGCAGGTAAGTTATCCATTCTGCCAATACTGCTAAAATGTTACTTTTAAACATGACCATAAAATATTGAAGTAAGAATATGAAAGGCATGCTTTAAAGCTGCAGTTGCGTAACAATTCGAGAAACTTCAAAAGAAACTAATATTTTCGGGGGCTTTTGACAACTGTCCACATAAGGTCCGCTGTTCACGTAAAGGCATCGCAGATGTCGTCAAAAACAAAACAAAAAAAAGTCACCCAACACAAATGATGGTTCAGTGTGCTTAGCGATAGAATAACACCCAATCCAGAAAAAAAATCTCGTAGATGTGTCCAAAACCTTAACTGCCTCGAAATACACGATGCTCAGAAAAAAACAAAAACGTGCATATCCTTCTGAGGCTGATAACCAATGCAAAATTTTTATTGAGTTCACTTACTACTTGGGAAATGCGGGGTGATCACAGCGATAGTTCATTAGTACATGTAATTACAAAAGTGGTTTTTGATGTGAAATGCATTTTTGGTTCTGAAAGAGAAACAAGAGGTTGTTATCGGACATAAAGTTTTCCAGCATTAAGTGCCATAAATTTATTATGCACCAAATCGATATATCAAATTAGTCTAACCCCTCAGAAAAATCTCAGTGAGTTGATAAGCAAAGATTTCCTCATGTCATCAACAATGAGACCGGATACGCCCAAACATAAAATTCCCACCAGGAACTCGAACGCAAAAGCGTAACCAAATCTCCATGTGTGCAGGCCCAGGACATCCTCAGGAGTGGGGTAATCAGCAGCATACACGATAGCTCCAATCATGGTGAGCACTCCTGGTCACAGAAAAGTTAGACAATTACTCAAATAATAATCAGCTGGTCACCTATGGTATCGATAACCTGTACAGTTATATTTATTGACATGCTATGAAGTTAATTTTATCACAGAACAAACCAGACATCTAAGAAATCTTGTGTAATACATGTATAACCATGCAAGCTCTCACTCACCAACAAAACCAACCAACCAACCAACCAACCAGCCCACCCACCCATCCACCATGCAAATAACCAACCAACCAACCAACCAACCAACCAACCAACCAGCCCACCCACCCATCCACCATGCAACCAACCAACCAACCAACCAGCCCACCCACCCATACACCATGAACAACTAATCAACAGTCAGCCAACCAATTTAAAAACTCCCTTTGTGACATTGCTTTTTAAAAAGCCAGCCAATTGTGTGCTGTGCAAGCTATGTGTCTTTCATACCCGTCTTTGCTATACATTCACGTCAAGCTTTTCAATCTCACCCTTCCCCTCTAGCGTATTCACCGTCCTACCTGCAGATAAAGCCAAGCCAAGCGCCAGGAATGAAGCAATTTTTCTGCCTGCCAGCCTGGGTAAGATGACGTACAAACACACTAGAAAGAGCTCCAGTACCATAAATATAAGACCCAAGATTGCCATGCCTTGGGTAGCTTTCAAAAACGCTGAAGATGTACAATAATTTGTCATCATGTTAATGACGTCACCAGCTTGAGATGATGAAGAAAAATTAATGAGCTTTTAGAAGAGGTAAAATAAACTACACACACTTTGCCTAGGGACATTTTGAACCACGGATTCCACCATACCAACAAGCAAAGCTAACACCCGTACCACCATACTGCTACTCAGGCATAATTATTATGAGAGTCAGAGTACCGTATCTACTTTTAGCTAAGACACTCAAATGCAGATTTCTGGGTAAAACTGGGATTCAGACTAAAATCGTAGTTGTAGGCTAGTTTTATACAGTTTCAAAATAGTTCAGACCTTAACACGGCTGGAAATAATTACAATTTGAGGAGCACTGTTAAGAACATGATCTGCATTTATATAATTTCAGTGTTAGATAAATTATACGGAGTTGCGAGCTCTTATGCTCCAGGGTTAAGTACGGACCATACCAGTCGCCGTCATTTGAGCTTTTCAGTTTTATGTTAAATATCACAATTCTATTTTTTCTTCCCGTTGATTTCCTCCTTTTTTTTAAAGTTCAAGAAAATGGCCTTTCTCTCTCGTAACTGCTCTAAAGTAGCTCACTGAATGATAATGACGGAAACGGATTAATTTCTCGTGCAAGTTTGGTTTACAGCCGTTTTACTACACAGCTTAATTGTAAATCACTGTAGAGCCTACTTTCGGAGTTGGGTAAACATTAATACAGTTACTGGGAGACTCTCGGTAGAGCCCAGAGACTGCATGAATAGTACACCTAAAATCTTCACAGTCATTGAATTCAGTCATGTCATCAGTTTGAAAGAAATGCAGGTTGTAGATGCTGAAAAACCAGACTGTTACTATTTCGTAATCATACTAATTTCATCTTTTCAATATTTGAATTATATTCAAACCCCAAAGTAACAGTTTACTGTATGTCCTTTATAAAAAAAAAAATCAGTAACAATGCTATTATTTTACAATAACAATCTAATAATGAGTGTTTACCCGGCAGGGTACTGAGATGATGGTCAGCAGAATATGTGTGACACGACCATTGAGAATTTGTAGTGAAAATGTTTGCTTTCGTACATTCTATCCATATGCCTGCATGGAAGGCGCCAACACCTGTAGAGAAAATGTAAGAAATTAAACGCCTGAATATGTAAATGATAATAAAATAAGGACAGACAGACATACAGATAGATAGATAGATAGATAGATAGATAGATAGATAGATAGATAGATAGATAGATAGACAGACAGACAGACAGACAGACAGACAGACAGACAGACAGACAGACAGACAGACAGACAGACAGACGACAGACAGACAGACAGACAGATAGATAGATAGATAGATAGATAGATAGATAGATAGATAGATAGATAGATGGATGGATGGATGGATGGATGGATGGATGGATGGATGGATGGACGGACGGACGGACGGGCGGGCGGGCGGACGGACCGATGGACAGACAGACAGACAGACAGATAGATAGATAGATAGATAGATAGATAGATAGATAGATAGATAGATAGATAGATAGATAGATAGATAGATAGATAGATAGATAGATAGATAGATAGATAGAGGACGGACAGACGGACGAACGGACGGGCGGATGATGGATGGATGGATGGATGGATGGATGGATGGATGGATGGATGGATGGATGGATGGATGGATGGATGGATGGATGGATGGATGGGATGGATAGATAGCTAGATAGATTTGAGAAGAAAAAAGATGCAAGACTATCAGAGGAAAGACAAACATCACAGATCATTACGTTGATTGCCACACAGATAAAATGAGAAACTTATAATCTGAGGAAGGGTGTACGTCAGACAAACATACTGGCAGACAAATATTTAGACCCACCACGCATATCTGCTGCGGTCCAATAAGGACTCGCCATGGCCACAATGTGGAGCACCAGAACCACTGATGAAACTGCCACAGCGATACGAGCAAAAATTGTGGAGCTTTCACACAGGTGGAATCTTGGTCCATCCTCTGAGTTGTCAGACACACAAATGTCCGTGCTCATTGTGAGCAGTGATGGGATTGTTGGTGTTCGTAGTGGATCTTAATTCCAGCTGACTTTTTCTTAGCGTGTGTGTGCTATTTTAATCTCCTTTCTGACGTTTATGGTACCGTAATAATGATGACGCTGATAAGGGCGGCGTCTTAGTTTATTATCTTGACTTTTATTTTGCTGCGGACGTTGCTGTTGCTGGGGCAAAATTTACCTTAGCAGCTGTAAAATTACACTTCTTTTGCAAGCGTTGTCATTAGTATCAGTGGTGTGCAAATTACAATCTGTTACTTCGCTGCTGATGTCGCTACTCTTGTGTTTTCCAGTCAAACTGATCCAGAAATCAGACTTCCAGATTCTATACCTTCTATATCCTGTGTAAAGAATAATATAATCCGTTTGTAATCAATGTCCGAAAATGATCAGTATTAATGACATTCTGGAAGAAAAAAGAAGAAAAAGAAGATAAGAAAACGGCAACAACAAATGAACAACAATAATAAGAAATCGTGACAAACAGATCTATAAGATAAAACAACAGGACGATTAGAAATGTGCAGGAAAAAGAAAAGGAGAAACGGGGAGGAAGGTTACAAGACAACGTTCATTTTCTATAATGTGAACTAAAACACAACGTTTCTCGCGGGAGTATGGCAACCTGTAAGTTGATGATTTGCATACCAACAATAATTATGAAACCTGAATACATTCAGTCTGACCTCTGCACATATATGCGGATCTGTGCTCTCAAACGCATAAACCAGTTAGAACCTGTCTCCAGATGGTCCTCCAAATGTAAGGAGGGGTTGGGGGATAATAAAGACTAACAGCTGGATTTTAGCATTTACATATTGTATTATGTTGAAAAAGTTAGTTTTCAATACAAAATGCTACCTAATTCTTAGTGCCAAGTTGAATAGACAGTCATCAGCAGTCTGCCTGACCTTATTGTTACAATATAAATTTATCTTCATTAGATGTGGAATTTAGATTTACAAGCAACAATGGAAACACTAAGCTGTGATTGCGTTGACTGCTCATTCTTTTCAAATTTGCCTTTTAAAAGACCTTGTTGCTAGAACTAAAATGAACCTATTCAGCTTAATGTCATAGCTGAGGCGCAAACAATGTCAAAACAACAGCAACAACAACAACAACTTAAGAAGAGAGACTGAGGTCGAAAATAATAATGCATGTGTAGCTGCATTGGAAACGTTTGCTACAAATGGAGCCCTTCAAGTTAAAGTACCATTGTTTTAACACAGAAAGTGAAATATTTTCAGAAATTGCTTTCTAAAGAAATAAATTCGATCATTTGAGTGAATTTGTAGGCATTTTCTATAGCATGAATGCTTTATAAACAATCTCTTTTCCACACTCCCACCCCTCCCCCCTCCAAACAACAGCAACAACGTCTTGATTCCCTCGGATGCTTGACACTTAAATTGATTTTTGAAGGCAAAACACGGGATGCTCACAAAAGCGAGGTTTCTAACATATTGTTCCAATATCAATAACCCCGATGACTTTGAAATCTCATCCAAGCGATGGCTCCTCTTAAAAGGCGCCGAAGACGGTCATCCAGTCCCCAGCCGAAGAAAGAGAGGGTTACAGATAGTAGAGAATCAGTTACACTGATAGATTTGTGTGAGTCGCAAATTCTAGGCAAAGAAGAGATGAGACGGGACAATTAGACTAATATTACTTTTAATTATACCCAAAATTGTGTGTATTCTGACGGGCAAAAATCATTCTTACCTGTTCGCACCAGAACAGCTGTACTACACAAAGCTGAATGATGTACAAAAGATTTGGCCGAACGAGAAAACTAAAGTTCATAATTTCTATTCCTAATGTCCACCACCCATTTCTTTGTTATTGCCCATTGACCAGCAGGAGTGAGTTTCCATGATGGTCATGGGCTCCCATTGTTGGCAGAGCAAGGATCTGTGGACCTAACTTGCTTGCTGTGCGATGCTGGCTGTATAGACGCAGCGGCCGCTGAGATGATGACTTTTATAGGCATAGGCAGAAAAACTGCCGACAGGACAATGGAAGGAAGGAATAAAACACGGATAATCAATGATATATTAAAAGATTAAAGGTAACTTACGTAAAAGAAATAAAAAAAAAAGAAATAAAAAGTATATAAAAGAAAGAAAAAAAGAGAAACTGGAGTAAGTAGACCAAATCAAAAGATGAGCACGCAAACACTGAATCTCCTGTGGGATGTGGTGGGAAACAGTGAAATAGAAATGACGAAAAAAGACGCCCGTCAAAAACAGCAAGGGCAGAGAAGAAAAAGGCAAGAATAAGTATAAACAACAACAACAACAAACTTTCTGAAAATACCCGCCATTGTCAAATAGTCACATTATCATTTATTTGCAAGGAGCTCTCTGTTTTTCATTGAGTGCTTCAAAATAAAATACCCATGCAGGTAATCTTGCGGATGGTTATCTTGCGGATAGTAATGGACTGTAATTACAGTCAGAGCAGAGGAATCAAATATTTTAATAAACTAAGCATATAATTCTATCACGTTAAATTCAATAATTCCTATGAATCTTCTGAATTCAATACCATGCTCTTTTTGCTATCACACTATAGCTGAGATGAGGAACAACAGTATACATGTAGACTCTAAGCGACAGGTGAGGGAAATCAAAGGGCTAATAAGATAAAATTCTTGCTACCTTTGAATGAACGATGGCAAAGATTTAGTGTTTCGAGTGAGTTTGGGTTCCACGACTCGTGAACACATCAACACTTTCACCGGACAGAGCTTGGCTCAGACACAGTCCTACCGCCAAAACAAAGCTATGAAATTATTAGGTTTATAGAAAGATGACATCGTTGGACATGAAAAAAAGTCTTGCATCGAAGGCCAGTTGAAATAATCTACGTAATTTTTAAAGTTATGCTTGGAGAAAAACAAAATTCTGGCCCGTAAGTTTACAACAAAGTAAAATAATTATTATTCAGCCGTAGCGATGATATATACTGTTTTATCATCCTGGCTTATATCCGTGGTTTTAAATCTGAATTTAAATTAATTACATCACGTAAATTGATAATAAATGGTAATATTAAGGCGTTTTAATGTAGAACCCCCAGTTTAAAGCCCCTCAATAACTGCATTTTCAAATGCTATTCACTAACAAACAAACAAACAAACAAAAATCTGCAAGTTAAAAGATGTAGTAATAATAAATTAAAGCTGAAACGAAAGATTAACACATGTTCAAGAAACCAGAGCAAATGTATTTTATGTATTCACTCATAGGTCCCATCCCGATACATTTTTTCTAACAACTTTCGTATTCAGTATAATCTATTCGTTTTCAAAAATGACAAACCACAGTTCAATCATACCACACAGGCAAAATCCATTTCAAGTACATGACAGGAAAATGTCTTGTCCAGTTATGCCCATAAACATGCTAATCACAGCCCATATGTGCTACACGCATGGGAGACAATGGGGATGTGAGGGCGGAGAGAGGGGTAACACTGAGACTGAATGAAGGGAGGCTTGGTGTAGTACAGTATTCATTATTTTGGAAGAAATAGCCAGAGGGGGCGTTCTTAGTAGCGAGATAACATGCTCAACAGATTCAAGCAGAAGCTTACACATCAAATAAACAAGTATAATGATAATTAATGGAAGCACAGTCCTGTTCTCTTGAAGGGGGGAGAGAAAGAGAGAGAGACAGAGAGAGAGACAGAGAGAGAGAGAGGAGAGAGAGAGAGAGGAGAGAGAGAGAGAGAGAAAGAGAAAGAGAGAGAGAGAGACAGAGAGAGAGAGAGGGAGAGAAAGAGAATAAGACACAGAACGGACTTCAGAGAAGATTGAGCGAAATGGGCGGGAGAAATGCAGCATGACAAAATGGACCCATTTTTTCCATACACCCACATAAAACTGTTACGGGCACGCCTTTGGTGTTGATGGTTCAAACCACTATGAGTGATCATGAAAACTTAAGCTGTGTTAAGACACGGGAAGACAATCTGCACCATCTCCTGTATTTTTACCCCCAGGGCACAGATCAGATCACCTCTGTCGTGGTTGTAATGTTAGTGTTAGGAACTGGTAGGCAACAACGTAATTCCCGTTCAGTCCGAATGCTTTGATGATATTCATAAATCAGTGCAAGCGCCTGTGCAGAAAACGGAGGGTGTTTCTTAGGCCTACAAGAATGGAGTTCATGCTCACAACAATATAGACTGAATAATATTTGCTATAATTTCAAAGCTTTCCGTAGGGGCGTTAAGTCATCTCCCTTCGCGTGTATATTTTATATGTGAAGTTGACAGTTTTATTAATGGTGTTACCGTGAATATTGACGCGACGTACTAAGTCTTTTCAGTGAGAATTCGATTTAGTTTGTGACAGCGTGACACACACATTCAATTATCAACTCTTTCCCGTACTTTTTCCACCACTAAAGTCTTGTTTGTCCGTGTTCTATACGACGCACACACTTGGATGTTTACCAATGCATGCGTTATAACCACCATGCTGAAATAAATATTTTGTAGGTCCGTAGGCAGTCAGTATGTTTAGACAGATGGAAGACAAGTACCATCTTCATCACTGGCACTGAAATAGGCCATTTTAACAATTATATGAAAAAGTATCTGCTGCAATAAGTGTACCAGATTTCAGCGTAGGTGCATGGCGCAAGGGCGGGGGGGGGGGGGCTCAGAATACAGCCCAGAGAGTTTTTCAGTTTGGCTGGGGGGGGGGGGGGAGTGTCATACTGAGCCCGGTCAGACACTGTCAGATGCTGGCAGACAAGAAGTGCACACCATAATTTCCTATATAATGATTTTATTAGTAAATCAAGAAAGACCCTATCATATTAGGCCCGGTCAGACACAACCAGCTTCTCCCATTATTTCGTTGGTGTATTTTGCTGACAGCAACTGGCTGTGTCTGATCGGGCTTAGAACGATGTCTTACCTTAGACCAGAAAGAAGTCACCAGCAACTTCAAAACAGTGTCACACATATACAACTCACAATATTATAAAGGTCAGACAGAAGAGGATAATGGACACATTTGCCTCCCTCATGATAAGGCGACTTCATCTCAAAATAATTTTTTTTTAAATGATTAGCGTCCCATAATTATGAGCAATGATGCAAATTTATACCATTTCATCTGATTTGACCACGTCGCCAGACTACCTGACTTGGGAACAAACAAAATTCACCCGACCAGAGAGTTCCATCAATTTTCATGAACTGGCCATGGTCACTGTGTAGGAGTTTGCCTGAAGACTGTCAACAAGAGTTGGGCGGATGGTATCGGGCTGTTGGCTGATCGAATCCAATGAGTTGCTTTGGATGCACCGTGCTTTGCGCGTCACCATATTTGACATTACGATGAGTGTCTGGACCAGAAATAGGAATAGCCTATTATTACTATTTCTATTGTTATGTTTACCTAGTATCAAATGTGAGAGGATGAACGATTTTCTATTTTTAATATGTGCTTTCATGGTAACTCTGGTGCGTGAGTGAGGGACGGCCACTCATAGTAGTTTATGGACACTTGGCCGAGTACCATTAATTGGATTATTTCCCTTGTAATACTAGCGCGGGACCCGTTATTCACATCACGGTGAAAAGCGCGCATTTTGATTGGTCAGTTGGAAATGTACCGGGCTTCCAACTCTTATATCATGGCTTTGAGTTTCTTACAACTCGCTCACTCGTTGTTATCCACCGACAGAAAGACGGGAACCCGAATTCATTTTTGAGAGTAGACAATACCCTATCGGTACAAAATAGGTACTCATGATAACGTTTGTTATCAATGGAGATACGTCGTATTAATGGACGAAAGTATCCCGCACAAAATTGTCGAATGTTGTTAGTCCTGACACTTTGAAAATTTATATTAAAACTATTACCGGGTTTCTGGTAAAAGTAGTCAGTTAGAATTTTAGCAGCAAGTTTCCAATTTATAATGGTACCAATTTCGTTGTGCTTTGATGCACAGGTCCTATTGAAATAATTAATAAGAGGATCTCGGATTTAAAGTAAACCACGAGTTAGACGCATGTTATCCCCGATAAATCCAACCTGGGTCAAATTTATTCAATTATTGCTGGAGGGGACGTTAGAGTAATTTCTGCAGTTTACTGGGATACCTAATTGACTTTTGTGTGCACCCTTTTAACCGTACTGTAAATTCGATTGTGTTAGGACCCTAACCGGTTATGTTGTCGGGCTGGACTCCATGTCCGAGCCTTTCACTTGTGCAACACGGGCTACGTAATAGCTCTCTCGGACGTCCGCGCGGGCTCATAAATAAGATGCGGTTCGAGTGGTCAACACACTCCATCATAGACGCAGGAGACAAGAGCCGACATCACAGTGAACCCAGCCCAGCAACCCGGGCCCGTAGCAGCTCAGAGGCTTGCCGACGCTTGCCATCGCCACCCCGCCCCATAAGGCATGTAGCGGTAGCACAGGACCCGGAGAAACTTTGGGTTATGGCTGGTTGGGCTTCTTTTTCTGGGTTTCTTTTTTTGGGTTTTTTTTTGTTTGGTAGTGATACCGTTGTTAGGCTTTTTGAATAAATAAGATTGCCAGCAGAACCCTGTGTTTGTTAATCCTGTGTATCCTTAAGGGAGTTACTATTGAACCCACGCAGTAACCACATTAGCCACTCGTAGTTCATCCAACATTTTCTGGTGTCAGAAGTGGGATACTTCGGTCCATTAGTCAATCCAACATTTTCTGGTGTCAAGAAGTGGGATACACAGAAGGGTTAGTTTGTAGTGTAGAAAGCCCAGCCATGGAAATTTTTAGTTTGAAGCCCGGCCAGCCAGCCAACCCCTGCCCCACCCCATAGGAACCATGGAGCCACGAAGACCAACGCCCTCCAACGTCAACTCAAGATTCAGGTTACTTTACCATCAGAAACCCAGATGGAGATGCCTCTGCGGTCAACGGAGACCTCTTGCGGTTATTTCACCCCCCAGTGGTCAACACACATCCACAGCACCCGCCTCCACTGCCTGCGTCGACCGATGTCTGGTACTTCCCGGCTCACCACCCTTGCCAGCCACCTGCAGCCCGACCGGACCCTCAACCTGGGATGACAACTTCCCAGCGCCTACCTCCTGTGCGACGGTCCAGCCGCCCACACAGACAACCCCAGAGATTGGACCTCTGACTCTTATTAGTGATTAACATTAGACATTGACTGTGAGTGCAGAAAGAGCAGGGGAGCGCACCCATCACGACCCCCCCCCCAGTTTCCATCAGGCCAGATGATAGACCACCGAATCCAAGGGAGCTCCGCCTCAAGATTTTAAGTTAGAGAGTATGCCCATGTTAGCTTTCTCCACAGCTTAGTTACGATGACTTTTAATGCCTATGTTGACCTTACCTTTTTCATTGCACTAGTGCCCTTATAGCATATTGTCTTTTTTTGTACTGTTCGATCCTACGTTAACCCTGATAGTGGTCTGGGACCACCGTTGCAGGTCTGGGACCTGTTGTTTTGTCCATATGATGTAACTTACTACAGCCAGAGCTGAGACTGTTGTGTACATCTTCAGGATGCCAGTAGTAACTTAGCCGGTTCACGCCACCTCTTAGTAGTTATAAAGAGGATGGACCATTGTTGTACTTCGGTTCACCGTGTGTAATTTGCAATTGTTCTACTCTAAGTGATGGTATCATAGCCCCTTAGAGTTTGATTATACCTTCAGTGGTCTTTTGTAAACCTTTGAATTGATGTATGTGTCACGTAAGGGACTACGTGACTTAGCAGGGGAGAATGTGAGAGGATGAACGATTTTCTATTTTTAATATGTGCTTTCATGGTAACTCTGGTGCGTGAGTGAGGGACGGCCACTCATAGTAGTTTATGGACACTTGGCCGAGTACCATTAATTGGATTATTTCCCTTGTAATACTAGCGCGGGACCCGTTATTCACATCACGGTGAAAAGCGCGCATTTTGATTGGTCAGTTGGAAATGTACCGGGCTTCCAACTCTTATATCATGGCTTTGAGTTTCTTACAACTCGCTCACTCGTTGTTATCCACCGACAGAAAGACGGGAACCCGAATTCATTTTTGAGAGTAGACAATACCCTATCGGTACAAAATAGGTACTCATGATAACGTTTGTTATCAATGGAGATACGTCGTATTAATGGACGAAAGTATCCCGCACAAAATTGTCGAATGTTGTTAGTCCTGACACTTTGAAAATTTATATTAAAACTATTACCGGGTTTCTGGTAAAAGTAGTCAGTTAGAATTTTAGCAGCAAGTTTCCAATTTATAATGGTACCAATTTCGTTGTGCTTTGATGCACAGGTCCTATTGAAATAATTAATAAGAGGATCTCGGATTTAAAGTAAACCACGAGTTAGACGCATGTTATCCCCGATAAATCCAACCTGGGTCAAATTTATTCAATTATTGCTGGAGGGGACGTTAGAGTAATTTCTGCAGTTTACTGGGATACCTAATTGACTTTTGTGTGCACCCTTTTAACCGTACTGTAAATTCGATTGTGTTAGGACCCTAACCGGTTATGTTGTCGGGCTGGACTCCATGTCCGAGCCTTTCACTTGTGCAACACGGGCTACGTAATAGCTCTCTCGGACGTCCGCGCGGGCTCATAAATAAGATGCGGTTCGAGTGGTCAACACACTCCATCATAGACGCAGGAGACAAGAGCCGACATCACAGTGAACCCAGCCCAGCAACCCGGGCCCGTAGCAGCTCAGAGGCTTGCCGACGCTTGCCATCGCCACCCCGCCCCATAAGGCATGTAGCGGTAGCGCAGGACCCGGAGAAACTTTGGGTAAGTTGGAGACTATTATATTAGAAGTGACTTTAATTTGCGCACCCCCCCTCCCTTTCTTGGATGCCGCGTAGAGAATGCTGATCTACAGAGACCATTATGAGTCCGGCTCAACGGTAATTGCCATTGTCATTAGTCGTGTAGGATGCGCGATGCAGCGCAGTGTCTTGATATTGTGACTTTATTGTCAAAGTTAACGTTTGCGGTGCTAGATGATAATGATGGCTCGCTAACCAAGCTATCACGATTTGCTTGTGTGCATATATATAGTGTATGTGTAGCATTGCCTTGTTGTGGTAGGCAGTGAGGATTTCCTGACATGTTAATGTGGATGGCTTATGTTACAGCGAGCGGCACTATACGCTTGATTGTATTACGGGTATTTGTGTACCTTGCCAGTACCACTATGCTATAGAGAGCAGTGTGATTGTGATTGCGTGTTTAGTGTTTAAGATGTGTAATTAATTACATGTATTGGAGATGTATTAGTTGGGCCTCACATGGGTGAGCCCCAGGATTGTTCTATGTGCGGCGGTGGATGAACAATGTTTCAGTGAGTCTACACATGTTGCAATGAGTCTCGCCGACATATATATATATATCATGTGCATGCATTATAGTTATCCAGATGTATTATGCTTCAATGAGTTTCGTAAGTGTGTGAAGGACAGTTTCATTTTAAGGAATGTACACATTACTTTATGTATCTAGTGGTGTGTCATACACATGTTAGCCTGGCGGCATAGCTCCGCGGCTAAGGTCAAAGGGCATGACCCTTCAGTATCGATTGGGAAGGGAAGTAACCAATACAATAGCCCTGGGGCGGGTTAGTACTAATAATGGGAGTGGGCCTATGAGGATGGCCTGCATTGGGATGCAGCGTCTGTGTTATGGACGGTCAGTGGGCCATGTTGGCCACTGCGTTATTAAATGGAATGGCCACTCTGGATGTGTTGTACACCGGCTCAGTGGAGCGAAACTATTGTGTTCTTGCCCCTTCATTTGTTATGTCCTTCATACTTTGATTAGTACATTAATTAGTTTATGTTGCCAGTGTACTAGGAAACTCCTTGTGTATATGATATAGCCACTTGTAGTTGTTATTCATTAACCTTAGCGCTATTTTATTCCATGCATACATATCCAGTTGGTTATTGCTTAAATTCTATATTATATTGTGGTTGTTTGATTTAATACTTAATACTATTACTATGTATGTCCACCATTGATTGCCTGATTAATGTTGTCATTATATCCTAATCATATTTTCGTCTTTTTCTCTTGTTCCAGCTTATGGCTGGTTGGGTTTTTTTTTTGTTTGGTAGTGATACCGTTGTTAGGCTTTTTGAATAAATAAGATTGCCAGCAGAACCCTGTGTTTGTTAATCCTGTGTATCCTTAAGGGAGTTACTATTGAACCCACGCAGTAACCACATTAGCCACTCGTAGTTCATCCAACACATAGATCGTGGAATACCTAGATGATCCACTCCCCGAAAATATCGTCCTTGCTCGCTCGCGGCGCACCCTACGCCAATGCGCGGACCGTCAGGCACTGCCGTGTTAACAATCGCGACCTCTGATACAAAGAGGCGCTCAAAAAGTCAACACTGTGGAACTATCGGATGGACTATTTCAAGACAGCATCATCCGAATCTTTCCTTCTTTAGATTTCCAAAAGATCATGACCGCTAAGTAACAATAACATTCATTTCGTTGATCTAAGGATAATTACTTTGCTAAATCTAGCCTAGTCAAGATCTCTACTTGCGAACAGCATTAGGTCCCATTCATGCCTTTAATGGCCTTGACATAATGTGTCAGCCTATAACCGAGATCTAGTCTAGATGATTGTTTGTATTCTTTTTTTTTTTTCACCAATCCTTCACCAGAGTTGGATTAAAAAGGAACAGAAAAACCCTGAAACTCACTTACTGCTAAAGTTAAGCCTCATGTGTTTCATAAGCTGTGTTTGAACTGTCATTCTTACGGTTGTATTAATTAGGTCTAATGTTTTACAGTTTACTTGCCCTTCGTAATAATTTGTCTTTTGCTCATCTTCTTTTTGCCAATTTACCAAGTTCAAGAGTTGATTCTTCTTCTTTCGATACCAGTCTTTGTCCTTAGTGCATGCTTTTTTCTCCTTCTTCTTCTTATGGATTTTTTCCCATCTTTCATTATTCTTATCATTTTTATTTTGGCATGCTTTCATTCGATTTTTTACTGTCCTGTTTGCTCATATGCCTTACATGCTTGATCATGAAATATTTAAACAACCCCTGCACTCAGATTCGTAACCTCACGCCCTTATAACAAGTCACTAATTTGTTGTCAGTGTTCTAGATCAGTGCGTTAATCAGTGCAATCAGTGCGTTAATTATTGACATTATCGCACGTGCAGACAGCTTCAATGTTACGTAAGTGTGTGAGAGAGAAAGACAGAGAAAGAGAGAGAGAGAGAGAGAAGGGGAGAGAGGATGTAGAAGACAAGAAAATGATAGTGGAGTGATCGCTAACATAAGCCCTGGGTACGCCTTGTGTCTCGGGTAAGCCAACGGGATCGCTTTCCGCGCAAAAGGTCTCGCACTGGCTGTGCCACGCGGACGCTTTAACAACAAAGGCAAAGAAGGGAGTGGATCATCTAGGTATTCAACGATCTATGCTATTCACGAAATACCATAAAAACCACAGAAAAACTATGGGGTCGCAGCAGGGCCATAAGCAAAGTCAAAATTGGGCAAAAAGAAAAGCTTGTATGTTGCGAAACCCTGTGTGAGAAATAAAACCCAAACAATACAAAGCAAAACTAAAGACAAGTTTGACATGATGATAATTTTAAATGATAATTTGATTATGATAATTTTGAAATGATAATTTTGACACGATCTATGCTAGTATTAAGCTTATTTTCGATCAAGCTTGATTCATCCCTCCCTTGTCCAAAATTTAGACAGGAAGATGGTCCTCCAGGGAGACTGCATTTCTTGTTTACGGACGACCATGATAAATGTGAAAAGGTGCAGAACCACGAAATAGCAGAGTGATGAACTCGGGATATTGGACCAGAAAATATTTACCAATAATAGTCAACTTCTTTACATGACAAATCCACTTCCTGTTTGCCAACGTAACGAAAGTAAAGAACGAACTCCAGTTTGTCGCCAGCTGTGCTCACTTGGTTTGTCTTGATTTAATCATTTTTAATTGAGCTTTTCCTCTCATCTTGGAAGGACACGTAAGCTCACCCACTGCTTTCATATCGAATGGAGTGAATTTGCTTGAATTTTGTGTTGAATGAAATTTAATAGGGGAGTAGATCTAGGCCTAAATGAACGCCGGTTACTGGTTAGCGTACCGTTTTGGCGGCATTGGCAATTGGTCGTGTGATGTTTTGCGGACGATATTTTGTTAGTCTATTGTGGTTTATAAAAGCATAAGGCATGCATGTCGTGTGGAGAACTGGGCACTGGTAGCATTTGGTGGTCGCGCAGGTTTATTCCATCACTTTGATGCTTTGGCAGATTTGATGCCAGTGGAATCAGTAGCCTACCCTTGATGCTATGATCTATTCTCATCAGGGAATCACTGAGCTGCGCGTTTACTATAAAAAACATACCTTTAGAGGACTGATTTGCCTCTGGCCTCTGCTCTTCCTGCAGCCACCTGCGCATGGCTGCTGCTAAAGTGGTAGATCTAGTCATAGACATCCTTGTGGGGATGTCTATTATAGATCTATATATAGGATTATAGGCCTGTATTTTTTTTTTTTGTTGGTTATACTTCTTAAAATAAAGTTCTTTAATCCCATTTGGGAAATTTACCTTAGTGTCATTGCAGCCCACTTACGACTGGAGCAGACACGTCATCGCCACAGTGCAGCGCTGGTCAGCTCAGCATTACCGGTCAATTTGGCATTGACCCGTATCAAGTCAGCCATTGAAGTGTCAAGATGGCAGACTGAAGCAGCGAGACCATCAGTAAATGCTACTAGTACTAGTGCCGAGAACTGACAACGTGCAACATTATCATTTTTATTTATTATTTAATTTCAGAACAAAAAAACTTTCATTTTGAAGTACCCCACTCATATTCATAAGTGCAGCCCACTGTGAGACATTAACAGTTGTTGCAAAAATGGGGAAAAACAAGAAAGCTGCCTCCCAAAAGAAACGTAAGTAGTGAAATCAGGCTGGAATATGGTGAGTCTCATGGATTGAAAAGATTACGTATGTAAGATGTCAAATTCTGTGGAATGCCCAAAATCAAGAATTTTCTGCATTTACATGCCATTTAACACACATTTTATCATTTTCCCAAGACCTCTGCACTTTTTCTGCCCCTAATTCAGGTGAACAAATTATTTTTTAAGCCAGGCGCTAAATTTACTAACCACATGTATCGTGGCATTGCCTTCTCCCTCCTCTACTGTGTAAAGCTTCCACGTACTATGATGTTACTTTTAGCGAGAGATTTGATTTCCAGGTCGCAGAGCACATACATGTACTGAAAAGCAGTTTTATCAAAGCAACACAACATCTCTCTAATTACCACATCAAATAAAGACAACGACCAACAACAAAATCGGTCATTTTCTTCCAGTTTCCCCTGATGAAAAACCTACAGACAGACGCCCTTATGCAGCATGCCCTAGAATTACATCGGAATTCATAATTACAGACATAGAATGGTGTCTCAAATACGCACATGGCCCCTTTCTTCTCATTTCACATGTAGACGTCAACCAGCATCAAAGTAAAAGTTTCCCCAAGAATTTCCCCAGTTCGAACTTCAAACCGTCAGTACTATTACATGAGTATGATGAATAGTTACCAATAGTTGCATCGCAATAAACATAATCTTACGATACCATTTTGTTAGATATAGTAGGGATGACAGGATAGATAAACACGCGAAAATTATGTGGATAAAAAAACGTGAAAAAAACAATAGTCGCGGCAACCAAATAAACAAAACACGAGGAGCAGCGCTGCCATACAATATATCGGCCTCCCGCTGGACCCGGTTTGCAGTATGTAGACCACAATATTGGCCTCGCGTGTTGCGCGGGGAGGCCAATATAGTGGCTTCCCGCACGACGAGGGTTGAAGATCAGTTTGCCCCTGTACATGAATCAGAGACAGATAAAAATTTATACATACATTTTGATAGTTGAAAACAATCAATATAAAAGAAAGTTTCTGTTGTAGCTTTGTTAATGAAACCCTAACCCTAACAATTAGAGCTCTGATGTTGATATGAAGGCCATTTTCATTTCATGATCTTGGGAAAGAAGTGATGGCTGCTGAAGGAATGACAGGAAATTAGCAAGGACAAAATATCCATAACTGTAATAATAAAGTTGAGATTAGACTACACACTTTTAAATTCAAATCTTGTTGAACACTTGCACTGTCCAAACTCTCATTTTTCATTTTCTTCAGTAGATATTACCACAGTTCACAATGTGTGTAACAGTAACAGCATGATGCTTGATTTTTTTTACATTTTGTTTGAAGTGATTCTGTTTGGCCCAAAAGTGATCTGCCATGGATCAAATTGGATCAAATTGGTGTGTGTGAATTTCTGACCTGTATTTTGTGACTTAATTATTAATAAAATTATAATGATTTATGATATCCAGTGAGGAAAAGCCAAAGTTATTTTCCATTTTTTTTTGTTTGTTTCAAGGGGTCAGTTTTAATTAAGAGAGTTTAACGAGACAGACCCCATCCATTTGGTTTCATTGGTAGAGAGCTGACAAATTTAGTCACTGAACTGGTTAGATAAGTAATGATGGATGAGGAAATTTTTAGATAAAGATTTTTAAAAAATTAAAAAAAAAGGTATGCTATATAGTGTTGGTATTCTTCTATTCGTATATGACTTCATTTTGATAATTTTCGTGTTATTTATATGGTGACAGAGACTTCAGCGCAAGCGTCCAAGAAAGTTGCACAGAATGGAACTGACAAAAATGAAGGATCCCCCAATTCACTGCCTGTCAATCAGAAGCCAGCTTCTACAATCAACAGGCACAAACAGACCTCAGTGGGTCAAAAGCAGCAGAACCTTTCAAGGTAATCTGACAGTGGCATTTCTTCGAGGCAGCATATTTGAAACTTTTGATATATTATATATATAATATATGAATCAATTTAATGGTGGTTTTGGTGAGAAGTCAATGGAACACTCCTACTGACTCGTTTAGATTGAGAATTAATTTTGCAGAAGTGTTGGGATGTGAAATTGACCAATGTATTATATTCATGTTATTTTACAGGCCTGCCAAAGGCAGTGAGAAATCCTCTTTTACATTGTGGCTTACTTTATTTCTTGTGACCTGTGGTGTGGCTGGTGTTGGCATTGTTTTCCGGGATGACATACAAGATTTGGCAGGTACATTTGGAAATAAATAAATTTGATAGTTGATTATTTATAGGTCATGATATTACTGATATTAATAACATGGTATTAATAAAAAGCCACGCTTATTCTGCGGATGAGATCTGGATCTTATTCGCAGACGTCTGCGGACGAGATCAGAATCTTATTTGCGGATAGATTTTTGGTTTTGTGATTTTTATTTAGGAAGAGCTCCTTTAGATTACAATTCTGGCTTTTTTTTTTTTTTTTAATAATTAGGTTCTTCACTCTGTAAGATGGCTCGATTTGGAGTAACGCATGGTGTTTCTTATGGTAATGATGCATCAGGTTGTCTTTTTTTTAGGGATACTTATCGGTTATCATGTCCTCTGTAGCAGTAGAGAGACCCTGCTTAGTAACGCTCTTACACAGGTTCCCTGGTGGCATGATAAGTAAACTCACCTGCTGGGTTGGTAAGGGAGTTTCAAATCTCTGCAAGAGCTCACTTTTTTTTTGTTGTCATTGTTACTTTTTTTCTGCTTTTCCCCCAACTGATCATCGTTGCTTTGCTCCTGAGTATAAAATTGTGACTAGGATTTTTTGGCGGGTCTGAAGCCACACAGAAAGTCAAGACAGAGCAGATAAAAATGAACTAAACTTCCATGCCAACAAAACAGTAATACATGTAAAACAAAACATGACAAATGGCTGAAGCAGAAGACCCCCAAAATATATTTTCAGTAAATACAGGATAGATCTAAGTCATGACAGAGAGAGACGAAATTTTCAGTTCACACTGACAAAAAGAAAAAGAAAGACATGTTTAAAATTTGATTTACATCTTTATTTTTAATTAGCAACTGTCCCGTTCAAGGAAAATGAATAAATAAAGTGAACAGGAATAAATAAAAGAACTAATATGGAGCACACTAGTTATGATCAGTTTGCCCATGACATCAATCATGCAAACTCATTAGGAAACAAAATGATTCCCAAAAATGAGCAGTACTATATTTAAAAGAAAAAAAAAAAAGGTCCGGTGCCGGGTTTGAACCCATAAGTCTCCGACTGATAACCGCAGACGCTAGGCATTGTGCCACGGCAGACCCTAGTAGGCTGGAGGAACATTTTCCACAGTAGACACCAAGAAACCAACAAACCCCCATCTGCGAATAAGATGGGGATCTTACTCGCAGACATCTGCGAATAAGCACTTTGTTAATATAAATGAGATGTATATATATATATATATATATTATATTATAAAGGAAGTAAGGCCTTCATGTAATCATGAAAGGCTTTTTAACTGCTGATCCCTAAATTTTACAAAATATCAGATTAGGCATAGAAAGGGGTAAAGGCGTACGTGCATATATTTCAAAAGGTCTTGATGTTCACTTTATTTTTAATACTATCGTTGATATTGAGCCATAACTGAGTTGAACAGAAGAAGGTGTTCCAACATTTTTCCCAACGAGGCTGCCGCCAAACATAAAATTTGGATCGGATCACGATGTGAAAACAAAGACATCAACACAATTGGCCCGTGTTTTGTTTCTGTCATTCAGTGTTCCCAGATTGGACGGGAAACAGCGGAATCTATATAAAAGGCTTTTTTATTAGGCCACCTGCAGTAACTAAATTTTGCATGTAGGTTTCAAATACCGTGGAGGGTGCACCGAAGTTTGCATTTTTGTTTGGTGGTTTTGTTTTTGAATTTATGGAAAATGCATTTTTCCGTCGTGCTGCCAACAGTTCTAATTTTCATTCTCCATCTTGTCGTCATTCTGTTACAGTGACATAAACATCTTAAAAAGTAACCATATCAAGTGTTTAATTTGGTGCGTAGTATCCTAGCGCACATGAGTTCTGAAGCAAAACTGTACGCTATCAATTTTATTAGATTAGAGAGAGAGAGAGAGAAACAGACAGACATACAGACAGGGGGATTTCACTGACTATAGTTATCAATGAAGAAAATCAACATCTTTAAAAGCATGTTATTGTGACATTTTCACTGTGAAATCAAATGATGAAGAAGTTAAGCAAAGAGGATTATAAAACTCAAATGAATCAAAGCAAACTTGTACACTTTCAGAGAAAAGTAGAAAAGGAGAATGTTTTTGAAGATTTTGTTATCACAAAATTCATTTTTCCAACAGCTTTCAAAATACTCAGGTACAGCTTGTTCAGAATACATGAAGATTAATCATGATCTGTCAAAATCAAGCCTGGCACCCTGCAATCAAGACTGGCCAAAAGCACCTTTCATTAGTCTGTTAAAAAATTTCATATTCATATATTGGGTACAAACTAAATTGCACTGCTGAGATTTTGTTATAAGGATTATGTTCATGTGACAAATAGAGATGCATCTATTACTCTGACACCTGTGAATGGAAGGGATCACATTCTCCTTATAGTGAAAAGATTGAATAAAGTTTGTCATTTTGATTCTGATGTTGAGATATGATTGCATAGTATGTGGACAATTTTTAGTTCTGGGACATTTGTGAGCTCTGTTCTTTGTTGGGCTATCCATATGCTTTCTGGATGTTGCTCTGGTATAATTATCAGATTGTCATTTTTCACTCCCACCAGTAGAGCCTGAAATATTATCATTCACTTGAGAGCTGTGGCAAAAAATAAAATATTTAGTGCCTTGCAGTTTACTTTCCTATTACAGTATTACTGTTCTGATCCAGTACATTGCATGTTTAGTATATATGGCTCTTGTAATCTAATATTGTATGCTTTCATTATTACTGATATTATTACTGAGACAGTTGTAATAAAGATTCAGATTCTATTTTTTTTTTTTTTCAATGTTATATCACATATCTAAGTGTAGTAGATATATTGTGTCAAAATATGAAAATGCAGCTGATAGTATTCTATTCCCAGCTCCCAGTTGTCATGCTGAGGATGTGGCAGATTTGCTGCTGCAAAGAAACTGATTTATAATTGCATCATTTGAGTACTGTTACTCTCTCTTATTTGATTTTATTTTTGTTAGTGACTAAAGCATGGATACCAGTGGAATATGTGCATGCAACAAAAATAAAAATTAGAATATTTAATGTTTTTAAAATATGATATATCATATTATGATAAATCACCTCTGCTGGTAAAGTGGATTACTTTGCTATATAGGAGGTAGATGTAGAAAGGCTATCAACTACTGTGGTGTATGTCAGTTATAGGTGAATATCTTTTTACAGATACCTTTGTTGAAAAGTACATTCATCCTGAAGTTCTTGTGACCAGACAAGCTGAATCCACACCTGATGACATTAAGCAGCCATCTGAAAACACTCCATCTTTAGATGGAGAAGAGGAAGAAGATGAACCTTCAATAAATGGTTCGCATAAGGAATCAAATGATGTGAATCATGAACAGAATGAAAGAGCTGAAACTAAAAAATCATTCCCTAATGCTGAAAGTGTTGATCAGCACATTCATGCAGACAGTACCCCTCTTCCAAAGCCAGAGGTAAATATCAATGTTAAGGTAACTCCAGGTCAGAAGAAAGAAGCTCCATCTGAGGAAGAATTTATACCTGCTAATAATGAGAATATTGTTGATAAAAATAAGAAGCATGTTGAAGAGAAAATTTCAGAGACAAATGAAAAAGCAGGGAAATCAAAAATTGAGGAGCAAGACAAACATTCTGATGGAACAAAGATCAAAGAAAAGGACAAGAAGTCTTCTGTTGTGGACAAAGACAAAAAAATTGTTACAGAATATGGGAAAGATAAGAATACAGGGGAGGAGATGGCAGAAAAGGACAAGATATCTGGTGAGGATAAAGTTGCAGACAAAGACAAGAAATCTGGTAAGGAGGAAGTTGCAGAGAAAGGCAAAGACAAGAAATCTGCTGAGGAGGAAGTTGTAGAGATAGACAAGAATTCTGGTGAAGAGAAATTTTTACAGAAAGACAAGAAATCTGCTGAGGAGAAAGTTGTAGAGAAAGATAAGAAATCTGCTGAGGAGAAAGTTGTAGAGAAAGATAAGAAATCTGGTGAAGAGAAAGTTTTACAGAAAGACAAGAAATCTGGTGAGGAGAAAATTGTAGAAAAGGACAAGAAATCTGGTGAGGAGAAAATTGTAGAGAAAGATAAGAAACCTGGTGAAAAGAAAATTGTAGAGAAAGATAAGAAATCTGGTGAGGAGAAAATTTTAGAGAAAGACAAGAAATCTGGTGAGGAGAAAATTGTAGAGAAAGATAAGAAACCTGGTGAAAAGAAAATTGTAGAGAAAGATAAGAAATCTGGTGAGGAGAAAATTTTAGAGAAAGACAAGAAATCTGTCGGGGAGAAAGTTACAAAGGAAGACAAAAAATCTGGTGAGGAGAAAGTTGTAGATAAAGACAAGACATCTGGTGCAAAGAAAACTGCAGAGAAAGACAGGAAGCCAGAGGAAAGTCTCACCAGAAAAGAAGTGAAACCAGTAGATCAAGTAAAGACAGATCAAGCCAGTGAGAAAAGCAACTATAAGCATATTGCAATCACCAATGATGAAGACTTCAAGATTCGTGCAGATCTGGATGAAGCAGATGAATTTCTGGAAAAGGTGAGACCACCATTAGTTTAATATGGAATGTGAGCTGTGTTTAGCATTACTGAGCTCATGATAATGTCCTTGTGGATAATGTTTTGGAATGCATGGCCAAACTCTTTTGTGCATGAAAACATTAAAAAAAATTATTTAAATGGCCTGTAAGTCTGAAGAGATCTTATCTCTTCTACAGTTAACATACAAATGTCAGCTGGATCTTTCCCGTAAGTAATGGTGGAAAAGGATACCATACCATTTTGAAGTTTTAAATTATGCCCTAGTCTCCAAACACTGTAGATTTGCTATAGGTCAGTAGTTCATGTGATTTGGATCTTCAGTAACAGACACATTGCACTCTGTTTTGTTGACCTTGTGTTTTTCAATTCTTAGTTCTAAGTCATAAAGAGAGTGGATTGGGTAAGTATTTTGCTGAGCTCAGAACCCCAGTATCCTTTCTCTCAAGGTGTAACCAGCCATACATGGATTCAAAAAGCAGAAGGAAAAAGCAAAATTTTTAACCTGTTATGTCAAGATCATCATGTGCTCTCATTGAAAGAAACTTACCTACCATGAATCTTTGTCTCTTTTGAGTTTTAAATGTGCTAATATTGCTGATGTGTTCCACACATAAGCAGCTGACTCAAGCAGCTGTCATGCAAATTGCCTGCCCGAAGCAATTCTTCTTTTGTTGCAGTTATGATCCCACAGATTTATTTGTTATTTTAGTCTGCATGTATATGTAATACATTTATATATGTAAAGTACATGTAATTAAAAAAAAAATGCAAATACTTCCAATCTCTACACACATCTGTCTATCATGGTCTGACAAAAACTGAATGTAGAAATAGAGGTATCACCAGCATTTAATGTCATTTTAGAATCACAGCCTGGCCCTTCCGAAGAAAAGGTTGCTAGTGCATGTTGCAGATAGGGAGGGAAGCTCTTGGCACTGAAATGCATGCTTGTGCCATCATTTTTTTGCTAGTGCTCAAGAAACCTTTCACTGTTCACTTCACGAACAGGGAAGCATTCACAGTTTGATAGAATATTTTTATTTAATTGAAGGAAAACCTGGAGGAGGCTGTGGAGAGATATGATGCTATACTGAGGAAACATACTGCCAGTCCTCGAGCTCATTATGGGAAGGGGCAGACCCTAGATAAGCTTGGCTTCAAATACATGAGTAATGAATACCTGGAGCGGGCAATTGAGTTCCTGGCCCGTTTATTGCAGTTACCTAATGTTCCTGATGAGCTGATGAAAGCTGCGGGTCGCAAACTTGCAGAAAGGCAGCAATTTCGAGGTACCTAAGAGCAATGTTCAGTGGCTGTCCTGTCTTGTTTCTTTTAATTCATTTTTGCATAGCTGCCAACCAGTACGTGAAATATCCTTTGTCCGGCCAGCGTCTTCAAAAAAAGCCACATTCTTGTGGCCGTACCGTATAAAAGCGTAATGTACTACCACAGCCAGTGTTTACATTATGGAACGGGGTGTCGTTTGGCCGGCCGATTTGTCTGTTTTGCACTTTTTCTGAACACTGTAACAGAACGATTGTTCCTTCAATCAGCCCGAAATTCACACGAGGCACTCATTAATACATGTTCTAAGTGCATGCTTAATTTTATGAATGTAAGTTTCATAGAAACTGATGTGCGAAGACTCAAAGTATCCGTGTTGAAGCTTTTCCTGCTTTCCACTGCATGTTGTGCAAATGGTAGGATTTGAAAACTATTTCTTGTTTCGTTCCTTTTCAATGAATTTGTTTATAATTCCGTGTATGCATTAAAAAGTGGTTGGTGACACCTGGTTTTAAATTTAAAGACAGTGTCTTTACCCTGAATGTGGTTATTAACATTTAAAGAGGGATAAAAAAATCCGCTTTGTTACGCTCTGGCCGTTTTTATCTCCGCCATTTTATACATGTCTCATTTGGCCAGACTGTACTAAAGCGTATCGCCACCATAGCCTCCCCGCCCGTGAAGGCTGTGCGAGTGCCCGAGCAGCCTGTAGGCTTAATGGTGACACATCGGGGTGTAACATTTCTTAAATATTACCATACAGATTCTGTTTGGAGGAGAGATTTGTAAAGACACGAAGACTACAGGATTATACTTATAGATTCCACTCCAGACTAGTAGACGGAGCACTCAAAATATGTGTTTTATTGTTTAAAAGCGCCATACAAAGTACTATAGACTGTTAGCCGACTGGGAGTGATAAAAATGTTTTAGACATGTTCCAGTAAGGCACTGTTAAGATCGCCAGCCTTTTCTCACATAGAGTCTAGATATAGATGTACATAAAAACATATAAGACAAACATTCTTAAACAAATAATATTAAAGGCTGCTTTTATTTTAAATGAATGTGTCCAGGTAACTCTTCGTCAAAAATTGATGCAGTACACCAAGTTTCATTTTTTATGTCGTAGTCGTGAAGTTTAGCTGCTTACATGTTCAACTTCTAGCTCAATTATAGTATAAGATAACAGACAGATAGATGCAATCAATCATTCCCACCCTGGGCCCCCTTTCTCAACATACTGCTGTTGGTAGGAATGAGTTTCCATAGTTTTTTTCTAAGCACTTGTGGGCTTAATCACAGACAAGTAAGATTACCTGTCAAGTCTACAAGAAAAAAAAAACTGCAGAGAATTACAAGTATTCAACTCTTATTACTCTTAAGATGATTTCTAAGAGACAACAGGGTCATTTTTATTTTAGCCCTAAAAATGAGAAAATACCCTTAAAATGCATGTGTACGACTTTTAAGGAAATCATAATCAGGTAGAAAGTTTGTCAAAGAAAAAACACTGTGTAGGTGAATAACCAGTCGTAGTCAAACATCAATGGAAAAAACTGAGTGAAGAAAACAAAATCTTGATTTGACTGATTGTCTTCCAATATTAAAAAGCACAATCACTGTTCTATAGCCAGTGCTAGTACTGGGCATCGCGAGTGACTTTTAGTTTTCGAGGTGATCTGCATAAACGGGCCGATGTTGTCACAACAGGCTGGCGTGAAAATGGCCTGGAGGAACGTGCTGACTCTGCAATGGCATCGTCCGTTTGGGTGAAGCTAAGGCGTCACGTTTGGCAACAAGATTTGAAGAGGATGAGATCTTGCACGCTTTTTCGTGGTACATGTACTGCCAGAAACAGTCCTTGTGCAAATGAATCTGGCACGCTTGTTCGTGGTACATGAACTGCCAGAAACAGTCCTTGTGCAAATGAATCTGGCACGCTTGTTCGTGGTACATGAACTGCCAGAAACAGTCCTTGTGCAAATGAATCTGGCACGCTTGTTCGTGGTACATGAACTGCCAGAAACAGTCCTTGTGCAAATGAATCTGGCACGCTTGTTCGTGGTACATGAACTGCCAGAAACATTCCTTGTGCAAATGAATCTGGCACGCTTGTTCGTGGTACATGAACTGCTAGAAACAGTCCTTGTGCAAATGAATCTGGCACGCTTGTTCGTGGTACATGTACTGCCAGAAACATTCCTGGTGCAAATGAATCTGGCACGCTTGTTCATGGTACATGAACTGCCAGAAACATTCCTTGTGCAAATGAATCTGGCACTGTAGACACCCATCCCTCGTTTCCTTTGCTTTGCCGCTTCTTGTCCTTATCTTGTGCTTCATGCAGAGGCGACATGCCCTTGGTCTGCCAGAAAAGACAGTTTTTTGGTGTCCACATCATCATCAGTTTCCCAGGTGCAGGAATCAATCTGTGTGCATGTATCTAAATTTTTTTTCAGGGGGATATCATCATCTGTTTCCCAGGTGGAGGAAGTAATCTGCGCCCAGGTATCCTGTTTTTAAATCAGTTTTCAGTCTCTTTAAAGGCACGAGGCAATCACCCCATTCATTGTCAACGACTGGCAAATGCACTGGTTCCAGAACTGTAAATGTCTTCTCAAATATTTCCTCGTCTGAATCCAAGGGCACGTCCCTTATTAATGGCACAAAGTGATTTGGTTCGAAGACACCTGCAAAATCTGTGCATAATCTGGACCACAAATCATAATAATTACATCATCCAGATTTGAATTTTCTGAGAAGAGAGAGTTCTGTTATACAGTAACTGCAGCGTTAAGCATAATCCTTTTGTGTTTGGGTAAACGGACGTAAGTCGACGCCCAATGACATTTGCAAGCGCAATGAAGTGCAGCAATCCGCTCCAGTAACCACTGCCAGCTGTTTTCAAAACAAGTTGTTGTTGTGCTTTGATATCACCATGCTCACGCCAGCATTTTTCAATGTCATCATCGCTGATGATCATAGCCATGTGAATGTCTCTGTGATGACCACATGCACAGTCAGTCATGGACAGATTGTCACTGATGACAGGATCTTTGAAGTAGTAGTCTCTTCTTAGTTCTTCCTAATTCTATTGATGTGAGGATTTGAAGCAACTGAGCGAGATAGTCTGAGCCAATCAGTGCAATGGAAACAGCATTGAAGAGACAATTTCCATCTCCTACCGTTGCCAGGGGTCGACGTTCGGAAAAGGATGCTGGAATGATCTTCTGTTCTTCACTGTCAGAGGCAATAGTTCGTATTGTGGTACATGTACTGCGCTTGTAAGTGTTGACTGGAGGAAGTGACTATAGTTTCTTCTGAGCTGCTCCGTCACATTTTCTTGTTTTGTTGACAGCGCTTCCCTCAGGGTGTCAAGATCGGTTGGTGTTATCTGGAGAAACAGTGCATACATTGTTATTACTCGTGATGGTAGCAGAAATGAATTACGTAGGTCCACTCTCTCCCACTTACTCACCAACTCACTCACTCACTCACTCATTCACTCATTCACTCACTCAATCATGCAGTCACTTGCACATTAAACAAAACCATTAGCTAAAACACAAAGAAAAGTTGCTATGAGGCTCACAACTGAATGAAAGCAAACCTAACGTGTTTGGGAATTTTGTTTGGTTACACAGTTGATAATTCATCAACACTGGTGTTTTTTTTTTTTTAATTACTGAATAAAAAACAAGAAAAAAAAAGCAAGTCTTACCTGATGATAACTTGGATCTATGATTCTTGCACAGGATACGCCTATCTTAAAAAAGAAGTCAAGTGATGGTAGACTTGGAACGAAAGCCCAGTCAGGCCGCACCGTATTTAAGCGGAAATCAACGACCACCCGCAAAACGGCCATACCGTAATAAATTGCAACACAACCTTGCGGAGGAGCAGCCAGACCGTATAATAGCGTGCATTTATATAGGAAATTACGCTTTCTTACGGTACGGCTATAAACAACCGGCAGAAAAGGATTACGTTTTATTCCGGTTTGGCTAAAGTATGATACTTGTGTTACCAAACACCGACCAATTAACGACCTATACGCTTTTTTCCGGTGCGGCTGGTCATAGGATATGTATTTAGTACGTTCCAGTAAGTAAATATGTTTTCATTGTGAAAAGTACATATTTGAAGAATTTCCCCATTTAGATGAGAAAGACAGAAAGAGGAGAAAACAAAAATGTAACTTTTGTATCTACCGCTAATAGCCCTGGATCTAGCGATTCAGCGGGCGCAACCATAAACACAGCTCTACCCTACTGTGTCCTGCCGTACGGCGTACGCCCAAACTCGCGATAACTTTTGTTTTCCCGTCATGGCCTGCAGTGGGGCACTCAACCACGCAACAGTAATTTTGCATAATAAGTTTTCACGGCATACACCTTCGCTTGTGTCCATGCTTCGGCATTTCACATGAGCTCAAGTGCGCAAGCATGTGTAGGTCATGCGTATTGTATCGTAAACGATGGCGGTCAGTGAGTAAGAACAGTGGACAAAGTTTGTGAAGTGATTTCATTTTATTTCGCTTTTTTTTTTGGCAGGTTTACATAGCTTATAATCATGGTTGGTGGTGGTAACTACTAGATCTAGATCTATGTCGGCTGTTGTTTAGAATCTTTGTCAAAATGTAATTGGCGATCACGGATAAACTGGGTCTAGGCTAAGGTGTACACGTGTTTAATGCGATGTTAGAAATCGAAATGTAGAGCCCGTGAGCTGGTAAACAATAAAACTAGAACTAGATCTGTGAGAACAATATGGACAGGGCTTGTGAAGTGGCTTCAGTACTAGATGATTATGTAGGTCTACTACATCTGTTATATTTTATGCCTAACATGATTTGCGATAGTGGATAGATTTATTTTAATCCAGAATCTTCACTATCCAAATTAAGGGGCGGGTAGATATTTACTGCAAAATATTCAGAGAAATTTCCTTTTGCATTATCATCAAACTTGTCCAATAAATGCACTGTGAGTCACAAGTCGCGTTGTCACCAGTTTCACAGTTACCTGGAGGCAATTCTGACATTGTTCAACGCTGCAAGAGCAAGTTAGCATGAAAGAGTTATACAGTTCTGAGGACAGCTCATACCATAATCAGTACTTTTTTCAGAAATAGAAACAGTGGTGATATGATATTAACATTTGAAGCAGAGTGTTTGTTTTCTGCTTCTTAAAATCTTATGCTGCATTACATTATATTATATCTAGAGAGAATAATATTCCATAATGTGACAAAATGAGGAAATTATGATTTTTGGGGGGGGGGGGGGGGGGATATCAGGAATCTGTTTGGGGTTTTTGAAAGTTGGCAGCTATGTCTATGTAATATTCTTTGTTTTAAGAAACAGGAAGACCAATGTAATTGGGACACATGCGACTGGGAGGTACTAAAGGAAAAATTTTCGAGTGAACCGAATTATGTCTGTATAATTTGTATCCAAAATGGGAACGATGTGTTTGACATAATAAGAACGACAAATTGAGATGATTATATACCAGATTTTATCCCTTGTGTGTAGAAAAGTGAAAACATGCGGATTTTCCATGGAGCAGCTGTATCTTGTGGTATATTTTACTGCTAGAAGAGGCGATGAACAAGATGTCTGACAAGTAAATATGAAAAAGGGATTTATTGAGTATCAGATAAATATGCAAAGTTTGAGCCAGTTTTCTTGCCTATCATAGGTGGCCTGCAGAATATTACGGGGTGAAGAAGAGTGATCTGGTTTTTTTTTTGTTTTTTTTTTAATGAGCTGTGGATTTTTGTATATATATGTGGGGACAAATTTGGCAACCTAAACATGTTAAATGAAGTTCTGAAAAGTTCTATTATTTGGATCCCGTCATTGAAAAAGATCTCTGTTATTTCAATATAGTATGAAATCATTGTCCAACCTATGGACAGGTTTTCAGCTATCAAATTTTAGACGTGTATTTTTTTTAAAAATCACTCACTAATTATGTTTGGAATGTCACTGAATATCACTTCTTAAGTGTCACATGTCACAACTGTGAATTCCAGGCTGGGGTGGCCAGAGTGTTAAGACTTTCAAGTTCTTGGTTGGAAGATTCCCAGATGATCTGGAATTGAAAAAGGAATTTGGTGTCAGTTACATGATGATAGGACGAAATGATCGAGCAAGGGATATCTTTCAAGAGGTATGAAAATGTTGTATTGAAAGCGTTTATTGTATGGACTGCTGTATACTCCAATACGTTCATGAAAAAGATAATACAATCTGTTCAGATGAGGGGCAACATTATTCACTGTTGCATATGAAAACATGCAGGATGTATTTATGGGGATGTTAATAAGCATTGCCTTTGAAGTGGTGAACAAAAAATATGGTTTCTTGATTTAGGACTGCCAAGAATCACCCAGGCTTAATCACCCGCTTAAAGCAAAAAATTACCCAAAATATCTGTATTATAAAAAACCTGCGGGATTTTTAACAAGACCTACTGCTGCTCATACAGTTTGGAATTGCATTGAAAATTTACTGGTACCATCCTTTTGATATGCAGATGGTTGTTTATAGTGTTGGGGAAGTATCGTTTTGAGTTTCCTTTGGGTCGCTAGTTTTGCCCCCGGTCCTTTCTTTTCCATAAACACATGACTTTTTTGATGTCCTGCGATGTGTTTACTAATAAAAAAACTGTCCGGAACGCAAATTGTTGTCCACTGCAGGGCAGTCTTTGCTTCAGATGTTGACGGGGTACATAGAGCATGAGTGTGCAAGAGGAGTGCAATTTGACTTACAAATCTATCAAACACACGAAAAAATCAACGTAAAGAAACATGCTGGATGCTCCATTCTAATCACCCAAAGCTGAAAATAATCAACAGATTTATCCTTGGCAACACCAGATACCTCAGCTAGTGTATAATAAAGAAAATTGTCTTTTTTAGGATGAATCTAAATTTCC
This sequence comes from Onchidella celtica, assembly GCA_963931925.1. Taxonomy (NCBI): domain Eukaryota; kingdom Metazoa; phylum Mollusca; class Gastropoda; order Systellommatophora; family Onchidiidae; genus Onchidella; species Onchidella celtica. The sequence continues at coordinate 21,401,141 of OZ007579.1, read as the reverse complement.
TAGCAATTTGATATTCCACACTTACAAAATGAAATGGAAATAATCCAAATGAGGCTACCTTGACCAATAATTTGCTGACTTTAACTACTATTAATGGTTAAGTATGTAGAAACTGTTTTCAGTTTGCCCGTGAAATGAACAGCTGTGGAATGCATAAATTACATAGCAAAAATAATTAAATTGTTTACAAAACAGGCTGGAGACTGATTGAGACTTACTCACATGTATTATTTCAGTAAACCGTGTCAGTGGTGGTGAGATGCCATGGATGATAATTAATATAATATATGGAATTTTGAAAGAAGCACTTTTTTTTAAGGAAGATACATCTATAAGGTTTCGTTATATGGACAAATATGGTTGATTTACCAGTCATTTACTATACAGATCAGTAGTTTTCCATAAGCCTTAAGACTTTTTGAAGAGTGCGCCAAGCAGGTGACACACATTATGCCTGAGGGACATATTGCAAATAGTGCAAATTTCTTTGTTATCTTTAGATGATAATTTTGTACCCCGTCTATTGTTTGTCAATTTGTTTATTATTTGACAGCTTTGAGTATTTTATTTTTACATATGTAATTGATCCTTCATGTCTCTCAAATTACTGATAATGAAATTTGTTTACCAAACATTATAAATGATCAGTCTGGCCATCGATCATAGACACAACATTCAAAACCTTAGATATTCATACCATGAATGTGTATTATACTTCAGCTTTCAAGGTACAACCTGTAAAACGTGGCCTTTAAAGAAGTTTTACCAGAGGTCCACCTTAAATACACATTTCTATTCGTTCAACAGGCCTGCCCAACATACACACTCATACACACTGTATATCATATCTCATAGTAATCTGTGCATGGTTTTGGTGATTATACCATATTATCCAATCCATCCAGATCATAGCCCAGGATCCAGATAATGGTTTTGCTAAAGTACATCTAGGATTTATAGTAAAGACACAGGATAACAATCTGGAAAAGGCAGTGGAACTTCTGAGAGATGGAATTCAGTCCAGAGCTCCTGGTGTTGATGATGGCCGCTTTTATCTCCATCTGGGAGATTCCCTTCTTAGACTTGGTCAGGTGGCAGAGGTAAGATAGGATGAATTGACTCTTATCTTTGTTTTGTTTTTGGTATAGTCCTGTCAAAGATGCATGTAGAATTCTGAGCGGCTGTTTGGTACAGTGGACCTCAAGTATTAACAACCCCTGATTAAACGAGACCTTGGAAGCAATAGTAATTTTTTTGTTGTTGTTTTTTTGTGCTCAGATTGAAATGCGATTAGGTCTGCAATCCTTGTGTGCATGACTCCGTAAATTTTATGTTGACCACAAATAAAAGGATGAACCTGAGTGGATCGAGGGGTTATTCTGTGTGTGTCGTATAGTTTCCCTTTGACCTGTCCCAAAACAGGACCTTTGCTAAGGTGCTAAGAACGAGAGTTTTGCAATGGTCCTGTGAACCCCGTTATATCTGAGTTTTAGATATCTAGTGTATTTGTTTATCATTTCCTGTGTTTCATTCCAATGTCATTATGCATGTGCTTGAAGGTGTTTGTTTAAGGACATCTATTTTAAAAAATTTTTTTGGAAATTTATTTCTGCCACATTGCTGTAAAAATACAAAGAACATGTAGGTGAAATTGGTGAAATTGTAAGCGAAGGTCAGTTTTACCAAAAGGTCCCGTTGAAGGCTCAGATTTGTTTTGAAACAATGTAAATACATATACAGAGGTGTTTGGTATGCATATGTATCATTTTAAAGAGAAAATTGCCCATTTGAATGAGGTGAATTGAGAGCACCTGATTTTTTTAACCAGTGTTATTTAACGCCTTGTGTGAACCATGACAGAAATATTGTGCACTATTTTCAGGCTCGGAAATACTATCAAGAAGGAGAAGACAAAGGTCTGTTTCTTTCAGCTTGGCAGAGATCTTTATATAATGTCGATGGATTAACTGGTCGCCCTTGGTGGACTATGGAACAAACAGGAAACCAAAAATATCTGCAGGTTAGAAAATCCAGTAACACATTATTTTCGTAAATATTCACCATCATATGAGACTTAACTTTAAACATGAATGGTCACTCTCCGTTGCCTTGCATGGCAGTGTGGTCATCTTAGTGGTATAACATTAGTGTCCATATGTGGCTTACATTGAAAAGATGGTATTTAGATCTGCTGCCTACTTCAGTGCCACTTGGTTGTACCCAGTGATCGCTTGAAAAAAACTCCCGCGTTATAGTGTACATGAGTGATTAAGTATTGTATACAGTCTTTCAAAAATAACTTGCCACCCTTGTTTTTTATTTAAATCTTATTTATTATAGATCGGATCTATACGAAAATTTCACAGATGCTAGATTATTAAATACGAAAAAGAATTAACACACTGAATCAAAAGATTGCCCACGTGCTAATTTATTGTGGTACTCACAATTAGCAGGGGGTCAGAATCAAATGTCACAAGTGTAGTAACGAGTGTGTCCGCCCTTTACATTGATGACAGACTAGCATCGATGACGCATAGACTGGATCAGTCGTGTGATTTCAACACTGGTCGAGCATTTGCCATTACATTTAAGGGGATTTAAGGTGGTAAATATTACTTCTTTGTTATCTGTATTCTTTCAGAGTTGATATCTCCCTTATTCCTTGATCAATCTTTATGAAATTTTGAATGATTATTCCTTGTGTGTGTTGTAACAAATCTACAACTGCTTTTCTGATATTTCAACTGAATTTTTTAATTTGCATTTTTTTTTTGTAGCTCAGAGTCTACTTTTTTTGGTGATCTGATTTGCAAAAATCATATATTATACAAAAATTATACAAAAATTCATTAAAAAAAAAAAATCAACCCTAGCTTAAAAAACGGTTGTAAATATTTGAAAATGATCTCAAGGTACCTGCATGCAAAGTTTTAAAAAATATACTCAAGTAGATTTTGAGATATGCGTTGTTGAAAATTCCGAAATGGCCGATAAACATTGGTACGTAATCACAGCAATAATGAACAAAATTTGTTGGTAACACTTAATATTCAATTCCTACCATGAAAGAAGTAAGTTAATCTAGAAATTTTGTCTTTAACAGCCAAATTAACAAAAAATGAAGTTACTGCCACATACCACCTTAACTCATCTTTTGTCTTTTGAACTGTTTTGAAGCGACCTCTTAAAATAACGTTGAATGCGAATAAATGCATCCTGTCAGCAGGTTGTCACTCTTGATCTGCCTGGTCTTTGGCGGTCTTTTACGGTCCCAGTTGCTGCCAGACAGTTTCTGGTATCGTTTACCATCTGTCTGCTTACGTTAAACCTCCTAGCTACAATAGCAGTGGGGCACCCGGCATTCAAGCATCCCAATAATCTGATTTCTTTCATCTTCACTTATTCACAGCATGTTTATCGTAATGAAAAGAGCTGATTTAACCCTTTCGTGTTTCTATTCTGGTTACTTGTGAAGGACTCTAATGGCTGACTTCCTGGCTATGTGGCCGCCCTGATTTGTTTACATTTTTCAGCCCTATGACCGCTGCTGCTGCATGCCTTCACTAAATTGGAAATTGTAGCCCCCATCTATGATAATGAATTTTGGCATTCTTTTTGAGAAATTAATGAGCTAAAAGATTAACCTTTTTACATCAGAATGCCGAAATCTGCTTGTTGGTTTTGTGAACGTGAAATGCTGAACGGGGATGTATGACACTACCTCTGAGACGGACGGACAATACACGTAAAATGTATTACACACTATCCCATTTCATCCCTTTGTTATCCAACCATACAACACTACCCACACAAAGGCACCATGCTGGTACATGCTTGTACTGTGTACTACAAGCATGTGCTGACCAATACATGATGTAGGCTTAGAGGGTGGAACAGGCCTGTTGGATGACCATGTGTAGTACAATATTTAAAGGCTGGGTTCGGCCAGGTTGGACACAAAAGGGTTAAACGTGGTGAATTAAAGAAGTTGAGTCAACCTTTCCATGTGTGTTTTTTCTTTTTTTAATTTATCAAGTTTTAAGGCTAAGAGAATAGGAAAATCAAAATCACGTGACCTGGGTAGCCCAAGACGACCAAAGGACCCTTACGCGTAAGTGAGTAAAATTCATAAGTGGCCATAGTGTTCTCAATGAGGTGTGAAAATTTCAACACATTGGATGATGCAGTTTTAAAGTTACACACTTTTAAAATGTGTCAAGTTATTTTTGAAAGAAAGTATTTTTTTTCTTTTTCTTTTTGATGTTCATGCTGTATGATACCTGAAGGTTACAGAAAGGTTATAACATTTATTGCCTTCGTCCAGGTGCTCCAGGACAACTGGAAAATAATAAGACAGGAAGGGCTTGCTCAACTGAACGCCAAGACTGGATCTTTCTTACCTGAAGATGAAAATCTGCGAGATACAGGAGACTGGAAACAGTTCACATTGTACCAACAAGGTAGAGTAAGGATACAATTACAAGGATAAGTCAATATTTAATCATGTATTTGAACCTATACCTTGATCAAATCAAGCAGTTTCTGAAGAGAAAAAAAGATGATTTAGGAGAAAAGTGTGAAATTGCTCTGCTGGTTAGAAAGTTTTAACATAAAGTGCAAGAAATTCCTCTTCTTGCTTGCTGTGATCTTCAATCTGATTTAAGCATATTACAAGAAATGTCCAGTTTCTCAGAAATTTGTTTTTCAGCCTACCCTGCACTCATCAATACCACTTCATCCAACCCCACACTTTACTTATCTTTCAATAACACATCCCATCCTGTCATTTCGTTGATTTAAAAGTGCAAAAAAAAAAAAAAGCCTGCACATAGTTGGTGAAGGCTCATTTAGTGCATGTATTGTGCAATTTAATCAGCAAAGGCGAAATGTGATCTCCTTAACTCCCGGAAGACTGACTATAGGGAAATCGTAAAAATTGTTTCGATAGCGATAAGGGCCCAGAAATGCACCGATCGCGTTGCGTTCCGCCTCGATTTTCCCGATCTGAGCGTATTTTCCGATAGGGGGATGATAAATATTAAATAAAATCCAGGATTTTGTCCAGTCCAGGTTTCTGAAGACGTTTATTTTTGTATTTGAAGTGACGCTTTTCCGGGGGCTTCCTCGTTCGCCATTTTGCCTAAGCCGATCGATTGGTAGACCCACAGCATACCAATAAAAGCACTTTTTACACCTGAAAATGGATTCAGACAACTCTGACATTACATTGAACAAGTCAGCAAGTGACAGTTCTGACGAATGGTCACCAGATGAAAGTTGTAACTCGTCGGATGACGAAAATAGACCTCCAAAACTAGCGGCTAGTACTTTAGTCCTGAGGTGTCCTGAGGTGAGTCATATTGTTTATTTTGATGCCATGATGATCCCACTCCACTAAACCTACTAAAAGCATCACCAGCAGCCCTAGCATACTATAATACATTATACATTATACCATAGTGTCTTTGTAGGCTTAATTTGATTGTTTTGTTACAATCATGTAGCTCACTGATTGATCAAAATCACTCAACAGATTTTGCTAGGGTGGGATCTGACATTGTTTACACATGGATACTGTTTTAGTATAGTTAGCATTATGGACTTCAGTAGATATAAAGCATGGGATCTAATGAAAATTTTCCATCAGCTCTATTTTATCAACTCAAAATAGATCTAGATCTGTGTTTCAACTAGTTCAATAATATTACATCTAATAGTTTTAATTTATTTTTGTTTCGGCAGCTCGCAACCTAAAGGTGAAAGTGAAAATTCATTCGGTCACAAAGATGAGGGCACAACATCATATCCCTTGCCAGACTTTCGTCCAGAGAGACCTCCAAGTCTGATTCTGCCAGAGGTAGTGACATGGGCAGATTGTAAGCAATTTTTAACACCAGGTAAGCAGTCTAAGTGGATGCTAGACCCTTCTTATTTTCTTTTGTAGTAAATGTTGTTGCATTGCAAGAAGACATCACAGGTGAGAAGTAGACGGAAGATGTTTGTGATTTTTTTTCCCTTACCCAACTCATATGTTTTAAGAATTTAGGTTCTGCATTTGTTTATTTGTTAACATGATTTATTCACCTTTTTTGGTTTGTTGATGTTTACATATAATATTCATTTACGAAATCTTTTTTCTTGTTTTGGTTCATCATATTCGTATCTCATCTTTTGCTGCGTGTCAAGTACCGATACTCATGGGTTTTTTTTTTTTTCTCCCATTCTTTTACTTGCAGGAGCTTTCTTCAGACTCTTTATTTGCAATGGCAGGATTTGATGAAAATAAGAAAGTTCCACTCTATGAGAAAAAACAAGTACTGATTGAAGACCACCATATTGTCCCTGTACCCACCGATAAGCCTTTGAATTGTGTGCGTTGTTATCGTTTAGAGAAAAAGGAGAGGAAAAGTAAATTTGCTTGTAGAAAGTGTGGTAAACATCTGTGACTTAACCAGACAAGAAATTGCAGGCTTTTGGGAACATCCCCTGAGTGATGTTTTTGAATGTCTAATGTTGGAGAGAATCTGTCGGTACCAATTTTCTGCAGTTACATGTTTATTTTTTTGTCATAATATCATACATGAAATTCTGGTATCAGTCAATTGCTGAAAGCAGATTGTAACTATTATTCACTGAATTATACTGTATTTTGGTTTTTAAAACATTAGTATGCTTTGTTGACCAGGTAGAAATATTTTTCATTTTTTGTAACTGAGTAGCTATTTTCACGACTAATGTCGAGTTAATATATATATTGCAAAAATGCTCATAACTACCTAAGATTCCATGCTACATGTCTCATTTTTGGGTATATTATGTGAAATTGAAGGTTCTTTGAAACAAGTAATAAAATTTTGATCTTTTGCATCAAACTTTTTTTTTTCTTCTTTGTGTATGTTGTCTGGGTGCATTTTTATGTTGTTTTTTTTTTAATAATCAGCCATATTTTATGTCCTGGTGTGGCGACACTACTGTAAACAGCCCTAAATTATACATCAAATTAAAGCTTATTCAATTTTGAACACATCCATATATGACATAAGGCATTTCTAATAAGATCAGGGGCACATATGGGCCAATATACAACATCAGTATTTGAATCCGAGTCGTTGATGGAAAATAGCCCAGTCTTCCGAGAGTTAAAAAGTGTGTTCTTTCAGCTGTATTTGATGAATTTCATGAAATACATCCAGAGGACAATTGGTAGCAGGAATTGCATTAACATTGAAGGTTGTTATTATGTTAAATGATTAATATAGGAGAGGTAGGGAAAAGCATGCAGCGAAATTGTATACTTTGTCTTTTATTGAAATCGTTTCTTGTAAGCTGTAGAGGTACAAACATTCATGTGTTAGCTTGGGGAGGAAAAATTTCAGAGTCCATAACCATTACTGGTGTAAGAGAGAAACAACCCCTTACTGCCTTGAATTGGACCCAGTAGGCTGCTCCAGGTAAATTTGTCCACAGTAGGTTTGTACACATTCTCAGTAACATAGACTTTCAAAATGACTGGATAACATTCTTATAAACATTAGATTTATATAAATTACTCGCTTTCAGAAACAAGTTCCTGTTTATTTTTTTGCCGAATTAACAGTCACATGTTTACAGTGAAAGAATAAACCTACCAATACTCAGACCTACCAATGTATGACAACACTTGTTGCTAAATGAAATTGATTTTCCACTTATGTGTTTCAGGTCGAAGGAAGGATGAAAATTGTGCTAAGGCACCTAAAACATGTGAACTGATTGACAGGTTTCCAGATGCTAAGGGATGTAAAAGAGGGCAGGTATGTCTTCAGATAACTTGTATTGTAGATTGATTTTCAGCCCATCTCATCTATAATATTTCACAGGTGGCGCATGAACTGCTGGAGCTTTTTCTGAACAATTACAGAGGTGTAAGTGACCTTACAGAGTGCATTAAAGGCTACCGTATTTGTGAATGCTAGTAATTGGGGGGAAAAAAGTGAAAACAGTTCAAAACAGGACCAGAGTAATCCTATCTTGGGATATAGATATTTTTTTATGCATGTGATATTTTCACTCGATGGAGGATGAAAAGAGTATCATTATGTATCTTTGATATTTAAAGTACAATTTCATTTAGCAGCATATCCAGTTCAATGGGAATGATTAAAGCTTACCTTAAGTCAGATTTCATGAAAGTCAAGGTTTCCAGTGAGTATAGCCACAAGTGTAAAAAATAATGGTTCTGCTAAACATAGATCTAGTATTTCTTATAATTGGCCATGGGGACAAACTTCCCAATTTGTTTAACCCAGTCTCATCTACTCATGATTTATTTCCAAAAGGTTCTGTCATTCATAAAAAGTAACAGTTGCATGAATTAAATTTGAAAAGACATTGTCTGATATACAGTTCAGGCTGATGTGAGCAATGAGGACAGAAAAAAATGAACCATTTGGATGTGGATTCATAACATAATTTTTTCCTCTCATTCTGCTCACATCATGAGTTGTAAAGTTATCATGTAGGGCAGTAGTACAGTAGTCTGCGTCTAAGAACTCGCCGCCTTAGAACCCGCTGTTGCCGTGAAACCAAATTTTTTCACTGTAATTTACATGCGTAAGAACCCGCTCTGAAACGAAAAACCCGCCTAAGAACCTGGCATTTGACCGAGAGACGAGCACACTTTTACGTAAAATATCCATATTAAACGCAAAATTCTCTTTCAAGTAGACGGGATAGAACAAAGCCACACAGTACAGTGAAAGAGAACCGGTGGAGGGAAGGTAGGGGGAGGCGAACCGTACAAAGGATGGAGCCCAGTTACGTCTTTCGTGTGCAAGCAGGCCACTCCTAGACTCGTGTGGTCTAAAATCGGAATCTGTGATACACAACTTGATTGTTCAGTCTGAATCATTCCATTCGTTACACATTACTGTAAGAAAAGAGCATTCTGCTAGCCGTAAGTCGTAACTTTGACCATTCGCACACAAAAAAAAAATTAAAGAAAAAATGTCCAACGCAGAATTTTCATTATGAGGTCACGACCCAGGTCAGAGCAATCAAGGGGGATAAGCCATGGACACGGGTGGTCATGAGTGGCATCCTTTGGCATCCGCCGAAGTGCCTGGTCCGCCTAAAAACCCGCTTTTTCTGTCTCCCGTTGACCGGGTTCTTAAACGGAGACTACTGTAGTCACCGTTTTTCTCCTGTTGTATTGCTGTCCAGCATCTTGTCCCTGATTCAGTTCACATACAGGAAATGTTTGCCGTATGTCATCTATTTTTGCTCTGCACTCTTTTTTTTTTTTTAAATGTCCATTTCATCTGTCAGTATACAGTCGGCATTACTTAACATGATGTCTGGGGGACATAATAAATAGCATCATACTATCCATCAAATCATGTTATGCATAGGTGAACTATGATTTTTTTTTTTTTAAGGAGGGAGGGGGATTTTTCGTGTGTAGGGCTACGTGTATCAGGGTGTGTGAAGGGTTACTGTTTAAAAAATGCATTATTCATTAAAAGTGATGATATAATTATGAGACATTTTAAAAGAGAATGCTCTGTTTCATTATAACCAATACGGGCAGTTATACATTACTAGATCCATCTAGATGAAAATTGAAAGTCAACATAAAGACATCAAACCCAAAGAGACACTATACATGTAGTGCTGGATCCAGACCTCCCATCTACATGATCGAGGGTAAAAATGCTACTCTCTTGTATAATGCGACCCCTGACTTTGTAAGACCTGGATAGGTGTTTGTAAAACAGTTTCGACAGAGTTGAAGAAAACCCAAAAATAATTTTCACGTTAATTCTTAAGCAGTCTGGTCAGCCCAATCTGGCATTTCAATATCATATTCAGAAAGTTGCGTTAATGGACGCCTGACACCTTTTATTATAGAAGACAAGTCTTCCTCCCTTCTTCGCCCTCCTGGTGGTTACACTCGCATCATGGAGCACTGAGCCTAAACTAACACAATAGACGTTGTCCATCTGTGGTGACCGAGTGGGCATGGTATGCGACAACTTCGTGGACTTGCTGGCGCCGACTGTTTTTGCTCCGTTTCCCGTGAAAACGATTGAATCTCTATTGCGTAGTATTTTTTTTTTTTAAATGGCCACGCATGGTGAGGCAGACACAGATCAATGGCAGGTACGAGTTGTAGCGAAACAGCGATTATGAAAGATTGACCATGACATGGATTAGGAAAGTCATGTTAAGCATTTTCTTTTCCTCTGTCGCTCTTGAAAATCAGATTGCACAAAGAGTAAAGATGGATTCCAAGACGCCATGCTAAACGTTTTTTTCCCTTGGAAATGAGGCATGGGGAAAGGAAAAAAAAGAAAAACATCACACAATAAGAAGATCATGTAAAGCGACATCATGTTATGTGGAGTCGACTGTAATAGGCTGGATCAGTGCCATATCACTTCAGATGATGATCTGGCTCTAATTATAAAATCAGAACTACTAAAAAAGTAACATTTTGTCACTTCTTTTCTGCTGTCATGTTGGTTGTTGATCATAAGAGGCAACTCTACATTATATCTTTAATGAATGTCCTTCAGGTCAAATTCTCTGTGATGAGTCCTGGAATACATGTATGGCCTCATGTTGGCCCAACAAACTGTAGGATCAGAGCACATCTGGGTTTGGTTGTGCCAGAGGGACCTGTTATTAGAGTTGTGAATGAAACAAGGTAAGACCAGTGTTCAGCCTCTTAGTGGGCTTGATAAGTCTATATTTTGGGTACAATCGTTCAAAAAATGATAGAAGCATGAAACTTGGCATATATGTTGTCCATAAAGGGTATTTTAACCCTCATCGTGCCAAGAGCCACGATCGTGGCTTTACCGGTAGAGTGCCAAGAGCCACGATTTTGGCTCTCTTTCATCGCCATTTTACCTCCGGTGTTATGAAAACCTGGCAAGCGTACGGCTGACGGCTGGAAAATGTTGTTAACCTCAAGTGATTAAATTAATATTTTATTGCTGTTTTAAGCTGGCATTTTGCATACATACAAAATTTTTATGGTGGCACTAAGAGGGTGAAGAAAAATTTTCAAAATGGGGCCCAAAATTCGAGATGGCCAACACATATTGGAAATTGGCTACCTAGCACATGTTGTATATAAAATTAACCATCTCAGATGCAATTTGCATCTCAAAATATGTAGTTGTGATATTGGAAAGAATAAATCTTCAATACAAGATGTTTTGGAGACAAACAAAACTTCAAGATGGCTGCCAAATTCAAGATGGCCACCGTTGTGATTGTTTCTGAGTGTAGAAAAATGGAGTAGAAATTGACTATTTTATTATACAGAAATATCTGATTTTCACTCTTTTATGATCTAGATCTAATGAAGAAAAATAACTTTGCAGCCTCGGAGGGTGTTTGAGAGCAGAAGCAAAAAAACGCGGGAAAAGCTTGAAGCAGGAGTGTGCACTTTTTGCTGATCTTTTTCTTATGTTCCAAATCCATCAGTTTGACTTGGGCGAATTTTTCAAATACAGCCATCCCCTACATCCATCAGCAACAACTGAAAACTATATAGAACCTCCGAAAGCAGACATTATCAATGTATGAACAGAGCTCATAGAGAACAAACAATGTCAACCACAAACTGATGCACTGATTATAGATGGCTCTATTTTCATTTGTTGTCTCCAATCAGTAGAAGTCACGTTTCAAGAGTATTCAGAAATCAGCTCTTCCGACAAAAAAATGATGTTCCTGCTTAGAGACATGCACAAGTTGATAAAATGTTTGATCATTATAAATCTGACAGTCTGCATAATATACGAAATGGCATGGTATAGCAAGAAATGAAAACGGTCTACAACAAGATAGCCAGGCAAACTCCCCCTTGCACATATGAAAAGCCGATTAAAGAATATTCGTGCATCTGACCCTTGTAATTGAACGCGCCTGTTTTACAATTGCCTGTATTCCTTCAAATCACACAGACATAACAACTATTGCTGTGTCATTTTTTACCGGCTTAAACTCAGCTGACTGCAGCAACTTTGAGTCTTTTTTGACAAATCAAATAAAGATAGCTGTCTATAAATGATCAAGCAAGAGGTCTTGTAACATCAAAATGAAAAGTATTTTTCATTCATGCCCTCCAAGGTTTTGATACTGCGTCAGGAACATTCCTTTTTTCTAGATATGGAAAGACATGGAACGTTCTTTCCAGATGCATCAGAGTCAAACTGAGCAGGTTCCCAATGAGTGTTGGTATTAACAGCATTTAGAAGAATGACAGATTGTAGAGAGGTTATCCTATTATTAACTTATTAACTGTTGATAATGACAACAAAAGCAGCCCTGACAGATAACATTCACAGAGCAGCATACCCAGGAGGTATTATGTGCGGTTAAGCTCTTGACCAGAGCCTTTAATTACCCTTGCCAGACCTTGCAGTAGGATTTTTAAATCAGCTTGAAACAGACAAATTTTGTCAAAAACATGTGCAGAACATCTGCATTCTTATAATGATGGATAGGTGCATTCACTGCTGAAGTGATGAAAACAGACACATTGGCTGGAAGAAATCACAATTGCACAGGCCCACAAGCCAACAAGGATGACGACCTCTGGAACTCCTGGACTGTGTTTTAGGACTTGTGCGAAGTAAACACAACATGAACTGAGGTCTGCCACTGTGTACACTCTAGTAGAAATGGGAAGTACTGGTCTCAAGAAATACTCAATGACTAATTTCAGTACCCAGGTCGTTGCAAGTTGGTCAGTTAGTTCATCGCCAGCTAAAATTGTTCCTCCCTCAGTACTTCCGAAGTTGGAATCGCATTGGGCGCTCATGTCCTACGGTATATCGATTTTCAAAAATGATGTTGTGACGTCACAAGGGCAATGCCAACGGATTGCTGGCTAGACTCAGTATCGAGAGTGCCCAGTAACGGTGCCGGCTAAGGCATTGCTCAACTGTTGGTAGCGAAACATCTCCGTCTTCTATAAAAAATGCTCAATTGGCATCACGTGGCCTCATACGGAATTAAAGCCAGTGACCACATAAGTACTCAAATCAGCAATAAAATTTTTCACATATACACTGAAACAAGCGCCGGACACCCTTATGTAGAAATCTCGGTTGGACAATTTTTTCGGTTAGTTGTTTCTTAAATTATGATGATAATGAATGAAACAGGCTTAATAAGATCAAGGATATGTCACTTGTAACACATGTTGCTGTAAACTCTATGCTGTGCCGCCAAGGAAGAGAAGTTATGGATTATTATATTCTTGGTGGCCTTCTTGGATTTTGCCACCATGTTGGATTTTTTTCGTGGCCAACACATTATCCTTTCATGCTTCTATCTTTTTTTGAACGATTGTTCCAGTTATCAAGCCCACTACCTGTTAACATTTTAAAGTCAGAGCAAAGCTGTTTGCACCATGCACTTTTGCTAAAACTGATACACCATTTACTTACAGTATTGTATTATATTTCTAGTAGGCACCATGGTCTGCAAAGTTTATTTAGTCATTTGTCCCAATTTTTATGTCATGAATTGGGATTTGCCAAGTCTCAAAGTTGTCTGACTGTAGAAGAGGCCTTTCATGGCCAACGAAGGCAGTTGGCATGAACCAGCCAGACATCATGATGAATGCAACAGATAAGAAAAGATGATGATTTTGCAAAATGCTGTCACTGCAGTCTGTCATCTAATGATGAGGCAATGTTGTTGTCTTTTATGATGGGACTGAACATGATAATGAAACTTTTTTGGGGTAGAATTTTTCAACTTCTTAAATCTTATGTTTTTTCATATATGTGATATGCAGATGCTCTGTTGAATACTTTCTGAATTTGATTGTCTCAAGCGATACAAGCAGTGATTGCAATGAGCTCTTCAGACAAAAGACTAAAGTGCAGAATTAATTTGGCCCTTCAAGAGTTGTGTTTAATATATATTCCTCCTATCGATCCCTCATTCTTCTTGACCTCATAATTCTTTTTTCCTTGACATCACTTTTGGTTTGTAATTTATAGCAGCTGGCAATAGTATCCTTGATGAAATGCACTCAATTCCATCACCAGTATGTCATGCTTATTGCCACACCAATTATTTATAATGTGATACGCCGTATATTATCAGTTTTTGTGAGAATAACAATTGTATGTGTAACCTTGACAAGTATTTTTCCTTTTTATCCCTGTAGGACATGGAAAGAGGGCCGGTTTATCATTTTTGATGATTCATTTGAACACGAGGTGTGGCATGAAGGTTCTGAGCTACGATTGGTTCTGATTGTGGACTTTTGGCATCCTGAGCTCACAGAAAGCCAGAAACGCCGACTCTCTCCTATTTAGTCATTCCTCTGTTGATGCAAATAATGTCTTTGTCTCATCTGTTTCTTGAATGAATTTGGTAAATGTTATTATGAATCAGTGTCTGTTGAGAATGCCACTGGTCTTTCTCAAGTCAAAATATTACCATGCATATCTAATGTTATGGAGTGTTGAATGATGCACATTAAAAAGCCATTTATCAGAAACAGAATGGGAAGAGAGAAGGTTAATTTTTACATGAGACAGATAACTTTAGGGAACATTTGTATGTTTATTAGACTCTGAGCCTTAGAACTAGACCAGTGCTAACAAGACCTTGATACTGATTCATTAGAAAATAAACAATATAATAGGAAATTGGTGAAATTATGTAAATTTGTCCCAATCTGAGTTGGAAAGGAGAAAAGTGAAATGTATTAAATTTGCCTTGCTCAAATCCTATTTTCAGTTAATTCCAGTGGTCTTGAAAAGGTAACAGAATCTTCCAGTTCGACAATTTTGTATTATGTTTGAATGGCAACTGAGCTGTGTACTCCTGGGGGATTTTTATAAGCAAATACCAATGTTGCACTTTTAGAGGCTTTTTTTTAAAAGTCTATACTCAAATTGAAAAACAAACAAACAAACAAATAACCTATGAATGAATACTCCACGGTTTGCCATCATTTGACTGCATATTCAGGAGATATTTATTCTTTCAATTTGATTTTTTACGTTTAAAACTTCTTTTTCTCTTAAAAACCTTCAAAAGGAATTCATTCTGATACTACATAACTTCTTGCATTCAGTGTTTTTCTCTGCACATCATTGAGTTCCTTTTACCTCTTGCAGATTTAAACAGATTTACATAATGTTCATTTACATGTGTATACCGAGGGATGCGTAGAATTTCATCTGTCTTTGTGTTCAGGATTTTGCAGTTGACCAGTAACTGTCTTGGGAAGACCATTCACAATGAATATTATATTTATTTTAGTTGTTGCTTATGGAACATACTGAGACCTGCCACATGACTGTGTGTTCTTGGGAGATTTTTACAGGTATTTGGGGCGTAATAATTATGGGTTCAGAGATATAAACGTAATTTTTGTGATTGTTATGATCCAAACATTTAGAAGTTTATCTACAAGTTTGAGATAAGTATGATTTAAAAGCCCTTTCATTTAAAAAAAAAGAAAAATCCTAATCAGTATATTAATTTGTTCCAGGAAAGATATAGGATGTATCATTAGCAGGCTAATAATTTGGCAGCTTGCGTCATCTGCATGTTAACAGTGGAATAGGGACTGCAATATGCTGAAGTTATTCCTTTAAATTCCTCTGCAGGTTGCCTTGTGATGTGAATACATCCTGAATAGGGAGATGCTACACATAGCTACCTAGCCATTTCCTCTCACCACTGGAACATTTCCTTTCTCTTTTCCTTCTTCTAAAGAGTAAACTATTGCAGAAGAATGACATCACACTTTCATTCCTGATCCAAATATTCATATATGTGATTATATGTTTGTTATGGTTGGTCATTTTTTGAATCATAAAAAATTATTTAGCTTGAGATTGATTTTAGTTTTGTTACAACTTACATTTTTATTTACATGAAGCATTTACATTAGGGTTTTGTTTTAACGTCTACACTTTTTTTCTTATATATAAATGCTGGATATCAGCATGCATTTATTTGCAGTGAAACCAAATACATGTAACTCTTCAATCCATGCAGTTTAAATGTGGCATTTTTTGGAGCATGAAATCTTTAAGTTGTGTGGTGAGGAGGAGTCCCAGTGTACCAGGCTCGTTCTGCTATTGAAATGAATCAGGAATTATAAAGAACAATCTCCAATTTTGCCCCTCAAATTGATTGGTAAGATTTCAGTTTGTGTGTTGGTGGGTGTGGAAAATGCCATTGATTGCAACTTTTTCTGTTTTACATTTTGCAAGCGCTTTTTTGTACAAAGGAACAATGTCATTTTGGCCCAGGAGTTTTATTAGTTGCAAGAAGATTTGTGTGACCTATATACCTGAACAGAACAATAATTTACTTGTATATAACATTTATGTACATGTCTTTTGCTTGGAACAAAAGTAACCATGGTGCTTTGAGTTAAACAATTGAGAAAATGATTGGTAAGTTTCAGTCTTGCCATACTGAGTTTGTAAATGTATGTGTGTTCAGCTGACATTTTCTTTTGACTGTTTTGAAATTGTAATGTTTTCTTCTTTGTAACACATTACATGTACTGCACAGTTATCCTCGCCAGTAATGATACTGTTTCAGTAATTTTTGACTCCGTCAAATGTTTATAAAGGTTTTTTTTCTCCCAGTTTTTTGCGAATGTGCAATTCAGAGCAAATCATCCACATGTAACCAATCAAATCTATAATACAAAAATGCAATATTTGTCAAATGTGTGAAGAAAATAAGGAGAGGAATTTTACTATATTTTTTTGGATTTTCAAACAAATTCTAGTCATGATCAAAAGGTTCTTTAATTTAGGGGAACAAAGCCTGTCTTTCCTTTACATTGAAGAACAAGCATATACTTGCAATGATACTTTTGTTTTGGTGATGGTGCTTATTTGTTGTTTTGTTTTCTTTTTTTAGTACTGTTACTGATGCCCTGTCAACAAATTTCCTGACAACAGGATAATAAAGTTGCGGTATATCTTATCTTATCTTATCTTATTTTGTTGTTTTGTTTTCTTTTCCAGTTTTCTCTTCCTTGAAAAGAGGACATGTTGTATGGGGTTTGCTTGTCAGATTCTTCTGTGGTTGAAGTCATTTCTGACATGTAACTCCTTCAGCAAACAAATCTTAACAGTTGCTACTGTATTCTCAGTGAATGTTATTCTTGGGAAACTAGTGTTTGATGTGTGCTTTCATGGAAAGTTATTTTACATGCATATTTGACTGTGTTCACATTCTTACATACTGTGTAGACTGTACTTCTTTTTGCTGTTGCTGTTTCAGTGAACTGGATTTTGTATTTCTTGTGAGAAATAATATTGGTAATTCAGTGGGAAACTGGAGCTTGATAATGTTTGCCATTGATATGTACATTAAATCTGTCTTTGCAATGGTTATTGGGGATAAGAGGAACCTTTCTAAGTTTATGAATTATATATCATTTTCAGATTTTAGTGGTGAAAAGAGCCTGTGCCAGCCATAGTAAATCACAGGAGATGCGGAAAGTTTGGCTTTTGCATCAAGTGTGTTTCAAACTTTGGTTAGCTATGTAATAATGGCTAGCCATAGTGAACTTCCATTTGGTGACATTCAAAAGAGATTGTTGTTTTCTTGCATGCACTCTCTGAGTTTGGCATTGCCAGAGGTGTGGCCAGATATGCTTAATCCTTTGGACACTGGCTGACTGATTTTCCTTCCACCATATCCTTGGCTTTCTGAGCTCAGGAAACATATTAAGACACCAGTCTCCTGGTGAATAGGGAATAGGTCAATGATTAAATAGGCTGGATGGAAAGATAAAATTGTAGCTGAGATCAAAGGTTTTATGTACATTTTTGTTGACTGAAAGTATACACATAATCATTTTATTAAACTTTACATGTTATTTATAAACTGATCATTTACTGTTGAATCAAATTAAGTCCTGCGAAAATAATAAGTTGAAAACCAGGTACATATATCAATCAAAATTCAGGGACCTCATTTCTTCCATGAAGTAATGGGAAAAACTGTCAGTGACGATGAAAACTTAATCAGCACTACATTTTTGTTTTTTATAATCTGGTTTCCTGGTCTCATTTCTATATCAGTATATATCTCAGTGGGTCTTATCTCTCTCATTAAAAAAAAAAACAATAAAAAAACTGTCACCATTTATAATTGGCAGGTGTTGTATGTTGAAAAAAGAACTTCATTAAAAAGTCCTAATTATCAAAGGGTTTGTCTTCACCCAAGGCATATCCATTGTAAAGTAGATTTGTACATGTACAAGTGTAACGACTCATCAAACTTCTGCAAGGATGTGAAGTCATGGCTATTGCCCCACCCTCACAAAGCCTTACAGTAAACTTTAGGGAAGGTTCCTCAGACCACCCTTTGTGTTATAAATAATTGTGTTCACAGTTGCTTGCTCTTCATATTCATGCCGTCCATAATTTCATGTGCATTTTTTACTAGAGAAACGTCAGATTGATTCAAATTTTATTTTTTTTAAATGTGGCAAGAAAGCAAATTTGTCAGTTTTATTTTGCTGACAGTATTTTGTCATGATGTACATATATAGAAAATGCAAATATAAGTTTGAAATAAAAAAAGCTTCACTACATGTATGAACTTCAAATAGAGAATGAAGAATGAAGTAATAGCATCTATATTGGAGAGGCTAGGCTGGAGCCTATTGCTAAAACTTGTTTAGTTGTATCATTCAGTTTACATGTGGAAATATGCACTTTGTCCCTTATGTTATTTCATCCTGTGTGTGAGACACACAAAAATTGCCACGGAATTGTGTGTTCTGAGCTGGTAATGCATAGAAGCTTACAGGTGTATCTGGTTGGGAATTTCATGCAGCTGCTTTTCTCATCAGAATGGAATTTCAATTTTGATTTTATTTTCTCATGACATGATTTTCATCTGTCTATTCTTTTGGTGGCTTTTTGTGTGGTTGTTATGGGTGCTTCATCTTAGGTCTTGATGATTGAGTTGTTTAAGAAGCTTTACAGACAGCCTGTAAGAATTTGACCTGAGATATGGAAAAATGACCCCTTGAGGACTCAAATCAGTATTCTGAGAGTTTTGTGTCTACTGTAAGTCATTCCTTTTTATGCACATATGTATTGTTACCTAAAGTCTGTGGTTTCCACACCATTCCCAATTATTGTGGTCATGTTTGGATAGGTGTGCACGGACTGGGTAGTATGGAGGCAGGTGTATGGTGGTCATTAAGTCCCAGAATCTCACCATGACCACAGGTGGAGAATTTGATGGGTTTTGCCGTTGTTTACCTTCATCTTATTGGGTTTGGTCAATTTGCATGATAAACAACTCACTCTTTTGTAAGACTGTTTGAGTCACCAAAACTGCGGGGTGATCCAGAATTAGGAGACTAGATTTCAATGTAATGTGATTCTTTGTTTTAATCAGATTCTTTGCATTTGGAAACATATGAACTGAAATAATTCAGTATGTTAGGGTGTTGGAGTTAACTAGGACTGTTAACATGTGTATGCAAAGTGCGGTTTTTCATGCATATTATTTACTCTCTATCAATGTATTGGATAAAATGATGATTAAAATCTCTGTCCAGGTACACATGGTATGCTGCTTCCGTACTTGTATTTGATGTGAGTTTTGCTCTGAAGTTGCAGCACTTTATCTCTGGCTTATCTACTGCTCTCTTGACTTTTCTTCCTTCCTGCATCTGTAGAGCTCACAGCTGTGATCTAAGATAAGATAAGATAAGATAAGATAAATTTTATTCGTCCTTGTACAAGGAAATTTGTTTTGATCATTGAATACATAACAATATAGTTACAGAAGCAGAAAGTATGATACATAGCGCGCACACACACATATATACACACACACTGATAAATTAACTAAATTAACAAAATTAACAGTGCACACAATATGCTTCCCTAACTAAAACACATTGACCTGACACGCAGGACATAATTCAACTGTGCACAGATTACGATCAAGATGACGACATTATTGTAACATCCTAGTTGATGATGGAATAAACGATTTAAAGTAGCGCTCAGTTTTAGTTTTCTTTGACAACAGCCTTAAACTTCTTACAGATCTTATATATTCCTTGTTCAGGGGATGTTGGGGGTCATTTATAATAATATTAGCTTGTTTAATACAAGCACCAGTGTACAGCTCATCAAAATATGGCAGATCACAGATACAAATTTTCGATGCTTTTTTAATTAAATTATTGATCTTATTTTTATCTTTTTGTAAGATGTTTCCTCCCCAACAGACAACTCCATACATCAAAACGCTCTGAATAGCCATGGTGTAAAATATTTTCAGAATGCTTTTGCTAACTTTTAAAAAGCGGAGCTTTCTGAGGAAATACATGCGCTGGTTGATAATGATATCTACTACTGTACTAGGCATGAACCTCACTTTCAAAATATTGTGTCATTATATGTTACCTCTGCATTTCTACTTTTCTTTCACTGGCCCATTCTTTACGTTTTCTTTTCTTTAAAGAGTAGTCTTGTCTGCCCGGAGAGCTGTCCTGTCCTTCGTCAGCTTTCACATTTTGTATCGCATCAAGTCCCCGATCTGCCGATGGGCAGCTTTCCATTGGATAAGCCAAATGGATTTGTTATTTTCAGACAAATAAACAGAAAAGGCAGAACTGCTAACAGAAAGGGGCATTAGTAAAAAAGATGGTGAAATCTTTGGGAAACTTACCTCATGATAAGGAAAAAATAACATAATACATGTACATGTATTGTTGTTCCTTTCATCATTGAGGAGGGTGGGTGGGGTGGGGTGGGGTGGGGATAGTATTCACCATGGCATGTCAAAAAAAAATGGAAGAAGAAAGTAGGAAACAACTGGATATTTAAGGTGCAGGTGTTCGATGTTTCCAGGCAGGTAAATGACAACCTTTCTAGACCTATCTTAAGAAAGCCCCTCGAAGGCCATTGAAAAAAAAGCTATAACATTATTTGGCACGTAAGGGCCCCTATAGCCAAAATCAACGTTACCCGGTATGCTTTATTTAAGAGAAAAAAACAACAACAACAAATAAATGCACGTATATTATGTTTTCACTTCTTCTACATACAGTCATACAAACCCAGTCACAATTTGCAGACAGCGGAGAAAGCGATTGCACCTTTCTTGAAAATGATTTCTTTAGCAATATGCATCCGTGCAGTCCCCCTTACTAGTTGCACGATTTATTTATGAACACATCTGGCAAGTTTAAACTAGAGATGAACAAAAATAAATAAATAAAAACTAGGCACTGTTTACATTTTCCAACAAACAGGCTTAACCAAATTTTGAATCCATAGGATCTGGAGTTAAATCGAAATTCCGCACTCTGACCCACATACACTAATGAGTGGCTTAGGTTCTGAAGTGAAGACTGGCTGGAGGGTATAATTCCACCAACTGGCCTATGTTTGCTTGTGGCCAACTGGAAATCTGCTCCTCAGTTATTAATGGGGTAGAAAGGGATTAAAATGTGAACATTTCCGTTGACAAAATGAAGGTTATATCACTTACGATATTGTTTATGTAAAATCAAGATGAATCTCATATTTTCATCGTTCAAAGACTACTTTCTTGCATGACTTCAGTGAACAGCTCCTTCCAGTTCACAGAAAAGTATCTCAACGCTATAATATGCATCGTCTGGAAGGCAGCTTTTTACCTTCAGGCAATACGAGCTGATAGAGATGGATGGAGATTCTTTTATGAACTTAATGATAGACACAGCTCGTGAATGTTGCGTCTTAATCTCTTCTTTCCTCACATGGTTCCAGAAACATCTGATCCTAACCAGTCTCCTTTTGCTACAGCGCAAGAAAGAAAGAAAGAAAGAGTTAGGCGAAGAACCCACACTATTCGCCCCTTTTGAGATTACCGGTGTTTTCTCGTATGGTTTGGATGTTACTCACATCCTCAATCTCTCGGTCCGGCTTGCAGGTAGAACGGGCTAATCTTTAGAGTTGATCTGCCCCACCATTTCAACACATTTTCTGTTGTTTTAGCATTTGGTTAATCTCACAGCATTATGCGAATGTTGGTATTCAACCTCACCCCATTCTCAAGAGCAATCTAATCATTCCGCCCTAATCCCCCCTACCCCACCCCTCTCTCTCTCTCACCCTCTTTATTCTCTCACTATCTCGCTCCCCCCCCCCCCCTCTCTTTTTAACTCTTTCTCCCTTCCTACTAACACAGATACATGTATATTTAAAGTCTTTCCTTCTTATTGGTTTAAGGACATTTCATGTAAATAATGGAGATTACCACCACCACTGTCGGGCTCACAGAAGACAATGTCTTTGGAAAATTCAACATGTTTTCTTGATCAGACACACAGACTTGTCTCTAAATGTAGGAAGTAGCCACAATATCATTGGATTATAATAATTTTTATAGAAAGATTTCCATAGCATTAAAAAAATATGTAATGCTAGTATTCGGTGTGCATAAAGCTTGCCTTTCTCTTCAGCACTTCACTCTGATATGGTATGCACAAAATAGAACATTATGCAGGCATCCCCTGCTCTTCAGAAATAATATGGAACATGGCATTGTCCAAGTGGTTAATATTTGGTGATATCAAAACAAGGCGGTGGTTGCAGTGCATATTTGCTATTATCATGTTGACTCAGCCACGGGCCATAGGTGAATTTTGTCGTAAATGTGCATAGAACATGTTCTTTCCAAATTTAACATTTTGTTTTGTTTTTTGTTTGTGTGGTCGATGTCAGAGTTATCACAGATTCTGCCTGTATAAGTTACATAAATCCAACTAAAAACATTACTCGTAGACCAAGTCATAAAGTACACATAGGCTGCTTCACCAACTCTTCTCCGCCTCGCAAAATGGCGGAATCCCCCGCCCTCTCCATTTCCAGTGCACGATACAGTGATATATTGACGCATACGCTCTACCACGCCATAACATTGAACAGCTAGAGATTATGGACCCTATTGTTAATCTAACACAGTAATAGATCCCCGATTAAGTGTCTTGTGCCCTTGCCTGTTTGTGTGGCTCGCTGTTTAAACAGGCGGAACTATTTTTCCTGTAAACACAACACGGCGTTTTTTAATTCTATTGTTTTACTTCTCTCCCTCCCCACCGATAATTTCAATAACTCTCCACTTAACTTTGACTCCTTGAGTCGTAAGGTATCGTTTCGTAGAGACGTTGCAAGCCGAGCTGCAGTGCTGTTTCGCTGGAGTGACTTGGACAGATACCCAACAAAATTGCCCTCAGCACCCACCCATTTCCTTCTCATTTTTTTTTTCATTCGTATGTTCATTTCTTTAAAAGTAAACATACGATGTCTGTGATTTGCAAACCATGCGTGCTTTCTTCCGTGCTATTTGTCAATATCAATGAATTATTTATTCCCGAGGTATTGAATGAAAGATTCTGCCTCAAGATGTTCATTAGAGTTTCATTTTAATCGTTTTTAATTAATAGACCACCTAACCCTTTCTCTTTGAATGTGTCAGTCTACATTGAATACACGTTCCAGTCACTCACTGGTTGTAGCTATAGAATCTAGACATTATACAGTATATACATCGCTGTACATTCCTTTTATGCTAACATATAGGCCTAGGCAAGGATTCAACCCCCGAGCACCACACTAATCACTGGGGCGTTTTCATCTTCAAAGTCATAATATTCATCTCCAAGGTATAATCGTTACTGAACTAACGACCCAAACAAAATTCATATTTCAGCTGGTACCTCTGATCGGCAAGCCATGTTGAAGAAGACAAGTGATGAATGTTTTACACCCTTGTGTTCCATTAGTTCCTTTAAAAAATGATGTGTATTTACAAAAGAATAGACTCACGTTCCCCGTGGCGCCTTTAAGTTTTCAGGTAATGGACTTTCCAGCCTTCAAGTATACACAAACATTCACATTCTCTTAAAGTGAAGTGGAGCGTGACGAATCTAAAGCTGGAGACAGTTTTTGAACTTCTTATTTGTTCCATCTCCAGAGTAAAGCAAACACGAATGTGCGTCCAAAAGAAAACAATTAAAAATTTAATTAATAAATAAAAATTATTTACTTATTCAACACCCCTTAACCCACAGTCGTTACAACCAGGAATCAGTCTTTCACTCTGTGAAGAATTATATTAATGGCAGTAACAAGATAATGCCTATCTTTACTGCACAGCCATGCTCAGACAGACTTTCACGTGCTCCTTTCAGGGTTATTAAAAATTTTACTTCTGTATACTTTTTTCAGCAAAATTCCAACGCAAAATGGAGGCGAGAATTGCCATGATGGAAGTTCCAGATGTCTGAAATTATAATGAGTATATCGCTAAGTCAGGAGGAGAACGGAAATGAACTCAAAACTGCTTCTCGGTGATTTGCGAGTATCCGGAGCTGGCGGAGCATGATCTTCCTGCTGCACAGCCATCGGTAATTTCGGCGTTTGACATTCCTATAGCCACGGTGCTCATTATCCCCGTTTTGCTTTCATTTCACTGAGTGCTTTCCCCCTGATGTTGCATCTGCGTCTTCCTTTTTTCGGGATTTACGTCGTGGTCTGTTGGTCAAATGTGTAGAAAGATGGAATGAAGGACAAGACAACCAAGCGTTGTAGTTTTTGCAGCCAGCTATTTATCCCCCCCCCCCCCCTCGATAACAAAATCAAAGAAAATCAGATACTGCACATATGCCCATTTGGAAACGGCCACAGTCAGGAGTCATTAAAAAAAATACCTGCAAGGGGAACGGAAAAGTATAAAAGAAAGCCATTAACTCCACAGAACACGTTCCTGGCTATGGCTTGTTATTACACTGGAAATTTGAGACAGTTCTACGGTAAACAATGATTAAAAATGAACCTGTTAATTAAGTTTTAATGTGTGTTGGTGCTAACTGACACAAGTTAGCCCACTCAACGTTCTTGAAAATGCATTTTCTCAGTCGTGATCAGCATGGGTCACCATGATCTAGAGACAGGTATCGAATACGGCACGGACTGCTAAGAACAAAATTATTTGGGCGATACAGGTCCATGTGGTAAAAATAAATGAAGAGGACGGACATAGCGTGCCTGCTACATATCTACTTCTGTGCTGTGTCGAACGTTTTCTATTGTCAGATAATAGTTATGTTTTAATTTTTGAAAGTCCGTGGCTCTTACCTTTGAAAAAGTGCCCTCCCCCCTTTCCCCCCACCCCTCAATTCATCTTGTCTCATGGTTTTACTTACCCCACAACAATTCAGGTTCGACTCCATAGACCTTGCAATATTGACGGGATAGCACGGGTCTGCTGAATTTGAGTAGAAATCATTGTGGACATTACAAAAAAAACAACAACCAACCGACTTGGAATTTTTACAAGTTATTATTGCAATGTGCATAATTTAATGCTCTGCTTATCTCCCTCTCTCCCAACCGTGGTAAAGATTAAAAGAACTACTGCTCTACGCGAATGTATTTGGTGCATGGAATATAGGATTTATATATGCAGTCAAAAGAATATGATTTTAAAAAAATGGCGGCCTCTTCGATGAACGGTGACATGTGATCTCAGCAGTATGCTACGGACTTAGGTATCAGTATCCTTACATATCTATGTAACACATATGTATTACATTTTGCTACAAAACTGATTTTTGTTTGTTGTTTAATGCAGAAAGCGCTGTCCTGCCTATTCATCGAGGTATTTACAGATCGCTAGTGCTTAGAGGAGAATCGGATTCTTAATTTATTGCAAATGAATCCACGGCCTTCAAGTATTTTGATTTTCTGCCTGATTACTTTTCACTCAGTTTCTCCCACAGAATAAATATAACACAGAATTACAAATCGCCTCTTCGGTATGTTCCGCCAACGCTCGGTCCGCCATTTTAATTTGTCGTATGCGACAGCTGTTTACATCATTCTCATGGTCATTACGCACATTTTTTATCTTTCGACGTGGAGGAAAGTAGGTCTAATTCTACATGATAGCAAACTAGTTAGATGTCGCCATTCATTTAGCCATCCATCTATCCATCTATCCATCCATCCGCCGGTCCGTTTGGCCGTCCATCCACCCATCCATTCATGCAGTCATTCATCCATCTATCATCCATTTACCAGTGTATCCATTCATTAATCAGTCTCCTTATTCACCATCCATCAATTTAATCCATCCATCCATTCATTCATCCATCCATCCACTTATCCATCCATCCAATCATCCACCCACTCATACATTTGCAGACTTGGGATCACACTGTAATCCTCACGAGAAATGCAACCCAAAATGAGGCAAGGCAGACCCTGCTCACTACCACACATACATGTTGCGACACGTGTGTTCGTAACCGTGCCACAAGTTTCGCAAGTTATAAAATACTCGTGATCTAGATAGCCTATGGTGATGTGCCCACCTTTCGGAAGATTCGAACACTGGAAATTACTGACAAGCCTTAAATTATTTTTTATTTCAGACTGAACACGGAGAAGGCACATGTTCAAATGAATCAATTGTTCTTTATTAGGCTATAAGATTGCAATTTTAAAAGCATTAGAGGCCGAAATGAGGGTACATCACCATAGACCTAGATTTTCCTAACTTAAGAAACTGATTACATTTAAAATAGATCTATGTCTAGATTTAGCATCTCTAGTAGACCTCTAGTCTTGATTTCCATTCAGCTGAAATCTTAAAAATGACACAATACACGATTAACAAGGGTACACGGTGTGATGTTCATATTGATAGCCAACTTCGCACAATGCAACGCAACGCACAGTGGGCAGCGTCTATAGATACGAGGTATCATACGACGAAACAAAATGGCGGGTCGAGAACTAGTTTTGTGACGTCACTCAATGGGGATTGTGCGTCTGCCTAATTATAAGTCTGTGGTTTCTCCATAAACTGGCTATGTAAAAATATAATATACTCCATTACTTTCCACCGCCCAAAATTTCATGACTGGACTTTTAGCCGCTTTTTTTTCACAAAGTGAGAACGTGGCCAACACCTTTCCAAGTTACAACAGTATACTCTCTAGTGTCTTTGGCAGCATTAAAGATGTCTAAACATTTATACCAATCAGAATGTCTTCACTTCACATAGGAATAAATATAGAGTATGGCCAGAAATTTGTCGGACAAATTTACATAAACTTGTACATAGACCTCCAAAGTTATTGATGTTATCTGCGAAGAGTATGAACAAAAATGATGTAACGTGTTCTTCCTGGTGGAGACAAATACCATCGAAAGTTACAGTTTAATATTGTGTCGATTGATGTAAGGGATAGAAACTTGCATGCACGCATTCCATCCTGGTAGTTCGAAACAACAAATGAGGACAGAAATAAGAAAGGCTCTCATAACAATGATATCTTTACATCTTGTAACCTGACCAAATCCTACCAATAAAAAATAAACGTTCGGTTGCAACTGTGGCAAAGAAATTTGAAAACAGGTACAAAAAAGCTGCACCAAAAAGCAAACTCGACCCTGCCAGTTAAGGCAAGTGCTTCTCTCGTTACGCCTATTTAACGCGAAGTTCGGTCTGATCCCGTAACGCACTGACTGCAGTGAACGTCACTCTGTGGCACACAGTTTACCACGGTTTCGGGGTGAATGAAAGCAAGTACTGTCTCGGGGCCAGGCCAGGGGTAAAGCACTCAATACTCCTGTTGATCCCGGAGCTATGCGCACGTGTGTGAAGGGGGAGCACACCGTCTAGCCAGGATTTTGGCTCTCTCTGTATTTCATTCAGGTATGTTTTATCAGCATGATATTCGCCGGTCCCGTCCATACACACGAGTATGAGTCAAGTGCTGCCCAACACAGTTTTCTCTGTACACCACACTTTCCATGAGATAGGTCAGTAACAATTAACTTTTTCCTCAAAAAGAACAAAAATATCTTGCTTTATTTTATTTTTAAGTTCAGTGTCATGTCTGTGATATTTGGTATGTGATAATTTCCCTGTGTTAAAAAAAAAATAGAATAAGGTGAAGCTATCATTGGTCGACCGATAAAGACCTTTTGAATATACTTCGATGTCACGATGCCTTTCTTACGTAAATTCTCTCCGCCAAGTACAAGGAGTGCTTGTTGAGACACACGACAGTATGTATTCTTAAGCCATGACACAACAGTGTTGATGACTTGATGACCAATTACATTTTAAAAAATGCGTTTGTGGTGCTTGAAAAATGCAAATTCTGCATGTTTTTTTTCTAGAGCTCATAAAGCTAGCATAATTGTTGTCTTTATGGGCAGTGTGGATTCCAATGATATTGCACGAATGTTTCATATTGTACATTTGGCAAGGAGCACACATAACGCTATTTATACCTGCATCAGTGTACTTGCATTATGATTATAATGGACAAGATCTATAGTTATCCTGGAGGCCCCATTTCACGCAAAATTTGTCCTAACAAATCATGAAATATCATAATCTATCAATAAACTAACATAAAAGATTCACAATTAAGTCCAGTGTAAAACAAATACCGTCCTTTGCCTAAACTGTTTGCCTTGTGTACGTCACAGAGTCAGCTGACCTTCACGACCCATCGCAATGTCGCAATGTCCTAGATAACTGCTGAAATGTGACACCCCTTCCCCACATGCATTTTTGTAAATCCATTGTAAAACTCCAAATAAACAGAAAACTATACAATATACAGTATGATCTAAAAGAGAAATAAAACCGTGTAAAGATAAAAGTCAGTGCAAACTTATCGTCACTATAATGACTGTTTAAAATCTTTGAAAAAGACTACAGCTGTCTCGGCAGGAGAACACTGTAGCAAGCGACGTTTTTGCTTTACAGAACCCACAGAAGCTCACAAGGACACAATGTTTGGGGTGTCAATTAATTATTATCAGTTTATTTGTTACGATATTATGGCAGTTTAAACTGACCGCCCAGCCATGAATAATTTCTCGCATTGCACATTAACTCAGCACTTCTTGGTGTTCTATTCTTCGTCTTAAATTTAACCAAAGATGAATGGGTCTAACTTTATACACATATACTGGGCTGAAGTCCAGTTTTTCACTGGTGATATTAATTTATAAACCCTATCCGATTTCAATTAACTAAAAAGGAACAAATTATTTTTTGATATGTTTTACTCATTAGTGAGGCAAATAATTATGAATGACAGGAATGAAAAGGCAAGAAGTGACGAATAAAGTGACCAAGTGGGTAAATAAAATTCATGAACTTTAAGTCAGGAAAACATTTTTCAATGTGTAATTTGATATGATTTGGCGGTTGGTTGGTGCATAATATTATTGTCACCAAATAGTTCATTTTCGTTTTGTTTAGCAAACTTGAAATGTAATAGCTTCGGGCTGAGAACTGAACCAGGTGGAGTCGTGGGTATTACGTGTATCCGATCATTCTGAACGGCCAAGAACGAATAACTGCCCTATTTGAGGTTAATGAATCCCGGTTGTGTTTTTCATAGGCAACCCGACCAAGGCATTACTTGCTCTCAGAATGTGACACCACTATTAGCCTACCGCTCACATTCCTGTAATTTCAAGTAGTTGGGCCCTGTTTGACGACGTTCTAGGATGAAGTTGATTGTGTTTATTATTCCATTCTAAACATTTCCTACACCCTCATCTTTCCATCGACATTTGAGTCAGTGTGAATGTTGATCTGACAGCTCCACGTCTTCTTTTTCATGGCCAGCCCTCCCCCTCCCTCTCCCCCTGCCTAGTGTTTTTTTCATCCATTTCTGCTAGCTATGAACGTAATGCAATGTTATCCCACCATAGGTTATCGGGTGATTCACAGTTGGTGAATTTTGGCCTTTCGAATTCAGTGTTAATAGTCAATACATTCATGACTGCCTTTCATCTCGCTATTCGAGTTCACAGCGCCAAGCAACAGCCAGTGCCTTGATCGTATAGCAATACATGTTATTATTTTTCAGTTACACACTCAAAGAAAACCCTTGACTGTCAACTTCTTTAGACTCTCGAAGCAGTGATGGGTAAAGAGCCCTATCGTCGAATACCCTGACATGTTTTGCAACGTTGCTCTTTGCTGTATTGAAATGGTATCTATAGCCTACATTTTTTTTCACTGATTTTTTGTAAAGTGTTATTTAATCTACTGCACGAGTAAACATTTCTAACAGGGAATGACACTGCCTTGGCTGATATAATTACAATTTGATCTCGATGACCTAGATAGGTGGAGCTAAATGCAGGGATGGGTGTTTCTGGGGTCTTCTTTTGGTTCTTAAGTATGTTCGCATGCTGTAATTCGTCACATCATCATTAATAATGGACAAAGTTGACTGTGGCACACTTGCACCTTTAATTGGATTGATTGGTTTATAGTTGCTTTGTTTGTTTAATTGCTTTGTGTATTCAACCTACCGTACAGCTGTGACGCCCGAAGTGATAGGTCACATCTAAAAAAAAACATATGTTTGTTCTGTCAGACAATCGTCGTCTCGGTTGATTACATACGTTGCTAACGGACACGGAAATTTTCCACGAGGCTCTGCGATCAGCACGCCAATACTACTACCATGAAGTGCTAACACACAGTTATCCTTTCTTACAAACATTCATATCTTTCTTCTGCTACTGCCTGTCTGGCATATTGTTGAACCTTTTCATGGACACTCAACCCGTTCCATCTGTGTCAGAACTTGGGGAAAAAATGCGCAGATATGAAAATGTGTGCAGTTAATAAAAATGTCTAGATGAACTAGATCTAGATCTAGATGACTCACAGTCATATTTTCTGACTAAGCATGCACATAAAATATGTTGTTTAACCAATGGTAATTAACTCTAGCCTGGCATTCGAGATTGTTTGTGAGTTTAGGCAGGTGTCTGATCTTATGATAAATGTTGTGCTTCGCACACAATCAATCATTGAATTAGCTGTTCCAACAGATGACATTGACCTCCGAACTGTAGACCTGGCCACAAGTTTGGGCGGATTACAAAAAATGTTTTGTTGAAATAATTAAAAGCGATTATTCGGAGACCGTAGTCTACTTACAGAGCGGAAAAGATGAAATACTGTATTGAGTTGTGTTGTGTTCACTCTGCAGCCAGAGCTTACAGTGGAAAATATTCCTGAACCGGGTACCCAAAAGAAACGCTGCGTCGCGGAGAACAATTATTATTTGTCAGTAGGCCTACAGTTTATTGGTGTTCAATTTCCCCTTAAGGATGGTAATGTTCCTTATTCTCTCTACTGTTGCTAGGCCAGAATGCATTATTTAAACACAAGCTTACAAAACCGAATACATGTATCACTCCTGCGTTATCCTACATGCATGCAATCATTTTATGTAAGGTTATATGTAATTACACATTATTGGCATTTAGCGAAGAACGAACATCATGGCATCATATCAGTGGTTCCAGCTGGCATTTGGTCGACATTCAGCAATCCCCCAACCCTGCCCCCTCTTTCATTGTTTTCTCATTCTCAGCAATTGTTAAGATTGAATAAAGAAAGAAAAGTGTGGGCATGACTAAAATTCCATAGGTCCATCCATTTCCAATCAAAAGCCTGGAAGGAAATTGCAGTAGGCCTTTGTGGCAGTCAACTGGTAAAGAGTAATATTTGTGAAAGTTCCATTTTACCATTTCATCACATGTTTTATCACATTGTATTGATGTTTTCATGAGTCAGCCAAATTTTAGAGGAAAACTGAAAAGAATACGGGGCATTTAAGTTTACCATCCATATTGAAAGGAAGGACTGAAAAAAAAAAAAAAAACTGACGATAGATATGTTTAACTGAACATGTTTCTATGTCGTTATGTTACAGTTTTTGCTATTCACTTGAATGGAAATTGTGGTCTTTCAATTAAGTAAATTTAGCAGAATTAACAAAGGCATCAAGAATTCAATGAAATGATGAAACGCACAGATATGCACAGGTAGCAAACATGGAATCATTTGGTCTCCATTACCACATCGTTCAGTTCAAGAAGAGATTATCACCAGTGTCACAAATATGGAGTTGGCATGATGGCATATAAACCGTTAAACATAATCAATTTTGCACCTTTTTTTATGCCTGCACTAAACTGCTCTCAAACTAAATATGACACGCAAAGAAATGCAATGCAAACATGGTCCAAATTAATGACCTAATTGATGCTTAAATGCATCTGTGTAACTCATTAACTCGTTAATTATATCTGAGGCGTGTTTCAGGCTCAAGTAAATGGTATGTCGTGTATCAAATCATACCTACTCTGTGTGAGAAATGGGGTGATTGTACATGTATTCACTCCAGCTCACCCTAGTGTCGGCTGATAGCTTGTAATGGCCCACGTCAGGGTGTTAGAATTGCTGTATGTTGGACAAGAAACCGAAGCCATTCAGTGTTCATTCGCTGACAAAAGCCATTACTGCCAAATTAATCAAGAGTTTGTCTTTTCGCCTCACACGAAATGGAGTATTAAGAGAGGCCGATGACTTCGCTATCAGAATCTAGATTATTTAAAGTTTCTGCTTGGACATTGCTTCATTTGCTTTCATTTGCAAATATGGCATCCGAAATTTCTTGACTTATTTAATTACTCTGTTTATCTTTGTTTCTGGTGCACTTTTCATTGTTTAACTTTCCTGTTGTAACTCAAATCATTTCTCTCGTTTTAGCACTTTCCTTCCGTGAGCTGCCTCATTATTCAGTAGTGAATTTTAAATGCACAGAAATACACTGTCAAATTTTGGGTTATCAGTGTGGACTCACTGTAACAACACAATTTAGTTGTTTTATTGGTCAGACAGGCTGACATGGCCCGACAATGAACCAATGGCACTCGTAGCTACTCAATCTAGTTGTCAGACTTTACAATTCATTCATTACTTTTTTTTCACCCAACACCAAGATGAAAATTGGGAATTAAGCAAGTAAATGTTATTTTGTCATGAACACTAAGGGACGACTGCAGATCTATGGGCAAAGGACACTGTCATGAAGAAAAGTCTGAGGCTGTACATGGTTGCAGTGCCAACTGTAGGGTCGGTTTTCACCACTCACGTTTCTACCTAACACGCACATAAATATCTAGTTTCCACCACTCACGTTACTACCTAACACGCAAATAAACATCTCAGTTTCCACCACTCACGTTTCTACCTAACACGCACATAAATATCTTCAGTTTCCGCGAGAACAGAAGCGGAGCAATAATTATTGTAGTCAACAGACGGGACAATGGAATTGTAAAATGTCACTATGGGTGGGGAAACGTGTGAAGAACTGTAATCACAATCACCCTGATATTCTTCACAACTTTCAACATTAATAAGCAGAGCAAGGTCATCGACATCATCTCTCTTATCAAGACTGACATCTATGAGCATGATGAGTAGAAGGAGTTCTAATTTTCCGAACAACAAGCCAATGAGGATATAGTTGATATTGAACTGTTTAGTCGTGATAACTAGAACAACAATTAAAGTTGAGTGCAAAACTGCAAGGCTAATGGCAAATTATATTTGTCTCCATGAGGAAATAGTGGTCGGTCGCCAACTGGGATCGGGTCAGAGAGGACAACGGCAAACATTAGCTTGTATGTATAACGAACCTATTACCTACATGACGAATTAGGGGAGCGGAGAGGGAAAGAGATTTAAAAAAAAAATGAAGGTGTGAGAAAGGTCTTTGGCCATCCATATTCAGATAGAGCATTACTGTAATTATGCTTTCGGTGCAGTCACACACCCTCAAAATGTCTGGCAGTGCAACACATGGAGTCAAATCATCTTTCTAAATGCGACGTCTGTTTGTTTGTCCTCGTTTTATTCAGAAACTACAAGAGGTAGACGCCTAAGACCAATATGTTCTGATTCAGTATCACCCACAGAAGGTCTGTATAGCAATTATTTGGACCGATGACAGGTTGTTTCAATGTTAAGATGAAAAACAAACAATTGCAAGCGAGATGAGGTGAGGGAGGGGAAGAGAAGGGGAGGAAAGGGCGGGGGGGGGGGCGGTATCCAGAGCATATCCAGATACCTGTGTGTTAGCGCTGGAGTAAGTGAGACCTTTTTGGCCACACCGCTCAAAACCTTTACTTGATTCTGAGAGAAAAAAACAACAACAACCACAACATCATCAAAATAACTATTTCCCTTTGACCCAATTTACGCATCTACAAACTGGTACTTGGCAATCAGCAGTGTGATATAATTTTTGCAGTGTATTTCTCTTAGTGGTACGATATTGTTGTTTTCGATGTAGTTTGTGTGCATGCGTGTGTTTGCGCATACTGAATCATAATTTGAAAATACATTTTGCTTCAGATAAGACATGGATTCTCTGCGAAATTTAGCAAATCAAAGCAAAATATCCTGTCTTTGTTTGATAACAGAAAATTTCCGCCGAAATCAGAAAAACCCTGCTTTTTCGATTTTGAGCGGCGCCGACTATAATCGGGAGAGACAACAGAAGTGTTGGGACTCTACCGGTGGGCACGTGTCAGGCGGCTCCTATGGTATGAACACGTGAGAAACTGAAGAAGAAACCAATATTGTCCGGGACTTTGACAACTGTTTACATAAGGGAAGTTAACGAAAAAACATGGACATTATTACTGACCACTCATCACGCGATATAGCGGGTGGAGATTCCGAGCAGCTCCTCTATATGTTGTTGTCCCCGACATAATTATTATCTTTTGTTTCTGCTGTTTTATTCGTTTTATTTTTGCCTAGAATTCGTGTGTACCGTTTTGTTTGTTTAAAATTTTTATTCGTGGCAGGCTTTGCTTAACAAGGCTCAACTCTCTCTCTCTCTGCCAGTGCACCTGTCTAGCGGTTTTCTTTACCTTTACTCTAGCCCATCTCTGCGAGAACTTGGAAGAATTCTTTTTTTTTTTTTTTCCAAGGTATAGATAGCACATGCGCCCAAGGATCGCTGCGTGTTAAAATTTGAAATACATTTTGCACTTAGGTTCTGATTTCAGTGCAGCTCTCTCCGAAGCCTTGCATTATGAGCGAATACAAAAAAAAAAAAAAAAACAGTTTCCGGGCAACTCGAGTTTCTATCTCGTGAAGGCAAACGCAAAAAGATAAAAGCTTCCCAGTAACTTTGGTGAAGTATAATGTAAGCTGCGGTACTTTGGTTCTAACTGTCACAAATCCCAGACTGGGAGATGTAATAGTTTATGACAGGACGACAATCACGAACAAACAAGTTTAACACTTAACAAAACAATCCATCAGACTCACACATTTATTAAACCTAATTATACATATAATAGCGCAATTACATCTATTATATTACTGAAATGACTGCCGTACAACGGCCTTATTCTCACACACACGCTCCCTCGGATCCACAATCCGGTAGTTACTCCTAAAGGCACTTCGGCCTCAGCCTCCCCCTCAGGGTCTTAATAGTACATTAATGATTCACTGGCACCGCAGTCTCTCAATAGCACCTTCCTATTGTCATACACCTTAGCACTCCCCTAGCACCTCCGCAGGGCAATAACACATTATTATTTCCATAGCCATCAACATGGCAACAACATAATATCAGTTCACTAGCCTATCAACATGGCAACAATATAGTATCTCATTCACTCTCATATCTACGTCCCTGTCCGTGGCCTGACTGCCACGACTTTATGTGCCTCTACTGTCCTGCACTGACAGCCTCACTTCTGGCCTATGTGTGGCCTCCGGCCCTATGCTGGCCTATCCCCTGTGCTCATCGAGGTGGCTCTGCGGCCCGTCCCCGACACCTACAAGAATAACATTACATTGGTATAATACCCTACCATTTCTATTCACTCCACCTCTCCTTACAACCCATGAAACGTACACACACTAGTTCACCTTTCACTCACCGCACATCTTACGGTAACACACTTCCATCGGAGTACACACTACTCACTCGCGCTACAAATCCATGAACTCACTTTCATCTATCGCTCGTGGCGCACATTGCCATATCCAATACCAAGGACCTCCACACTCCTCACATACACTTATTCACATCATGGCAATAGACGAATATAATATAACACATCAATCACAACAATCAATCAACGCTCTACATACCAGTCATAACTGGAAAGACTCTCACTAGTCTTCTCGACTGCTTCCTTTTATCTCTGCCCGATGGGCTATTATTCACAGATCCGCTCCCTAGGACCTTCTAACTTGCAGTGATAGTTATACAGCGCTTTCGCCTCCTTCAGACCCCCCACTCATGACATGCACGACTTTTCTTCCCTGTCTCCGTGCGTTAATTTTACTCTCCTCCTTTCCCCCCGTAATTATTAACTATCGCTCACTCCACTCGTGACATCATCCCCCACCCCAAAAAAATTAATGCAATTAATTTCAAATCGCATCAAGATGACTGTCAACGAGTGAGCGTGAGCAATACCTACACTAGAAAAATGACCTATCAGTTCCCCCAGTATATAAAATACCGAAATCAGGGGAAAATATGGGGATCAATATGGCCTGCAATATGCATATATGTGTCACATCATGAATAGCTAACTAATCACCATATCTAATACAGAATCAAAAACCATTCAACCTATCATATTTATAATGTCAATATTTTAAAGTCGACTTATTCACACAGATCCTGTCAATGTTCCTGTCCTCTGATGTATAAGCTCCCGAAATCTTGCCCTAGGCTCGACTAAGGTAGTCGGCGATATGATTGCTGGTTCCTGGAATTGGTTGAATAACGAAGGTATACGGCTGCAAAGCCAATGCCCATCTAGACAAGCGTGGGCTGGACGAACGATTCTTCGACAAAAATGTCAGTGGCTTGTGGTCTGTCTGGATACAAAATTCTCGTCCCATGAGATAACGTCCTAGTTTCTGGACGGACCAGACAATGGCAAGACACTCACGCTCTATCACAGAATACTTTCTTTCTCTCTGCAATAACTTCCTACTGACATAACATACAGGATGGAGACATTCGTTCTTCTCCTGTAGAAGACAAGCGCCGACACCAGAGTCCGACGCATCCGTTCTGAGGATAAAATTAGATCGAAAATCGGGTAATATCAGAATGGGTGACGATGATAATGCTGTCACCAAATTATCAAATGGTGTCTGACATTCAGACGTCCACTGGACCTTATCGGGTTGTCCCTTCTTAGTAAGGTCAGTAAGAGAAGATGACAAGGAGGAAAAATTTGGAATGAACTTTCTGTAATAATTTAAAATTCCCACTAAGCTTCTGACTTGTTTCTTTGTTTTAGGGATTTGCAACCCTACTAACTTGTCAATTTTTGTTTCTTCAGGTCTCTGAACACCTCTACCCACAATATGTCCTAAGAATACTATCTCTGGACATGCCAAATCCATCTTTGCGGGTTTAGCCGTTAACCCAAAATGACGTAATCGTTGAAAAATTACTGTTAGTGTCTGAATATGCTCAGACCATGTCGACGTATGGCATGCTATATCATCAAAGAATGACACGACATTAGGTATGTCCTTCAACACTAATCTCATTAATCGTGCAAACGTCGCTGGCGCGTTTACCAACCCAAATGGCATGACCTTAAATTGGAATAATCCAATGGGCGTTTGGAACGCCGTGTATTGTTTAGACTCCTCAGTAAGCGGGATTTCCCAATACCCTTTCGTCAAATCTATCTTGGAAAACCACGTGGACCCGGCCAATGAAGCTATTAATTCCTCCTGAAACGGAATAGGCTCCCTATCGCCTACCGTAATAGTGTTCAATCTTCGAAAATCAATACAGAACCGCACCGATCCATCAAGTTTCTTCACGAGGACGATGGGTGATGAATACGGCGATGTTGATGGTTCTATCACATCTAACTTCAACATTGACTCAACTTCCTTTATGACCCTATCCCTCGAAGAAAAAGGCAACGGATACGGTCTAAGAAATACTGGCTTATCCGAAGTCAACTTTATTTGGTGCTGGATAACCGTAGTGCGACCCGGCAAATCCGTAACAACATCCGGAAATGACGCTAACAGGGTCTCAAGTTCCCTACTCCTTGAACTCGTAAGGTCAGGGTTAATTTTTACGTCCCTGTAACCTTGTGTCGGAGTTAACTCCGGCAATTGAATTTGTAACTCCTCCTGCGCCTCGGTGTCGCTTACGTCACAGTCCAACTGGTCTACGACCCCCGTACAAGCAGTAGAGAAGACAGTCTCCTCTGGTCTTGTCTGTGCACACAGATACTGTGGTCTCTCATAAAATCTCTGTAGCATATTAACATGGAAAACCTTACTCGTTCCATCAATGTGGATAGCGTAATCTACCTTTGAAACAACTCGCTCAATAACATAAGGACCTTTCCATGTCATCAATAACTTATTATGGTCCGTAGGTAACAACAACAGAACCTTGTCTCCTGGCTTAAAAATTCTCAGTTTGGACCCTCTATCTTTATAGTCTTTTGCTCTTTTCGAAGCGATACCAGAAGCTTCTTCTGCTATAGTGCGCGCTGAAGATAGTCTTTCTCTTAAATCAACAAGGTACTGAAACCTTTTTAAACGGTTCCGAAACCGTGGAGATCTTTTGACGAGGAGCCTGGGGTGAACGACCCTCATGCGTCGTCTTTTGGCACGCACTGCACGTCTTACAATATAAACGTACATCTCTGTATACTGACGGCCAATAAAAATCTTTCAGAACTCTCTCCTTGGTTCTAGTACTTCCCATATGACCCGCTAATGGAACATCATGGGCCAGACGCAATACTGTAGCAATTAACGACCGTGGCACGACGACCTGCTTTTGAACGGAAGCCACTGTGACGTACATACGGAACAGAATGCCCCCCTGGACAAAAAAAGAAGATGACCCGATCTTATATCTCCTCGTTTTCTCGGTTCGCGCTTCCCCAAAACATGGGTTTAATGATGGGTCCTCCCTTTGTAATCTCGCCAAGCGCTCTGGCGTGATATCTAGGTTGACCGCTGGCGTAGCCAAAGGTCTAATCTTATCTTTATCGGCTACCCGTCGGCGTGTTTCGACCGCGGCGCAAAAGTCAATACCTTTTGATTGCGACCATGCTTGCACGTTCTCATCGGAAGGGGAAACTACCCGTGATACATTCCCAATGATGAGTTGGGCGCCTGGAAAACAACCAACGACTGCTTGGACTTCCCCGCTAAGGAAAGGTGTATCTATCATTATTTTTGCCATGGGTAATTTCTCAATGGCCCCCGAAAATTGGATGCACGGGACAGTCTCACCTGTAAGCTGTGAATCCCGAATGCAGTCCCTATGCACTCCCACAACGGTAGATCCTGTATCTCGTAAAACCGAGACCGGTTCGTCCCCAACAAACCCCGGATAAACCCTAAGACCACCTCCTGTATGACATGA
Organism: Onchidella celtica; assembly: GCA_963931925.1. Taxonomy (NCBI): domain Eukaryota; kingdom Metazoa; phylum Mollusca; class Gastropoda; order Systellommatophora; family Onchidiidae; genus Onchidella; species Onchidella celtica. The sequence continues at coordinate 21,361,795 of OZ007579.1, read as the reverse complement.
ATTTATGACGGGGATCTTTCTCCCACAAGGTAAAACACCGGAAGATAATAACTTCTCACAACTGGGACACTTAGAATACTGTCCGCCTCCGTTGTCCGATGTAACACACGCAGCCGCATGATGAAATTTATTTGGGGAGCATGGACTGGAGCTACTGTCCACGTTCGCCGCTATCCTACCTGCCGGGCAGTTCACGCTGATGTGATCTGCTCTTCCGCAGTTCCAACACTTCGCGGCCCTACACTCGCGCGAAAAGTGACCCACGCGTCCGCAAGTCCAACACTCCGCTCCCTGTGCTGCTCTAGGCCTGGGTCCCCGTGACCCCTCGCGACCGGAACTAGAGTCCCTATGCCGTCGGTCATCGGCAAAGGTCACAACTCGCCCCCGGCCATTACCGCGACCTAGCCCTCCTGCTCGGTCAAACTTACCGGATCCATATGCCGGTGATTGGTGATAGCCCCTACGCTGCCCCTGGGCTTGCCCGCTATAGGCACCACGCTGACGCGACCTGTCCCCAAGTCCTGCCGGCGACCCCTCGACAACGGCGACGTACCCAGCATCTTGGACGTACGCCCTGGCGACTGGTTTGGACGGATGCGCCGTACGGTATGCCTCCGCCAACTTAGACGCCTCCTGCACCGTCGCGGGTTCGTTCTCTTTCAGGAAAGCCACCAGATCTTTGTGGCACGACGCGTACAGCTGGTCACGGATCATTAAGTCTTTCAGTTTAGCAAAATCCGTGCCCACATGCGCCAAGTCTACCCAGTTCGCGAAATACTCCGTCAGTCTCGCGACGAAGGCAGCAAAGTCCTCCCTGGTATCTGCACGTGCTCGCCTAAACTGCTCCCGGAAATATTCCTCGGTACGCGCAAATCGGCGAAGCAGCAAAGCCTTCAGCTTATCGTAGTCTTGCACGTCTTCGCGCTGTAGCTCTTTAAAGTAGGTTAACGCTCGCCCCTGCAATAGCGATGCCAGGTACGTGGCCCATAATTCCTTATTTTCCCCCCATTGCAATTGTGCGTTCAGCTCGAACCTGTAAAGGAAGGCGTCTATGTCGTCCTTCCGGTCGTCGAACGTAGGGAGCTTAATCCTAACACCACCTTTATTGTGTACCTGCCGCTCAACTGTTTCTGTTGGCGCATTCTTTTTGATTTCCAACTCGGCGATCTTTACTTGCGCCTCTATCTCCTTTAACTTTAATTCCCTTTCCTGTTGCTGAGCCTCTAACTCCTTCAACTTAAACTCTCTTTCCTCTTCCTTATCCTTAGCCTCTCTCTCCTGCTCCTGAGCCTTAGCCTCTTTTTCTCGCTCTCTATCCTTAGCCCGCTCATCGCGCAAATCCGCCTGCTGTTCTTTGATCCAGCCGCGTAGCTCCTCTCCCTCCAGGCCAAGTTCCTTACCCAACTTCATTAGTTGTTGGAGTTCCGCCATTTCACAGATTTATGGTTATGGTATGTATACTATGAAAACGGCTACCCTGTCGGTATGATCACTAGCAACCCGACCAGAGACCTGAGATCACACCAGCTATAACAATACCCAGTTCAGAATACAATTCAGAAATTTACCTTTACAGCAAAACTAATTCTATATCTATAAAATGTATGCACTATTAATTATAAAAGAAACTAGAAACGACAAGAATGAAGAAATATAGTAGAAGGACCACAAGTACGTCAAGGACAACGAACCAGACTAGGACAAAGACCTAAAAAAGAAAATATAATGGAAAAAAGAATGCAACCTAACCACGCCGATTACACAACACGGTACAAACAAGAACAGAGTCTGAAAAAAAGGAACGTATCTACAGATAGGGAGGAGAAGGACAAGAGAAACGTCTTCCTAAAACAACGAGGAAGATAGAACGCTACAATGTAAACAAAAATACAGGTCCCTATAGAACTGTTCACTGTGATGAACGAAGTTCCAAAGTTTACCACACCTTTTTAAAAGGATAAACTAAGTTCAACACAGCAAACCCGCGCCACCGCCCGTATAATCAATTACAACGAAAACAGCAAAAACAGGGAAACAGACAGACGAAAAGACAGCCCTTAATCCAGGGTACAAAATTTTAGACTTTTACTTAACTTTCAGCCTTATGAGTTTAAGTCCTCGACCTAATCGGAGCTCTGGCTGCTTGTCTCCTCAGGCTGCACGCACACACACTGTCTCTCTGAAATTTAAGTACACATTAATACATATTCATCAAAATACATGCATCAATACATATTATTATTATACATAAATCATATCATGAAATGTCCATTCATCCCACGAACAAAGACAACAGCACGAATTCCTAGCACAACAGAAAAACAACTAGATATAACGAATACACAATGTCAAAATGACCACAGGTAACCAGGACGAGCCCCCAGTGTCACAACGGACGAGCCCCCAATGTCACAACGGACGAGCCCCCAGTGTCACAAATCCCAGACTGGGAGATGTAATAGTTTATGACAGGACGACAATCACGAACAAACAAGTTTAACACTTAACAAAACAATCCATCAGACTCACACATTTATTAAACCTAATTATACATATAATAGCGCAATTACATCTATTATATTACTGAAATGACTGCCGTACAACGGCCTTATTCTCACACACACGCTCCCTCGGATCCACAATCCGGTAGTTACTCCTAAAGGCACTTCGGCCTCAGCCTCCCCCTCAGGGTCTTAATAGTACATTAATGATTCACTGGCACCGCAGTCTCTCAATAGCACCTTCCTATTGTCATACACCTTAGCACTCCCCTAGCACCTCCGCAGGGCAATAACACATTATTATTTCCATAGCCATCAACATGGCAACAACATAATATCAGTTCACTAGCCTATCAACATGGCAACAATATAGTATCTCATTCACTCTCATATCTACGTCCCTGTCCGTGGCCTGACTGCCACGACTTTATGTGCCTCTACTGTCCTGCACTGACAGCCTCACTTCTGGCCTATGTGTGGCCTCCGGCCCTATGCTGGCCTATCCCCTGTGCTCATCGAGGTGGCTCTGCGGCCCGTCCCCGACACCTACAAGAATAACATTACATTGGTATAATACCCTACCATTTCTATTCACTCCACCTCTCCTTACAACCCATGAAACGTACACACACTAGTTCACCTTTCACTCACCGCACATCTTACGGTAACACACTTCCATCGGAGTACACACTACTCACTCGCGCTACAAATCCATGAACTCACTTTCATCTATCGCTCGTGGCGCACATTGCCATATCCAATACCAAGGACCTCCACACTCCTCACATACACTTATTCACATCATGGCAATAGACGAATATAATATAACACATCAATCACAACAATCAATCAACGCTCTACATACCAGTCATAACTGGAAAGACTCTCACTAGTCTTCTCGACTGCTTCCTTTTATCTCTGCCCGATGGGCTATTATTCACAGATCCGCTCCCTAGGACCTTCTAACTTGCAGTGATAGTTATACAGCGCTTTCGCCTCCTTCAGACCCCCCACTCATGACATGCACGACTTTTCTTCCCTGTCTCCGTGCGTTAATTTTACTCTCCTCCTTTCCCCCCGTAATTATTAACTATCGCTCACTCCACTCGTGACACTAACCCCAGTGCAAAATTGTATTCTATACATAATAACTTGCACGACGCATGTTTCACGTGCAAATGGGAGCAATTATAGTCAATCTGAAATGTCTCAGCAAATCTCCCAAATGAATGTTGACCCATTCACGGAGAATGTTGGACTTCGGGTTGTATTGTAAACAGAATATATAGAATGACAACCTTTGGAAGTAGCTAAAATAAGTGACTGTGAAGGTTTCAATTTTGTATAATTTTTTTTTTATTTCCCCTTTTTCCCCCATCCCGCCTCACTCTTTTTTTTTAAAGACTTTGTGCTTTGTCATGTCGCTGATTGGATACAACTTACTGAGATCTTACAGCTTGGCTAATGGTAGGCCCACTTGAGCGATTGTGTGTGTGTGTGGGGGGGGGGGTCATGATTCACCCTACCCTACGTGCCACTGTGAATTCTGTAACAGAGTTGTTGTAGAGGATCAAGATACCGTGCTGGGACCATCAGTCATTGTGAAATTGACGAGATGGTACCATTTGGCCTATTATAATATTTCTGGGTTGATGTCTCAAAGACCCCACGTCCAGTCAGGGTAATCTCCTGAGCCGCACGGACATAACACATCAAATTGAGGTATCAAGTGTCTGATCAACCGGTCCCTGTCTGGATAGACTTTAACTGCAAACGGTGATGGATTAAGTGAAAGGCATTATTTTATGAAAGCACGTCACGACGCAAGATCCTTGTGTGAAAGCACATACGTATTTGGACCAGGGCAATCGTATCGTGCTTGAGGCCTGACAACCCCAGTTTGGGGTACATTTTTATTTTCCTGGTGCTCATTCATCTTTAACCTTTAATAACTTTTCACTGAAGTTACAATGTATTTTAAACGTTAAAAATTGTGAAGGCCTAACAGACACCTATACTTTTTACAATCAGATCTACATACAATTACAAATAGCAAACTTATTATATACACACACACAGTCATATATATATATAATATATAATTATGTATAATTATATACCATGCCTCCACCAGATTAATCATCGGGCAGGTCAGTAAGTACATGAATACAAAACGAATAGCAGGAAAAGACTACTTGGCGATTACCGATGGTTTTTTATTTTTAGAAACTTGGCAAATGGCTGGCATCGGCATTACTGTCTTCTAGGCCATTGCCTATTGCTAGTAAGCCAAAGCGCTGTTAAGGAAAATGGCAAATTATATTTAGGGAAACCTAGAAAAAGTAAAAGGTTAACGTAAAAACACCGAATTAGTTAATTACTGAAGGAGACAAGGAGGCCACAGAAAAATGACGGAGGCCAAATTAATTAAAAACAAATGGAAGCAAAGAGGTCAGATGAAGTTTTGGAGGTCACTGGTTTTCCCCAGGAAGTCACTTTTCTGAAGAGGCCCATCTGGCAACTCCGAGCGAGATTACGGGGAGGGAAGCGCTGCTGTAGACCGGACAGTTTAGTAACCGAAGCCGAATCAGAGAAAATACTGAGTTGTGAACGCCACTTTTCAGCGAAGCTACATGAAAAGAGGGGGTGGGAAGGAAGCAGGTTTATCGCAGGCAAAGCCTCGAGGTAATAGGCTTCACCATTTTTTACCAAAAATTCCCGAATTCTGTGACCTTATAACCTTGCTCTTTTGTGAGACAAACATTGCATTTCGTACTGGTCAGTTGATATGAGTAGTCTGAGCTTTACTCATGGCCAGTTGTTTGCCTCACCTTCTCCACTCACCACTCTATTTGATGGCTGACCTACATTCAACTAGCTGGGTTTTTCCCAAAAATCTTGTTCTCTACTATTAAGCTAGTTTTCTATAAGAAGGTTAGACACAGATGTACTGTGACAACTAGATCGCGGCCTCCCATTACCTGCGCTCGGGTAGTGTCACTGTCATGGAGGACGTGCGCCATGTCAAACCTGAAGCCTTTGCCCACCTTATATTTTGTTGTTGTTGTTTTAAAAGGATGGGTATGGATGAAGAAGGGTGCGGCGGGGGGGGGGGGGAGGGGGGATTCGTCGACCAAAACAATGCAAGCCATCTGTTTCACCTTTGTGAGCCCTTGAGCGAAACAAGGCCGAACAACATGGCCGCCGCCACCCATGCCTGCGTCACTTCTCACCGGCAGGGCCCGCGGTCTAGTTACTGTACCACATCTATGGTTGGACAGTGAGACGTGGGGGAAAGAAGAAAAGGAACTGTTATCTGACAACAGAATGAACACTTACGTACACTTGTTTAGACTATCCGAGAACTCAGTCGCATATTTTTTATCTTACAGGCTTGACTGGATATGCTCAGCAGGCTTTCACATGCACAATTTGCACAACTGACTCTTTTATATGATAAACAGAAAGGCCGTGTGTATTTCTGTGTACATTTCAGATGAAGCCTGACATACTTTGTAAAACTCCCCGGCCACTTGAGCTCTACGATTTTGCTACACAGTTCTGCCGTCTTTGACGTCACGTGGATACCTTTTCTCTTGTAGACAAAATTGCTTGTGGCCTTTTCAAATATCCTGCATGTCTTATAAAAACACTTCGAGTAACCTTAGAAATTACACTGTACTTCATCTGGAAGATCCATATTTAAAAGCCAAACATGAAGAAAGGGACTTTTCATCCAGCTTCACATTAAATTTGATTGCAGTTTTTTATCGGGCGAACGTCTGATCAGTGTTTTATTAGCTTATCTTTAAAAATAAATACATTTTAAAAATGGGCGGGGGAGCTGCAAGGAAAGGAAATTTATTGTGCATTTTTCATGTTTACCATTCTGAATACTGGAGAAAGTGATCTATGAGTTGATGACACAGAGGTCATGTCTTCAAAACTGGAAGGGTGGAAAATAAACTACGAAAGATTAAATAAACTGAGAAAACAGATATCAAGGGCTGCAGCATGAATGTAAATTCTCGAACGAGCAATTCTAAACAGTTCCGCGAACTGAGAGTAACAACAACAACAAAACTGTTGAAGTTTATGGTCAATTGTTTTTCTATCCAATCTCCCTGTAGCCCTCATTATGAATGAATATTCATCGTGCAAAGGCATTTGAGTTATTCAGGTCATAGAAATGTTCTATTCTGGAATGTAGAGATCTCAATTCGAGTCTTTCAAATTGGGGTTAACAAAAATATTGTTGGGGGGGGGGGGTGGGGGGGGGAGGGGGGATGTTCTCTGCATGCCTCGAGGCGAGCTGGATTTACTGAAATTAGAATGAACAGAGTGAGGGTTAATATTTACACTGCAGTCGATCATGTTTTCAGGACAGGTAGCCAGTTTTGTAAAGATTTACCATTATACTAAATGTAGGTCTCTCTCGCCACCGCTTCCCCCAGCCCCGTTCCACCCTCACCCATGAAACAGACCAGTAGTGTATAGGTATTGTATTTGTGAAGTCACTGAAATGTTGGCCATATTTTATATGCAGCCGGAGTTCTCCAGCCACAGTGACTTTATTCATCGGCTGTTAAACCACGGCTTACCTCTAGGCAAAATAGATGACAGATAATAGAACATATCTGTGCTGTATCAGCATTTTTTTTTTTTAGTTTCTGTGTGTGTACGTGTGTGTGAAAAAAAAAAACGGGAAGGGAGGTGAATGCAAACAAAAACACATTAATTCTTCAGCAAATGTATGAAATCTTAAACTCCTGACTTAACCGCAGACACACACTCAAAAGCCTCGGGAAATAAGGAAATTCTAGTGGTCCCGGCCCCAGACATTCGTGCGCATGAAGAAGGTGGGTGAACAGTTTATTTTCACCTGAAAGTTGTGCAAAATCGTGGATGATTCGAACAGACCAGTATCGGTATAGTGACTTGTAGTTGGTTGAGAATGCTATTGCACTTTGAACTAGCAATTCTTGAATTTTGAAACAACTCGCTGTGAATGCCCTCAACCTGTGACGTGGGATTCACTTCTGATGGGATATCATGTGTTTACGCAGAATACCAGATGTGCAAAGTGACAGTCCATGTTGTCTTAAGTTCAGGTGAACAAACTTTTATTTCGGCAAATACAGCTACTTGTGTTTGTAGATGAAATTGATGGATTCATTGGTCCGGGTTTCCTGGAACGAGAAACACATCCAGTACTTCGGGACAACTCGCAAGGTTAGAGCTGTTACGCAATGAACAAGCGGATGTCATGGGTAAGTACAACTATGTATAGAATGGAGACCCCACTAACCTTAAACTTGTACAGTCTGTTGATTTATTTATGTTTTGTACAACAAACTGTAAGGCTCATCGTTTCACCACTCCGACAATTATTTCGGACATCAGCACCGTTCACTCTTAATATTTTCAACAGAGAGAAGTGGAAAAAAAAGGGAGAAGTGTAAGGGGGGGGGGGGAGGGGGAGGAGGAAACAAGACGATCAGCCAAGGCAATAAAACTGCACAATCGCCCTTTGAATTTTCTGCCACATGGAGAGTTTTTTTTTTCGAAGGAAAATAATCTTCAAACAGAGATATCTGGCTGAAATCTTAGAATGAATTTCAGCTGGGGCGTGGTACAGTCTGATGATGTGGGCAAGATTTTTCGGGTGCAGTTACATAAGCTTATATATCCATCTCATTACTCAGTGTTACCGACCATTTCGCCATCCCGTGTTCTGTGAATATTTGCGCATTTTAAAAACGGTTGATACAACCGGATCTGCAAGTGCGTGAAATATAACGATAAGAACAGAGAATGCTGTAGATCTGTTTTAACAGTAGCAGCATACATCCAAAAAACACTTTGATATTTCATGATCGTGGTAAACTCCAGGCGACTGCCGTAACTCTTCCGTGTACGCTATCGCATGTTGCCAAAGCTGGTTGGGTTCCTCGTCATTTTTTTTTAAAGAGGAGGGGGATTAATTATAAAAAGAATGAATTAAACTACAGCGGCAGCCCAGCCAATCTGAGACTTTTAAGGACAAAAATTGATTCTCTTTGAGTTCCGCAAATCAAGTGCCGTCACGATCTTCCAGGCCAATTATATGGAAGATTAGAGAACACCCCTTCATGCCTCAGTGTCTGCACTTCTATTGAGGGGGGGGGGGGTGGGGGGGTTGTTATTTTTTTTCTTGTCCTCTCTGATGAACGCCGCTTTTGTTTGAATATCTCCTTCTGAACGGAGGCAGAGTTCTGGTAAGTTTGGCTCTAAAAATATTGAATAGGAAGTAGCCTACTTAAAACGCATGGACTTTACAAAAAAAAAAAAATTCGGCGAATAATGTGACACGGATGATTATTTTGGTTTCGGACATCAGTTCTCTGTGAAAGACTTATTACTATACTTTTTCACGACAGGAACCATTGGAATCATATAATGCTGTCCATACGTCTCACCGAAACTGTACTATGGTGTTTATTATTAATTTATCCCCATAAAACGACTGTAGGGGATAATTTTGCTTTTAAATATTGCTAATGCAAGAACTCAGACATATTTACACTCTTGTTTATTAATGTTACCTCACTTAATGTCGTCTTAATGAGAAAAGGAAAGCCAAGGACAACTTATATAATAACGCAAGTGACCACAATAACCGAGTATCTCATCATCAGCTGCAGTGCAGTTGAAACAGTTACATGTTTTAAGATACTAAGATTTTGTAGAATGTCGAAGACAGCGAGGCCAAAACCTTTAAGCAAAAATGTTTCCCCCTTCCATTTTTACATTTTACTTTCCTTTTTCACACACATTAAATTACCCAGGGGGGAGAGGAGTAGATAAACTATTTCTATTTTTGTTTTGACGGCTTTCATAAATCATGAAAGTTATCTCCATTTAGAAATCTGAATGTTTCAGTTTCTTTCCTTTCTTTTCCCTCCGAGGAAAAACGTGTACTTGTTTATCTGGTTTATGATTTACCCTGTTGTGTGTCTTCATGAGAAAGTGTGGATGAGTAAGTGCTCAGCTGCTGTGATGACACCCCCCCCCCCCTTTCCCCCTTTCCTGGAGATGCAAAACTTGGAAATTCTAACGTTATCTAAAGATTGCAGGAAATCTTACCTTAACATTTTCACATACGTTTGCACCTTTTATTCTTTTTTTCAATCTTTGCGGTACATTTACTGCCATTGCTAGAACACCCTTCCTCTGCTTCAGACTACTGGGCATATCAGTTCTATGGGACCGGTGTATAGGTGGAGGTGGTAAGATTTATCACATCCTTATAGCCCAGGACTTTTTTAAAATTAATCTGTGAATGCTCAAAAACGCCCCCTCTCTGTCAACAGTGATAAATCTATCTCCTGTGTGTGGTCTTGAAATGTACACAGCATTGGCCAACATTATTCAATTTAATTTCTTTATAATACCGGAAGGAGAGTAAGGTTTTTGTAAGTTTACTTGCATGCCCTCCCCCCCCTCCCCCCCACACACACACACTCCCACCCCCTGCGCACGTAGGCACACACAGACACATATACACGCAATATATATATATATATATATATATATATATATATTACTGTACGTAATATGCCCACATGCACATCAAATTATAGGCCCACAGAACATACATTTCTAAATGCAATGAATAGGAGTGTCATGACACAAAAGAGAGTGGATGGTGAAAAGCGACTTGTCGTCTTCTGTCCCACTGCATTATGATCTAAGCTCTGGAACACCGCGCATGGCCTGAAAACAAGTTGTTATGAACACACTTTTGTTGGGAGTGCTCGAGACGGGACTTATTCGCTTGAGGGCTGCGCTCGTAGGTCCAGTTCAGGAGAAAAGCTTACAGCTTCCTTGAACAGCGGGGCTACAACCTAGCTACCTGTAGACTGTACGTAAATTTATACCTGCTTCCCAGCAGGTCTTTGTAAACTGTGAGAAAGAATTAATCGTGGCTCGACTTCGTGTAGCACAACCATTCTGCCTGTATTAACTCAAAATACGAAATAAATTTGTTTACGCCAACGATATGTTTACACCAACAACTAGCGATATGCTAGTATTAACTCAGATTCTCTCATGTTCATGTTTATCCGGCAAATGAATATTGTTTGCTTCTGATTTTATGCATTATTTCTCCATACCCCTTCTTTAACCGTGTGAAGCTGAGAAGATCACAGCGGTAGGCCTACATCAAGCCACGCAGGAAATATAATCCGAGTAAAATATAGCTTATAGCAAAATGGTTGCAAAAATCTTCTGAGTGAATTTTCACCTAATGTTATTTGACTGTTTCGGCGTATCAACAGTGATAATTAACTTTGAAGTGGTCTTTCGCTGAAGTTGACAGAGTGATGTTTATTGGAGCTCTTGTTATTACAAACACAAGTAAGTGTTCCATTGTTATTCGTTTTAATGCAGTACCATGTGAGCAGCTAAACACAGACCTGGTACAGACTGGCAGTGCGACAAGTGTTCAGGATAGTCGTTTGTAAGATGGCGTGTGACGGTTAATGCTATCAAATTTGCTTCCACTGTCAAGTAACTCTTCCTCATTTTGCTACTGTTTCTCATCAGGTACTCGCTGTATCAAGTCTTTGATGGCGTGTCATCAACTTTACCAATAACAATCTTTCTATCACCTTCGTTTTACAAGCTCTGCTTCACAATTCGCCAATCAGAAAAACTAAAATAAGCAAACAAACAACTCCGTCAGAGTTCACTTATATCCATTCCCTGTAAATACTTCAACAGTGCACTAGTGTTTCAATAAAAATTTCAGCTGTTCTGAGGTGAGGGGTCGAGGCTGCCAGTAAAACTGCCAGTAGGCTAATACCAGAGGTCATTCTTTTGAGTTCTTTTGTGGTGACTGCAGCTGTAGCTGCCAACTACTGTGAGTAGAATGGTCTTTACAGTTCACGATTGCAAAGCTAGTACGAGCCAAATATGGTCTTACCCCTCAATATTTACTCAAGAATACTTTTTTCCCACGAAAGAGAAAACAAGGAATAGTTCTCAAACTTGTATTGATAACATTCGCCGTAATGGTCACATAATACTAGTAACTGAGCTGTTGTGTTATTTTTGGTAGCTGATAATGAAGGTTTAGGTAAGGGGTCTATTGAAGGATGGGTCAAGTTTTGTTGAAGCTGGAATGAATGGGTGAAATCTCTTTACTTGTAATTTAATACTGAAACATACTTCTTTTATCATTAGAAAATTAAAGATGTCATATTTATGTCTTTGTTGATACATGCTTCGCTAAATTTTGATGCATCCATTACCTAGATGTGATATGGCTCCTGTCGGGTGTTTACATAATACGTTTTGGTGTACGAGGTTAAAAACTACATTATATTTTCAATGTAATAATCTTAAGTATTTCTAGCTCAAATTAACTCGTAACTGACCGCGACCAATAGTTGATTTTAGTTTGTCATCTAAATCGTGATTTTTTGTTTGTTTGTTCCCGGCAGCAGCTGTGGCTGGTGTCTCTAATAAATTGTTTTTGTGATATTTTATTTCACTATATGCTAATATCTTCATTGACTAACTTCATCTGGACGTATTACAAATCTTAAGAATCTACTTTTCAGTAATTTACTTTTGAGGTTAGATATAACATGTTAAAAGCATTTTATGTTCCAGTGAAGTACCAGAGAACTCACATTATTAAAGCTTGAGATATACAGTCATTAACTGTGCTGTAAAAGCATGTGATGTTTTAATTACCACCTTGTTGCTGACATCACAGAAAACTTGTGTTAACATTCATTGGAGTCTCACATGTAGATATACCAAATGGGCAAAAGTCAAGATTTGCCTCCGATTGATAAAGAACATGGATTTCTACATTTTCCATCAGTGACATGTACCTGACGTCATTTGAAGCGTCCTCGGGATCCACTGTCTCAGTGTCCATTGTGCCTGGGCTTTCATTCACTGGATGGTCTCCGGCATGGTGATTTCTACCTGACAAACCCAGTGACGTGGGCTGACCGTTATAACTGCCAATTTCGTTTTCTGTGGAGAAATTCAACACCTCGTTCACGGAACACCCTATATAGATTGGAGTGGGTCGTAGACTTGCTAAATTCTCAGGATAGGTCCTCATGTGTTTTTGGAACGACATAAAAGTGGCTGTGTTGTGTGTGACTGAATTCATGAAAGGATATTCAGACCACCTCAGAGACGGCGAAATTGTGGAATAAGCAAAGGAGATTAATGGAAACCTTGTGCCACATATCCCAAGTTATCACATCTTGCCAATACCATCTAAAATCCTCGCTAAATCTAATATCTTTGGATACGGACGATACAAATAAAAGTGAAACAAAACAAAACGCAATACGGGTCAAGTGGACCCACACCTTTTACCCACACACGTTAACACCAAACTGACAGAGTTTTACTGTGGCTTTTCCCGCCTCGCCATTATGACTTCGGTGGGCGTGCCTGCTCGTCTTTGCGCACTACACAATCAGAATTCGAACGTATTCATAAATTATCCCGGTCATAGTGAAGAGTACACGAAGACAACCGGGATTTGTGAACAATGTAGCGTGGTTGGTTCCTTGTCTAGAGTTTGTAAGTACATGTACATCGTTTCAACATGAACTCAGACAAAGAACCAACCACGCTTTAACAGCTTAGACTTAGGAATAATTATTGGACTAGTTGTGAACAACAAGTGGACCAAAGTGCTTGGTGTATACATTTCGGCAATCAAATTTCATGGTCTAATGCTTTTTACGTAACTTGGAAATCTACTTGGAAATTCATCAACTCATGTTTGACATCAAATTACTTCACTGTTGACACTGTGTACACTGATTTTAATGATTTGTTTGATTTCAGAGTCGTTTGGTGAATGACAACTACCGGGTCAAGTACAATGTCCACTCAGATGTCCTTATGCTGAAACTTGTTTGACATAGCCTGGGCCAGTACATATCTCCCTGACCCCCTGTTGTGCGTTTGACAGAAAAAAGAAAGAAACAATTTCTGGAACCAGTAACTTGTGCCCTGGTCGAGTGATAAGCAAAGCGTGCCATTCCTACAACACACCCCATTCAACCTGGTGATAAACTGACGTACCTGACAGTGTAGCATGGATATAGCAGAGCTACTCATTTTTGTGTGGTCATGCTGTTTATGGTAAGTGTTCTCTGTAACAACTTTTTCATATTCATTGGTAGATCGCATAGGATACTCCTACACTTCCACTCCCTCGCCCCACCTCTTTTTTTTTTTCTCACAGTGTCTCCCCTTCTCATATTCAGGTATGTCTCTCTGTTTATGTACAATGCAAATCCAACCAACATTTTTATACTCCCTGTTCTACAAGTCCAGATTGTGTATAAGGCCTATTTGGTCTGACAGCAGACAAAATAAACTTTAGACTGTCTTTTAAATTGGCCATGGATTCAGGGAAACAGGAGAATGTTGAGTGCATAATTTGAATTCCAGCTGAGTATTTTGTTATCGGGTTGGATTGAACCACTGTCTTTTCCTGTGTGATGTGGAGCTGCCATTGTAGTGCAAAAGGATAATTAAACACAAAATTAAGACCGGTTGCAAAATATGCTTGACAGGTTATGTAAAACTACAAGCGGCTACGTTACGGTAGGGGAGACTGTTGCCAACTTTCACAAGCTATTTATAGAAACTATTCTGATTGTGAAAAAACCTCTTGAGAACTCTAGTGTCCTGGCTTGGAGTTGGAGTCACGAGAAAGAAAACAGCACGAGGCAATTCTGCTCTCGTCTTTGAAAGAAAATAATAATGGCAATCGTAATCATATCTCACTATATCTCACAATAAAGTTATGGGGCAATTGCCCTGACTGTGGCGACTATCATGACTGAACGGCAGCGTGGGAAAAAAAAAATCATGCCTTTCACTAACAGTTATTTTTCCCTTCTAATGTAAGACGGGCAAATCTGGGGGAAAATATTCATTTATACATGTCACACTTTGAGGAACCTTTCACATTTATGTTTCACGAAATGAATGAATGCCAAATGCTCCGTATGACATTCAATATTAGTCCGGGCGACCTGCCAAAAAACACCTTTTACTAGTTTTAAGTATTTTTTTTCTTGCATCATCTATCTATTATATATTTCAGTAACTCGCAACCTTTGGCATGACTAACTGATCAAACTATACACTCTTCAGGCCTTAAATTTGGCAGGAAGGTGGCAATTGAGATAAGGAAGATGATGGCTATATTTAAAAGTTGTTTACTTCAAGCATGTATTTTTAATAAATAACAATGTTGAATACTATGTAACATCTGTATTTTTGCATCTTTGTTTCGTAATATTATATAGTACCGTGCATGTCATAAAAAGTAACCGTATCAAGCGTTCAGTTTGGTGCGTAATGTTGTGGTGCGCATGAGTTCTGAAGCAAGACTGTAAGTTAAGTAAAGTCAAAATTGGGCAAAAAGCTAAGTAAACTGGTTCACTTCGTTCCTGTTGAAGTCTTTTATTGTTCGTTTTTTTCACTTGACAAAGGCGAAAGCCGAAAATTTGTGTATTTTTTGTCTTCTCTTTAGTTTGCTTTGTATTGTTTGGGTTTTATTTCTCGCAACATACAACCTTTTCTTTTTGCCCAATTTTGACTTTGCTTATAGCCCTGCTGCGACCCCACAGTTTTTCTGTGGTTTTTATGATATTTTGTAAGTTAAGTAGTTTATTTTTTTTATTATATGAGAGAGAGAGAGAGAGAGAGAGAGAGAGAGAGAGAGAGAGAGAGAGAGAGAGAGAGAGAGAGAGGAGGAGCCGGTAGGTCATCTAGTTTACTATATTATGACTTAAGTCATCTTCGTGTCATTTCAAAGTTTGTCAATGTGGTAGAAATTCGAAAAAAAAAAATTACAAATAACCGTGATAAAGCGGTTTTCATTACAAAAGTAGTGCAACGGAAAGATACGATGACTTCACCTTCTGGCACTTTCTTGCTTTTTGCAAACTTTCATTTCATGCGGTACTGTGTTCCCGATGGGGTTATATAAAGCTAACTGAAGCTCTGGCGTAGCCCGGCATAAACCTGTTTCATCCCTCCACCCATCTCCGTGTGCCCCCCCCCCTTTCCGCTCTCTCTTTCTTATAGGCCCTACTGTCCCCCATGCGCATTAATACGATACGCACGCAGCAGCTTTTTTGGGGGAAAAGTGCACGGATTTGAACGATCTTGAAAAGCATTCAAATAAAACTGAAAAAAGCCACAGAAGCCGAAAGAGGACATCAAGGGAGGACGACAAATAAATCGGAAAAATACAGTTTCTGAAAAGGCTGTTGTTTAAGTACGTCCGCACCCCAAGCGTTTTTACGCTAGGGGCGCGTACGCATACATAGGCCTATCTATCCCTAACCCCGTCCTTAGCCTCAACCCTAAATCTTATCGAATCCCTAATCCTGCCCTCTACCCTTTCAACCAAAAAAATAGGAGGGAAAAAATCTGAGAGAATAATTAATTAAGGCTGTTGTTAGGAGCATTTCGGGAGGATCTAGCTTTGGAGTTACAAAAGGCTTTAAAATATGTACCCCTAGCAAAAAAAAATTATAAAATTGGCGGGCGTTTGTACTTGTAAAAACACTCCTCTGAAAAAATAGACGCCTTAGTTTCGGTAATTTTCAATGGTTGCGTTGCGATAAGAGTAAAACTTGTTAATCGGTACAAACATTTTGAAGCTAATACTCTTAACTGCCAAGCATCGGCACGTCCTGAAATGAAATAAGTGTAGTGATGATTATTCACACACGCAGATTATTCACACATATCCCTTTTACCACAATTAAGTTATGACAAACCTAAAAACGTACATAATGATCAGTCAATTAGGATGGCACTAAAAGGCAAAATTATGAGGTCGGGTGAGTTTTAAGCGAACAACAATGACGCAAAATACTCGAAAAAAATGTGTACCACTTATAGGACCGTTATGTCCTATATTGTTGAAAACTCTAGTTTCAGAGCAATGTGTAAGTGCCCGTTTTGCCATGAAACACTCAACGGTTCTCAGCCTACAAATGCCGATACTGAAAAAGGTGAAGAAGATACTATTTTTTCACAAAATATTTTACAAGCCGAGAAAACAGGGGTGGACGGAAGAAAAAACAAGTGGGGGCGGGAAGGTCAGAACATCGCAGAAGGCTCCAGTGGTTCACCAAAACTGTGGACCAGAATCCATCAGCACGCAAGCCTTTAGACGTTAACTAAAACGCAAACATTCATTTGAAGATGAATAGTACACCGTTGACTCTTTGCTGAAGCCACGTTCTGATGTCCAAACCTTCCATTTCCAAACACGTTGGTTATTTTGCCTCAGTTTTGTAAATACCATGATATCTCGCTGCAGAGGGTATCGGTTGGAGCTTTGAGCCAAACGTCAACGAAGTGTATTCTAGACGACAGGGCGAATGTCCACAGAAATAAAGAGTACAGCTGAACATGCAATTTCAGATTCCGCATGCCAGTTCATCAGAAAGCAGGTGACTTGAACTTCACAAATGCAGGAAACATACCTGAACGTTTTGAGGCACCCGTTTTATCATGATCTGGTAATAACAGACTGTTGCATCTGGCCGGCGGCCGGTTTATCTGGCAGGGGACCAGTGGTGACCCTTTAGAAAGAAAACTGATGAACAGGTCACACATAAATGCGGATTATGTAAAGAAGATGAGAGTTCAGTTGTGTAGCACTCCCAACACAGCTGCGCTTTTTTTGCACTTATTGGCCACCAGATGGCAGGTAGTGGATGGCAAATAGCACGGAAGCTTTGTTATGCCCCTAATGCCGTGGTGTACAAGCTCCAGGGGAATGCGGGTGCCATAGCAGTCCGGGCCTTTCTGCTTCAGGGGGACTTTTCGTTTCTGATAGTTTCACCATGTTATCATTTTTGTAATGCGTTAGCATTCCGAGACATCTTATCTGCTTCATAAAAGCAAAGAAATATTTCTTTATATTTGCTATTTTTCATGTGTCAACCACGACCCTTTTCTACAAATTGCAAACGAACAATGAGTTGGCTGTGCCTTTCATCCCTGTCATGTAAAACTGCAAAATTCTGGATGTTGTTGTGTGCTGCTTGTGTCGTTTCACAAAGAAATTAAATAACCACGTAAATTGATGTTTCTTCCTACCAACGTTTGTTTTAGCTATGGTAATTAGTCCACGGAACAATCCATGCTTGCTTACCTCTTTCATGTTAACATACTATTGACGCTGCATGAGTCACACAGCAAATTAGTTGCCCGCTAATTAATAACATTTTATCCAACAATCTTCCCACACCCCAGCGGTGAGAGCAGACTCTCTCTAGCGACCATTGAACATTACGGTATTTTAAACATTCAGCTTTCAAATCCTACATTTTAGATGTCACAGAATATTTTATTCAGGTGTCAAAATATCTGGCTGGTGGAAAATCAATATGCGCAAGTCAAAACTCCAAATCTGGGTTTCGTTTATTATGCTGGCAACTGAATCAGAACAAAATGAGACCTATAAGTCTGGAATGTTTGTAACAGTCATGAATGTTCATCTTCGCTGATTGTATTCGTATCGGATGCCAATACTGACTCAGGACTGCCTTTGAAATCCTTGTTTGAAGAACAGTGAATTTTTTGGAAAAAAACAAAAAAACTTAAGTGTGGATCGTCACAGGAAGTCATTGCCGAGAATGGACATCAGGATCAGGCTATTGGTATCATGCAGTGGTTTATCTTTCGTTGTGTATCATGAGCTAGCTGAGGCTCCTGGCGTTGTCCTGGATAACCCTAATTCCCCAGTTCCGCCTTCCTCCCTCCCTATGTCTCTCCCCATCTCTCTCTCTTTTTTCAAAAAAAAAAAAGGAAACTTCTAAAGACTTTCTTGTTCATATACCACCTGGTAGCCAATTTCAAGACGTCAGTTATTTACTTTCTCCACACTTAAGTAACTGTACTGGAGTATATAATATGGTGAAAATTGCCACCAAAATGACACTTTAAAAGAATAGGTATCTCGTAATTTTCTAAAGATGCTGATAAACAACTCAATGTTCGATTGCCCAGTGTTTCCAAAGAAAAACTTCATCACTTGAAACGATTCGGATCGCAATCTGCCCCTTTTTAAATTGCAGATAGGCTACATGGTGCTAGTTTTTGTCGAGATCTGTTTTTTTTAAATATTTACAAGAAGGAGGTCAAACAAAATCTCGATCCTTTGCAATTTGCATACAAAGAAAAGAGGAACACAGAAGACGCCTTATTGTTTTTATTGCATAACATCTACAGTCATTTAGACACTGGTAAAACCTGTGTTCGTGTGCTCCTAGTCGATTTTTCGTCTGCGTTTAACACCATACAACCGCACTTAATGTTTCAAAAGCTTACCAACCTACACGTGAGTTCTTTTTTAAAGAGCTGGATCTTCGAATTTCTAACACAGAGAAGCCAGTTTGTGGATATAAACAACACATTTTCCAAATTACTCACAACAAACACAGGAGCGCCACAAGGCTGCGTGCTGTCACCTGCCTTGTATACATTGTATACAAATGATTTCACTGGGACACACAACAACGTTTACCTTCTTAAATTTGCCGACGACTCTGCTATTTTAGGCCTTTTACCTAACTCTGGCCACGAATATTCTAACATTGTACAATCCTTTCATTGTTGGTGTAATAACAACTATCTTCTACTGAATGTTAAGAAAACAAAAGAGCTTGTTTTTGACTTTAGGAAAAATTACAACGATCCTGTTTGCCCTCTTACTGTCAGCAATGAAGAGGTTGAAATTGTCACAGAGGCCAAATATCTTGGCATTACTATTGATTCATTGCTTAACTGGCATGCGCATGTAACATATGTATACAAGAAAACCAACCAGCGCATGTATTTCCTCAGAAAGCTCCGCTTTTTAAAAGTTAGCAAAGCATTCTGAAAATATTTTACACCATGGCTATTCAGAGCGTTTTGATGTATGGAGTTGTCTGTTGGGGAGGAAACATCTTACAAAAAGATAAAAATAAGATCAATAATTTAATTAAAAAAGCATCCAAAATTTGTATCTGTGATCTGCCATATTTTGATGAGCTGTACACTGGTGCTTGTATTAAAAAAGCTAATATTATTATAAATGACCCCCAACATCCCCTGAACAAGGAATATATAAGATCTGTAAGAAGTTTAAGGCTGTTGTCAAAGAAAACTAAAACTGAGCGCTACTTTAAATCGTTTATTCCATCATCAACTAGGATGTTACAATAATGTCGTCATCTTGATCGTAATCTGTGCACAGTTGAATTATGTCCTGCGTGTCAGGTCAATGTGTTTTAGTTAGGGAAGCATATTGTGTGCACTGTTAATTTTGTTAATTTGGTTAATTTATCAGTGTGTGTGTATATATGTGTGTGTGCGCGCTATGTATCATACTTTCTGCTTCTGTAACTGTATTGTTATGTATTCAATGATCAAAACAAATTTCCTTGTACAAGGACGAATAAAATTTATCTTATCTTATCTTATCTTATCTTACTTAGTGTATGGTCGACGTTATAGAATGCACAATTTATTGTAGATTCAAACTATTTTATCAAGTCATGTTAGGAAGTGGGCAAAATTTTCAAATTTTCCGAGATTATCAACTTAATACAACGCATGAAACATAATAATATGAAAATTGACTTCTTTCAAGAGAACATAAAGCCCATGAACGCACGTATGAGCAGGTAAATTACCCAGGTAAAATGTCCGAACTTCTGGGCCACATCATTTCTTGCTCCTGGGATTTAACTCAGACTCACACACATATGCGTGCATGGCCAATGCTTGATGTAAAACATTGATTAAAATGTCCAGGCTGACATGTTGTTGTTGTTGTTTTTTGTTTTATTTTTTATGGTCTTTTATGTCTCCAATTTCACCATATGTATTTTATGTGTACATTTGGAGCTTTGTCAATTTGATGCAAATGTAACCATGATCTGCATATTGGCCACTATCCTCATTCATGACAAAAGAGTTGGGTATGATGGGACATTGTCTTCTTCGCACCCCTGTGAAAAGTGTGCACACAGTTGGCGCACTGATCGAAAGAGGGATCCATGGCGCATTGCGCGAAAACAGTGCTTGGTATATCTATATATATATTTGGACAACTTGGAGCGGTCCTTCCCTACGCATAGAAAAACGGCTAAACGTAGAAAGTTCAAACTTTCTGTGCTCATTAGTTAGAAAATCTACTAGGTTTTTTACACATTCATTTTGATGATATAATGTGTGGAAATGTACTAACTGAATTTATGAAGTCATTTGTTTTGTTACCAGTTCCAATCATCTTTTTAAAACACCATTTTCAACATCTATATATATTTGGACAACTTGGAGCGGTCTTTCCCTATGCATAGAAAAACGGCTAAACGTAGAAAGTTCAAACTTTCTGTGCTCATTAGTTAAAAAATCTACTAGGTTTTTACACATTCATTTTGAAGATATAATGTGTGGAAATGTACAAACTGAATTTATGAAGTCATTTGTTTTGTTACCAGTTCCAATCATCTTTTTAAAACACCATTTTCAACATTTCCAAATAGGTTTTCCCCTGAGGCCGGCCGTGTTTTGGTTTAACAGTTTGGTCACCTAAGGCTCAGGAACCGCATTACACTCAGGCTTCAAACTTTGCACAACAGCATATTATCAATGAGAAATTAACATGGGCTATATTAGAAATTATGAAATGTTCAGGCTTCTACGTTTCGTTTTTCATTGTTTCGCCACCATTTAGATCTATTTCGAGTCATGGTTCGCCATTTTAAGGTTTCGTTGTCACTTCCTGCGATGTGTTCACTATCAAACTCACTAACCCGTGCGCAAATCATGCTATTGTACGGGATGCGCAGGATGTCAACTCACAAAGGCAGAGCAGTAAGACTTATTTAAAAACAAACAAACAAAAATAAAATAAATAAATAGGAACAGGCAAGATGAAGCAGGTCCATAATAATCACCCAGAACTGAAACTAATATTCAAACCGATTTATCCCGGGCAGGGCCGGGGACCTCAGCTCGTAATATATATTTGTGGACTTGAGATTTTTCGTTGCAAAAGGCTTCTGAACCACTCAACACTCAGACTTCAAATTTTGTATGGTACATCAGAATGGATGTAAGTGTGATGTTTCCACTTTCTCTCACTAACTTTCTTCTGACACCAGCCGTGATGGGCACGGCACAAACACACTAAATAATCGACTATCTCTCTTCTATAAGTTATAACAAACGATATCTGTATTGCTTACATATATACAATAATTATTAATTCATTCAATAATAATAGGAACATAGGTCATACAATTTCATGTGAATTTCGATGGAATGAAGTTGATGCAAATCAGTACATGCTAATTAAATGGCTTCGTAATATTCAATTTCTAGCACATTTTATAAAACACATGGGAACATTCAGCATAAGGAAACCTCTCCTTTAGGGGTGTATGGCGCTATCTGGGCACTGGTTCTTCCTCTCTACCCTGGCTTGACTGCGCAGTTAGATCAACAGGTATCGGCAGGTACCAATAGGTCGGGAAGCCAAGAAGCCACGATGTCGTAAATCAAAGTACAAGAAGTTGAGAAGCCAAGAAGGTGTTGTTCTTCCTCCTCTGTAGAAAAACAATCGCAAAGTCCTAATCTACTGCTGGAAGGCATGACTTCTGTAACAGTTGATGCAAATTTCAGCACGTTATGATGGGGAGAGTCAGATGAACTGATCGTCTACCCCTTAAAAAAACGAAACTGTCTCGAACTGTTGTAGAAATAAATAACAGGATCCGATGAACAATTAATACTAACTTTAATAACTGTAAACACGAGCTGATATCCACAAGTTACTTACACCTATCAGGGAAGGCACTACACTTCTACTACAACTGGATGTACACACCTACGATTTGCACCTTACGATTTTCACCCACGATTTGCACACCTACCGCTCGCCTGGCCCTCCTTATATATATTCTGTCCAGGAACGTTCAGGAAGCGGCTTTACCGCCCCATAAGCACGAGACAGACCTAGATCGTTCGGGACACATACAGGCCACCCAATCGTACACAGACACGTCACAGCATTACATCACTCAAGGTCGACCTAGCGTAATCTCGGACACTGCAGTATCTTTCAGACGCTTCTAGATTTTCTACAGTGAGACAAACAAGCCATACATCGACATCAAAGGGAAATACCGGCCTTGCTGGCGAGAGGGGGGGGGGGGGGTCGCCGAGTGAGACGCGTCATGCAGGGGGAAGAAAAATATCGATCGTTCAACTAGTGGGACGCTACACAACTCCCCAATTTAAGTTGAACATTCTTCAACTATCTACATCATAAAGCGTCTACACTATCATACAATACTTATCATTTCCAATCTTACAATAGACATTGCTAATAACGTACTAGGTGTCTTCCCAATATCCTAAGTACAATACAACAATCATAGTATCCTTATAACACTAATACAATCTCATTACAATATCATTGCAGTACCATTACAAAACCATGGTCAACAGTGGACCTACTATTATAACCAGTACACTACCACCACTGTGGTGAAACAATGGTCAATGATACTATTAAAAATCATACCATGGTGAAACGATGGCCATCGAGTACAAAATACTTCGTGCACGAACCATAGCACATAACGTTGTACATAACAATGGTTGTCTTACATACCAAATGCATAAAGTCATACAATGGCAAAAATACCAACACATATCGACCACTGATCAGGGTCAAACTTCATCATATCAGATCAAACAAATTATAACAAAGCAATACCGATACTGCCCAAGCTTAGGCCACTCGTAAATTACATCAATGCAACGTACCAAAATCTCTGCTTGCTCGCAGTTCCCATTTGGGTTACAGTCTTCAAAAATTACATTGTCCCATTGGTAACAAATAATGAAAACATCAAAATATGACTAATACATAGTGGCTCTCTGCCGGCCAATAATTCAATACTCAGTCAGATATACATTACAGTACAATACAGTCATCCCAGAAACATATCCAACAGGCAAAACTCTGGGTTACAATACATCTCACTGAACTTGTACTATTCAAAACACTCTACTTAGGAAGTCGGCGCCGACATTTTCCTTGCCCTTGACATACCTAATCCTGAATCTATATGACTGTAAAAATAGACTCCATCGTAATAGCTTTGGGCTGTCAAATCTGGCAGAATTCAAATACTCTAATGACCTATGGTCAGTCTGGAGCACAAACTCCTTACCATACAAATACAAAGTAAACTTCTTTACGGCCCAAACGATGGCTAGGCATTCTCGCTCTGAGACTGAATATTTCGTCTCACGAGGCAATAGCTTACGACTGGCATATGCCACAGGATACAACTTTCCCTCATATTCCTGCATAAGAGCAGCACCCAACCCGCGATCTGATGCATCAGTTGCTAGAACAAATTCTTTTGAAAAATCTGGCAAACATAACACGGGTTTGGAAACAATGGCATTCTTCAAAGAAGTGTACGCTTTCTCCTGCACTTCTTCCCATTGAACTACATTGGGCTGACCCTTTCTAAGCAAATCAGACAGTGGTGCTGCAATCGCTGCAAAGTTAGGTACAAATTCTTGGTAATATCCCACCAGTCCTAAAAATGCTTTCACTTCCTTCTTAGTGGTGGGTCTGGGTGCATCTCGCACCTTAAACACATTTTCTTCTAACAGACCAATCATACCCTTTCCCACTGAGTGTCCAACAAAGTCCACTTCAGACGTGCCAATCAGGCACTTGGATGGTCTTGCAGTTAATCCAGCTTGGTCCATCCTCTGCAGCAATTCTTTGAGAGCCTTCACATGCTCGTCGAATGTCTCTGTATGGATCAGCAGGTCGCCCACATACGCTGTCACATTGTTCAGTCCCTGGATCAATGGCTTCACGATCCTGTTCAGTGTAGCTCCTGAGTTCATCATCCCGAAGGGCATCCGGGTGAATTCGTAATGTTCGCCCATGGTGACGAACGCTGTCTTGGGAATGTCTTGTTCCAGGACTCGCACTTGCCAGTATCCCTTGCTCAAGTCGATCCGAGAGAATATTCTTCCTCTCGACAGACTCTGGAACACTTCCGATGGGGCTGCTGTCGGATGAGGGTCGAACACTGTGATCTTGTTCAGCCTCCTGTAGTCGATGCAGACTCGATTGGATCCATCCTTCTTCTTGACGACAACAACCGGTGAAGCATAAGCTGATGAGCTCCTGCGTATGATGCCCAACCTTTCCATGGTACTGAGCTCCTCCTTCAAGGAGTCGCGCATAGCATAGGGCACCGGATATGGTCGTTGCCGAACAGGTACCTCTGATGTCAGGTCGATGCGATGTTCGCCTAACTGGCAGCATCCGGGGAGATTGGTGAAGATGCGTTGATACTCCTTCACTACGTCGCCGAGTTGTTGACGTTGTTCCGGCGACAGCTGCGTTCCATATTGGACATCTTCGTAGCCTTCCTTCTGGTCCCAGCTCCATAGGTCGGCAAGGTCCTCCGTCATTCCACCGTTGTCGCCTTCCAGGTCGCAGTCCTCGATGACTGTCATGCCAGCTGACTCTACAGGTTGACTCTCGTCCATCACGTCGTCCTCTGCCAGCACAGTCCCAGCACCATCACCGTCGTCGTCCATCATAGCTTCGACATCTCCAGGTGTGGTGTCGCTCCTACCGTCGTTCATCTCACACATCTCGGTCACGGCAGATGCCGGTCCCATTGCCGCCGCCGCTGCTTGCGTCGTCGCTGGTGTAGTCCTGGGGATATACCTCTTGAGAAGGTTAGCGTGCAATGTCTTCTCTTTCACACCCATCTTGACTTTGTAGTCGTTGACACCGACAACCGAGACTATCTTGTATGGTCCCTTCCACTGGACTAAGAGCTTGTTGGCGTTTGTCGGCAACAGTACTAAAACTTCGTCGCCAGGGCGGAACTTCCTCTCTCGAGCCTTCCGGTCGTAGTAGGTTTTCTGTCTGCCTTGTGCCTTTGAGAGCTCTTCCGTCGCTAACTTCCACGTGTCCTCCAGCCGCTCGCGTAGTTCCATGACGTACTGGTAACTGGTCTTTGTCTCCGGCTCCTCTACGTCCTTGGTCCATAATTTTCGCAAGATGTGCATTAGTCCTCTCACCGTTCTTCCATACAGTAACTCGAATGGGGCGAACTTTGTCGATTCTTGGGGAACTTCACGATACGCGAAGAGCAGCGGGTTAATGTATCGGTGCCACTGCTTAGGTTGCTCCGCGCACAGTCGCCTCAAGGTCTTCTTCAGTGTGCCATTAAATCGCTCCACCAGCCCGTTGCACATAGGGTGGTAGACTGTGGTGGTCGACTGTCGAATTCCCAGTAGTCTGTTCGTTTCCTTCATGACGTCCGACATGAATTGAGTCCCTTGATCAGATAAGATCTCCTCGGGCACACCCAAACGGCTGTAGATATTTACTAAGGCTTCTGCTACTGTCTCTGCGTCAATCTTCTTCAAGGGGGTAGCTTCAGGGTAACGAGTAGCGTAGTCTACGTATACCAGGATATACCGATGTCCGCCTTCACTTGGGGGGTCAATAGGTCCTACTAGGTCCACGGCCACTCTCCTAAATGGGATGTCTACCACTGGCATACTCTGCAAATGCACCTTAGGAGTCGCTCCCTTGTTCACTGTCCTCTGGCAGATGTCACATGAGCGGCAGTATCTCGCGACGTCACCTTCGATACCAGGCCAGTAAAAACTGCTCATCACCCTGTCCTTCGTTTTCTTCACGCCGAGATGTCCTCCGACGATAGAATCATGGGCAACGCTCAGTACATACTCCCTCAGTTTCTCGGGTAGTACCACTTGTCTTGTAATCGTAGCCTGTCTTATGTCTCTATAAATCCGGTACAGTACACCTCCGTGTCTCTCGAAGTGTACGGACTTGTTGCCTCTGTTGGTCGGAATTTTCTTCTGCCCCAACTTCTTGAGGTCTTCGTCTTCTTCCTGGAGTCGGATGAGTTCCTTCCTATCCACTCCCGCGTGCCGTTCTGCCCTCGGCACCCTCAGCGACGTAGACTGGTCCTTCCTCTTCTCCTGGGCCCTCGTGGTCACCGCTCCTACCATCACCTCAGTATCAGGGTCGTACGGGTCCTTCGCTCCGTCCACGTTCCCGACTACTAGGTCGCAGATGGTCTCCGGGAGACACAGTGCCGTCACTCTGCCCGTCAGGTAAGGCGTTCTCACGTCGATGATGGCTTCCTCCGCCGCTAGCAAGGAGTTATCGATCCTCGCGATGAGTTTCTTCCCACCGGTGAGCTGTCCGTCGTCCACCAGTGATCGCCGCACCACTACACCTTCACAGCCGGTATCTCTTAGGACATCTACTGCTCGATTTCCAATCAAGCCCTTCATCACTGGTAACTTCAGCTTCTCCACGGTCCTTCCGTCACTGCATCCTCCGCACGTAACAGGCACCGCTAACTGGAGCTTCCCGTCCTTCATTACCGCTTGAACGTTGATGCTGGTGTCAGCCGTCGTCGCATCCTGTCTCGACGAGTCGTCCGCCGCTATAACTACGGCCGCCGCCGCCTTGTTCGGCTTGCCTCGCCCCGTATCCTTCTGGGCTGGACACATTCTCCGAACGTGGCCTGGCTTTCCACAAAGGTAACATTTCAACTCACCTTTGTCGTTTATCTTGGTACGACACTCCGTCGCCTTATGTCCCGGCCTCTGGCACCTATGGCAGACCTGTGGGCTTCTGTCTCCGTTGGGACTCCGTCGCACTGGCCGGCTTTGCAGTCTGGCGCTCCCTCTGAGTGTCCGGTTCCTCGCTACCAGGAACGCCTCCGCTGAGTCTGCGACGTCCTGTAGCGTCTTTGGCTTCCTCTCCCTCACATGGGTCGCAAGGTCTGGTGGGCAAACATCCATGAACTGCTCTCTAACAAACAGGTCCCTCACTCCTTCGTAGGTCTTCTCCGTCTTTGATAGCTTTATCCACCTCTCTAGGTAAGTCTTGATCCTAGTAAGAAACATCCCGACATCTTCTCCATCTTCAGGCTTACCTTGTCTGAACATGAGTCTGTAACCGTCCTCTGACAGGTTATACCTCTTCTGCAAAGCTTCCTTGACTTTGTCGTAGTCCTTGGCCTCATCAATCGGCAATCGACAGAAGCACTCCAGAGCTCTCCCAGTCAGCAGGGCAGACAGTGATGTCGTCCATGTGGATCTAGGCCAGTCCGCTGTCTCGGCAAACCTCTCAAAACGAAGTAGCCAGCTATCAAGGTCGTCCTTCCCATCCTGAAATGCAGGTAGCTTGGGTCTCTTGGAACTGGCGTGGTCGCTGGTCCCCTGCGTCGACTCGCCTCCACGCTGATGGCGGATCCTCTCCATCTCCAGCTCGTGGTTCATCTTTTCTATTTCCAGCTGTCGTTGAGCCTGTCGTTCCGCCTCCTTCTCCCGAGCCTGTCGTTGAGCCTCCTTCTCTTGAGCCTCTATCTTCAGTTGCTCCATGCGCTCTTGCCTCTCTCTTTCCTCCCTTAGGCCTTCACGGATGTAGTCCTGTCTCTCCTTCCCAGTGAGCTCCAAGGCGTCTGCTTCCTGGCCAAGCCTTCCAATAGCCTCTGACATGTTGTGGATATCCTCGATGATCTTTACACACTTTACTGTACTTTAGAAACACTTCGATGGTCTGAATTGAATCTGTTCTGATCTAATCGGATCCCGGACGAGCCCCCAATATGTAACAGTTGATGCAAATTTCAGCACGTTATGATGGGGAGAGTCAGATGAACTGATCGTCTACCCCTTAAAAAACGAAACTGTCTCGAACTGTTGTAGAAATAAATAACAGGATCCGATGAACAATTAATACTAACTTTAATAACTGTAAACACGAGCTGATATCCACAAGTTACTTACACCTATCAGGGAAGGCACTACACTTCTACTACAACTGGATGTACACACCTACGATTTGCACCTTACGATTTTCACCCACGATTTGCACACCTACCGCTCGCCTGGCCCTCCTTATATATATTCTGTCCAGGAACGTTCAGGAAGCGGCTTTACCGCCCCATAAGCACGAGACAGACCTAGATCGTTCGGGACACATACAGGCCACCCAATCGTACACAGACACGTCACAGCATTACATCACTCAAGGTCGACCTAGCGTAATCTCGGACACTGCAGTATCTTTCAGACGCTTCTAGATTTTCTACAGTGAGACAAACAAGCCATACATCGACATCAAAGGGAAATACCGGCCTTGCTGGCGAGAGGGGGGGGGGGTCGCCGAGTGAGACGCGTCATGCAGGGGGAAGAAAAATATCGATCGTTCAACTAGTGGGACGCTACAACTTCCATACTTACTCCATGACGGATATTCATCATTAACACTTTTAACCGCTGACACTGTTATAAGTCAGGCTGCAGCTCCCATACTCCATAGGCTCCCATATAGGCAATAGAATAAACGATCAATACAGTTTTAATGATATTTACACGTTCCCCACGAAGAATAACGCTCTCTCTAACGGACCCCATCCTATAAGGTTTCGTAACATATATATAACGGCGTTTCCGTGACTCTCTCAGAGGCAGTAGTTATACCAAAGTAAACCCACTAGATTTAGGTTCTACAATCATGAACATTAAGTAAAATACACATACATCGTACAATTAACTTACCACTCAGCAACAGCCCAAATGCCGACAAGATACCAAAGATACCACGCTCTGACAAAGGGTGTTTGCGGGTTCCCTGACCTTCCCCACTCACAAGACTAGTACAAAGTTACAGTTGCAGTTGTGGTCTCCTCTTCGGCACGAAGCTGGTGAGTGCTCTCAGCGGTCTGAAGTTGGAAGGAGCGTTCGGGGATTTATACCCAGTCAGGTAGCGTCCCAAGACGCCCACCGAGTGTGCATTAGTTATCCTAATAGCCACCCCCGTCGGCTCCACGTCAAATACTATTGAAACAGCTCTACCCCCCAAGCAATTCCCAGGTGATCTGATCGACAAGTACGGCGGTCAAGTAAACACTACCCTTTTCGGGTGTCAAAGCGCTTCAGTTGCATCCCATACTTTCCCCCTCTGGCCTACAATGACTCTGTCTCCCCGCCGTTAACTATCTTCCCACGCTAGTTATAGGCACAATATTATTATAACTACTAGTTATACCTTGCCAATCTATCACCCTGTTACAATCGCCCCCACTTAAGTCGATTTTCCCTGGCAAAATCGGCTAATAAAATTATTAATCTACTGGTAATCTAGATAGAGTGTCGGCCCATAGAGCGTCTCGCCCCCTGATGTTGCTGACTCGAAAGTTATATGGTTGCAGCGCCAGCTTCCATCTAGTTACCCTCGCGTTCTTCTGGTCTTTAGTTCGCATCCAAGTTAGAGGTCGGTGGTCCGTCTCTAACACGAAGTTTCTCCCATACAGATACGCCTGCAACTTACTAACGGCGAAAACTATGGCCAGGCATTCCTTTTCAATTGTTGAGTAGTTCTTCTCCGCGGGTTTCAACTTTCTGCTAACATATACAACTGGATACTTCGTACCCTCGTCTTCTTGAAGTAGGCAGCCACTCACTCCAAGGTTAGATGCGTCTGTCTGGAGAATCAGTTCCTTGTTCCAGTCTGGCATCCGTAGTATCGGCTCGGAACTCAAACAAATTTTTAGGGCATTGAACGCGTTCTCCTGCGCGTGTCCCCACGCGAACTTTGTGCCCTGGGACTTCTTTGTGAGGTCTGACAACGGCGCCGAGATTGCACTGTAATTTGGTACAAACTTCCGATAGTACCCCGTTAGCCCCAGGAAACTCCTCACTTGTGTCTTGGTCGTCGGTCGGTCACAGTCGACAATGGCTCGCACCTTACTCTCCTGCGGTCTTACAGTCCCCTGTCCCAGCTTATGGCCTAAGTACTCGACTTCTGTCATCCCTATTAGCGTCTTGGTAGGTCTAGCTTTTAAATTTGCCCGTCTCAGTCGCTCGAAGACATTCCGACAACGTTCCAAGTGGTCAGGCCAATTTGCACTGTGTATAAGACAGTCGTCTCCAAATGCATCTACCCCTTCGCCAGCATCTTTTAATACTTTCCTCATGAGCCTGTTAAATGTGGCGGGGGATCCCTTCAACCCGAACGGCATGACCCTGTACTGGTATAGCCCAAACGGTGTGGCGAACGCCGTCAGGTGTTTATCTTCCTCGGCCATCGGAACTTGATAAAAGCCCTTTGTCAAGTCCAGCTTGGTGAAATATTTTGCCTCCGCTAGATTGGAAATAATGGCTTCTACCTCAGGCATCGGTTCGGCGACATCGGCAGTCACAACATTTAGCCGCCTGTAGTCGTTGCAGAAACTATGTTGACCATCGGGCTTCTTAACTAATACAATTGGACTATTGTACGGGGACTCGGACGGTTCGATGATTCTGGCCGCAAGCATCTTGCCTACCTCAGCATTGACAGCTTCTCTAGTTGAGTACGGTAGTTGGTAGGGTCTTACTTTCACAGGTTTTTGATCTAGCAATGGGATTTTGTGCTTGATCAGGTCAGTGAGCCCCGGTACATCGGTAAATATATCTTTGTATTCTTCCATGAGCTCTTGCATCTGTTCTCTCTGATCCTGATCTAGCGTGTCCCCTAACTGTACATCCCTGTAGGTTTCGGTCTGTTCTAGCTTAGGCATGACTGTCTCCAGAGGCATCGAAGTCGCTTCCTCTCCTTCATCGGTCTCGTCAATTATAGCTGCAGCTATTGTCTCTGTGTTTTCCTGTTCGTCTTCCCTCTCAATATACTTCTTCAGCATATTCGCGTGATACAATCGTCTCTTCCCCTTGACGTTCACCATGTAGTTCACTGACCCCCTCTGCTCTTCTACTTTGTAAGGCCCTTTCCAAGTCATCTGTAGTTTCGATCCGTCACTTGGGAGAAGTATGAGGACGGAATCGCCCACTTGGAGTTTCCTCTGTTTGGCCCCCCTATCGTAGTATTTCTTCTGCCTGTGTTTTTCGACGCTGCTGTTCTCGGCTACGACTTTCATGGCATCCTCCAATCGTTCCCTCATATCTACCACGTATTCGTACGATGACCTCGTTTCTGACTCCGCTTCCCCAGTCCACAGATTCTTCAGTATTGCAAGTGGTCCTCTCACAGGGTGACCGAACACTAGTTCAAACGGCGAAAAACCTGTACTGGCCTGTGGGGTTTCGCGATACGCGAACAGCAGTGGACACAACATTCTGTCCCAGTCCTTGGGTCTGTCATGAGCTACTCGGCGAAGCATATTCTTCAGCACTCCGTTAAATCTTTCACACAGACCATTGGCCATCGCGTGGTAGGGCGAGCAGAATATCTGTTTCGTTTTGAGAAGTGCACTGACCTCTCTCATCAGCTCACCGGTAAACTGTGATCCCCTATCTGAAACTATTTCCTTTGGTATGCCTAACCGGGAAAATATTTCCATTAACGCTTCACTGACCTGCTCAGCTGATATCCCCCTTAAGGCTACGGCATCCGGGAAACGCGTGGCATAATCTACTAGCGTCAAAATATAACGCGACCTCCCATGTTCCGTACGCGGAAGTGGACCAACCAAATCTATGGCGACGCGCGAAAAGGGCGTGTGGATCAGGGGTGTCGGCACTAGGGGTACCTTTGTCACCCTACCTTTATTGGATGTCCTTTGACACGCGTCACACGATCGACAGAAACGACCTACGTCCGCACCTATCCCAGGCCAAAAGAACGACTGCATTATTCTGTCCTGCGTGCGCGAAATTCCTAAGTGTCCCCCGAACACTCCTTCGTGAGCTATCTTCATCAGCTCACTTCGGTACTGCTTAGGTACCAACAACTGCACCACATCAGCACGTCCAGCCCCGGCCTTCTTTACCCGATAGTAAATTCCCTTACTCTCCTTTATGTGAGTACCTACCTTAGCCGATTGCTCCAACGTGGCTCTCTCCCTTAAAACTCTCAAAGTTTCGTCCTCTCTCTGGGCCCGGGCTATCTCACCTGGTGTGAGTTCCCCTATCTTGGCCCCTACCCTTACCTTCTCCGTTGAGTTGCCCTTGGCCTCCTCATTATCTGTGGTCTGACTCACTTTCACACTCGCATTCTCACACTCATGCTCTTCCTTGTCAATCTCCACCTTGCGAGATCGCGTGAGTACCACACTTATCTTCTCAAGAGACGCCCCCTTTATGTTTCCTATAATCAAATCGGCCACTGGGTCTTCCACTACTAGCGCTTTGAGAAGCCCAGTATAAAATGGGGTTTCTACCCACATTTCCGCGACAGGAGCAGACCTTCTCGTCCCGTCCATCAGGACATAACTCCTGTTCTTCCCAGTTAAGCTGTTAGGAGGCAGTTTGTCCCTTTTTATAATCGCACACGTGCATCCCGTGTCACGAAGGATAGTAATCTCTTTATCCCCTATCCTCCCCTTCTCCAAAAATGGAGCGGATAAATCATTCTCCGGAACATCGTCTTCGGGCTCATGTTCTGTCGAACCTTCCAACTCAATACTCTTACCTTCCGTCTCCCAAGAAATGAAGGTCTGTGGCCCAACACTCTGCTCAGCCCCTGGTTGAGTATTCGCCCTGCCCGATGACTCCCACTGACTGTCATCGGCTTCCTCATCGCTGGTTAGTACGACTGCGGTCGTCTCTTTCTGTCTCTTCCTACAGAATCTCGCAATATGGAGAAGTGACCCACACACAAAACAACCACGCCCACTCTCACGCTGGGACTTACCTCGGTTGTCCTCGACAGTGGCAGCAGCACCCTTCTTCGTCCTGCCCTGGTCACACTGCCTACTCAGGTGATTGGGAGAGCCACAGTTGAAGCATACCGGTTTACTCACTCCTAAACCCTTACTTCTGCTCTCCTCAACCCTCTTACCTGACTTCTGCTGTTGCTCCAGCCCTCGCTTCGACTGATGAGCCTCACTATACAAGTCCGCCATCTCAACTAACTCATGCACGGACTTGGGGTCCCTCTCTTTCAAATATATGGAAAGATTACAGTCGACAATCTTCAACATCTGCTCCCTGACTAACAGATCCGTAATCCCTTCCATAGTTCTCTCTGCCTCTGAGAGGTCTACCCACCTCTCAAAATATCTCTGCAATCTCACGGACAGCTGCGTATAAGTTTCGTCCTTATCTAGACGACTCTCCCTAAACTTACGCCTATAACCCTCTGCCGTGAGGTGATACTTCTTGAACAACACCTTCTTTACCTTCTCGTAATCCCTACTGTCTTCATCGCTGAGACCGGAATAAACATCTAACGCCCTGCCAGTTAACAATGCCCCTAACATGTCTGCCCAGGTGTCTTCTTCCCAATCATTTGCCTGCGCGAGCCTTTCAAATCTTTTCAAATACGAGTCGAGATCCTCGCGCGAGTCATCAAAAATGGCAATTTTAGGTACCTTCGGGGCAGCAGATTTTCCATTCCCTTTACCATTGTGACACCCGTTTTTGGCTAGTTCCCGTTCGCATTCCATTCTCTCCCTTTCAAATTGTCTTTCCTTCTCCTTTTCTTCTCGTTCGCGCTCCTTTTCTTCTCGTTCGCGCTCCTTTTCTTCTCGTTCGATAGCCCTTTGTTCTCGGTTTTGGGCTTTCTCTTCGTCCCACCTAATTTTGAATTCCTCATCACTAATGCCTTCTTGTCTGGCAAGCTTCAGTGCGCCCAGATAGTCCATCAGCAATTGACCTGTAAACAAAGCTAACAATAAAGCGTGGATCGTAACTGTGAAGTTAACAACAATATTCCTGCAATAGCAAACAACAATTCTCTCTGTGACAAAAGACAAAATTGAACAGTCAATGCACAGGTAAAATCAGAGCACGTCGCAGGCACTAAATGTCAATCTCTCTCACTCGCCTCATGGCAGATGACCTGTCCACACAATCACACAATAGCCCCTTGACACGACCCAGATCAAAATTAAATGTTATTTACTAGCAGGATCCCACTTCTGACACCATTGTGATGTTTCCACTTTCTCTCACTAACTTTCTTCTGACACCAGCCGTGATGGGCACGGCACAAACACACTAAATAATCGACTATCTCTCTTCTATAAGTTATAACAAACGATATCTGTATTGCTTACATATATACAATAATTATTAATTCATTCAATAATAATAGGAACATAGGTCATACAATTTCATGTGAATTTCGATGGAATGAAGTTGATGCAAATCAGTACATGCTAATTAAATGGCTTCGTAATATTCAATTTCTAGCACATTTTATAAAACACATGGGAACATTCAGCATAAGGAAACCTCTCCTTTAGGGGTGTATGGCGCTATCTGGGCACTGGTTCTTCCTCTCTACCCTGGCTTGACTGCGCAGTTAGATCAACAGGTATCGGCAGGTACCAATAGGTCGGGAAGCCAAGAAGCCACGATGTCGTAAATCAAAGTACAAGAAGTTGAGAAGCCAAGAAGGTGTTGTTCTTCCTCCTCTGTAGAAAAACAATCGCAAAGTCCTAATCTACTGCTGGAAGGCATGACTTCCATACTTACTCCATGACGGATATTCATCATTAACACTTTTAACCGCCGACACTGTTATAAGTCAGGCTGCAGCTCCCATACTCCATAGGCTCCCATATAGGCAATAGAATAAACGATCAATACAGTTTTAATGATATTTACACGTTCCCCACGAAGAATAACGCTCTCTCTAACGGACCCCACCCTATAAGGTTTCGTAACATATATATAACGGCGTTTCCGTGACTCTCTCAGAGGCAGTAGTTATACCAAAGTAAACCCACTAGATTTAGGTTCTACAATCATGAACATTAAGTAAAATACACATACATCGTACAATTAACTTACCACTCAGCAACAGCCCAAATGCCGACAAGATACCAAAGATACCACGCTCTGACAAAGGGTGTTTGCGGGTTCCCTGACCTTCCCCACTCACAAGACTAGTACAAAGTTACAGTTGCAGTTGTGGTCTCCTCTTCGGCACGAAGCTGGTGAGTGCTCTCAGCGGTCTGAAGTTGGAAGGAGCGTTCGGGGATTTATACCCAGTCAGGTAGCGTCCCAAGACGCCCACCGAGTGTGCATTAGTTATCCTAATAGCCACCCCCGTCGGCTCCACGTCAAATACTATTGAAACAGCTCTACCCCCCAAGCAATTCCCAGGTGATCTGATCGACAAGTACGGCGGTCAAGTAAACACTACCCTTTTCGGGTGTCAAAGCGCTTCAGTTGCATCCCATACTTTCCCCCTCTGGCCTACAATGACTCTGTCTCCCCGCCGTTAACTATCTTCCCACGCTAGTTATAGGCACAATATTATTATAACTACTAGTTATACCTTGCCAATCTATCACCCTGTTACAGTAAGGGTGCACAGTTTTTAATAGAAGTCTCAAATCAGTGTTGTTGTTTTTATTGGAAATTTATTGTTTCGCCATGATTTAGATCTATTTCGAGTCATGGTTCGCCATTTTAAGGTTTCGTTATCACTTCCTGCGATGTGTTCACTATCAAACACTCTAACCCGTGCACAAATCATGCTGTTGTACGGGATGCGGAGTGTGTCAACTCACAAAGGCAGAGCAGTAAGACTTATTTAAAAACAAACGAACAGAAATAAAAATAATAAACAAATAGGAACAGGCAAGATGAAGCAGGTCCATAATAATCACCCAGAACTGAAACCAATATTCAAACCGATTTATCCCGGGCAGGGCCGGGGACCTCAGCTAGTATACAATAAATTAATATGATTTTGTTACGAGTACAGTGCTTTGGCATAAAAATGGCCTGCGTTTTCCTATCGGGATTCAAGTTCAACAAAGTAAGCTCGAATGGGGATCAGTCCACTGGTTTATTTAGTTGAATTCACCATTCGTGGTTTGCAAAATAATGGTTGACCTACTGTCTGACACAAGTGGAGCATGCGATAACAACAATTCATGGCCACCT
The DNA here is from genome assembly GCA_963931925.1 of Onchidella celtica. Taxonomy (NCBI): domain Eukaryota; kingdom Metazoa; phylum Mollusca; class Gastropoda; order Systellommatophora; family Onchidiidae; genus Onchidella; species Onchidella celtica. The sequence continues at coordinate 21,325,286 of OZ007579.1, read as the reverse complement.
TAAAAAAACGTAAGCACCAGTTGTTGTTGTTTTTCACCGTTCACCATAAAACTTGGCCTCATTTCGCCGGGAATGCCAACACATGTATTTCCTATTCAAATTGCCCTCACAAAGTTTGCAAGGAGAAGAAAACTGTTGTTAACTGAAAACACCTGGTTAAACAATAGCCAATGGCTGAGCCCACGTTTATAGAACTGATCGCACGTGTTCTGACCTGGAGAGCGAACAATTTTAGATGAGCTGGAGTTGAGATGGGTTGTAGTACAGTTACCGTAACGTCCTTTCAAAGTTAGGTGTGGTTTTCACCAGCTTTCAGTTCACTTGTAATTCGTCCACCATAGGGGGCATTGCGGATACTATCAGCTTTTTTAAATTCACTGGAATTCATGTCTCCCGTTTATATCTATTTAGTATCCATTGCACGTTTAACCTTTCCTAGCCACACTTTAATCTCTTCTTTTATTCCTTTACGCTCCTTTAGTCTTGCCCCATTCGTTCTCTCTTTTTCCCACTTTAACATCCTCTCATTCTTTGTGGCATTGTCACCTTCCACCAGCTTCTTCTGGCACCCTTTTCTTTCATTGTCTGCGCCTTCGCCTTCTTTTCTGGCTTTGTTCTTGCAGTGAATTTTTCATTTTAAACATGCTCTTGTCTGCGGTAGCGTGAGAAAAAGTAATTTCATTAAATGATGAAACAGACAGGAAGTTTAGCAAGACTGAAGATGCAGATGGTAAAACATTTTAGGAACTAAGCTGCAATTTCTTTATAATCTATCATTATCATGCTGTAGAACTAGAGCCCAGTGTGATGAGTACAATGACTGACAAACGGTAAACTCACGGCTTTATTTCTCTGGAGCAGCAATGAGCCGTCAGAGTGCGGTTAGAAAACCTGCTTTACAGCTAAAACGTTGTAGTCTTTAGCCTTTCTTTCTCCATTGCAACAGGCACTGCTAGGATGGGTCTGCCGATAAGCCAAGTCCTTACTTGCTAAAGTATTGCCAAAGAAAACAGACTAACTTTAAAGACGTACTTGATGAAACGTGTGAAAGAGACCGGGAATTGGTCACTATAGAAAATATAAAAAATTTCGTTTAATCTATCTAGTTTATTCGCGTGAACGGGCACACGTGTGTGTGTGCGTACGTGCGTGCGTGCGAGCGAGCGAGCGAGCGAGCGAACGAGATAAATTCTATAAAATATTACCCAGTTACCAACTTGCACACCCTGTCTCTGATGTTACTGAAATACGGTTCAATTTTGCAACTGGCATTTGCCACCTACCATTACCACATTATACCAACAAAATGAAATTGGATCTACACAATAACAGGAAATTCCTCAAACAATATCAGATTAGATATGAGATTTCAATTGAACACGTTTTTGGACGTTACAGAATATAGAACAGTTAGGGAGTTACTTTAATTTTGCAAACTTCCAATTCCACGTGAAGCTCACATACACGTAATGTATTTCTAATTGTTTATAACATAATGACTTTTGAGTCTCTCTCGTCTCATGTGACGACAATGGTGCCGGCATTTCATGTACTGAAAGATTCAGTTTACTAGTCTCTTCCCGCCCCCGGTCTCTTCCCGTCCCCGCCTCCCCCTTCCCCCAGTCCCCTTCAAGAAGCTCTGGTGTTGTTTTTGGTGGTATAGTTGTTGGTGGTGTTATTGGTAGTGGTGGTATAGTTGTTGTTGTAATTGTTGGTAGTGTAGCAGTTGCTGGTAGTGTAGTTGTTATTGTTGGTGGTGGCATAGTTGTTGGTGGCGGTATAGAAGTTGTTGTTGGTGGCGTAGTCGTTGTTGTAGTTATTGTTGTTGGTGTAGTTGTTGTTGGTGGTGACGTAGGTGTTGTAGTTGTTGTTGGTGGTGTAGTTGTTGGTGGCGTAGTTGTTGTTGTTGCTGGTGATGTAGTTGTTGGTGGTGGTGCATTTGTTGTAGTTAGTGTAATTGTTGTTGGTGCCGTCAGAAGATTTAAATAATAATACTGATCTTGAACTTAGGATATCCCGACAGACATCTCCTTTCTAACCTCTGGTTATGAATGGCTGGTGGATTTGGCGCCGGGGGGGGGGGGGTATTGGAGTGGGGTTGACGGTTATAATCGTTTTGATCAATGGTAATAACAGGAAGTCATGGAATGCAAGTCATGCAAGTCGTGTGTCTCACAACTTAGACATACTATCACTATTAGACAAGAAATGTAAGCCTCTCAGGAGCAGTTCATAGGCTTTAACAAAGGACAAGCATCCACCCCACACTCAAGGCACAAAGAAATAGAGCCATAGACCCGAAATATCGGAAAGGTTTAAGCCAAGACATGGAGTGATTCATGCCAACAATCATGGGATTGTGACAGAAATCTGATGAAAAATGTGTGTAGTTGTCGGGTTGGGATGAGGTGTGTGTATGTGGGGAGGGGGGGGGTATGGAGATAAACCATTCCAGCATGGCTGGTTGTAATAGAAGTTTGAACTGAAGTGTTTAGGCCTTTACCTGATAGTGATACTATCGTCAGATTCCATCGACCGGCTTCCCTGTAATATCCCGCAAGCGCTTTTGATCTTATACGTAAATACAACAGGTGGTGAGGAAATTATTTCAGAGCATCCACACAAGTCTGCATCTTACCCGTGAAAACTGAAAGATTATTTTGCACTTCCAGACTGGCCATGGTTACTTTAGAACCTTTGTATCAGAACATGACCGTTTTGTTTCACAATTCTTATTACTTATTGTTTTATTATTTTCTAGTTTTTATTCCACAATGACTGACAAAGCGCACTATGGTTTCTTCCATCTTGAAAGAAGCACGGTGAGAATTTGAACATTTGTAGTGATGCTTTTTTAATCTAATGAAATTGCAGGTCCTTAAGAACGGATTTAATAGAAATAATTTGTGTTTATAGGATTTATGATCTCTCTTTTTGTTGTTTTAAGCCACACTGTCAATGTCTTGAAGAACATAAGAACGATTTGTAAACTTAATTCATATATCCATGGTGTCGGCCACAAATGGGCCATCTCCGAAGAAGTAAATTTTGCAGGAGAGGCAACAAACTGTTATAAAACAATTAATGACAATTTCAACTCCAGGTTTAGCATATTATAAGAACAGTATCTAGAAAAACATGGTGCGCCAAAAAAAAATTGCGCTTTTGTCATTGTTAACCTTTTTTTTGGAGTTGGCCACTTTGTGCGACGAGGAGTTTGATGGCGACTGATTCGGACTGAGGATGACTTGGCCCTTTTGAATCGTTAAACAAGAAGAGCAGTGGAGTTGGCTGTTTTATTTGAAACAATACTTCCTTTATTTCTATTCGCTGAATCGTTACGTTATTTGAAGAGGTGGTGTAGCTGGGCATCAAGAATTTGGATAATAAGTAAAAATCGCGGATGACTGTTCATACGTAAATGACGACGTCATTGAAGTTTGTGCAATGCCGATTTATCGCTTCATCGGGACCAAACGGGATTTAAAAAAAAAAAAAGGCATGTTTTCACTACATGGGTACGTTAAATAAAATTAATGGATTGTGCCGAACCCCTCACTCCCTTTCATTCCTTACAAACTGAAAGAAATCTGTTTACAGTGTTCTGTCACTTTTAGAGTCAGTAAAAATTATGTGACACTTCAAGATAACAGAAAGGTGTGCAGAAGATTTCTGGGCAAGAAAAGACTTACTTTAGCTGGAACAGCTTTCACGTTAACCAGCATGTCAGTATTATAAAAAGTCGACAGGAAAGAAAAAGTTTGCTGGTAATGGAGCGTAGGAGAGACTGTCGGGGGAAATACTAGTGATCAAGCTAACAAAGACACTCCGTCGGAGGATGGACGAAATTCCTCCTGTCTCTCACGGTCCTGACAGGCCACTAAAGAATAGGTAGGTATGTCAGGAGCTGGTCCACAACATTGCTACACTCTTTGTGCTGTGTCGGGGTCAAGGATATGCTGGTTATTTTTATATCGTTACGAGAGCCTCACCTAAATTCTTGAAGAATATTGGTTGGATGATAAAGTAAAGCTATTAATGTGCCCTTCTGTGGCACATAATGTGGAATACAGTAAATTTATATCTGCAGTATAAATTTGTATTTATACGCCTTTCACCGAAATCTGATGATTAAACAGAACTTAATATCTATTGTTGACTTGCTCAAACGGAAAGCCGTTATCATTTTTTTTTTGTCATGAATTTTATAGAAGAAAGTGGAATCTCTGTCACTTTGGTGATGAGCCTGCTGCCTGATCTGACAGGTGTGGTGCTTCACCTTTGACCTGAACATAACTAGAAAAAAAAAGGGATGCCTTGTCTAGTCTGGTAAGAAGATCGAGTGGCACCACTTCAGTGGTACAGTGCAACAAACTATCAAGTAGAACAGAGGGAGTAAGGGGGGGGGGGGGAGAAGGTGAATAAATGAGACAATGAGACTTGCTGGTTAAAAATTTCGATATCATAACATTGAAAAACTCGCTTTGACATGGTTGTTAGAGATTATTATTATTATTGTTATTATTATCATTTGTTAACCTAATCATGGGATGGTCAGAAATGCTTGGGCAGTAAAGAGAATATGGATGGACATGCTTGTTGTTAAATCGTGTAAACTGATGCGCCCTGGTACTGATCTTATTAGCTATCACTTGACACAAGTTTGGATTCATTCATTCATTTTCGACATTCCATTCCCTTTGTTTTGAGGGTTTGTTTGAGTGGAGAGAAAACTGTTTAGAAAATAAAAGTGAAATATTTTGTAAACCGACAAAAAACTCCCCTGCTCTTATTTCAGTAATTGTGTTGCTTCTCCTTTACTCGCTCCAATTTAAAAAAAAATCATTTCTGGTGTTTTAATATTATATACCTCATTGGACATAGTCACAGTCTTCGCCTTTCCTGTCCATCTTCAATAATCACCTTCATTAACCTTCCATAACCTATTACATATTACCCGATTTCTGGTACCTCGTCTCTGTTCTTTCTCGACGCCATGATGGCATTTACTGAGGCAACGGAATGCAGGAAAATCCGTCAGTCCATTCCCAATCTTCAGCATGTCAGTGTCGGTATATAACGATTTCTGTCAGCACATTTTCAACAATTATTAATAATTAGTAAAGGTAAAGAGCTCTGCCACGCAGAAACTCGTATCGCTGGACTCATATCGGGTCAGGTGGAACCTGTACGATCGCCTGAGGCAATCACGAAAGCCAAGGCAGTAAATCGCTAATCGAGATGGAAGGCTCACTGAAATAATTCTATGGGTTGGGATATCTCTGATGGGAAAAACACTTAATCTGGTGAAACACCATCCCACGCTGAGTCAAGATTTAACTATCAAGTGATGTGTAAAACCACTTAAAGATGGCAAAGAGTGGCAGATATGCTTGCCCTGTCATTTGAAGCACTTAAAAAGTGTAATGTATACTTAACTTCCTCGCCTCATCATCACCTGCTTCCTCCAGTTTTCTGTCTGTCTTCGTTTTGCCTAGTTTAATTTATTTCCTTCGTTTGCCCTCCTGTGCATCATTCTACTGTTCCTGTTGTTTTCTATCAACTTTCTTCAAAATTTTCTTCACCTACCGGCTGTTTTTGTTATTGGCTTCATCTTCATGGTCGTCATGAACATCATCACGTATGTCGACGTCACCATTATCACCACCATTGTCTGCTGGACCGTCTAAAGCCAGAAACGTCTATTTTTACAAGACAATTTTTTCCACCACAACGGTAACAACATATAGCTACACAACAAGCCAGTATGCTTGTGCAGTGTCGGATTTCCGTTGTATAGGTTGAACGGACATGACGCCACTCGCTTACTTTGTTTACTTCCTCCATTGTTCTTGTACATGCTATTCACAGTACCTGCCATTTGTGCTATATTTGGTTGCCGACATCGAACGACGGACAAAAGCAAACGCTTTTTTTTTCTATACCTAGGATTCGTATACATGAAAGGGGGGGGGGGGTAGCAGGAGAAGTGTGTGAGAAAAGAAGACGATTGTAAATCAAGGCCATAAACAGAAAAGGCATTTCCAGCTCCACAGTTCAGAAAAATCCACGTACTTTGAACTGATCAAATGTGGTCACTGCATTCGGCACTAAAGAATGACAAATGTTAGGACATGCGATGTTTGGTAGCTCGGTCGGTTGTTAGCCGGCCATCTGTCCTTTGACAGCTTGTACAGCTCAACGCCTTTATGCTTGGTAATGCTTGATTCTGTTGTTTTTTTCCTTTTTTTTTTTTGCGACGGGATGCAGCGAGTCACCACTATAGGTCGCCATGTTCCTTGATCTTAGAGTGCGTGTAAAATGGCTGCCAGGTCAGAGCTCAATTCTAAACGTGTTCAACCTTTCGGGAAAACTTGCTGTGTATATTTGCTGTGAAGTCAATGAATTCCGTTTCAGTTCCAGTTCAAGTTCTGCTTGAATGCGCAGCTAGTGACTTTTCGGATATCTAATGAATTTGGAAACATCCTAATCTTTGAGGCTCAGGACTGGTGGTTATCTGAGATCTTATCATTGACGATGTTTACCTTTTTGTACTTTTTCTTAGGTATTCAGAGATGCAGTAGCAACCTGAGAGGGAGGAGGAGGAGGAGGAGGAGAAAGTTATTCTGACAGTGAACGATTGAGTTCAGGAGCTCGTAATCATGCCAGGCTACTTATCTAGCTCTGGCCAGTACCTTGTGTGGCTGAAGAGAATAATAAATAGCACCCTTCGCCATATCCGTGCCATCTGTAAATGTGAATTTAATGTGAAACTTACAGTCTCACGCATGTTACAAGTGTCAGCCATTGGTGTCCACAAATCCCTAACAACTCACTCACTCACTGTCTGTCCCACCGGTCTCATCATTCTATCTAGAAAGGTTGCTACTGATACGCTTCACCAGCTGGCATCTTGACGTCATGATTTATTGACCACAACCAGAGTGCCCAGAGTGCCTACTACTGTACTAGAATTCATGTGCATGTACTGTCCACAGTCTATTATTGTGTATCAGGTCTGTCCAATTTTTGTCTGTCCTTTCATAATTCGCCCAGCCAGGGATTTGGTGGAAGAGGGTGCTACCGCCATCAGAATTCATTAGGGGGGCGGGATATGTTTTCTTTCAGTTCGGGTTTTGCGGTGCGTCAGCATGCTAACCGTCACTTTGCGACCTTCACGGTCCATCCGAGCATCTTATTTGTTTCGTATTCGGAGCTACTAAATTTCATAAATAGAATTAAATAGTTTCGTTAATTTTTTTTATTCTCAAAAGTTATAGGGATCTGAAAAGTGTTTTGCAGATGGGTGCAAAACGTTTTTAAATCAAGTTGTAGATCTTAGCCTCTTTCAGAAAGGACAAGACGCGCTGTGGGTCTACATTGAAAAATAAATCTTTCATGGATCCGCCGGCATGGTACCTTCTTCGGATGTGCATGAAATCTACATAATTTTATTCAGTCAAAATATGTTTTATTGATGGTTAGCAGTTGCATGCTACACATTCGGGGGTATCTTCCTCCCTGAGTCAAAAACGGTGTGTGAGATAGTTATGGTCTGCCAGAAGTAATTTGGGAGCCCCTTTCGTCAGATATTACCATGGGTAAAATTCTTCCCACCACCATGAGTATCTTGTTGAGAATGGGTGAGTTTGTGTCTAAGTCTTTACTGTAACAGTGATCCCCAGACATAAACAGGTGAAATTTAACAGATAAGCTAATGAAAAAAAAAGTGTATCTGACTCTAGAAGGAACACTTCTGTGTGACTTTCAAAGTGCTTCCGGATAAAACATTTTTATTTTAATTGTTCTTCTGCCGCTGATAAGATCTCCGCTTCAGTGTCAAATCGGCGACTTTAGATGTGCTAATTGAGATGCAGGAACATTTAAACATCTGAAAGAGCCCACTGAGACAAATCAAGAGATAGGGCAGAATTTTCATGTTTAAACTACTATTATGTCTGAAGTGTGACCACAGTTGTGTAGCAAGATGAGGAATGGCCCATTTCTCTGTCTATCTGTCTGCTTGTCTCTTTTTCTTACTCTCTCTGCCTGTCTGTCGGTCTCTGTCTGTCTGTCTGTCTGTCTCTCTCTCTCTCTCCCTTGCCACAAACGTTTCCAACTTATCAAGCTGGCTTAACGTTGTCCGTCCATGCCATGATAAACGGTGATGATTATACCTGTGGCTGCCAAAGAAACGAGAACATCACGTTATCTGCTGATTGCTGAAGTTTTAATGCAAGCTGGGGGTGGGGGGTGGGGTGGGAAGGGGAGGTGGGTCTGGAGTTTTGAGTTTGAGTTTCACTTTGGGTTTTGCGACACGTCGGCACGACAACGGCCACTTTGCGCCGTTCACAGTTTATTAGGGTGCACGTTCTTTATAATTTATGTTTTGTAATCAGGGCTTTTAAGTTTAACAAAAGAATTTAATATTTCTGTATCATTTTATCACACTGGTAAAGTTCTCAAAAGTTGTTTTGTACCGAACTGAAAATATGAATGAGTATAAAAGTTTTTCAATCAAATTGTAGATGGTAGCCTCTCTCAGAAAGGACAGGAAGCGTTGCGGGTCCACGTTAGAAAATAATTCTTTCATGGATCTACAGGCACAGTGCCCTTCTACCGATATACATGAAGTCTACACATTCAGTTAATACGTGTTTTATTGATAGTTGGCAATTGCATGTCACACATTCCGGGGGATCTTCCCCCTAAGTAAAAAACGGTGTGTGAGGTGGGTATAACCCAGTCGGAGTCTGCTAAGGACGATTTAATCTCTCCGAATTTGTTGAGAGGCATGAGTCCATAGTCCAAGTTAACCTTGGATATAGTATAGTTTATTTAATGATTGTTTATCCCATCTTTCCTGCTATCTGGATTTAATGAAATTATTAATAGCGGGTTTAAAGTCAGTATGTGATATTTTTATGTGTTTTGGCGGACGCTTCAATGTTTCTGGAGTCTTCCAGTGCAAATCTCGATCCAGGATCGAAAGGGCAAATCCAAGTCACGTTGATAGACACCAAAGTTTAATGATTCACTATGTTGTCTGTTCATTTGAGTTTCTGTTTTGAATCCATGATAGTTAGAGTGCCGATTTATAAAACTAACAGGCCTTTAGTGCTAGCCCATTTACGGTAGATCCTCTCATTTGTTTGCACTAATCTGGTCTCATACGCCGGTCTCTAATGGAAACGTTCATATGGCCAGTCACAACCTATGAAAGTATCCAGCATGGGTAATAAACATTAGGTGCCTAACCCGTTCTATCACTGTCGGCTGTGATAAATATTCTACATCGAGTGAAAAAAAAAAAAGGTTCCCACCAGACACCAGCGCGCTAATACAAGCCACTTCGGACCCATGTGTAGCGTTTCTTGGTGGCTCTCTCTACGGGTCTCACGAATACAGTAAAAGTCTTAAATTGGACAACAGTATAATAAATAAATTGCAACATTTTGAGATATTAAATGACTTGACGCATCTCTTTCTTCTTTATTGTTTTTTTTCTGCTATGGTCATCCTTCGATCATCAAGAGCTGGCACGAAAATTATTTATCATACGATATTTTTGTAAAGCCAGCGTCAACATAAACGGTATCTGGGTTAATACTTTACAAGACAACCCTTTCCAGTTTCCATCAGTATGCTTGCGTTTTATTTGCGCTCACTTGTCACAGCAATCATAACCTGTAGACTGGCTGAAACTAGTGCCAGTGCGCGACACGGTCACGAAAACCACACCGTTATAACGGAACTGTATTAATTTGGCACAGAGAGGTCAAACTGAAAGCCAATAAGTGAAGTATAATAATTCTCACGAGAGGCAAATAAGCCGTGGTCGACTGCCTAAAGCCGGTGGCCGGAACTTAGAGTAGAGAGCAGCGAGGTGGGCATGTTTACAATCAGCGGTGGAAGACAGGTAAACAAGTCTGCAGAATCCCAATCCCCAGTTCTCTGTGCTTCCCTATGTCTGGCAAAATTCGGGCTGTGACAATCCTTCTTCGATTTGGAATGAACTTACTCCACTGCCTATCAGGTTTGAAATTGGTATGGTTGTAATTGTCCCGACTTAGACCTGCCGTTTTTTTCCTCAGCCGTATTCTCTGCAGCAGAATTTCGCCGCACCGTTTAATTCAGTGTGCTTTTACGTACTAGTCTGTTATTGTTATAAATTTTATGCTGCTTGGCATATTCTGGGAGATCTTCCACAAAAGGGAATTACATTTTCAGGGACAGACACCAGTTTTCAATTTGCGGTACTCCTCCCTCCCCCCCCCCCCCCTGCTCATGCATCCCGAAACAATATTTAGGCAGTAAAAATATTCTGGGGAATTATTGAAATTACCAAAAGTAATGGGAAAAGATAGGAAAGGGGCGGGGGGGGGGGGCGAACACCAGAATAAAAAGCGAGGAAACGTGTCATGGATTTGTGGCGGGGGTCTTCAAAACTAGGAGGAGGCGCATGTGTTCTTCTGTTGAAGCATCAGAATCTTTATTAAAATCAGGCAAAGGATTTGTCTTGGTCATGCAGACATGGAGAAAAAGAGCAACAGCAACAACAACAATACAATACAAAGGGCAATTGGCATGAATGCATGTACACACATACATTCTCTCTCTCTCTTTGCTCTCCGTTTCTCTCCCTCCTTCTCTGTCTGTCTTTCTCTCACTCCCTCGGGATACCTCTTTCTCTTTCTGTTTGTCTGCCTGTCACTTTTTTCTCTCTTTTCTCCTGTCTCACTTCCTGGGGATTCCTCTTTCTCCTTCTGTCTCTCCCATTCTTCCTTTTTCTCTCCTACTCTCTTTTTTCTCTCCTTCCCTCCCTCTGCCGCCTCCCGTCTCTCTCATGCCCGAATTAGACAGGATAAGCCAAGCTGTGCTGAGGAGCGCTGACGGAAATGGTTACAAGTAAAACACAGTGACTGTTTACAATGGAGGCTTATTGTCTTAATAAAGCCGCCACGAGGACACGCGAAGGATGTAGTAGGTCAACGTGTATGAGACAGGGCACGGCCTTAAGGTGGATTGACGGGAAATGAACATACCGCGCTTTCCTCTTTTCCTGGAATAGATCGCTTTGTGAGATTGAAACAAACTACAGCAGAATCTCGATATATTTCGTATAGGCAAAATGGATGCTTAGAGTGAACGTTCGTCTCTGTCACCTCAAGCTGAAGTAGAGGACACTGATGAAGGATCAGAAGACCTAAACATCTCTCTGATTAGATCTGTCAGAGAAAAATCTTTTTTGTACACACACACACACAAAATGAAAATAAAAGGTATAGTGATCGAAACCTGACAGAGAGAACATGGACACAAATAGCATCGGAACTTGGACTGACAAAAGATGGTAAAAATAATACGTTTAATTATATTATTAGCCCCGGAGGAATTCCTAAGCGGCACGCAATTTCTCATATTTACTCGAAATGAACAATTTTTCAATTGAATTTCCCTTCATTTAGTCTCTTACATGCTTTGTATTCATTTACAAAGAGAAATTATGGGATATTTTGTTCATCATTATTTTCACATCTTATTGTAGATAGAAACTGAAGCTGGCATGCCGGTTTGGAATTCCTTCCATTAGCCCATCTACATCAAAATCATCATCATCAGCATTATTAGCATCATCAGCATCATCACCATCACCATTATCATCATCATCATCATCATCATCATCATCATCATCATCATCATCACCATCATCACTCTCTCTCTATCTCTTCATATCTTTTATCTCTCCTCCCTCTCTCTCTCCCCTCTGCCCCCTTTTTCATCATCATTCTTTATATTTTCAAAGAGCGTATGTTACCCGCCAACTTGTTGCCTGTTCAAATAAATTGGAGGAACCCACATCCTCCTTGTTTTCCGATTTCTTTTGCTCTCCCGTCGTTTTTTTTCCACAACCACAACACAACAGGATCCATTGCTAGAATGGTAGATCTAGCCTATGTCCACTGCATGGCTTGTGCGGAAATGAACATGATCATTTCCACTCAAGCCGTACCGTGCTGGGGTTATGATGTCAAATTATTCAATTACACACCACAAGCCGTCGAACCGCAGGACAGAGGGACAGCATATACCGGTACATACCGCCCAAAGAGAGACTGTACGGTTAGGCTCGGGTAAACACGGCTTGGCTTAAGCTAGGTTTCCATGTGTACGTAATGCGTAATGCGCAATGTGTGATACGTATTGCCCTTTTCCATGTGTGCGTGTATGTTCGAATACGCACAACGCATCACGCATCACGCACACATGGATACACTTTAGTTAAATTTCCATGTAAACGTTGTTTATGCATCACGCATCACGCATTGCGCATTACGCATTACGTACACGTGGAAACCTACCTTTATCCTGTCTGACTGGGCACTCACACTTTCGAACTTAACGAACTCTGTTTGGCAAATGAATACTGTTTCATCTCAAATGAGGGGAATGCTGAGCCTACTATAGCTCGTGCGCATACTGCAAAATGAAAAGCAACTTTTATTTTTATTGCCTGTGTGGCATGCCAGGTTGATCCTCATTCCAGCATGAACGGTGGGGGGAGGTGGAGGGGGGATGGGGGGTGGGAGGGGCGAGACATTCTGGCAAATACTCAGTAGTACAGCCCCCCCCCCCCTTCATGCTGTAACGTTGCTACTATCCACTATAGATAACAAAAGGCAAAATGGAAGCTAAATGAGATTTTGTCCGATATTTCTGCACACAACTATTCTCTACCTCCTCCGTTATTCATACACCACCCACCCCCATTCACCGGAAATCAAATGCCAAAAAAAAAAAAAAAAAGCCTAGGATTGTCCATGATGTAATCTGCGGAGAAATGATGATTTTCAATATGAAAATAACCCCTCGGGTTGAACTGCGTGTTCGGTGTTTATTTCCCTTTGGGAAGGGGGGGGGGGCGGGGGGCGGTGGGTGCAAATCTTTAGCAAAATTTGCGCTCAGCAAGTTCTGTTCACATATAATTATGTATACTTATTAACTAAACCTAATTGTGACTTCATCACCATCTGATTTGCCTGTTTTCAGTTGCATGAAATTGGTGGAAGAATATCAATCCTCCCATCTATATATCAAATGACTTGTGATCCATTTCGGAATAATTGTTACCTGGTGTGGCTTTCAAAACGAAATGATATAGCTAACAAATGACGATTGACAATGATTGTTCTTTTTCAGACCTGGCTGGACAGATTTATTTGAAAAAAAAAAAAAAGGCTATCGACAGTGTCGACGCTTCGGTCTGTATAACGACATTGACGGCCAGTCACACATTTGTGATTATTCCATTAAAATAAATATCAATTAGTTGATGAATAAATTAAGATCCACAGCTTTTGAAAATCAATGAATTCATTATTTAAATACACTATATGCAAAAATAAAAACTTGGCGTTATTACCATGTTTGTTTAGATTACCTTGTGGTAGAATTAAGAATATCGTGGTGCCGCGGAATGGCTAAGTCTGCAGAGGTCATTTTCCGAGTACAATGTACACGTGGGTGGTCGAATTCTCTACGAGGACCATCCTTCGTAAGTCCGTGCACTGTCTATTCATACCGTAAAATTTATGGACAGCACTGGCTATTGGGGGGGTGAGTCCAGCGTTTAAGACTAATGCTCATCAGAAAGTAGAATCAGAGCTCTCCCTACTTCCATCCCGATAGGATGAAGTTTGAATTTAAAACCAACGTATAGTTAGTAGATTGGTTAATTGTTGCCAGCAAAGTTACATCAAGTGAAATCAACGTTTAGTTGATTAAGTTATTAAAGTAAAACCAACATGTAGTTGAGAAGTGTGTGGCTGGTAAAGTGTACTTTAGAATAAAACCAACGTGTAGTTGGGAAGTGTTTGATTGCGATCAACGTGTAGTTGACTCAATAGATTGAATCAGCGAGTAGCTGGTGAAATAACCCGTTTGATTGTTCGTCATACAAGGTGAGTGCGGATTTTTCTTATACAGAATTATTCTGTTTGATTAATAATGATAACGGGATGAAAACCCTTACCCAATGTCCATAAGACAGAATTTCATACTTTTCCACAGTTGCATTTCATACTGATTTAAGTTTTAACTATGAGTTAAAGAATCCTCATAAGGAATACGTCATTATGTATGAATTGCAGATGCAAAGGCAGAATATTGTCAAAACTTGAAAAATAATGGTTCTTATTGTTATGATGTTTCTGTTTATACTTTGGGGTGTGTGCCCTGTATTTTATAATCATCGTGCTAACTGCATGCCTGTAACTGTTGTGGGGTTGATTAAAGTATTTCATTGCCTAAAAACAATTCATGTTTTAACTCTGATCTTGTTTACCACTTAACTTTAACCCCTGAAAAGCTAACAGTATGAACAGGTTCCTAACTGGAAATCTAACCACAGTCGATTCTGACTTCCAGATCACTGAGCGGTTACCATGAGATTTACCTGGATATTTTACTCGGAGTTTGTCCTGTTCAGAACAACAACGAAATAGCCTTGAACTTTCGAAGATATAATTACACTTCCTTTGATAGTAATAGCCGAGCGGAGGAACGGAACAGTCTGTGTATTTATCAAGTGATATTTTAGAGCCTGTGACCTGCAGATTGGAAATTTCCCTCATTATTAGGACTGGAAGACAAATGTGAACTTTGTCTTTGATGTAATGTTCAATACGACTAAAGAAAAATCATTGTTTAGTTCTCCAGTGTTTTAGAATGTGTGATTCCTGTTTTACGAAAGGTAAAAGGAAATCCTGTTTAAGTTGATATTTGTATTTTCGGATCACAGCTGATACTGCATTTTAAGGTTCACGAAATATCATAAAAACCACAGAAAAACTGTGGGGTCGCAGCAGGGCTATAAGCAAAGTCAAAATTGAGCAAAAAGAAAAGGTTGTATGTTGCGAAGCCCCGCGTGTTTTTTTGTTGTTTTTTTTCACTTGACAAAGGCGAAAGCCGAAAATTTATGCATTTTCTGTCTTCTCTTTAGTTTGCTTTGTACTGTTTGGGTTTTATTTCTCACGCGGGGCTTCGCAACATACAACCTTTTCTTTTTGCTCAATTTTGACTTTGCATTTTAAAGTATTCTTTTTAAGGTGTACTAAGTAAGGATATTTTGAAGTACTGATTTGCATATTATTCACTGTATCTTTTACGGTCGGTCGTATCTAATCTGTTTATTCGTTTGTTCTTCTTATCTTCCTTTCTTGCTGTTTGATGTTTTATGTATAAATCATGTAACATTCATATTTAGGCATTATTCTTAGTAGCATAATATCCTAGTATTAAACTTAATCATTGATTTATACTACATCTTGGGTTTTGTCTTGGTGTTTTGGCAGAGCAAGCGTGAGATTCCCTGATATTCTGTAAGGGGTCACAAAACTCGGCGAGCAATACCTTTGCTTGCTCCCGATTTTGTGACGAGGTTTCCATCCTTCTTTTTAAGGCGTTACAAAACTCCGTGAGCAATACCTTTGTTTGCTCCTGACTTTGTGACACACGGCTTTACTGTAGAGGAATGTAATCGAGTGTGAGTGGAAGCGGCTGTCAACCATTATCAAAGTACTACACGCCCGCTCGTTGCTACTCGTTTGATGCCTTTGAGTCGCCATTCGACAATGGCTTGAAAATAAATAAAAATGCCAGTTCTAAAATTGGCTGCCAACTCTCGGTCAATTCACAGGCATCAACATGATTCTCATATTTGGGTTAGATCTCTATTAGCGAACAAGATGAACAATGTATACGTCAAATTCGCCCTTTACATGCTATAGTATTTAGGATGGGTAAACGTGAAGAGATGCAGAAATGACAGGATCGGGGGACAGCCTTGTATGGGGGACTTTGCACCAACATGCAATTAACGTATACTAATTTGTCCCCTCGTGTCAGATTGTCCATGGTAGACAAGCTGCATAAGAGGGAGCACTATGTTATCTTGTCCGGGAGGACACTCTAGCATAAAATGTTTAGTTGTTTGGGGTCATGCCATCATGTCACACGAGACACAAGATACAGGGCACACCTCAGCATGGGACACCTCAGCATGGGACACCTCAGCATGGGACGCCTCAGCATGGGACGCCTCAGCATGGGACGACTCGGCATGGCACAACTCTACAAGGCATATCTCAGAATAGGACACCTCAGCATGGGACACGGCTAACTTAATAGCTTACTCGGACTGGGTAACGAAACATTCACAAGTGCACGCCAGGCCTTACAGTGCCACTGTAACTAAAAACAACAACAACAACACATTTAGCCAGAGCAATTGAAGTTATATAGCCATAAACTAAATTACGACAACCCAGGCCGCCATATATTGAACACAACTGATCATTCGCGATTCGGTCTTGTACACGCCATTGTTTATGTGTCCCACGCATTGGCCACTGTGTGGCAGTGCCAAACTGTAAATGCAAAATCCCATCTTATCGTACCTTGTATTTTTGATAGAATATAATGACGTACCCGCGCTGCACTAACCGGCTCACATAATCCTTCATGGGCTATTTTTGCTACCACGGCAAGTCACGGAGAACGTCCGGTATGCTGTGTTCACATCCAGGTCCAAAAAAAAAGGGGGGGGGGGTGAGAGGGCGCCATTTTCTTTGATCAGAGTTTGAACAAGCTTGGTGTTCTGTGATCGGCAGGTTAATTGAATTTCATAGAACTAACACAAGCGGAGATTTGGACTATTCTTATGAAGTACCGGACTTTCTGATTCAAGGCGAACAGAGAGCAGATAATAGCAGATTATGCCCTTGTCACATCGTTCGATTTGCTTTACTCATTTACACCTAAAAGTACCTAGATCAAGGTTTGCTGGCAGACCTCCACCTGGGACACAGAGCTTGCACACTGACTACCCATACTTCCGCCCCCCTCCCCTTCTCCTCCAAAATAGAAAAGCCGCTTTTCATAGACCATGAGAATAGGTAGCGGGAAGTTTCGATTTTGATACAATCATGTGGATGCCTGAGTAGTTTACTTTAAAGACAGACTGTTCGACTCTGCAGCGCAAATGCGAATCTGTTAATAACTATATGAGTGTAACCAGTATAGCATCTGCTTGCCGGTGACGACACTGTCACTGTATTATCGAGTCTTTTTTTTTCCTCTTTGAAAGCTACCCATACCCTCTCCATTTAACACATTTGTCCATTTTGTTTCTTCTGTTTGAGTTTGAATTTAGGTTTTACGGCGCGTCAGCACGATAACGGCCACTTTGCGCCCTTCACGGTATAATTTGAATATACTCGAGACACAATATATCGAGACGATTCAATTCGCCAAATTCCGTCCGTCGTCTTGTGCACGTATCATCCACGTCAACAAAGCAACAAATCGCACCACACCCCTTCATAATTGAACGAAAAAGACTAGTACCACAGAGCTCTGTGAGAAGTACTCGCAGTGTTTATACGCGCACAAGTTGTAGACATAATATAGTGAAAGAAGGAATGGTCCGTCTCAGTATTCTCTGTCTTATGATACAGTTTCTATATTTATGTTTGTGTTCAGAACTGTTAAGTTTAACATAGAATTAAATACATTCATATGATTTTAAAACATGGTAAAATTCTAATGGAATAGTCAGCACAGGAGGCAGAATGATCACAAACCTACGCTTTGCTGATGACATTCACGGCCTTGCAGGAGAAGAACAGGAACTTGTTAATCTGGTAGATCAACTCGACAAGACGTCTGCAGCCTACGGCATGGACATCAATGCCGAAAAACGAAAGTTATGACCAACAGCAGGAATAATATCACCGCCGACATACATGTAAACAATCAGAAGCTTGAGAACGTCCGCAGCTTCAAGTATCTGGGAGCCATAGTGACAGACGAAGGTTCCAGGCCGGAAATACTCTCCAGGATAGCCCAGACTACTTTCACAATGACCGGGCTCAAAACTATCTGGAACAACAGGAATATCGCCATCAGATCAAAGATTCGACTCATGCGCTCCGTGGTCATGTCAATATTCCTATGTGAATCCTGGACCCTAACTGCTTACCTTAAGAGAAGAATCAAAGCTGTGGAGATGAGATGCTTTCGAAGACTTCTGGGTATCTCATACAGAGACCATGTCACAAATGACGAAGTCAAAAGACGAATCAAAAGCGAAACTGGCCATACGACACTGGTCAGAAAAATTGATGTGGACACGTCACCCGTTCAACAGGCCTTGCCGAGACCATCTTGCGGGGCACAGTCCAGGGAGGAAGAAGATGAGGCAGACAAAAGAAGAAATGGGAAGACATCAGAGAATGGATGGGCATGGAACTCAGAGAGACGCTCAGAAAAGCTGAAAACCGAGAGGAATGGAGAGGGATTGTTGCAAAGACATCAGAGGTACCCCGACGGACGTCTAGTCTAAGGGATTCGTGATTGTGATCGTGAAAATTCTAAAAAAAAAAAAAAAGTTGTTTTGTACTATCTGAAAAGTTTTGTACGTGAGTATAAGAGTTTTTAAATCAAGTTGTAGATGTTAGCCCCTCTCAGAAAGGATCTGCTGCCTTCTTCGGATATACATGAAGTGTACACATTCAATTTTATTGATTATTGGCAATTGCATGCCACACAATAGGGGGGATCTTCGCCCCTAACTAAAAAACGGCGTGTATGACCCAGTCGGAGTCTATTGAGGACAATTTCATCTCTCCGATTTTGTTGAGAGGCATGAATCCACAGTCCATGTTTATTTGATGTTTGTTCATCCCATCTTTCCTGCCATCTCGATTTAATGAAATTATGAATAGCTGGTTTAAAGTCAGTGTGTGGTATTTTTAGGTATAGTGGTGGACGTTTCAGTGTTTCTTTGGCCAGCGTGTCTGCTGTTTCATTACCCTTAGTGCCAATGAATGAAGCATCCTGTGGCCGTATGTATGAACTGTGCGTAACTGGTTACACTGTAGTGTAGGCCTTACACGTCGGTGCAAAACGCTACCCGGCATGCATGAACTTTGCGCAGGCCTACACCCACGTCCAAACGGTTCGTAACTTTACACTTTCACCGAGGACGACTAAATCAACTATGCAATTCTTAGCAAGCTTGGGAAAAGGCGTCCGGTAGAGAGAAAGAAAGGAGGTAACTACATGTAATATTTTATTCCAGCACACGACTTCACGGCCAAGGAAAAAAAATTCTACTCACCCTCTATCTCTTGGTTTGTTTTGATCGGCGTTGTTTTCTCATGGTTTTGATTGGCCGATACAAATTTTGTGCATGCGCAATGTCAATTTTTGTTACAGCGGTAAGCGGCAATTGATATGTAGGTAGAGGTAGGTATAATTAATTCATTCATACCGACTAAATCTGAGTTCACACTTAGGTGGCCGTATGCACTACTAAGCCTGCACCATGGTGCAACACGGGCGGATTTACACCAAGTTCATGCCTACAGCCACTGGTCGGGGATCGGATGTAAGATATAAGGCTAAGCCGATTGCATGAATTTCGGTGGTAAAGACAGACGCGTTGAGGTTGAGACTTAGGCATTTGCTTTTGCCATCTGCATTTGAGAATAAAAAATAATCAAAATGTGAAGGTTCATGAATCAACCCAGCCTGTCATAGTTTGATTGAGTGGTTTGCCGAAATACTTTTAAAACAAGCAGATTGAACCGTCCCATGGGCATAATTATGCAACCAGTGGCAGTCTGGCTTTGCGCCAGTTTTGTCTCTGGGAAAGATGTAACCGAGGTTAGAATGTTGATCTCATTTTTCCCTCATACCTGTACAATCATAGAGGGCAACCTGGACAAGTTTTCATTATCCCTATGAACATCGGTTTACTAGGGATGGATGGATGTTCGTCATCTATGGAAAGTGTGACCGCCGCAATCGAGAGATAAAGTTAGAAAATCACTGTTTGAGTCCTTATATCGGCAGGCCACAAATTATATGGTCAGATCATGAAAGTAAGCACAGTCGGGGCCATTGTCGTAAGCACAGATAATGAACGTGAGCATAGAGAGTGAAAGAAAGCATAGTCGTAGCATGAGAGTAAGCATAATGAGGGAATGAAAGTAAATACTCAGAGCATGAAACTAAGAATAGCCAGAACATTAGAGCATGAAAATAAGCTATGTTTTTTCCCAAGCATGTTAAATGTGAGTATCTGCGTCGTTTTTTAAGGTAAGCGATCATTTTTGTATTTCTCCTTAACCTCTGGAGGGTGCCAGTTTCACACTTTTCTGAAATGCAGGAATACAGACTTCCCTAGAAAAAGTTTTTGAAATATTTATGATATTGAAAAATCGAAAGTTGTGTAACTGAAAATTTTGTTGTGGCCCGCAAATTTAATGTGGCCTCACATTTCACTGAGTTTGTCTGAGCATTTTAAGTTCTCTGTACCTATTGTGCCTGAATACACACCACATTGGGAAACTATTTTTTTTTTTCTAAATTTTTGTGGGCTCTCGGTTTCGGCTTGGTTTCATCCTTGTCTGTCTTGTAAACACTCCCTCCCCAGTCACATCCCAGAGCTGTTTTGAACATTTTAACCATTACATGTTTACATTTTCGCACCTGGGTTGATCCACTTTCGTTCAACTCACAAATGAACCTGGGGGAAATCCTGGGTTGGGCGAGGGATTTTAACACTTAAACTCTTACAGAAGACTTAAGAGCATGCAAATCCATAGACTATTGTACCAGAGTATAAAGGGAGGTTGTATATGCATAGAAAATAACACGCAATAGGCCTACTGATTGTTTCGCGTCCAGAGGCAGTTTCAACGTCAAGTTATTTCAGAAATGCAATATCTAATATACACAGTGAGTGCCTCCATAAACTAAAGCACATGAAAAGGGCAGGTGACGGAAAGAAATAAGAGAGGGAGAGATATTTCATCCGTCGCTGTCCCATATTATTCTGAAAATACTCTAGATCTAGCTTCGATGTGATGGTCAGTTAATTAATGAAACATTTTTGGTTTTATTTACCACATTTAAAAGAAAAACAAACGGCTAGAGGTATCATACAGCGATTTAAGTTACTATTACAAGAAAAGCGGCTTCTGCCAAGGTTTATGGTGGGGGCTGAACAATGAAAAAAAATTCAGCATTTTCTCTATTCGGCTTTGTAAGATAGGCTAACTGGTATGCTCGAAGCCAGCGGATGCAAATCGTCCCAGCTATTCCATCTTATCGCAACTTGTATCTTCGCTACATTCACAGTCGACAAGCGTCGCGCGCAGTCGTTTTAGGAAGAGAAAATGCTGATTAATTATAGACGCAGTGGAAAATCATCAATTGATCTTATAAAAATATCTTGTTATTCTCCCCAGTTTGAGGTCTACCTCTGGTCAGCTCAGCAAAGCGGAAGGCTGGGATAAAGACAAATTCAAAGAGGAAGCTGGTCAAACCTTCAACCTGGTCTTCCACAAGTACAATCCTCGAGTTCGTCCACCTCAAGCATACATCACCATCAATGTTTCCATCACATTACGCCATATCCGCCATCTTGACGTTCGGAAACAGGAACTACAGACTGTTTTGGACATTGAGATGGTATGTCTATGAGAGACTGTTTAATTAAGTTATCATTAAAACCTCAGTACTATTGGTGATTTCTTGTTTCTACTTTTCAAGGACAGAATTGTAATTATATGTTAATACTGAATCATGAGCCCAACAATAAAATGAAAGCAAACTAAGATAAGACACTCTCCTTGATTCATCCTCAAGCTCCATGAATTGTACCAACATTGATGGCTGCGAAAATGCCAATGTCCCATCAGTCAAGGCTAGGAACCTTGGAGTTCTTTTCTGAAATACATCATTTCATGGGACACCAGATCCAAAAAAATGTTCGCATTTTATTTTTAAACTCAGAGGAATTTCAGCGATAAGAAGCAGTACTTGTACCCAAATTGGCTGTGGAACATTGCACAATGGTGTAACTCTAAATGAACCAAGTTCAAAAGGTGCCCTCTAATAAACCCTTGTTTTTGGGGTGGGAAAAAACTAAATTCCAACAGCAGCATAAGCACCAAACTTTAACCTGTACCATTCAAAATGATAATCTGATACTTCATGATAAATTAGAGCCCTATGACGAACACAGAATGAGAATTTTGCTATTTTGGTTTTGGAGATATGAGTAAGAACGGCAGTGCACTTTCAGTCTAGTGTTGAGTGGGTTGTTTCAACACAGAAGTAAAAGGGAAAGACGTTCCTTACAAAATTCCGACCAAGTCCATATAGGGAGATTAGAAGTAATGAATCCATTTCCATGTTGTTGTTTTTTTTAATAAACATGCAAGTTTGATGACATAAATAAAACATGCTGCTTGACCCAAAGTGCGACCAACGAGTCATTACTTGTAAAGTGGTGCCATTCACTTCTTTTCGTTAGTCATTACTTTTACATGAGCTTCATGCACATGAACCTGAAAGACCCCTTTATAGAATGTTTGAACCTTTGTCTGTACAGTTTCGTGCTCGACTTCACTCTAAAATGCGAAAACCGTTGTTGTCAGATTGCGTTTTGTTTGTTTGTGTTTGTGTGTGTGTATGTATTTAGCCACTTTTTACAATAGAAAGCAACTGCATTAAATCAGCGCCATCACTGTTCACGAATCACGACATATTGAAAAACTGCACATAACAGCAGTCTGTCTTTTTATATTGAATTGATATCTAACCTTTTTTTTTTTTTTTTGAACGCTAGCGTTGTATCTTAAACATGTACTTAGCTTGGATACTGCTGCTGCTAAGTCAAATATGGCAAAAAGACCCCCCTAAGATTTTCTGTGGTTTTTATAATAATCTTGCTGCTGTCTCTTTCATGCACATCTTTAGGGGCCTGCGTCTCTGCAACATCACTTCAACATCAGACATGTTTAATGTGTGCCGCCAAATTATTATTTTTTTTTTATGGACACAATAAACTTGTCTTTCACCATCTTCAGTTTACATCATCTGTAACTGTGTATCATTTCTAACTACTGAAGACACTTCTCAAATAATGTTATTGGCAGACGAAAAGTGCTTATTTTCCAACTAACACTGACCAGGTACGGCTCTTCTTTTCTCAGTTTCTGACAAGTGACTCATGAACACTAAAAACGCATCAGTCAGGCTATGTTCGTGTCAAATAGTATTGTGTTTGACAATGAGAACCGTCAATAATGAAGCATGGAAATGGCAACGCGACGGTTGCATTTACCTTGGTTCGGAAGATAGATCAAGCCAGATTTCCACCGTCACTCATGTGGGTTGGTAAAGTTGTGGGGATTTAAACACACAAAAAAAGTCGCATTCATTTCTGAAATAACACTTACGTGGTTTGTGTAAGTAGATTCTATTCCATTAATTGCAACTATTCGCAAGCCATAAGATATGTTGACGGGCCAATCTGAAACTGCATCAAATCTGAAGCTTTTCAATGAAGTGCTGTTGCAGATCGTGTCTACTTCACTGCGCTATGCTTTCTTTTCCGTATCCTCGCCGGCAAAAATTGATTTTTTGCCCCCGATCCTATAAACTTCAGGGAGGTGGCCAACATTACGGCAGCTTTGGTCATCTTGGTCAAGCTTTCTACTACTGAAAATGGTATATTCTTTGTGGTTAACCAATGGACCTAGCTGTAGTCACAGGCTTGCTGTCAATGTATCATTTGTGGCTAAAACCTGGCATCGAACTTATCTCGGTTAATTATACAATTCTTAAGCTGCTATCACGATTCTGGTTTCACGTATTTTTTAAATTTAATTTACACTATTAACATGTCTTGCTAATAATGTAACTCTTTGTAACCAGGACTGGGTCGACACCCGACTGCGCTGGTATCCTGAGAGAATGGATCAAATATTTGCTAATACCAGCGCCATCTGGAGCCCAGACATCGTCTTTACGAACAGGTACCCTATCGATGCTTAAGGTGTGACATCCAAGGACTTTCATTAAATTTAAATCTGCCAGTGGAACATGCATGAATCATTCTTTGGCATTTTCCTTAATCTCTTCCTATTTACTTTTTATTACATGTCGTACTTGTAGATATTTAATCACACAAGTGATTAGTGTAGTGTGTCTTTCCTCTGAGAGGACGCCTATTAGAAACTGTAAACGTCGATGAAGGAACTCTATTTCATTTCACACTTCATGCTGATCATGGGCATGTATTTTGCACAAATCGCTGGGAATGCATCCATGAAGCATAATGAATGTCTGCCACTTAAAATCCTATTAGGCAGCGCCAATGTGTGATGAAATAGGTACTGGTAAACGTTTGGTTATGGATGCGCTACCAGGATTTACCATAACTGGACATATGCTGTAACAGGGTGATAGTGATATTATAATATATAGACATACTGTCTTACTGATTACTTTACTGGTTTGTTTCTAACAGTGTGGCAGCAAACAAGGTGATATACCCCAGTGTTTTACGGATTAGCCACAATGGTGACGTTTACTGGACAAGAAAAGAAGTGAGTTGCATGTTTGCTTGAAAAATACATTTTATTGAGTCAATACAAGCCGCTTGACCAGACACTAGTTAAATGCTAATACCCCTTGTCTTCAGCAGAAGAACCATTCGTGCCTGTAAATTTGATATTTCATAGAATTAAAGGCGAAATAACACCTGCTCAAGAGTTCTTCATTAACCTTTCACTCACGATATTGCATTCTCTTCTTACCCGAGTAACTTGTGTCTGTCATATGCCTACTAGTATTATAGTAACTACTACTAGTTTACCTCATTTAAATTTTGGTGGGTGTCTTTCCTGTCAAAAAAAGTCGGTCGCCACAGTATTCATATATTGTCGTTAATGAGGATGGCGCGGGTAAGGGAGATAATTTTTTAAACACCGACAGCAGCTGATGTTCCTGGAGTTGCCCCGCTTTAATCCTGGTTGCCGATGTTGATCTATCCGAGCTTTCGGTTCGAGGGTGGCAAATCGTTAAACGTTAATATTGTTGCAATTTTCTGAAACTTAAAAAAAAAAAAAAAAGGGAATATGCCATGTCTCCCACGACTTCATGTGTGCGTATCTGACCATGCACATAATGGGGCAATGCAGAAAAAGAAATGAGATGAAAAAGACTTCGATAGGACCGTGAAATGCACCAAGTCAGTAGCTGCACCAAATTGAGCTCATGTCAAATGCAGTACAACAGTCGCCACAGTTGTTGTAGATCAACCGGGTGCATGGCCGTGTCTCAGATTTATAGATTCTATAAAGCCAGATCTGCACATATTTTCCCCCCATTTTGGTTTTCCTTTCTTGCAGGAAAATGGCATCAATCTGAACGCCCCCATATGCTTAGTACGTGTATCTTTATTTACTATACATGGGCGATGGCCATGCATGAAAACGCCGCCAGTTTGTTTTAATATGGACCACTGGAAACCAAAATTGTCGGAAAAATTGCTTTTCTGGAAATTTGAAAACAATAATGGGGCTGCCAAACTCTCAAAGAATCGTCTTCAGTCAGAAAAACTCGGCTGAAAATTTCAGGTGAACTTTGGCAGAAATCTGACCTCCATGCGCACATCTGTTTGGGATTGTCTTTTTGTTTTACTATATTGGATTAGAAAACAGAGGCTTTGTCACTGGCATTTGATAACTTGATTTAACATAATTTGATCTTCGCTGGTCCTCAATTATCACTCCAATACAGGTAGTGACGACACAGTGTCCGACTTCTCTGAATACGAGTGAGCAGAACTGTGTTTTAGCTCTTGGCTTCATGAGTAATAGCAGGAATGACCAAACTGACAGGTTCTTTTCAAAAGACAGCACTTTTAACATACCAGGTGAGCTAAATTATCAAGATTTTCAACTTACCACTAACAGATTAGCTGAATTATCAGCTCATTTGAATCAGCTTTGTTAAAATAATTATCAGCACTTTTAACATAACCGGGAGCTAAATTATCAGCTTTGGATTTGTTTCTCCAGAACACAAAACACTTGTGTTCGATATGAATTTCGGTTGTTTGACGAGAAAGTAAGTGACATATTGACGATAAATATGCACGAATCAGTCGACAAGAAAAAAGCTCATCAGTAGCTTCCAGTCCAACCACTCCACTGACTCGGCCTAAAGTCGCGCGTCAGTCTTTGGACAGTAAGAATAATTTCAATTTCAAACTTGAATGCATCTATCATGTCCACGCTGCATTATTATCATAATTATACGTGATATTTAGATATATATGTATATATATTAATTGTGACTGTGACTAAAATGTTTTTATAATTTATTTAGATGTCTTGTGTGCAGTGCGCCTTGAAACGACTGTTCTTGTAGTTGTTTGTTTTTTGAGTGTTCTTGATGGCACTACTTTTCATTCATAGTGGCCGACAGCAGAATTAATCACAAATCAAGGATTCGAATTTGGTACATGGTTATTTAAAAACTTCAACATGGGTTCCTTCAGACATTATATTTGCTTAAATGTGATAGTATGGAGAGTTACATTACTTCACTTTTTATCGCTAATGGGTGGACTTGAATCATGACCATTTTAACATATTTAAAAGTAATGTGGAATCATATTTATATTGTAATGCCATGATCTGTTTTTAGCTGACTTTGTCAATCATGAGTGGAACTTGAAGAATGCTGACCTGCAATTTGAAGACATCATCAATGAAACTGAACATCTGTCACCTACCATGGTGGCTGAGTTGTGGGTGGAACGAAGAACTCTGCCAGGCGATAATTACCGAGACGTTTTCAGTTATGATGAGAATGACGAAGACGGCACATATTCCACAACATCCGAAGCCAATGGTGGGGTGGGACAGCATAATGGTCATAATGCTAATGGTGTGTCACCCATTGCTGCAGCACATAAGTGGCTTATGCTGATGATGTTGCTTACACCAGCGGCGTTGTCAACAGCCTTAAGGCTTGGTGTTGTTATAAATAGATAACAAATCTAGATATAATGTCTTAAGACTGCTACAATGCTATTACTGTTTGTCAGTTTTGCAACTTGAGAATTAGACATGTGCTCACAGTTATGTGATTGTTGTTGTATTATGTTTACAGGTTTAGATTTCATATGTATGGTAACAGCATTCACTGAGTGACCATTCTTTGTTTATTGATTTAAATAACCTACAATTATTTTCTCTACCCATTGAGTGTGTTCAGGTCTTCATTTTAGGAGGTTCGCTGCCCTTGGCATTTACACCTCACTTTTTCTTGTTATGATAGGGATTAGTTTTTGTTTTCATAGAATTTTGCCCCGGCAGCGACCTAGTTGTACCGCCTGCTCTTCACGATTTCCGACTGCCAAGATATCTTTAACGTGCGCAACTTGCACTCGGGCCCTCCGAATTTCTTGTCCTTATCCGAGAAGACTAGGTGATCGATCCTACCTACCATACAATCAGGGACAGGAAAATATGAGAAAAATCTCAAAATTCCAACATGCCTGCACCGACCGGAATTTGAACCCGGTACCCTCGGCATGAGAGGCGAACACCTTACCTCTCGACCACCGTGTCCCACGCTCTACCTATTGAGCTCAGGGGTAGTGCTTTTTATTTAGGTTAACTCATCTTTGTTGGACAAAAGCGAGAGGTATTTATGATGAGTTTCACATATTTTAGAATTTAATTTGGCTAGATTCTTTAAGAGAAATTATACAAATCGTGCTTCTTTGCTGTATACATATATAATATGTCTTGTCCTAGAATCACTGATAAATTTTACTTTTGGCAAATATAACTAAAAAGAGGGTCTTGCAAAATGGACGGTGAATACTCCGAGACAACCGTAAAACTTAGAAACATGCCGTTTTCACCTAAATTTCTGAAGTGAAAGTAATGTAGCTTTTCGATGGATGAATGAAATTATGAGTACATAATGTATTTTGCTCAGCAAGGACAATTGTCACACGTAAGCTGTACCGATTCAAGACCTTTTTATATTATATAACCTAAAATTCCTAGCTTTTCCTGTTTTGTAAAAAATGTTTCATCCTAGGTTAAAAAAGTTTGTAATATTCTCTTGCAGGGATGGGCATATACGTGGGTGAGCTGCAAAATTCACGCCCAGAACTCGGAAACAACTGCTAAACATGCGTTTTCACTTAAATTCCCTAAAACTAATGCAGTTTCCGACGAACGAATGAAAGTGAGGATACTTTGTACATTTATTATCTTCAGCGAGGACAATGTTCAAACTTTAGTCCTACCTTTTCCACAAAGTATTATTAATATTATACTATAGTCTAACATTTCTAGCTTTTCGGTTTCCTGTTTCTGTTTTGTCAAAAAAACAATAAAACTTCATTCTGCTAGTGTCGTCTTTTGATAATCTGGCGGTACTTTATGGTGCCGTATTAAATTATCAACATCTTAAAAATGCCAATCACGATTACGTAAAAAGCATATTTTTGTAACTGTAAGCCCTGGCGTAGCCTGCGCTGTTCTGCTTGTATATTGAAAGACTTGGTAAATACTTCATTATGTTGAAAAAGAAAAAAAAAGAAAAAATATCATTAGGTGTGATCTAGGCTTTGATCTCCCACAGATCATCATTTCATCATTGATGATAATCTACTGAATGCACCTAATATGACATCAGAAAGTGCGCCACTGATCCACGGAGGGTAGATTTGAATTTGGCTCCAGTTGGTTGCAGTGAGTTATGATGGGATAGTTTTCAGTGTAAAAAGAACCAACACTAGTTGAGTATGTTATCGAACTTGATGCTTGTGTATGTCTTTAAAATGAATGACATTTAGTTGGAGGATCGGTGTGCTTCGTGGAATTAAATGTAGGATAGTGCAAGTTAACTTTGTGAAAGAAAGAAATTAATGTCATTGTGTAACATACTTTTGGCAATAAGTATGCCAGGCAGTTTACAGAAGACACTGAGTGTGAAGAGACACACAATGCCATATATACGCTACAAAACGGATTGCTAAACCTAGCCTGGGCCGCTAAACGTCCTATTACCAGGATGACAGGGTTGGCAGCCTACTTTATGGTCCAAAGATATTTCTTGTGGCCATAGTTTTTGCAGAAAAAGTTAATGGTGCTGGGCTTAAATCTCTGCAGCTGTGTCACTGTCAGCTTGGAACTTTTTACTGGGATTTTCATTACCATACAAGCAGTAGTCCTGAGTGTATACCTGACTTGATAAATGTGTACATAAAATATGTAAATTTGGAAGTTGTTGGAAGAAAATTATTTGGCCAAACCATGCAAGTCTAAGGTTAGATCCATAAAAAAAATCACTTTGTGGACAAAGTGTTAAATTAAACCCAGCGTAAATCTGATGAAGCCTTTTCCGTATTTCAGTAGAACATTATGTCAATCAAACGTTTTAAAGATGTAAATTAGACAGACTGGAGAGGCATATTATCACACTGCTGTGGGAAAATGCTGAAATTGTGTTAAATGCATCTGTACTATAAATTAATTGTGCTTTGAGGCCTCTGTCTCTACAGGGGATTGACTTCTATTTCTAATGAAAAATACATACCCACAGCCATTGATGATGTTCCATAATTATTTGCAGAGATTATTTTTAAAAGGCACTTTTTTTTTGCAAGATGTGATGCCTTTGATCCCCTAATGTTATAATACATTCTTTTTTTATTTATTAGGTGAAAGCAAAAACTGGAACATAATGAATATTTCTAACACTATTGTATTTCTAACTACTATACTACTACGACTGTCATCATCAGAACTGATGTACACTCTTCAAATCAGTTTCATTTCTAATTCTTCCATCTTCATGGATTTTCAAAATATTTTGTTTATCAAGAATTAATGTTATGTTACTCTGTATCAACTCTGCATCGCTTTCTTCTCAGCTCTTGCTCTCTCTCTGTTTCTCATTTACACAGACAATTATATAATGTTCTCTTTCCTCGTGATAGCTTTCTCGACCAGTGTTGACAGTTTTAATCTTCTCTTCACTGTGTAGGTAAACCCAAACGTTAGTGTGTGCTGTTAATAAAAGCCAGGAAAGTACTTACCACTATCAGTGATATTGTCAGCATGTCATTCGGTGTTGTTGCATTTTTCCTCATGATGTGTTTTCAAAAGGTGAGAGAAAGTCTGGGAGAGCCGAGGGTAAAAACTGAATAGGAACCATGCGAAAAAAAAAGTAAGAGAGAAAGCTTAAGAGGAGGAGAAGATCAAGATGGTGGAGAAATTCAGAACAATGTCGAAGCTGGGGCGAAAATGCCAACTGGGTCATGTGCAGACTGGTGAACACACATTACTGAGTGTTATCGTAGGGCGTATGCAGCTTGAAACCAGTCAGTTTTAGACTGGTGAAAGAAAATGTGGGACCTCTGGGGCGATTGCTTGAGAAAGATTGACAACCACCAAATGAAGCCAATATCAGTATACATACCGAGCCCAGGTGGATAAATGCCATATTTTTTTTATTACAGTTCTAGACGTTCTTAATTTACTCATTGGGGAAAGCGTTGTTTTAGTTTGTTTAAAATGTAATAACAACCCCCCCCCCCCCACCCACACACACACAATCGCCATTTAGACACAGTTACGTCGTAAAAGTCTCCTCTCCCCCCCCCCCCCCCCAGCTTCACCCACTTCCACATCCTTTGAAGGAATTAAGAAATTGAACCACTTTGAAATAACAGAAAAAAACAATCCTCAACTAGCCAGCACGTTTTTTCATATCTTGACCTCTAGTGCCTGGACTTAGACGCGAACTCGTTCCCTCGAGGTGACTTGTGCATGGAGAACCATGAATGTATGTCATTTGTTTTTGTCACTCGGGGCATTTGTAAACACTTCTCAGCGTCAGTGGAGACTTCATGTAGTTTGTTTCTAAGGGCACACCACCCCTTGAAGGACAATGGAAAAGTAATATTTGTAATTAAAATAGTTTGAGCCTGAATTCGCGGGTGCCTCGATACGAATGTGTTTTCCACCAGTAGCACCGATTACGTTGGGAATATTGCAAATTTTAAAGAACTTATCAGCAACTTCCATGTCTACGAATCTTTTGTGGTTCCTTTACGTACAACGGGCTGAAAATTTGCAAAACTAATGTTTTATTGGTAAGAACGCCAGGACTGCAATAGGCATTAATCTATACTATATATATTTGTGGACTTGAGATTTTTCGTTGCAAAAGGCTTCTGAACCACGGAACACTCAGACTTCAAATTTTATATGGTGCATCAGAATGGATGTAAGGGTGCACAGTTTTTAATAGAAGTCTCAAGTCGGTGTAGTTTTTTTTATTGGAAATGTATTGTTTCGCCATCATTTAGATCTATTTCGAGTCATGGTTCGCCATTTTAAGGTTTCGTTATCACTTCCTGCGATGCGTTCACTATCAAACACACTAACCCGTGCGCAAATCATGCTGTTGTACGGGATGCGCAAGGTGTCAACTCACAAAGGCAGAGCAGTAAGACTTATTTAAAAACAAACAAACAAAAATAAAATAAATAAATAGGAACAGGCCAGATGAAGCAGGTCCATAATAATCACCCAGAACTGAAACCAATATTCAAACCGATTTATCCCGGGCAGGGCCGGGGACCTCAGCTAGTTTACCATAAAGTTAATGCTAAACGCTCCTCAGCAAATGCTGGTTGTATGTATCCGAAGTGTTGTTTTGTAATATGATCTTCAACATGAGCGAGAATCGCTACAAATGTACTTGGAAACATTCGACAGTTCGAATGAAATCTGTCACTATCTTGTTTAAGATCAGGCATCAGGCGATGACATCTCCATAGGTATTTCTGAGAGTATTGATAGGATGAACCCTATGCCCCCTTCGACTTCTTCTTCTTCAAGTTCAAGTGCCGGATCTGGGACAGATATCGACGATCATGGTTCGCCACTCATTCCTCTGGTCGGATGCTCTCAAAAAGCCCATATTGTCCTGGTTTTTCCGTGTCGCCCATCTGTTCAAACTCTCTAAATATGTTATTCTTTGTCCACCTCTGCTTTTTTTGCCCTCTGTTTTTCCAGTTAGAGCAAGGTGTTCAAGACCCTGGTGTCGATTCAGGTGTCCCATGAACTGCAATTGTCTTCTCCTAATCGTTTTTATTAGTGATCGCTTCGAGTTGGCGTTTTTCATCACCATTTCATTCGAATTCCTTTCCTTCCATGAAATATTTAGGACTATAGGAGTCTCCTTAACAACTACTTTTCCGTTGCCTCTAGCTTGTTTTCCATGTCCTCAGTTAATGTCCAGTATTCACATCCGTACAGGAAGGTTGACCACACATAGCTCTTCAAAACCCCCGTTTTTGTTGACATTGAGATGTTTTGATTCTTTAGGATTGAGTTCATTTTATTAAAGCTAAAGATCTTTAGCCATCGCAATTCTTCTTTTTATTTCTGTTGTACATTTGCCATTGGATGTAATTGTATATCCTAAATATTTAAACGTTTTAACTTGTTCAGTCTTCTCACCTTTACTTATGAGATTACAGATAGGGTTTACCGCTTTTTTAAATATTGTCATGCATTCTGTTTTCTTGATGTTTAAGGATAACCCCTTATTATTAAGGATTACCCACTTTCAGTCACCACAGGGTCCAGAAGCAATTGAAGGTCTTTTTCTGAAACTGCCATTAAGACAGTGTCGTCAGCATATTTAATATTATTAATATTCTCTCCATTTACTTTAAGACCTGGACTTTCTTCTATATTTCTAAGGATTGTTTCACTGATGAAGAGATCCGGTCCGGTGCCACGACGCATTCTTGCCTGACTCCTCTTTTGATGTTTTTGTATCCACTGTGTTCTCCCTCAATAGGCCCATTGCGGATAACGGCCATTTTAGTTCTCAGGACCGACGCCTCGCCATGGCGATGGTAGCATTGACTTTGATTCGTTAGCTGAATTGCACCGTGAGCACTTCACGCGTCGCGAACCAATCGGCGGCGAGCAAAAAAAAAAAGTGAACACTAACACGTGTGTTCACGCACATGGGAGACGTTCGGTCAATTCTTTCACTTCCTTTCCCTTGTTAAACAAGTTGTTTACACGGATGGTAGGGAATCTGATCAGCTTGGATCCATCCTTTCCACCCCTGTCGTAAGAGTCAACTGCAATGCAACCAGCAGGCATTTTAACCGCTTAGACATATCTCGAAGTTACACTCGTCAGCTGATCTACCCTCCATTTTAGGTGTCGGAAGTACAAAACAAAAACACTCCGTGACGTCATTCGCAATGGGCCTATTCGCACCGCAGCAGTCTGGTCCCAGTAGAGATTTCTAATAATTCTTAACTCCTTTTCACCTGCCTTGATAAAATATATACTTTTATGAAAGGACTTTACTTATTTCTAAATAAATCTACACTGAAAAATAATTTTCTGCGTTGACAAACAGAAAAGCACCTCAGGCAAAGTTTCAGCGATTTCCATTCATCCAATTTAGCTGGCCACGAGTTTTGAGGCGCACTTTCACAGGCTTTCATAGTGTTCAGCCCATGGCAATGATGTTATTTAATATTACTAAGGTAGTCTTTTTACTTGAAAATGATATATTAGGCTATGGGCTACTGGGAGGAAACCTCTCCCCCCCCCCCCCCCCGGGGATTTTTCGCCACCATAATTTTCTGAAAGTGTAGGCCCTGGGGACCTCCAAAAAAAAAAAGTTTGCACCAAAATGTTAGCAATCTACAGAGTCACGGCCCTTGATTGTCAAAAAAACTTGATTTTTGTATTGGGGTTCTCTGTATAGCCAAAAATGTGTACTTTCATATGAAGTAAAGGTCAGTACTGTAAGATAGATGTAAGTGTTATACAAAAATTTTTGGGCTAATTAATTACAAGGTGCGAAGCGGAAATAATAATTTTCAAAGACTGATTTCTCAAAATCTATAGAAACGCACACCCTTGATGATTACAGATCCCTGAGATAATCCCATTGCTTGGGATCTTCCATAACAATAATTTTCTGAAAGGGTACACTTTTAGGCACAAAATGAGAAGGTATTTATGAAAAGTATCTATAAATTAAGGAGTTATGGGAGGGTCTATTGAAAAGGTGATATGATGAATGGCAAACATTACAGCAGATCACGCAGGGGTGCACAGAGCTGTTATGGAGGCTCTGGAGCGGCTTTCATTCAATGCTTTTCAGCAACACAGACAGCTTGGCTCATTGGTTGAAAAGGCGAAGGAAGAAGTGAAAGATGTTTGTAATTCCAACAATGAAATTAATGGTGATCGTACGAGCTCATTGAAAGAACTTGCAGAGAGCTATTTTCAGTTCAAACAGGATGTTCGTTGCGGGAAACTGGGCTAAACTGCTCAGTTTTGGATGCTGTACATGGATACAGTGTGGAAAGTCCTCAACTGTCTTACAGCAACAAAGAGAAATGACTTAGACTTGCATATCACTTGCCTTGAGCAGATGTGGCCCCTTTTCTTTAGCATGGACCGGCCCAACTATGCTAGATACCTCACTGCATACATCATCCTTCTACTGAACCTGAAGGATTCTCATCCTGGTGCAGAAGAACTTCTTCGAGTCAACGGATTCAGTGTGTGCAGGTCACCGGTGTCAGGGGCAAGAAATGCTGCGGACATAACAAATGAGCAAACGATCAACCGCCAAGCAAAATGTAAGGGTGGCATTGTAGGGTTTAGTCAAAATGTAGCTGCATACCACAAATGGTGTATGACAAGACACAAAAGGGCAAGTCTTGTTACTTGCTCTCTTGGAAGATTCTGGATTAGACTCCAAAGATCAAGCACACAAAGACTGCCAGCAAGCACAAATAAGACAATCAGAGAAATGTGTACAAAGTGTCAAGCAATTATTTGAATCGTTCATTAACCCATTTGACACTGTCGGAAATAACAAACTGATTTCACTGTCTTCAGGAATGGAAGCTACAGAGAAAGCAGCAGATCTCTTGTCAATTGAGAAAGATGGCAAACAGCTGTATGAAAACTTTGTTAGGGCAACCCTGATCGAAAAAACTGAGAGCTTTCATGCACCTCTCAAGAGAAACAAGAAACTAACTTTTGCTTCACAGCAAAAGACAGCTAAGTTGAAAACATCAAAGAAAAAGGAGGTGAAAATAACAGCACAAAGAAACATGTTTGGGCAGCTTCTTATGCTATCTACAGAAAATGATCTGGACCTCCAAAAAGTGAATGGAATATCCTCTAGGACCAGTGCCTTGGGCACTCGCCACCCTGATGGATTTCCTATCAAAACAAACAAAGCAGTTCTGATGCATAAACTAGAAGATAAATCAGCTTTTCAAAGCCCATCTCAAGACCAAGAACACATCCACATTGTAGATGGGAATGCTTTCTATCATGTTCTGCATGTGTCTAATCTCCCAGGCACTTTTGGCGAGTTAGCCAGTACAATATTTTGCGCTCTCCCCAAAGTTGACAAGGTCCACTTCGTTACAGATAACTACAAAGAGGATTCCATTAAATCTTTGGAACGAATCAGAAGGGGGGAATCTCAGACATTCACAGTGCAAGGCTCTTCTACAAAGGTTCTCAAAGATTCTAAAATGTTTCTTCTGAATGATGAAAACAAAGAGCAGCTAACACAGTTTTTACTCCATGAATGGCAACAAGATTGCTATGCCATGATGTTGCTGAACAGAGAAGTTTATTTTGCATGTGACCACCAGTGCTTTGTACTCAGTAGCATTGATGGAAAGTCCATAGACTCAAGACCTGTGCCAGACTTAGCCTCCAGGCACGAGGAGGCAGACACACTACTGATCTTGCATGCCATCTACTCTGACCAGAACATTGTGACTCCAAACACAGACATCATCATTCGTTCACCAGACACTAATTTGTTTCTACTGATGGTTGCATTTTGTGAACATTTCACACATCCCTTGTATTTTGACACAGGGGTAGGGAAGAAAAGAAGACTCATACACATTCAGAAACTCTGTGACAAGATGGAAACACATACAGGAAGCTGATCTTGGACGCCACGCTTTCACTGGGTGTGATGTGACTAGCGCCTTTGTCCAGAAAGGAAAAGTGAAGCCTCTCAAAATTCTTCACAAGCACCCAGAGTTTGCTGTTCATTCAAGGAACTGGGAACATCTGAAACTGTTTCTCCAGAGCTGCTAACCAATCTGGAAAAAGTTTGTTTGTCACCTTTACGGAAAACCAGCATACTCTAGCACAAACAAGCTTCGTCATGATCTTGTACGGCTTAAGTACATGGCAAAAGGTCACAGCTTACTGTCATGCTTTAACGGATTTGACATCAGCTTACTACCACCTTGCAGAGAAGCCTTGAAGCTGTACATCCTACGAGCAAACTATCAAACTTTAATATGGAAGCAAGCACATCTGGCTCAACCGTTAATAAAATACCTGACCCGCAAAATCACGGCTGGAACAGAGGTAACGGCGGAGGGCTATCAGTGGAATAGTGCAAAGTCTTAGTCCCCCAACAATTGGCTGATATTTTGTCAGGATTAGATACAGAACAAGAGGAAGACATTGCTGAAAGCCATCTCCAGTATTATGATACCAGCGATGAAGAAGATGAGATTTCAGATTCTGAAAGTGACAGCAGTGAAGATGAACTGATGCCATAGAATGCATCTGAGTAATATGCAACACTAACTGGCTTACTGTACAAAAGTTTCAAAAACGCAAAAATTGAGAAAAATTAATTACAACTCAGAATTTATTAATCTAATTATTCAAGCAACCTTTTTAGTACATGTGCATGTGCCCTAATTTGTTTACCTGTGAAGCTCTTAATTTGTTGTGTAATCCCCCAGCAGGGAATCAAATACACTAATTATATGTTGTTTTTTTCTAGTTTTTGAGAAAACGGACATTGAAACTTATTTTTTCCACTTTACGCCATGTAAATAATTTCCAAAAATGTTCAGTACAATTGCTTTGTCTAACCTAGAGCACCAATTTAGTCTCACTTTAAAGAAAATAAAACTATTTGCTCAGAAAGTAAAAGAAAAAAAAGTGTTTCTTTCCCCAATTTTCGACATTTCAGGGGCAATAACTCTGCAGATTGCCAACATTTTTTTGCAAACTTCTTCTTGTGGGTAGTCCTAAGTGTGCTCTTTCAGAAAATCATAGTGGGCAAAAATCTCCGGGTGGGGGGGAGTTCTGGTAGCCCATAGTCTAGTTTTTTTTATTCTAGTTTTTGAGAAAACGGACATTGAAACTTATTTTTTCCTCTATACACCATGTAAATAATTTCCAAAAATGTTCAGTACAATTGCTTTGTCTAACCTAGAGCACCAAATTTAGTCTCACTTTAAAGAAAATAAAACTATTTGCTCAGAAAGTAATTTAAAAAAAAAAAAAAAATTTCTTCCCCAATTTTCGACAATTCAGGGGCAATAACTCTGCAGATTGCCAACTTTTTTTTGCAAACTCTTTTTTGTGCGTAGTCCTAAGTGTGCTCTTTCAGAAAATCATAGTGGGCAAAAATCCCCAGGGGAAGGGGGGTTCCGGTAGCCCATAGACTATATTGTTCGCTTTTGTCATCTGTATTGGGGAAGTGGGATGAGGGTGGAAGCGGCTTGTTTTTATCTTTCAGTGGATTTTCTTTGGAAATTCAAGCTTTCAGAACTAGTCGCTGAACGCTCAACTCTTGCACCATCGTTCTGCCACCAATCAAAGCAAAAAAACAACACAAAAAACGTCCACTCTTACCTTTTCTTTCGTATAGAAACTGGCACGAACAGTGTGGTCCAAACCGCCCGCCATTTTTAGCTTTCAATTGGGCACATTTCGTGAACCATGCGTACCCTGGCAATTCTGATTCTCGTGTGTTCAATATTAAGCTCTTTGGACTGAATATAAACGGTTGCATTATATCAAAACTTTTAAATGTTTGTTTGTGTTTCCTGTTGTTTGTTTTATTTTGTATGAACTATGATGAATAAAGTCTGGGTGGTAGGGGGGAAAGAACAGTCAATGCTCAAAGGAGTGAATGAAAGAGTAATGAATAAATGAGAGGAAGGGGAACCAAATCGAAGAAAGCTCGCTCTCTTTCTTCAGCTTTTTTTTTTAAAATGTAAAACAAAATAGACACAAACTCTAGACCCATAATACGTTCGCTCTAATTTCGTGCCTACAGATTCATTAATTCAAAGACATTTTAATATTTTTTGCAAGGAATAATAACAACCATTATTAATATATTAATTATAAAATGAGAATAGCCCAGGTATGCCGGGGCTTACAAACATAAGTTTTCCTCGGCAACTTGATTCGCATTATTTTATAGAACAAAAAACGTAACAGATAAATTCAGGTTAACATTTGCTCTCCTCCTCCCACCCCACAAAAGCCAAATATCAAAAGAGATTGTAAATCTCAACGCATCTCAATTTAAAGGTCTTCTTCCTTTTCGTTGCGTAACTTATGGTAATTAAACACTATACTATGATTCGAGTCTTCACCGCTCGAGTGAAATATTAAAAAAAACATTTTTTTAAAAATCAACGCTTTCTTGAAGCTAAATTTCAAGGCCGTCATGTTAAATTACGTAATTTGAAAAGTTCACGCCAATGTTGAAAGCTGTATGTGAAGCAGTTACTGAGAAAATGTGTTAATCTTTTTTTTTTTTTTACCCGAG
Source organism: Onchidella celtica (assembly GCA_963931925.1). Lineage (NCBI taxonomy): Eukaryota > Metazoa > Mollusca > Gastropoda > Systellommatophora > Onchidiidae > Onchidella > Onchidella celtica. The sequence continues at coordinate 21,286,706 of OZ007579.1, read as the reverse complement.
TACTCAGTCAAATATAGATACTAAACTTGTATGATTCAACAACCGAAAGAATCAATGAAAAAGAAAAATCTTTGAATGTTTATTTATTTTCTCTTTAGTTGTTGTTTTTTTTAAAAGTTTAATTAATTGCAAGATCAAAACAAAAGAAAACTTAACAATATTAACCACAGGAAAGCATGTAAATACAAATTCAGGACAAACATGTATAAATTAAATCAGTCGTCACAGATTTTGTGACCATTGCTACTAAGCATCAAAAAGACGTTCTAGTGCTTCAGCTCGTGAATTTTCTCAAATCACAAATCAGAACAGATCTTATTTCCAAAGAACAGCCTCGGCCCGAAGAAGTTTAAATATTTTTGATAGCTTTTCAAATACACTTTCGGGAGAAAGTTGCGTAATCTGCTCGACAGTTGACGAAGGTCGATAATTATTTTTGTTTCTTAATAAATTAGTTTTTTCATACGAATTTTCCCAATAGACGCATTTTAGGCACCTGTATAAATCTGAGCAGTGAAACATTAACCAAGTGTTTCTGAAAGCTCATTCTTTTGTTGTGTGGTTTTGCTTGCGTCCAATACCGAAGTTTCCTCTGGCTTTTTGCTTTTGAGAAGGGATACTTCAGCATGCACCTGAGCAAATACAGAACGGCGTTGCGTTTGCCTTGCTGTTTCTTGGTTGGCTATTGATGAATAGGCAGTCTGTAATAAAAGTCGTTACCGAAACTTGAAAACCATGTCACCCTCGCTCTCGATCAACGGGAAAAGGTGACTGCAAATCTACACATTTGGACAGAATGACAAGACATCAAATACTTACAGTACAATATACTTCCATTCTTTGAGTCCGAAACTGGGGGAGGGTGACAACTGTTAGTTTCCATGACAGGCGCCCCACCGGCCACGGAGTTAACAAGTGGACACATTTGTGGACACAGCTCGGATGACCAAAGTTATTGTGCCAGGGCTACGATAGTGATTATACTCCCCACAAGGTGTTTTGAGTTGGGAGTTGGGTTCAACAATAGATATACTACATGACCTAGATAGACTGGTACGCGGCGACAGACGGAGGCCGCTATGCAGCCATTGACTTTGTAAATGTAAGGCAACGAAAATTCTCCAACTGTCAAAAGTGAACTAAATTTATCATTACAATTTTAAATCATATTAAACGCAAATAAATAAAAAAAACGCCATTAAAAAATTTAAACATAGTTCAGTTAAAGCGAAACTATATTAGGAAGGAGGAAGGTTACAGTGGTTCACACATCAGAGCCGTGTAATACATTATAAAGTCACCCATTTTTTATTTTTTTTTGAAATCATTAGGGCTCCCGCTCACAGGGTAAGTAACGCAACCGAACAGAACGGAAATTTTGCCTCGTTTTCCGATGAAAAAAAGTGTGCAACAGAAGTTTTCCTTATAATATCATTTTCATTCTGATGACATGCACGGCCACAGATCACGGAACAGACAACCACCACAGACCACGGAACAGACAACCACCACAGACCACGGAACAGACAACCACCATAGACCATGGAACAGACAACCACCACAGACCACGGAACAGACAACCACCACAGACCATGGAACAATCAGCACAGTCTACCACGGAACAGACAACCACCACAGACCATGGAACAAACAACCACCACAGACCATGGAACAGACAACCACCACAGACCATGGAACAGACAACCACCACAGACCATGGAACATACAATCACCACAGACCACGGAACAGACAACTACCACGGAACAGACAATCACCACAGACCACAGAACAGACAACCACCACAGATCACGGAACAGACAACCACCACAGACCACGGAACAGATAACAACCACAGACCACGGAACAGACAACCACCACAGACCACGGAACAGACAACAACCACAGACCACGGAACAGACAACAACCACAGACCACGGAACGGACAATAACCACAGACCACGGAACAGACAATAACCACAGACCACGGAACAGACAACAACCACAGACCACGGAACAGACAACAACCACAGACCACGGAACAGACAACTACCACAGACCACGGAACAGACAACTACCACAGACCACGGAACAGAATTTACACTGGGACAGCATGCTCGAGTTTTTTGTCATCCGTCAATCGGGGGGAGGGGGGTGGGGTGGGTGGAGATCACTGATCTACTTTTGGAATAGTGTTAGGGGGACGTAGTTAATTACAAAGCCAAATAGAGAAAATATAGAATTGTGTTCATTATTCATCTATGGCTTATGATGTAGAATACCACGCTTCCCTAACAACAACCCAACTTTTATTATCACTTTCACACTGCTATTCATTACTGCACAATACAAAACGACGTACAGCACAGTGAGCTAACAATGGATGACGACAAGCTGATTGCGCTTGTTCAACGCAGTTCACTTTTATTTCATAGAACACACCGAATATGTCAGAAAATGTACGGCAAGACGTTGTTGGAGAAATTGAAAGGAGAAACTGACAAAGTGACAGTCAGCTTCACAGAAATGTTTGATATAGGGACATTCATGGTACCATACAATGCACCCCATGACACAGACTAACAAAATACTCAGACTGTATGATCCCATTGTGTGACGTCACAAAACAGCGAAAGGTCATGAACCATCCGCCATTTTAAGTTTACGGTAGCGATCGACGCTTCAGCATAACTACAATTTGGAAGCGCATATCCGAACAACAATTCGATGACGTAGAACACAAGCCGGAATACTATATTACTGACCTTGTTAATTTGCATATGTTGGGTGAACTACGAGTGGCTAATGTGGTTACTGCGTGGGTTCAATAGTAACTCCCTTAAGGATACACAGGATTAACAAACACAGGGTTCTGCTGGCAATCTTATTTATTCAAAAGCCTAACAAAGGTATCGCTACCAAAAGGCATAGGGAAAACCCTATCAAGAAAAGGAAAAAAGCCAAGAAAAAGAAGCCCAACCAGCCATAAGCTGGAACAAGAGAAAAAGACAAAAATATGATTAGGATATAATGACAACATTAATCAGGCAATCAATGGTGGACATACATAGTAATAGTATTAAGTATTAAGTCAAACAACAACAACATAATATAGAATTTAAGCAATAACCAACTGGATATGTATGCATGGAATAAAATAGCGCTAAGGTTAATGAATAACAACTACAAGTGGCTATATCATATACACAAGGAGTTTCCTAGTACACTGGCAACATAAACTAATGTACTAATCAAAGTATGAAGGACATAACAAATGAAGGGGCAAGAACACAATAGTTTCGCTCCACTGAGCCGGTGTACAGCACATCCAGAGTGGCCATTCCATTTAATAACGCAGTGGCCAACATGGCCCACTGACCGTCCATAACACAGACGCTGCATCCCAATGCAGGCCATCCTCATAGGCCCACTCCCATTATTAGTACTAACCCGCCCCAGGGCTATTGTATTGGTTACTTCCCTTCCCAATCGATACTGAAGGGTCATGCCCTTTGACCTTAGCCGCGGAGCTATGCCGCCAGGCTAACATGCGTATGACACACCACTAGATACATAAAGTAATGTGTACATTCCTTAAAATGAAACTGTCCTTCACACACTTACGAAACTCATAGAAGCATAATACATCTGGATAACTATAATACATGCACATGATATATATATATATGTCGGCGAGACTCATTGCAACATGTGTAGACTCACTGAAACATTGTTCATCCACCGCCGCACATAGAACAATCCTGGGGCTCACCCATGTGAGGCCCAACTAAGATTATGCATCTCCAATACATGTAATTAATTACACATCTTAAACACTAAACAGGCAATCACAATCACACTGCTCTCTATAGCATAGTGGTACTGGCAAGGTACACCAATACCCGTAATACAATCAAGTGTATAGTGCCGCTCGCTATAACATAAGCCATCCACATTAACATGTCAGGAAATCCTCACTGCCTACCACAACAAGGCAATGCTACACATACACTATATATATGCACACAAGCAAATCGTGATAGCTTGGTTAGCGAGCCATCATTATCATCTAGCACCGCAAACGTTAACTTTGACAATAAAGTCACAATATCAAGACACTGCACTGCACCGCGCATCTTACACGTCTAATGACAATGGCAATTACCGTTGAGCCGGACTCATAATAGTCTCTGTAGATCAGCATTCTCTACGCGGCATCCAAGAAAGGGGGGGGGGGTGCGCAAATTAAAGTCACTTCTAATATAATAGTCTCCAACTTACCCAAAGTTTCTCCGGGTCCTGTGCTACCGCTTCATGCCTTATGGGGCGGGGTGGCGATGGCAAGCGTCGGCAAGCCTCTGAGCTTCTACGGGCCCGGGTTGCTGGTCTGGGTTCACTGTGCTGTCGGCTCTTGTCTCTGCGTCTTTGATGGAGTGTGCTGACCACTCGAACTCGCATCTTATTTATGAGCCAGCGCGGACGTCCGAGAGAGCTATTACGTAGTCCAGTTTTGGACAAGTGAAAGGCTCGGACATTGAGTCCAGCCGAACAACATAACCGGTTAGGGTCCTAACACAATCGAATTTACAGTACGGTTAAAAGGGTGCACACAAAAGTCAGTTAGGTATCCCAGTAAACTGCAGAAATTACTCTATGGTCCCCTCCAGCTATAATTGAATAAATTTGACCCAGGTTGGAATTATCGGGGATAACATGCGTCTAACTCATAGTTTGCTTTAAATCCGAGACCCTCTTATTAATTATTTCAATAGGATATGTGCATCAAAGTACAACAAAATTGGTACCATTATAAAGTAGAAACTTGCTGCTACAATTCTAACTGACTACTTATACCAGAAACCCGGTAATAGTTTTAATATAAATTTTCAAAGTGTCAGGACTAACAACATTGGACAAATTTGTGCGGGATACTTTCGTCCATTAATACGACGTATCTCCATTGATAACAAACGTTATCATGAGTACCAATTTTGTACCGATAGGGTATTGCCTACTCTCAACAATGAATTCGGGTTTCCGTCTTTCTGTCGGTGGATAACAACGAAGGAGCGAGTTGTAAGAAACCTAAAGCCATGATATAAGAATTGGAAGCCCGGTGGTCAACATTTCCAACTGACCAATCAAAATGCGCGCTTTTCACCGTGATGTGAATAACGGGTCCCGCGCTACTATTACAAGGGAAATAATCCAATTAATGGTACTCGGCCAAGTGTCCATAAACTACTATGAGTGGCCGTCCCTTACTCACGCACCAGAGTTACCATGAAAGCACATTAAAAATAGAAAGTCGTTCATCCTCTCACACATAGTTTTTAAAAATATGAATCGGCAGGTCCTAAAAATTGTTGCACCCCCAAGCGAACAAGTCAAAGTAGGAGATCAACCATTGGAAGATGTAGAGTCCTTCTGCTATCTTGGTAGTATCATTGACAATAAGGGAGGAACAGAGGCAGAAGTCAAAGCACGAATTGGAAAGGCACAGGCAGCTTTCACGTCCTTAAGCAAGATTTGGAGAACCAAGGATATATCTCTAAAAACAAAGCTGAGGATATTCAACTCGAACGTGAAGTCAGTCCTGTTGTATGGATGTGAGACTTGGAATGCGTCCCAGGCCTGCATAAAGAGAATCCAAGTTTTCATCAACAGACGTTTGAGGAAGCTACTTAAGATCAGATGGACAGACAAGGTCAGCAATGAAATTGTTTGGAAAAGAACAAGACAGAGCCCAGTCAGAGAGGAAATTGGTAGGAGGCGATGGAGATGGATCGGCCACACTCTCAGGAGGCCAGGAAACAGCATCGCGAAGAAGGTATTGGATTGGAATCACCAGGGCAAGAGATCAAGAGGAAGGCCGCGCGGAACGTGGAGAAGAGCCAGAGAAAATGATGTGCAACGAAGCGGAAAGACTTGGAATAATGTAAAGAGGCTGGCCCATGATAGAGAGGGATGGAAAGTGTTTGTTGGTGGCCTATACCCCGATCCAGGGTGAGAAAGGCAATGATGATGATGATGATGAAGCAAAGCAATCCGACTTCTGCTCGGCGATTGCGTGATCTGCGCTAATAATTATTATACTTGAGTGTACGTCGATCACCAATGGCTTCCCCAACCTCTTTTTGCCTTATTAGTTAATCTGACTACCGCCCATTGATACAAACTGACTAGACCCTCACGTCCCCAGGTCCATCTGACTATTCCATGTGTTGTCACTTTAAATTCGTGATCACCATAATAAGTTTTGTTTCAGCAAACCTTCACCAGTCGCGCCTTTTGGTAAACATGTTGTACGGATATGCACTGTCCATATCCATACAACATGTTGTGCAGATATACACTTCCCTACAATTTTGAATGATACCATTTTGACGCGCCTACTGAACGCGGAAGTTTGGTTCCGCACCAAGAAATTAATACATGTACAACCAATCTTGACAAGTAAAAAGAAATGTCTACTGCAGATAGAACTAGAATCGGAATTCCCGAGCGGTGGCCATGTTGGTTATACGGTCGCCGCTCGGGAAATTCCGGAAAAAACGACACAGCCCGAAGCTTGTGTTTCCAGTCTGGTTAATTTATTAGTCTGTGCCCCATGATAATTCACGTAATTTGGGCGCAAACGAAGGACATTCAGATTTAGACGCAGAGAACTATACAGGGTTTATGAAGGGAGTCTTAAAATTTCTTTCTTTCTTTCTTTTTTGCTTTGGATATTAATAATATTATAAAAAGGTTTGAAAACACTAACATAATTTATGTCTAGTCTGTGCACCTTGGTTGCACGTTGAGATGGGGTAAGATCAAAGGGGAGAGGGGAGAGGCATGAAAGAAAATTTGAGGCCCAAGTTTGAGAACCACTGGTCTAGATGGTAACAATGTCACTGGTGTCATTGGTTTGTTTCTAGGTCTGCTTTATCATTTCTTAGGCTATTTTATGTAAACGTAATTTCTTACATTGTGTTATGACGTAGTAGACCAATTCTACCGTACATATTTGGTAGCCATATTGACTGATGCACTGTCCATATCCGTACAACATGTTGTTCGGATATGCGCTTCCAAATTGTAGCTATGCTGAAGCGTCGGTCGCTACCGTAAACCTAAAATGGCGGACGGTTCATGACCTTTCGCTGTTTTGTGACGTCACACAATGGGATCATCCAGTCTGAGTATTTTATTAGTCTGTGTCATGGGGTGCATTGTATGATACCATGAATGTCCCTATATCAAACATTTCTGTGAAGCTGACTGTCACTTTGTCAGTTTCTCCTTTCAATTTCTCCAACAACGTCTTGCCGTACATTTTCTGACATATTCGGTGTGTTCTATGAAATAAAAGTGAACTGCGTTGAACAAGCGCAATCAGCTTGTCGTCATTCATTGTTAGCTCACTGTGCTGTACGTCGTTTTGTATTGTGCAGTAATGAATAGCAGTGTGAAAGTGGCAATAAAAGTTGGGTTGTTGTTAGGGAAGCGTGGTATTTTACATCATAAGCCATAGATGAATAATGAACACAATTCTATATTTTCTCTATTTGGCTTTGTAATTGACTACGTCCCCCTAACACTATTCCAAAAGTAGATCAGTGATCTCCACCCACCCCACCCCCTCCCCCCGACTGACGGATGACAGAAAAACTCGAGCATGCAGTCCCAGTGTAAATTCTGTTCCGTGGTCTGTGGTGGTTGTCTGTTGCATGGTCTGTGGTAGTTGTCTGTTCCGTGGTCTGTGGTAGTTGTCTGTTCCGTGGTCTGTGGTTGTTGTCTGTTCCGTGGTCTGTGGTGGTTGTCCGTTCCGTGGTCTGTGGCAGTCGTCTGTTCCGTGGTCTGTGGTTGTTGTCAATTCCGTGGACGGTAGTAGTTGTCTGTTCCGTGGTCTGTGGTTGTTATCTGTTCCGTGGTCTGTGGTGGTTGTCTGTTCCGTGGTCTGTGGTGATTGTCTGTTCCATGGTCTGTGGTGGTTGTCTGTTCCGTGGTCTGTGGTGGTTGTCTGTTCCGTGGTCTGTGGTGGTTGTCTGTTCCATGGTCTGTGGTGATTGTCTGCTCCTTGGTCTGTGGTAGTTGTCTGTTCCATGGCCTGTGGTGGTTGTCTGTTCCGTGGTAGACTGTGGTGATTGTCTGTTCCATAGTCTGTGGTGGTTGTCTGTTCCGTGGTAGACTGTGGTGATTGTCTGTTCCATGGTCTGTGGTGGTTGTCTGTTCCGTGGTCTGTGGTGGTTGTCTGTTCCGTGGACTGTGGTGGTTGTCTGTTCCGTGGTCTGTAGTGATTGTCTGTTCCGTGGTCTGTGGTAGTTGTCTGTTCCATGGTCTGTGGTGATTGTCTGTTCCGTGGTCTGTGGTGGTTGTCTGTTCCGTGGTAGACCGTGGTGATTGTCTGTTCCATGGTCTGTGGTGGTTGTCTGTTCCGTGGTAGACTGTGGTGATTGTCTGTTCCATGGTCTGTGGTGGTTGTCTGTTCCGTGGTCTGTGGTGGTTGTCTGTTCCGTGGTCTGTGGTGGTTGTCTGTTCCGTGATCTGTGGCCGTGCAAGTCATCAGAATGCAAATGATATTATAAGGAAAATTTCTGTTGCACATTTTTTTTCATCGGAAAACGAGGCAAAATTTCCGTTCTGTTCGGTTGCGTTACTTACTCTGTGAGCGGGAGCCCTAATGATTTCCAAAAAAAATGGGTGACTTTATAATGTATTATATGGCTCTGATCTGTGAACCGCTGTAACCTTCCTCCTTCCTAATATATTTTAGCTTTAACTGAACTATGTTCACATTTTGTAATGGCGTTTTTTTAAATTCGTGTTTAATATGATTTAAAATTGTAATGATGGATCTAGTTCACTTTTGACAGTTGGAGAATTTTCTGAAAGTGAAAACAGAATAAAACTGACTCGATTTATCGTAGTTCATCAATTTTGTCTCCGGTGAACGAAATGTTTTGTTTAATCTTACTGCCTAACCTGGCACAGCTCTAATGTTTCAGTTCTTATAGTCACCCCAACTGCTCTCCCTCTTAATTATGTAAAGGAAACACGGAAACGGGGGAGGGGGGGGGATGTTGTTGTCAATGCATGGGATGTGTAAATCTGAACAAGTGCGGGATACAATACGGGATGACAAAAAATCCTGAAAGTTCTTGTTCGTGTAAATAAGACAACTCACGCGGAAAACTAACCTCTACTTTGCTTGCGTTGCAAGGTTCCGAGAAACCAACTTTGGAAACTTTGATGTGCTTAAATTAATTCCCAGGCATATGTGTGTGTCTGTGTGTGTGGTCATGGATGTAAAAAAAAAAAAAAAAACCAGACAAGAAAAAATAGCTGAACTAGTCCAAGTCGAGCCAGTCGGTTATATCAGACATTTCTATTTCTGTTATGAGTGAATATTTTCTGTTTACTCGACTTCTCACCTGTCTGGCAGACCTGAGGAAACGGGAAAATAATGGACATATTTATAATCAAGTGGTCATGCTTCACAAAGAAACAAAATTGTACGGTGACAGAGCTGAGGTTCAAAGAGTCGCAGATCAGACAAAAGAGGTGCAGTGAATGTCGGGCGCACGTCGTAATTATTTCGACATTCGGATCAACTTATCACTGATGTAAATACTCATCTATAGTTAGATTCACGAAGAGAAAGAGCTTTTCTTTTGGATTTTTTTTTTTATCAATGTAATGATTATTTCGAAACTATGGCCTTAAAACATAATTTACAATATTTTCCAATGTGAACCGTTGAGTTTGGGGCATTTTTCTCCTCTTTTTCTCTGCATAATATACATTGAACTGTCTTTACATAATTATTTGAACGCTACAGAAACGCATTGTCACAAAAATCATTGTTGACTACTGTCGAGACAAGACACCGCCGGTATCGTTCAGCGTTTGTGAACTTTCGGTCACTCAAAATACACACATGGTCGACACTTCCAAAACTGCACTAGTTTAAAATGGAAGAATTATCTCCATCCAGATTCCATGAGCACTGCTGCACACTCAAAATAAACCTAAACAATGCGTGCTGTAAATCTCCTAGACTTTCGAATAGAGCGACAAGGCATTAGATACCCAATGTGTAGCGAGTAAAGGACCTGTTAGCCATGTGGGAAAGTTCTAAAATTCAATATTACCATAAGCGTCATGTTACATGCCAGACTTTAGAAAGATCCTTGAAGAAATAAATACATTATTCCCGTAAGCGCTGTTTTCTGTTGTTGTTGTTTTCATGAAACGAACTATAGTACCCAGCCTTGGTTTATACATTTATGATTATACAGACAAATCATATATATGCATTGCCATGACAATGAAACATACACAAAATGAGAGTCAAGCGCAGCGGAAAGATCACCCCAAAAAAGGTAGGTCGCGCTTGTTTAATGTAATTTCCAAGATGAAAATTACACAATTATGGACTTAAAAAAAACCAAACCATAAAATTAATGTTTTCCTTGTCCATGAATTTACGTAAAGTCTGTTTTCACAAATGATAAATTGCATCTAGTGATCAGTTGCATAGTGTGAAAGATTCTGTGATCAGCACTGGGTAAAGAGTAATACTGCATGTAAACCAAACATTCACAGTTACATTTATGGCAGGGGCTTGGTTTGTTGGCATCCAGCCTTGACTAAGTACGACAGTACCATGTAGAAAATAGAGGTGATACAGACCAAGTCTGGTGTGAGCGTAAGACCCGTGGCTTGCTGACCACGAATTTTGCTTTACACTAGCACTAGCACACTATCCACACGGCGACCCAGCGAGATAGGCAGTGCTGATTGTGCTAATGTGAGTTTGAGTTTGATTTTGGGTTTCACGGTGCACTGGCATGATAACAGCCACTTTGCTCCCCCCCCCCCCCCGGTCCATATGGGTACATTTTCTTTATTTATGTTTCGTATTCAGAGCTGTTAAGTTCAACATAGAATTAAATACGTTCATTATTATTTTAACACATTGGCAAAATTCTAGAAAATTATATTGTATAGATCTGGAAAAAGTTTTGTAAACGAGTATAAACGTCATTAAATCAAGTTTCTCAGCCTCTCTCAGAAAGGGCAGGATTCGTTGCGGATCCACGTGAGAAAATAATTCTTTCATGGATCCGCAGGCATAGTGCCTTCTTCGCATATGCATGAAGGCTACACATTTAGTTAAAATAATTATGTTTTATTGATAGATGGCAATTGCATGCCACACAATAGGGGGGATCTTCCCCTCTAAGTAAAAAACGGTTTGTGAGGTGGGTATGACCCAGATGAAGTCTACTAAGGACAATTTCATCTCTCCGATTTGGTTGAGAGGCATGGGTCCACTGCCTAAGTTGATCTTGGATAAAGAGGAGTTTATTTGATGTTTGTTCATCCCATCTTTCCTGCCATTTAATAGCGGGTTTTAAGTCAGTATGTGGTATTTTTGGGTACTGTAGTGCACGTTTCAATGTTTCTTTGGCCATGGTGTATGCTGTTTCATTACCCTTAATGCCAATGTGGCCAGGAATCCAACAAAGAACAACTTCATATTTCCTGTTGGACACTGTATGAAGTCGTTGTAAGAGATTATTGAATTCATGGATTTTCATATTTGGGCCTTTTAACGCCTGAAAACAGGATAGCGAATCAGAAAAAATAATGCAACGACCTGGTCGGGAATCAGATAAGTAAGAGATTTAAGGCCAAGTTGATTGCATGAATTTCAGCGGTAAAGACAAAGGCTTTGGGGTTGAGACTGAAGCATTCGGTTTTGCCAGCTGCACTTGAGAATGAGACGGCTCTCACCAGTTCATGGTCTTTGGGGCCGTCTATGTAAAATAGGATACTATTTGAGATTATCTGACTTACTTTTATTTAGTTATGTTGGATGTATTGATTTTGCGTGTGTACGCACTTTGTTTCTGACACTAAAACGTTTGTTGTTGCCATTTTGTTAGGCTTACCATATATTTATTGGTTATTATCGTCATGAAAACTCGACCTATATATTGGACATATTGAACGCATAGAATGTACATGTAACTTTGCACATAGCTTTTGTCCATCCATTATGCAGTTCTCATTTTGCCTGTTGTATTATATAGGGATTGGCTTTGCTGTACTATGTATATTGCAGTTAGGTGTCGTTAAAATTGTAAATTTTAACTGGGGAGGGGATATCCATGGATCCATCCGCGTCTCCCAATGTTGCCAGGATTGAAAATTTGTTCGTAGTTTCTGGCGTTGGCGTTCACCACGTTGTCTCCGCTGGTCTTTGTTTTCTATATGTTGCCAGGATTGAAAATTTGTTCGTAGTTTCTGGCGTTGGCGTTCACCACGTTGTCTCCGCTGGTCTTTGTTTTCTATTTCAAAGTTTCCTTTTGTGTCACTGCAGCTCTGACAGCGGGGTTAGCTGTCGTGGCAGTTCTGCTGCTATTCGTCTTTGCCTCTGTGGACACTTGTGCTGCTGGTTTCTTCACTGCTGAAGATTTCGCAGCAGCACGGGCGTACGTCATTAGCAATCGGTGTCTTTGGTTTCAGCACAATGTCTGCTCCTCTCGCTTAGGCAAAAGAACCTCAGTTTTCGGCCTTGTACTTTTGAGTGGCCTTTTCTTCTAGCCATTTCGGGCACCTTTTGTCAAAGGCGGTGTGCTTTACCTTAACAACTTGGACACTTCGGCTCGTCTGTACAAGCCTTGAAGTCCGCATGGTCCCTGAACCCTTAGCGAGCGCAAACTGCTGATCTCTTGCAGTGCGACTTTCCGTGTCCATATCGCTGGCAGTTAAAGCATCGCAAAGTGTTTGAAACGAATGGCGAGACCGGAATCAGTAAGTATGCCACTTTGAGATGTGCTGCAGGCTTGATTGTATCGAACGTGAGGATAATGGAGCTGGTTGCAATCACCTAACCGATTGAGTGGCATGGGCCATACCGCCCTCCAGTCTTAGAGGAAGGCCAGGTCAAAGTGGTGTATCGGTAGAGGGGCAGTCCGCAGACTGGTCCACCTCAACCACCAGAATCCCATTCTCCCCATCACAGGTCGCATCTCACTGTGAACGAGGCGCCCCCGCTGTGAGGACGTACAATCTGATTCTGCTCTTTGCTGGGCCGGGAACCACAAACAGCATGAAAGAAAAGGACGAAAGAAAAGCAGGACAGAGGACAAAACAAGGGAGCACAACAACTGTCACCCACAGGCCGCCGAGATGTGGCGGTCACTGGCCTGGTGCCTTCACCTGCCTTGGTCTGTTTCACCTCCGAGTAGGCGAGAATAATGTCACATATATTTCAAAATAATTAGTCGGTAAACGAAAAGTATTTTGTCAGCCTTCGACGCAGGTGTGGCAGTGGGTCAATTTCTAACTTACCGGACCCACTCGGAAAGCGTCGAGATGTCCTCTCTATTTCAAAAGCCATACTGTTGATCTCTTGCACTGCGACTTTCCGTGTCCATACCCGAGGCAGTTAATGCATCGCATAGGGTTTGGAACGAATGGCGAGACCGGAATCTGTAAATATGCCACTTTAGATGAGCTGGAGAATTGATTTTGTCAAATGTGAGGATGTTGGAGCTGGTTGCAGTCAGCTAATCTGCTCCGCGAATCTTGATATCTGTATCGTCCTACGGGCTAACAATGTTGTCCGCAGCTCTCGGTGACCCATCGGGTGCTAGTTTTTACTTCTCTTTGATGTCTCGCCGTGTGACGTATTTGTGTTATTGTAGGTCAGTCGAGAATGTACTATATCATTCATGTCGGATTAGTTACGCAAGGTTGGCATTGGAGTGACGCAATTCTGTGACATGTCTAAGTGCGATTAGGTGGCCTTCATGCGTCCCGCAGTTTCTGGATTTCCAGTTCGTGAACGTTCTATCTGGATGGGTATATAAGGCGACCGAGCGAGTGAGTGTGTGCAAGACCCAGTCTAAGTTTTTGTAGATAGACCTGCGTGCCTTCCCCATAAGTAACTTGTGAGATATCCAGCGTTCATCTATAGTTATTAAAAGTTAATGTTAATCGTTCATCGGATCCTGTTTCATTCATTTCTACAACAGTTCAGTCAGCTTCGTTTTTTAAAGGGTAGCAGTTCAGATAAGATAAGATAAGATAAGATAAGATAAATTTTATTCGTCCTTGTACAAGGAAATTTGTTTTGATCATTGAATACATAACAATACAGTTACAGAAGCAGAAAGTATGATACATAGCGCGCACACACACATATATACACACACACTGATAAATTAACTAAATTAACAAAATTAACAGTGCACACAATATGCTTCCCTAACTAAAACACATTGACCTGACACGCAGGACATAATTCAACTGTGCACAGATTACGATCAAGATGACGACATTATTGTAACATCCTAGTTGATGATGGAATAAACGATTTAAAGTAGCGCTCAGTTTTAGTTTTCTTTGACAACAGCCTTAAACTTCTTACAGATCTTATATATTCCTTGTTCAGGGGATGTTGGGGGTCATTTATAATAATATTAGCTTTTTTAATACAAGCACCAGTGTACAGCTCATCAAAATATGGCAGATCACAGATACAAATTTTCGATGCTTTTTTAATTAAATTATTGATCTTATTTTTATCTTTTTGTAAGATGTTTCCTCCCCAACAGACAACTCCATACATCAAAACGCTCTGAATAGCCATGGTGTAAAATATTTTCAGAATGCTTTTGCTAACTTTTAAAAAGCGGAGCTTTCTGAGGAAATACATGCGCTGGTTGGCTTTCTTGTATACATATGTTACATGCGCATGCCAGTTAAGCAATGAATCAATAGTAATGCCAAGATATTTGGCCTCTGTGACAATTTCAACCTCTTCATTGTTGATAGTAAGAGGGCAAACAGGATCGTTGTTATTTTTCCTAAAGTCAAAAACAAGCTCTTTTGTTTTCTTAACATTCAGTAGAAGATAGTTGTTATTACACCAACAATGAAAGGATTGTACAATGTTAGAATATTCGTGGCCAGAGTTAGGTAAAAGGCCTAAAATAGCAGAGTCATCGGCTAATTTAAGAAGGTAAACGTTGTTGTGTGTCACAGTGAAATCATTTGTATACAATGTATACAAGGCAGGTGACAGCACGCAGCCTTGTGGCGCTCCTGTGTTTGTTGTGAGTAATTTGGAAAATGTGTTGTTTATATCCACAAACTGGCTTCTCTGTGTTAGAAATTCGAAGATCATCTAACTCTCCCTATCATAACGTGCTGAAATTTACATCAACTGTTACAATACGCCGGGCATAATTATGTGATGCCTGGGACGTTCGTTACAATGTCCTCTTCACTCTCATCATCCAACTCAGAGGTGCGGATGACACCACTTGAGCTGTTCAAGCTCCTGTGGGGTTAAACCGTTATGGGAACACCATGAAAGACAGCCTGCTTGAGCAGGTTCTCTGAGTGTTGTCTTTTTATGCACTCTACCAACATTTCACCATGTCTCATCCTTGTTACCAATTTGGGCTGGCCAGCAATACTTTTGGGCGTTTTATAGATCACAAAGACACTCATTATTTACCATTTCTTTTCGGGGTTTTGGCTGCTGATCACCAAGAAAGGTACCCGGACCCGCCCGTCGTCAGTGTTTACGTCCAGCAGAGGGTGATTTGTCGTTTGCCCTGACTGGAGGCTCCACCCGGTTACTCCTGCCTGAGTCTTTTACTTAAGTCGAGATTTGGGGAAGGGTCTAAATTTTTTGAAGTATCCATAAAAATTGATTTTTATTGTTCATCTCCGGAGCTCCCCACCCGCCACCGAGACTAACAAGGGGGACACCTAATGCTCAGATATCCAGAGCTATTGTGCCAGGGCAGCCGCAGAAATATACTCTCCACAGGGTATAACTACCGCCAGGACTGACCCAGGTTTCGAACGGCAAAGGATTCGAAGCCTAACCGATTGGGTGGCATGGGCCAAACCATTCGCCTGTTTTAGGGGAATCCCGGGTCAAAGTCAAAGTGGTATGTCGGTAGAGGGGCAGTCCGCAGACTGGTCCACCTCATTCACCAGAATCCCATTCTCCCCCATCACAGGTCGCATCTCACGGTGAACGAGGCACCTACGCTGTGGGAACGTGCCAAGGTGGTTCTGTTCTTTCCTAGGCTGGGAACCACACACGGTGTGAAACTTAAAGAAAAGGACGAAAGAAAAGCTGGACAGAAGACAAAACAAGGGAGGACAACAACTGACTCCCACAGGCGGCCAAGATTTGGCGGTGCGTGGTTGGGTTTGGGTTTTACCACTCTGCAAGGTATGCCAGTGGGTCAATTTCTGCACTCCCCGGGCCCACTCGGGGATGTGCTAATGTGAAGCAAAATTTATTGGCGGCGAGCCACTGGTCTGGTGCCTTCACCTGACTTGGTCTGTTTTACCTCTGAGTGTCTGAGTAGGCGAGAGTAATGTCTCCCATATTTCAAAATAATTTGTCGATAAACACTAAAACAGAGAGTATTTAGTCAGCCTTTGATTTGTTATCACTTGAAGTAAGCGCTAAATAGGTTTCAATTCCATTAGAGATAAGGTTTTGCTGGGGAGAGGGACACAACATGTCTGAATGGCAAGGTAATGTAGGTATTAAAAAGAAAATAGGCATTTTGGCTTGACCCGATCGGCAATGGTAAATACCTGCACTCTGAATAAAATAAGGGGGAACTCTATCTCTTCTTGGTCTGATCGAGAATCAGTTTTTGTTTATAATAGGAACATCTAGCGAAACCTTCAAGAAGTAAACGTTGAAGTGGTGAAAATGATCTTGTGTAAATTTACTGTTTCTGAGGAGGAGGCGGTTCATGAAAGTTCTGGAACATTTTAAACATCTTGTATTCTAAAGTGCTAACTGCTACTGGGGATTTTTGATGTGCTTGATTCTGGTATACATACAATGTACATGTAGTTCTCTGACTTGCAATACTCTGACAAAAGCATGAACCTATAGAATCAAAACATGCTTTACTACCATGAACCACAATGAATAGATGGTCTGACCATCTCCCAATGTGGAATAATTGTATATGTAACAGAAGATTACTAACAGAACTTAAATGTAAAGAATTACAAACGTAAACAAAATGTACTCGTGGAGTGGGGAGCTCGAAAGATTTTAAGTCCAATTCGCAGAAGTCGAAAAATCAATACTTTGAGTTTGAGTTTTGGGTTTTACGGCCCATGGGCCCGAAAGAAGCCACTTTGCGCCCTTCATGGTCTATTTGGGTGCACATAACATTAACAATAGAATTAAATACATTCATATAATTTCAAATTCATTCTGCACTGTTTTTACTGTCTACCCAGTATGTTTCTAGCTCCCCGTCTCTGACAAGTAAAAACAAACAAACAGCAAGGTGCTTCTTACACAGGGAAACCCATACCAAACCAACTACGGAAGGGTAGAACTTTCATTAACCGCTCTTTCATGTCCGTCGCCTGTGGAGAGTGATGTTTTCATAAAGTTTTTCGCAATCTGCTTTTCTTTGTCCAATGCAACCTATCCATTTTTCTTTACTGTCTCTATTGTTCATATTCTTTCCTGTCCTCCTCTTCAGCATAATTCCTGAATTTGTTCTCGTTTTTATATCTGTGGTCTGCACCAACCTGATAATGATACATGTATAATGACATGGGCCAACAACCCATCTTGCCATAGCCCTGTCTTAATAGGAGAGTCATTTAGTGTTAGAAAATATATGAATTGTGCAATTTGTTGTAAAAGCACCAAACTTCTGGTGTGAATAATATCCAAGATATGATACAGAACCACTCTGAGAGATCTTAAATAACGAGGCAGGAACGTTTGGAAGTTACAGACATTGTTTTTGGTGGACATGCGCAATACTGCACCATGCCTACATAATGCACAACATTGCACATGTAGAGTAGCGCCATCAAAATACCGTCGAGATGTTTGAGTTTGGGTTTCACGGCACCTCGGCAGATAACAGTCACTTTGCGCCCCCACGGTCTATTTAGTATTTAGGTACATTTTCTTTGTTTATGTTTCGTATAAACATTTATATAATTTTAACACATTGGTAAAATTCTAAAAAAATATTTTGTATAGATCTGGAAAAAGTTTTGTAATCGAGTATAAACGTCATTACATCAAGTTTCTCAGCCTCTCTCAGAAAGGACAGGATTCGTTGCGGATCCACGTCAGAAAATAATTCTTTCATGGATCCGCAGGCATAGTGCGTTCTTCGGATATGCATGAAGTCTACACATTCAGTTAAAATATGTTTTTTGATAGATGGCAATTGCATGCCACACAATAGGGGGGATCTTCCCCCCTATGTAAAACACGGTTTATGAGGTGGGTATGACCCAGGTGAAGTCTACTAAGGACAATTTCATCTCTCCGATTTGGTTGAGAGGCATGGGTCCCCTACCTGCGTTGATCTTGGATAAAGAGGAGTTTATTTGATGTTTGTTCATCCCATCTTTCCTGCCATCTCGATTTAATGAAGTTATTAAAAGCGGGTTTAAAGTCAGTATGTGGTATTTTTAGGTACTGTGGTGGACGTTTCAATGTTTCTTTGGCCAGCATGTCTCCTGTTTCATTGCCCAACGTGGCGAGGGATTCAACAGAGAACAATTTTATATTTCCTGTTGGACACTGTATGAAGTCGTTGTAACAAATTATTGATTTCATGGGTCTTCATATTTGTTTTATTTTTTTTAAGTCTGGGGGCAGGACAGCGAATCAGAAAAGATAATGAAGCGTCCTGGTCGGGATTTAAGGCCAAGTTGATTTCATAGAATTTCAGTGGTAAAGGCAGAAGCTTTGGGGTTGAGACTGGGGCATTCAGTTTTATAATCTACACTTGAGAATGAGGCGGAGCCTGCCGAATCATGGTCTTTGGAGCCGGCCGTCTGTGTAAAAAGGTCTGTAATCAGGGTGTTTACTGATTACCTCTCTAAACATTTGTTTGTAGGTTTCTGGCATGGTGTTGTTCTTCGGACATGCTGCGAGATCTAAAATAATGGGTCATTCTCCACCTCACATATTGGATTTCGGCCTTTGCGAGCAAAGACCGAATCCGAAGACAAAAAGGAGGAGTGTCACCCTGAGAAGATTCATAATTTTCAATACTTATGTTGTGTTGAAAACTAAATTGTAAGCTGGGTTGTCTGGATGAGAAGACAATTTTAATCCATAGTGAATAGAAAGTTTGCCTCATCTGTCGGACAAGGCCGCTTCATTTGCCTCCACCTACAGACTTTCGATTGGAGAGATGTGGAAAACACCCAGAGACGTAGCCCTTGATGGTGCACAGGGCCTACCATTTTCAGGCATGACGTAAACGTTTAGCTGATCCATAGACGATGCAGCCGTTTGGATCTGATCAGAGAGCGAACGAGATGAAGCATGGAGACTTGATCCGCACCCTAATCAGTTCCTGACAGAGTTTTTAGGATGTTAAGAGCTTTTTGACAGGAGAGTTTAAAGCATTTTATATGAGGGACAAAAGTAAATTTTTTTGTCGAATATAAGTCCTAGATATTTGGTCTCGCCCTTCACTGGAATTCCTTGATTCCCGTGAAGTAATAGGTCCGGGTCTGTGTGAAATTCCCTTTTCTTATGAAAGTAGACGGCGACCTTTTTTGGAGGGAGAGTATCTAAATCCGTTTGTATCTGCCCACCTTTGGGCGGTGTTGAGTTGCAGTTGCAGTTTCCGCTCTATTTCACCTACTCGTGGGCACCTGTAGCAGACGAGAAAGTCGTCTACGCTCAAGGCGCAATCAACGTTTGTAGAGAGTGTTACGGAAATTGAATCAATTTTAATATTGAATAGGGTGAGAAATAGAGTAGAGCCCTGGTGACTCCCTGCTCTTTATCATATGGATCGGAGAGGGTGGAGTTCACCTTCACCTGGAAGGAACGGTCACGAAGGAAATTCCGAACAAAGACCGGTAAGTTGCACCTTGGTCCATGAAGATCTCTCAGTATACCGTGCCTCCAGGTCGCGTCAAAGGCTTTTTCCAGGTCAAGGAAAACGCAAACTACTTGCTGTTTAGAAGCGAAGGCTTCTCGGATGAAGGTCTCCAGACGGAAAATGTGTCGTGGATCACTTCGCACAGAAACCACACTGAAAAGTGGAGAGGGGCTGGCTGCTTTCCAACGTCCAATTGAGACGTTTGGTCACCATTCGCTCCATCAGCTTGCAAAGACAGCTGGTGAGAGCCATGGGCTGGTAATTTTTGGGATTGTCTTTCCTGGGACTTTTGGATGGGGACAGTGTCAGCTTTCCTTCAAGTTGGAGGAAAGGTTCCTGAGGTCCAGATATGATTAAATAGGTTTAGTAAACAAGAGAGCAATGTGGCGGGTAGGTGTTTTCAAATTTCGTTATGTATCTGGTCGAGGCCAGGTGCTGTATTACTGGTCTCACCCAGACTGGATGTTAATTCTTCAGTTGTAAACGTTTCGTTGTAGGGGTGGGAATCTAGGGTTGAGAAATCGAGGGGCGTTTTTACAGCTTTAGTTTAGAAATTTTGGAAGGGGGTCGAGTAATGATCACTGGAAGAATTAGCCGCAAACGGTGAAGATAATTCGTTTGTGGCCTCCTCCTCCTCCTCCTCCTCTTCCGCCATAGAACCGTCTCGCTTTTTGATCTATCCGATTCCAGAGGTGGTAGTAGAGCCTTTAATTTTCTTGATAAATTTCCAAACTTACTTAAGTGGGGTGCGGTATTGATTTGGGATATGAAGTTTCTCCATGAATCTGTATTGCTTTCTCTGGTCGTCCTACGGGCTTTCGCTCTCTTTAGCCGGAATTTCGTCATGCTCTACTTGTTAGGGTTGCATTTTAATTCGAGGAAGGCTGTTTCGCGGGTCTCAATGGCCCGCTTGCAGTCTTCCGTGAACCATGCTTTGTCTTTACCTGGAGCTGCAGAGGTCTTGGGGATATAGGCTTTGAGCAACTTCCATTAGAAGCTCCTGGAATTACTCGACTGTACTTACAGTGGTAGGAGTAATTAACTGAGTGCACTTTTGGTGGAACTCTGTCCAGTCGGCACGGGCAAGGTTCCACCGAGTCGACTGGACTGTTGGCCGTGGGTAGTCGGTGGTGAGACAAATTGGAAAATGGTCTAATCCTTGAAGACTATTCAGGTGAGACCAGGAGTAATCTAAAGTGAGTGTTGGGTGGACCAATGTGAGATCTATGTTTTTGAACGTGCCCATAAATTGGTGTGGATAAGTTGGAGTTCCGTAATTGAAAAGGAAAGTGTCTCTATGAGGAGCTTCTCCACAACCTTACCGCGAGGATTAGTTGGGGTGCTGCCCCAGATGGGACTGTGCGCGTTGAAATCTCCCATAAGGATGTATGGGGTAGGAGGTTGTTCAATAAAATCTGTAAGGTCAGTTTTTAATGATGAAAAGAGACGGCGGAAGATATATGAAGCACATAGTTGACGGTTTGTCAGCTGTGAGCCTTACAGCCACATCCTGAAGGTTAGTGTTTAATTGAATCGGTGTATGTAGGATCTTCTGATTTAGAATGGTAGAGGTCCCAGCGCTCAGCCTGTCGGTGCCACGAGCAAAGCAATGGTAAGCTTCACTGTTTCTGATTGTGAGTGGGGTATTGGGTGACAAGTTTAGTTCCTTGAAGACAGACTGCAGCAAGCCATCAGTAGCTGCAGTTCTAGTAAGTTCACCCGGAGGCCTCTGCAGGTCCGCTGAAGAAATATACCACTTGTATCCATCATAATGTATTGGATTTAGGTTTTGAGATAGGTGTCACCCCTACCTTGAAGCCTTAAAATTTTATTTTTGGGCGGGAGCTTTGTGGTTTTACCTTATCGGGTGAGAGAAGGGGAATAGGTTTATTGGAGGGGGAGATAGGAGGGTTTGAGTTTGAGGGACGGGAGGTTTCTTTGGGGAGGAGAATTTTGGGTTTTGGGGGGAATTGGGCGCGGGAGGGGGGGGGGGGCGATCCATGGATCCATCCGCGTCTCCCAGTGTTGCCAGGATTGAAAATTTGTTCGTAGTTTCTGACGTTGGCGTTCATCAAGTTGTCTCTGTCGTGACTCAATTATAAATTTCCTCACACAAGGTTAAACAACTTGGTGGGTTCAATAGGATGGTACAAGCTCAGCGGTGAAGGGGAGTTACTGTGAGGTGCATGTAATCGGGGTAGCTCAGAGGTGGGGAAGGAAGACATGTGTATTGCGTCGGCTGTTCCCTAGTGTAGATAGAGGTGGCGCTTTTGTGACGTCATGCTTAACCAGTTTGGACTAGCTCATTTGCAGACTATTAACTGACAAAACGGTAGTACTTAGACGCGGCAGACTAAAGCAGTAAACAAGTCTTCGCAGACCATTTAAGAACAGCCTAGAGAAAAGTCAAAGAAAACATGATCAAGGGAAGATAATGAGATATTAGAAAAGAGAATATGAGGCTACAATGAAAAGGGACACGTAAAGAGAATAATAAAGGTGGCATTAATTTGTGGGTTCACGTCAGGCCTGAAGGCAGTTAAACTGCTAGCCAATCCATTGCCGGCGTACTAATCTCGCTGACAAGCTGAGCTGGGAAATATATATGCAGCTGCTGGGGTGATTCTGCAGACCTAGGCATCCATTCGTGAGAGCGACTCAGTTATTTATTCATTTCGAGTAGACGGAAAATGATGCTGTGGACTAATGCATAGGACTGATTGATTGGAGAAATGACCAGAGCCATAGTACTATATCATGCACGCTCTTGATGGATTCCCTGGCTGTTTTTTTTTTTTTCAGCCAGGACAATGGTAAGCAGAAATCGATAACATCAGGAATGACCACCTGCAATCGTAGAAACAGATCTTAACCGATGAGCAGTGTAGCCATCTATCCTTAACGGAGGGGAACGACGATTTGAAAGAGTTACAGTTGCTTGTAGCCTTTACATTTAACGTGTAGAACAGTGATTTGAAAATGGAATTTTACAATATCCACGATCTCTAACAGTGTGTTTGGAAATAATGCTATTTTGAAAGAATGAACGTTACGATGAATGTATCTCTTTGGAGATCTAACTAGCTAGTGCTCTAGCTCTATAATTTGTAAACTAGAATTTTTATATATTTTTTTTTGAGACTGGGAATTTCCAGCTCATCACAGTTCTAGATCTATGCCATGTGAAGATTTATCTTTAATGGTATGAGTGTCACAATAGTTTGAATTTACTATCCTACGTGTAGGATTTGTCCTTAACAGTATGAGTGCGACAATAATTGGAAAGAATGGATATTTCAATGCCACGTCTCCTTAGTGAGCTAGGCAAGTTATAAATTATTATAACTTAAATTATTGTCTGAAATACTATGACATCTACAGTTTTATGTGATGTGTAGAATTGCTTAAGTATAAACCCTTACAAAGTTCAGCCCTTGGCAAATAATGAGAATTATGGTCCTTAGGACAGCAGTTAAAGTAGTTGGTAGTTAGATCTAGAATACTTAAGGGGTTAATTAATTCAGTGGGGGATTTATGAGGTTGATAGTAATTAAATTAGATTTAGTTTAGGTAACCTATTCAGACTTAGACAAATTTATATTAGGGTAGATCTAGACTTATTATGAATTACTATCGATATTGTTTTCATGATATTGATTTCACGTTCATATACATATTTTAACTTATCATAATTATGTGGTTGTGGCCATGCAGGTCGGACCCTAAAAGTTACCCACTTTGTTATTTAATAATTAGTGTGTTTGTGAGTGAGGTATTAGTTCTTTTAACAAAAAAATTGCAGTCGAACAACATATCCCTATAGAATCTAGATCTAGTAAGCGCTAAACTCCACGTTCATGATAGTCTCCGCCTGTCTTTGTTTTCTATTTCAAAGTTTCCTTTTGTGTCACTGCAGCTTTGACAGCGGAGATAGCTGTCGTGGCAGTTCTGCTGCTATTCGTCTTTGCCTCTGTGGACACTTGTGCTGATGGTTTCTTCACTGCTGAAGATTTCGCAGCAGCACGGGCGTACGTCATTAGCAATCGGTGTCTTTGGTTTCAGCACAATGTCTGCTCCTCTCGCTTAGGCAAAAGAACCTCAATTTTCGGCATTGTACTTTTGAGTGGCCTTTTCTTCTAGCCACTTCGGGCAGCTTTTGTCAAAGGCGGTGTGCTTTACCTTAACAACTTGGACACTTCGGCTCGTCTGTACAAGCTTTGAAGTCCGCATGGTCCCTGAAGCCTTAGAGCGCAAACTGCTGATCTCTTGCAGTGCGACTTTCCGTGTCCATATCGCTGGCAGTTAGAGCATCGCAAAGTGTTTGAAATGAATGGCGAGACCGGAATCAGTAAGTATGCCACTTTGAGATGTGCTGCAGGCATTGATTGTATCGAACGTGAGGATAATGGAGCTGGTTGCAATCACCTAACCGATTGAGTGGCATGGCCCATATCATTCGCCTGTTTTAGGGGAGTCCCGGGTCAAAGTCAAAGTGGTGTATCGGTAGAGGGGCAGTCCGCAGACTGGTCCACCTCAACCACCAGAATCCCATTCTCCCCATCACAGGTCGCATCTCACGGTGAACGAGGCGCCCACGCTGTGGGGATGTACAAGGCCAAAGTGACCGGTGTCTAATTATTTTTATTTGTCACCTTCAGTATAAATCATGATGTCTTCATCTGAATTGAATGTGGAAAACTAATTTTAAAAAAACAATGGCTGCATTGTTTTGTTTTATTCGCTTCTACTTCAGCATAACGATCTTATGCATCTCACTAGGCAATCTAAGCCGAAATCGGCTTCCGACCTTGAACAAGAAATACTAATTCTCGATTAATTGGTGAACACAAACCTTTGACCAAATTCAAAATAACTCGTCAAATAAAAACACGAACAAGAACGACAACAGCCAACAGCAATAATAACGGCGAAGTGAGTGACAGCTGTATAAGGCGCTATGCTAAAACAAGATGTCAAAATATAATGAAGAATAAAATTAAAAAAACAAAAAACAAAAAAACTCTGTCAAGCAACAGTAAGATGATTTTATTTCGCTTGAACATCTTATAAAAATAAAAGACATACATGTATTGTAAATTAGTTACATCTCTCAGTCATTTCACTTTTGCTGTTTGTTAATTTCAATATTTCTTGAAAGAAAATACACACTAAGTGCAAATAACACAATGTTTTACAGTACTGAGAGATACTTGTGCATATGATGTTAGCAGCAGTGAATTTAATGAATATCTTTGCAAACTGTTTCATGGAATGATATTTATTAGCCTAATTTGTTTCACTTGGATGAAAACCCATATAATTACTTTTGTGATGATTCAGACAGACAAATATGTGACCAAAGAAATGTTTACTCACACCTGATGCAGATTGTCAAAAAAGTGGTGAACACACCTTGTCATGACAGATTTCATTGCCTATAGATCTTGGAATTTCCTTTCTGTGATAGAAAGACTTTTGGAAACATTGGCTTCCAAGGTTCCTCTCTGTGGCAAGGCATGTAGATAGTTCACTCCAGTCATCATCCCAGTGCAATTTGTAAAAGATCGGGGGTCGTGGGGCTCCATCATCACTGAGGGTTTAGCTATAGGCACATACAGCTGACATAATTGGGTCACCTGTTTTTTTACCTGGCCTTATTGGTTTGATGAAGTCACCGGATAATGACATGGCATCAGAATGCAACGCCTCCACCACCTTATATATGAATGCAATTTCCCTGGCTCTCTCCATTGTCAACATATAATCTCTTGGGGTGAAAATGTCACACATTAATTTCCGCTGAATCACACTATGCATTGAATCACACTCAATCTGAGTGTGACCAGATGTGAGGAATTTCTGTTTAATTGTAATTTCTCGTTCACGTGGGAGCTGCAGGTGACCGTTGGGCACAATCTTGGACTTGTTTTGATATAATTATCCACAGCTGCCACTCTATATGATAAACTTTTTGACACTAGGGTTGTTCTCCATGTACGTTGAAAAGTGCTGATGATGGAAATATCCGAACATCTTACTCGAAAGATCTCCATTTGTCTCATCAAAGACATAGCAAAAGCCTTCTTTGGTTTTTAACTTGAGGTAGGCCATGTTATGGACCACTAACTTTGTGTGATAATACAACGCACTTGCCTGTGTGCTTGGACAGATAACTTCATAAGGATGCTCTGGGCGTCCATAGTCCATACTGTTTCTTCCCCTCCAGCCCTACTTTTGTCTTCAGATTTCATCTGCTGGACTGCAGCCTTCTTTTGGAGGTGGACGTCACAGTCTACCTTCGAAACATTCCTTGATTCAAGCCAATACAGACGTCGCACTGGTGTTTCCTAGGGATAAATAGAGACGAGTTAAGTCTGTGGAAAGTTTCATTGAAATATTCCACCCGACTGCTCAATAGCCCTTTCGTTTGCAGTCCTCAGTGTAGTCATGATGAAGCTGGTGCTGAGTTTTCTCACTGAATATAAATCGTTTTTCTACATAACGCTTTTGCCGGCGGCAATAATGTGAAGGAACAGTGGGGACTGATTTTAGCCAATCCCCCAGGAATTGTTTATCATCCTTTGAGACTCTTGTGAGAGACCACTTTTTGGCTTTGAGGTGCGTGGCTCTTGTGCTGGCAGGTTTGACCTGTTTTCGTCCCTGACCCAGTTATTCAGCGTTTTCTCACTGACGTTGAGTGTTGCGGCAAAAATACTTCTGCAGGCTTGTTTGTGCTCAACTTGACTATCTATCAAATTCCAGGAGAACATACTCCCACGCTCAAAAGGCTCTGATTTGACTAGCTTTTGGGGAATTCTTTTAACAATAGTGTTGACGAACGTTTCTTCCCAGTTGGTCATATTCCAAAACTGAGTGAAAATCTTATTCCTACTTAACTCATCAAAAGTCTCACAGTGTCGAAACGTAGATTTTTTACAAAATGAAAATGAGCAAGTTTTTGCGCTGCTCTGCCGTCTTGTCTCTGCTATTGTATTCTCTTCCTTCAAGCCTTGCCATTTTTCGTCCAGTCCTTTCCCATAAATCGAGTCTTGGAATTCGTTGTCTT
This sequence comes from Onchidella celtica, assembly GCA_963931925.1. Lineage (NCBI taxonomy): Eukaryota > Metazoa > Mollusca > Gastropoda > Systellommatophora > Onchidiidae > Onchidella > Onchidella celtica. The sequence continues at coordinate 21,259,705 of OZ007579.1, read as the reverse complement.
CTTCTGCCAGTGGGCCGATCTTCTGGATCGAAAAAAAATAATAAAGTAAAGTTTTAAAAATCATGATCATTTTTAGCTTAGAGGGGACAATTAAAACAAATCTTAAAGTCAAAATGTTTTTCTGGAGACATTTAGCTCAAACCAACTGTCAAATTCCATTGTCATCCTATGAATGAAGTTATTATTGACGTTTGTGGTGAAAGCCAGCTTACAGAACTGTGTATATCACACATTTCCTTTATAGACTTCCCAAGCAATTAAAATGTAGAACAGAAAATATTTAAATATTTAAACAATATTTTTCTTAAAGTATTGTAGAGATACAGGTCAATACTGATGGTAAAAATGTTAAAAGCACGTCTTGCTTTAAGGCCGCCCATAATAATCTGAAAGCTGGTTTACGCAGAAGATGACGACATAGCAAGATTATTACCATTGGTGACTCTGAAATTGGTAGCATTATCCTCATCCAAATCCGCAGTGTCGACCTTAGTATTCTCAGTCTAGGCTGGCAAGCTGACAATGCTACCATCAAGAGACAGATCTTGGGTGACTTAGACAGATCTTAAATGCATCTGGAGGAACATATTTTTGAAACAGAAAAGAAGCAAATGCGTCTTTCGTTGAAGAATATACCAATAACGTAGAATTCAAAAAGATTAAATTACCTGCAGTGTATGACAAGCAAAAGCATATATGGATGGCCAGTTAGATATCTGAGTATGAAATACATGTAAGAATTGACAGCAGAACAAGATTTCAGGGTACCTACTTAACCCATCACTAATTACTAGATCCACTTGATCATTTTTGAAAATTTATAGAAAAATAACTAATTAACATAAGACAAATCTTTTTCACATGTAATAAACTTCATTCTTTCAATACCCAGATCACTAAATTTGAAGGTTTCTATCTCAAAAACTTTTGACACAATGATTTTTTGATAACTCCCTTCAGACATTGGGTCACAGCGAACAGACACCAGCAAAATGAGTGGTAGCCAGTGGGTTAATAAACGATCGAATAGGACAAACTATCCATTACATAATATTATAAAAACGTAAAATTGAAACTTACCAAAATTGGCACTGCTGTCATCTGTTCCAACACTGGCTGGGATTGTCGGATATAGATTTAGGCTATAAATACCGCGAACTATTATGGCTCAAGTCAAACTGGGGCCAAAATAACTAGGTAAAAATGACCTTTAAGTTTATCCGAGCTGGGCTGAAACAACATCAATGAGTTAGGCCACTACAGAAAGTTTTAGTTTTAGGATAGTCGTTTGGCACTTCTGAATGATTTTTACATTAATAGATGCACCATGGATAGGGTAATGACGTAATAGCTAAATTCGGTTGCCCAGGTGGATATCGTTTTTGACACATATCTTGATATCAACTTTAAGATACTTGATAAATGCGGGGCTGGGATCCATGGAAGAGTCACTCCCACTTCCAAGGTTGCGAGGGACTGGAAAGACCCTGAAAAAGCGTGACAACAGGCCCGAGATTTTCAGATATCCAGATGAACAAATTACACGGGTTTGCTCTAAGCTTTGAGGAAGACAACCCTTGTCAAATAAGTGCTTCGGCCCTTGTCTACATGGTACCCTATGCGCAGGGGGACGGGGTTAGCGGCACATTGGGTGTATTCTTGTGTTTTGTGTATTTGTATGTGTAGCGTATGTATGGTAAGGAGGTTCGAGGTAGGTGCGAAACATCTCGGTGGTGACCACACTTATTACTACTAGTTGACGTTCGTCTTTGTGAGAGAGAGTCTTGGGATCGCATAGAAATGCAACAATTTTGTTCAATTAAGTGAATTTGTTTGGTCATCCTACTTATTCCATATCCCACTGAAAGGATCTTCAGCCACCTCTGTCAACGTCTTTGGTGTTGCTGACCTCTTTCAGCCTCTGATGCCAGGCTGCTTTACGGATATTATATACTATTGTCCTCTGAAACTGATCTTGACCAGTGGAACATTCGATGAGTATCTGTTTCTAGCTATGCCCTTGTCCAGATCACCGGACATGGTCAGATTCAATTTTATGTTTACCAGTGCGACTTTTGTATGAAACTGTTAGGCCGGTTATGACCACTCTCTTACCTGTCTCGGAATAGACGTAAATGTCTGGTAGGGCGGCGCGTGTCCCTGTGATTGAGTCTGTTAGTACTCGTTCTATTATGGGTATGTCGACTAGTATTTTCCAGTCTACAGCTTCCTGGAAAAAGCTGGTTTGGTTGTAATTTGAATGGGAATATCCTTTGAATGCGCCCATAGATTGTCACAGCTTTTGGTTTCTATACTGACCACTGGTAAGTTAGATGGTCACTTCACATATTTTAGAGGTCAGCCTGCTATGTTTGTTTTCTTTTTTTAACATTAGATTTTACACGTCACGCTACTGATAAAACATTTCTAATCTTCCAGAATGTGATACATTTTTGCGCTTGCCAAAAGTGGTCATTCTGGTCATTTATGCGGCCTGTCGTCAATCTGACCACTAATAACGCATATGTGAGCACACAATGCTCATTTTGAATTTTAAATCTTAATATCCAGTATGTAAAACTTCAATGATTCACAGCTTTGGTATCGTAATGACCACAGGTCCGTTTGAGGGTTACTATGGAAAGTTAAATGGTCATTACAAAAGGACTATGGAGGATAACTGCACGTACTAAGATTTAAAAAAATTTTTTTTTTAATTCCTCTTTCTTTGAGCTGTTCTAGCTGGATCGATGTCACTCAAAATAGAAAGAAACATCAAGGGAATCAGAGATCATTTTGAGGTGGTGCTATATCCACAGTTTTTTGTATGCCCACCTGCAACAACTATGCAACGTTTGTTGCCTTTACCATCAAATGCACAATTTTTATTCTAATTGACTCTACTATTAGTACCAGAGAGTGATGCCAGAATAGTGGAGTATATAATCTAATCCAACCGAAAAACAAAAACAAAAAACAAAACAAAACAAAACAAAAGGCATTGCTATGGTATTCGACAAAGAACAGGAAAATCACGATATCACATCATTCAAAACATTCTAAAATCAGCAGTTCTGCATTAGTGACGTTTAGGCTGACCATACTATTTAGAAGAGAGTTAATATGTTAAAAAAAAAAAAAAACTTCTGGGGTTAAAAAAAAATATGATATGCCGCGTTTTTTTGTGTGTGAAAAACTGTTAAAATGGTTTTGTCACGTCTGATGGAACTGATCGATCAAACTGGCAGCAACGGTGTGAGACTGCTCATTCTCAGGTGTCAAGCCACGACTACCAATAGAGCATTGGTAGTCGTGGCATGGCAATAGTGCAAAAGACAATGGTTTTTCATTATTTCCCCTGGTTCAAAAACGCGAAGCGGGGAATACACAAGTAACGCACTGTACAACTTGCACGTGTTTAGTTTTAAAATAGACAGTACTGAGAAAGCCACAACAGCGATGACATACAGTGATACCAAATGCTGAGAATGACAAGGACTGAAGGAGTTTCTCTTCTTATTACTTACACTGTAATAGGCCTAGTATAAAGCTCCATACAACTGATGCTGGCCGTAGGGCGAAAGCGAGGGAGAGGAGCGAGAACCAAACTGATAGATCAGTCCATAAGAACGAATACTACAAATATGTACATGGAGTACGCCTTCAAATCAATGGTATCTCTTTATATTGTAACTTAACAAGCATTTGTAAAACTGTACTTGTCCATCATGTAGAATTTTTTTTTTTTTAATGCGGCCACAGTGTGCAATTTCTGCGTTTCTGATGGGTAACCCAAAATGGGGATAGTAACAAAATTAAATCGCCGCGTTCAGATTTTGGGCCAATTTTTCATCCGCGGACCTTTGTCATTCTGAGCCCATGAGTAACATAACAACGTGACAAAACAAAGTCTTACATCTGCCGCCGTGCCGCCTGCTATGAAGTTCACCTATGAAGGAGCAGTAATACAGGTAAAATGCACACATGTCAAAGAAAAAAGGTATTTCCGTATGTAAACAAATTCTTCTTGATAAAATGAGATATTGTGTTTGAATCCTTTCGAGCCACAGAAATCTGTGACACTTTAGCATAGCATTGTAGTGACATTGTCTCAAGGGAGTCCACTTCATATCTGGTGCAAAGAGTCACCAAATCATTTGCATAAGAAACGCTCGAGTGATCTTATAATTCAGAATCTCATGTTAGGAAGCTAAAATTTTAAAAAAGAAAAAAAAATGTCTGTGTAACAGGCCAAGATATACATCCCCACTTCACAAAATATTATACTCAGCGTTAAAAAGGAATAGGCTATTTGTATACCCAGGGTATAGCATGGCCTATGGCAAGTGAGTTGGGGCTAGTCTAAATGATATCCCTCCAGGCCGGACAATACCCCCTCGAAAATGATGATCACAGACCTCGTTTTTACTGATAATTTTTATGTTTCAAGATGTACACATTCTCCTATCGACACGGCGAAATGAGGTTAGATCTACGGATTCTGCCAATTTCAGCCTCCAGGTTGTAAACAGACAATTTTCTTTGCAAAGAAAATGTATAGTACAATCAAGGACTACTATATAGTAGTCCTTGAATACAATGTATACATATATGATCATTCTGATGTTCTTACATGTCACTCATGCGGTGGTATACAAACTAGTGCAAGCGCCCCCCCCCCCAACCCTCCTCACACACACACCAAAAAGAGGGCTGTGAAGAGAAAGGGGGGAGGGGGGGGGGCTGGCATTTTGTCTATTGTAAGTCTCTGTGTTAAGACTATAGTGCGTTCAACAATGTACAGTTTTACAGTTTCTTATGAGTCCTCGCCTTGCCCTGATGAATCTGGGCCAAATTTTGCATAGCCCTCAGTTTCAGTTTGTTTTAACTGGGAAGTCTTTATTCACTTGTAAAAAGTGAAAAACAAAAACTGTTCTTCATAAACATGTATATAAACACCACAGAAACCACGGGGAGGCAAAGCGCAGAGTTTTTACCGTGTGCACAGAAATGTATTCTCATAAGAGCAAATCCAAACATTTCAGATAAACGCAACGACCCTTTTTTTCGCTGCTGGTGAATTACAACTCACACCAATAGGCGTTCGTTACCGTCAGTGCGTCGTACTAATATAATATCGGTGTTTGTAGCAAAAGAGGGGTTCCGTGTTGTAGACTTCGCTTCCGGTTGATAGATTTCGTTGAAAATGGCTATGTCCGACTACGGTTCTAAGACGCTCACCCAGCTAAAAGAAGAATGCAGGCAAAGATGCATCAAAATAAGTGGGAAAAAGGCAGAATTGGTATCGAGGTAAGTAACTTTAATATTTTAAACTAACGAATCTATAATGAATCGGGCATATTTTGCAATATGCCGCTATAGATACATCTAGCTAGCAGTCGCCAGTAGTAGCATCATGATCTACTAGTAATAGTAGTTTTTGTTTACAGTTTACGATTAAAATCACATATATATATATATAGATCTAGATCTAGAGTCTAATTATTATTAACTTCCCGCAGTTATCATGAATATAATGGTAGACTAGGATCTAGACTAGTTCTAGCTGCATGAGATTCAATGGTGAATGAATTCAATGAGTCATAAATTTAGAAAAAGACCTCTGTGTTAATGGGAGGACTTCTGAATGCATTCCATAGCTCGACAAGTGCATAGGCATTGTCAGATTGATATGTAACGACGTGAGGGTCTAGTCAGTTTGTACCATCGAGGCCGTAGGCCGATGTTCGTCTGGGCAGTAGTCAGATTGACATATCAGGGAAAGCCGCCGGGGTAACTTATAACTATGTATTATTTTCACTCGGGCTTTGGAACGCATTCGGAAGTCCTTCCGTGTTAATAAAGGTACTTAAATTTTATCGAAGTTATATTGTAGTTTTCTAGTCTGAGTGTCAGAAAATGCATATCTAGTAGACAGTGTAACAAGACATATAAATTGACTATACCTGTTAAAAATATTACTCTTGAAGTGAACACCATGTTGAACTGTTTTATCTCACATCTATCCACTTGACATTAAACTAAAAAGCCAAATCACAAATGCCAAATGATGCTATTGCATTTTCTAAGTTTAAAAAAAAAAAAAGTTAAGCATTTCCTGATTTATTTTCAGGCTGGAGTTCTTTGACAAATGTCATATAGGGAAAAGCAGTGACCAAAAAGTGGACTATGTTATGGCTGTCCCAAGCAGAAGTTCATACAAAGATATTCACACTGATGTCATTCTGCCTCCTGTTACTGCAGAATCAGTGAAGGCATACCTGTCAGCCATGCATTTAACAGTAAAACAGAGTGATCGGGAGCTGTATGAGGAGAGACATATTTTATTTTTACGTTCATCAGAACTGCTGCCTCCCCTCACATACATTTATGTACAAGTGAGAGCCAGCAAGAAAGTGAAAGTGAGATACTTTGTTGATATTTCACTGGGAAAAGTAGGAACCATAGAACAGTGCCAGTGCGAGTGCAGCATTGGCATGGGACCAAATGCTGCATGCAAGCATGTTGTTATGGTCCTCCTAGGCCTGGTTGACCATCACAACAAGTTACCGATCATTACGTATGAAACATGTACACAGAGGCTACAAACTTTTCATCAACCCAAGCCACACACGGGTTCACCAATAAAAGCAAAAAGTCTCGACGTTAAGGTGAAAATGCATATCGATGATCCATTCCAAGGCCACAAGAATGTCAGAACGTCACATCGTATGCTTCACACTTCAGAAATGTCGTCATGGCTGACAAAAGTGCCAGCAGCATGCCAATTTTTCAACTGTATGCTCCTGCCAACACCAGAGCAATGGCCATGGATCACACATATTCAGCTCTTGGCATAGAAGAACACTTTCTGAGGCAGCTGGGACTCATAACCATGAGTGAATCCCAACGCAAGGTAAGTGCTGAGCCTTGAAGTTCACTGTTCAGTTTTGCTAAACATTATTGCTGGGCAGTTGAATCATCTCCTTCTGTAACTCCGGATTTCCCCCGTCAGATATAATTTGTGAAAATGGACTAAATGTAGTATCAGAATTTTCTATTAATATTATTAGGCATTTGACAGATTAAGATTAATTTAAAAATAATCACTGTTCACAAGGTAATTATATGCATGGGTTTGATGAAAAGCCAGTGTTTCATATGATTTCTACTGAAAATACTGTGATTAGATCAGACCTATGTATTCAGAACTTGATCATAAATTTATGGTAATGGTAAGCAGTTGATGATATAAATATTTATTGTTCAGTAATTTTATTTTCCACACAGACATTAAATATGGCAACTCTGCACCAGGCAGGCTCATCAAAGTGGCTTGCAGAAAGGAGGATAAGGCTAACTGCATCACAGTTTGGACAGATCTGCAAGGCCAGAGACAAGAACAAGGTAGGCTTATTATTAATGAACTGCAGTTTATTTTTGTGCATCAGACTGTTGTTAAATTACCACCTCAATGAAAACTTTATAAAATTATGTTATCCAAATTTATGAGATCTAATCCATCTTGTTGCCAGTTCATAGGAAAAAAAATAGGTAAGGTTTCCAATATTTAGTATTAATAGGCCTCTATAAATAACTGTGTCAGTCTTTTAAAAATAACTGATAGCTGACATTGACATGTTAAATTATTGTCTTTTTTATTTGGAGATTTTGGGAGTATAATTCAGTACTATATAATAAGCTTCATGTTCAACATCCCACAGTGCTTTTGGCAATATAACACAAACTCGACTAACAATAATACATGCAGGTTTTTTTGTTGTTTTTTTTACTTTTCTAATGACTGCATTTTTATTGTTTTTGCAGCACTTGGATTTAATAATGCCTGTAACTGCAATGGAATGTCTCTGTGCACTTACAGTAAAATAAATGGAAGGCTTCATCTTTAAATTTCTTTTACTTTTAGCACCCAAACAACCAACACCAGTTAGGATGCAAGCGATTATGTTGTTTTTTTTTTTTTTCCCTGGGGCTCATGTCCTCTGATCTTTTGTAGATAATCTATCTGAAATAGAGGCTTCAACTGTTCGAACCATTCAATTCACACAATTGGCTTGGTAACACAGAAGTCTGCTAATGAGTTTATGCATTTTTGTTTTCATTTTGACAGATTTCACAGGGACTTCTGAATCCTCTGGACTTGAGTCATCTGCCTGCAGCAATAGCACATGGGAAGAAATACGAACATGTTGCAATTAAGCAGTTTATGGAACTGACCAGATGCACGGTTGAAAAGTCAGGTCTACAAGTGCACAAAGTTTTTCCATTCATCGGTGCATCACCAGATGGTTTAATAATTGATAGTGACCATTAAAGCGTTGTGGTTGTAGAGGTTAAGTGTCCCTATGCAAGTAGGGATAGGAGTATTTGTGCTGAGACAGTGCCCTATCTGAAACAGACCGAACAGGGTCTGGAATTATGTTCTAATCATAATCATTTTTTCCAGATTCAAGGACAGATGGCATGCTGTGAAGCAAATAAATGTTATTTTGTCATTTACACCTTGAATGACTTAAAAGTCATTGAAGTGAAAAGAAATGATGAATTTATAAAGAAAATGTTGGATGAATTGGTATCCTTCTTCAATGACTACTTCAAAACTTCCCTCTTGGATAAATTTTTATACAAAGACTGTTAGCTTTTAACTTTTAATATTTCATTTTCTAAAGTAATCTAAATTTTCTTTCACATGAAAATTATGATGTTTGCTTTGCAGAAGTTTAAAAATTGCAGTGATTCTGTACTGTTTTATTAAACATTTCTGATAAACTTTACTGTAAACTGTAACAAGTAACACAACATACTGTAAATGATAAAAATTGAAAGTCATGCCATGGTGGTATTAGAAAAACAGAATTAGCATTTAATATAGTAACATGAAATTTATTTCAGTGCACATGTCTTGTTTGACAGTAATACATTTATTATAATTTCATATGGGCATAGTAACTATACAAATTTTACAATCTTTCAATCTATCTAAGGCAGAAATGTCCCAGAAATTTATGTGAGATAATGAGTAATATGGATCAACAGTACATGTATTACTTTTTTGTGCACCAAGCTCAAGAAAGTTTTTTTCTCTCTCCTGAGAGATCTCTCAATCTACAGAACACACAAGATGCGTTTTGTGACTTACAATGACAATTCACTTTTTATTACAGAAATAACTCGGTATCGTTTTTTTAAAAATTTTACTGTATCAATTTTTTAAAGGGCTGCATATCTTGTTGTAGACTTTCTAATGCTCCTTTTTGAATTAAAAAGCACAAAGGTGGATTTGATATTTCTTAAGTGTTTGCTTTTACAACTCTCCAAGTATATTTATCATAAATTTATGTATTCTCATGGAAGAGCTGGTATAGTAATATTGTAATAAAAAGATGGTCATGTCATATTTTTTTTTTTTTGGCCATGATGAAAATAAGTTGCCTTTATGTTTTGTATTCTATATGTTTAAATATGTTCAATTAATTTAAAATCATTTGGTCTCCCACATCATCAATGCATTTTTCCATTTTTGATCTCAAAGAACAGTGATCTTCCAAAGTGGATGACATGTATTTCCATTATATATAATAGTAAATACAGTGTACATGTAATTATAAATCATTGTCATAAAAATAATAAATAAGAGCAAAATTGTTGTTTGACAATCTGCAGTACTGGCTGACAAGATTCTGAATAATAGAGGACACTGAAGATGAAACATTAGTTATTTTCAGTTTGCAATCACTAAAGATAAGATAAGATATGACTTTATTATCCTGTTTCCAGGAAATTTGTTGTCACAGCATTCAGTAACAGCACAACAGCAAGTACAATATATCTAAAACCTACAGGTCTTTAAGGCACACACGCACATTGCTTAAACAGCCTTACCAACAAGTAAGAACATTGCTCACACACACACACTGTAAGAACAATCCATTAGGAAAAAAACTAACAACAGCATACTACATCAGGAAACACTGCTATTTTGAATTGCGGATGGCAAAAAAGATCGTCTATAGCGCTCTCTGTTTGTTTTTAAATACAGTATTCGTCCACTTCTTTGGGATCGGACTATCTGATGGAAAGAGTAACACCAGTTATGCAGTATGATTCTAATCTTTTGAAATATGTCATGGTCCAATAGGCCTGCATTACTATGGCAATATAGCATAATAATATAGATGTCTCTACATCACATCAGGTTAATTTAATGAGAAACTGGCATCTTTCACCATCTTTAAGCATACTGTGAAACAACATTGTTTCTGAAATTTGTCAACATCAAACATACAAAAATAATATCAGTGGCAATATTTGTTTCAGTTGCATTTAGTGAAGACTTAAGGATTTTGTATACCTTTACATTACCTATTATCCTTTCAACATGAACGCGTTTGCTTGAAATACATCTATCTTCCGCAACTCTGCTTCTGGTGTCATTCTGTTTTTCTTTTTGAAAAAATTCGGCATGTTAATCTTAACATCTTTAGTTCGAAACATGTCTTGGATATTAAAACCTTTGTCAGCCATGATGGAATCCCCTGCCTCTACTTTGTCCAATAGACTGCATCTTTCTACAATCTGCCTGTCACTAGCTGCCCCCCCCCCCCCCCATAAGCTTCTGAACATAATGATATTTGCCCCCCTGGCGTTACACCCACTAAGACTTTAACAGTATTCCTATGCTTATATGTAGAAAATGTTGCTCTCTGGGCAGTTGGGTTTGATGGTCTCTGCACTGGTATTTCTGTCCCATCAATTATTACTCTTGTGTCAGGACATTTCATCTTGAAATCAAGTGGGCAGTAATGATCAACAATGTATTTGTGAGCCCATGTGTTTATTTCTCCCCACTGCTTGGAATAAAATTTAACCCACGTATAACAAATGTTGCGTACAGTAAATTCTGAAAGACAAAACATGTTTGATAATTCTGCATTGCAATAATGATGTCTCAGATACACTAGCATAACAAGAAAAGCAGTCTGGGGAACCACAGAATCAATACTTTTCTTTGTAAAGATAGACTTAATATTATTCACATTTGGACCTAAAGAATGAAAAACTGTCATGAACCTATCAAAATTGGGTAAGCCAGTGTAATGCAGGCAATCTTTCGGTGAATATCTGATCCTATCAATCGACACATAAGGATGCGTAAAAAAATGCTGCTGGTAAATAATTGAATTTAATTCATTTTCATCTTTATCATCTTCATCATAGGGCACTCTCTTTACAGTAAATTTTTCTTTGGTCAAATCGACATCACTCTCCTCCTCATTATCACCTTCGTCAAGATCAAGAGAAATGATCTCCCGTGAATTAACAAAAGAAATTGTAGGTGTATCACAGATGCCTTCACCACCAGATGATATATCTGGTGGTGAAGGCTCAGACATTACAGCATTACAATAAGACATTTCCACAAACTCCGACACCTTTTCTGCCTCCTGTCTTTCAATTTCCCTTTCTTGTTTAGCAATCTGCTCTTCCTCATCCCGTCTTATCTCTCTCAGGTGTCGTCTGTGGTCCCTAGGCTCTTCAGTAAGGGCATGAGGCTGAAATATTTGTGGGAAAGAACCCTTCTTTAAAAGTCTGTTTTTTCTCTCTGTGTTTCTGTGAAAGTATAAGTATTTTCATATTTAATACATGTAAATAGGAGTAAAATAGGCCTTTAGAAAGACATTATTTAGTAATATTACTACACAACGTGAAATTTGTTCAGATCTGATTTCTTCTATGCAAAGAAAAAAAAAAAGTCTTGATATCCCTGGTTTGTATGCAATATGTATTGTGTAGCCCTTCCCCTTTTCCGCGTACTCAAACATAGCAATTTTGCATACAAATTAGCAGCTGAGTGAGCAAATTATTTTTTCTGTCAATCTTGAGAATCATTTTCAGTAACAGGCTAGTGTAAATCTGAGCAAATCGCCAATAGAGCAATCTTCACTACTTTCAAAATCTAAAACCATGTTTTGGTTGTCGTTTGAATACACATTACAATGTTTTGTAGTGACAGCCTACCGAATGACTAAGGTCAGCACCCTAACCTTAAGTGAACATCACGTGTCAAACACACACACACACACAAATTAATGTCCCTGCCACATAGAATTCATACACATACAAATTATTTATGTTTCATTTTCAGGTTAAAAGGATAAGAGATAGTATAGGATCTGTAGATCTAGGCTCAAGAAATGACTAGGTTTGGGGTTGGGGAAAAGGACAGGGTCATAGGTTTAAGGTTGGGAACTGACATGATAGGCAGGCCATACAGAACTCTTCCTGTTTTGGTAATGGTATAGACGCAATGCAACTAGATCTAGATATAAGAACTTGACTAGTCTAGACTAGATCTACATGTCCATGTACTTACTTCTCCATGTTGATGTCGATGAATCCACAAAGTCATCTTCACTAAAGTGTTTTGCACATAAAACAGAACTGTGGGTCCAGCTCCATGCCTTTCTTTTCCTGTTGACAAACGCAATCCATTTTTTCTTGACTTTGTCGTCTTTGGGGAAGCGATATCCACCCTCTGTATGACAGAGAGGTATAACGCAGTAGTTCACCATTTTGCCCCAGCAGAACAAATGGCTACCGAACCCCTCTTTTGCTCGGGCAAATCAGGGGGAGATAATTTGAGGTTACGGATGCCTATTGCGCGCGATAGCGCAACGTAAACAAATAGAACATCACTGAATTTCGTGACTTTACGCATCTTCGCATGCCCCCAAAAACAAGTATTTGAACAAACCAAACCAATTTACAGTCTTGAGGTCGCAAGGCAACTCAGCCAGTAAAAGATAGCGTGGACCAATTCTTAATATATATTTTAAAAAAAACAACAACAACCTGAGACACGTATGACACAACACGAGCTTGTCACTATGCCCCGACAGCATCATCCTGAAGTAAGGAAAATTGCGCCGGGGCACTGAATGTCATGCGCGCGAAGCTAAAAAATAAAGCCTTCAAGTTTCCTTAAACTCACCCCTGAAAAGCACCTGTGCATGATTGGGTGTAAAAACCACGGTACGCAAATTTTGGCAAAATGAATAAAGATACATGTAGCAGAAGAGGCCGAAAGCCAATCATGGACACCTTTGACTCTGACATTATAGAAAGAAGCATACATTCAAACTGTTTGAGGACAAAGTATACCCTATTTTCAAGTTCCAGTCCTCAAAAAGTGGAATAATATTCCTAAAGGAGGGGTCAGATCTTGTTGCAGCAAGATGCAAATGCCTTAAGTGACTGGAAACAGTTCGTCTTGGGCTTTGCGGGAATATTTCACGGTTATAACCAAAAAAAAAAAAAAAGGAACAAGTATCCTGATGACATTGATTTCCGAGGTTTTGCTACACAGAATATGAAAAACAGAAGCAGTTTGTAGGTGAAATCAAATATAAAGTATCCCACTATGTTTGGGTTGAACCGAGTTCAGTATCTATCCACACAAGGACATTTGTGTAACAAACTTGCTACCAGCCTAGAGACAAAATACTATATCAGTACCGCAAAAGTAATCATTTAAATACATATGGATCCAAATAATATTGCTTTCATGTCTGATCGGTGACGTCATTTCCATTGTACGATTGTTATATAGTCCCTCCAAGATATTAAAGACCATATTGAATTCGTTTGCTTTTTTGTGTTCAAAATCACAAACAATTCTTTGCTAACTCTTGCCCAGTATAACACTTCTATTTAAACCATGCAATGCGTTTATTAAAAACATGCTCCTATGAATAAAAAACTCCTTGTCAGCGGTGCCCTTTTGCCTGTACTGTAAACAACCTCTATGTTCACCATTTAGTGCCGGACAATTTTTTAAAAATATAATTTTATGAATGTCACGAGTGGAGTGAGTGCAATTAAGGGGATTGCTACAGAGCGGGTGTAGAGTAAGAAGGACTCACAGTAGACAGCAAGTTAAGCGTGCTGTTGTGAGTAGTGGGGGAGGGTCTGAATGAGGCGAAAGCGCTGTATAACTATCACTGCAAGTTAGAAGGCCCGACGGAGCGGACCTGTGAATAAGAGCCCATCGGGCGGAAAGGGAGCAGTCGAGAAGACTAGTGGAAAAGTCTTTCCAGTAATGACTGGTATGTAGAACGTTGATTGATTATTATGATTGATGTATTATATTATATTCGCCTATTACCGTGATGTAAATAAGTATATGTGAGGAATGTGGAAGTCCTTGGGATTGGATATAGCAATGTGCGCCATGAGCGATAGATGAAAGTGAGTTCATGGATTTGTAGCGCGAGTGAGTAGTGTGTACTCCGATGGAGGTGTGTTACCGTAAGATGTGTGGTGAGTGAAAGGTGAACTAGTGTGTGTACGCTTCATGGATTGTAAGGAGAGGTGGAGTGAATAGAAATGGTAGGGTATTATACCAATGTAATGTTATTCTTGTAGGTGTCGGGGACGGGCCGAAGAGCCACCTCGATGAGCACAAGTGATAGGCCAGCATAGGGCCGGGGGCCATACATAGGCCAGAAGTGAGACTGTCGGTGCAGGACAGTAGAGGCACATAAAGTCGTGGCAGTCAGGCCACGGACAGGGACGTAGATATGAGAGTGAATGAGATACTATATTATTGCCATGATGATGGGCGAGTGAACTGATAAGTTGTATGGCAATAGGAGGTGATGTTGAGAGACGGCGGTGCCAGTGAACCATTAATGTACTATTAAGACCCTGAGGGGAGAGGCTGAGGCCGAAGTGCCTTTAGGAGTAACTACCGGATTGTGGATCCGAGGGAGAGTGTGTGTGAGAATAAGGCCGTTGTACGGCAGTCATTTCAATAATATAATGTATGTAATTGCGCTATTATATGTATAATTATGTTTAATAAATGTGTGAGTCTGATGGGTTGTTTTGTTAAGTGTTAAACTTGTTTGTTCGTGATTGTCGTCCTGTCATAAACTATTACATCTCCCAGTCTGGGATTTGTGACACTGGGGGCTCGTCCGTTGTGACACTGGGGGCTCGTCCTGTTTACCTGTGGTCTTTTTGACATTGTGTATTCGTTATATCTAGTTGTTTTTCTGTTGTGCTAGGAATTCATGCTGTTGTCTTTGTTCGTGGGATGAATGGAATTTTCATGATGATATGATTTATGTATGTTTATGAGTAATAATATGTATTGATGCATGTATTGCTATGAATATGTATTAATGTGTACTTAAATTTCTGCAGAGTGTGCGTGCCAGCCTGTAGAGGTCAAGCAGCCAGAGCTCCGAGGAAGGGGAGAAATTGAAATCTAGGGTCAAAGTTAAGTAAAAGTCAAAATTTTTGTGCCCTGGATTGTGGGCTGTTCCTTTAATCTGTCTTTTTCCCTGTTTTTGCTGTTTTTGTTGTCGTTATAGATTATACGGGCGGTGGCGCGGGTTTGCTGTGGTGAGCGTAGTTTGTCCTCTTCGGGAGGTGGGCTAAATTTGGAATGAACAGTTCTGTAGGGACCTGTATTTTTGTTTAGATTGTAGCGTTCTATCTTCCTCGTTGTTTTAGGAAGACGTTTCTCTTGTCCCTCTTCTACCTTTCTGTAGATACGTTCTTTTTTTTCAGACTCTGTTCTTGTTCGTACCGTGTTGTGTAATCGGCGTAGTAGGTTGCATTTTTTTTCCATTATAGTTTTTTTTTGATTGTAGAAGCTTTGTCCTAGTCTGGTTCGTTGCCCTTGACGTACGTGTGGTCCTTCTACTTATTTCTTCATTCTTGTCGTTTCTATTTTCTTTTATAATTAATAGTGCTATACATTTTATAGATATAGAATTAGTTGTGCTGTAAAGGTAAGTTTCTGAATTGTATTTGGGACAACTGGGTATTGTTATATCTGGTGTGATCTCAGGTCTCTGGTCGTATCGTTAGTGATCATACCGACAGGTTGGTCGTCTTATAATAGATACCATAACCATAAATCTGTGAAATGGCGGAACTCCAACAACTAATGAAGTTGGGTAAGGAACTTGGCCTGGAGGGAGAAGAGCTACGCGGCTGGATTAAAGAACAGCAGGCAGAAATGCGCGATGAGCGTGCTAAGGATAGAGAGCAGGAAAAAAGGGCTCAGGAAGAGGAAAGAGAGTTTAAGTTAAAGGAGTTAGAGGCTCAGGAGCAGGAAAGGGAGTTTAAGTTAAAGGAGTTGCATCAGCAACAGGAGAGACAAGCTCAAGAACGGGAGATAAAGTTAAAGGAGATAGAGGCGCAAGTAAAGATCGCCGAGTTGGAAATCAAAAAGAATGCGCCAACAGAAACAGTTGAGCGGCAGGTACACAATAAAGGTGGCGTTAGGATTAAGCTCCCTACGTTCGACGACCGGAAGGACGACATAGACGCCTTCCTTTACAGGTTCGAACTGAACGCACAATTGCAATGGGGGGAAAATAAGGAATTATGGGCCACGTACCTGGCGTCTCTATTGCAAGGGCGAGCGTTAACCTACTTTAAAGAGCTACAGCGCGAAGACGTGCAAGATTACGATAAGCTGAAGGCTTTGCTGCTTCGCCGATTTGCGCGTACCGAGGAATATTTCCGGGAGCAGTTTAGGCGAGCACGTGCAGATACCAGGGAGGACTTTGCTGCCTTCGTCGCGAGACTAACGGAGTATTTCGCGAACTGGGTAGACTTGGCGCATGTGGGCACGGATTTTGCTAAACTGAAAGACTTAATGATCCGTGACCAGCTGTACGCGTCGTGCCACAAAGATCTGGTGGCTTTCCTGAAAGAAAACGAACCCGCGACGGTGCAGGAGGCGTCTAAGTTGGCGGAGGCATACCGTACGGCACATCCGTCCAAACCAGTCGCCAGGGCGTACGTCCAAGATGCGGGGTACGTCGCCGTGGTTGAGGGGTCGCCGGCAGGACTTAGGGACAGGTCGCGTCAGCGTGGCGCCTATAGCGGGCAAGCCCAGGGGCAGCGTAGGGGCTATCACCAATCACCGGCATATGGATCCGGTAAGTTTGACCGAGCAGGAGGGCTAGGTCGCGGTAATGGCCGGGGGCGAATTGTGACCTTTGCCGATGACCGACGGCATAGGGACTCTAGTTCCGGTCGCGATGGGTCACGGGGACCCAGGCCTAGTACAGCACAGGGAGCGGAGTGTTGGACTTGCGGACGCGTGGGTCACTTTTCACGCGAGTGTAGGGCCGCGAAGTGTTGGAACTGCGGAAGAGCAGATCACATCAGCGTGAACTGCCCTGCAGGTAGGATAGCGGCGAACGTGGACAGTAGCTCCAGTCCATGTTCCCCAAATAAATTTCATCATGCGGCTGCGTGTGTTACATCGGACAACGGAGGCGGACAGTATTCTAAGTGTCCCAGTTGTGAGAAGTTATTATCTTCCGGTGTTTTACCTTGTGGGAGAAAGATCCCCGTTATAAATTCATGTCATACAGGAGGTGGTCTTAGGGTTTATCCGGGGTTTGTTGGGGACGAACCGGTCTCGGTTTTACGAGATACAGGATCTACCGTTGTGGGAGTGCATAGGGATTGCATTCGGGATTCACAGCTTACAGGTGAGACTGTCCCGTGCATCCAATTTTCGGGGGCCATTGAGAAATTACCCATGGCAAGAATAATGATAGATACACCTTTCCTTAGCGGGGAAGTCGAAGCAGTCGTTGGTTGTTTTCCAGGCGCCCAGCTCATCATTGGGAATGTATCACGGGTGGTTTCCCCTTCCGATGAGAACGTGCAAGCATGGTCGCAATCAAAAGGTATTGACTTTTGCGCCGCGGTCGAAACACGTCGACGGGTAGCTGATAAAGATAAGATTAGACCTTTGGCGACGCCAGCGGTCAACCTAGATATCACGCCAGAGCGCTTGGCGAGATTACAAAGGGAGGACCCATCATTAAACCCATGTTTTGGGGAAGTGCGAACCGAGAAAACGAGGAGATATAAAAACGGGTCATCTTCTTTTTTTGTCCAGGGGGGCATTCTGTTCCGTATGTACGTCACAGTGGCTTCCGTTCAAAAGCAGGTCGTCGTGCCACGGTCGTTAATTGCTACAGTATTGCGTCTGGCCCATGATGTTCCATTAGCGGGTCATATGGGAAGTACTAGAACCAAGCAGAGAGTTCTGAAAGATTTTTATTGGCCGTCAGTATACAGAGATGTACGTTTATATTGTAAGACGTGCAGTGCGTGCCAAAAGACGACGCATAAGGGTCGTACACCCCAGACTCATCTTCAAAAGATCCCCACGGTTTCGGAACCGGTTAAAAAGGTTTCGATAGACCTTGTTGATTTAAGAGAAAGACTATCTTCAGCGCGCACTATAGCAGAGGAAGCTTCTGGTATCGCTTCGAAAAGAGCAAAAGACTATAAAGTTAGAGGGTCCAAACTGAGAATTTTTAAGCCAGGAGACAAGGTTCTGCTGTTGTT
This sequence comes from Onchidella celtica, assembly GCA_963931925.1. NCBI lineage: Eukaryota > Metazoa > Mollusca > Gastropoda > Systellommatophora > Onchidiidae > Onchidella > Onchidella celtica. The sequence continues at coordinate 21,241,291 of OZ007579.1, read as the reverse complement.
ACCTACGGACCATAATAAGTTATTGATGACATGGAAAGGTCCGTATGTTATTGAGCAAATTGTCTCGAAGGTAGATTACGCTATCCACATTGATGGATCAAGTAAGATTTTCCATGTTGATATGCTGCAGAGGTTTCATGAGAGACCAGAGTATCGCTATTCTCATACTGGTATTAAAGGACATACCTAATGTCGTGTCATTCTTTGACGATATAGCATGCCATACGTCGACATGGTCTGATCATATTCAGACACTAACAGTAATTTTTCAACGATTACGCCAGTTTGGGTTAACTGCTAAACCCGCAAAGATGGATTTGGCATGTCCAGAGATAATATTCTTAGGACATATTGTCGGTAGAGGTGTTCAGAGACCTGAAGAAACAAAAATTGACAAGTTAGTAGGGTTGCAAATCCCAAAAACAAAGAAACAAGTCAGAAGCTTAGTGGGTATTTTAAATTACTACAGGAAGTTCATTCCAAATTTTTCCTCCTTATCATCTTCTCTTACTGACCTTACTAAGGAGGGACAACCCGATAAGGTCCAGTGGACGTCTGAATGTCAGACAGCATTTGATAATTTGGTGACAGCGTTATCATCGTCACCCATTCTGATATTACCCGATTTTCGATCTAATTTTATCCTCAGAACGGATGCGTCGGACTCTGGTGTCGGCGCTTGTCTTCTACAGGAGAAGAACGAATGTCTCCATCCTGTATGTTATGTCAGTAGGAAGCTATTGCAGAGAGAAAGAAAGTATTCTGTGATAGAGCGTGAGTGTCTTGCCATTGTCTGGTCCGTCCAGAAACTAGGACGTTATCTCATGGGACGAGAATTTTGTATCCAGACAGACCACAAGCCACTGACATTTTTGTCGAAGAATCGTTCGTCCAGCCCACGCTTGTCTAGATGGGCATTGGCTTTGCAGCCGTATACCTTCGTTATTCAACCAATTCCAGGAACCAGCAATCATATCGCCGACTACCTTAGTCGAGCCTAGGGCAAGATTTCAGGAGCTTATACATCGGAGGACAGGAACATTGACAGGATCTGTGTGAATGAGTCGACTTTAAAATATTGACATTATAAATATGATATGAAGAATGGTTGATAGGTTGAGTGGTTTTTGATTCTGTATTAAGTATTGTGTTTAGTTAGCTATTCATGATGTGACACATATATGCATATTGCAGGCCATATTGATCCCCATATTTTCCCCTGATTTCGGTATTTTATATACTAGGGGAACTGCTAGGTCATTTTTTTTAGTGTACGTATTGCTCACGCTCACTCGTTGACAGTCATCTTGATGCGATTTGAAATTAATTGCATTAATTTTTTTGGGGTGGGGGATGATGTCACGAGTGGAGTGAGTGCAATTAAGGGGATTGCTACAGAGCGGGTGTAGAGTAAGAAGGACTCACAGTAGACAGCAAGTTAAGCGTGCTGTTGTGAGTAGTGGGGGAGGGTCTGAATGAGGCGAAAGCGCTGTATAACTATCACTGCAAGTTAGAAGGCCCGACGGAGCGGACCTGTGAATAAGAGCCCATCGGGCGGAAAGGGAGCAGTCGAGAAGACTAGTGGAAAAGTCTTTCCAGTAATGACTGGTATGTAGAACGTTGATTGATTATTATGATTGATGTATTATATTATATTCGCCTATTACCATGATGTAAATAAGTATATGTGAGGAATGTGGAAGTCCTTGGGATTGGATATAGCAATGTGCGCCATGAGCGATAGATGAAAGTGAGTTCATGGATTTGTAGCGCGAGTGAGTAGTGTGTACTCCGATGGAGGTGTGTTACCGTAAGATGTGTGGTGAGTGAAAGGTGAACTAGTGTGTGTACGCTTCATGGATTGTAAGGAGAGGTGGAGTGAATAGAAATGGTAGGGTATTATACCAATGTAATGTTATTCTTGTAGGTGTCGGGGACGGGCCGAAGAGCCACCTCGATGAGCACAAGTGATAGGCCAGCATAGGGCCGGGGGCCATACATAGGCCAGAAGTGAGACTGTCGGTGCAGGACAGTAGAGGCACATAAAGTCGTGGCAGTCAGGCCACGGACAGGGACGTAGATATGAGAGTGAATGAGATACTATATTATTGCCATGATGATGGGCGAGTGAACTGATAAGTTGTATGGCAATAGGAGGTGATGTTGAGAGACGGCGGTGCCAGTGAACCATTAATGTACTATTAAGACCCTGAGGGGAGAGGCTGAGGCCGAAGTGCCTTTAGGAGTAACTACCGGATTGTGGATCCGAGGGAGAGTGTGTGTGAGAATAAGGCCGTTGTACGGCAGTCATTTCAATAATATAATGTATGTAATTGCGCTATTATATGTATAATTATGTTTAATAAATGTGTGAGTCTGATGGGTTGTTTTGTTAAGTGTTAAACTTGTTTGTTCGTGATTGTCGTCCTGTCATAAACTATTACATCTCCCAGTCTGGGATTTGTGACAATGAAAACAAAATATTTCTACCTCTATGAATGCCAAATAATAATTTCTAGTTAAGACAAATTGAACAGCGGGCAATGCAAAAATTGACTATGATTGACCAAGGCAACCCGCATTTTACTAAAGAATTTGTAAAACCGTATAAAATTGAATGGACAATAATATAAAACCGATTCATATGAACGAAGGCTTGGTAGTGTGAAAATAGAGTTTGCAAAGCAGAATAGAATAAAAAGTCAATAATTCCACAACTACGTGGCAAGATTCAGTGCGCACCCATAATATTAATGTGCAAGCAGTGATTGCACAATTGATATACCAAGACATGTAACATTCCCAATAAATGACACAACCCAGGCAACTGACTATGGCCATGACGTCTACATCTGTCGCCAGACTCCGTCCCATGAAACTCTTGCGGCTGTCAGTTAGGCCCATTCAACATTCTGGTTTATAAGATTTGATAAAAGGTCCTTGTTCATCTGATGTGTTACCCTTTACATGATTACGGTACGACTTCGATCAGATCCTGTCAGAATCGAGCTTATGGTGCTGAAACAGCAGATGCCATCACCTTTGATCTTGTATATCCCTTGTGGCTCTCCAAGTTCACAAAGAGAGTGTAAATTCCACAATTGGGTTTGCCAGTTAACTGCATCAACTAAGAAAACTACACACTGGCGATCATTTGCACAACTGTACATATAAATAGCTCGTGAAATATAACAAGAGTTGGGAAGTATTCTGGGGAAGGGAGTATAATTTAGCCTGAAGGGATATGATTTTAGTCCAGGCCATTTAGTACCCGGGGGTATAAACTAGCCTAGGTCGATTCATATCCCGGAGTATGTTCTGAGCTAGGCCATGTTATACCCGGTCATAGCTTAGAGGAGAGTTAATTTGGCCTGCTACACCAGTTTCGGAATAAGGTATAATGAAGACACCGAATAGTACTTAGGTGCAGCTTGAGATGGGCCACTTCTTTGCCACATTTTAAGCATGAGAGAGCCCAGCAATAAAGAGAAAAGAAAGGTGAAACGCTGTAAATGTCCCAACTCAAATAGGAGAATTTACACAAACCTTTCTTTCCACAAACGTGGCTTCTCTTCTGATAATGCTTTACTTATTAATATAATAAGTGACCTAACAGAAAAGACGGGCACATATCACAGCTAATGGCAATATTTTCTTTCCTGATATATATAATATATCCACCCCATAAATTGCCATAACTGTGAAAACTTATTTCACATCATTTACAGCATTATTCCTTTATTCAAAGAAATCTAAATAAAAAGAATACAGTTATCATGAGCTTTCCTGAAGAGACGGAAGACCTCTTTCAATCCCTGATTTTTTGAAAAGTCATAGGTCAGCTGTGTTTGTGGCGAAAAAATGCCAACTGTTGTTTCCAAGAATTTCGGGAAAGTAGGAAACATGTTGAAGAAGTGAAAATGAACAAGAGGAACTCAATGAATGATCTCTCACACCAGGCGGATGGGTCTAAGTTTACAAAAATTAATAAGCACCGCCGGCTCAGTCTGAGTATGTCGCACAATAAAATTAAATGTATCCACTAAACAAACTGTCCCATGCTCATTCTGCTGCACCTTTTCCTTTGCTCACTAAACTAAATATCGCTGAGGTGGTAGTGAGATACCAGGGTGGTGTGGTCAGAATGTGGAATGGCATGAAGTTGGTGGGTATAAAAGACTGAAAAATATCCTTGCGGTGCCGTCTAGTTGGTTTTAATGCTTTCATTTCTTGACAACTGTCGCCAACGCTGACGGGATAGATGGTGCAGTAATGACAAGAGGTATGCAACACGACTGCATGTGACTAAAAAAATAAATTTTAAAAATGCAAACGTGGCTAAAAGTGGGAACGGGAATAATTTTTTTTCGCTCTTACCACTTATCTTAACATACTGTTAAAGAAACAGGCAGTTCCGATGGAATCATATTACTGGCAGACAAATGAAACTAATGCCTAGAAAAAAAAATCACCCAGGGCACCGTAATTCTATTCACGAACTGTTTCTAAGATAAGTCCACTGGGGGCAAAAACGCCACAATTTGCAGTATCACAGCCCGCCTCAAGCATACGTTAATCTGGTGAATGCTTTACCTATTGCAGTCCGCGGGAAAATTCGTGCCATACAAAAAATCGTCACAAAAATGTCTTCGCAGCATCGATTTTCGCCAAATTTTACATAGCTTTCTGAATAGTTGTTTTTTTTTTTTCCATCGCTCTGCTGTCTGGGGAAAATCTTTTTCTTTATGATCTGTAAAAAGTAACATTGAGTGTTTTGCACAACTGTTTTGGTTTTACAATAATTTTGGTAAATGTCATATTGCTGTGGCAGAAATTCTTTAAAACAACAGAAACCACAAAACTTCAAGAGGAGTGAAAAATAACGCCACAAGGCATAAACAAGAAATGTCTTGGTGTGATGTCTGAAACAACAACAACAAAACCCAACAAAAACAATACTACACATGGAAGTTTAAACGCCAGTAAGTAACTTAAGAAATTGTCCAAAAAATAAACAAAATCAGATAGGCTGGAAATGAACCAAATTAGGTATGCTATTACAGATGGACGTCAGCCATTCAGATTATGAAAGTCATGAGGACATGATGAGGACGGACTATCGTTTAAATAATGGCACGATGACTGACACCGCATTCAGACGAAACTGTCGACAACGGGCGTCTGAACACGGCCGAGCGACAACGGCCGAGTAGCGTCACCGTCACTGATCCCGTAATCGCGCTGGTCGTTGGGGTGATGACTGCACAATTTCCCTCCATCTGTCCCGGTCTCCCGTGGCTCTATGTGAGTCACTGAAACTCAGGCCTGTCCATCTGTCCCGGTCTCCCGTGGCTCTATGTGAGTCACTGAAACTCAGGCCTGTCCACCTGTCCCGGTCTCCCGTGGCTCTATGTGAGTCACTGAAACTCAGGCCTGTCCACCTGTCCCGGTCTCCCGTGGCTCTATGTGAGTCACTGAAACTCAGGCCTGTCCATCTGTGCCGGTCTCCCATGGCTCTATGTGAGTCACTGAAACTCAGGCCTGTCCACCTGTCCCGGTCTCCCGTGGCTCTATGTGAGTCACTGAAACTCAGGCCTGTCCACCTGTCCCGGTCTCCCGTGGCTCTATGTGAGTCACTGAAACTCAGGCCTGTCCACCTGTCCCGGTCTCCCGTGGCTCTATGTGAGTCACTGAAACTCAGGCCTGTCCACCTGTCCCGGTCTCCCGTGGCTCTATGTGATTCACTGAAACTCAGGCCTGTCCATCTGTCCCGGTCTCCCGTGGCTCTATGTGATTCACTGAAACTCAGGCCTGTCCACCTGTCCCGGTCTCCCGTGGCTCTATGTGAGTCACTGAAACTCAGGCCTGTCCACCTGTCCCGGTCTCCCGTGGCTCTATGTGAGTCACTAAAACTCAGGCCTGTCCACCTGTCCCGGTCTCCCGTGGCTCTATGTGAGTCACTGAAACTCAGGCCTGTCCACCTGTCCCGGTCTCCCGTGGCTCTATGTGAGTCACTAAAACTCAGGCCTGTCCACTCGCGGATGTTATCCTCCCATCTTTTCTTCTGTCTACCTTTACTTCGTCCTCCTCCAACAGTTCCTAGCAAGATGGTTTTAGATAGGCCTTATGACCGCGACACTTGGCCATGCCAGCGCAGCTTGCGCTTCCTGACAACGGTCAGAAGGTCCATTCCATGAAATGTCAACCAGTATGAGAAAATATGGAATTTGAAATATCAAATAAAAAATCCTTGGTTTCACATCTAAAATGTTTTATTGACAAGAAAATGTCATCTGAGGAAGAAAACTAGATTTCATAATTTTACGGCATGTTTTCTAAGAACAATATTTCATACTTAGAAGCCAATAATTATATTCAAGTTAATTTGCAGTTTCATTTCTGGTTACAAGTAACCGATATGATCAAGTTTTTGTTCCTTTTTATATTGCATTGACATTTTAACAGTGTAAAAATAACAAGAAAACTATTACTGACTAAGGTTTTGTCTAGATAGAATCCAAAAGACATCAATGGTACTGTGTAACCCACGTCACACTTTACACCATAAAGTTTTTCCCTAGCAATAAATATTTGAGATAGATCAAAACCATTTACAAAACAAACACAATTATTACCGCAAAGTGTTTGATATTCACGCTTAAATCTAAAACTTAATCGTGTTCCTCAAAAAGGCACTTGAACAATGTAACACCCCATGTGATATGTGTTACATGCAGAATTTGATCTTCAAATCTGCTTTGGCCACGAGAACTATCAGTACAGGAACTGGTGGAAAGATCTTGTTTACATTTCTATTAGTGTTTAAAATCTCATCTTTTGCCACAGGCCACTTCCAGTTTACATTGAATGTTGGTCTCATTACAGACACTTGCACACACCCCTCCTCCCAAACAGCTGTAACCTCCCCTGGGTACAGTTTTTCCATCATACATCACAACAACCCGGCCAGTCCCTTGCCTTTCAACTTTCAACGTTTGTTTCACTTTTATTCTCTCCTTTCTGTCTTTCATGGCAATGGCAAACCTCTGCAAGAGCCTCAGCTAGAAGTCTGTCCACACAGAATGACACTTTTCCCTTTCCACCACAAGGCATGAAATGGGTCATGCTGTCTCCAGGCACCTCTTTCACCTCACACCATGGATTCTTCTCCTTAATGCACTCATCAATTTCTCCCTGTGACATGTGGACAACTTTAACTTTGGGCATCAAGTTTCTTGCCTCTTTTGCAAACCCATTTGAATCCTGCGCAACGAAACTATCACCCTTTGACATCAACTTTTTCGTACCAAACTTTTCGCTGACCCTCTGATCCCATCATCCACTCCTTTGCCATGTCATGTGGCAAATTATTTCCACATGACTTCACATACATTAAGAACCAACCAAAATCAGCAAGCAATTTCACCATAATACCTGTTTTTTAACACCCCTGGCGGACCATAAGTATAGACAATACGTTTTTCCTTTAGATGTTCAGTGTTCAGTAGTGAACAATTTCTTGATAAAACAATAAACTGTGTCTTTGTTCATGTTCTGTGACTGTGACTACAAGAAGAACTTGCATGATCCAGACTGAATGCAGCAGTGAAACGCGTTCAGTGTTCCTCTACCCCATAAAGCACTCTATACTTCAGCCTGACATTCATAGCTACACCATAGTGAAATCACACTGAAGTACAGAGATTTGTGGGTCCATTTCGTCTTTACTAAAGGCCTCTGTCTGTACCCTTTTCACCCGAACAGGCTCTTAGATGTTGTGGAATTTTCTCACTCACCTTTTCCAACAGCTCCCCTTCATACCCACTTTTCACTTCAACTCTAAGTCTACCAGCCTCGTTCTTGTTCTATACTATCCAAAAGATATCCTGGTTCTCAATTTTTAAATTGTCAGCCAGTTTCTTCCCTTTCCTATATTTCTCACATTCACATTTCTAACAGCTCCCAGCCAAGTCATCACTACCACATAAACTGTGAATCCAAAATTGATTTGTGTGACTGATTTTTAAAACTTTCAACATGAAAAAAAAAAAGACCTCTCTGACATTAATTTTGCATTGATCTGAAGGAGTATTCTTCATTAGAAGCACATTTTTTTGGCCTTGAGGAACAAAATTTAGATTGGAAGTTAAAAAGTGAAAATCTCAAATCTCAAAATACGTCACAAAAATTGTAACACACGTCACGCCCCGTTTTTGCCTATATCATCAACAAATGTAAGAATTATGAAATAGAATTTGCTATATTCACAGCAGTCATTTATAAGTATTATTTAAACATTTTGGGTGAAATTGTTACCCTACTTTCGCAGAAATTCCATAGAATGTTACTTAAAATTAAAAACCACTTTTTGTGAATGTAACACATGTCACGCCAAGTTAAGCACCATTTTGACTTAGATCTTACCTATAAGTTTTTATATAAAAGGCAAAAACTTGTAACTTTATTGTCAGGAAGGTTTAAATGAGAAACGTCTCAATTAATGATTCGTTTAGAAAGCTAGCAAGGTGAAAAACTAGTCTTCAGGTGTAACACACGTCACATGGAATGGGCCAGAAGATCTTCGTGAGGGCCAATGGCTTGGGTGATTCTGCTGCGGACTTCTTCATTGGTGACGCGGTCCTTGTATGAGTAGCGCATTCATATAAAAAAAAGTGTCGGTCGCCCGTTTTGAAATGACTAAACATGAATTATTATTTTTAAAATTCTTTTTACAGCGATAAAACGCCTAGCCTTCGCGCCATGAGCTAATTTTGGGTCGCTGATTCAAATCTGTGCTAAAAAATAACATTTGATGAAAAAAAAAATGTATTTGAAATTTTTGCATCAACCACCCCCGCCTGTGCTATTTTTAGACGCCATGGGCCTGGCGGCTTGGGGTACGCGAGATTAAAGAAAAACAGTCCCTTCCTGTTGGCCACATGGTTGAGTGTCGTTGAAAGTTTACTGCAGCGGTAAAAGTGAGAAGTCGGACGGGCGAGAGAAAATGACTCGTCCTTGTCGGTGGGTTGGTCTGAATCCGATCATATGATTTAGAGAAATTTTGTACTGTTGTCGCTCGGCCGTGATTGCACGCCCGTTGACGGCAGTTTGGTGTGAACGAACACTGAGGGGTGCCTTAGTTTGACGCCATCGAGAGAATGTACTGTTGTTTAATTTTCCTCACGTGCTGGCAATCGTTCTTCTAATCTTGAACGCCTAGATCTTAGTGCGGATTCTTTGCTGTCAGATTTAGTGTCGCCTTAATTGTAAAGAACTTGCTCATCTGGGACTATGTCGGCTCGCTGGGACTGAGGTGGCATTGGTGATGTTGGAGGCGAAAACCTCATGCCTGTTCTGTCGTCCAGTGCGATCTAGTCTATAGACAGATGGTAGTCTGTTCTTTTTCACGAGGGATCAAGTTTTGCTTTGATCCTTTCACAGAGAATGCAATGCTGTTCCTCAGCCATGGAATCATTGCTATCACTGATGTTAATGAGGCTCGCGGTTTTCTCTTATTAGTTTAAGATGAGGTAGTTTCGGACATTGCCCGAGACGATACAAGATGGAGATTCCAGTCTAGAAAATATGCAATCGTCAACCAGACTTCAATATGTCAGTATTTACCCCTAAAAGATAGCTGCTTTACTGATCAATGTTTGTTTGTTGTTTTTTTTTATCCCCAGACGGCACTGAGATGGGAAAATCGGTTTAGAAGGCCATGCAAAATTTGTAGAAAATCAAAGCACCGAGGACATTTCTATGGCGACATTCGATATTTTTGTGGAACGAAATTTGGTGCAGATTATCTTTTTTCTTGAAACACTTACACTGTAAGATGACTCCCACAAACTATACAGAATACGACAGTACAGTTACTTTTTTTCGAGGGTTTTATGCAAAATCTAACATTTCTGATTATACCTCATTTAAGAGGTGTTTCTTATACCTTATTCCACAGTGTGCATTATACCTTATTCCGCGTCCACAATGGGACAACCTTCATACTGCATTGCACCCAAAGAATATGAATGATGGTTTTTGATGTTTTTGGAAAAAACAGTTTATTCAGAGAACCCATTTCAAACAACAATTTTATTATTCAAACAAACTGTGCAACAAAGTGGTGATCCATTTTCCCTTGCATTCAGATGTATTTTAGAAATAGTACCAACAAACAATTTCTTACTTATAATTATATATTCTCCTTTTTAAAATTACAAACTTTATTTCACCTGTTGGGGTGAAAGAAAATTCATGTTACAAGTAATCAATCGTTTCTCGAATTTAATGGTCACCTTTACCACTTTGTTGTCCAAGTGATATGTTTGTTTCAGGAGGCTCTGAAAAAAAAGTTTATTTAAGATTGAATGACTCGCCCCCTAGTGGCCTGCGTTAGCAAGGTGCAATATTGTAACATTGTGTTCAGCTATTCAGCTCATTAAATGCTGAATACCACAAGTCATTCTGTCGATTTTCTGCAGTCTGTGGAAACTGAAGAGCTCAAAAAGGTGGTTGTAAAAAAACGAACAAAATGCACTTGTATCACTATTAATCAGTCTGTAATTTTAAATAGCGTGGAGACCAACTACTATGAGAATCATCCTTGCAGACATGCAACTGCGTAATTGTTCAGCTGGCTCAAAGAGCAAGAAGATGGACTGAGTCCTATTTTTCTATGAACACGTGGTTAAAGCTCATCACCCGAAGAGAACTTTGATAGGGGTCAACTGAATTTTATCTTCAAGTTTCGGTAATTTTTTCAGTCTGATAACTCCTGAGCATTTTGTCATCATCTGAGATCTGTCGCAAAATAACATACAGTAATACTAAACTCCACATTGCTTACTCTGCCTAACTGTTAAGACACAAAAACTTTGTACCGGCCACTAATCGAATGTAAGTTACATTACGGTTACATTAGGTCACAACCTTCACAATTTTCTCACACTCCTCCCTTCTTCATATTGTAAAGTCAAACAGACAATGCAATGCCTTTGCTTGTGGGTAAAGAATGATATTGTAAGATCTTATACATATGATGTCATACCATATGAATAAACTGTACAACAATTTTATGATGTTGTATATATGACGTCCCAGTCAGCATTGTTTGTTTTTACCTTGATTCACACACATGTATACATGTAGTACCATTCATTCATTCATTTCGAAGAAACCATACCTGCATCTGATCATGGTCACCAAAGATGTCTAAAAAAGCCTGAAATAAACAATAAAATACTTAGGTCTAATCTGTGTATGTTGTTGCGTAAGTAGGGTAACTTCTTCCCACAAAGCTATTGCTGTCCTTTGAGGTGAAAGTTTGTACTACATGATAAACATTAATATAATAGAATCGATTCAAAATGTATTAAGAGTTCCTAATTATGATGAACGTTCACCATCTCCTATTGCTATATTCTGTCATTTTACTGTGCTGCTCTTTCCCATGATTTGAAATTCCCTAGGTAAGTAAGTCTTCATACTGTTGATGTATTTATCTCACCATCATTTCCTTTCTATCGGCTTTTTGTGTCCTAACGTTATAGTGACCTCTTACAATTAAACGCAGCGACGGAAGTTAGCTGTCTATTTAAAGTTTATGAAGAGAATCCTTCTGCCAGTCTTTCACAGCTTAGAATTGTTTTGGGTACTACCTTTTCACTGTCTCTTAACCATTGCTCCAGTGATCGATGCGAAGGGTTGAGCTCATTGGTAATAGTCCGATCCCACTCTGTCAGCCGGCGATAGTGAGCAAACATGGCTGCCAACTCTTCAGCTCCCTCGAAGTTAAGACGTCGATAAGCCTTTAAGGGGATCTATGGGAAGAACCATCAGATAAGCCACACTGACCCTAAAAAATAACAAATGATATCGTCACAGTCATTTTGAGAGGACGTCCTGTCTATTAATCACTTTTAAGTAATAGCAAGCGATCTTTTATATCAGAAAGTCACCTAACTGAAACAGCCTTCTATAATCGAGTTGTTTCGACAAGAGTTATAGTTTTTGTCCCGGGGTAAAACGAATGTATTTCATTGTACACATTTTTACTTTTACAACAAAAAAAAATTCAAAGTCTATGCTTCTATTGTCAATAACAGACCAACGTTGTGAGAGCCAAGGTGGGTGAGTATTAGAGGTAAAAAAACGCGTAGTTTTTTAATTATTATTTTTATATAACCATAATATGCTTATAGTATAGAGATGGAAGAAATACCTCGTCCATAATGACATCCCAGACTATCACAAACAGGAATGGTTACAGTCAAGTTTTAGCTTTTCCGGCTTTGCCACACTGGTCGATCGACCTTAGTTTTTGTTTGTCGTATTTCCATTTTCTGAAAAACTGGAGAACTTTTAATATGTAGAAGAGTTGTAACATAGAAGAGGTGCAAACAAATTCACACCTTGACACTTCTCTAAAATGCGACTTGACATATCAAGCTGTTTCACCGTTCCGATTTATTCTAACTCCTTACCATAAAACCAAAGCCGCAAACGTTAAGGCCAAATTTCTCAGCCATGCAAAAAGTGGATTGGGAACAAACAAGAAGTGAGGTCGAGTGTGCCATGAAGTACTGGAACAGTGTGGCATTACATTTGGTCCCCATTCCTCACCGTGCCCCCCCCCCCCCTCCCCCAATCGAATATAATATTACAGAAGTAGTCCCTGGTTCAAATATCATATTACAATTGACCCCCCCCCCCTTTATACTTGGGCCCCTTCCCCGACACTGCAATATATTTTAATTATACAGAGTGCCCCAAAAGTCACTACACACTTTTAATAAATTCCTAAAAATTACACAAGAAACTTGCACATTAGCCGAAAGTGGTTGAAGTTTGCCGAAAATGGAGGCGTTCATGCCGAAGTATACAGCTAGTCTTCAAGGCGTTAGAATGTGATGGCAAGCCTAGCAAGTAAAACTGCAATGACTCCTTTGTTGATACTAAAAATATGAATAAACTCAGTTTCTTGTGTAATTTTCAGGAATTTATTAAAAGTGTGTACTGACTTTTGGGACATCCTGTATATATCTATTGTGAGTGGAATATGAACCTCACCCGGATTACGAGCTATCCATCTTGATTCTTCAATTAAATGGGTCATATGTCGTCTTGTATGTCAAATAAAAGTGGTGCACACCAAGAAGACATAAAAACCCTATGTTGTTCATACAATTTTCTGGGTCACAGCAATATGACGGCTCCACAATTCCATGGCGCCCAAGGCTAACTATGCAATATGCTTTTATTAGAGAAAGAGACAGGAGTTGAGTCCTAAAAATCGAGTTTTAATTCAAAGTATTCGTCACTGTTTGCTGCAGTTGTTTTTTTTTTAAAGAGCTTAAGTTTCTTATTCAGGTTTACACCTATTTTACATCTCTATACTTCTAATAGCGTTGTTTTCTGACAGAATTGAGATCTTTAGGTTATACTTTTGTTTGCAAAATGCGGCATGAAAGATTCACTCCCTTAAATTTCTTTTTCTTAGATTTCTTGTTTATTTCTTGTTGTCCAGTGTACTGGGGTTGACTTTGAGTAGTAATCACCAGTATTTAAAAAATAAAAAAAAAATCTCTGATTTTTATATTGCTTATATCTTTTTGCACAGTGATAATTTTACAGCAGCCAAACATATAATAGTATACACTTCGCGACTGATCTCCTCCCTCAGAACGTCTACCAAAGCCCAGCAATTGGTGTGAACAACATGAGCGAGCAAACAGCAAATCATTCTCTTCCGAAATTAACCAAACCATGTTAAAAAGGTGAGCAGTAAGGCGGCCTAAATATGATAGAGGGGGTACTTCTGATTTGGATCAGAGGTGGAGGTGGGTGAGGCGATGTCCTACTATAATCTCAGATCGGCACTCTCTGAGTTGCGAAGTTCTGGCATTGAATGGACAGATCAAGGGGGAATGACTAACTTGCCATATACAATATGGTCCGTGATAACTACATGTATATATATAGAATTGAATTTGTGCTCACGTAACATTGAAGGGGTGGTTAGTGGCGGTTAGACCAACCTTGATCAAACTCTGTAGCTTGGGTTCGATGCTAGAACACACGCATTGTCGGCAAACGAATGATGGTCTCACCCCTGTTTAAGCTCTGTTTCGCAAATATCTAACCTATGTTTAAGCTCTATTTCGCCAGTATCACTGCCCGACAGATGGCAGAATAATTATGTTTTCTGACAAGCATTTATTTTTTTCCCCTCAACTTTTACTTGACCTCATAATTTACATATCAACGTTTGCTTGTACCGAACTCTTAACGCAGCATTGAAACCCTTAAAAAACGCCAGCTGTTTTATTGAAAACACTAGAATTTAACTTGATTTATGGCATGCAAATTGAAAGGATGAAGATTTTATATTAATAGTGGGTACATTGAAACGAACGAGCATGAGGATGTGAAAGGACCAATACAGTCATATTTACCTGTGGATCGTAGAATTTATAGGCCGGAAAGCAGCGTTCAAATTTATTTGCTATATCTGCTACGGTCAAATAGCCTGTGGCCAGTCTGACCGTCTTAAACAAATATGAATCTGGTCGCAAGGCCACTCTACCTATACAGTGACCAAAATCCAGCACGCTACCACAGTTTAGGCCCACATTTCCCATCGGGAGCGCTAAAGAGAGATAAATGTAGATGTTCACACTGACAGGCAGAAGAGCTAGCTATAAGACAAGTTTGTGGACAGGCAGACTTTGTCATGGTGTGACAGAAGTGGCAACAGAGCGGTGTGGGAAGAAAGAAAAGAGGCACGGAAAGGGTAAAATACAACATGCTCCTGGAGAACTCACTCCGATAATGACTTAAATTTAGTAACCCTGACACATCATGTAATCACGACAAAGGAGAAAGAGGCAACAAACCTATTGCAAATTCGTTCCTCCTAGTTTTGTGAGGTTTGAATACACTGAGGAGATTTTCGTAGTAAAATCCCAAGTGAACCACCGTATAAGGTATTCCTGAAATATAGAAATTATCAAAGAAAGCAGTGCATCTTTTTATATAATATTTATGATGAATAAAAAATTACGTACAGAAGAAACCCACGTTCACACAGCAAAAGTAAAGTTGGGTAGGCCTAAATATCAATTTGGGCTGGATAACAAATGGTCGTTAATAGAAAACGGGATCAGTCTCTGTGTTGTCCAAACTCAAAGAAATCAAATCAGGATAAAATAATTTAATCAGGGATCAAGACAGTAAAGAGCCAGTTTTGATCAAATGTTTGTGTATTCGACTTCCAGCCCGGAAAATGAGTCAGCGTGGTCGAAGATGTCAAAGGGCAGAACGGGCATGTTTGAAAGTATGCATATTCAGATATGAAAGGCCAACTTTCCATGAATCCCCCCCCCCCCCCACACACACACTTTCCCTCTTTCCCACTTCCAAAAAAAAGGCTTATTTGCTCCTTGGTCGAGCATGAAAATTATACTTCACTATATGAAACAAAAACAAAAAAAAAACAGCGGTATTTGGTTATAACTTTTTTTACCAATTGACCGGTTGCTTCGAAACTTGCACGTTGTATTAAAACAATTTGTACTAATTACAGTTTTTTCCAGTGTAATCCGTTGAATTTTTGGCCTTTTTTTTTTCTCTTTGTCTCCATAATGTAGGGCCTACTCTAAACGCTCTGCACATAAATGAAAGACTAGATGAGGTATCGGCTGATAAACCTGTGCTCCCATCCTTCTCTCTCCCTCTCTCTGATCCAGACAATTTCCCATAATAACCTACTGTCTTGCTTCAGACCTCATGGGCGGCAGGGCACTAAGCACCGACTGATCGCATGTCAAAGACAGTCTCCCTGTGCGGTAGGCTTATCAAAGGGAGCGCAAAAAGAGATAACTGTATTTTACCTTTTTTACAACTTTGTTAAAAAAAACAAAAACAACCTGAAACTTGAATAAACACAATAAGTCGATACAAAAGCGATTGGGTTTGATCAGCTGACGCTTGAGAATATTAATTTTATATTTTTTGAAACTCATTTCAACTGTAGCACTGGGCAAGAAATAACTGAAAATTGCACGACAATGATATATACTCTCGCCACTTTTTTTTTTTTTTTAAATAAGATTTCCAGAAGCGTGGTGTCAGGAAAATCACTGTTGCCTTCCCTCGAAACTAAATACCGGGTATACTTTTTCACACTCGTGAAGTTTCACTCATTTGACGCAAATAAATTCCCCAAATTGTACGTCTTTAAAAAGAAATGCGGTCTGTATTGCTGCACGCTCAAGATGAACATAACTATGTATGTAACTTTCGAATAGAGCGACAGGCGTTAGATACCCAGTCTATCGCGAATAGATGACCTACTTAAAAGTGTCGCATAATTCTGAAACTCAATATTATTATTCTCTTACCACAGCCCAGTGCCATGTCCAAATTGCAGATAGATATGTCAGAAAATAAATAAATCATTCTTGAAAAACGCTATTTGCTTGTTTGTTTTTCATGAAACGAACGACAATAATCATGTTAGATTTATTCACACTTCTGAATCAGTGGTTTCCATGAGCTTTGGCCAAGAGCGAACCAGGTCACTGATTTTTTTCCCCTTGTAAAACAACGTGTTCATCATTTCAGGCGACTGTCGTTACCCAACATCATATAAATATGGACTCATTTTCTTAAATTATATCTTGAATTTCGAAACCACCGTTAACCAGTGTGACTGGGCACAACTGAAAACCTGTAAATCGTGCGGAAATATTAATTGCAGAGATAAAAATGTCAGTGATGTCAACCGTAACTCTGGCATCATAATTAATATGACACCTAAACAAATCAGACATGTAGGGACATACTTTAATTTAACACTGCACAGAAAAGCGGGAGATGTTGCAATACGGCAGCTGTGTGTTTACATACCAACAGAGACAATATAATCCTCTACCCTGGCTTTGCCCTCCAAGTATTTGCACCTCTCCTTTGTTGTCATCACGGAGTATTCAGTGCCGGCATAGATGAGGTGCTTTACGGCATTTTCAATGGCAGCTTTCACAACATTGACACCCTGAACGAGATGGCAAACAGTGAAAAAAAAAAAATGTCACGCCTTCTCCCGTGATTTACATGGTAATATTACCTTGAGAACTTCAATCTTTGTTCTTAGATTAGAAATACAATAATGTATTATCTACAAAATAATGTTTCAAAAAATCTCGACAATTGTTTTATTTCCTGTCAAGTTTCTGTTTGGAGCCAGACTTTCAAATCGGTAGCACCGCTGTTCAGAATAACAATTGGACTAAAACTGAAACCTGTTTGTCGTTCCTTCAGCGTTTTCACGTTATTCCTACAGTTTATGGAGACTGGACTGATGATCGCCCACATTATTTTTCTAATCCATTGATTTCTTTGATTTCCTCCTTTACGATCTAATCATACGCCGTGGTGCTGAAGTACAAACCATTTACCATTTGCAAGAGAGATCGAGAGTTCAATCCTTTGTGTGAAAACGCAAATCTTGTGAGTTTCATAACATAAGACGCCTCGTAATTCACGTTGGAATGGAATGGGAAAGCACTGTGCTGCCTCACTATTGAATGAATGACATCAAAGTTCAAAGCTTGATTTGAGAGGCTTTCGGCTTACTGAAGTTTGATGCTTGTAATATAACTCCGGAACAATGCCAGGGACTGAATGAGATTGTTAGAAGGCGCTGGAGGCCATCTTGGAGTGGGTCGCGACTCAATATTTGAGTCATCGTGTTTGTAAACGGAGCAGCGTGTAGGCCTTTATCTAGGAGAAGGTCTGTCTGTCTGTCTGTCTGTCTGTCTGTCTGTCTGTCTGTCTGTCTGTCTGCCTAGTGTCTGTCTGTCTGTTCCATTTATCTATTCTATTCTTTCTATCTATCTATTCTATTTATCTTATCTTTCTGTTCTGATCTGATCTATTTTGATCTGATATATTCTGATCTATTCTGATCTATTCTGATCGGATCTATTCTGATCTATTCTGATCTGATCTGATCTATTCTGATCTGATCTGATCTATTCTGATCTGATCTGATCTATTCTGATCTGATCTGATCTATTCTGATCTGATCTGATCTATTCGGATCTATTCTGATCTGATCTATTCAGATCTATTCTGATCTGATCTGATCTATTCTGATCTGATCTGATCTATTCCAATCTGATCTATTCTGATCTGATCTGATCTATTCTGATCTGATCAATTCTGATATGATCTATTCTGATATGATCTATTCTGATCTATTCTGATCTGATCTATTCTGATCTATTCTGATCTGATCTATTCAGATCTATTCTGATCTGATCTGATCTATTCTGATCTGATCTGATCTATTCCAATCTGATCTATTCTGATCTGATCTGATCTATTCTGATCTGATCTGATCTATTCTGATCTGATCTATTCTGATCTGATCTATTCTGATCTGATCTGATCTGATCTGATCCTAACTATCTATCTATCTATCTATCTATCTATCTATCTATCTATCTATCTATCTATCTATCTATCTATCTATCTATCTATCTATCTATTTTATCTCGCTCTCACTTCTCTCTTTCTCTCTATATCTCTCTCCCTGTCTGCCTCTCTCTCTCTCTCTCTCTCTCTCTGTTTCTATCACTGTCTCTCTCTCTGTCTCTGTCTCTCTAAGGTTTATCTATCTATCTATCTATCTATCTATCTATCTATCTATCTATCTATCTATCTATCTATCTATCTATCTATCTATCTATCTATCTATCTATCTATCTATCTATCTATCTATCTATCTATCTATCTATTCTCCTCATCCGTTGTCTTCCCTCTGGGCTTACCCCACCCTCTCGGACCGTGCATTGGCTTTACATTGTAGTTGTGGTGAGTTCTGTCGGTTGAATCAGTCTGGTGTTGTTGTTTTGTTGTTGTTTTTTTCAATCGAGGAATTTTATTCAATTTTATGTCATAGTGTACGGAAATGGTATGTGAGTGACCATAAACAAATGAAAGTTACAAAATCAATCACAATCAAATTAAAGCTACACAATCATTCACAATCACCGCTATTTTTCAACCAGTTACCTAGGCTGGCTTAGGCCAGCATCGAGCGCTCAGCCCACACCGCGATGGTGAGAGGGGGTTTCAATGCGGACCATTCCGGCTCGCCTCGGGTGTTACGGGGATGGTTTATATGGAATTATGGTTACGACTGCATTTTAAACTATCGAGAGGTTTTTAGAAATTACTCTTCCATACCATGCCACATATACTAATAACAATTCGAGTAAGTTTTATCAAGGACCTTGCAGGGCCACAAATTTATTACTTTAAATTCCCTAACAAATTTAGTCTAACTCTTACATATTAAAAGGACAACATCAGCAGCATCAAATGAAAATTCAATAATATATCACTAGAAGTCTCCTCTAGATTCTTAAAAGATTATATCATTCTGACTCATTCACAATTTAATTATTACTTATCTATCTTTCAGAAATAGCCTACCTACTATCTAACAAATAATATCTTAATGTCTCAGACGACAATGTTAACTCAGTTATTTGTGCCTACCGCTTAAAAAAGGATATAACTCGTCAACACAACTGACGTAGTTACATTAGATCTAGATCTACTCTAGGATGGGCTGGCAATCCCCAGCCTCATCCAGACACATCAATTTTCAATTTACAAATGTGTATACCAAACACTCATGCTAGATCTAGTTGCATGTAAAATACATTGTAGTCTTGCATTCTTTGGTAGCACTTCTACTGGAAAATTAAGGACAGATTCACGTTCATCGTCGAACCAGTAGGTAGAAACTTACGATTGTTCCCTGATACGAGATCAGGGAGCTGGAGATAATAGCAGTAGATACTTTCGTACGAGCGTATGGTCTCATTCCAAAGTCTATCAATGGCATGGACATGGCTTTAACAATCTTCTGATTCTCTCAGGCCGAATCCAGCCGACTGCCCTCGCAGATGGATAATAATTCTGCATGGAGTGATCAAACATAGTAATGGCTCTGGTTATATACCGCGCAGCCATATGCAATTCCCCAGCCAACTGCCCAAATTTGATTGGTGCATCCATTTCGAGCTCAGCTCGTAGTATTAATAGATTCTATTAATAGTAACAGACAAGGTCGATTTAACATATCAAAACCCTTGCTAAAGTCTCCACACCCTCTACGTTTTATGTACGAATTTACTCACTCCCTTTTCTCACCCCTGTTAAAGTTTATCAAAATCACGGGGTCGAAAATTGCACCGTCACTGCCCCACTTTCTTTCCATCTCCAAGAAAAAGCGTTACAAAAACAAACTGTCCACGAGAATAGTTCAAGGACATTTGCACTGGCTAAAATCAACGCGACCCTGAAATAAACAAACCGTGACCCAGCACGGCAATTCTATTCCTAACCCTGACATATCCCCCACCCCAGTGAAAATTTCAAATAAAATTTACACGATAGGATCCAAGAAATCCCAAAGTTATTGTGGTAGGGGCTTAAGTAGTACTGTAGACAAATGAGCCTTAAGCTTGAGAAGAAAAATCTAACTAAGAACGTGCATATTGGATGGACAAAAAGCATACAATTATTGATGCCACGTTCTATCGAATCTAGTGTATCTAAACATTCTTACTGCAGACAATCAAACTTCTCAGGAACATCTATAATAACAATGAGTATATCACTGTATACTGCTGGATTAAAGTATAACTATTATCAAATAATGAAGCCTTACTGAAGGAATAGGCTCATAATTATGTAGTCAACACACACAATTGCTGCTTATATACACATTCACACACAATATATTGTTAATTAAAATACTGTGGTATCCAATGGCAGCAGTAGCTCTGGTAGCTTGGTTTGCCATGTCTCCATCTCATTGACCCGCTGACAAGGGCGTCAGGTTTGCCAGAAGTTCAGGTCACAGTCAGGAATGACGCTGGTGGAAAGAGGATATTCACAAAAAAAGATTGTAAAACTGGTTCATAAAGTAATGAACAAGATAAATGTGAATCCATCCACCGTCTAGAATTGAGGGGGACAAGCACTATCCAACCCCAATACAAGACACAACACTCTTTAATAGGAAATTAAATGAGACGTGACAAAATATCAGCTTGGGAATTGTCACCGCCAGGGATAGCCCGGATAACAAACCGGTATTCCTGGAGTGCAAGACTCCACCTCGTTAATCGAGCATTTTTAGCCCTGTTAGCCTTCAAGAATAACAACGGACGATGGTCCGTTTCAATTATAAACTCGGACATGAGTAGATATCGCGAAAATGCGTTTACAGCAAAAATGATAGCGAGGCACTCTCGCTCGATAATTGCATAGCGGCATTCCCTATCTAGCAACTTGCGGCTGGCGTATAGACATGGCCGCAAGGTATCGTCTCGTTCCTGTAATAACACAGCTCCCAATCCCTTGTCCGACGCATCAGTGCGGACAATAAATATTTGGTTTATATCTGGTAGTATGAGAATGGGAGAAGTGGAAAACAATTGTTGAACGGTACGAAGTGTATCAGCACATTCTGTTGTCCATTTCACTTTATTAGGAAAATTCTTTCTTGTGAGGTCCGACAACGGAGCTGTAAGCGAAGAAAAATTTGGAATGAATTTCCTATAATAGTTAAGAAAGCCCAATAAACTACGAACTTCTTTCTTAGTTCGAGGGGGTTGGAGCTTTAAGATGGTAGTTATCTTCTTGTCATCAGGAGTCTGAACGCCGTGGGCAATTGTATGGCCCAGAAAATTAATTTCATTATATCCTAAAAACACCTTACTGGGTTTCGCCGTAAGGCCAGCTCGACGAAGAGCAATAAAAACTTGTCGTAGGGCTGCGATGTGGCCCGACCAATTGGTTTCATAAATACAAATGTCGTCAAAATACGACAATACGGAATTCACACCCTGGAGCAATATTGTCATCATACGGGCGAAAGTGGCCGGGGCTGTAACTAACCCGAAAGGCATATAGCGCCATTGCATAAGACCCAACGGAGTCTGAAAAGCGGTATATTGCTTGCTATTCTCATCAAGCGGAATTTGCCAATAGCCTTTGGAAAGGTCAATTTTCGAAAAAATCGTTGCCCTCGCTAACTGAGCAAAAAGATTCTCCTGGTTGGGAATCGGTTCAGCGTCATATATCGTAACCTCATTAAGTTTACGATAGTCAATACAAAAACGCACGGTATCATCTTTTTTTTTCACTAAGACGATGGGTGAGTTATATGGGCTCGTCGATCGCTCTATCACTCCTAGGTGAAACATGTTACGTACCTCGGTTATTATAGTCTCCTGTGCGTGCAGCGGACGCGGGTATGGTTTAACAAAGACGGGTATATCCGTCTTTAATCTTATAACATGTTGTACCAAAGAAGTATTACCTGGTAGATCAGTAAAGACTGTAGTAAACTCGTTAAGCAAATCTGTTATATCTTGTCTTTGCGATTCAGATAAATCTGGATTTATATTTACATCCGAAGTGTTTTCAGAAGATCGAAGTGCGGGGATTGAATTCTCTATCTTAATAGGATCATCATCGTCAACTGAAACCAAGGCCGCATTGGCCTGAGCAACCACATTTCGGCGATTATTCTGTCGATTATCCTCGTCGGACAGGTACTGCTTTAACATATTTATATGGAAGACTTTGTCCTGTCCCCGAATCTTGATAAGATAATTTACTCGAGAAAGTCTCTTTAGAACTTTAAAAGGTCCCTTCCATGTAAGAAGGAGTTTATTTTTCGTCTCCGGAAGGAGAACAAGAGTTTGGTCTCCGACGGCCAAGGTTCGCAATCGGCTACCTTGATCACGATATAGTTTATAAAGACTAGCATGCGCAGCTGAAGATTTTTGTGCGAGCTGACATGCGTTAAGAATTCGATGCCGCAAGTCTACAACGTATTGATATGCAGACCGCGTATCGTTGTCGTCGGTGTCTGATCCGGCGAATAAATCATGGAGTATGGCCATTGGACCACGCGGCTTACGACCATACAATAATTCGAAGGGGGAAAAACCCGTCGATGCGTTCGGCAGTTCTCGGTATGCAAAAAGAATTGCGGGGTGTTGTTGATCCCAATCACTCGGCTTGTCGGCGGAAACTCGTGCAAGCATAGCTTTCATGGTAGCATTCCACCGTTCACAGCAGCCATTAGACTGTGGGTGGTATGGAGACGTCAATCTTTGTTTAATCCCGACCAATTCCAAGACTTTTTTAAAAAGTTCAGAGGTAAACTGTGGACCTCTGTCCGATAAAATTTCAACCGGAAACCCAAGACGCGAAAAAATAGTAATAAGGGCCTCAGCGACATGATCAGCTGAAATGTCTTTTAGCGGAATGGCCTCTGGCCAACGGGTTGCGTAGTCAATGACAGAAAGTATAAAACGATGTCCTCTGTCTGACTTGTGTAGGGGTCCAACTATATCTACGGCAACGCGCTCAAATGGTCTGGAGACCATTGGCATCTCCTGCAGAGGAGCTCGTGATGCTCTTCCTTTAGGAGTACGTCTCTGACATACGTCACATGTTGATACGAACCGGTTTACATCTGCGTAAATACTGGGCCAAAAAAATTGCGATAGTATTCGAGACTTAGTTCTGGCCTTTCCTTGGTGACCCGCCAAGGAAGTGTCATGCGCGAGACGAATAATGTCGCGACGAAAAGATCTCGGTACTACAAGCTCGCTTACTCCGAAAATTACGATATAATAAGTCATCTTTAATAAGAAACTTAGAGGTATCCGGCGCGGTAGGATCAACCTTAGCAAACAAATGTTTCAATGTGGGATCTGAATGTTGCTCATCATGAAATGCACTAGACGTTATGTTCACTTCAATAGTAGGATTACTCAATGGACTGTCTGCTCGTCGACTCGATTGTAGGCGTGTTGTCGCACAAGCAACACTCTCATCCTCAGTCCAAATTTCCAAGTTACCGATAGGAAACTTATTTACTTGAGGTACATTCCCTATGATTATATCAGCCACTGGATTAGGTAGTACACACGCAGTAACAATACCTGTGAGAAAAGGTGTATCAATATAAACTTCTGCAAGACGGAATCGCTCTACAGATCCGCCAAAAGTAATACAAGTTACATCCTTGTCCAAAAATTGTGTTGGACGGACTAGCGACTGTCGAACGCCGATAGTCGTGCATCCGGAGTCACGTAAAACAGAAGCGCGAATCGCGTTCACGCGGCCCTGGTAAAATGTTAATTCACCCAGTTCATGTAGGGCGGACATGACTGGAATAGTCTTTGATTGTCATGAAGATTCAGAATGACCGTCAGTCTCATAAGGTGTAGATTTAACCGAGCAGGCATTTGCCGATTCTATTTTCACGTTACAAAATTTTTGTATGTGGCCTACCCTATTACACCTAAAACACATAACACGATTAGGATCGTTTCCACGATAAGGAAGACTCTGCGGTCTATCATAATCATGATTATTATCAAAATGCACTCGTCGCGGCGGTCCCTGAGGCCGGTTATATTGTTGGCCTGGATAGTTGCCACGATAATATGGGCGAGGCTCGTAAAAAGAATAGCTCTGGTATCCTCGACGCGGGGATACATTACTTCGATTCGGGAAATCCCTCTGTCTAAAAAAAGGCGGCTCTGATTGAGAGCGCGGATTTGGGGCCTGACGACGAGTCGGCCTTGAACGATCGTGTCCGGTTGGCGCTCCTTTGCCTACGTTGGCATAACACGGTGCTATAGTTGAAGGCTTTGCCAAAGGACGATTTGGGTGGGCGGACGCATAACGTTCCGCGCACGATGTGATTTCTTCAGAGGATGTCGGTGCCCTCTCTTTAAGGTGGGCAACCAAATCGGAATGACATGCCGTATAGATTTGGTCTTTTAAGACCAAATCATAAAGTTGGGAATAATTTCCGGTAGTCACGTTCGCGAGCTCGATCCAGCGATCTAAGTAATGTTTCAGCCGATTCACATAAGTTGAGAAATTTTCAGATGGCTCAGGTTTACATGAGCGAAATCTTTGATGAAAGCCATCCTCGGTATGCTGGAATCGCTTAAGCAGTGCTGTTTTAAGCTTGTCATAGTCGTTGGCATCCTCTACTTTGAGGCTATGAAATACTTCTAGAGCCTTACCTGTTAGTAAATTAGACAGGCATGAACTGTACATCGCCTGCTGCCATCCGACGCATTTAGCGTGTAGCTTGAACCGATGTAAATATGCGTCGATCCGGTCGAGTTTTTCATTAAACGTCGGCAGTTTTGGTTTGGTAGCATAAGTATTGGTGGCAGTAGTGGGGGTTACAAGCGATTCTCGCTCTAACTTCTTTATGGCGAGTTCATGCTGCCTTTCCTTTTCTCTCTCTCTTTCTTTTTCTCTTTCTCTTTCTTCTTTTTCTCGTTCTCTTTCTCTTTCCTTTTCTCTCTCTCTTTCTTTTTCTCTTTCTCTTTCTTCTTTTTCTTTTTCTCTTTCTCTTTCTTCTTTTTGTCTTTCTTTTTCTCTTGCTGCTACCCGATCCTCACGATCTCGGTCTTGCTGTACTTGTCTTTCGCACCACGAGGCGCGTTCTTCTTCTGGTATACCCAGAGCTTTGGCAGAGTCAATATATTTAAGAAACTCGGCCATGATATGTTAAAGTCTGTAACTAGTAAGTATTTACCTACTGTTAAGGTATATCGCGGTATCAATTATATTATGTCCAACAGTTATTGTCTGTTAATATTAATTCAGTGTCTTACGTTAGCACTGCTTCGCGAAAAGAACGTTCTATCTCTCTCTGTAAATTACAGGCAGTATGACTTAAACTGCAAAAACTTTATGTCTCTCTCTCTCTCTGAATATGAATTCCAGTAAGGCAGTGCCGTCTATCCGTTGCTCCCACTGCAATAAAATATATATATCGCCTTTAATGCGATAAATTAATGTCTTGAGTGATCACTCTCAAAATTTATGTCTCTCTCAACGCGACGAACCAGTGTCCTCTGTTATCACTGTCAAAAATGTATCGCTCTCTCAATGCGATGAATCAAAAATATATCTCTCTCTCAACACGACAAATTTGAAATATCTCTCTCTTCTCAAAACGCGGACACGCAGTGTCTTCTGTTACCACTGCAAAATTATTCTCTCTATCTTCAACGTGGACTTATCACGTGAACAAAAATTTATTATATCTCTCTCTCTCATATGTCAATACCAGATTACAATTCAACGTGGTTTTAGCACGTGAAACACCTCAGGCATATATTGTAAACATAACAATGTTAGTATAGTAGTTTAAAGTTTATAAGGAAGCAAAAGAAATACAATAAACAGGACCGTATACTGACAAGTAAAACGAACGATAACAGACCCTACAAGTCCTAACTTATTTACAGGATAGTTTAAGAAGAAGACAGGAGAGACATCTTCCTAAAGAAAAGTGAGGAAGGAAAAGAAACGCCACAATCTATACGAATAATGGATCCCTAAAAGAACTATTCACAGTGAAGCAAATCCCCCCGAGTTATAAATAGCCACCAAGGCACTCCAATATCCTTCGTAATGGCAAAGAAGATATGCTAAACTATGACCCCAACCAACCTCCCGCTCTTAAACTAAACATATAGTAAATAGTAAAATAGCCTGGAAACACACAGAGCGGAAAGTACGTCGCCCTCCTCAAGACTGTTAGATAGATGGTTCACTTAACTTTGTTTTTGAGGAATTCAGATGGTAAGTATCCTCAAACCATAGCTCCAATCCAAAAAAAATGAGTTTCTGTCTCAGGTAGATCTGTAAGGTGAAGATTGTCCCTCGCCGGTGTCGTCGGGTCAATGGGATGTTGAGTTCACCATATGAAATTGAAACAAAATGTTAAATTAATACAAATTGCCTAAAATCTATAATGAAAAGGACCTGAAAACATAATGTTACAACAGTACAATATCAAATAATGGAATAACAATACAATAGATTTTAAAATAATTTACCTATGGCATGGCGTTATTTAAGTTCTTTAAGGGTCCCCCTCCAGTGTTACGGGGATGGTTTATATGGAATTATGGTTACGACTGCATTTTAAACTATCGAGAGGTTTTTAGAAATTACTCTTCCATACCATGCCACATATACTAATAACAATTCGAGTAAGTTTTATCAAGGACCTTGCAGGGCCACAAATTTATTACTTTAAATTCCCTAACAAATTTAGTCTAACTCTTACATATTAAAAGGACAACATCAGCAGCATCAAATGAAAATTCAATAATATATCACTAGAAGTCTCCTCTAGATTCTTAAAAGATTATATCATTCTGACTCATTCACAATTTAATTATTACTTATCTATCTTTCAGAAATAGCCTACCTACTATCTAACAAATAATATCTTAATGTTATTTGTGCCTACCGCTTAAAAAAGGATATAACTCGTCAACACAACTGACGTAGTTACATTAGATCTAGATCTACTCTAGGATGGGCTGGCAATCCCCAGCCTCATCCAGACACATCAATTTTCAATTTACAAATGTGTATACCAAACACTCATGCTAGATCTAGTTGCATGTAAAATACATTGTAGTCTTGCATTCTTTGGTAGCACTTCTACTGGAAAATTAAGGACAGATTCACGTTCATCGTCGAACCAGTAGGTAGAAACTTACGATTGTTCCCTGATACGAGATCAGGGAGCTGGAGATAATAGCAGTAGATACTTTCGTACGAGCGTATGGTCTCATTCCAAAGTCTATCAATGGCATGGACATGGCTTTAACAATCTTCTGATTCTCTCAGGCCGAATCCAGCCGACTGCCCTCGCAGATGGATAATAATTCTGCATGGAGTGATCAAACATAGTAATGGCTCTGGTTATATACCGCGCAGCCATATGCAATTCCCCAGCCAACTGCCCAAATTTGATTGGTGCATCCATTTCGAGCTCAGCTCGTAGTATTAATAGATTCTATTAATAGTAACAGACAAGGTCGATTTAACATATCAAAACCCTTGCTAAAGTCTCCACACCCTCTACGTTTTATGTACGAATTTACTCACTCCCTTTTCTCACCCCTGTTAAAGTTTATCAAAATCACGGGGTCGAAAATTGCACCGTCACTGCCCCACTTTCTTTCCATCTCCAAGAAAAAGCGTTACAAAAACAAACTGTCCACGAGAATAGTTCAAGGACATTTGCACTGGCTAAAATCAACGCGACCCTGAAATAAACAAACCGTGACCCAGCACGGCAATTCTATTCCTAACCCTGACATCGGGAAGCAGGGAAAGAGACGGCTGGTGATGCGACGCGTGAAATCTAGTTCACTATAAGCCATACCGCGATCCAGCTGGGTGCTAGCTGGAGGACCACCAATTGCTGGCGAC
This sequence comes from Onchidella celtica, assembly GCA_963931925.1. NCBI lineage: Eukaryota > Metazoa > Mollusca > Gastropoda > Systellommatophora > Onchidiidae > Onchidella > Onchidella celtica. The sequence continues at coordinate 21,212,920 of OZ007579.1, read as the reverse complement.
AAACATTACAGTGCAGTGCGGTATAATGCCGTGTCTTAACTTCACTCATAATGTCACTCAACCTCTATGGCTGCTTTTTTAAACCAGGGGCTAAATTTCATCTGATCGGCCCCCTTTACATTGCAGACAGAGGTAATTTTTGCGTCAAACCGATGTGTAAACACAGCGAGTATTGGCGAGGCGGGGGCTTGAGGATGTCGCATTGCTCGCCGTTGTTTACAAAGTGAGTAGGTCATCGTGACCCATTTTCATCCGAAAGCATTGTTAATAATAATTTATATTATAGTCATCAAATTGTTATTAAAATGATGGGAACAGGTGAGAAGACTATTTGTATGATAAAACTGCGCACAGACGTGCTAGGTTTTTAAAAAATATATCGCTTTGATTCGTTGAATCGGGCAAGCTGAAACCAGTCCGGAGGCCGGTGATTATACCGCACTGCACTATAACGTCTGTCCCCAGCAACTGGTGGTCCTCCAGCTAGTATCTAGCTGGGTGGCAGTATGGGTTGTTAGTGTTTTAGTGTGCTGCATAATATTTAGGCCGCGAGCCACCACTACGCCAGCCTTGGTCTGGCTCACTCCTGGTGGTCCTCCAGTCAGCATCCAGCTGGGATGCGGTGTGGGTAAACCATTTTAAAAGCAGATAAAACAACACATTTTGTTCCCGAAATCGGTCCCTATATCGGCGAACAATCAGCCCCTTGCTCGGTGCTGCCCTTGCCCACGCTGCCAGAGTTAGCACTGACTTCCTGTGGGTTCAGGGCATCCAGATATTACCCTAGCCGACATGATCTCCTGACCTCAACCCCATTGAACACGCTTGTGATGTTAGACCGCAGGCTTATATCTGGCCAGAGGCAACTGCAAAATGAGGCAGAACTCTCCAAAGCTCTCCACGAGGAATGGCAGGCCTTCCAATGAATTTTTACTGATCTTACGCTTGTTTTGGGGGTCAGTATTGTCACGAATAAAGTTCAGTGGCCTTGTCTCGCCACGAGTATAGAGGGGTGAACTCGGTGGGGGAGCATGGTTTTAGGTTGTTGACGAGCGTGAATTGATACACACGGCTCGCTTGAGTGCAGTACCGAGTGCAAAAACCTCTGGTCTACATAAGGGGAGAAAGTTTGCTACACGTGGCCCACAGTTCACAGTCAACGGTTCACAGTCCATGGTTCAGTCTACAGAAATGCAGCCATTTGCGGGAAGAATAGTGTGGTGACGACTGGATCATCTTTGATGGTTTGTTGACGGCGTTGGAGGAGGTAGCTGAATGGAGTGGACCCCGCTACCTGACGTTGTTCGACATGTCTTCCCACTGTGGAGTGTGTTCGTTGCTTTGACGTTTAGTGAGTGTTGGAGACACGGCCATGGGTAGCTCCGGAGTGTGGATCGTCTCAGCGGTGAGTATTGATGACAGGAGAGGCTGGCCCTGTGTGGAGCATTTTGACGACTAGAGGTCGTACGGGGAATGGATGTTGGCGACTGTTGGATAGCTTTGGCGACAGCGTTAAGTCGTCCAACGGGTAGAGGAGACTGAGCCGCGGGTTATCCCAGTTATGATGAGTGCTGACGGCCTTACGGGTCGTAGCCGGGGTGAGATGTGAGCCGGGGAGACTCAATCGTAGGTGAGCACAGCCTAGGTTGGAGATCGTCCCAGTTATGACGTTGAGGTGGAAAAGGGTCAGCGTGCCTTTCCACAGGAGGCAAAGGGTTAACGGGCCTTTCTGTTGTGGTGGATATTTGCTGTCTTTGACGTGATGTCTCTCGAATGGTAAATCCTAGTGTGTGTGAAGATCCTTCAAGCTATTGTATCTACGACGGTACAGGTAGAACGTCTGTAATCGTTTGAACCCTGGAGATGTGAAGATGTGGAAATCCCTCAAGCTATTGTATCTACGGCGGTATGGGTAGAACGTCTGTAAGCGTTTGAATCCTGGAGATGTGAAGATGTGGAAATCCTTCAAGCTATTGTATCTACGACGGTATGGGTAGAACGTCTGTAAGCGTTTGAATCCTGGAGATGTGAAGGTGTGGAAACCCTTCAAGCTATTGTGTCTACGACGGTATGGGTAGACCGTCTATAAGCGTTTGAATCATGATGTGAAGATGTGGAAATCCTCCAAGCTGTTGTATTTTTGCCTTTGTGAAACTCATTGTAAATAAATATCTCGTTTGATTTAAAATTCACTCAACGTGTCCGTTGGTCGCTGGTCTGGTTTGTTTTTTGAAAGGAGTGTAATTTGTGAGAAAAGTTCACGTCGTGACAGTATATATTCAGGGCAGCCTATTGTGTAAGCCCGTGGCATGATGAAGTCCAGAAATAAAGAATTATTTTTCTTATGTCATCGTCCAGACTGTGTGTGAGAAATGAAAAAGCAACGCTTTTTTTTTTTTCTTAGCCCTTGCTCGTTTGTATTCAAATGTTTCTCGATGATTGTTCCAGGACAATATTTAATATAAGTATGAGGCTAACGAGTCTGCCTGTTTGGAGAAACCCACAAGTTTCACTTTGCGACGACTGCCAAGTACAGGGACTGCTGACACCTTATTGTCTTGGTCGTCTTGACACCTTTTCATCTCTCCTTTTTCATAACTCCTTTTCTACATAACTCCTTTTCTACATAACCCCTTTTCTACATACCCCCAACCCCCACCCCTTCCAGCCCCATTCCCTGTTCCTTCTCCTGTTACCTGTGTGTATTCCCGCTCTACATTCATACTCTCCCAGTAGGTGGTGTTCAGAAACACTGTGTCAATGTCTTTCATGGCTCCGGCCAGAGTATGAGGCATGTTCATATCACCTGTCACTACTGTTACACCTGCAAGTAAGGTTAATTCTGTCATCTGTGACCTTACACTGGTTACAATTGACACACATGGTCACTTTGATGAGGCTATCTGTATTACCGACAAATAGTTAAAATGTCTTTGCAGTTACTTAACTTAGTGAAGAATCTGTTTTCTGTACATGTCATGTTTTGTTTGTTTGTCATTTTTTCCTAAGCAGTTGCTTCTTTTACGGTCACATGGAAAAGATTTCAGTCCGCATTGCACGATTGCAGTTAATTTCGTATAATAATTAGTGTTACCAGTTGGCCCGCAGACTCAGGGAATGTACAGATGTGATTTTTAAAGCTGACTTTCAATCACCAATGTGTAAATTGAAGCACAGAACGAAATTTAATGTCATAGTTTTTAATTCTACTCGAAGAAAATGCATCTTTTTTTCAGGCTCAAAATGTCGGAACGCTTTCTTCTGCTCAGCTCAGTTGTGGCTCAAAATGAACAAAGTATTAAAAACATAGCGAACTTCAAAATCTTCTAAAATATGCCCACGTAAATCTTTACGTCTTCCTCTGCGTAATGTGATATTTTGTAGAATTTAAGGCTCAGCGGTTAAAAAGCATTCTATGATTACAGTGGATTCCTTACTTCCTTTATAATGTGATTCGGTAAAATTAAACGTTCAAGGAAATCTTCAATTTTCCACGACATCTTCAGGATCTGGTGGAATCTGAGATTTATCTTGTGCCTGGAAACTTTTCAGGTCATCATTTACTGGGAATTTCCCACAGACTATTTTATTAATCTGTGGAATTTACTGACTGTTAATGGTTTTACGTGGCAATGGAAGGACTGTACTTTACTGCATTCTGAAAATGAAACCGTCAAAACCAGTGATCAGACCAACCTTTGGAGATGAGATCATCATACAATTCTCCGTGAGCCGCTCTGGTGAAACCGGTAACCTTGAACCAGGCACAACCAAGTGCTGCGTCCATAACTGCGCCGCCTGTCATCCCCGTCACACCGAAAATGAGAATGTTGGTAACATCATCATTATCCCCCAACACCTCCACTTGAGATTTGGCGCGGAAGCTAAAAAAAAAAACAACCTGCCGTGACCATTTGAATTTCGTGCAGATAAATATAATGTGAAATAACGGATCATCGAGTGCACATCTCACATTTACGAGAAAATATCATGTGACAAACATTATGCATACAACAAATGGAAAGGGTGAAGTGAGAAAATATGTACTTAAATACACCTGGAGCCTATTACTTCAACTGAACACTTGTCTGGGTCAAAACTAGAGAGCATAAGAACTCATAAAGAAAACTCATCATGATCGAAAAACAGTCAAATGGTGCAGATTAGTGTCAGTTGTCGCATTTAAATGTATAGGAGGCAAGACAAAATACAGAAACCATGAAGTCGAATTGTTGGACTTACGAAAACGACGCGATGCACGGCTTTAAAACTTTAAAATCTATTGTTACTAGGAGCAAAGATACTCTAAGGTTGGACAACTGAAGCATTTCTTCTGGTTCACGGCTTCCTTGTGCCACCTACATAGCACAAGATAAAAACAATTGCGTCGTTTTCAAAGTCGAACTGCGACAGTATTCACTGCTGATGTTTAGCTATTACTTTAAGCACGCTGTCTTGACTGAATTAGCCTAGATTTATAATTTGAGCATCAATCGCTGTAGGGAGACTCAAACTCCGTTTTCTTTTTTTTTTTTCAGTTGTAACAGAACTGTAAATAAAATAGTACTATATATTAACTTATCACATACACACACGCACGTGCACAGGCACTACTGCACACTACTACAAAGATGGTGATGCCGCCTCAGCATTTGGTACTTTTCATAACCGTACGGGCATTCACAAGCGTTACCGGCATCCGGGGATTCTTTGACATCACGACCTTCACCGAGATCAAGGAAAGCGGTGAGCTGACTCCAGACACAAGCAAGGTAACTGTACGCATGACGCAGTATACCACACCGTACTGTATCCTGGATCGTACCCCCCCCCCCCCCCAAATGTTGGCATCTGTGTCAATTCCACATTGTCGTGAGAACTACGTGGGAAATAACGTCTGGTCTACTTTTTGTTGGTGAAAGATTGCAATCTTGGATGAACAGCCCTGTAAAACGAAGATTTGAAACGCATTGGCAGAATGGACTGCGTTTATCTGTTGTTGTTTTTTAAAATAATCTTTTAATCCCTTTTTTTTTTGTTTGTTTGAAAACATGAAATGGCATTTGGTTTTTAACGGCGTGTTGCAGAATCGGATAATTGTGAAAATCTCGTGCCTTCGAAGCCAACAATAATTATGCACACTCTACTTGTGTGCGAAATAGAACACGCGATTCAATGTTGTCTCTAACGTCGATTCCACATGGCAGGCTCTAAATCCACATCTTGCTTTAGTGAAGTCCTATGTTTTTAGTTGTTAAGCAACAACAGAAAACAAACAAAACTGCATTTATCAAAGCTCTTTGATCATTGTTTTAAAAAGAACACTCAGCTTTATCCTTTTCTGATTCCTTAATTTATGGGCATTTATTTACATAATTATTACTCTTTGTATTTGTAACTACAGTGTTTTAAGATTTATTTTGTTATTAGGATAAATATTTTTTCCCATTGAAATTATTTGTTCACTTATTCACGTATTCTTCCCCAACGCTTTAACTTTAATTTGCTTTCTCTACCCATTCGATTCACTAAATTATACAATACACCATCAGCAAATTTGTTCAGAATTCATTCTTCCACCTGTGTAAAACATGATTTTTATGTTCTTCTCTCCTTTATGAGGACAAGGTGGTCTAGAGGCGAGGTGCTGCCTCTCATGCCAAGGATCCCGTACCTAATTTATTATTCTTTATTAAATAATTAAATATATATTATTATTAATAAATATTCAAATATTGTTTGAGTTGTTAATGTGATGTGAGTTGTGAACTGTTGTGAGTTGTGAACTGCGCCTAACAGGCTGCGTTACAATTTGCTCTGAGATAGAGAGAGGCAGCGAGAGAGAGAGAGAGAGAGAGAGAGAGCGAGACAGGGAGAGAGAAAGAAGCAGTGTAGTGTGTTGAGCGCTTCGCGGGCGCTCCATTCTGCTCTGTGGTTGACATGTTGCTTCTGTAAAGCGCATAGAGCATTTTAAATGGATAATAATAGTTCGTCCATCAGGTATGATGATGACCTTAACAACACCAGAGGAATAAAGAACAGAAATTGTTGAGAATTTCAACACATGGACAATAAAGAGAACTAAAGGACACAGAGGACAGAATGGAAAGACTGTTCTTTCATGACTTATGGCTTCTCATGTGACTGATAAGTCCTATTTTTGCCCTGCAGACCCTTCCGCATAAATGACAAGAGTGCTCCGTTGGTTCAGTACCACTGGGCCTTTTCTTGCGCCGTTCTCTTTTTTTGATAGCCTGCTGGACTCTGTCAGCTTCCCATGCTTTGCTGCCTCTGGCAAGGGCCGCCCTCCAATTTGCACGATCAAGCGAGAGCTTTTCCCACTCACTCACATCAATGGCAAGGGCCTTCAGTGATTGCTTGAGAGTGTCTTTGTAACGTCTCTTTGGGGCCCCAACATTCCTCGTTCCATTGGAGAGCTCAGAGAAGAAGATTTGCTTAGGGAGTCTGGAGTCGGGCATTCTGACAACATGTACTGCCCAACGTAGCTGAATTTTTTTCAGGTGGCAGAAGATGCTCAATTCCTTGGCACGATTGAGGACCTCAGTGTCTGGAATTTTATCCTGCCATTTGATCCTTAGGATCTTTCTAAGGCAGGCCAGATGAAAGTGATTTAGCTTTCTGGCATGCGATTGGTACACTGTCCAGGTTTCAGCCCCATAGAGTAGGGTGGGAAGGACCACAGCATTGTACACTTTCAGCTTAGTGTCTGTGCGAATGCCGGCGACATCCCATACTCTCTTTCGAAGCCTGCCAAATGCAGAGCTGGCTTTGCTGATTCTTGAGAGAATTTCAGTATCAACACGAGCCGCGGAAGACAGTGTACTGCCAAGATAGGTGAAGTTCTCCGACACCTTCAGAAGACTGTCATGGACTTTGATATTTGGGGTCACAGGATACTAAATGGATATTTTAAATGGATATGTGCTATATAAATGCCATCCATTATTATTATTATTATTATACAGTGCATGAAGAAAATCTCATCAACCGAAAGCTTTTTTGAAATATATTTTTATTTGTGAGTTTGTCATGGACTTAGAGTTGTCGTGGACTTAACGTCAGGTTTTATTGTACCGGTATCCGTTAATTTCCTTAGGGCTCAGCAAATAGGCCTACTAACCCACCCCCTTAATCACTTTTTATCGGTGTTGTCCCATCATAATCTTGTGTCTGGTCCCACTCCAAGTTTGTACTGTTTATAATTACAACATCCTTGTGATATTCGGCTCATTCTTTGTTGATTACTGCATTATCTTAATTAGTGGACTGGCATATTTTTCAGCATTTTCCTCGCTCCTTGGTCTCATACGAGAGACGGAATACAGATAGGAAACCGTAGAGTGAAATTTCGATATCAGGGTTATGCATAGATGATGATGATGATGATAATAATAATAATAAGGAGAAGAAGAAGAGTTGTAATAATAATAATAATAATAATAAAGCACAATCGTATTGGGCGGTTTTTCTGACGGCTCAATGTGCTTTACAGGGAGAGCAAGCAAAATAAATCCACTCCCTATGCATATATAATAATGTATATATCCATACACACACACAAGAATACACGCACACGGTCGGATGCACACACACACACACACACACACACAGACACCATGCACCACATTTACCAGAAATTCCACCAAGAGTCAAAATATTTTTTAAATAAATGGGTTTTTAAACTATTTTTAAACCTCGTCATGGATTCCAACGCCTTGATGTTCAATGGAAGCTTATTCCAGATACTAGGACCAAAAACTGAAAACGAATTACCACCGGATGTTTCCAGATTACAATCTGGCTTTGAGAAATTAGTGCTGGTCCTAGTCTCAACACCCTCTTTGGTTTATGAATTCATAGAAAGAAGATATGAAATGTACGATGGAGCAGAGGAAAATCTTTAACGGTGGCGATTTTATATTCTGTTCCAGCTCTCTAATTGGTAGCCAATGCAGTTGATTTAAAATAGGTATTATATGGCTACCTTTTGGAGTTTTAGTAACACGGCGAGCTGCATAATTCTCTAGGCGCTATTCTGATCTGGAACAAAGAACTAACAAAAGAACTGCAAAAATCGAGTTTGGGCAAAATAAAAGTTTAGCAGCTGTATCAAAGCTCAAGAATTGTGTTATTTGTACTGAAAAGCAGTCCTGCAAATATTGTTAACTAGATGACCTACCGGGCATTGCCCGGAATAAACAATTAGGTGCCCTCTCTCTCTCTCTCTCTCTTTCATCATATAATAATGGAGCTTGGGCCCAAAGTTGCGACCGCAAAGGCTTTTTTACTACGCAACGTAGAGAAATGAAACTTGGCACATGTATGTAAAATTTATTAAGCCAGTACGTGTCGCGCTCATTTTTTCCCGAAACTCTTTACTTTTCCCAGAAATTCAGTTATTATTATCAGTTATCAATTCATGATTGCGAATACGACGCGATAATGTACTTCCGTCAATTTCGTCATTTCCGCCTCTTACCGGAAATGTAAACTAGAGTTCACGATCCAGCCACGCCAAGAAAACTTTGATAGTGATACCAGAGAGTATAGATTTAGAGAGAGGGGAAACTAGCGCGTGAATTCCGTGACAACAGTGGGCAGGAGAGCGTGATCGAGATAGAGTAGGTAAACAAAGCCACGTGTTGTAAACCTATTTTATGAAGCCTTGGCAAATACTAGTTTATCATGGCATTGCTGTTCCTGTGGGTTACCCAATTTTAACTCTAGTCTTTTTGATGAAAACTTGACATTGTCATCTGGATCGAACCGTTTCAGTCTTTTGAATGATCCTGGATTTTTTAACGGTAATGAAACATCAGCACAGGACTGTGATTTTAAACCTTGTAAAACTTCCACACCAACTGACCCTAGGAAGAAGAAGAACTTAAATTCCCAGCAGAGAAACAACTTGAAATGTATTGTTATTAATTTTCAAAGCTTTTTAAAGAAGAAAGAAGTATTTAGCAACGTCACTGACGAGCTAAAGCCTGATATTATCATTGGCACAGAGACCTGGCTAGGATCGGATGTTAAAAACAGTGAACTTTTATTAGACGATTTTGACCTTTACAGAAGAGGCCGAATTGGCAAGACGGGAGGAGGTGTTTTGATTGGTATAAGGAAATATTTCACCAGCGAACAAGTACACGTTGGAAAATCAAGTGAATCCATTTTTTGTAGAATAAATGTAAAAGGCAAAAAGCCCTTGGTCATTGGTTCTGTTTATAGACCTCCAGATTCGGATTTTAACAACTGTAGTGAAATTTGTAAAGACATCTTTGATGTTCTGGATAAGAACAAGAAAGCTGTGTTTTGGCTTGGAGGGGACTTTAATCTCCCAGATATCCTCTGGGAGAAAGAAGAAATTCGTGGACACCAGAATCGGAAAGATATCAATTCAAAATTCTTAGATACCATTCAAGACCTTGGCCTGAAACAAATTGTAGATTTTTGAACCCATGGATCTGCCCTTTTAGATTTATTTTTTACAAATAATCCTGGACTTATTGAAAAATGTACACCTGCTGCTGGCTTGGGCGACCATGACGCAGTTTTTGTGGAAACCAATCTGAAACCCTTTAGAAAGAAACCCATAAAGCGGAAAATACAGCTTTGGAACTGCACAGATCTAGACTGTCTTAGGAGAGATGCGTAGGGCCTACAATTTTTCTAAATCGTTTCTGAAATACCATAGTGTGAAAGATGATGTAAACAAACTTTGGGAGTGCATTAAAACAAACTTGGTCACCATAATGGACGACAATGTGCCAACAAAATTAACTTCAACTAAAAATCACCAGCCCTGGATTTCGACTCTAACTAAGCGTCTTATACGCAAGAAACATAGATGGTATAGCAAAGCAAGATCTTGTAATTCAGAAAGGGCCTGGAAGAAATATAAGATGGAATTCCATCCTAAGAAATGTCAAGTACTTCGAGTGACAAACAAAATTAACACCATCAGTTTTGATTATACTATCCACAACATCAAATTAGAGGAAACAGAAACAGCTACTTATCTTGGCATACTTATTGATAGTAAACTTAGATGGAAACAACAGTATAGCACAATTAGTCGTAAGGCAAATGGAGTAATAGCTTTTTTAAGGAGAAATATCTCAGACTGTCCCATGGATGTTAAAGATAAATGTTATAAGACCCTTGTTAGACCAATACTCGAATATGGATGTAGCATCTGGGACCCCCATTGTAGAACTCATATAGATTATCTAGAAAAGATACAGAAAAGAGCAGCCAGATTCGTGACAAACAACTACAAATTTGAGGAGGGCAACAGCAAGATTAATATGCAAAAACTTGGCTGGATGCCTTTAGAGGAGAGGCGGGCAAGAATTAAAATTACCAGCTTTTTTAAGGGTAGATGCGGTCTGATGGATATACCCATGGAACACATTGGGATTAATTTTAGTAAGACTAGGCGGAATAGCCAGACCTATGCCATACCATCGTCCAGTGTTGACGGCCACTTATATTCTTTTTATCCGAGCACGTTAAGGCTGTGGAACTCTTTGCCGGAGGACCTAAAATTGTGCAGTAGTCTAGACTCTTTTAAGACAAAATTAGAAAAGCACACGTTGAGAGCTAGCTACTGAATAGGCTGCATAGATATACTTATAAACCCAGTGCTAAGATTAATTGATCTGCTCATGGCCACAATCAGGTGTTTTTATAAGTTTTTATAAATCTAATCGACTCCCCCTTCTTACACCCTTATATGTATATAAATTTTTAACTCCCAAGGACACGGGCCGAGTCGATTTTTAATGCATACTGGTGAGATACTCAAATCTGAGAATACCAGTTTTAAGGAAGAAGAAGAAGAAGAAGAAGAAGCTGGTACAGGAAGTCACGTGACGTGAGAAAGATGGCGAAGTATACGTAAGACTGATCGAAGATCCGCTTGAATTGCACGACTTCTCTATCGTCAACATTAACGATTTTTGCGATCTGTTGAACGTTTAACACAAATGTGATAATAACTATAATCATGAACCGAGGAAAGGCAGACTGCTGTTCAGTGATCGTTTTGTATTATATAAAATTCCAAGCCAAAGACAACCAAGCCCAAGGCTTCACAGTCTCCAGTCGAGTGAAGGCAGAGATGAAGAAGAGGGAGGCATATGACGTGACTGTATGGATTGACAACAACAACAACACTGTAAGTAAACCTAAACTAGCTCTAGATCTAAGTAGGCTACACTATTTTTGTAAACTGTGTCACAGTTGTGAATAGGCTTGGTATATTTGGGCCGAATACGGCCTAAATAGCCCAAAACCCTGGTTCCGGTGTAACAGGCCAAAATATGCCCCCCGCCCAGAATATACCCGGGGTTAAACTGGCCTAGCCCAGAATATCCCCCGGGGTATATTCTGGGCTAGGCCAGTTTATACCCCGGGGTTACTTTGGGCTAGGCCAGACTATACCACCCCCCCCCCCCCCAGTCCAGATTATACCCCCTGCTTTTTCTTTAAAAACAAGTCAAGACCACAGTTTATTTCAGCCTGTTCTTCATCACTGTCATCAGATATCATATTAAGACATACATGAACACATTCTTGACACCAACAAGTCATAATGCAATTTAGTGAAAATAATAATAACAGTTTATTTCAGCCTTAGTTTACTTTGGTGTACATACATAGGCCTACATTCTCGACTCCTGTAAATCATGATACATTTTAGAAGGAACAAACATGCCTTAAAATGCATTGATATACAAAAGAGTTGAGTATCCATTCAAACTGACATGATTAGACTTCAGCATTAATTTCACTCGTGAGTGTTGATGATATTATTATTATTATTATTATTTTGATAGTTAGTTGGCCATGCTTAAAACATGCATTGTATTTTTTGTTACAATGATGTAGGGAGAAAAGGCCAGAAAAGAACACACAGAAAAAAAAAATAATGATAATCCAACTGACAGATAGTGCAATTCCATCATCCAGCAGATATAAAACTAAATAGGCACTTAATGTTTGCGACTGATGAACTCCACCTGTCCAGATCCACTTGAAACGTTACAGAATGCTAACCAGTAATAATGATAACAATAAGAACACGAAATCATGTTATTTACTCTTGAAAATATAGAGAAATATCAATATCAGAATCATCATCATCATCTTGGAAATTGCAAAGATATGAGAGGGAGTGTAAAAATGGCAGCGTATGCCTACAAATCATTCTAGAATTTATAAGCAGCAATGTATGTGTATCAACTATATATAAAAAACGTGTTAAATCTTTTCAAATATTCAAGTAGAACTGGACAGAAAGCTTTAGTGAAATACTAAATAGCCTTGACAGTTGTGTAGGCCGACAGAGTAAGTCCACTGAGACAAAAGTAGTGCATTGTAAAAGGTAATTAGATCTATAGCATGTTGAGGCAAAATTCGATGGATCATGTTACATTAACAGTATTTCTTGTCAGTGAGTATCATTCTTTGATAGGTTATTTGTAGAAAGATATACATTTCATGTACATTACGGTTTAAGACACGATTAGTTTGCAAGTTATTTGAAAGACTGAACTTATGTGTTATAACTTATAGTGAGTAAGGGAATGTCACTCGCGAGTGAAATGAAATAAAAATAAAAAAAGAAAAGACCTTGTCCGTCTTTACCTTCCTAAGCTTAACACGTCCCTTGCCAAGGGATTTAACAACTGTGTATTTGTACACAAAAAAATATTTTAAATGACTTCATTTTTATGAGTCCGTTAATTATTTCATCCATTGGGATGTGTATGTCAGTGCCAAACAAACAGTACCGTGCAAATTTTACTCAATGGCAATCAACTACAAAAACAACTACAACATGCCAACGAACGTGAGTGACACTAATCCAGTGCCTTAAACCATGAGCTACATAAAATGTATACATTTCTACAAATACGCTATCAAAGAATTTACTAACAACCGTAAATCATGCAACATGATCCATCGAATTTTTGCCATAACATACTATAATTACTTTCTGCAATGCACTGTTGTCTCAGTGGATTTAATCTGTCATTTTACATGACTATCAAAGCTACTTCGCTAAAGCTTTCAGTCCAGTTCTACTTGAATAGTTGAAAAGATTTAACACATTATTTTTTACATGTACTTGCACATATATTACATATATTATTGCTGCTTATAGATTCAAGAATGATGTGTAGGTCATTTTTATATTCCCTCTTATCTTTGTATTATTCCAAGATGATGGTGATTCTGATATTGATTATATTCTCTTTATTTTCAAGGGTAAATAAGATGATTTGGTTTTCTTATTGTTATTATTGTATATTACTGGTTAGCTTTCTGTAACGTTTCAAGTGGATCTGGACAGGTTAAATTCATTATGTGAAACAATTTTAGTATGTATTTAGTTTTGTGTGAAATATTTAATGTTTGCTGGATGATAGAATTGCACCATCTGCCAGTTCAGCTGTTAAAATGTTGTTGTTGTTTTTTTCTCTATGTATTCTTTTCTGGCCTTTCTCTCTGCATCAGTGTAACTTTGTATATAGATCTAATTGTTCCGACATATCAAGCACATTTCTTATTTTCAAAAATTATAATAAGATTCAGATAACTTTACACTTATGAGTCTTATAATTAGTTCATACCTTGCCACTAAGTATATGTTAGTGGTGCCAAACAAAAAAAATACAATACATGTTTAACTCATGGTCAACTAATTATAAAAAAAACCAGAGCAATAATAATACCAACGGACACAAGTAAAATTAGTGTTAAAGTTTAATCATATCAGTTTCAATGGATTTTCAATCCTTTTGTAAATCAATGCTTTTTAAGCATGTTTATGTCCTTTTAAATGTATCATAATTTACAAGAGTCAAAAATGTATGCTTCAATATGATATCTGATGACAGTGATAATGAACAATTCAAACTAAAGTTGAAATAAACTACGGTCTTGACTTGTTTTTAAAAAAAAGTAGGGGATATAATCTGGACTGGGGGGGTATAGTCTGGCCTAGCCCAAAGTAAACCCCGGGGTATAAACTGGCCTAGCCCAGAATATACCCCGGGGGATATTCTGGACTAGGCCAGTTTAACCCCGGGTATAGTCTGGCGGGGGTATAATCTGGCCTGCTACACCGGGTTATTTGGGCCGATAGTGCGAGTTTGCAGTTTGCACTGTTCTGGCGTGTTTTTTTGTTTGTTGTTGTTGTTGTTGTTGAAAACACAGAATTGGTGACCGTACAATATTGCCTAAAGGTAGCGTCAATGACCACCGCGGTGGCCATTGACGGTACGCCGATCGCCAATGGCTATCCCAGCCCTCACCTGATTAGTCAATCTGACTATCGCCCATTGATACAAACTGACTAGACCCTCACACCCCCAGGTCCATCTGACCATACCAATGCACACTTGAATCGACAATGGACACCGTATTCCGCGGTGGCAATTGACACTCTCATGCCTAAAAAGTAAAATACCTTCGGCCCAAATAGCACAGCACCGGGTTGTATAGGCCGTATTCGGCCTAAATATACACTTCCTTGTGAATAACGGCATCCTGCAGAACACATGTGCATGTGGCTAGCCTAAATTAATGACATTACATAGCTCTAGATCTAGATTCTAGATGATAGATATCTAGAATGTAGATCTACATGCATGAAAATTGTCTCTGCACAGGCACAACATCAAGATCGATAATGTAAGTAGGCCATTGCTACTGACTGCTACTGATTTTAAATAATAAGTGAAACTGTATGTGGCAGGCTATAGATTTCAACCATCACTTTGTAAAATATAAGGAACCCAGACTGATGATGATGGAGTTTGGCTCATTCGATTTAGAAAATGAAAGTTTTGAGGTTATGGCCTGTCTGAAGACAGTGTTCTAAAGACTACTCAAGGCTACTGTCTGCGCCCACTGTAGGGCTGTAACTACTGCAAGTGTAAGCTGATACTAACAGGATGCAATGTACAAATTGTTAAGATTTAGAGTTGGTTGTGCATTTTATTTTTATTGGATATATGAGTGTGTCATATTAAAATGATTTCTGGGGAGGAGCTTTTGGCTTTGAGTTTGAAATCAACCAGTTTTGTGTCTTGTTGAATGGAGTAATTCTCTGTAAAAGCTTCCTATTACATGTACTATGAAGTTAACAGCGAGGCACCTGAAATATTCCCTGCAATTCATGTAATCACACTCTGTGCTATGGAAGCTCTCTATGCATTCTCCTATTAAAAATATCGTCATCAACTTCAGGTGTTGTTTCTGATCCACAGTTTGAGGCAGAGGACAGAATGAAATGTTTGATTAAAAGCATATTTGTTCACTGATTTACATGTTCATGTATAATTGTGGTTTAGTGATTAAGTAGCAAAGTAAATTTATAGATTAAAATCAATATATACTTAATATTAGATGTGCAACAGGGATGACCCAATTTTAGAGATAGTTTAAAAAAGAATCCTTTTTTGTTCTTGGCTGCAGGATTAAAAATACCTTATAATTTTAGTAATACATGTAGTAGCAATGAGGTGTGTACAACGTCAGTCAGGTGCTTGTGTAGTTGGTCTCCAGACAACACATACATGTACATGACCTTAGTTTGGAACTAGTGTAGAAGATTAGTTGATACAATTTTAAAGAATATTTTCATAGCCCCATATCTAAAGTTTATCAGCCAGAATGTTTTATATCCAAAATCCATGGTAAAAGATCATTGATACTAATGATAGCCAGCAAACAATCCATGAGAGTGGTACACAGTGCCTGTCCTTCATAAATTAATGAAAAAAATTCATACCACATTCATGATCTATGGGATTATTATAAATTATCTGAAATGTCATTTTGGCTACAGATTTCAAACTAGTTTTTCCATTCTGGCTGTTCAGCTGTGATTTCTTTCTCTCATGTAATAACCTATTTCTTTCAATATTGTTTTTAACAGGTCACTAATGCAGAGTGCAAATGCCCGGGTGGGAAGCAACCGGCCTGCTGCAAGCATGTCTTTGGTTTACTGGTAGCCTTATAAGACTACAGCAGGTTGCAGCTATACAAAGCCCCTACTGAAAAGCTGCAACAGTGGCCTCAGCCCAAACCCACCCTTGTGCCGATAATGAAAGTGAAAGACGTGTACACAGAATCTGAGCCATCGTTTGACTGTGCTGTGTACACCATGGACTGTATGGGGAGTCGTCTCCATCCCTTGCAGTAGACGAAATATTTTACAGCAGCACATCACCACTCCCAGTCTCAGCCGAAGATGAAGGGGCTATTACAGGCAGCACAGTTGAGTCCCTGTACCTGGATGCTATCCTGTATTACCAGAAACACATTAAAATGAGTCTCGCTGAAATACAGGCCCTTGAATTTTCAATAATGCCTCCCAGTGGCATGCCGAAAGGCTGGAAAGGTTGACAGCATCGACTTTACATCGTGTGGTCTACAGGCAAGGGGACTTTTTGAAGTTGGCACAGGAGCTTTCAAAACCAGGATGAGACTTAAGTGGCACTAAGCCTATTCAGTTTGGGCGCCTAAATGAGTCCTCCATTAAAATTGTTTTGCGGTTCAAGGTCAGGAACCATACATTTAGGAGCACAGGTCTCATTCTCAGTCAGACACATCTGTATACATGTATTTGCTGCCTCTCCTGATGGCTATCTCCATAATGATGATACCCCATGATTGTAGAGATCAAATGTGTTCACAATAAAAATCTTGATGTTGATTTAAGGAAGCTGTGTGAGGAGAGGAAAGATTTTCGTCTGTCATACATTGCAGACTCTGATGTTTTCAAACTCAAGAAATACCATAGATATTATTTACAAATTCAGGGTCAGCTTTTTGTGCTAATGTGTCAAAATGTTTGTTTGTTTTGATGCATCATCAGCTGAAGCCTTTGCACATGGAAATAGTAATGTTTGATTATGAGGGCTGGAAACCAATCCTTGAGAAGCTGAAGCAATTTTATTTCAATTATTTCCTTCCACAGTTTGTTTGAAGAAGGAAAGAATTGGTGTCTGACTGTCGATGAGACCAGTATTATTATATAAATTAAAACTACCAGTTCAACTGTGTTTGTTTTTTTCTCACCTTAATTAAATGTCAGTTCTCATCTTCAACTGATTTCTTGGATTGAGTTAAGTATATTGTATGATAAAATTGCTATGATTTCTAATCTATGAACATGATTGCTTTGGAGAATGTGGTATAATTATATGAATATGCCTCTTAATGCATTATTGATTGGGTGATTTGAGTGCATTCTGGGAAAATGTGTCCACTTGATATCTGTAATGATTTAGAAGGTATTGTCTGGTGGCCACAGAAATAATATGACATGAACATGAATATGAAATGAACAAAATTGTTTATTTTGCAGCAATGACTAATTCAGCTGAAAAATGAACAGGGAATAGTAAGAAACAATAAATTATAATATCAATGGTCATACATTCAGAATAAAAAGAGAAAGCATATGTGTAAATTTATGAAAATAATTTGCTCATACAGTTCGAAAGTTCCCTTGAGTCAGAAATTTGATTTTGATATTTTAGTTTGCCAAGTTTACTTGTTTAAATTGTAAATTTATTTATTCTTTCTTAAAAACTGACTTGTATTCATTCCGTAACTCATTTTTTTCTCATTTTGCCCATTTATGTTTCACCCTATTTTTTTTACACACTGTAACATATTATATTTGAGGGCAGCAGAATTTATATGACTTGAACACAGCTGTACCAGTGTTGTGTTAATATCATACAGAGCAATGGTTGTTGATATTCAACAAAGAAAACACAAGATTTGTGCCGAGGGCCTTACACTTTACAGCATTTTGAAGACATAATAAATAATGATGAAAGATCTGAGTCAAATGTTCTTCCAAAGCTACTCTGTGGGACTGAATCAATGATTCCCCTGAAAAAATGGTTAGGAAAGCACAAATGAAATGAATTTTATTGATGGATTTTAGGGAGGTTGGAATAATGCCATTTAGAATTTGAAAGTTTTTGATGCGTCCAATAGCTCTTTCTACATGTACTCTGTGATTATTCTCTGATCTTTCATCAAGCTCAAATTGTTGTTTAATTGACAAAAAGAATGCAGTTTATAATCTTATACCCCTTTTTTCAAACTCTGATTCAAACACTGTGAATCCTCTGTCAGCTACTGCTAACACCAAATCACCAGCTTCCAGCTTTGTCCATTAAACCACATTTCAGAGTTAGTTCCTTGTCACTTACACTGCCATTCCAAAGGTCAGATATAAAATTCACAGCACCACTAGGTGCAGTGCCAAGGAGAGACTTGTAGGTATTATGGTTTTTATAGTTACTCCAGCTTGTTTGCTGAAGTTCAGGTCTTGATGGTTTCTGTACAAAAAATTTTGTACAGTCGATGATAACTCGACAAGATGGATAAAACATTTTAAAATGCAGGGGCATGAAAGACTGTATGGTGTGCTTTGAAGGCCAGATGGAGACTGCTTTGCCTTTGTGATAAATTGCATCAATGCAGTCATTCAATTTATTTCAGATTGTGGTTATACTAACATCAAATAACAGAGCAAGCATACTTTCACTCAAACCTTGTCTCAGTCTTAAAAAGGTCATGAAGAAAACATTCATTGGTGTGAGTGCAGCATTTTTCCTATTAGATAAGACAGTTTGTAAAGTGAAAAAAGAAAACATGGTTTGAACACTGGTAGATGAAGTGAAACCGGTGACTCGCTTCATTTGTTCTGGTGGCAGAGTCTCAAGTCAAAGGTGAAACGCATGGGCTGTTCTACTTTTTGTTCCAACATGCCATTGGCATTTTCAAGCCGAGTGCACCTGACCTGTAGCTCCTCTTGTTCTGAATAATAGATTATCATTATCATGATATGTGAGATCCTGTGTAGTAAATATGGGTTCAGAAGTTCGCTTTCTCTTTTCACCATCGTGGGGCTTGTGGCTGAAACGGCAGGAAACTGCTGTTTTTTTCAAGAGGCACATGTCTGAAATGAAAGATGATTGTAAATTAAGGTTTTGTTTTCTACTTTCTTGTTTATTCTGATTCATGTAGTTTTGAGAAAGGTACAAATATAATGTTGTATTGAGGCAAAGGCCTAACATGGCCACTAAAAGGGCTTTTATTTTAGTTATGACTTGAGTGTTTTCTCCGTCTGATGAAAGATCTAATGCAATGGCATGAATATTGATGTCTTTCTTTACTTGAAAAATACTCCAGATCTGCCAATTAAATGAAATAATTGAAATCCAGATATCAGTTTAGCAGGCTGTTGAGAGCAACAAGACAAAAACAATGTAACCTTACTTTGTTAGATAGATGCACTTCTCTGTGTATAACAAGATGTTTTTACTGCACTGTAAAGTGTTTGGGTAATATTGTTCGATTAATTTCTGTGAGACAATTTATTGCTCTGTAAACTTTTATCATGACCACTATTGGTACCACTAAAACCAAACTGAGCCAGTCAATCAATCACATCATTATAATGAAGTATTTTGTAAACCATGTCATGTTTGCTATGTGTGTGCTTGTTAAATCATAATTTATACCTGTAATGAATACTTGAAGCAGAAAATTAAATTTTCATTTGATATTGCCTCTAATCTTGTGCCTTAGGAGTTTTTCAATGGTGTTTTTTTTTTCTTTTTTTTTTTGGTTGTGATTATTTATGCTTAAGAATTGCAAACAAAATATATTCAATACACTCTAATCCTTAAATAATTAAACTTTAAAAGCTTTGACCACTGTATTAATTTCCACCCAACCAACCTTTTTTCCTCAAAGTGGAGTAGAACAAAATACTTGAAGAAAACACAGAAGGAAGTATGGAGGGAGTGCTGGTGAACCCAAATCTTTCCATGAGATGCGAAGATTTGATCTAGGGTACAAATTAAATATACATATATATAAATCATGTAGAGATTTGATATTGGCTTGTTCAGCATTGATCTAGGCCTGCTCCCAAATGAAAACCTCACTTTCTCTTCTTTTGAGTCTGAGTACAGTGATGAGCCTTGTTCTAGATCTAGATAGAGATCTATAACTTCTGTCAAGTACATGTATGACAATCTTCCATAGGGGGGGGGGGGGCATTGAAAATGCATTGAAAAAAACAACACATTAAATCTTCCACCCAGCTTGACTAAGGATGAGAAGACATGTCATTGTATCTGATTAGAGGCAAATTAGCTCCTCTACTACACTGTAGTAGCATCAGTACTAGAAGTCTAAATCTGGTATCAGAAAAGACCCGGTGTAGCAGGCCAGATTATACCCCCGCCAGACTATACCCGGGGTTAAACTGGCCTAGCCTAGAATATACCCCGGGGTATATTCTGGGCTAGACCAGTTTATACCCCGGGGTATACTTTGGGCTAGGCCAGACTATACCCCCCCAGTCCAGATTATACCCCCTACTTTTTTGTTTAAAAACAAGTTAAGACCACAGTTTATTTCAATTTTAGTTTAAATTGTTCATTATCACCGTCATCAGGTACCATACTGGAGCATACAATCTTGACTGTTGTAAATTATGATGCATTAAAGAGAAAATAAAGATGCGGTAAAAAGCATATACAAAAGGTTTGAAAATCCATTCAAATTGATATGATTAAACTTTAACACTAATTTTACGTGTGTACGTTGGTATTATTATTGTTTCTTTTTTTTTTTTATAACTAGTTGTCCATGAGTTAAACATAAATATATTGTTGTTTTTTTTTGTTTGGCACCACTGACACATACTTAGTGGCAAGGTATGAAATAATATAAGACTCATAAGTGTAAAGTTATCTGAATTTTATTTTAATTCTTGAAAATCAGAAATGTGCTTGATATGTCAGAACAATTAGATCTACATATAAAGTTACAATAATGCAGAGAGAAAAGGCCGGGAAAGAAAACACAGAGAAAACAACAACAACAACATTTTAATAACCCAACTGACAGATGGTGCAATTCCATCATCAAGCAGATGTTAAATACTTCACACAAAACTAAATACGTACTAAAACTTTTTCACATCATGAACTTAGCCTGTCATGACCCACCTGAGACGTTACAGAATGCTAACCAGTAATATACAGTAATAAAAATAAGAACTCAAAATCATCTTATTTACTCTTGAAAATAAAGAGAATATAATCAATATCAGAATCATCATCATCATCTTGGAATATTATTAAGATAAGAGGGAATGTAAAAATGACCTACACATCATTCTAGAAATTGGGGGACAAGGTGGTCTAGAGGCAAGGTGCTCGCCTCTCATGCCAAGGGTCCCGGGTTCAAAACCCGGGCAGTGCAGGCATGTTGGACATTAGGATTTTTCTTATATTTTCAAGTCCCTGATCCTATTGGACGGTAGGATCGAGTACCTAGTCTTCTCGGATAAGGACGAAAATTCGGAGGGCCCTTGTGCACGTTGCGCACGTTAAAGATACCTTGGCAGTTGGAAATCGTAAAGAGCAGGCCGAACAGGCCGCTGCCCGGGCAAAATTGAAATTAATACATTAAAATTTATCCATATCATCCCCCCACCAGCAACAACAAAATTTATTATTCATTATTGAATAAATATTATTATTAATAAATATTCAAATATTATTTGAGTTGTGAACTGTTGTGAGTTGTGAACTGCGCCTAACAGGCTGCGTTACAATTTGCTCTGAGATAGAAACAGGGAGAGAAGGAAGCAGTGTAGTGTGTTGAGCGCTTCGCATGCGCTCCATTCTGCTCTGTGGTTGATATGTTGTTTCTGTAAAGGGCATAGAGCATTTTAAATGGATATGCGCTATATAAATGCCAACCATTATTATTATTATTATTATTAAATATTATTATTATCTATAAGCAGCAATGTGTGTGTACTAAGTACATGTATACATGTATGTAAGAAATGTGTTAAATCTTTTCACCTATTCAGGTAGAACTGAATAGAATGCTTTAGTAAAGTAGCTTTGATCGTCGTGAAAACTGACAGATTAAATCCACTGAGACAACAGTGCATTGTAGAAAGTAATTACAGTATGTCACGGCAAAAATTCGATGGATCATATTGCGTTAATATTTCTTGTTAGTAAATTCTTTGATAGCTTATTTGTAGAAAGGTATACATTTCATGTAGCTGATGGTTTAAGGCACTGGGTTAGTTTGCAGACCATTTGAAGGATTGCAATTATGTGTTATAGTGAATAAAGGCATGTCACTTGCGGGTGAAATAAAATTTTAAAAACTTAATGTTGTATCCTTGAATATTTTTGCCTGAATATGGGAGTATAATCTAGATTGGTGGAATACAGTTTGGCCTAAACACCACAGTTTATTTCAATCATAGTTTAATTCATTTTTTTATCACTGTCAACGGGCACCATAGTAATACATACATACATACATTCTAGACTTCCATTAAGGTAAATCATAATACAATTCAGAGGAAAAAACATGAATTATTATGTATTGATATGCCATCGCTATGGGGTGAATATCCATTCAAACTGATATGATTCAACTTTAACCCTCATTTCATTCACGTTCGTTGTCATGTTGCAGTTGTTTTTATAGTTGGTTGCCCATGAGTAAAATTTGCATTGTATTGTTTGTTTGGCACTGACATACACTTAGTCTCAATGAATCAAATAATTAACACACTCATAAAAATGAAGTCATTTTAGAGTATTTTTGTGTGCCAATACACAGTTGTTAAATCCTCTGGCAAGGGACGTGTCAAGCTTAGGAAGGTAAAGATGGACAAGGTCTCTTTTAAAAAAATGTTTTATTTCACTCGCAAGTGACAAACCCTTATTCACTATAACATGTAAGTTCAATCTTTCAAATGCCTTGCAAACTAATCAGTGTCTTAAACCATAAGGTACATGAAATGTATATCTTTCTACAAATAAGCTAGCAAAGAATAATATTCACTAACAAGAAATTCTGTTATTGCAACATGATCAACCGAATTTTGCCTTAACATGCTATAGATCTTACTTTTTACAATGCACTACTTTTGTCTCAGTGGACTTACTCTGTCCGTCTACTCAACTGTCAAGGCTATTTCACTAAAGCTTTCTGTCCAGTTCTACAAGAATAGTTGAAAAGATTTAATACATTTCATTTACATGTACATAGGTGATACACACACATATTGCTGCCGTTTCTACACTCCCTCTTATATCTTTGTATTATTCCAAGGTGATGATGATGATTCTTATATTTATATTTCTCTTTATTTTCAAGAGTAAATAAGATGATTTCGTGTTCTTATTGTTATTAATGTATATTACTGGCTAGCATTCTGTAACATTTCAAGTGGATCTGGACAGGTGGAATTCACCAGGCGAAAAAATTTAGTGCCTATTTAGTTTTATGTAAAGTGGATGATGGACTTGCACCATCTGTCAGTGCCAGTTGGGTTACTAATAATGTTTTTATTATTTTTTTTCTATGTGTGTTGTTTTCCGGCCTTTTCTCTCTGCATGGTTGTAACAAAAAATACAATGCATGTTTTACTCATGGCCAACCAATTCTCAAAATAATAATAATAATAATAATATCAACAGACACGAGTGAAATTACTGATGAAGTCTAATCATATCAGTTTGAATGGATACTCAACCCTTCTGTATATCAATGCATTTTAATGCATGTTTGTTTCCTCTAAAATGTATCATGATTAACAGGAGTCATGAATGTATGTATGTACACCAATTTAAACTAAGGCTGAGATAAATTGTTATTATTATTTCCTCTAAATTGTATTATGATTTATGGGTGTCAAGAATGTGTTCATGTATGGATTAATATGATATCTGATGACAATGATAAAGAACAGGCTGAAATAAACTGTGGTCTTGACTTGTTTTCAAAAAAAAAGTAGGGGGTATAATCTGGACTGGGGGGGTATAGTCTGGCCTAGCCCAAAGTAACCCCGGGGTATAAACTGGCCTAGCCCAGAATATACCCCGGGGTATATTCTGGGCTAGGCCAGTTTAACCCCGGGTATAGTCTGGGCGGGGGGTATATTCTGGCCTGTTACACCGGTAAACTGATCTCCTTCAATATAGGCTTGATATCAAAGACCATGGTCTAACTGATTAGAATAGATCATTTAAGCAAGATCCAAAGCACAGCCGTATCTGACTAGAATAATTAATCTGGTAGAGGGTAGGCTTGGGTCAGAATGCACAGACGACCACCAGATCTTGAAACTTAAGAGTGGCCTAGACTTACGATCGAAGGCGAAAATCACAGGCCTTAAGTCTCTGAGATCAAAACTATATCTCGATCTAGATTCTAGCTTGTGTCTCTGTCTCTAGTGATTGTATCACTACTCTTTTTTAATTAGACTATGCCCTCTCCATGGGCTCAATGGGTTTATTACTCATTAGTCGTAGTAATGATCACTGATCTCATGTAAACAAACACCACCTTATCAGCGTCAACACAGTCATGTCGGTCAGGCACGGAGGCAGTCGCAGTGTCTCAGTTGACAATTTCACAAAAATAAATTAAATAGTTGTAAAAAACAACATCCCTTACCTTTCTGGGTCTGAAGGGAAATGAAAAAATGCGAGGTCTTTTGTGCTTTGAATTCTGGCAGCCAAAAGCAGAGCACCATCTGCAATGCGTGTTATTTGGATCCGCCATGTTTCCAATTGTTTACCGCCTCTATTTTCGGTTGCTAGGGCATACGTCGATCACGCGTAAAAGCAAAGCTTTCCCCTCTCTCTAAATCTATACTCTCTGGTGATACCGAGTATAGTGTTATACAGATGAGGTGAGTGCCATTCATTCATACCAAGAAAACTGTGCAAATATTTAGATATACTTATAAACCCAGTGATAAGATTGGTTGATCTGCTCATTGCCACAATCAAGTGTTTTTATAAGTTTTTATAAATCTAATCGACTCCCGCTTCTTACACCCTTATATGTATATAAATTTTTAACTCCCAGGGACACGGGCCGAGTCGATTTTTATTGCGCACTGGTGAGATACTCAAATCTGAGAAAACCAGTTTTAAGGAAGAAGAAGAAGAAGATTATTTTTTACGAACACATGACCCCATGAAAAATGTTCGGTGCGCACTACTGTGCACGGTGTACTACTGTAATACTATCCTATCTATCTATTGATCGCCGATTTTATGTGGATGGCCCAAAGTGTCTCGACATCAATGTCTTTGTGCTGATTCCTTTCGGTCTGGAGTGGTGAGCTTTGTTTTTTATCATTCGAAGAATGGGGCAGTTACTAGTAATTATAATAAAACTAAAAGTAATAAACTACAGTCTTGCTTCAGAACTCATGCGCATCAGAACACTACGCACCAAACTGAACGTTTGATACGGATACTTTTTATGACATGCACGGTACTAATTACGAAACAAACATGCAAAAAATACAGATGTTACATAGTATTCAAAATTGTTATTTTTTTAAAATACATGCTTGAAGTAAACAACATTTAATCATAGCCATCATCTTCCTTATCTCAATTGCCACCTTCCTGCCAAATTTAAGGCCTGAAGAGTGTATAGTTTGGTCAAGTAGTCATGCCAAAGGTTGCAAGTTACTGAAATATATAATAGATTTGATCTCTAGCGCATAGTATGCGATCGAACAAACCATCCAGGTTTTTCACTATTGGAAAATTAGATATGATGTCCAGTAATTTTCAGATCGTAAGAATGAAACAAAGAAAAAAAACTACTCTTGTGTGGAGACTGGCAGTAATTCTGTTTCTGTCTTCATTCTGGATATCAAAGGACCGTGATCCTCTAAGGTATATGATATTGGCTGTATCATCGACACAAAAATGGTAAGAGTAAGAGTAACATTGTTGTTGTAAAATCTGTACTATTAGCTGAGTATAGAGTATAGGACGGGGAATCCGAAAATAATATGGTACATATTTTGAGTTTGAGTCTGAGTCTGAGTTTAGGATTCACGTCGCATCGGCACGATAATGGCCGCTTTGGGCCCCTTCCGGTCTATTTCAGTACATTTTCTTTGTTTCGTATTCAGTGTAGAATTAAATACATTCACATAATTTTAAAACATGGTAAAATTTGTAAAAAGTTGTTTTGTATTATCTGAAAAGTTTTGTAAGTATAAAAGTTTTAAAATCAAATTGTAGATGTTAGCCTCTCTCAGAAAGGACAGGATGCGTTGCGGCTCAACGTCAGAAAATAAATCTTTCCTGAATCCGCTGGCATAGTGCCTTCTTCGGATATGCATGAAGTTTACATATTCAATTTTATTGATGGTTGGCGTTGGCATGCCACACTTTCGGGGAGGGGGAAATATCTCCCCCCTCCTCCCCCCCCCCCCTAAATAAAAAAGTGTGTGTGAGATGGGTATGACCCAGACGGAATCTACTAAGGACGATTTCATCACTCTTAATTTTGAGAGGCATGGTTGCACTGCCCAAGTTGATCTTTGATAAAGTATAGTTTATTTGATGTTTGTTCATGCCACCTTTCCTGCCATCTCGATTTAATGAAGTTATCAATAGCGGGTTTAAAGACGGTGTGTGGTATTTTTAGGTGTTGTCGTGGGCGTTTCAATGTTTCTTTGGCCATCGTGTCTGCTATTTCGTTACCCTTAATGCCAATGTGACCAAGGATCCAACAGAACAATTTCATTATTCCCTGTTGGACAGGTGTACGAAGACGTAACAGATTATTGAATTCATGAGTTTTCATATTTGTTTTTTTTTTTAAGCCTGAAGGCAGGACAGCAAATCAGAAAAGATAATGAAGCTTCGTGGTCGGGAATCGGATATAAGATTTAAGGGTACATTGTAAAGGTGAAAAATCAATTAGAATTACTTTCTGCTGGCGACCACTAAGACACAACAATATGACACCAGCTACATCATATGCATATTAATATTATTATAGGCCTATTCCACCCTCTTGATTAATATGTCATGGTAGAAAGCAGCAGAGAGGTGAAACAGTGTCATTACTGAAGCTCTGCCAGCATTACTTTCATTCAGATCATTTACAACATGTACAAAAATGTTTCTATGTATGATTAGAGCGACATGTAGTGGTGGGCGATACTTCAAATTTTCAGTAGTCGCGATTACTGACTACGTTAGTGAAAGTAATCAAAGTATCTACTACTTTACCGATTACTTTTTCTGTTGAGAGAGCTGGGATTGTTTGTTGACAGAACAAAAGAGACTATAGACGTTCAGCTCATACAAATACAAAAGTGCAGTAATACTTTTGGAAACTTTTGATATTAAAAACGTATGACAATGCGAATGAGTAATTGCCCAGAACAGGCATTGGCAACCTCTCACGTTGTAAGGGTGAGAGCTGAAACATGTGAGACAGCCGAGGGCCGGTGTGGCATTTCTATATAATAAAGCTACAACAAAACCCCTAATAGTCCTATGGACTCGGAAACTACACAACGCACCGACCTGAAATTTGGCACAAAGAATTATGGGATAGCGAACATTGTTCCTATCGCCATACACAAACAAAACCGTTTGTTATTTCTGAGTTAATCGGTAAATGCGGTTATAATTAAAGACTAAATTCACGAGAGCGTTTGATCCGAAATTTACGATCAATAAGATATTGATGTATGTTTCTAATAATAGCCCACTTCCGCCCACACATGATGGTATCGCTTCCTGCGATGTGTTCACTAACAAACAAACTAATCCGTGCGCAAATCATAGCCATTTGACGGATGCTGGCGGGATGCGCAGGATGTTAACGCGCATAGGGAGAGCAGTAAAACTTATCTAAAAACAAACAAACAAACAAAAATAAAATAAAGCTAAAGGAACAGGCAAAATGAAGCAGGTCCATAATAATCACCCAGAACTGAAACTAATAAATCGATTTATCCCGGGCAGGGCCGGGCAACTCAGCTAGTTATATTAAAAGAGCCTCCTGTCCATAATAGTATGCCCTCCTGGCCCTTTTATAATACAGTAAAGCGACCCCCCCGCTCCCCGTCTTTATGTAATATAAAAAGAAGGTCGCCTCTGTCACAAAAAGCCCCGCCCCCCCGGGAAAAAAAAATCATTTCTGTCTGTAAAATTATAACACATGTACTTTTTTTTTTTTAATTTGTTTTCGAATATTGCCCATCCAAATAATTGTTTCTAGAGAGAGATAGAAAGAGTAATGATAAAGTAAATCGTAAAGGGTAATTTACAGACGAGTTTAATTGGGGAGTGGGTGGGCGGGAATACGAGTGTGTTTTATATTTATCTTTTTTTTTTTTTCACGGGTCTGTCAAATTATGTTCAATCAACCTTGGCAGCCGGCCAGTAAAATTGCTTGGTAGGCAGTGTGTTGTCCTTGCCTGGCTTAGATTCTGAATGGCCACAAATAAATCTTGCATGTATGTCATAGAAGTAAAAGATCATTATTCACAAGATTCATAATTGTGTACTGGTACCATGAATGCGTCTTGTGGTGGCTCACAAATCTGAAGGAATCAAACTTCAAAACATCGTCGTGGCATGACAAAAAAATGCTGATTTTAAATGCAATAAGCCCAGTGACCATTTCATTATAACAAAACATTTACGTGCGTGATTTCTGCCAAGAATGAAAACAAACGACTTGCAGAGTAATACGATTGGATTAGTTGGGTCCGTTTCGTTTACCTGGTGCATTATGCATGATACTGAATAATCCAATTGAAATAATCGTTTAATGAGCCAAACCAAATGTGATTTTTTATTTTATATTACAAAAATTTAATAAGAAATTAATTTTGTCATCAGAAATAGGGGTATGAGGGTGCAGTTTGTTATTTATTTCAGTAATCGGTCAGTAATTGCCCGTTTTTCTAGCATTCCATTAGTGATTACTTTTATGATGAATAATCGAAGTACTCGATACTTAGTAATCAAAACGCCTGAGCCTGACGTTGTGCAGATTATTCCTCTACAAAATAATGTTGCAAATGAGATAAATAATCTTATCTGAAACCTTTGAGAAAGTGGGGAGATTGGAGACTTGTCTTATCCAAACTAGGCTTTTTCAACAGGGTTTAACCACAGCTTCTTTGAGTGAAGCTGGAACAATACCGTTTTCAAGAGAGAAGAATATTATTTTACGGGGGGGGGGGGGGGCTGGGGAGGGGTTGATTATTATACAGGTCAGATCTACAAATTCATCTACACATTTCAAATAAAAAGATAAGCAGGCAATGGGTCACGATAACATAACTTCTTTGGTGATGACAGGATGATGCTGCGGACCAGATCTCCTTTTGCACGCTTAAACTTATCTAGGGGGACTGATACGGAATGTTTATGAAAAAGATGGTTAAATGGTTACAGCATCAAGACATTTTCTGATACGGTATTGACAATTTTCTCACTAAAATCACTACTGAAATAATCAGATAACTGATCAGTTCGTGCACAGCCTGGCAAAACTTGAGCTTGTGTTCTCCCGCTCATTTCATTTGTTATTCCAAATGATTCATTATTTGATGAGTAGGACACATTTTTATTGTTCCTCAGCAGCGGAAATGATGGTCTTCACAGATTTTCACTTTTTCATGATATGAAGATTTGTCTATGGACCGCCGTGCTTTTCTTCCACATTCTCTATGCCTGACGTCTCTCCATTGCAGATTTTATCTCAAAAGTGATCCAAGGAGCAGTGTAACAACAAGCGGTTGCTAGTGAACCGTGAAGAGATAATGATAGCTATCAGTATCACGCAGATAAGTGCCGAATTAAATGATGATTTCTCATTGGTCAAGACCTAGATTGAAGAAAGTCCCTCTCGCCGTCGGAAGACTTGTGGTTTCAGTGCTGGTAACGGTTAGGAAAAGAAACCAACTGCCCCGCCTCCTGTTGTCGACTGGGATTGCAGAATATAATTCCCCGTTTTTATACTATAAACTTAGGGTGGCCAAACTTGCTTAATGCAAGAGCCATTATACGAACAACTTCAGATATTCGAGAGCCGCGAGATATGAACAGAATTTACACATATCTTTTTATTGTTACAAAAAAAAATAAAAAAATAAATATAATAAAAAATACAAGCATATAACATATTTACTCTTGTATGTAGTTTTTTAATTTACTGTTAATTTGTATTAGTTTCACACATACACACATTTTAAACATTTGACTGATGATTGTTTCAACTATACTGACCGTATTAAATACGGTAATGAACTATGGGAACATTTTAGAAAAACGTGCGAATTTACATTTCAGTAACAAAATTAGAAAGCCAAAAATAAACCACAGGCTAAAAAAAAAAAAGAGAGATTTTAAATTATATCTATTTGTCGCGGTAAATATCTGGTCAGAACATGGAGGAACATATTTCCACGTATATACATTGTATACAGTAAGTTATTTCCTTCCTCTGACCAAAATTCATCCGCTGAGACCCAAATGCTTCCCATTTGAGATTCACAGCTTTAAACCAAAAGTGCAGGTTTGGACGCATTTCACCATCTTAGCCGCCCTAAAATCACGAGGGGAGAATGTTAGGGTGGGGAGGTGGGGCACTCAGAGGTAGCACGTTGCTGGTGCAGGTAGAAATTAAATCTCTTTATCCATTGCGGTGCACAAAAAGAACGCTGGTTTCTAGAGGCTGGTAAGCAGACAAATTTGTCGGAATGTCGAATGAATTCTTGCCCGTTCGTCTGCCGCTAGTTTTGTACAGAATGGTGCGCACGGTGTGTAGTTTCACAGCTGGATGTTTTTACGTCAGCTTTCCCGACTCCACACAAGACAAGTTAAAATACAAGAGAGTGGCAATAGACATGGCATGGACGTAGAAAATATGATAACAGCTGTCTTCAATCCATCCGTCATTTGGGACGGAAGATACTATCTTCAACCTAACAGGCCAGCAATGGACAAGTGCTGGATAAAAAAAAATCGGTGAAAAAAAAAAATGAGCTCGATGATAAGACTAGATAGGATACCTAGCATTACCCAGGGTAAAGTTGTGCGCCCTCCTCTCTGATTAAATAATGTGTGTGTGTGCGCGCGCGAGTGTGTTTGTATGTTTTTTTTTGTTTTTTTTTTGTATTCTCGTTTTCAATATAGGCACCATATTACACGTACTATATTTCTTAAACTTCTTGGATACATGAAGTATTATCGTGCCTCATTCTTATCTGTATATTAAAAAATCATTGCAGAATTATTACACTTTGCAGAAACCAGTTCCTTACGTTTCCAATACATATCCAATTCCTTGCATATCCATGAGATGTGTGAGTAATATAATAATATGGTTTCTTCACTGAAATCAAGAAAAGATATAGGGGAGAGAGACAGAGACAAAGAGAGGGATGGAGGAAGAGAGGGGTTTGAATAATTATCTTTTAGCGCATCATTTTTATTACAATATTTCATATAGTTTATCAGTTTACATACATTGATTCTTTTTACTTATAAACTTTCTGCTGGCGCCGATTCGCCCTCTTTCTCTCTGCTCACAAGCAGTTGGTTACCCGACACTGGTTTTCTGCTCCTCGTGCAGCAGGCCAGATTATACCCCCGCCAGACTATACCCGGGGTTAAACTGGCCTAGCCCAGAATATACCTCGGGTATTATTATAATTTTTTTTTTTTAATAATTAGTTGCCCATGAGTTAAACATGCATTGTATTTTTTTTTTGGTTTGGCACCACTGACATACACTTCGTGGCAAGGTATGAAATAATTATAAATGTAAAGTCATCTGAATTTTATTTTAATTTTTCAAAATCAGAAATGCGCTTGATATGTCAGAACAATCAGATCTACATACAAAGTTACAATGGTGCAGAGAGAAAAGGCCGGAAAAGAACACACATAGAAAAAAACAACATTTTAATAACCCAACGGACAAATGATGCCATTCCATCACCCAGCAGAAATTAAATACTTCACATAAAACTAAGTACACACTAAATTTTTTCACATGATGAACTCCACCTGTCCAGATCCACTTGAAATGTTACTTGCTAACCAGCAATATACAATAATAACAGTAAAAACACCAAATCATCTCATTTACACTTGAAGATAAAGAGAAATATCAGTATGAAAATCATCATCATCATCGTCATCATCTTGGAATAACATAAAGATAAGAGGGAATGTAAAAATGACCTACACATCATTCTAGAATCTATAAGCAGTAATGTGTGTGGTTCAATCATATGTAAAAAAAAATATGTTAAAGCTTTTCAACCATTCAAGTACAACTAGACAGAAAGCCAATAGTAAAGTAGCCTTGATAGTTGTGTAAACTGACAGATTAAATCCACTGAGACGACAGTGCATTGTATAAAGTAATTATTTATGTTACGGCAAAAATTCGATGGATCATGTTGCGTTAACAACATTTCTTGTCAGTAAATTCTTTGATAGTTTATTTGTAGAAAGGTATGCATTTCATGTAGCTCATGGTTTAAGGCACTGGATTAGTTTGCAGGACATTTGAAAGATTGCAGCTATGTGTTAAAGTGAAGCAGGGTATGTCATTTGCGGGTGAAATAAAATTTAAAACACATAATGTTTTATCCTTGAATATTTTGCCTGAATGTGGGAGAATAATCTGGACTGGTGGGGATATAGTTTGGCCTAGCTCAAAGTATACCCGGGGGTACAAACTGGCCTAGCTCAGAATATATCTGGGGTACAAATTAGACTAAGCCACTTTAACCCCAGTGTAGCAGGCCAGATTATACCCCCGCCAGACTACACCAGGGGTTAAAGGAGCCTAGCCTATTTTATGCCCCCAGGTATATTCTGGGCTAAGCCAGTTTATTTCCCGGGGTATACTTTGGGCTAGGCCAAATTATAACCCCACGTCCAGATTATACTCCCACATTCAGAGACGCAAAATATTCCAGGATACAATATTCAGGTTTTGTTTTTTTTTGGTTTTATTTCACTCGAGAGTGACACACCCTTATTCACTAACACACATAACTGCGATCTTTCAAATGCCTTGAACACTAATCCAATGTCTTAAACCATGAGCTACATGTAATGTATATCTTTCTCGAATAGCTATCAAAGAATTCACTAACAAGAAGTTCTGTTAACCCAAAATGCTCCATCGAATTTTGCCTTAACATACTATAGATCTAATTAGTATATACGAATCATTACTGTTGTCTCAGTGGATTTACTCTGTCGGTTTACACAACTATCCAGGCTATTTCACTAAAGCTTTCTGTCCAGTTCTACTTGAATAGTTGAAAAGCTTTAACATAGCTGATACACACACATTTCTGCTTATAGATTCCAGAATGATTTGTAGGTATACACTGTCGTTTTTACCTCCCCCCCCCCCCCCCCATCTCTTATATCTTTGTTTTATTCCAAGATGATGATGATGATTCTGATATTGATATTGCCCTTTATTTTCAAGTGTAAATAAGATGGTTGGTGTTATTATTGTTATTATTGTATATTATTGGTAAGCATTCTGTAACGATTTAAGTGGATGTGAACACGTGAAGTTCATTGCGTGAAAAAAATTTAGTGTGTATTTAGTTTCATGTGAAATATTTAATTTCTGCTGGATTATATCGAGGATGATGGAATGGGCCATTTGTCACTTGGGTTATTGTTACATTTTTCTTTTCGCTCTCCGTCATTGTAACAAAAAATACAATGCATGTTTTACTCATGGACAACAAATCATCAAATAATAATAACAGTAATATCAACAGACACGCTTGAAATTAATGATGAAGTCTAAACATATCAGTTTGAATGGATACTCAACCCTTTTGTACATCAATGCACTTATGTTTATTTCCCATAAAATGTATCATGATTTACAGGACTCAAGAATGTATGTATATCAATTTAAACTAAGACTTCCATAAACTAGTGGAAAACGGTTAAACCAAAAATAGCGGTAAACCGAAAGAAAATGGGAGTCCCCGAATTTTTTCCTTTTTATCTGTGTTAACAAACTAGCGCTAAACGAAATAGCCCTATTGTTAGATTAAACCGAAAAGAAAATTGCTGGATTCAATGGCCGGTCCACTGTGATTCGCCATAGGCCAAGACAAGTTACTGTATCATCCCTCCACCCCCCCCCCCTCCCCAAAATACTTTTTTTTTAAGCGAACAAAGCATGCTATGTTCTGAACGATCGTGCAAGCCTAGACCTACACGGGAGCGGCAGCACTACAGGGCTAGGGGAGAGGGAGGGAGGCCTATAATCTCGCGGGTCCGAAATCAGACTGCAGTAGACAAGACTGGCGCATCGTGGGTGGCCTTTCGTGTAAAATGTATGACATCGGAGAGACAACACACTGTACCAATGACCACGGACAGCGTAGTTCATGGCATCATGTACGGTAACGAGATCAGCAGGACACATTCATGTCTCTCTACTCTGTTAGTCCACATTCACCTGCATATAATATATCCATTCTCCTTGTGTCCCTAGGCTGAGCAATCGCCCGTCCTCATTATCAGTCAAAACCGGAAGAACCCGTTTTCGGCCCAGATAAAAAATTTCGTACCCGGGTTCGGCCAGCTGACACACCCATTTTCTTACCCGTTTTCGGCCCGCTGTTTTTCCTTCATATCTCACTAATAATCTTCAAGCTCTCGAGTATCGATATGATATGTTTTCGCTCAAAAATGACTAAATATATCCGTGGATGACTAGTCTGACTAGTTTGACCAATTTATATTATGGATTGATGAGGAACACACTCATGATAGTGAATGCAGGCTGATCTTTTTTTTTTTGTTTGAAAACACCGCGTTACGTTTGAACGTCTTTCTCGTGCAGAAATTGTTTTGTGGGCGAGACAAAGACAGCGGCGGGGCAGCCAGGGAAAAAAACAGTAACACACTACTGTATTCATTAAACAAGTGTGTTCCAGGATCACTTTGTCTAAAGCAGGGTGCCCAACCAGTCGATCGCGATCTACCTGTCGATCTTATGAATGTAGGACACACCCGCGAGGTATATATATTTTTTATTTGTCTTGTACATGTATTTTGGCGGGTCGTTTTTCTTGGATGTGGCGGGTTTGTGTTAGTTGTATGTTAAAGTTACCGTTAAAGTGAATAATGCCGATAGGCACACCAGCATAGGTTCGGTTTCTTTTATTTTTTATTTCAGGGCTTCGCCAGACTGGTAGATCTCCAAAGGCTGGGAAATGTAAAAATAGATCCTATGTCAATAAAGGTTGAGCACCCCTGATCTAAAGCATTCAGAGAAGATGGAGGTCACAAATAGAGGAAATGTCGGCAGCATCGACAATCGAGTGGAGGTGTATAAAGAAGAACAGTTGCCAAGCACGCTGCACTACAGACTTGGAAATAACAGCCTACTTTCAAGTTCACTCTCGCACAATCATCCAGCACTGAGTGAGGAAGAACTGTCGAAGCACAAAGCTCGTCAGTCTTGCAAAAGGCAGGCAGAGGAAGACCCGACATTGCGACCATCCAAGATAATTTGTCAAGAACTAAGTGGATTGGGGACAGAAAATTTGAACTACAAACACATGAAAGGTCTACAAAACGCCATTAAGTCGGAAAAGGCTGAACTTGAGACCTTCCGAAGAGCAAACATGGAAACGTGTTTTGCTCTCTTAGAGGAGTTGAACAAAGTGGATTCGAAATTTACAAAGACACATGGCGGAGAAATCATGATACAGTCAGTGGATGTCCAGTCAAACATGGTCATGGTATCTGCAGAATCAAACGCTCGCTTTCTGTGTTCGCCAGATGTTGAAATTTTCGCCGACGGCACAGTCAAATTTTGTCCACGACATTTTTTTCAAGTGTACACACTACATGGACTTAGAAATGGATTATGCGTGCCCTGCGTCTGTTTTCTGTGCCTGACAAGCAGAAGTCTACGTACCTCACAATGCTGAACATTCTGAAAGATTTCTGTCAAACAGTTCAACCTTCACTTAGGGAACAAGACATTCCACCTGGATTTTGAAAAGACAATGCTGTCGGCAGTCAAAGAAGTTTCCCCCGACCTTTTCGGCAAAGGATGTCAGTTTCATCTGGCCCAGTCATGGTGGAGACAGATCCAACAGTTGGGACTGGGCAACGAGTACAAGGATTCATCAAGTGACATTGGAAACTGGCTCAAGAAGTGCTTTGGCCTGAGAGTTTCCACCGTCATTTTGGCGACATGTTTCCCAGTCCACACCCCAACATAATTATTCGATTGGCTCAGCAGAGTTCAGGATGAGCAGTTGAAATCTGACATGAAGATCTAGGCCTCTCATCGAAAATTCATTCAAACAAAGAGGACCAGGATTCAGGAACAAAGAAGAGCTGAACTTATAATGAAATATCAACAGCAGGAAATTTCACAGGCCGATTTCATCACTGCCATCTGTCTGAAGATGCAGCCACGGACAGCTTAGACAAAGTTTTTATTCAAGATGGGAAGATTTTTATCGATTTTTAACGACATTAAACCACAAAATAATATCCTGCACAGTCTTACTTCCACATCCCCGTTGGTATGCAGGGGGCACCGGGTTATCAGCCCGGCTAACGGAAGAAGCAGATTCAATTATCGATCCTCTTAACAAATCACTAAATAGCAGTGGGCCGAAACCGTGCAAAATATGGGATGGGTTCTGACATGTTGCCGAAAACGGGATCACCGGTCAAAAACATACAGCAACGGAGAACGTGTTGAGTTGTGTTTTTTTTTTTTTTTTGCTTTTGCACTTACTTGATTTGTCCTTGGCGCAACCTCTCTTGAAACTGGCGTTTTTCAAGCCTCCTATCGCTAAACCGAAAACAAACTAGTGGTCCCGTCGATTTCGGTTTAACCGTTGTCTACTGTATTATAATTTCCTCTAAATTGTATTATGATTTACGGGTGTCAGGAAGGTGTTCATGTATGTAGGCCTATTTATATGATATGTGACGACAGCAATAAAGAACAAATTAAAGTAAGGCTGAAATAAACTGTGGTCTTGACTTTTTTTTAAAGTAAGGGGTTTAGGCTAATCTCGACTGGGGTGGGGGGGGGGGTGTAGTCTGGCCTAGCCCAAAGTATGCCCGGCGTTTTAAGTGGCCTGGCCTGGCCTGGCTCAGAATATACCCCGATATTATTCTGGGCTAGGCCAGTTTAATCCCGGTGTAGCAGGCCATATTATACCCCCGCCAGACTATACCCGGGGTTAAACTGGCCTAGCCCAGAATATCCCCCGGGGTATATTCTGGCCTAGGCCAGTTCATACCCCGGGGTTTACTTTGGGCTAGGCCAGACTATACCCCCCCCCCCCCAGTCCAGATTATACCCCCTACTTTTTTTAAAAAACAAGTCAAGACCGCAGTTTATTTCAACTTTAGTTTGAATTGTCCATTATCACTGTCATCAGATACCATATTGAAGCATACATTTTTGACTCTTGTATTGTAAATTATGATACATTTAAATGGAAACAAACATGCTTAAAAAGCATTGATATACAAAAGGATTGAAAATCCATTGAAACTGATACATGTATGATTAAACTTTAACACTAATTTTACTTGTGTCCGTTGGTATTATTATTGTTTCGGTTTTTTTGTAATTAGTTGTCCATGAGTTAAACATGTATTGTAATTTTTTTGTTTGGCACCACTAACATATACTTAGTGGCAAGGTATGCACTTATTATGAGACTCATTAGTGTAAAGTTATCTGAATCTTATTTTAATTTTTGAAAATCAGAAATGTGTTTGATATGTCGGAACCATTAGATCTACATACAAAGTTACACTGATGCAGAGAGAAAAGCCAGGAAAGAATACATAGAGAAAAAAACAACAACAACATTTTAACAACTGAACTGGCAGATGGTGCAATTCCATCATCCAGCAGACATTAAATACTTCACACAAAAGTAAATACTTACTAAAATTGTTTCACATAATGAATTTAACCTGTCCAGATCCACTTGAGACATTGCAGAAAGCTAACTTGTAATATACAATAATAACAATAAGAACACCAAATCATCTTATTTACCCTTGAAAATAAAGAGAATATAATCAATATCAGGATCACCATCATCTTGGAATAATACAAAGATAAGAGGGAATATAAAAATGACCTACACATCATTCTAGAATCTATAAGCAGCAATAATATATGTGTGTCTGTACCAAGTACATGTAAAAAAAAATGTGTTAAATCTGGACTGAAAGCTTTAGCGAAGTAGCTTTGATAGTCATGTAAAATGACAGATTAAATCCACTGAGACAATAGTGCATTGCAGAAAGTAATTACAGTATGTTATGGCAAAAATTCGATGGATCATGTTGCATGAACATGTCTTGTTAGTAAATTCTTTGATAGCGTATTTGTAGAAATGTATACATTTTATGTAGCTCATGGTTTAAGGCACTGGATTAGTTTCACTCACGTTCGTTGGCATGTTGTAGTTGTTTTTGTAGTTGGTTGCCATTGAGTAAAATTTGCACGGTACTGTTTGTTTGGCACTGACATACACTTAGTCCCAATGGATGAAAGAATTAACGGACTCATAAAAATGAAGTCATTTTAAATATTTTTTTTGTGTACAAATACACAGTTGTTAAATTCCTTGGCAAGGGACGTGTTAAGCTTAGGAAGGTAAAGACGGACAAGGTCTTTTATTATTATTATTATTATTTCACTCGCGAGTGACATACCCTTATTCACTATAACACATAGGTTCAATCTTTCAAAAGCCTTGCAAAATAATCCAGTGTCTTAAACCGTAATGTACATGAAATGTATATCTTTTTTACAAATAACCTATCAAAGAATGATACTCACTAACAAGAAATACTGTTAATGTAACATGATCCATTGAATTTTGCCTCAACATGCTATAGATCTAATTATACCTTTTACAATGCACTACTTTTGTCTCAGTGGACTTACTCTGTCGGCCTACACAACTGTCAAGGCTATTTCACTAAAGCTTTCTGTCCAGTTTTACTTGAATATTTGAAAAGATTTAACACGTTTTTTTTATATATAGTTGATACACACATGTACATTGCTGCTTATAAATTCTAGAATGATTTGTAGGCCTACGCTGCCATTTTTACACTCCCTCTCATATCTTTGCAATTTCCAAGATGATGATGATGATTCTGATATTGATATTTCTCTATATTTTCAAGAGTAAATAACATGATTTCGTGTTCTTATTGTTATCATTATTACTGGTTAGCATTCTGTACGTTTCAAGTGGATCTGGACAGGTGGTGTTCATCTGTCGCAAACATTTAGTGCCTATTTAGTTTTATATCTGCTGGATGATGGAATTGCACTATCTGTCCGTTGGATTATCATTATGTTTTTATTATTTTTTTCCCTGTGTGTTCTTTCCTGGCCTTTTCTCTCTACATCATTGTAACAAAAAATACAATGCATGTTTTACTCATGGCCAACCAACTATCAAAATAATAATAATAATAATAATACATGTAATATCATCAACACACACGAGTGAAATTAATGCTGAAGTCTAATCATGTCAGTTTGAATGGATACTCAACTCTTTTGTATATCAATGCATTTTAATGCATGCTTGTTCCTTCTAAAATGTATCATGATTTACAGGAGTCAAGAATGTATGTATGTACACCAAAGTAAACTAAGGCTGAAATAAACTGTTATTATTATTTTCTCTAAATTGCATTATGACTTGTTGGTGTCAAGAATGTGTTCATGTTTGTATTAATATGATATCTGATGTCAGTGACGAAGAACAGGCTGAAATAAACTGTGGTCTTGACTTGTTTTTTAAAAAAAAGTAGGGGGTATAATCTGGACTGGGGGGGTATAGTCTGGCCTAGCCCAAAGTAACCCCGGGGTGTGGTATATTCTGGGCTAGGCCAGTTTAACCCCGGGTATATTCTGGGCGGGGGGTATATTTTGGCCTGTTACACCGGGCATAAAACTATAATTTGGGCGGGGGGTATATATTGGCCTGTTACACTAGGTTATCTGCTTTTTTTATGTGCTCCCCCACACCCGCTAATCATAGCAATTGTCACTGTTTGACAAACAAGCAAAGATACTAGTGTCTTTGAAATAAGTGAGAAATGTTAATAAACTTGTACTTTTTAAGTACATATACTTACGGACAATAAAGTCGCCAGCACATGATTCGACCGGGAACAACTGTTACAAACGTGCAATGTCTTGTTTGTAAGCTTTCTTGTCATCACTATCAGAATGTATGCGAATGTTCAAGAAGCGTTTTTCTCGGTGCGAATGTGCAGTTAGCAATGACATGATATTACAATATAACCAACGCCCTTTTCATAGTCCTGATAAACCCTCTCTTCAGTATGGATTAAAATTGTCCTCCCATCCAGACAATCCCGGTTACAATTTAGCCTTCAACCAAACATACATTCAAAATTGTGAATCTTTTCAAGGTATCACCCCTCCCTATTGCCTTCAGATTCGGTCTTTGCTCAAAGTTTGGGTATGTATGAAAGTCAGAATTAACAGTATGTATTTGACAAATATTAAATTTACCGCCAAGCTCCATTACAATCTTTTGGAAATGTTCCAAAATCAGTCGCTGTGTGATGGATGCCCCACTAACCAATATTGATCAAACGCAAGTGACCCACAAATACATAATAATAACATGTCTCTGGCTACCACTGACAAAGAAAAAAAAACGGTTAAAAACAAACAACAACAACAAAATGAAGATGCCAACAAAAGACACCCAAGGAGAGAGAGAGAGAAACAGAGACGGAGAGAGATAGTCAGATCGAGAGAGGGGTACTACTACTACAGTACTAGCGGCTTTGACCAAGATAAACTTGCTTCCCTTACGCCCCCTCTCTTTCTCTCCCTATCCCCCTCCTGTATCTCAGATAGATTAGATAAAGCCAATGAAATATTATAAAAATTTAGAATTATCGTTTGGGATTTATTTCTTACGCGAGGCTCTGCTGCATACAACTTTTTCTTTTTGCCAAATTTTGACTTAGATAGCCAAATGTGCCCATATTTTCTTTAAATTTAGTTGATTAGTAAAATGATATTTTACTGTTCTTCTCTTGCACGTAAATCGCACTAAATTAAATGCATGAGAAATACAGAATCCTCTACCATTTGCTTTAGCGTCAATTTCTTGAAAACAAAATTATTGGAAAACTGTTTTTCCAAAAATCCATAGACAATATGTGGGGCTGCCAAACTTTCGAAGAATCATCTTCAGACTGAAATTATACTGCGTTGAAAAAAATCATTCAAGTGAATCAATGCTGAAATGAGATCTCTATGTGTGACAACACTTTGGAGCTGTCTTTTTAGACCAGCCGAGAGGCTCCCGGCATTGTCAGGGATATACCACTGAGTTATCACTGATGCCGAGACGAGCAGGGCCATCCAAGAAACGCAGGGATCGA
Organism: Onchidella celtica; assembly: GCA_963931925.1. Classification (NCBI taxonomy): domain Eukaryota; kingdom Metazoa; phylum Mollusca; class Gastropoda; order Systellommatophora; family Onchidiidae; genus Onchidella; species Onchidella celtica. The sequence continues at coordinate 21,171,500 of OZ007579.1, read as the reverse complement.
TAGATAGATTGGACAGTACACATTGTGTAGTGGTGCGCACCGAGAAGTTTAAAAAAAAAAAAAAAAAAGGACAAACAAGTTTCAATATAGGTTACATACTAACGGAAAGCCCCAGAACCAGGTTAATAGAATCCTCATCATTACAATGAGTGGAACATTTGGATTAAATCTTGTCAGCTGCGATTTTTTTTCAAACTATTTTTGGTGATACAATGAAAGCCTTTGCAACATTTATCTTTTTAAAGCAATAGTTCTGCCCAGATTCTTACAATAGCATCAATATGATTATGCTGCACTCTCTTTTTGTTTAAATGAAGGATACATGAGGAAATATCCTCTTAAGTGCAGCTTTGCTGACTAGGGTTATTGTTGTGTCGGTCTCACATCTTCTCACGTCTTGGAGACCGCACACACAGTGACACTGGCATATTTATGTGGTCAGTACCCTCCTAACAGTTAACCTTGTCTTTGTCTCCTCTCCACCTGTCGTAGGGTCGTTGTACACCGTGAGAAAGCAAGTTCGTTGTCCGTCTTTGTTCTTGTTTAACTATATATGTAGGATGCCTGGGAGTCCCGTCAGTCGGTGTAGTAGACGTGTACCTGTGCAATGCCTATCTGTACAGTGTTCATTTATATGTGAAATTATTTCTGTGTATAACGTATACCTATACAGTGACAGTAACGTTCATATCCGTATATAGACTTATGTGTGTCGATTAAATATCAACTCTGTATACCATACAGAAGGACTTACGTTATTCTGTAATATTGTAAAAACCCCACGCACGACACCACATATTGGCGACGAGGATTATTCAGTTTTCTAACTGGACTGTTTCACAGTGACGGACCTGACATTCATCACTTGTGTAATCTCCAGTGACTAACTGTAAGTTCCTGCATTATGGCGGACAAGGCCGTCCCTGTTCCAAAGGAATTTCTTCCTTATCCAGGTGAACCGACGTTACCATTCAAGACCTGGATTAAGTTATTGGACATTTTTTTTTGTATATGCGCAATGTCAATCGGTCACCAGATCAACAAATATATCCGACGCAGAAAAGAACAGACTTCTCTTGACCTTGCTTGGTCTGGAGGGTATACGAATATTCAGCGCTCAACCCATGGCCGAGAAAATTGCTTCCGCCTCTCATGCTGAATTCCGCCAAGCAGTTATGGATTTATTCCGCAAGCCGGTGAATCCTTTCCGTGCCTTCTACGACCTCGAACAACGGCGTCAAGGTCCAACGGAAACTACGCAGGAATTTCTGACAGCTCTCCGCTCTCTGATGGCAGACTGTGATTTCGCCGGGCGCGAGAACTACCACCTCGCCATCAGACTGGCTTGTGGGTGTCACAACAAAGACACGCAACAGAAATTACTGGACCTACCTTCAATAGACCTGGACGAGGTAGTTCGGCTAAAGCAAGCCGAAGAATCAGCCAAACAGAGCGTGGACGCCATAGGGGGAGCCCAAACTGCTGTCCACCGCATCCGCCCGCAGCGACCACCACAGCACCCGTCACCTCGGGTAACCAAACCAACTCCACACCAGCCTGCGGTCGCACCCTGCACCAACTGTGGCCGGAAGGGTCACAAAGTGAAGGATGCAAGATGCCCAGCTCTTGGACAGAAGTGCAGACACTGTTCCAAGATGGGGCACTTCGCCAACGTATGCTGGTCCCGACTCACCGCACCACACGAGAAAAGGACTCATGCTGTTCGCAAGAATGTGCGGGTTAACTGCGGACAGTCATCTAACCCCTTTTTCTGCACTCTACTACTCAAGGCCGGTAAGTCGTACGTGCCCGTCACAGCCGAAGTGGGCTCCGGGGCACAGATCTCCGGGGTCACTGAACAGTAGTACCGGAGACACTTTTCCCACTTACCACTGCTACCACCTTTAACGTTGCGCAATTTTGACAATAGTGTTGTGAATGGCCGTTCCTTGGGTCGTTTTGCCACCACGGTAAAACACAAGGATCGCCACGTCTGCGCAGAGCTGCACATTCTGCCGCCCAAATGCAACGCCGTCATTGGACAAGATCTCATTCATAACTTGGGACTTTTTATCGACGGTGCTAGCATGCGAGTACGAGCTATCACTACTTTTTCTGCGCAACGGATTTTACAGGAATTCCCGCGACTCCTGTAGACAGAGATGGGCACCTTTCCAGATTTCGAACACAAAATCGAACTGACTGACAACGCTGTGCCGTCTGTTAGGAAGTTACGCCCTGTGCCATTGGCGCGGAGACACAAAGTGGCTGAGGAAGTTCGCGCCATGGAACAACTAGACATCTGGGAACCAGTGGAGAAATCAGCTTGGGTACATAACATGGTAACTGTCCCAAAACCCAACGGCGACGTTCGAGTTACCACGGACTTGTCACCACTAAACGAGTTCGTCACACCCGACAGGTTTCCACTACCAAACTCCAAAGATCTATTTCTGGAGCTACGAGGAGCCACTGTCTTCACGAAACTGGATCTCCGCAAAGCTTTTTGCCACATCGTTCTTGCCCCTGAGAGCCACCCCCTGACCACGACCCTTACACATCAAGGTCTGCGTCAGTACAAGCGTCTACCATTGGGTCTGAAGGATTCCGCCTCGGTATGTCAACGCCTAGTCTCCTAAACACTAGCCGGCTGCCCAGGGACAATAGCCTATATCGACGACATTCTCGTCTTCGGCAGCACACAGGCGGAGCATGACCGGAATCTCCGACAAGCCCTGCAACGACTTGAAGGTAAAGACTTTCGTCTCCAACTTCCAAAGTGCCAGTTTTCAGTGTCGAAAGTTACCTTCTTGGGACATGTTATCTCTGCCAACGGGATAACGCCTGATACAAAAAACGTTCAGCCCATTGTTCAAGCCCCAATTCCACGCACGGTCAAGCTAGTCCAGTCATTCCTGGGGATGGTTAACTATTACAAAGACTTTATTCCCAACTTGGCTAATGTAGCGGAACCCTTTCGCCGTCTCACACGCAAAGACACAAAGTTCCATTGGTCAGTCGACTGCCAGCAAGCCTTTGACGAGTTAAAGCACACGATCGCCGGTAATATCAAAACGTTCATCTTTGATCCCAACGCACCCACGTTTGTTACAACTGATGCTTCTGATGCCGGTTTGGGAGCTGTTCTCTCTCAAATACAATACGGCCGTGAGGTTCCTATTGCCCATGCCTCACACACTCTACAGCCCCGGGAACGTGCGTACGTCGTAAATGAAAAGGAAGCTCTGGCATGTGTTTGGGCTTGTGAAACCTGGGAGAAGTATCTTCTTGGACGTCATTTCACCTTGAGAACAGATCACTCGTCGCTAGCATCGCTTCTCCAAGCCACCACGGATACAAGGAAATCGCACAAGTTTTCACGCTGGCTCGACCGCCTTTTTATGTTCGACTATACAGTAGCATACCGCAAAGGAAGCCAAAACGTCGTGGCTGACGCACTTAGCCGCCTATCTCTTAAATCAACGCAACCAGCTCTCGTTGACCCTACACGTGAGCACGTTCTACGCAGTCTCTCAACCGACCACATGTCGTTTGACACCCTTCGTTCTGGTACAGCAGGTGACCGCATCTTAGCGCAAGTATACAGCTACGTCCAAAACGATGTTGTGTCGATCTCACGTCTTCCAACGCCTTGGAGACCGCACACACAGTGACACTGGCATATTTATGTGGTCAATACCCTCCTAACAGTTAACCTTGTCTTTGTCTCCTCTCCACCTGTCGTAGGGTCGTTGTACATCGTGAGAAAGCAAGTTCGTTGTCCGTCTTTGTTCTTGTTTAACTATATATGTAGGATGCCTGGGAGTCCCGTCAGTCGGTGTAGTAGACGTGTACCTGTGCAATGCCTATCTGTACAGTGTTCATTTATATGTGAAATTATTTCTGTGTATAACGTATACTTATACAGTGACAGTAACGTTCATATCCGTATATAGACTTATGTGTGTCGATTAAATATCAACTCTGCATACCACACAGAAGGACTTATGTTGTTCTGTAATATTCTAAAAACCCCACGCACGACACCACAGTTATTAGGCAAACAAAGACGAAGGTGACTAGCTCTTTACATGCTTCATGGTGAAGTAACTCAATCCAGAACCACAGTGTGTACAGAAGCCCAACTAAGGTGGGTGACAGTCTTTCAAAAAAAAACACACCGTATTTGTTACTGGACACTGCCCTTGGCGGTTGGCGCTTTCTTGACAATTTTATTAGAAGCAGAAATTTTGGCATAATGTACATGCTTGTAACTGACCAAAACATATTTCTTCTGTGGGAAGTGTTTCCGGAAAAGAAGTGTATATCCGTACAACATGTTGTATAGATATGGACAGTGCATATCCGTACAACATGTTTACCAAAAAGCGCGACTGGTGAAGGTTTGCTGAAACAAAACTTGGTACCGGTATGGTGTTCACGAATTTAAAGTGACAACACATGGAATAGTCAGATGGACCTGGGGGCATGAGGGTCTAGTCAGTTTGTATCAATGGGCGGTAGTCAGATTGACTACTCAGGCGAAAAGGGGTTGGGGTAGCCATTGGTGATCGACGTACACTCAAGTATATTATTAGCGCAGATCACGCAATCTCCGAGCAGAAGTCGGATTGTTTTGCTACTAAGCCGATTCATATTTTTAAAAACTATGCAAATTAACAAGGTCAGTAATATAGTATTCCGGTGTGTGTTCTACGTCATCGAATTGTATGCGTTGTACAGATATGCTGTTCATATCCGTACAACATATTATTGGCGCAGATCACGCAATCTCCGAGCAGAAGTCGGATTGTTTTGCTACTAAGCCGAGTCATATTTTTAAAAACTATGCAAATTAACAAGGACAGTAATATAGTATTCCGGTGTGTGTTCTACGTTATCGAATTGTGTGCGTTGTACGGATATGCACGCAATCTCCGACCAGAAATCAGATTGTTTTGCTACTAAGCCGATTCATATTTTTAAAAACTATGCAAATTAACAAGGTCAGTAATATAGTATTCCGGTGTGTGTTCTACGTCATCGAATTGTGTGCGTTGTACAGATATGCACTGTCCATATCCGTACAACATATTATTGGCGCAGATCACGCAATCTCCGAGCAGAAGTCGGATTGTTTTGCTACTAAGCCGAGTCATATTTTTAAAAACTATGCAAATTAACAAGGACAGTAATATAGTATTCCGGTGTGCGTTCTACGTTATCGAATTGTGTGCGTTGTACGGATATGCACTGTCCATATCCGTTCAACATGTTGTACGGATATGCACTGTCCATATCCGTTCAACATGTTGTACGGATATGCGCCCCCCCCCCCCCCCCCAAAAAGGCAAATTTCTGGAATTTGGCTTTAAAGCGTATCGACTCTGCGTGGATGGTCCAGCATCATGCGACTAAAAATCGTGAGGAGCAGCCAGGAGTTGATTGGCTGTCTGTTGCATGAGTTCATCATTTTGAAGAGACTACGAATATTAAGCTACCATTATGCAAAAAGTGTTTCAAATATTTAAAGCCAGAATCCGATTGGACCCACGATATTTACTGTTTTTGCCGTTGCGAATGTAAACACATCTCTAGCCTGAGGCTAGGTCTCATTCATTTCGATGTCTAGATTGTTTGCTGCGTTGTTTTTTAATGCATTTGAGTATATTTTGCACTAGGGAGATGCTCGAGATATAAATCGTCTTTGTCTGTCTCTTCTTGTGCAATGGGTGCGACTGATGCGTGATACAGATCTTAGCGTTGCGTGTGACCCCGTCGGCGTCGGGCGATGCTTCAGATCGGTGGAAAGGACAAGCCTCGTTTCCTAAATACCGTAACTGCATTCGTATGGGTTGAATGATGGGAAAGTTAAAATCTCAAACTAAAGAGAAGACAGAAAATGACCGCTTTCGCCTTTGTCAAGTGAAATTATTGTTCGTTTTTTTCACTTGACAAAGGCGAAAGCCGAAAATTTGTGTATTTTCTGTCTTCTCTTTAGTTTGCTTTGTATTGTTTGGGTCTTATTTCTCACGCGGGGCTTTGCAACATACAACCTCTTCTTTTTGCCCAATTTTGACTTTGCCTTTCTTCTCGTAGTTTTTAAGTTTTAGGAAATGCGCGTGCATGCTCACCAACGCACAGGCATTTTTACTATTCCCACCCTTATGTCCTGGGATCTCACGGACACATTGTTCCCATGTGAGGTTTTATTGTCGTTGTAAAGAGGATTTATATCCCCGCTCGTACATTCTGGGAGTCTGACAGACACCATACTTTTAAAGTGGTATCGTAGGAATTGTTAGTTAAAGAATGTTGTGTTGATTAGAATTACACTATGATGTACGCCTTGTAATGTATGGTTTTTAGCGATGTATGACGTAGGTTACTGTGAAAATACATGTAACTAAATACATAAATATGTTTGTCTTCCATACCATTTTTTTGTAATTAGGATTCACTTTCACAATTGAACAATGTGTCAACTTTGGATTACAAGGTGTGTCTCAAAAATAACTTTCCCTACCCCATATTTCAAAACCCATTGAACTGAAGATAATGTCACCAAATTTGGAACAATGTACCTTTGTTATATTAGTTATTCAACATAATCACCACCATTGTCCAAGCACTTCTGCCACCGACGCAACCAGCTTTCAAAGGGGGCGACATATGTCTCTTGGTCCAGCATTCTAAGAGCAGCTTTTGTGGCCAAAGTAATGTCTTCCCCTGTCTCAAACCGCTGTCCCCGAAGGTGTTCTTTCATTTTAGGGAAAAGGTGAAAGTCACAGGGGGGCAAATTAAGAGAATATCGGGGGTGATTCAATATTTCCCAGTTATACGAGTGCAGAAGTTCTGTCACCACATTGGCTGTATGCACAGGTGCGTTGCCATGGTAGAAAATCACACGTTTCAAGCAATCCGGGTCGCTTTTTCCTTATGGCAGGTCGTAACTTTTCTTGAATAATCATTTTGTAGTAAGTGGCATTGACAGTAATGCCTATTGGAACAGGCCACGATAAGATGATGCCTTTGTTATAAAAAAAATAATGTGCATGACTTTCAATGCACCCGGTTTGCGACGCACTTTCATTGGGCGAGGTTCATCGGCGTCCAACCATACAGTGGATTGTCTTTTCAGCTCTGGGTCCCAAGAATAGACCTAGATCTCATCGCCAGTTATTATACTATCCAAAAACTGCTGATCCTCACAACGAAAACGACGAAGAAAACTTCGGCCACACGCCACTGGTTGTTCCTTTTCATCTTGATTCAGCAAATGGGGCACCCATTTAGGGAACGTGTTCTTTTTGTCAAGCTTATCAGTCAAAATTCTATGAACCGAAGCAGAAGAAATAGGAACTTCATCTGATGTCTCCCTGTTTGTTTTCCTTTTGTCTTCATCAATGGCTGTCTTTACAATGATTATCGATATTTGCATCTCCACATGCAGTCACAGGCCTTCCCGGTCGTGATCCTTCCTCAACGCTAATTCGTCCCTGATGAATCTCTCTTACCCATGATCTTACAGTTTGGATAGTTGGAGGGTGATCTCCTAAAGTAGCTCATAGATCTTGATGAATTTCTGGTGTTTTTTCCCCCAAAAGAATCGAAAATTTTATAGCTGTTCTGATGTCATATCTGGAGAATGACTTTCTCGAAATGTTGACGCCCATTTCGTTGGTTAAACTCATGAAAGATGGCGTAAACAAATTCGAACATTTTCTATCTTCTCTTTAGTTTGCTTTGTATCGTTTGGGTTTTATTTCTCACGCAGGATTTCGCAACACAACTTTTTCTTTTTGCCCGATTTTACCAACGTAAACAAACCCCTATAACTTACTCAAACTCAAACACTAAAGTCAAAGTAACACAGAGCCTACCCAGTTTATTTCATGGACCTGAACTAAGTGGATACAAACGGGATGAAGAGAGAGGGGCCCGGAGTATCGCTCTCTAATCGCACATTGTTAGCCTCTTATCGCATCATTGACATCAGTGACAAGTTCTTCACTCCGCTCAGAGAAGGTCTCAATCGACCGACTTAAAACGGCTTTCGTCACACCTCTCGCATCTTCAGATGACGAACGACTCGATTCACAAGTTGCAGCATCACCGCCATCAACCTCTGCAAAATCAGAGACTATACCACCGTCATTGCCACATCTAGTAATGCTTACCCGTTCTGGGCGAATACCCCGGTTACCAGCAAGATTTCGTCCTACATGAACATTGCATGATTTCCTCACTATTCGCTACGTCGTTGAACTCCGCTGGGAGGGGTAATGTGGCGCCCTCCTACATGAACATTGCACGATTTCCTTTGTTTTGTGTTTGTCGTGAACTGTGTTGTATTGTCGCCATATTATGCCCAAAGCCGTTGTTGTGTTGTGTCGTCACTGCCTGTGTATGTGTTATAAAAACTCACATTGTATACTGTACTCGTCATTCAAGTCTGTGTTCATGTAATAAACATGTTGTAGTGGAAACTCTTTAAACGGTCTCCTCCTCTCCTTGATCAGGCTGTGATTGTGAAGCGCTAAAGTATACCGTGAAACGCTAAAATGTATTGCTCTCATGATGAAGACAAAAATTTTAGTCTCATTCAAATTTATATAATTTGCACATTAAACATATTCAATTTATTAAGTGATTTTACAAAGCAGTGAAATGCGCATACTAAAAATAAACCACTGTGTAAAAAGACACCAAAATATATTACACACCTTTGATACAACATAAAAAAGTAAAAGTAACACTACATATTCTGCCTGTAGGGCCTTCATGTAAATGTATTTCTCTCATTTAATGACAAAATTAATGATCAACAAAACAAAAATGAAATGTGAAACTTCAATTTTGAGTAGACTATGATGTATATATACACAATTGCACCCATTCGTTGTTAAGTTGTGCTATTATCCCTATCCAGTTTTTAGCGTGCAAAATGAAGGTATAGCACTGACAGAGACATGACAACATCGTCAGCATCAGGAAGAGGTGGGAGGGGGATATAGGCCCATTGCGGATAACGGCCATTTTAGTTCTCAAGACCGACGCCTCACCATGGCGATGGCAGCACTGACTTTGATTCGTTGGCTGATTTGCACCGTGAGCACTTCAGGCGTCGCGAACCAATCGGCGGCGAGCAAAAAAAAAACGTAAACAATAACACGTGTGTTCACACACATGGTAGACGTTCGGTCAATTCTTTCACTTCCTTGCCCTTGTTAAACAAGTTGCTTACACGGATGGTGGGGAATCTGACCAGCTTGGATCCATCCTTTCCACCCCTGTCATAACAGCCAACTGCAATGCAACCAGCAGGCATTTTAACCGCTTAGACATATCTCTAAGTTACACATGTCAGCTGATCCACCCGCCATTTTAGGTGTCGGAAGTACAAAACAAAAACACTCTGTGACGTCATTCGCAATGGGCCTATATTATAAAAGATCTATTAAATATGCGATTCATATAGGAGAATCTGAGTTCAGCTATTTCAATGATATCCCCAAAGATCCACAAAAAAACTGTAGTATGCAAACATAGAAACAAGAATTTAACAGTAAAGTAAGACAATGAATATGCATGTATGCGTTTCTCATGTATACGTCTACATTTTCCATCGGTAGCAGCCTTAATAAAGTTAATAGTATACACGCGTAGATCTAGATCTAGATCTACAAAATAAAAAGTTATTTTCAACACCGGATTCACGCAATTTGCAACCAATGTCAGTAATTTCTTTTCAAGCACTTTAAGATTGTATTATCTAAATCAGTTCTGGGGACCATTCGCACGGTCACGAATAATTATGTTTCGACTGGTTTTCATGGGCTACGCAGTGCAAAATAGAGTAAAGTACACTACCACATACATAGCGCGGGGTTGGACGAGCGTTTTCAAACGCAGTGTAAACCCTTGCGTAGACGAGCGGTTTATACACACGCTGTGTAAACCCTCGTCCAGACGAGCGGTTACATACGCTGTGTAAACCCTCGTCAAGACGAGCGTTTATGTTGGTCCAGCGGAAGGACGTGGTAACACCAAGGGCACGTTTACGTGAAAAGGAGAACGGAAGGCGAAATTGGCAAACTCAAAAAAATACAAGTACTTCCCCACATGTTCAAGTCTCCAACTGGGAAGAAGAATCTTCTGCTGGTCGAAAGGAAGGTACTGCTACCTTCAAAATTTCAAGCAAATCCGAGCTGTTTGAGCGGTGGTAGGGTCTTGTTTTTTGGTTTTTTTTTTAAGGAAGCGCATATCCGTAGCCTACAACATGTTGTATGGATATGGACAGTGCATGGGCAGTGCATATCCGTACAACGCACACAATTCGATGACGTAGAACACACACCGGAATACTATATTACTGACCTTGTTAATTTGCAGTTTTTTTAAAATATGAATCGGCTTAGTAGCAAAACAATCCGACTTCTGCTCGGAGATTGCGTGATCTGCGCTATTAATATACATGTACTTGAGTGTACGTCGATCACCAATGGCTACCCCAGCCCCTTTTTCGCCTGATTAGTCAATCTGACTACCGCCCATTGATACAAACTAACTAGACCCTCACGTCCCCAGGTCCATCTGACTATTCCATGTGTTGTCACTTTAAATTCGTGAACACCATACCGGTACCAAGTTTTGTTTCAGCAAACCTTCACCAGTCGCGCTTTTGGTAAACATGTTGTACGGATATGCACTGTCCATTTCCATACTACATGAATAATTTTTAATGGTGTATGTCCGACCCTCAAGTTTTTTGCCCTGGGAGAACGTATTTTAAAGCCATTTGTGACTCCAGAGCTAGAGAGCTCCTCCGGAAATACTCCTAACAGCAGAGAGGCACCTGGGACTCATGACCTAGGTGTGGCCCGGCCCCCTTAGAGTGTAAGAAGTTCAGGGCCGAAACACTTGAACAAGGGGGGTTTCTTCTCTGAAGACTCTGTTGTCCACCCCCCCCCCCATGAGTTTCTAGTTACAGTTACTGTTAATCTTTCAGATTTTCTTTTTATTTTCCGCCTGCTTTTTTATTTTTATTTTAAAAGGGTAGGGGGTAGGGTTAGGGATTCGATAAGATTTAGGGTTGAGGATAACGGCGGGGTTAGGGATAGGTGCATTTAGGTACACGACGCTGGCGCAAAACGCTTGGGAATCGTACGTACATATAACAACAGCCTTACTTTTATACACCATTTTTCACGGAAACAGTCCACTTTGACCAGTGGCTCTCTCGAGGAGACGAGGAACGATAAAAGTTTGACAGTCTCAAAATTAAATTGTAGGCCCCTTGATTCACTGTGCCACATCCCAGCAACAACAGCGGAAAATGCTTCCTGCTGGATTTGGTGTAAAGGAAATGAACACTAAATTATACGATATAACCAATGGCAGTATTGGCAAAATGGGTAAGACTCCTGCACAAGAAACAGAAACCAGAAGTACCGGTTCAAACCCAAAGAAGAGCCTGGCGACGAAAAAAAAAAATGGGGGGGGGGACGACCACCGAGAGTCATGAACTCGGTGTGGCCGGTGTAGCAGGCCAGATTATACCCAGGCCAGATTATAATAATAATAATAATAATAATAATAATTGATTTATATAGCGCCAAAATCCACTTAAAGTGCTCGGTGGCGCTTAACAAACACATAGAATACACAGTCTCAAACACTCCAGTATATCACACCTACACACTAACACATCCAAAGATACATTTCAGTAACAGTTCTAGTATCATCTATAAATCATACACTTTTTTGAAAAGCAATGTTTTGAGTTTCGATTTGAAGTGCTCTATTGAATTAGTTGTTTTTATATCATAGTTCAGATTGTTCCAAAGTTTTGGGGCACAGATGGAAAATGCCCTTTCTCCAAGCATTGTTCTGGATCTAGGCATGCAGAGCTGACTGTCATTTAAGGACCTTAAATTGCGTGGCGGTGTGTACTTTTCTATAAGTTCTGAAAGGTAGTTTGCCGAACACTGATTTAAACATTTGTACACCATGCAAAGGATCTTAAATTCAATGCGTTCTTTTACAGGCAACCAATGGAGAGTTTTTAAAATATCCTCGGTATGATCCGAAGCTTTACTCAGTGTTACAAGTCTCGCTGCTCTATTTTGAATCTTTTGAAGTCTTGAAAGAGTTGAATCGGGAATGCCAAAAAGTAGGGAATTGCAGTAGTTCAGATGACTCAGAATGAAAGCACGAACAAGAATCTTTGCTGTGTTTTCATCAATAAATTTTCTTATTTTTCCTATGTTTCTAAGGTGGTAGCGCATGGTTTGACAAATTCTTGTCACATGGGTCTTCATAGAAAAGTCAGGGTCAAAATAAAAGCCAAGATTTCGTATGGCACTAGATGACTCAACCTTAACAGTTGCATTGCCAAGATCCAATGTGTCAAACTTTATGTTTGCTCTTAACTGATTTGTTCCCAACATGATGATTTCTGTTTTGTCGTCATTCAATTTAAGTTTGTTGTTAAACATCCAGTCCTTGATATCATGAAGACAGTTTTGAATTGTTGAAATTTGTTGATCTTCCTCACCATGGCTGATAGGTATGTACAGCTGGGTGTCATCTGCGTACATGTGATGCTCTAATGTATGTTTCTTGATGATATCTGATAATGGCGTAGTGTAAAGTGTAAATAACACAGGTCCGAGGACTGAGCCTTGAGGAACTCCATAGTGCAGTGGAACTGAAGAAGATGTTACAGTGCCAGCATTTGAGGATGCTGAACTACCAACACATGATGGAAGTTGAACTGATTGGGATCTATCATATACCCGGGGTTAAACTGGCCTAGCCCAGAATATACATTTAAGAGGAAATAAACATGCTGTAAAAAGCATTGATATACAAAAGGATTGAAAATCCATTCAAACTTCTATGATTAGACTTTAACACTAGTTTTACTTGTGCCCGTTGGTATTATTATTTTTTTTTTTTTTTAATGATTAGTTGTCCATGAGTTAAACATGTATTTTTTTGTTTGGCACCACTGACATACACTTACTGGCAAGGTATGAAATAATTATAAGACTCATAAGTAGTGTAATGTTATCTGAATTTTATTTTAATTTTTGAAAATCAGAAATGTGCCGTAAACCGGAGTATCTTTGAACGGTGGGGGTAACTTCGAACAGTCGATGAAAAAAATATTTGTTTTATCGCTGCGTATAGAATCTTCTCAATTACATTTTTTAAAAAAATACTTTCTGAGTTTTTTTGTAGTCATTTTTGTTTTTATATTAGATAGCTTCTTCGACCCTGGGGTTTTTGCTGCGGTACTGTCGAGGATTGTAAATGGCCGACTAAGCATCGCCTCTTTCAACAATATTGCAAACTTTCATCTGAAACAATGATAGTTGAAAGTTGAATTTCTATTTCCAAAACAGCCCCAAACCATGTTAATTTTCTCCTGTCCAACTTGCCTTATTGAGTTTCAACAATAAAGTATCTTTTATGAAATAAACTGTTTTTAATTCAGTCATAGATGTGAAGTGTTTGTGTAGTGTTCAAGGTTACCCCTTTAACCTGGGAAACTTTGAACACCCATTTAATTAGGAATTGCATTCAAATGGAGTCTTCCAAAGTAAATCTTTGTATGGCAATTTATAGTAGTGATTTGTCCCCTTGATTCTAGACCAAACTCAATTAGTTTGGATGGAATTTGTGAAAAATATGGGAAGTTGAAATCCAAAAGTGTTCAAAGTTATCCCTGTTTACGGGTGCTTGATAAGTCAGAACAACTATATCTACATACAAAGTTATAATAATGCAGAGAGAAAATGCCGGGAAAGAAAGCACAGATAATACAACAACAACAACATTTTAATAGCCCAACTGACAAATGGTGCAATTCCATCATCCAGCAGAGATTAAATAGGCCTACTTCACACAAAACTAAATACATACTAAAATTTTTTCACATCATGAGTCCAGCTCCCCCTGAAACGTTACAGAATGCTAACCAGTAATAAACTAATAGAAATAAGAACACGAAATCATCTTATTTACCCTTGAAAATAAAGAGAATATAATCAATATCAGAATCATCGTCATCATCATCTTGGAAAACATGTAGGCCTATATAAAGATAAGAGGGAATATAAAAATGACCTACATATCGTGCTAGAATCTATAAGCAGCAAAGTGTATGTACCAACTATATGTATGTAAAAAATGTGCTATATCTTTTCAACTATTCAAGTAGAACTGAACAGAAAGCTTTGGTAAAGTAGCTTTGATAGTAGTGTAAACTGGCTGATTAAATGCACTGAGAGTGCATTGTAGAAAGTAATTATAGTATGCTACGGCAAAAATTCGATGGATCATGTTACGTTAACATTTCTTGTTAGTAAATTCTTTGATAGCTTATTTATAGAAGGGTAGGTGTAACAGCTGAGGTTGTTCTAGCACGTTATAGTAGAGGGGAGTTAGTTGATTTAACTACAACCCTTTAGAAAACGAAACTATTACAGCTGTAAAATAAACACGAGATCCGACGATCGATTAAATAATACTCAAGTTTAATAACTGTATCTTAACAATAAAATACTAGGAAGGTACCAACGAACAAGTAAATATCCTATGCCACAGAGAAGAAAAACTCACTTACCGACCAACCACTCACATGGGTCCATATATATATATATATATATTTCTGTAGAAAATTCCCGAAATTAATCTGACCTCTGCCCTCGCCCGTAATACACAAACTAACCAATCATGTATCAATACGTCACCAGGTTACATCATTCAAGGCCAAATCTGGCGTAAACAGTTATATCCACAACGTTATCGAACGTTCAGGAACATACTAATATTAACGATCACCCAACAACTACTCACTAGGAAGGGAGGGTAAGGTCACGGAGTACACTCTGGCGAACGTCAACAATTAAAGAAAAAAAGAAGTGAACACATGCTCAGTCACCAGTATAACAAGAAAAACGGGGGAGGGCAAGGGGTAGCTTGCAGATGCAACACAACTCCCCAATTTAAGTTGAATATCTTTCAACTCCAAAAAACATTATACAGCGTCTGCAATATCGTGAAATAACAATCTTACAGCACTCCCAATCTCACAAAAGTTGTTGCTAATTCTATTACAATTAATAACAATTTCAGTGCCTTCCCAAACGTCATCACAAATACAATACAATGCAGTGTCCTTTGCATTACTAATACAATGACTAATACAATACCATTGCAGTAGTATTGCCAAACTAATACAATACCATCATTGTGATAAAACAATGGTCAACAGTATTATTACAAAACATATATGGTGAAACGATGGCCCATCGTTTACATAATGCTTCGTGCACGAACCATATCACACAATTCGTTGTACATAACATGGTTATCCCACAAAAAGCATAACTCATGGGTATAAAAGCAAAATACCAATACATATCGACCACTGTTCAGGGTCTAGTTTCATCATACTAGGTCAAAACAAGTTACAATAATGCAATATAACCACCGTCCAAGCTTGGACCACTCGTAAATTACTTCATTGCAACATAATACAAACACTGCTTGCTCGCAGTTTCCATTGGGTTACATTTTCAAAAATTACGCCAAGTTCCATTGGTACCAAATAATATGACATAGCATAAAATCAAAATGTGACTAATACATCATGACACTCTCTGTCAGCCATCAATTCAATATTCAGTCACAGATATACTATGTCCTCAATTACAGTACAATACTGCAGTACTAGAAATTCATCTAGAAGGCAAAACTATGGGTTACACTGCATTTCACTGATAGTGTACTACTTTAAAATACTCTGCTCAGGAAATCGGCACAGACATTTTCTCTGCCTTTTACGTAGTGAATCCTGAATCGATAAGACTGTAAAATAAACTCCATCGTAATAACTTTGGACTATCAAATTTGGCAGAGTTCAAAAACTCTAATGACCGATGGTCAGTTTGGAGCACAAACTCCTTTCCATACAAATACAAAGTAAACTTTTTTACAGCCCAAACAATAGCTAAACATTCGCGCTCTGAGACCGAATATTTTGTCTCACGAGGCAATAGCTTACGACTAGCATATGCCACAGGGTACAACTTTCCCTCGTGTTCCTGCATAAGAGTAGCGCCTAATCCGCGATCTGATGCATCAGTTGCTAAGACAAATTCTATTGAAAAATCTGGCAAACATAACACGGGTTTGGAAACAATGGCATTCTTCAGAGAAGTGTACACTTTCTCCTGCACTTCTTCCCACTGAACTACATTAGGCTGACCCTTTCTAAGTAAATCAGACAATGGTGCTGCAATTGCTGCAAAGTTAGGAACAAACTCATGGTAATATCTCACTAATCCTAAGAATGCTTTCACTTCCTTCTTAGTGGTGGGTCTGGGTGCGTCTCGCACCTTACATACATTCTCTTCTAATAGTCCGATCATACCTTCTCCCACTGAGTGTCCAACAAAGACGACTTCAGACGTTCCGATCAGGCACTTGGGTGGTCTTGCAGTTAATCCAGCTTGGTTCATCCTCTGCAGCAATTCCTCGAGAGCCTTCACATACTCGTCGAATGTCTCTGTATGGATCAGCAGGTCGTCCACATACGCTGTCACCTTGTTCAGTCCCTGGACCAATGGCTTCACGATCCTCTTTAGTGTAGCTCCTGAGTTCATCATCCCGAAGGGCATCCGGGTGAATTCATAGTGTTCGCCCATGGTGGCGAACGCTGTCTTGGGAATGTCTTGTTCCCGGACCCGCACTTGCCAGTATCCCTTGCTCAAGTCGATCCGAGAGAATATTCTTCCTCTCGACAGACTCTGGAACACTTCCGATGGGGCTGCTGTCGGATGAGGGTCGAACACAGTGATCTTGTTCAGCAGACTCGGTTGGATCCATCCTTCTTCTTGACGACAACAACCGGTGAAGCATAAGCTGATGAGCTCCTGCGTATGATGCCCAACCTTTCCATGGTGCTGAGCTCCTCCTTCAAGGAGTCGTGCATAGCATAGGGCACCGGGTATGGTCGTTGCCGAACTGGTACTTCTGTTGTCAGGTCGATGCGATGTTCACCCAACTGGCAGCATCCAGGGAGATTGGTGAAAACGTGTTGGTAATCCTTCACCACATCGCCGAGTTGTTGACGTTGTTCCGACGTCAGTTGCGTTCCATACTGGACATCTCTGTAGCCTTCCTTCTGGTCCCAGCTTCCTAGGTCGGCCAGGTCCTCCGCCGTTCCACCGTTGTCGCCTTCCAGGTTGCAGTCCTCGATGACTGTCATGCCAGCTGACTCCACAGGTTGACTCGTCCATCAGGTCGTTCTCTGCTAGCACAGTCTCAGCACCATCACCGTCATTGTTCCTCATGGCGTTGACATGTCCAGGCGTGGTATCGTTCCTACTGTTGTCCATCCCACACATCTCGGTCACAACAGATGTCGGTTCCATTGCCACTGCTGCTGCTTTTGACGTCCTTGGAATGTATCTCTTGAGGAGATTGGCGTGCAAGGTCTTTTCTTTTGCACCCATCTTGACTCTGTAGTCGTTGACGCCGACAACTGAAACTACCTTATATGGTCCCTTCCATTGGACTAGGAGCTTGTTAGTGTTCGTCGGCAGTAACACCAACACTTCATCTCCGGGGCGGAACTTCCTCTCTCTCGCCTTCCGGTCGTAGTAGGTCTTCTGTCTACCTTGTGCCTTGGAGAGTTCTTCCGTCGCTAGCTTCCATGTGTCCTCCAGCCTCTCCCGTAGTTCCATGACGTACTGGTAACTGGTCTTCGTCTCCGGCTCCTCTACGTCCTTGGCCCATAGTTGTCGTAAGATATGCATTGGTCCTCTCACAGTTCTCCCATACAACAACTCAAATAGGGCAAACTTGGTTGACTCTTGGGGAACTTCACGATATGCGAAGAGCAGCGGGTTGATGTATCTGTGCCACTGCTTGGGTTGCTCTGCGCACAGTCGTCTCAATGTTTTCTTCAGCGTGCCGTTAAATCGCTCCACCAGCTCGTTCCACATAGGGTGGTAGACTGTAGTGGTCGACTGTCGAATTCCCAGTAGTCTATTCGTTTCCTTCATGACATTTGACATGAACTGGGTCCCTTGGTCTCTTCGGGCACACCCAAACGGCTGTAGATGTTCACTAAGGCTTCTGCTACCGTTTCTGCGTCGATCTTCTTCAAGGGTGTGGCTTCGGGGTAACGAGTAGCGTAGTCTATGTACACCAGGATATACCGATGTCCGCCTTCACTTGGGGGGTCGATAGGTCCTACTAAGTCCACGGCCACTCGCCTAAACGGTACGTCCACTACTGGCATACTCTGCAAGTGCACCTTTGGGGTCGCTCCTTTGTTCACTGTCCTCTGGCAGATGTCGCATGAGTGGCAGTATCTCGCGAGGTCACCTTCAATTCCAGGCCAGTAAAAATTGCTCATAACTCTGTCTTTGGTTTTCTTCACGCCGAGGTGTCCTCCGACGATCGAGTCCTGGGCAACACTCAGTACATACTCTCTCAGTTTCTCGGGTAGTACCACTTGCCTTATAACCGTCGCTTGTCTCAGGTCCTTGTAGATCCGGTATAATACTCCTCCATGTTTCTCAAAATGAACAGACGTATTGCCTCTGTTAGTTGGGATCTTCTTCTGCTCTAACTTTTTAATATCTTCGTCTTCTTCCTGGAGTCGGATAAGTTCCTCTATATCCACTCCGGCGTGCCGTTCTGCCCTCGGCACCTTCAGCGACGTAGACTGGTCCTTCCTCTTCTCCTGGGCCCTCGTGGTCACCGCTCCTACCATCACCTCAGTATCAGGGTCGTACGGGTCCTTCGCTCCGTCCACATTCCCGACTACTAAGTCGCAGATGGTCTCCGGGAGACACAGCGCCGTCACTCTGCCCGTCAGGTAAGGCGTCTTCACGTCGATAATGGCTTCCTCCGCCGCTAGCAAGGAGTTGTCGATCATCGCGATGAGTTTCTTCCCACCGGTGAGCTGTCCGTCGTCCACCAGTGATCGCCGCACCACTACACCTTCACAGCCGGTATCCCTCAGGACGTCTACCGCTCGATCTCCAATCAAGCCCTTCATCACTGGTAATTTCAGTTTCTCCACGGTCCTTCCGTCACTGCATCCTCCGCACGTAACAGGCACCGCTAACTGGAGCTTCCCGTCCTTCATTACCGCTTGAACGTTGATGCTGGTGTCAGCCGTCGTCGCCTCTTGTCTTGACGACTCGTCCGCCGCTATAACTACGGCCGCCGCCGCCGCCTTGTTCGGCTTGCCTCGTCCCATTTCCTTCTGGGCTGGACACATCCTCCGAACGTGGCCTGGCTTTCCACAAAGGTAACATTTCAACTCACCTTTGTCGTTTATCTTGGTACGACACTCCGTCGCCTTATGTCCCGGCCTCTGGCACCTATGGCAGACCTGTGGGCTTCTGTCTCCGTTGGGCCTCTGTCGCACTGGCCGGCTTTGCTGTCTGGCGCTCCCGCTGAGCGTCCGGTTCCTCGCTACCAGGTACGCCTCCGCTGAATCTGCGATGTCCTGTAGCGTCTTCGGTTTCCTCTCCCTCACATTGGTCGCGAGGTCCGATGGGCAAGCATCCATGAATTGCTCTCTGACGAACAGGTCTCTCACTCCTTCTTAGGTCTCCTCCGTCTTCGACAGCTTTATCCACCTCTCTAAATAAGTCTTGATCCTGGTCAAAAACATTCCAACATCTTCTCCATCTTCGGGCGTACCTTGTCTGAACATGAGTCTGTATCCGTCCTCTGACAGGTTCTGCAAAGCTTCCTTGACCTTGTCGTAGTCCTTGGCTTCTGCAGAAGCACTCCAAAGCTCTCCCGGTCAGCAGGACAGACAGTGGTGTCGTCCAGGTGGACCTGGGCCATTCAGCTGTCTCGGCAAACCTCTCAAACCGCAGCAACCAGCTATCCAGATCGTCCTTCCTGTCCTGAAATGCAGGTAGCTTGGGTCTCTTGGAACTGGCGTAGTCGTCGGTCTTCTGCGCTGACTCGCTGCCTCCACGTTGCTGGCGGATCCTCTCTATCTCCAACTCGTGGTTCATCCTTTCCCTTTCTAGCTGTGCCTGTCGTTCAGCCTCCTTCTCCTGGGCCTGGGCCTCCCTCTCCATTCTCAGCTGCTCCAATTTAAGCTTCTCCATTCGCTCCTGAGCTTCCAGCTGTCTTTCTTTTTCCAGTCGTTGAGCCTCTAGCTGTCGTTGGGCCTCCTTCTCCTGAGCCCCCATCTGTCGTTCTCTTTCCAGGCCTTCACGGATGTAGTCCCGTCTCTCCTGCGCAGTGAGCTCCATGGCTTCCGCTTCCTGGCTAAGCCTTCCAATAACCTCCGACATGTTGTAGATAGCTTGTAGATGATATTCCTACAATAAACTTTGTAAATAAACCTAATAATTTTCATCTGGTCCGTACGAATTTGATCGGATCCCGGACGAGCCCCCAATATGTAACAGCTGAGGTTGTTCTAGCACGTTATAGTAGGGGGGAGTTAGTTGAGCTAACTACAACCCTTTAGAAAACGAAACTATTTACAGCTGTAAAATAAATAAACACGAGATCCGACGATCGATTAAATAATACTCAAGTTTAATAACTGTATCTTAACAATAAAATACTAGGAAGGTACCAACGAACAAGTAAATATCCTATGAAACAGAGAAGAAAAACTCACTTACTCACCGACCAACCACTCACATGGGTCCATATATATATATATATTTCTGTAGAAAATTCCCGAAATTAATCTGACCTCTGCCCTCGCCCGTAATACACAAACTAACCAATCACGTATCAATACGTCACCAGGTTACATCATTCAAGGCCAAATCTGGCGTAAACAGTTATATCCACAACGTTATCGAACGTTCAGGAACATACTAATATTAACGATCACACAACAACTACTCACTAGGAAGGGAGACTCTGGCGAACGTCAACAATTAAAGAAAAAAAGAAGTGAACACATACTCAGTCACCAGTATAACAAGAAAAACGGGGGAGGGCAAGGGGTAGCTTGCAGATGCTACACAAGGGCTATACATTTCATGTAGCTCATGGTTTAAGGCACTGATTAGTTTGCAGGGCATTTGAAGGATTGCAATTGTGTTATAGTGAATAAAGGCATGTCAGTGTGAAATAAAATTTTAAAAACTTAATGTTGTATCCTTGAATATTTTGCCTGAACATGGGAGTACTGTATAATCTGGACTGGTGGAATATATAGTTTGGCCTAGCCAAAGTATACCCAGGTATAAACTGGCCTAACCCAGAATATACCTGGGGTACAAAATAGATTAAGTCACTTTAACCCCAGTGTAGCAGGTCAGATTGTCTCCCCTCCAGACTGAGCCAGTATAAACCCAGGGGTATATTTTAGGCTAGGCCAGACCATACCCCAATATTCCAGACCACAGTTTATTTCATTCATAGTTAAATTAATTTTTTTATCACTGTCATCAGGCATCATAATAGTACATTCTTGACTTCCGAAAATTATAAAACAATTCAGAGGAAAAACGTGCATTATTATGTATTTATATGCTGTGGGTTGAATATCCAGTCAAACTGATATGATTCAGCTTTAATTAACCCTCATTTCTCTCACGTTCGTCGTCATGTTGTAGTTGTTTTTGTAGTAGGTTGCCCATGGGTAAAATTTGCACTGTACTGTTTGTTTGGCACTGACATACACTTAGTCGCAATGCATGAAATAATTAACACACTCATAAAAATGAAGTCACTTAAGAGTATTTTTGTGTGCAAATACACAGTTGTTAAATTCTCTGGCAAGGGACGTGTCAGTGTCAAGCTTAGGAAGGTAAAGACGGACAAGGTCTTTTTTTTTTCTTTTTTTATTTCACTCGCGAGTGACATACCTTTATTCACTATAACATGTAAGTTCAATCTTTCAAATGCCTTGCAAACTAATCCAGTGTCT
The DNA here is from genome assembly GCA_963931925.1 of Onchidella celtica. Lineage (NCBI taxonomy): Eukaryota > Metazoa > Mollusca > Gastropoda > Systellommatophora > Onchidiidae > Onchidella > Onchidella celtica. Next base: position 21,149,548 of record OZ007579.1, on the reverse strand, counting down.
TAAATCATAAGGTACATGAAATGTATATCTTTCTACAAATAAGCTTTCAAAGAATAATATTCACTAACAAGAAATACTGTTAATGCAACATGATCCATCGAATTTTGCCTTAACATGCTATAGATCTAATTACTTTTTACAATGCACTACTTTTGTCTCAGTGGACTTACTCTGTCGGTCTACACAATTGTCAAGGCTATTTCACTACATTTTTAAGCTTTCTGTCCAGTTCTAACTGAATAGTTGAAAAGATTTAACACATTTTTTATATATAGTTGATACACACATATTGCTGCTTATAAATTCTAGAATGATTTGCAGGCCTACACTGCCTTTTTTACACTCCTTCTTATATCTTGGTATTATTCCAAGATGATGAAGATGATTCTGATATTGTTGTTTCTCTTTATTTTCAAGAGTAAATAAGATGATTTCGTGTTTTTATTGTTATTATTGTATATTACTGGCTAGCATTCTGTAACGTTTCAAGTGGATCTGGACGGGTGGAGTTCATCAGGCGAAAAAATTTAGTGCCTATTTAATTTTATGTGAAGTGGATAATGTAATTGCACCATCTGTCAGTTGGGCTATTATTATGTTTTTATTATTTTTTTCTATGTGTTGTTTTCCGGTCTTTTCTCTCTGCATCATTGTAACAAAAAATACAATGCATGTTTTATTCATGGCCAACCAATTATCAAAATAATAATAATGATAATAATAATAAAATATCAACAGACCCGAGTGAAATTAATGCTGAAGTCTAATCATATCAGTTTGAATGGATACTTAACCCTTTTGTATATCAATGCATTTTAATGCATGTTTGTTTTCTCTAAAATGTATCATGATTTACAGGAGTCAAGAATGTATATATTTACACCAATTTAAACTAAGGCTGAAATAAACTGTTATTATTATTTCCTCTAAATCTATTATATATTTCAGTAACTTGCAACCTTTGGCATGACTAACTGACCAAACTATACACTCTTCAGGCACTAAATTTGGCAGGAAGGTGGCAATTGAGATAAGGAAGATGATGGCTATAATTAAAAGTTGTTTACTTCAAGCATGTATTTTAAAAAAAATAACAATGTTTATTGCTATGTAACATTTGTATTTTTGCACGTTTGTTTCGTAATATTATATAACTAGATGACCTACCGGGCATTGCCAGAAATAAACAATAATGTGCTGCCCCCCCCCCCTCTTTCTCTCTCTCATATAAAAAGTAATAATCTAGGGTTTTGCTTCAGAACTCATGCGCACCAGAACATTACGCACCAAACTGAACGCCTGATACGGTTACTTTTTATGACATGCACGTACTATAATATATTACGAAACAAACATGCAAAAACACAGATGTTACATAGTATTCAACATTGTTATTTATTAAAAAATACATGCTTGAAGTAAACAACTTTTAATTATAGCCATCATCTTCCTTACCTCAATTGCCACTTTCCTGCCAAATATAAGGCCTGAAATTGCCTCTTTCCTGCCAAATATAAGGCCTGAAAAGTGTATAGTTTGGTCAGTTAGTCATGCCAAAGGTTGCAAGTTACTGAAATATATAATAGATACGTGCATGTCATAAAAAGTAACCTTATCAAGCGTTCAGTTTGGTGCGTAATGTTGTGGTGCGCATAGTTCTGAAGCAAGACTGTAGTTTATTACTTTTATTGTTTGAGAGAGGGAGAGAGAGAGAGAGAGAGGGGGGGGGGTGGCACATGATTGTTTATTCCGGGCAATGCCCGGTAGGTCATCTAGTTGTATTATAATTTATGGGTGTCAAAAATGTGTTCATGTATGTATATGATTGTCACAAATCCCAGACTGGGAGATGCAATATTTATAACAAGACAACAATCACGAACGAACAAGTATAACACTTAACAGAACAACCCATCAGACTCACACATTTATTAAACATAAACATAAAGATCGAAGTGCAATTACATACATTATATTATTGAATTTACTACCGTCCAACGGCCTTATTCCCACATGCACTCTTCCTCGGGTCCACAACCCGGTAGTTACTTTCTAAAGACACTTTGGCCTCAGCCTCTCCTCTCAGGGTCTTAATAGCACATTAATATTTCACTGGCACCGCAGTCTCTCAATAGCACCTTCCTTTTGCCATAACACATTAGCATTCCAATAGCACCTCAACATGGCAATAGCACATTAGCATTTCAATAGCACATCAACATGGCAATAGCACATTATCATTTCAATAGCACATTCACGATCATATATACATTCCTGTCTGTGGCCAGACTGCCACGACTTCATGTGCCTCTACTGTCCTGCACCGACAGCTTCACTCTTGGCCTATGTGTGGCCTCCGGCCCTATGCTGGCCTATCCCCTGTGCTCACCGTAGGCGGCGCTCTTCGGCCCGACCCCGGCACCTACAAGAATAACATTACATTGGTATAATACCATACCATTTCTAATCACTTCACCCCTCATTACAACTCATGAAGCGTACACACAATAGTTCACATTTCACTCACCAAACATCTTACGGTAACACACCTCCACCGTAGTACACAATACTCACTCTCGCTACAAATCCATGAACTCAACTTTCATCTATCGCTCATGGCGCACATTGCTATATACAGTATCAAGGACTTCCACATTCCTCACATATACTTATTTACATCATGGTCATAGACGAATATAATACATCAATCATAATTATCAATCATCGTTTCACCTACCAGTCATCACTGGAAAAACACTACTCCCAAGGCTTCCGACTGCTCTCCTTATGTTCGCCCTCTGGGGCTTTCTCCTGCGTCCGTTCTCTCGGACGTCTTAGTGTGCAGTGATAGTAATACAGCGCTCTCGCCTCATTCAGACCCCCACCACTCACAACATGCCCGCTTTTCATTATTCCGTGGCCCGTGGGTTAACTTTATTCTAACCCTCTTCTCGTAACTACTGATCCTCGCTCACTCGCTCGTGACAATGATATCTGATGACAGTGATAAAGAACAGGTTGAAATAAACTGTGGTCTTGGCTTGTTTAAAAAAAAAAAAAGGGTATAATCTGGACTGGGGGGGGGGGGGCAGTTTAACCCGGGGTATAGTCTGGGCGGGGGTATATTTTGGCCTGTTACACCGGGGTTCTAGAAGATGTCAGGAAGTTAAAGGGCGAAACATCTAATGAAAAAAAATCCACTCTTTCTCTGAAGATCACCATCTGCCTCACTCCACCCGAGGAGTGTCTTACCACTACGGGAAATATGATTTTGATTGAATAAAAATTGTATAATTAAAAAAAATTAAACAAACAAGAACAAATAATAAAAAAAAAAACTCAGACATTTAATAGAAACCTCAAAGCGGTCACCACGAAAAACCAGGGTTACCAGATTGGCTTTTTTAAAACCAAATTCTAGAAATTTGGCTTTTTTTTTTTAGATGTGCTTGGCGTCAGGTAATTCATTTGGCTTTTTGCTGGCTTTTTTTTTCTATATTATTACTAAAATTATATCTGCACATACCATCCTTTTTCTAAAACATTTCCTTTCGAGGAAATATATTTTGGTTCTTTGATGTACATATGCCAAGGTTTCTGCTTTTAATTTGTCAAGAAAGCGCCAACCGGCAAGGTCAGTGTTAAATTAACATTTGATTCTATGCTTTATATCTTTTTAAACTGACACAGTTTTTTGAAAGACTCACCCACCTTAAGGACTCCCAAAACACACTGTGGTTCTGGATTGATATACTTACCAAGAAGCATTTGTCTTTGTCAGCAATGCTGTGGTTAAGAGGATATTTTCTCATGTATTCTCCGCTAAAACTAAGTCTAAAAACAGAGCGCAGCTGAATCGCCTTGATGCTATTGTGAAAATAGAGGCAGAACCCTTGCTTTAAAAAAGAAAAAAAACATGTGGCAAAGACTTTCACTGCATCTCCAGAACTGCTTTGAAACAAAAAAAAAATCACAAGTGACAATATTTAAGTGAAATGCTCCACTCATTCTAATGGGAGGATGATATTACCTTGGTTCTGGAGCTTTTCATCTGATGTTAATATGAAAGCTATACTGAAATTTGTTTGGCTTTATTGTGATTATAAAAACCACAGAAAAACTGCGGAGTCGCAGCAAGGCTTATAAGCAAAGGCAAAATTTGGCAAAAAGAAAAAGTTGTAGATCTAAGCAGCAAAACCTCGCGTTAGTAATAATACCAAAAAACCATACAATGAAACGCAAACTAAAAGAGAAGATAGAAAATGGCCGATATTTCGGCAACCGCCTTTTTCAAAGGAAAAAAAAAGAATACGAAAAAACAACGACAGAGGAAAAAAAATGGAAAACTGAACAACAATCAAACAAGAAAAGATTTGAATCGGAAATTTATAGAGTCTAAACGGAATATTTCTACGTTAACTGTGAGTTCTTGCTTGGCCAGCAGCACGGAAGCACGTCTGCCAATGTTTTTTTCTAGCATTGTTTGGCTTAAAAACATCATTTCAATCTGACAACCCTGCGAGATCAGGGTTGCCAATTTGGCCTTTTGACGGCCAAATTCGAGAAATTTGGCCTTTTGGAAAACCATTTGGCCGTGAAGTAATGCAGTTGGCCATCTGGCCTTTATTTGGCCTTTTGGCCATTATGGTTCAATTTCTTCAAATATGCACTATTTTCCACCAAATTAATTGTTTATAGATCAAATACTCCAATATTCTTTTTTTTTTTTTTTTGCCATTTGGCGCTTTGCCAAGTATGCACCTGGCAAATTTAAATAATTCCTTTTAAAAAAATCATGCCAAGGTAAGATCATTTTAATTTACAGTAGTAAATTGTTTTGATAACGTTCTTTGACATTATAAAGCCAAGTACATATGAGTAAAATGTAACCAATGTTTGAAAATGACATGATAAATTTTGGCCTTTAAGTTTGGCCTTTTCGAAAAATATTTGGCCGTCATTTGGCCTTTTTGGGCTGGTGATTTGGCCGTCAAGGGTAAAAAAGAGTTGGCAACCCTGTGCGAGATACCGCCAACCGGAAACGATTGGTGCGCCATCTAAGTAAAACTGAAAAGTCCATGTTTTTAGTAACGTTATTACTTTGATACCGGATATATCTGACCACGAGATCGAGATCTACTAATACTATCCACAGTTAGCCTAGTTGCCTTTCAGGTTTGTCCTTTCCCTTAGGAAATGTTTCATTTTCTGGATAGATAGTCTAGATCAAGTCTATTAGATCTACTGTGCTAGATCTAGACTAGATTTCTCTAGTCTAGTCCACTCTTGTGTTGGCTTCCTTGAAAAACGCTGTACATGGCATACTGTTTCTCGCGCGGCATGCTATGAATATGAAAGGTCCATTTATTTGGCCTATATCCGGCGCTTTTTTCGGTTGTTCCCACCCCAACTTACCTATATGCTATATTAGTCGATTGTCAGATTGATATGTAACGACGTGAGGGTGTAGTCAGTTTGTATCATCGAGGCCGTAGGCCGATGTTCGTCTGGGCAGTAGTCAGATTGACATATTACTCCATCAGTGCATCAGGGAAAGCCGCCGGGGCAGCTATAGGGATAGTAATAATATAGTCAATGCACTAGGTGCGGTCAGCATGTTGGTGCGGTCAATATTTGTTTTTCCATACAGTTTCATTTACCAGTCCTTTTGTGACTTATCCAGGTTTTGGGACATTCTTATCAATAGGCCTACATCACAACATCAGATAGAATATGACTTAGAAAATCTAGATCTATAGATCTAGATCTAGATTTTTTTCTAGATTCTAGGATCTAGAGTCTAGATCTAAATCTAAGCTTGTATTTTGCCTTGAATAACTTTTCAAAGTTTTGTGTCCCCAAAACTTCCATCTTCATCTTGAGTTCAAAGGTAAATTTGTGACCCAACAGTTTTCTCCATGGCTTGTTTCTCCATTTAGTGGTCTGGTGTAGTAAGCTCATAGATGTGCTCTGGGCACTGTACTTTGGGTGGATTTTCATTAAAAATATGTTTTCTGGGTATTATGAGCGTGATTATGCACATATGGCGCTGACTGCACTGACATGCATTCATCTGACACCCTGCATGAGGTGCAGTCACTGGTAGTGGTAGTGGTAATTGCACTGTGACATCAGTGTTGTGTTTGCATCAACTGGGATCACTACCACCATTATTACTCATTATTAATATGATTACATTATAAAAAAGAGTTTAAAAAAAGAGCCACAGCACACCAGCTAATAGTAAACAACTGAATTTAATGAGAAACAAAGAATAATATATTATGGTAAAATCTAAATACATAGGCTAGATCTAGATCTATATTCAATCAAGGCATTTTGCAACTTGATCAAAGAATAAGCCTAGATCTAGTAAATTCAGCATGAGGACAAGAAAGAGTGGGAAGTCAGGAAATTGGAAAAGAAGAGGATGGGAAGGTTGATTATCAGATCTATTTTGATATTGATCGCGCAGAGAGCATGCACTGATGGTGCAGGTGACTGCACGACCAGCAACTTGTGATTGCACCACCAGCAGGTGACCGCACAGACATGCAGTTGATGCTTACACATGAAAAGTGTTCTGTCTAGCACAGATTAACTGAGAAAGAATTTTAAGTTTTCACTGACAAACCCAAAGTTCAGTGGTTAAATTGAGCCAGTCAGAAGCTCGCTAGACTTTGTTTACTTCTGGCCATTTACCATTTCCTGGCTCGTGACCGCACCTAGTGCATAAGCCTTAGTATTGTCTTCACTCGGACTATGGAACGCATACGGAAGTCTTTCCGTTAACTGGGGAGGGGTGGGAACAACCGAAAAAGCGCCTATATCCAGTATAGGCTACATATGTAACAAAATAATGTAGGCTAGATCTAGACTCTAGATATTAATTATTATAGATTTAGGCCTACATGTGAAAATTTTTGCTTGGTAATAAACCGCTGTCAAGTGATTCTGGATGTCAAATTGTAATGTTACTTAAATTGTAACCATACTCTAGTCCTACTCCTAGATCTAGGTCTAGATCAACACACTAGATCTAGACTCTAGATCTTTAATGTGTAGTCTCCGCTATAAGGGCAACTTTTCATTAATTTCGAAGTTGACAGGATCTAGAATCCAGATCAGATGCATGTTCCAGCAGCGTTGTAGTGTGCTCCAGGGTTGCCAGCATGCCTGGAGTTAGCCCGAAATTCTGACTTTGAGCCTGGAGTTGGACCCGGCGCCAGGAGTTGCTGACATACTTGCTAGCCGCAACTGGAAAGATCTGAGTTGCTTCGCTCGCTAGACTAGATCTAGAGTTAGGCTACCTCGTTGATTGCTGCTTTCTTGAATTGGCGTTGGGCCTATCCATGATGTATTACCGAGTGCAGAGATCAAAGGTCGTGAACTTCGGTGTACATATAATGTAGCCTACCTCTTCAGTGGCTGAAACTCACGAATAGTTATCCTCCCTCATTACGGCACTTGCTTCGTTGCATCACTGCAACTGCTGATTCCATTCCATTCAATCATGTTTGTCGTTCTCTCATGATTCATTTCTACACTGAGATTGTTGTGTAATTGTCATTTTAATGATTTTTCCAAATTTGAGAAATTTGAGGCTTTGATATAGGATCAATTTTTTGTGTTTTCAGTATTTTTGAAAAGTTTAACCTCTTTTAATACTATTCCTTTTCTAAGTGATAATCCTGTTTGAGAAGGGTAAATGCCTCTAAATTGACTTTGAATCGAGTCACCATCAATAATTCTGATGAGCTGAAACTTTAAAAGTTATTCTCCAAACACCAGTTCTGTCACTTCCTGTCTTTGAGAGGCCATGTTTCTTCTCTGCTAATTAAATTACAGCAATATTTTAGTTAACAAATGAAAGGGCTTCGAACCTATTTGGTGATACCAATATATCTCCATAAAACCAAAATGCAAGAAGTGCCTCATTTTGTTGGGTGGCTACACAGATGTTTGAAATTTTCTGGGACCAGTTGGCATTGTATTCAAATTCATTTCTGTGGTTTTGCAATTGAGTTTTAAAATGCACACTCTAAAATACATTGTGTCGGAAGGAATCACTTTGTATTTTCAGAAAATTATGGTTGAAATTTAATGCCCACCTTCCAGGCCAGGGGTTAGCAACCTATGGCCTGTTACTGCACAGGTAGGGATACTATGCTTATGAGGCCCACAAACCGTGAAACGATCCCTGAAAGCAAAAATGATGGTGCTTTGCATTTTTGTGATCCTGACTGGCCTGTGGCCTTGGCTTTTGGCCTGACATCCTTGGTGAAGCAGTGACTTTTTAGCATAATGTATGTATTGATCTGACTCTGAGGCAAAACATAACAGGTTCTATGTATTTAAAAATGCAAAATTCCCATATTTCAATTTTTTTTTGTGTGGCTTTGTTTTGCCCACCATATACATGGTCCAGCTGGCGGTAACAAAAGGGGTGACAGTCCCTGGAGTACCCTATGGTCCACAACAAGTAAATAAGTATTGTTTAGTCTTAATTTATACTTACATCTCATGTCAGGCCAGAGTTTTCTGCTATTGTATGACAGTACACAATACAGCCTGCTACTGTCACCCCCACTGTCTTGTGGGTCATCTCTGGAGAGAGGAAGACTAGGGGAAGGTAACCCTGAATACAAATACCACACTGCCTTGTGTGTTGCTATGATAGCAAAGGCTATGGGAGTAAACCCAGACAGAAAATCAGGAGTGGAGACCCGAAGGTGGTTGTCAGGGAGAACTGCATCAAACTGGCTTCCAGCATCTCCTGCAGCCGGACTAGTTCCAAATGTATTGACCTGGTCTCTCCCTTGGGTTTAACTAGAATGGCAGAGAGAGGGGTGGTGCCTCTGGGCAAAGCACCATCTCTTAAAAATAGCCCAGGCAAGGCAGCAAAACGAGGAGGCGTTTGCTCGGGCTTGGCAAGCGTCTGTCTCTCCTCTATAAGCCCACCCATTTCCGATTTGGAGAGGACACTCCAGCCATCCGTTACGGATGGGCACAACACGGGAGGTGGCAGTTACCGGTGATAAGCTCAATCCATTTGGCGTACGGATGAGCGCCAGGGGTCCCCTCTGTCGGTGGGAGCGGCTTTTCAGCTGCATTGATCAACTACCGCCCGCCGTAACCTGGGCAGCCCCCAGGCAGTTGGGTGTTGTTCCGCCACGTCAGCCTGCTTCATAAGGTGGTTGGAGCTAGACCAAAAGTCGAAAAGCTGACGTAAAGTGTGCACCTGGCAAAAACAGAAAAATACTAAAACTTGGTACCTGGAACGTCAGAACAATGCGCCCAGGCTTGCAACAGCAAGATCTCACTGATATTGACTCCATCAGGAAATCCCAAATTATTGATCGAGAACTTCAGCTACTAAACATCGACATCGCTGCCCTTCAAGAAACTCGACTTCCCGACTCCGGGTCAGTCAAAGAAGAAAACTACACCTTCTTCTGGCAGGGCCTTAGCAGCGAACAGCCGAGAATCCACGGCGTGGGCTTCGCCATAAAAAACTCCCTTATCAATTCGATCGCAACTCCAATTGGAGTGTCAGAACGCATCATGACACTCAGACTGAACACCCGGTGTGGTTTTACCAACATTATCTGTGTCTATGCCCCAACACTTACCTCCTCTGACGAAACCAAAGACATTTTCTACGAGGCATTGCAGAGGACTCTCCACAACATCCCTCTCACCGAAGGCCTGCTAATTCTGGGTGACTTTAACGCTCGAGTGGGAGCAGATCACTCCGCATGGCCAAAGTGCATTGGGCACTTCGGCATTGGCAACATCAACGAAAACGGGCAGCGCCTTCTGGAGCTATGCTCCGTAAACTCATTATGTGTTACAAACACGTACTTTGACCTTAAGAGATGCCAAAGAACATCATGGCGCCATCCCAGGTCTGGCCATTGGCATCAATTAGATCTTATTCTCTCAAGGAGGAAGAGTTTGGGCTGTATAAAAATAACTCGTTCCCTCCACAGTGCTGACTGTGACACCGACCATGCACTGGTAGTCAGCAAAATCAAAATTTCGGCCAAGAAAATATACAGATCAAAAGCCCCTTCAATCCCTAAGATCAATGTAACAGCAATCAGAGATGAATCAAATAGAAAGTCATTTGAAAAGTTATTTGCTGAAAGCATGGATAATGTCACCCAATGTGACTCGGTAGATGAAACATGGAACACTCTCAGTTCAAAAATTCATGACTGTGCCATCAAGTCTTTTGGACAGCATAAAGTTTCAAACAACGACTGGGTAGCCCAGAACAGCGAAATTCTCCTACCTCTCATTGAGCAAAAGAAATCTGCTTTCAATGAGTATAACAAAAATTGCAATCAGAGTACAAAAACTTGTTTGAAAAATGCAAAAGCTAAACTTCAGCTGGAGGTAAGACGTTGCGCCAACAAATACTGGACAGACTTGTGTAACAGCATACAAGAGGCAAATGAAAAGGAAGATATGAAAACCGCCTTTAGTCAGATGAAAGTAGCTCTTGGGCCAATCATCACCAAAAGCGCCCCACTTAAGTCTGTAAATGGTGAACCCATCACAGATAAAAATGAACAACTGAATAGGTGGGTAGAGCATTACTCTCTGTTGTATTCAACTGAGAAAAATATTCCACCAGATTTTGAGGAACACCTCCAAAAACTGCCAATAATGGCCGAACTTGACGCTGAACCTTCCTTAGTCGAGCTTTCCAATGCAATCGACCACCTGTCTGCTGGAAAAGCCACAGGAAGTGACAACATTCCTGCAGAGGTATTAAAAGACCTAAAAGGCCCACTATTACCACACCTGTATAATCTGTTACTGCAGTGTTGGAAAGAAGGCGTGATACCACATGATATGAGAGACGCCAAAATTGTCACACTTTACAAGAACAAAGGCGACTGCAACAACTATCGAGGCATATCCCTCCTCAGCATTACTGGAAAGGCTTTTGCTCGCGTGATCCTCTGCCGCCTTCAACAACTGGCGGAAAAAGTCTTACCAGAAACACAATGTGGCTTTCGAAGCAAACGATCAACTATTGACATGATATTTGCACTTCGGCAAATCCAAGAAAAATGTAAAGAACAAAACAGGCCGCTTATAACATGCTTTGTGGACCTAACAAAGGCTTTCGACACCGTAAGCCGATCTGGCCTGCATGCAGTCCTTAAATCCATAGGCTGTCCACCAACATTGCTAAAACTTATTGCATCCTTCCACACTGACATGAGGGCATGTGTCAACTTTGAGGGCTGCACATCCAATTCATTTGCTGTAAACAGCGGTGTGAAGCAGGGATGTGTTCTTGCTCCTACCTTATTTGGTATATATTTTGCAGCCCTACTCAAGAATGCCTTTGGTCAATGTTCAGGTGGAGTACTTATTAACACCAGAGTGGACGGCTCCATTTTTAATGTTGCCAGACTAAAAGCAAAATCTCGTACAGAGCATATTATGTTACAAGAGCTCCTCTTCGCAGATGATGCTGCAATCGTGGCCCACGATGAAACCACGCTCCAGGCTCTCATCAATAGCCTTGCCAAAGCCTGTGACAAATTCATGCTAAAGATCAGTGTCTCAAAAACTGTAGTTTTGACACAAGGCTTGAGAAACCCCAAACCAATCATGCTGAATGGCTCTCCTCTGGAGCAAGTGGGAAAATTCTGCTACCTAGGCTCAACCATCAGTGGTAGCACAGACATAACAACTGAAATAAATGCCAGAATAGGAAAGGCGGCCACAGCTTTTGGCAAACTCTCAAAAAGGGTGTGGAACAATAGCAAGCTGACCATCAAAACAAAGGTACTCGTGTACCAAACTTGCGTCCTAAGCACCCTGCTGTATGGCTCAGAGACATGGACCACCTACTCCAAACATGAAAGATCCCTCAACTCCTTCCACCTGCGCTGCCTACGCAAAATTCTCAAGATCAAGTGGCAAGACAGGATCTCAAATATCGAAGTTCTGAGCCGAGCCAACATTCCATCAACTCAGGCTCTCCTAGGCAAAAAAAGACTGCGGTGGCTTGGACATCTCCACCGTATGGAAAATGATCGCATCCCCAGACAAATTCTCTACGGGGAACTTGCTACTGGCAACCGACCCAGAGGTAGGCCACATCTGCGATTCAAAGACACTTGCAAGGTCACGATGAAAGCATTCAACATCGACCCCAATGAATGGGAGAACCTTGCAAATGATCGAAGCAGATGGAGACAAAAATTGCGCAGTGGCATGCTCGCAATAGACTTCAAGGCAAAAGAAACATACCTGACAAAACGACAGAGGCGGAATGAAAACACTCGCCAAAGTGAACCCAAAAGACTGACCTGCAATCACTGCCATCGCACTCTTGGGTCAAACATTGGTAGAATAAGCCACGAGAGAAGCTGTCAGTCAAAATGAAAGTGAATATTCTAGCTGCTAAGACCGTCTGTAAAGACGCTAAAGGCCATATATATATACTTACATCGTCATTGTAATCATTGCCACATTTAATAGATCATGCTTGAGACTTTTTGAGTGTTTATGCTACCAATTTTAAGTAAATGTTTTATCACTTAGGTTTGTTCAGTGATAATGGCTGACAGTGATGATGAGTTTGAGAGGAAGAAGGGAAGAGACAAATTCAGGCGTGAAAGAAATGACTATGAGAGGCGAAGTGATGATAGACGCAGAGACAACTGGGATGACAGGTGAGCAGGAACAATCAACATGAATTGCATGAATTGTTATTAAACAGTGGGTAATTTAATTCCTGCAGTATAATTGCATCACATTGGGAATGTAACATCCAGCCATCATTATATTTATATGCAGATGATTTTCCCATACAGGTATTGAATGTTTGGGTCATTTATTTTTTTTTTGCTGCTGAAATTCAGAGCGGTGGGGACATGCTTTTATCAGAGCATCTGTGGCATTCTAAATACAGTGGATCGACATGTGTAATGACACTGGTGATAAAGAGTCAGTAATGAGACTTCGGCAACAGAGAGAGAATAGAAAATCCCCAATTTCTCAAACTTTCTTTGTGAAGCCTTTGCGGCTGAAAACTGACTAGCCAAAGGTAACAATTCTCATTATTTGAAGAAGGATAACTTGTTATTTGAACACATGGCTAACCTACTATTACATTGAGGTATTTCACAGTAGGCTGTTATTTTTTCATTAAAAGTGTGTTTACACAGGTAACTTTTTTTTAAACTAGCAGTTATCACTTACTAAGCCCATGCAGAACATTTTTTTGTTCAGTATTGTCCTCTTGATTTACCACTCTAAACAAAACATACCTGCCAGAATCCACAGATAAAACAAAATACCCTTTTATTATGGTTTTTCTGAGGTCCCATACAATGTGTCCATTTTGAAAATGTAAAAAATCAGTCATTTTACAAAATCAAATTCAAATTCGAAGAAAACGAGAGAAACAACTGTCACCATCTTCATCATGCAGGTTGTTAGATCAATTTTGAATAATCATGCACAAAGAAACACAAATTGGAGAAAAAATGATTGAAATAACACGATGTCAAAAAGACATGTGAAAAAGAGAGCCTTTTGGCATTGACCCTATTACTATTACAACATCCATGTGATATATGGCTCTTTCTGTGGTCACTGCATTATTTTGATAATACTATTAGTAATACTTATTGTAGCAGACTGGTATATTTTTTCAGCATTTTCCTGAATGGATAGTGAATTTCATAATGTTTTGTCTTCCTACTTAAGGATTACAGTCTGAAACTTTTTTTTCAGGAGGCCATCTGTGAGAGGAGGACCGTAAGTAGCAATATACATATGCAAAAATATTTTTGTTTTAAAGATGGCATGAAGCGAACTTTATGATGAAACTTAGAAATAAAGCTGCCATTGTAATTAATTAGTCTGTAGTCACATCTCCAGTTCAAGGATAGGTCTTTAAAAAGTACAGTGTGGCAGTCAAAATGCTCTTTCTTTTCTCATAAAGCACACGTCAAAGGAGGTGGAGTTTTAAATGACAGCTAGTTACAGAAGGGAGTTTTAGATTTAACCATGTTTGTCTGGAACTTAAAATCGACCAGATTAGATTATTTATTTGTTGGACGTCATATATTAATTGAGTCAAGAAGTGTCATGACCAATAATATTTTACTGGTATGAAGTTTCTGCTGTTCATGGATAAAGATCTTTGAAAACATATGGGCAAGTGAAAATCCTTATTTTGCCATAAAATCTGAACCGAGCCAAGGACAAGCTTACATAAGCATGTGGTTAAACTAAACTGTTAGCTGATGGTTTGCTTTTTACAACATATTCTGTGCTGTAGAACACAGGCTAATTTGGTTCATGCCTTATTATTTTGGCTTGAAGGCTAGGGGAATCATAGGACTGTCATGTATCGCAAATTTGCTGTCTTGAGTTGCCCATTTTTTAATGTTGGTGTGTGCATCACATTTAATTTAACAAAAAAGCCAGAGACCTCAGGTTTCCCCAGCGTGAAGCCATTGTTACAAATTGCAATTTTTTTTTTTGGATACATACCAGACGATAAATAATGTGTGAGTTTCTTGTGTAAAAGGTATAAATTTTCTGTCCCTTTCCAAAACCTTGAAAAGTTACAATCACAATTCTGCAGATTGAAGAAAAAAAAATTGTCAGAGCCTTGCTGACCAAGCTATGGAAACAGATTGTTATCAAATTAATAAATTTTGGGATGTGGACACAGCAAGTGGTTTGGATACTTGATCAGATATAATATTAAAGTCTCACAGTCAAACTGGAAACATCCATCTCCAAAATTTTGGACGTCTCTCATAAAATAAATCCAACCCGTCGTCCACGTTGCGGGAGATGGTAACGAACAAAGTAGGAGATTGCCCGGATTGGGTGAAGTACGGTGTGGGCTTGTCCTACGGGGCTGTTACGGTGACTGTGAAGGCCATCCTGGGTCACCCTGAAACATCCGGCTAACGGGAACCGAACCAGCGTACGCCCACATCTTACACCCCACACTTCCCTAGATCCCTCTTCTCCTGAAAAGGGGGAGACAACAGAGCTCCCCACGGAAAAAATTTAACTGCCTAAGGGCCAGGGTGACACCCATCATGACACCAAGGAAATCTAAATGACGTCCAACCAATCTAATTCACTGGAACTGCAGAGGACTTAGGGTAAATCGGCCAGAACTGCAGCAGCGGATGGCTATACAAAACTACTACCAATACCCCGCTCACCGTCAGAAACATCGCAGCCTACCACTGCTTGGGGTACCAACAGGCTAAGTGGAGGAACCTTTGTCTTAATAAATCAGAAAATTCTCCACAGACTTGTCCAATTAACCCCTTCCCTGCTTTGCCCAGAACTGTTCCGGGCTGTCTAATCTCACTGCACTGCCATGTGACCAGGACTGTTCCGGGCCTAGTTCGTATGCATTTCTTGAGTGATCAATCATGATAGTTTTGTATTTCCTAGTTAGTTACCCTACTTACTTGCGTCGTTTGTGTGTATTTTGAAAGTGGGATTTATGGGGTGTAATTTTTTAGATCTGCTAGTTTTGTCCCCTTTGGCTTTTGCACCGGGGATATGATTGGAAATTTGTTTGGCAGGCAAGGGGCTAGCAACCAACCTCCAAGCTGTAGCTGTAAGTCTCACAGCTGGTAAACTTTTCACTCTGTTCTGTATACCTCCCACCACCTATTCCCTTCTCTAAAACTGATCTTACAGATTTCATGGGACAACTTCCGCCCAATAGGGGAGACTTTAACACACACAGTCCTGTCTGGGCAGCCCCACGGCCAACGCTTGCGGTAAGGTTGTGAAGAAGCTACTTTCGGAGACACATTTTCCTTCTAAATGACAAAACCCCAACTTATCTTCATCAATCTACAAGCAGCCTGGCCAATATAGACCTCACTTAGTCCATCCAGCCCTCTCTTTACATTAGTCCTGGCCTGTTCTGAACGTCCTTCATGGATCAGACCACTTCCCAATCTGTCTCGCTCCCAACCAACCACAACCAGCACTCCAGCTAACCCGGTTGAACCTTGCCTGAGCCGACTCTAAGACCTAAAGCGCAAGCAGTCAATTACTGGATTGAGCAGTTCCAGGAGTTTTCCTGGAGATTGCTAAGAATTCTAATTTAAATTAGAAAAAAAACAACTATTGGTAATACAGACTTGTGGCTCACTCTTTGAGTTGAATTCCATCAAAAGTCTCAAATATAGCTCTTCATCTCGGAAAATTGCCCACCTGTAATTTAGAGCTATCTGAGATTTTTTTTCATGATCATATTTTCTCATTTTGCTGGTCTCCTAGTCCTAATGAACAGTCAGCAATTGTAGCTGCTAAAACTAGTCACTATTAGAAAATTGCTATATTTGGTTGTTGGTCAGCAATGACTTAACAGTTTGTCTTCCATAAATCCAATCCCTCGTCCACGTCGTGAGAGATCGTGACGTATTAAGTAGGAGATTGCTGGGATTGGGCGAAGTACAGTGTGGGTTTGTTGTCCCATTGGCAATTAAGGTAACTGTCGGAGGCCATCCCGGGTCACCACAAAACAACTGCCCAACAGGCTGTAGGGAAGTATCTGTGTGGGTCCGGGCGTTGTAATAGGCCCATCGCCCCCATCTGCAGATGGTGCAACACCTCTCGATAGCCCCTGGGTGACACCCCTTGTCCTTCCTTTCCTCTCTTTTGTCTACTATCCCTCTTCCCCTTTGTCTTTCCTTTCACCGCCGAGTGGTTCCCTGCCTGGCAGCGATAGGACCACCTTAACTCTCCCCACAATGTGGGCACCTTGTTGACCGAGAGATGCGACCTGTAGTGGGGGAGAATGGGATTCTGATGGCTGAGGTGGACCGATCTGCGGACTGCCCTCCATCAACACGCCACTTCGACCTGGCCTTTCCCTAAGACATGAAGGTGGTATGGACCTTGCCACTCTGTCGGTTAGGCCCTGAATTCTTTGCAATTCGACAGCCTGGTCAATTCTGGAAGATTATCACTTGCGAGGACTATGTCTCAGAGTATCCTTGGCACAAGAGCTCTGGCTATCTGAGCATAGTGTGTCCCCTCGTTGGACTCAATGGTGGGTGGGGAGCCCAGAGTTGAAAAATTACTCCAAATTTTCATGGAAATCAACATATATCAAATGACCCTTTCCCAATTCTGGACTTGAAAAGATGAAGGCAGGAGGAACATGGTGGACCCTCATAAAAACCCCGCTCCGTTACTGAGTCTGGACATCACTGATGCAGGGCAGGCCTGGTGACCTTTCTTGGTGATCAGTAGCCAAAACCCTCAAGTAAAATTAGAAAATTGAGCATCTTTGTTACATATAAAACGCTGAAATGCATCGCTGGAGAACCGAAATCGGCCAGTAGAATGAAAACTGGCGAACTGCTAGCGGGATGCAACAAGAAACAGCACTTACTTAACCTGCTGAAATTGACGTCATTCAACGGTGTGCCAGTCGTTGTTTAGCCCACAGAACCCTGAGCAGTTCTCATGGTGTAATTCGCACCCGTGAGTTGGATGGAGAAAGTGAGGCAGACATTCTAGACTGACAATGTAAGAGTCTTGAAAGCTCTGCATATCAAAATTTGTCGAGATCTGCTGATTGGAAACAGCTCCATCATCCTGACATTTGATAAAGCCTACCACAAATGTCAAGGTGGCTTTTCTGCAGGTACCAGCGTTGCCATACTTTCCAAATCCAATGTGTTGCTTCGGCTGTCAGCATTATGGGCACGGCAAGTCAAACTGCAAAAGACCAGCAGTTTGTGCTCGCTGCGGCAGCAAAGAACATACAGATAAGGCTTTTGACAAGAGCTACCCAAAATGGCTGGAAGAGAAAGCTATTCAAAGGTACAAAGCCCAGAACAGGGGTACCTTTGCGCAGACGAGGAATGCAGTCATTGCCACACAACCAAAAACAGCACTGCCAATGACTTCACTACTGCTTTGAGATCCTCAGCTGAGAAAATCTCAGCAACACAAAAGTCCACCAAGACATAGCCATGCACCAGCAGAAGCGCCACGACAGCAAGTTTCACTGTGAAAGATGCAGTAACAAAGATGAAAAAGAGCCAGCTAAAGAATAAATCCAGTGGAGACAATACGCAAAAGCCAGGAATTGTTCCTCAGCAGCAGGAACTTCAAACAACAAGTTTGGACCCCTGGCAAATCCAGAGGACAAAGATGCATCCATGGATGCATGCATGCATCCTGTTTAATCCTAAATAAATTCAATTACTGAAACGCTTTTACAAAATGTTGACTGCTCATTGTACGTAGATGATTTTCTCGTCTGCTACAGGTACCCTCGGGCAGGTGGAATAGAACAGAAACTGACTTAAATAATAAAAGGAAATTTCACGCTCGCAGGGACCTGGACCTCTGCCTTCACGGGAATCAGTGAATTCCTGTGAGGGGCGAGGCCAAATTTCTAGGGCTTACCTTCAACAAAAAATTAACTTTTATCCCTCATATAAAATACTTTTAAAACTCTCCCGTCAAAAAGCTCTTAACATCCTAAAGACCATCTCAGGAACTGAGTGGGGTGCGGCTCAAGTCTACATGCTACATGTCTTTCGCTCCCTGATCAGATCCAAACCAGATTACGTTTGCATCGTCTATGCTAAGCTGTCATGCCTGAAAATGCTAGACCCGGTGCAGCACCAAGGGCTACATCGTGATCTGGGTGCTTTCTGTACCTATCCAGTCTGTATGTGAAGGCAAACGAAGTGTCCCTATATCTTTTCAAGGTGTTACCCCTCCTTTTTGCCTTTGGATTCGGTCTTTGCTGGCAAAGGCCGAAATCCGACGTTGTGACTAATGTGAGGTGAAGAATGACCCATTTCCTGCCATCCCACCATGGCTAACACATAAACCAAACATTATTTTAGATCTCACGGCATGCCCAGGGACAACACCGTGCCAGAAACTTTCAAGTAGATGTTTAAGAGAGGTAGTCAGTAAATACCCTAATCATAGTCATACCTTTATTACACAGACTGCTTCATTCTCAGGTGCAGATGGCAAAACCGGATGCTCAGCCTCAACCCCAAAGCCTCTGTCTTTACCGCTGAAATTCATGCAATCTACTTGGCCTTAATTCTTATATCTGATTCCTGACCAGGATGCTTCATTATCTCTTATAATTCGCTCTCCTGCCTCCAGGCTTTCAAGAACCCAAATATGAAGACCCATGAAATCATTAATCTGTTATACAACTTCATACACTATCCAACAGGAAATATAAAATTGTTCTCTGTTGATCCCTGGCCACATTGGCATTTAGGGTAATGAAACAGCAGACACGCTGGCCAAAGAAACATTGAAACGTTCGTCGAATACCTAAAAATACCACACACTGACTTAAAACCAGCTATTAATAACTTCATTAAATCGATGGGATGAACAAACATTAAATAAACTACTCTCCGTCCAAGGTCAACTTGGACAGTGAACCAATGCCTGTAAACAAAATCGAAGAGATGAAATCGTCCTTGGTAGACTCCGTCTGGGTCATACCCACCTCACACACTGTTTTCTACTTGGGCGGGAAGATCCCCAAATCATTGAAACGTCCATGGAATACCTGAAAATACCACACACCGTCTTTAAACCCACCATTAATAACTTCATTAAATGAGCTGGCAGGAAAGATGGGCTGAACAAACATCAAATCAATTACACTCTGTCCAAGATCAACTTGGACAGTGAACCCATGCCTCTCAACAAAATTGGAGAGTGAAATTGTCCTTAGTAGACTCCATCTGGGTCATACCCACCTCACACACTGTTTTCTACTTAGGGGGGAAGATCCCCCTGAATGTATCGCATGCAACTATCAAGAAAACACATTTTAACTGAATGTGCAGACTTCATGCATTAGCATATTCGAAGAAGACAATATGCCTGCAGGTCAATGAAAGAATTATTTTCTGACGTGGGCCTGCAGTTCATCTAAACACGGTGGACAAGAGGCAAGGTGCTCTCCTCTCATGCCGAAGGTAGCAGGTTTCAAATCCTGGTCGGTGCAGACATGTTGGAATTTTGGGATTTATCTCATATTTTCTTGTCATTGATCCTATGGTGGGTAGGATTGAGCACCTAGTCTTCTCGGATAAGGACGAAAAATTCAGAGGGCCTGTGTGCAAATTGCGCAATTTTAAAGATACCTTAGCAGCAAGAAATCAAGAAGAGGAGGCAGAATAGGCTACACATGGTTGGTAGTCTATGGTAGTCAGTAGTTTGTATCACTGAAAGAGTTGTGGCAGTAAGTTCTTTAAACGTATAACATTTTGTCCAGCTCTTTGATAAACTCACTGCATCCAGAGCAATGACAAAATGCAGAAAAAAAACAAACAGCTGAGTCAGGCTCATGCCAGCCCCTTTGTGTCTTTGTTTTGCGCACTGTTGGCTATTTTGACTAGTTATTTTGGGTTTGCCTTAGCATTAAGTGTTTGATGGATAAGAAAATACTTAAAATTCTGGAAATAGATATGGAATTAACGAGATCTCTGAAATGGCCTCATGGTCCCAAGACATCAGGTCAAGTACAAGTAGTGCATGAAAGACATCCCGATACGTGCATATATGAAAAATCTTACAGAAACGAAAATTTATCATTTTACCTTCTGCATGTTGTTTTAATGTACACATTAATTTGATCGTGAAGAGTTCCATTTGGAACGTAAACTACAGTTGCCGCTTTGCCCACATAATGCGTCTTTCTGTTGTTTTCAGACGCGGGTGGCGGGGCAACTCGTGAGTATGAATTTCACTTCTGGATGTCGTGGGGCGTACTCACTATGAACCTTAGAGTAATTGTTGAAAGGCTGCCAGTGCAAATAAGTTTTACCAAATTATTTTACTCTTGACATTACATCCTAGTGATTCAAATTTGGCTTGCAAAGTATTTTTGAGAAAAGGAATACATCCTTCAAATTGTTTTAGTTTTTCAGGGTTTCCATTTCATAATTTACATATTGTATTTATTGTTGAAACTGCCTAATTTTATGTTTTTGAAAGTGTTTTGTGCCAGATAAAATGATTGTCATGTGTTGGTATGTAATAATTTGTTTAGTCTGTTTCTCTTGACAGCATTTAGACAATGGCTATACTGGTGTTTCAGTCAGAAATTGAGGCTTAAAAAACTTGTTTTTCTTCTCTTTGGAAAGTTATTTTTGCAACACTCCTGTGACATACAAAGGCTTTGAAATGATTATGTTAAGATGCCCTTTCAGCTAAAAAACTAAGTTTTTAAAAAGAACAGAATGTTAAATTTTGGTTTCATTTTTGAAGCACAGGGGTTAGTACAGGAATTACCAATAATTATTCTGTTTGGTGTATGTATATTAGTATATGAGTATATAAATATGGTAATCTCTTTCATACGGAAAAAGATGTTTATCTTATAACAATCTCCCACAGTCCAAGAGTCCTTATATTGATATTGGTCTTGTGGATCCGCATTCAGTATTAATGATTTCTTTTCTCTTCAGCATGAAGAAAATCCTGTTCTTTTTGTCATTGGATGGGAGGACTTTATGTACATTTAATTATTTACAAATCAGTTGCTCATGTCAGCTGTTATCTAATTACCTGGAGCCTCGAACCAAATACAACGCAGCCAGGTTCCTAATGGTCATAAAGTTTGATACAAGAATCATCTCAAGCAAATCATTTGGCTTAAACCAGCTTTAAAATATTAATTTGTGTATTTAATCACAGCACAAGTCACGGATTATCTTGAATGGCAATGAGGGCAAAAAACACTTCATACAGGACAAATTGTGAAAGATTCCAGTCATAAAAAACCAGAACTTTTCAAGGGGGCTGGGGGGTGTCTTCTCCTGATAGGCAAGAAAAATTTTAATGAAATAGACTTATACAGAATATAATATAGAGTATTTAGTAGGGGGGCCAACTTGCTCTATCTCTTCAAATAAGCGTTGAACCTTGCACTAAAATATATACTCTTGTTTGTTGTATTTTCATTTAAAGTGATCCCCTGGGCGTAAGAAACTGCCGGATATATTTGGCTAAAGGGTGGCATTACGTATGTAGACGCGATTTTGTCCCCAATTCTATTTAGATAATATAGCTCAAATTTAACGGGGGTGGCGTAAGAAAATATTCACTACTTTCTCAGTTTTCTACCAAAAGCTTTGATACTCGACATACTTACTCTCAGATAGACAGGCCAGGAATTGAAAGCTTCAAATGCATTATTTGTTCATTATTCTGCATATCATGGGTCAAGAACTCTGTACACATTAAAAAAATCTGAAAATTTCGAATGAATCATTTCGGATCCATGTTTATAGCGACTAATATGGTTGTATCTAAATGTTTTTACCACAGATGTCTTAGAAAGATGCTACAAACATTTTTTAATTTGCTAATTGTAACATTAATCCCCCAAAAATACAAATTTAGAATTTCCAAATGTCCTAACATTTTTTGTATACAAGAATTATAGCACTCATTTCTCCTGCTCCACCATTCTGAGTACTAAGAACAACTAATACCACTGTGATAAATTTCTGTAGTTTTACCAATCTGTTACCAAAAATTTTCCTTTTGGATGCTCTCTGTGCTATTGTTACCTCTTAACAACAAATTGTTCTCAAATTGACGCAATATAGTTCGAGTGTGGCTTCTATGTAAGGCTATCTGAGCATTGCGATTGGATGTATGGAAAATTTTATTGCTGAACTAGGTTGTCAGATAGTTACTGATCTCGGTTCAGTTTGGTGCCAAATGATGCCAGTCGAGTTTTTTTTAATGAGAGGCCAAAATGTTTCGCTTTCATCAGTAACAGTGCCTTGGTAAGCACCGATCCTAGGTACCCACGGTACTGCAACACTAGCGATCCTTTGATGTTCCACCTTGTGACGTCACAATATCGATGCCGAATATCGATGATCATGCACCCGATACTGTTCGATCTTGGGGAAATATTGAATGAGGTACAATTCCAGCTGACAGGAGGGCGGTAAACTAACTGACCAGCCTGCGGCGAGCTGGGCACTGAGATCAGTCATCAAAGGCCTCTTGAGATCAGCATTCACCACCAAATTCACTAAATTCGCAAGATGGTGGACCCTAGACATGCGTGAACAGGAAACTGAAGTCAACAAACGACGCAGTCGTGGACAAATGGTTTCGCAGTAACTGTCCATCATGGCCGTTTTTGTACTGGCAGAAGGGGGGGGGGGGGAAGGGAAGATGGCTGGCCTTTTTATTTGATTGCTGCCATATTTTTTCGCAGAAGATCATAACAGCTACGTACACTGCAGACTGTATTACCTGCCTTTCGTACAGGGTTTCATCCTGTCCTTGTTAAGAGGTTTCATTCGTTCCAGTAGACATGCTGTGCATCGCAAATTGGTGTGTGGCATAGCATTTGGTCAGATCTTTTCACTGAAACGGCCTATTGTGCGATTCACGGTAGGGCCAGGGATACACCTTCCACTCTTGAGCTAAATATTGAACCTGGATTCAACTGTGCACGCGTTTGTAACCTAACAGAAACTTTGTTCCCATTACAGCTCACTCACTGTCGTCATCAAAGTGTGTACGATTTCTAGTGAAAAGTTCACCATAGGGTTTCAGATGTAGACATACTTGTTGCCTGTGGACCCATGCCACGACAAGTTTCCCCAAACAAAGTGTCTGACTTTATCACTTCAGCGGTGAAGGGACGTATCCTTCGTGATGAGAATGCTCGTATGCTGTATGTGGTTTTCGACCAGTGTTTCAAACTAAGTAGAAAGTCCTGCTGCATACCCCTCTCCCCCACCCCATCCAGAGAGGACTCAATTGTCTTTTTTATTAGCACTATGAAGAGCCGTCGCATCCCCAGCAGACCCTTGCTCTCACCGTCGTTACGTACGAAGAACAAACCAGACGGATGACCATCAGCCAGGTGAGGTGTCTGTAGCATTTGTTAATACACATCGCATTGTCATAGGCCCAGACCCACAACCAGTGCAATTGGGGGGTGGAATTCAGCACACATCTATCAATCACGAGAAAGCTGGTGTTATTGTGGTATATCACATGATTCAGGAAATCCGTGATGGGCATCACAACCTTAAAGTCAACTCAGACGACACAGACGTACTGCCATATCTCGCTAACACCCCGCAGGTAGAAATGCAGAGAAGTCTGGTCAATATAGTATCTTTCATGAAAGTATTATTGCCAACCAGTAATGTCATGTCCGTTAATATTGTTTGTCAGCATCCCCAAAGCCGTCATGCTGAACATCTTTGCAATCCATGTCGTCACTGGGCGGGACACTGTTTTCTCGTTTGCTGTCACTGGAAACACTGCAGTTTTTACCAAGTTAAAAAATGTAATGTTCTCTGTCTTCCAAGAGTTGGGAACACGTATTAAATAGAGGAAGAAATCATAGAATTCTGCTTCACCTCATAGCTTCGCTGCATCATCGGGCGCCGGGGACATTCATGAGGAAAATGCATTTTTTCAGCACGAAAATTGCAGCCAAAAGGTATGTCACAATAAAGCTCTTCAGGTTTTCACCATCTATGAACAGAGTCAGACACAATGTCTGGACGTTCAGCATCAGGTGTTACTGTGGAAAGTTGCTGGTGGCTCATTTCCAAACTTCGACCCTCTGCACTGTGACTACATGGTCTGTGGAGATGCAGTCGAAAGCACCAAAAAGGCTCTCAACCTGTTTGGCTGCAGTTGCAAAACGAGCTGCAGCACAAGCTAATGTACTGTCCTGTATTCAGTTGTGCTAACGAAAGGAGACAACCTCTATAGCAATCCTGTTAGGGATGTGGCAGCTGAGACGAATCCACCTGAAGACCACTAAAAACCAGTTTCCTACCTCATCAGTGAATTGGATGTGACTCACCTAAAAATGAGAATTCTCCCATTGAAGGTACTATGGTTGAGGTAATGGGGCATTGGTGAAACTGTGATCACATAAATATCAATAATGGCCTGAATTACACATCTATTGATACGGTGGTGATCAGTTTGTAGGTGTCTTTGGAGACTAAATGCATCTGCATCACCCCTCACCCATTCAACAATGGTTTTGTTCAAATTAAGATTAAACAATTGGCACCATGTGTGTATGTCTATTTTTTATATGTTTCTGTTTGTTTTTACAAACTCGATTATTTCCAACTGTAAAAAAAAAAAACCCACTGTGGAAGTTGTTCTCAATTGTAATGTAAAGGACACCGGACCTTTTCAGCGGCGGCTATCTTGGAGTTTGTCATTAATTTGATTGAAAAACGTTCAAATTCTCACAGGTGGCATCGATCGGATCTAGAACTGGAATTTAATTTTCATTCAAAACCAGCAGGAAACTTTCAATATACACCCAGTTACGAAACAGGGTATACTTAGGCCACGCTAAGACTGATAGTTTGTTGGAGGTTGTCTGCAGATCGCACTGGACAGCACAGAGGGGTTTGTTATTTGACATGTTTCTCAAGCCCTAACATATTGTTTCCACTGCACATTCCGATATAATTCAAAATGAATGAACCTGGCTTGAACTGCAGTAATGAAACAATTAACTCCTGCTAGCAATATTGTATACATATCTCAGCATCAACAACAGAAGTAACGTACTATTTCTAACATTTCTAAATATGTGAAGAAGTTCAGAGCAGATCCTCCAAATAGACATATTACTGTAACGGCTGTTATTAATAGTTTGATCTTCAAATTGTTGCGTTATATTTTTCAAAAACTTCCATGGGTACTTGTTTATGATAATAGGCAGTAAAGTTCAACCTTAGCCACCCGGTATATTTTATGAGATTTTTTAAAATACTGGACTCGCAATGTTCAGCGATATAAGGGGTGTAGTTTTGATTTGGTCCAATAGATTTCTTGTAATAAACACAAATCAGTACGAATAACGTTCATGTGGTAGGAAATTGAATTCTTTTTAATTTGATGTATATTAAGTATGGGTATCTCTTTAATATTTGGCTTGGTACAACTTTATTACTGTCATTTTGGCTGAAAAGAGCGCAAATCTGTAACGTCACGTAGGGGGTGTTTTTGCGGAATTTCTTAGCGTTGCCACCCTTTATCTGATTATATCCGGCATTTTCAGTAGCCCAGAGTGGTTCTCCTAACATCTATAGCAAAATCAGGAGTATATATTTTTGTGCAAGGTTCCCAGCCATTTGACGGCTTGGCCCCCCTACTAATTGACCTATAGTGCTCATATTAATTATTTATCAATTACTCTAAAAACTGTTGTTTTTACCTTTTTCTTCTTCTGGAGAGCACAAGGTATGTAGAGTTGATTTTGCCAGCACTGAGTTCCTATTATATATAATTCTAGAACAAAAAAAAAGGGTAGTGTTGTTTTTAAATTAATTGAAGATGAAAAACAGCATCGAATTCAATGGATGTAATTAGACATGCATTATTATTTGCATTTTTCGTCAGGGCTGTGCATGTATGACTCTTATTAAATAAGTGCTGGGACATTTCACTAAATTACACTACAATGATTTTATATTCTCTTATCTGAATGGAACTGCATTTTGTGTTTCCCAAAGCACAACATGGCAGAGGATAAATTAGAGTTGAGGTGTGAATATGAACAGGATCAAAGCCGGGATTTTGTTGACTTGAAACAAAGTGATTTGAGTATAAATGACTCATTCTGTCATGGGATTCCACCATTTTCCCTTATGATTGGCTACTATACTTCTGGTCATGATATTGGGAATTTTGGCTCCCTTTGAACATTTTTAAGTAATTAAATCAAATTTCTCTTTCTGCAGTGGAGGGATGCGGCGTGATATGTGGTCAAGTAGGGGCAACAATATGAGAGATCGACGAGATATGTACTCCCGCCCCTATGATGATAGGCGTAGAGATCGTTATAGTCCGGGGAGATATGATTCTAACCCTCACCCGGCGAAGCGCATGAGGAGAGAGTGGTAAATTGGATTTTAATGAAATTTCAGATATATAAGCTAAGCAATGTTATTGTTTTTTTTTTGAAATTATCATTTGTCATGTCTTCAGAAAGAGAAATCAAACTTTATATCTGAAGCCAAAAAGCAGGAAATAGTGAAAATCTTTCTCTAGAGAGAAGCTGTGTCAAAAAAAAAACTTACCGATTTCTTCATATCTCTGAACTGCACTGAATATAACATGGGAGATTTTGAGATAGCGTAAGAAAATGGGAAAGTCAACCGCCTCTCCAATGTAAGAAGTCTTCATTTTAGAGTTTGCTACTTCACTTAGCCCCCACACTGTGTGCTACCTGTAAAGCCCGCTGAACTGGGTCAGTGACCTTACTCATAGGGGAATCTTACCTGAGTCGCATGATCCTTGCCAAAGCGCTACTGCTGTCCATGTGGTTTGTTTTTGGTTAGTATGAAAGCATTTCTGCTTTGGCTTATCACGCTTGATAATCAGAATCAACCAGTGAAACTTTTGTCTCTAATCTATGATCTGACTTATGATACCAAACTGACAACCGTATTTTTCTTGAGAACTAGCCATGACCCCCAAGCGCTAAACAAATTGTGTCATCTGGATTGGCACGTACTCATGAACTAACTTGGGCGTTTGGAGCAAAGATCATTTCAGAGCTTGTTTCTGATTGGTTCTTAGACACAAACAACTCTAGATGATGATTAGCTCAGGAGAAAATGAGATAGTATTGCAAATTTGTCTGACAACAGTTCACATGTCAATGCTACACCCTTTGATAGTGTGGGGAGAGCCATGAAGGCTTAGACTCTGTTGTGATTCCGGGCAGTGGTTCAGGGGTTAACATGTTCTTGTCATAATGCCTTTGATTTGGAAGAGATATAGTGAGGAATAAGATGGTAACTACGTCTCAAAAAGGACAGCGACCTGGAACGTGAAAACACGCCGCGAACATTTGGGAACTGGAAACTGTATATATACGCCCGGCACGGTGTGGGGATCAACAGATCTTTTCATTTACTGAGGTAGTTAGTAAATCATTTCATTCTCCAGGGATCATTGCATGATTGTGACGGATATTTTACAAAGGATACAATTGCCAATCAAATTTTCAGTCTTAGAAGTTGTACTATATAGAATGGATTACATTTTAATTTTCAGGGATGATGGCGGCTACTCTAGCTTGTATGACAGTCCTTTTCAAGTGAGTAATGGACCTCCTGGGGCAGACAGAGCAGGGTGGAACCCTAGAGGTATGGAGGTCAACAGTGGTCCACCTGATCGTCCAGGGTATGGGGACAGAAGGGACACTGGGTAAGACAGTGACTCGCAAGGCAACTTTTATGTTGCCAGTACTGTAAAGCATAGGAGAAGAGATTACACACTGCTGCCAACTAGAATACAAAAATACATGTAATTATATGTGCATAGCTGCCAACCAGTACGTAAAATACGTATTTAGTACGTTTTTTGGGTTCCGGTACGTTAATACGTTTTTGTGGTGAAAAGTACGTTTTTGAAGAATTTCCCTATTTATACGGAGAAAAACACAATGAGGATACAAAGCCGTAACTCTTGTATCAAGGCCTACCTCTAATAGCGCTGGACCTAGCGATTCAACGGGCGCAACCGTAAACGCAGCTCTACCATACCGTGTCCTGCCGTACTGCGTATGCCCGAGCTCGTGATAAGTTTTGTATCCCCGCCGCGGCTCCACTCAACCAGGCATTAGTAGGCTAATGTTGCATAATAAGATATCACGGTATACACCTTCGCCCGTGTCCGCACGCTTCGGCCGTTCATCGAGTTCGAGTACATAAGCACGTGTAGGTCACGCGTATTGTATCGTAAACGATGGCGGTCAGTGAGTAAGACAGTGGACACATTTTGTGAAGAGGTTTCGTTTTATTTCGCTGTTAGGCCTACGTCTTTTTGGGTTGTTGTTTTTTTTGTCAGTTTTACATAGCTTACAATCATCTTTGGCGGTGTTACCTCCCGGTAGATCTAGGTCGGCCGTCTTTTAGAATCTTGAACGTAATTGGCGATCACGGATAAACTAGGCCTTGGCTCAGGCGTACGGATGTTTTAGCGACCTTAGAAATCTAAATCTAGAGCCTGTGAGCTGGTAAAACAATAGAAAAAGTTCTAGAACTAGAACAATATGGACATGGCTTGTGAAGTGGCTTCGGTTCTAGATCTATTACATCGGTCTTCTTTAATGCCTAACATGATTTGCGATCATGGATAGATTTATTTTTATTTTTAATCGGAAATCTTTTCTATCCAACTCATGAGTCATGAAGCCGTGAGTAGACATTTAGTGCAAAATATTCAGGGGAATTTCCTTTTGCATTATTATCATCAAACTTGTCCAATAAATGCATTGTGAGTCATAAGTCACGTTATTGTGACTTCCAATTTCACAAGTCACATGGAGGCAAACATGACAATAGTGACATTGTTCAATACTGCCAGAACAAGTTAGTATGAAAGAGTTATACAATTCTGAGGACAGCTCATATCATACTAGTCAGTTCTTTCTTTAGAAACAGAAACAGTGGTAACAACACATGTATAATTAGCATTTGAAGCAAAATGTTTGTTTTCTGCTTCTTAAAATCTTATGCTGTATTACATGCCTATGTAAAGAGAATAATATTCCATAATCTAACAAGGTGAGGAAATGATGATTTTTCAATATGGGGGGGGGGTGGTGTCAGTGTCTGGTCCGATATCAGGAGTCTGTTTTTAGGTTTTTGAAAGTTGGCAGCTATGAATAGTGATAACAACACATGTATTAGCCTTTGAAGCAAAATGTTTGTGTTCTGCTTCTTAAAATCTTTTATGCTGTTTTACATTAATTAGGCCTATGTAAAGAGAATAATATTCCATAATGTAATAAAGTGAGGAAATGGTGACTTTTCTATGTTGGGGGGGGGGGGGGGAGGCGTGTCGGTGTCCGGTCCGATATCAGGAGTCTGTTTTTAGGTTTTTGAAAGTTGGCAGCTATGCAAATACATCAAATAGGCCATGGGACTAAAATCCTAGCTAGTCTCTAAAGTAAATTTTGTTACGCACCCCCTAGGGAAAATCTAGGTATGGTTTTAATATGTTCTCAGTAACCATCTTTGACTAAAAATCAAATGTTGTCATCCATAACTGTGCACATTAATAACTTATTTAAAAAAAAATGTTTATTGCTATGTAACATCTGTATTTTTGCATGTTTGTTTCGTTTTACATAATTATATATTTCACAAAAGCTCCACCTTTGAACGCAAAAGGCTTTTTTATTAGACCACCTATACACTAACCCAATTTTACATGTCCATTTCAAATACCGCGGAGGGTGCACGGAAGTTTTTATTATTTTGATTAGTTTGGTTCTTGAATTTATAGAAAATGCATTGTTTCCTCGTGCTGTCATTTTCATCCTCCATCTTGCCTCCATTCTGTTATAGTACCATGCAGGTCATAAAAAGTAACGGTTGGTGCTCAGTGTCCTGGCGCGCATGAGTTCTGAAGCAGGACTGCAGATTACTACTTTTATTGTAAGAGAGAGAGAGAAAGCACATGATTGTTTATTCTCGAAATTTCATCCAACTTTTCAAAGAAAACTGAATTATATTGCTATTTACATCTTTCTTAGTATGCATACAGCATTCCATCATGGAGGCAGCCATTTTTGGATTTTGAAAGGCTCAATTCCATTGGTTGATTAAAATAGTATTGTTTAAATGGCAAACTCAATTCACATCATTAATTATCATTTATTGGCACACTTTACATACAAATTATACAAAAATGTGCAAGACTTGAAATGACAACATTGGTTTTTTATGAAGGGGAGATGCATAAGAGCTTGCATGCAAAAAATCAGCTTATCCCCTCAGGTGCGTAACGGAATGACAACCTACAAGTTTGGTCCCATGGCCTAAAAGGCCAAATTAAGTGGATTCATTAAATTGACACACACTCAAACCCAAACACACACAAACACACACACACACACACGTTTTCAAACGTTTTTCTACATACATACTAAGTGAGGTAAAAGAAAAGTATACATTCATTTCAATTTAACAGTGTAATGACTGGGCATTCCAATATCCTTGTTTTCATTACCGCCATTTACCAATATTATGCACAGAGCATTTTGTTTCATCATTGAATCTGCTTCATGACCTTAAAAGGCATGGTGGTTCTTTGGGATAACAGCCTTCAACTCCTGGAGGTGAGGTGATTTTAAGAGCCTCTGTGTAAAGAGGTGCTAGTTTGCCAGAGGTCACATTTTCATGTCCCCGACCACGAGGGATGTCCTTCCACTCCTCGTCAAATCAAAGGTCAACTTGAAGGAGATGTTTTGATCCGGAGTGTACTTGAGACAGCGAATGTCCACAACATGTGGATCATCATGTCCACGTCCAGGCCTTACTCTTATATGGCCCCAACTTGGAGTAGTCCTTGAAGAAAGTATGGTCAAGATGCTTGACTTCAAAGGGTGTCCACATATAGTCAAAGAGCTCCTTTCTATCTGCATGCCAGCCCTTTGCAGGTGCAACTGCAGGATTCCTGGAGTTGGCGTGCTGCTCTTTGGGTGCCGTTTTCAGAGACGTACGGCTGTCCCGACTCTCTGAGACGTTTCCATTTGTTCCGCTGCCAGTTGTTGACTCCTTTCTCTGGTTTTGGTGTCAGAAAAGAGAAATCTTTGTCTTCAGGAACATGACCAGCAGGTTGAGCTGGTTGAGCATCAGCTGTCTTGGCATCGCCGACATCTGATGTTATGGGCAGGTGATTCTAAGGGGATGTCGGATAGTGCTGGATCAGTGTTGGCTGAGTGAACGGATGGTGCTGGATCGGTGTTGGTTGTGTCTGCGGGTGATGCTGGGGAGATGGCCATTGTCAAAGTGTCAACAGCCGATGCAGGGGAATTATTGTTGGCTGAGCTGATGGTATCAGCATCAGCAACTGGTGGTGTAAGTACGACCGATGGCGATGTATAATCCAAAGAACATCTTGGTGCCAACCCAAAAGGGCTAGAAACAAGAACTTGGGTCTCATTGTGTTTGCTTGAAGATGGCCTAGCTGGATCAAATAAAGTTGTTGACAACTTTACTTGGGGTGTTGAACAGGCTGCAATTGGAATATCCGATTTGTCAGAGCACGTAACAAAAAGGTCTAGTTCCGATGTCTCGTTCAAAAACACCCTGTCCATGATTTCGTCAACAGCACTGACTGACAATTTATCTAAAGATAATGTCTTTGGGAAAGACTCCTCGTCACAAATATAGGCACACTGCTCTAATTTCGAAAGTGCCAGCTGGACAATCCGCCAAGGTGGCGCTTTGGAGTTTTATGCCCGACGGCTTTCGCGGGGGGTGGATATTGAAGTTTTAAGCATTCTGCGATTAAAGGCAATTTTCTTCATCAGCGTTATTTTGGGCTTCAATAGAACACACCTGACGTTCTGCTGTATAATAATGACTAAAAAGTGTATTTTGAAAATGTTGTCGCTTAGGAGGTTTTTGCACGACGGCAACGATATGGAGTAAGGGCATCAATGTTCAAGCACTTTGTGGCTCAAGCCATTTGTCATGTTATCTGTTTGCTTCTTGCACAAATGAATGTATGATTTTCTGATGGGAAAAAACAAGTGTAAAAATGCCAATTTCTGATTCTGGTGTTTCTACATTTTTTGGCCCGAGTGTCGTGAATTCTCCAAGCCAGCAGCACTCATATTCGTTTTTGAGTTTCACTGCAGTTCTTTCTCACTACTGGCTTGTCCTCACCTGCCTCTACATCGTCTCCCTGACGAGGTGAGGTGTGAGTATAGTTCGTCTTCGTTACTTCATCATTGCCATATTCTTCTGGCTTTCCATGTTGACAGCATAATGTAATATATGTGTAGTGAAAAAACATGCCTAGTGAAGACAAATAAAAAAAATGTGCAGGTGCACAGAACATGTATTCATAAGAGGTCAGCCATCGGCATCAGGTGGCACCACTCCTGCAGCTCTGCATTATCAAGTTTCAGTGTTATGCTTTGGCCAGGTAGGATAAAGTAAAAAGTGTGTGTCATTGGTGGCAACTGGGCGAGCTTTATCTTTGTCAATAATGTTTGACTGTGGCGTGCCACAAAATCTAATGTAATGATGATAGAAGAAAGGAAAAGCACATTATTTTTTTGTGCAACATGCTGTAGAGTAAACATTGATAGACTGCTGCAGCTGATGAAAATTTAATTGAGTTGAGTGTACATGGCAGGTAAGTTTCTGTGCTCACTCGGGAGGTTCGGTAACATTACGTCGGGAAAAAGTGCTGGAAAAAAACCGCCACATGACGGCTTCAATTGTAACTGGGCAGCAAAGGACTCGAAGGCAATTTTCGGAATGGGATCAAAGAAGTGTACAAAATACAAAAAGAATAAGCCATGTACAGTCTACTTTTTTAAAAAGCAATTGGTTATATGTAAAGCATGAAAAATGGTTCCCTGTTTTTTAAACCAGCATCATTCATTACCTCAGAGATCCAGATTACCCAACTCAACCTCCCATGATGACTTTCAAGCAGTTCCTGAACAAGCAGGATGACACAATTTCCCAGGAAGATGCCATTAAGCTATTTGGTGAATACAAACTGGATTTCAGACGACAACAAATTAATGAATTCTTTTTGGCTCACAAGGAAGAGGAGTGGTAAGATCTGTCACAATGGTGATGAAGAATATTAGTGTAGTTGATATTACCAATATTTCATTTTTATAAACCAAACTGAAATTGGAAAGTACAGAATTCTTATTAATTGAATAGAATATCTTTTAACTGAACTTACTTCTTGTTCACGATTATAGATTAATTAAGTTGATGTCAGAAGACAAACCAAAGAATAATAGATTTTTCCATTTACAGCAAGACTTTCCCGCTATCCCCACGGTGGATATGTTGACCATGTAATGAAAGCAGATGGATATTGCTTCCTCCAGGCAGTTTGTGAAATGTCAACTGGTTCATACCTTTACAGCAGCAGATTTAGCCCCTTGCCGTATGCCCATAAAGCCAATGTCAGATCAATTGCGCGCATATTTTTAATGATTTTTAATGTACACAAATTCTATCTGCTTTCATGATTATATTAACTGCAAACTGTATGTTAGCCCAATGGTTTCTTAATAAACATTTTGCATGCCTTTTGATTGGAAAGAACTGAAGAAAATAAAGTACTGAACAATTTTTTCAGGCGAAGGTCAGCAGTGAATCCACATTTTTTTCATTGATAAAGTATTATAAAAACTACAGAAAAACTGTGGTGTTGCAGCAAGGGTTGAAACAGTCAAAATATGGCAAAAAGAACGTATGTTGCAAAGCCTTACATGAGAAATAATCGCCGAAACGATACAATAAAAGGCAAAAAAAAAAAAGGGAAAACAAATTGAGCTTTTGGTTAAAAACCTTGTACAGAAAAAACAACACATAAAAAGGATGCAAAATTGAACATATAATAAAACAATTGAACAATAAAAACTTTGTAGAATGTTAAATATTGGTGGAATATTAAATCAATACGAGTTACGTCAGTGTGAGACCTGACTTGCATATACAGATTGCAGCATTTCGCCAATATTCATGATCCTTTGGTGAAAAGGGCTTTTCATCATTTTCTTTAGGCAATGAGAGGCATAAATATAAAATAGTAAGAAGTATAGACAGATTACAGAGGGACCATCTTATAGAAAGAGGGGTCATGCTTATAAATCCAGATTCGGCTCGAGTAGGTTTCACTGTATTTAATAATACTTTTTGGTAATGTAACAAAATACTTTCACTGTAGTTTAACCCTCGTCCCCCAACCTCGGCGGGCAGGTCAGTCGGGTCGTTTGAATGCATTGTATATTTACTTTAGCATGCAATAACAAATAATGCTGGATAAATCATAAGTGACCCCCTTAAATCTAAATAATTTTTGGATAAAGTACTTTTGATGACATACAATAACTTTTGTTGTTAAATGGAAGACTCATAATAAAGAATGTTCTACATTTTGATTTACATTCTGTTTGAAACAGAGATCTGTGCTGTTCTTGTCCCTAATTTACGCCACATACAGTATAAGTGAACAAATTACGTTTTTAACTCAGACTCAAAGCACTAACCTTATCATAATAATGCCCTCTCTCTCTTCCACTGTTTTAAGGCCTGCCCTCTATTATTTTGTTTTCTACTCACAACCTTTGGCATAAGATTTTATTTCCACCTCATGCGGTTCATACATGTACTTTAAAGCTGTTCAGTCATAGCAACAGGAAATCTTTCTAATTGCCAGATCAAAGGAAGACAATGACCAACAACAAAGTCAGCCATTTACTCCCAGTTTTCCCTGATGAAAAACCTACCGACAGACACCCTTATGCAGCATTTCCCCTAGTATTAGATCGGAATTCATACTTACACGTAGAATGACTTCTCAAATAAGCAGATGGCCCCATTCCTAACATTTCGCATGTAGATGGCAACCAGCATCGAAGTCCAAAGTTTCCCCTAGACTTTCCCCAGTTCAAACTTGGACCGTCAGCACTGTTACATGAGTGTGATGAATGGTTACTACATTTCATTGTAATCAGTGTAATCGGACGATACCATTTTGTTAGATATAGTTGGGGTGACAGAATAGAAAAACAAGTGAAATTAGCTTGAAAAAAAACCTAAACAAACAAAGCGATCAGTAGGAACAGCTGAGTAAACAAACAAGAGATGCTGCGTTGCTTTTCACTATAGTGGCTTCCTACAGGACCCGGGTTGCAAAAAGATGGGACGCTTTAGTGACCTTCTGCAGGACAAGGGTTTTATACATATACCTTTTTGATAATATAAGAAAACTTTTTCTTTTCAAAACTTGCAGACTATGAACAAATAAGTGACATCTTTAGTTTCTCAACTGTAGAGCATGCCATAAATCAAATTCTTTCTGTTGAAATATTTTCTTAGTGCAATTATTGGAAAGTATTCTTGGTTTCTATCAGTTTTCCACGGCAACCAGGTTGCTTTTCTTAGTAACATTTATATCTGAAATTTATCAAAAACCAGAAATGTGTGTTTTGTTTTCACTGCAGACCTTGGCTTCATGGGAAAGGGACTGGAATTAATAATGATCCCTATTGATGAACAGTTTAAAACTTCAGTTCTGCTCATCAGCATGTGATAACAAACATATTTTGTTCAACAGCAGAGAAGAGGATGGAGCAACATCACCAACTCTGTAGAATTAGGGCACACTGCGCACAATGCAGTGTTTAGAAACATCAAAGTTTTAGGCAGTTGCTAGGAAAGGAATAAATACTGTGGATATTATTTCATGGATTTGTCACATTCAAGTGGAGAGATTTCAGTGCGTATTGTTTGTAATGAGTTGTGAAACCGATTTCACACCACGAAAAAAGAGAATGGATAAATGACAGCAGGTTTTGAGGTATCAGCTCTCATAGTTCGTGTTTGTATGTGTCTTCATGTTACTCTCGTATCAATTTCTCATTGAACTTTTTTTTTTTTTTTTTTGTATTTTTGTTTTTGTCCATACTAAATCGAGGGCCGCCAAGTAAACTATGGTAACTCGTGTTTTTTTCAAAATTGACATTTTTAGCATGAAGAATGCATTTCCCACTATACACATTCCAGAAAAATTTCACACCTATATTCTTAAAATTAAGAGAGATATCCCATAATTTTAAAATATTGTATCTGAAAGTAGTGGTTATTTGCCGCGTATACTATTGTAAGTCAAGATACCATAGTATACGCGACAGAATTGGAGGAATGAAGTGTTGTAAGTCGGACTTACAATAGTTTACATGTGTAAAAACCACCAGCTTCTTTCGTGGCCCACCCAGATACAATATTTTTTCAAGTACATGTGAATGTCTTGAGTATGAAACTGCTCACGTTGTAATTCTGTAAGACCTACTTAAAACTAGGCTTTGTAAGGTACCGAGTCCAGGCGTAAAGGGCACCATACACAATGGCCTGACACTGACAAGGACCGTGCTTTGGAATAGTGATTACTGCGAGAAGATCCCGACCAGTTAATGAAGCTGCCCGGGACCACCCAGCATCAATCTGGCTAGCTTTCACCATCAGATTTGCCTAAAATCTGTGTGCCGAACACATCTTTGTTTGTGCGGGCTTTTGTTTTGTTTCCACCAGTGTCCAGTTCTTCAAAATCATTCTCTTACATCTGGTAAGTAGTTTCCTTTCTTTTTCTTTTGAATAAAATTTCACCTTTAAAAATGTTTAATGAATGCCTTTAAGTGAGTGGGCCACACAAATCACACCTTTTTCCAAAAAGGGTGAGATCAGTCACAGTAGCTCATACAGATATTACAAAAACATGTCTTCTTAGTGAAAATGCCACTCCTGTCCACCTCCACAATACCTAAATATCTATGCTGTATATAGAATAGAAATGAAACAGCTATTGATGATTAGTTGAGAATTCGTTTCGTTTACCACAAGGTGTCACAAAGATTAGTATTGCATACAAATACAGTAGTTTATGACCCTAACTAACATCTTCCCTCTATCTCTTTCTCCTCAACCTATTTCCTTTTCTTTCTTTCTCCTCCTCCTCCTCTCTCTCTCTCTTTCTCTTTGTCTCTTCTCTAATTTCCACGTACCCCCTCCACCTCTTATCTCCACAAATTCACCGTGTGTTCTCCTTTACCTTACAGAGGATTGAGTTGCTGTGTAAAGATGTCCATTCTTGGTACACTCCACCAAGCCTCCAGCATATTTAAAAACAGTGGACGTCAGTGTATCAGCAACTCTGTTGCAGCTCTTGTTTATCATGAAAACAAACTCACCACAACATGGACTACGCATGACATAGACCAGATACTATTCCATGGTGATAACCTACACTCATCACTGTTTGGACATTTCAGCGATCAGTATCCACTCATCAGCTCTATTCCTAATCAGTGTGAAGCATGTGGTTGTCAGGTTGATCTTCAGATCATGGATTCATACACTGGGCTTTTGGAAACCATGGATGATACTCCACCATACTTCAGTCTCCAAAGTGCAATTTCAAACATGGACAAGCACGCAATCCTGATTATTGGTTCGGACACACCTGCATTTTCATCTGCAGTCATCAAGGATGACAATGTCTACCACATCTTTGACCCCCATAGCAGAAACCTGGCCGGTATGGCGTGCCCAGATGGAGCTGCAGTTAGGACATCTCACATTTCAGTAGCGGAAGTGAAGGAGTATCTCCTCTCTCTGGCAACATCATTGGGACTTTCATCAATCCCCTTTGAGCTTACACCGGTGCATGTTCTAGTCCAAGCCACAGAACCAGTGTACCACAATCTCCAGCCAACTGTGCCTTCTAGGTCTGATGAATCATCAGACTCGGATTTACCGCTGGCTTCAATCAGGAAGCTGAGCAAAGGCCGGAAACAGAGGGCTTCGTCGCAGTCAGATTCTGATGACTTACCTCTCGTGGAGATCCAAAGGAAGACCTCTGTGAGGAGGAGAAAACGAAAGGTGTTTGTCGAAGCCAGTATCGGTGACAGTAGCTCAGATCTGGGCAATTGGGACTCTGACAAAGACCCAGACTATGTTCCACAAGATGAGCAGCCCTCTGATGAAGAGTGGACGCCGAAAGGTAGAGAGAGCACACCAGAGAGAGAGGTACAGCCTGAATCCACCTCACCCTTAAAGTACATGCAAGTGTCTGTTGATGCCATGCGGCTTATTGCTGGTGGATCTGATTGTGACCCACAGTACGATCATCGATCGTTTGCATCACCTTCCAACATGGAAGAGCGCTCAGCGGGAAATCAAGATTCCCTTGAGCAGCTCATCCATACGTCTACAGCTTCAGAGGCCGGAATGCTGGACTGCAGCAACACGACAACAGAAGATAATATCAGCATTGTGGCTTCTTCTGAGTCTCTCCTGGAAATGAGAGGTAGGAAGAGGAGACGAAACGAAAACAACTGGAAGGACAGTAAGAGAAGAAAAGGCCTAAACTTAGGCGAAGGGTATACAACCAGAAAAGACAAAGTCGTTTGTAGGAAAACAATGAAGGAGGGGTGTGGAACAACTTGCAGAATGCATTGCCATCAGAGAATTAGTACTGCACAAAGAGAGTCTGTATTTCATTTATTCTGGCGGACAGGGAGCATAGACAAGAGGAGAAATTACGTTTGCCACAATGTAGATGCCAAGGACAAGGCAACAGGCATTGACACATCTAAGAGAAAGAGAAGCCTGAAGTATTACTTAAGCATTGACGGAGTAAAAGTTCCTGTGTGTAAAACCTTTTTTTTACACACCCTTGGATTAAGTGACCAGTTTGTTTTTACAGCACTTTCAAAAATAGATGAGGGCGGGCATGTGGCCCCCGACATGCGAGGAAAGCATAACAAACTTACAGAGCCAATGAAGAAGGAGAAGGAAATAATTAGAGAACACATCAAGTCCTTTCCAACAGTGGAAAGTCACTACTGCCGAAAGGACAGTGAGCGGCGGTACCTTGGTGCCTCCCTAAACTTGGCCACCATGTATAGACTTTACCGAGAGAAAAGGAACCAAGAAATGGCAACTAACATCGTCTCTTCCACAGTCTATTGTGAGTTGTTTCGAACAGAGTTTAATCTTGGCTTTCACAACCCTAGCAAGGACAGATGCGACTTCTGTGTATCCTTTGAAAATCTCTCTCCCGAAGAAAAGGAAAAGCAAAGGCAAAAGTACGACGACCACCACCGCAACAAGGTTAGAGTGCAGGAGAAAAAGGCAAAAGACAAAGAAGACAGTCGTACGAACAAAAAGAGAAGTTCAATCTGTTTTGACTTACAAGAAGTCTTGATGACCCCTCATTCAAATGCTTCAGTATTGTTCTACAAAAGAAAATTGAACACTTTCAATTTATCATTGTATGACCTTGGAAGAGGTCAAGCTGTCTGTAATGTCTGGCATGAAGGTATAGCTGCAAGGGGCTCCAATGAGATAGGATCCTGTGTATTTGATTACCTTAGGTCTGCACATGAAAGGGGCGTTGAGTTTATAACATTGTATTCAGACTCGTGTGGCGGTCAGAATCGCAACAAATATTTCCTCACCATGTTGTGGTATGCTTTGAATAAATTTGGCTTTTCAGAAATAGAGCACAATTTTTTCATCAAAGGTCACAGCAAAAATGAAAACGACAGTGTCCATGCCACTATAGAACGTGTCAGTAAACACTTAGATATCTACACTACTGCACAGTGGGCAAGCATTATCAGTGCAGCTAAACACACTAACCCGAGATATATTGTTAGGGAACTTGATGAGCAGTGCTTCTTTGATTTTAAGCAAATTGCTGGGCAGTTGAAAAATTTTGACTTAGACATGGATAGACAAAAAGTACATTGGTTAAATATAAAATCTATGAAAATGACAAAAGACAATCCCAACCTTGTTCACATTTTATATGATTATGATGGACAATACCACCAGCTCAATTTAATTCAGAGAATAAGAAAAATACAACAGAGTTTTTCTTTCCATGAAATCAAACTCAATGTCCTCAATCATGGGGGAGGCCCAGGAATTGATAAAGACAAATACGCTGACTTGCAGTCCCTTTGTAAAGCCCAAATTATTCCCACAATACATCACCAATTCTTCAATCTACTGAAGATTAAGATGCAATAATTGCCAGACATTACAAGCAGCTTGATCGTTCAACTGTAACACTCAAGTGTCGCATATTTGTGTCAGTTTTTTCCTCTGAAAAGATGTCACATCACATACTTCCATATTTACTTGAAAACGCCGTATTTTCATCTCATGTACATTTAATGCATATCTTTTACTGTGTGCGTGAATGCGTTTGTGTGAAGAAAATCAATAATTTCATCATTATACAATGTCATAGTTTAAAGGTTGTACTTGGAGCTTGGAGTCAAATACTCATTCTCAGGAGAGTCCACTGGCATTTTTCAAAGTCCAACACTGCCATTTGCTGCTTCTGTTATTGATGAAATGGTATAATCAGCCGTTTTACCGCATGCAAACCCTTTAAACATGAAAATGGAACATTTCTATGTGTTCATAGCAACGTTGTATGCCACAGTTCCTCCATCTAAGTCTGCAAATATTCATGAATTATTTATTTCAATATTTTACTTTTTTTTGTGCCTGCCTAATGTTTGCTTTGCAACATGTTCCTTTGTTTGTCAAAATGTATAGCGCGTGCAAGACAGCCCGATGAACGAAAATATCAAGTTGTGTTACTGCAAAATTAAGCTGACTTCTTCATGATTTATAGACAATGTATTTGTATGTCATGTTTTAAGTTCACCAATAAATTTTTCTCTAAATGTAGTCGCTGCTTTGTACTATTTTCTCAGCCTCGAAGATCCAATCCATACAGAAATATATAGATAACAACTAATGAATTTTAGTATACAATGTGAGCCTGTTACTTGAGGTGGGGCAAACTATTGTAAGTTCCCAAATTTCAGTCCTGTGCCGCGCGTAAACTATTGTAACTCAGACATACCATAGTTTTCTTGTGCTGCCAGCACCCATAAAATTGTTGTAACTCGAGATACAATACTTTACGTGTGTAATTTTCACTGGCAAAATATGGCAACTCCAATAACTAAAATATTATCAAATAATCATGTAAAATAAAGACATATATCAACATCCCATGACATTTATATGTTTACTTGTGAATATCAAGCATATACATATAAAAATGAACGAGCTATGCAGTTTTTTGTGTCTCCTGTAAAATTTGCAAAACACGAGTTACCATAGTTTACGTGGCGGCCCTCGAAATGAAATTCATTCACTGATCTAACCTATATTATTCAGAGATGCCACTTTTCTGCGGCCTAGTGTTTGTTCAAATTAGGACATATAGTGTCTAGATTGATACATATAACACGGTAGTTACGTCTCAAAGAGGAGGGTGTCCTGAATCGTGAAGTCACAGGGTCACCATGACCACTAGTTTTTACACTATCAGCACAGCGGGCACTTAGGAATACGCCTTCATGATGGCGTGCCTGTCTCAGCATGGTGTATGCAATATTTACTTTTCGGTTCAATAATGTGTATGCCATGTTGTGCGATTTGATATGCTGAGAGACATTCAGGAAGTTTTTTAAGGCTTGAGTGGCATCTCTGATCATTGATATGATGACATCATCCTATTATAGGATTGCATTATTATCAGTTGATATTTAGTGAGCTGTAGAGAAAGTGGACTTTTTGTGCTCACCGTAGACATTGCCTGAGACAACTGACTACGTCATACTCATCTGTTTCGTGGGAATATTTCTTGATTACACAGACTGGCCAACACCAGAAGTGTTGAGCTCTAAACATAACCATAGCTGGAAAAGTTCATGTTGTTTCCTTTTTCTTTCTTTCACTGATTGTGATTCCTAGAAAGACCCTTATTATTTCATTGGATGGATTAATAACATTGGTGACACAATTGGGAAAGGATTTACTTAAAGTATCTTGTTGCTTTCTCTGTATGTGATCCATGTTGAATCTCGTTCATTGCACATCAAATAGTATCATTTCTTTACCCTGCGATATTTAACTTTGAAATTGACTGACTGTAATAATGTCATGTTTGTTTCTCTTCCATGTGCCTCATCTCACCTGCATGTGTAGGTTCAAGTCAAAGTACCATCCTGAGGAATGTGAAAAGAGACAAGTTGAAGGGAAAGTTGCCCTGCAAGCAAGAAAAAAAGTATATGAAACTCTGGTGGAAAAAAAATTCTTCGATGGAGTGTCCGTAGATGCAGAATGTACTGATGCACTCATCAAGATACTGGATGCCAGTATGTTTAGATTTGATTGCTTTTAATTGTATAATACTCTGAATATGGCTTCTGTGTAAAGGTAACTGAAGCTTGCTTCAGAATATACATAGGGCCAAACCTCTGGTATATACCGGATTTCCGGTTTCATTATGTCTCAAAAACATTTTTTCTGGTTTCACTGTGTGAAGAAAAAAAAAAATCCCCGAAAACCTGGTTATTCAAAACAAAAGCGCAAGTGTGCGTTTGAGATATTGGCCTAATTTGTGCCTCTCTTTATTTGCATTCACTGTGTCCGAAGGCATATTATCAGCATAGGGCTACCTACTGTCGTGTTCTGGCTGATTCACAGTTTTAGTTCAAGCGCTTCACATGCATTAGCAGCTTTTCATTGCGCTGACAATAACGCGAACTTGAAAGTGAGCAAAAGGTCACAGGGTCACGTATTGTGTCCGGTCAAGACCTGCTTGTTCCATGGGTGCCAGACCTCCAGTATATACCGG
This sequence comes from Onchidella celtica, assembly GCA_963931925.1. Lineage (NCBI taxonomy): Eukaryota > Metazoa > Mollusca > Gastropoda > Systellommatophora > Onchidiidae > Onchidella > Onchidella celtica. Next base: position 21,106,255 of record OZ007579.1, on the reverse strand, counting down.
ATTTTGGGTTTCGTTATGTCTCCAAAACATTTTTCCGGTTTCATGATGTGAAGAATTGCAAAAAAAACAAACACCTGGTTATTTAAAATACAAAAGAGCAAAGGGTGCGTTCTAGATATCGGCCTACTTTGCGCCTATTTTTAGCATTCACCGTGTCCGAAGGCATATCGTCAACATAGGGCTATCGTCGTATTCTGGCTGATTCGCAGCTTTAGGGTAAGAGCTTCACATGCATCAACAGCTCTTCATCGCACTGACAATAACATGAACTTTAAAAGTGACCGAAGGATCACAGGGTCATGTATTGTGTCCGGTTAAGACCCGCTTGTTCAGCGTATCATTTGAGTGGACGTGTATTATGTCTTGCGCTGACTTCATCTCGTGTGTCAGGCCTACGCCAGAATTAATGGTTAGATGTCTGCAATGGAACATCTAGTAATTTCTATTATCAATTGACAATGGATGCTTTCACTTGAAATACCCGGTTGCTTGGTTCCGTGTGTACTGTGAATGTGTTGTGCGGACTGATTTGACGTGTTACTACTGTTATGCAAAAACCTAGAATCCAGGTCAAGGTCAAGCATGCCCCCTAGATCTGTACCGATACACTTTGTACAGCTACTAATCATTGTACATGTACTAGATCAACCCGATGACAAATGCTTTAGTTTATAACGGCCTGAAGGGTCCTGCCTCAGATTGTTCTTTTTCTAGTTTTCAAGCATCGATATAATATTAATAATAATAATGGATGGCATTTATATAGCGCATATCCAACATGTCAAAATACATCGCACTTTTACAAAAAATCAAACATGGTACCCCATAATTAAAATAGAAAGGGCATACAGAAACACCCTTATACAAGCTCACACACACAACCACAATTAATACACACATACAACGCCCACACCCACATGCGCGCGTGCACACCACAGATGCCAAGCTTGGATTGATGTACATTTTACTCACTGCTCAAAGTATGATGAAAATAAAATTGTTTTGAGTTGTTTCTTGAAAGTTTCTAAATTCTCGGCTTCTCTGGTGGATTTCGGAAGCTTATTTCACATGAGTGGGGCAAAATATGAGAAAGCGCTGGCCGTACGCCTTATAATTTACTTTAGGTGTAAGAAGGATGCTTATATCAATCAATGATCTGAGTGCTCTTGAAGGTACATAAGGTGTGAAAAACTGGTGTAGATAATCTGGGGACAAGTTGTTTAAGCACTTATAGCATGTTAGGCAAATTTTATATATGATGCGTTCTTTCACTGGGAGCCAATGTAGTTCCTTCAAATTTGGAGTTCTTGGTAATTATTTTAGCAGCAGCATTTTGTACCCTTTGAAGTTTGCTGTATTTTTTCTTCTGTTATGCCAGCTAATAATGAATTACAGTAATCAAGCCGTGACAGTACAAGTGATGTTATCAAAGTTATGGTGATATCAGAAGTCAGGTATTTACGAATGCTCCCTATTTTTCTTAACTGAAAATACAGGTTTTTTACAAAGAACAGTTATGTGGGATTTCATTGACATATCTTGATCTAAAATTACATCTAAATTTTTCACTTTCGTCTGGGCTGAAATTTCATGGCCATTAATGTTTATGCTGACATTATCAATTTCATTACCTAAGTTGCTACGAAAAAATTGACTTCAGTCTTGTCTTTGTATAGTTTTAATTTGTTATTGAGCATCCATTTTCTTATATCATCAATACAACTGGTGATTCTATCTATAAGACTTTGTACATTGTCAATGGTGGTAAATCCCTACAGCTGAGTATCATCAGCATAAAGGTGATAATTGAGGGCATATAAAGAAATTATTATAGAGAGACTTGAGTGTACATTGTAAAAAGAACAGGACCAAGAACTGAACCACGTACTTTAGATGTAACATATCTGACACATCATTACCAATTTTTACCGATGTAAATCTATTTTCCAGGTAAGATCTAAACCACGTAAGATTAAGAACAGTGCCTGACAATAAAAATGACTTTTCCAATCTTTCTAGTCAAATTTCATGGTCAATTGTGTCGAAAGCCGCTGATAAATCTAGTGAAACCAAAACACATACTCTTTTATTATCAATTTCATTGAGAATATCTGATGTTACTATTAATATATCATCGGCATAGCCGGATTTCACTTCATTCAGTCCAATAAACGGTACTTATACATGAAGCGTGAATGAGGCTGCCCTATAGCAGTATAGGTCTGGCGCTTCTGTTATAACCACGGGGGCTCATAAGCAGTGCGAGTCAAGCAACGGCATATTGCTTAAGGGGGGGTGCTGGTCCTGAAGGCGATTTTTGTTATTACGAGAAATAGACAATTTTAACTGTTATAATCGAATTCAGGATGTCTGAATTAGCAGAAAAAAAAATGTTAAAAAATTTGTTTGTCATATGGTTGCCATGGAAGCGCCGCCATCTTTGATTTTGAGTCCCCAAAAAGTACCAAATTCAATATAGATAGGCTTTGCCAAATTTTACTGGATTTATTTGAAACTTCTCTTATGTCTTGTTCAGTCCAATTAAAAACTTTATACAGAAGGGAATTTTGATATCTCTGACAGATCTTTTTTTATAAATTTTTGAAAATGGTATGTAGCGGGATTCCATTTTTTCTTATTTTCTATCACAAAAAAATTCAACCAAAAAAAAAAGAAAAGTTAAACAAATTTCCTTCTATAATAAAGTTTTTAAATTGTTTAAACATGTTGTTAGCCAAATTTATACCAATTGGTCAATAAATAAAAAACTAGTTCACAAATCACTGATCCAAAGTGCAATTTCGAGAAAATCGCATTTGAAAGTTTTTTTTAATAAAAATGTTATTGAAACGTGTTAGTTTGTTACACCTGGCTAAAGTCATCATTACTGGTGTGCTGGGCCTCAAAAATGTTTTCCAAACTACCAAAGGCTTATGACAGATGTGTACGGAGGAGTAGGGGTTGTGATAGCTTCACGAAGATGTTATTTAGAGCTAATTTTGTGGCCCAATGGCATGATTCTTGTGCCTTTTTCTTGACCCCCCACCTCACTAAAAGGCATATTTCAAGGTTATAAACATTCAGAATTGATATTTGGTTAGTAAAATAGTGTTCCTAAATGGATAAACTAACCGAAAAGTACAAAATCGCGATATCGTTATTTTGAAGCCTAATTTCGATTTCCGGACCCGCACCCCCCCCCCCCCCCCCCCTTAAGCCTTGTTTTCATGTGTACTGAAACGAAAATGTCAAATCTCCATCAAGTACATGTACATGTAGTTCTGTTTCACTACTTGATGGGTTTTTGACGTTTCCATTGCAGTTTTTATTTCCCACAGCGCCGAATTCCACTCAAAAACAAGCCACTTGGGTCCCGGGCCACCCATAAAATCGCACGCTGACCGCATCTAATCGGGGGGTACGCCGAGGTCACACGCTGCGGGCTACGGCATCAGTTACAGGCGAGCCGCTAGTGATGACACGGGCGTCTTTACGACTTGATTAACTCTAATTTCTTCACTTGTAACACCAAAAATGCCGCTAAAATACAAAAGCACAACTTCTCTTCTCTCAGTCTGTGAAAATCCGATGTCAGTGTGATGTCCCATTTTCATGCTATTGTGTGTTTATAATATGCCCGAATTCACTAAAAATTGTTTTTTAAGTGGTGTATTTCTTGATTGATTGCTTCCAAACGGCTCAATCGATTGCCACGAACTTTAATTTTTTGTGTTACAGACCTTTTCCCGTTTCATACCCGAAAATTTCTTGCTTGTCGGAACTCTCGTTGCTGGACAATATCAGTTTACATCCTATTTGCTGCTGATGCGTTTCATTCTACATCAACTACACTGTGACCCATACATGCGGAAGACACATTTTCTTCACTCGACAAACTTTGAAGAATTTGTGGAATGGAAAATGTGACAAAACGCAGAAATGACTCAAAAGGAAGACATCAGTGACGATTTAAATGACAGACATTTGAAGTTTATCCGTCGTACGTGCTCGTTAAGAATAACCGATAACACCTCAACTCTACTTCAGTAAAGAACGTGCGAGAGCTAGCAAGCCGAGGCGGACTGATTTGGTGTTCTTTTGATAGTCATAAAACAGTCAACCAGTGTAGTATGCATCAACACCGTTTCATTTGAAGATTGTATGAAACGTTCAACGCCTAGAATTGTCTAGCAACAGTCTCGACCGTGACATAAATTCAGTCAATAATACTACCGACGTAAGCACAATCACTAATGAACCAGCGGCCAGCGCAATCACATAATGTAGTCAAATTCACAATGTTGTACATAGTGCACACGGGGCGGAAGCATCGACTCCTGTAATTTAAACAGCAACAGAGACCTACATGACATTGCTCGGGAGGCATTTTCAAAATAAAGTCATTCCAAAGCAACATACGTTAGAACATGACTGCATTTCATTCATAAAACAATATGGTTATGGGCCTGCCTCTGCCGGGAGAGCAAGAGACAGAGAGTAGTCACCAGTCACTAGCAAAGCGAGAAACGCGTTCAAGAAATCACTGACCTACAGACTGGAGAAACTCACGCAAGTTTTGATTTCACATATTCTTCAAATTGCGCCATCGCTGAGTACTGACCACGCCAGTCGCAAAACAACCTGAAAAATGCTGCCCATACTCATTATTGTGCTTAGGATAATACTTAAATCATGCTGTATTTGAAGAACAATGTATAATATACGGCTTGTTTTGGGATGTAAATATTGACACTACTGAGTACAGATGTAAAATAAATCATCTGTATGTGGATTACTATTCCACCGACAATGATGCCTTTTCGTCAGGGCATGAACACATGTCTTGTCCTCCATTTGACTGTAATTTTGGTGCCTTGTGTTGAGCACTTTTTTTTGTTATGTAACTTTAAAATGAGTAGGTATTAGATATTCTTCAGCAAAAATGTAGTCTTTCCCTACTTGCCATTACAAAACTATAAAAGCTATCTTCTTCTACTTTTCACACTGCAAAATTCAAAGCCTTACGTCTCACGTGCGTCAAGATGGTTATTCTGGTTACAATGCAAGGTGATAAATCATAATAGTACCAATTTGATCTAATTCGCCCGCGCAAAGCGCTGCCCGTCTCAGGTGTAGTGGCCCCGCGATGACCCAGTAGGGCGCTCGGTGGCCAAACTAAACGACCGGGTTTTCGGCGCTGTGTTCCGTACAAAGGAAAACCCAGCTTAGCTGTGTTGAATTGAAAGAGAGACAACAGGATCTATTTTATTGGCTCAAGGGACACAAATATAATTAACCCTCGTCCTGCGGGATTTGGCGACATGTGAGGCCAATATTGTGGTCTACCTACTGCAAACCGGGTCCAACGGGAGGCCAATATATTGTATGGCAGTGCTGCTCCTCTTGTTTTGTTTATGCCGTTGACGCGACTCATTTTTTCGTGTTTTTTTTTTTTTCACACAATTTTCGTATGTTTATCTATCCTGTCATCCCTACCTCCACCGTCTCTCTGCTCGAACTAAGACAGTGGAGAAAGTCATCCCTGAAGCCTTGTTTGCGGATGACTGCGCCCTTATGGCACATAAGGAAAATCACCTTCAGGAGATTGTCGACCGCTTTTGGACTGACAATCAGCCTGGACAAAACAGAGGTCCTAGTTCAGGCCGCCCCGAACACAACCCGGCCCCAACCAAACATCACCATAGACGGAGTCCAGCTGAAATGCGTGGAGAATTTCAAGTACCTGGGCAGCATCATTTCAGCAGACGGATCACTGGATAAAGAGATTACCTCCAGAATCCAAAAAGCCAGCCAAGCACTTGGAAGATTGAGAGTGAAATTCCTCCAACAGAAAGGCATTAGACTGTCAACAAAGGTCAAGCTTTACAAAGCTGTAGTCATATCTTCCCTACTCTATGGCTGTGAAACATGGATCTTATATCGCCGACACATCAAGCTAGAACAGTTCCACATGAGATCGTTGCGCAAGATCATGGGCATCCGTTGGCAGGACAAAATTACGAATCAAGTAGTGCTAGACAGGGCTGGCTCAGCAAGTATCGAGTCAATCCTAATGAAGGCCCAACTACGTTGGACTGGCCATGTCATCAGAATGGACGACAGCCGCATCCCCAGACAGCTCATGTATGGTGAGCTGAAGCAGGGCTCACGCAGACTAGGAAGACCCAAACTGAGGTACAAGGACACCCTAAAGAGCAACCTCAGATGGAGCGGCATCCAGCCACATGAGCTCGAAACCACTGCTGCAAACAGACAGGCATGGGGGTCGCTCATTTACAGAGCGACAGCTGGTTTCGAACGGGACAGGAGACAGCGTCATAAAGCAGCAAAGGACAGACGCCATGGAGCAGCGTCTGCCCCAGCTGAAACAACAGATTATCGTTGCAACACCTGCGGGCGCCTCTGTGCATCCAGTCTTGGACTGCGGAGCCACATGCGCTCCCACTGATGAGTTCACAGACTACGTCTTCATCGGAAACGATGGACTACCAACACATACCTACTATATCTAACAAAATGGTATCGTAAGATTGCGTTTATTACGATGCAACTATTCGTAACTATTTGTCATACTCATGTAATAGTACTGACGATCTGAAGTTCGAATTGGGGAAATTCTTTGGGGAAACTTTTACTTTGATGCCGATTGTCGTCTGCATGTGAAATGAGAAGAAAGGGGCCATGTGCATATTTGAGACACGTTCTGTGTCTGTAATTATGAATTCTGATGTAATACTAGGGCATGCTGCATAAGGGCGTCTGTCTGTAGGTTTTTCATCAGGGAAGACTGGGAGAAAATGGCCGACTTTGTTGTTGGACGTCTTTATTTGATGTGGTAATTAGAGAGATATTAATAGTCGCTTTTCAGTACTTGTATGTGCTCTGCGACCTGGAAATCAAATCTCTCGCTAAAACTAACATTATAGTATGTGGAAGCCTTACATAGTAGAGGAGGCAGAAGGCAATGCCACGATACATGTGGTTAGTAAATTAAGCGCCTGGCTTAAAAAATAACTTGTTCACCTGAATGGCCTGACTTAGGGACAGAAAAAGCGCCGAGGTCTTGGGGAAAATGATAAAACATGTTAAACGGCATGTAAATACAGAACATTCTTGATTTTGGGCCTTCCATTTAACAATAAAACTTACTGCATATCATCACAAGTTCTTTATCCAAATATCATATCATTTATCCACCACTATTAGGGCCTATTGTTATTGCTTCCTAAAGTAAACACAATATACGTGTTCAAAAAGACCCAATTGACCCGACCGCCGAGGTTATTGGCAACACGCGAACGATCGGCTGACTGGCCGCTGGCTATTCTCGCAAGGGCGTTACGTGAACAAGTTCACTCAACGTGGAATATGTATGGTCCGTTGGGTGTTTGTGATATGTTTTACAAACTTTTTTGAGAATTTTTCCCACATTCAGATATAACTAGGAAATAATCTTCATCTTATATAACAAAGAACTGCTGCAGTCACACATTTTAAATGAACAAGGAAAGTTACAGGTGTGCACCAATATTTAGTAACTGTGACACGTTATTGAAACATCTAAAGTGTTTTATTCTCTGATACATGTATTTGAAAATTGTCTTTATACGGCATTGGTGTACGCGATTTAGGTGTCATTTAGTGGGTAGGTCTGTTATCTTATCACTACTTTGCTCAGTGCCTGCGTCTTCAGGTTTGGCTGATTTGGTCAAAGTGATTTTCAGGTTTCAGATGGCTCCGTTGCTGGCACCCATGCACGTATACAACCCCCCCCCCCCCCCCCCCCCCGTAGTCCAAACTAGACACAAGCCTCTTTGTTCCCCTTTCAGCGGAGCCACCGGTCTACATTATAATTATTATTGTCATTTCACAAGTCTATTGTGCCCACCACTCCTCTCTTTACCTGCCACCCAGCGTGTGACACACAGAGGGCACGCTGTTCGCCTTATTTCTAGTTCAAGCGAGTGGGGAGGGACGAAGCAATTTCTTGTGCACAAAAGTAGGGCCTGCACCGCCTAGCGAGTTTGACCGACATGTCGATATAAGAAAAGTCAAAAGGAGAGGATGTCGATATAGAGGAATCTGTTTACTAACAAATAAAGAAGAAAAAAATACATACAGTGCAATCCTAATACCTCAACAGCAGTGGGACCGTCTGACTTGTGTCGAGTAAAGAGAAAGTCGAAGTAGCAGATTAATGGTGGAAGATTTTAAAAAAAGGGGGTGGGGGAGGGAATCAAACATCACCATAATTGGAAGTGTCAAATAACTCAATTATGTCCCCTTTTCTTTTAATTATTGGCATACTGTCCCCCTTTCCCCCGATATCACTGTTGTGCGGAAGCAGTTGCGTGGCAAAGATTTGCCGATATCGGCGAAATGCCGTAACTATAAAATGCGCAGTGCTTTACTTTTTTTTTTAAACCTCGACCTGACTGTTTCTTCAGAAAAAGTGATGGTACTGATACACACACCTTATCGGTATGGCAGTTAACCAAGAGATCTAGGTCAAGGCCTTGTATCAACGGCGCATGAATGTTTTGTGGGGGAAAAAAAAAAATTACTGTCTGTAGTACTCTGTACTCTTACTGCCGTACGCTTATACATGTCACTCCTCACTCGTGTTACTGAAGCCAAGGGTAATCCTCTGTATCCACACACCCCCTCTCCTACCCCTCCCCGCCAGCACCGCAAAAAGAAATAAAGAGGTCTTATATGTGGGGAATTGCGTGGACATTTTGTGTAGCACAGTTGTAGATCTAGTGCACTTGTTTTGCCGTGGTCGGGGAGAAATGTGTCGATATAAGAGGAAAGAATGGAATAACAGGTTGAGTTACGGGGAAATATTTAGTAGCATTAAAGAAGCAATAGGTTGGGACGTAAAAGTTGTGTCCAGTTACCCAGAATATCGACAAAAGCCATGTCGAGATAAGTGGATTGGACTATAGTTAGTGAGTCATGCCGATAAAAGAGAAATGTCTATATAGGCGATGTCGATACCAGTGGAGTGGGCTGTATCTGATTCAATCAATTCAAGCTAGCATACTAGCCAACCCGTGGTGCAAGATAACTCTTGCGGAATTCTTTGTACCAAGCCCAAATGTATTTTCCAGATTAAGGCATACATTAATAACAGCACTTGCATTTAATGGAGCGACTGATAAAACTATTACTCAAGAATTCCATGCAATTTACACAGATGTCATAAAGCTGGTTTTCAACCAGTAATTTGTAAAGAGAGGTGAAATTTCCCATCATTCTTTTTGATTTTACCCGACGAAAACACGTCTCCTTTTTTTGCGACTCAAAAAATCGTTAATAAATAATACCAGACTAAATTTTGTCCAAAATGGATGTATTCATGAAATTTATCGTGAAAACTGGGGCAGTACACTAAATTTCATAATTTTTTTATCACGTATTTATGAAGTTTTAAATGCTTACATGTTCACCCTTTATCTCCATTATAGTATGATGTATTAACTGAACTCTTGACATGAAATATCATGGGCCCAATGAAACTTTCTCTTTTTTTTTTTTACAGCTTTGAACAAATATCTTATTCTTTTGCCGTCTTCATGTGCAGAAATGAGTGGAAAATTTTATTTGTTGAGACTGAGCATGAAACATTTTATTATTCTACTTTAACTGTGACAGAACTTGTGAGAATAGGTGTAGGATTGGTTCTAACTGCTTTAGGATACTATAATTGTTACTGACAAATTATTAAATAGTACTGTCTCAAACTGCAGCACAGAAGAAGATATTTGACTTTGGGAAGTTATGAAATACATATAATACTCATTTTGTTCACATATTTGCATTGATGTTACGGAATTACCATATCTTTTTCATTATTAATTGCAGCTGTCATATTATTAGAGGGTGGGAATGACTTGGATCTGACTATATTAGATAATCCTTTGAAGGAACCTGGAGATCGATCAAGGCAGAACTCGGAATCCATTAATGCACCCAGCAGGTTTGTTGTCTTTTTGCGTAGTAATAACACATATGACTCATTCTCAAAAGTGACCTTTTCAGAGGTAAATTTTTTTTCCCCACCTCAAATTCAAATTTATGCGCAAAACATCTAAAGCCAAGTGTTTTCTTAAAGCAAAGCAAAGAAATCAAAGTTGTCCTACAGACAGACTCTTCATGATGGAATTGAATTTGATGATTTGACATGCTGTTGAAATATTTTTATGACTTTGTGTTTTATTGTTTGTTATTGTTGTTTTCAGGGTGTTTGACAGTGGAATACATTTAATTTGGTAATTGCTGCCCAATTTTGATAAATTATAGTTCATAATTTACATCACTTCAGACAACTGTAGTAGATGGAAATACTAAATATTTGAACCGCTATAATCTAGTCAGTTGGACATGATGCACTCGACAATACATCATATTCATAGCCATTTTTTTTTTCAGACATGGGAAGCATTTTATTTGCATTATTTGTGGGACTATACAGTCATAATACTGTGGGTGCTTTCAGTTTGTAACTTAGTCAAGGAAAAATCCCTATCTGCCTCAGTTGAAACAATGGTGCGAATGTTCTATAGATATACTGTTGGACTCAGTCATAACATGACGTCTTGAGTGTTCATCAATAGTTAATTGTTTCCAATCCACTTTTTTAAAGAAATGACTTTCTGCCATTTATGTTTTCAATTCTCGTGAGAATCAGATTGGACCAACTTACGAATACAAATTAAATACAAAGTTTCACTCTGTCACAGTGCTATGGACCATGATGTCTGAGTGACATTGTTGCATTGTTCTGTGTTTCGAGTGGATTGCGTGCTTCATTAGCATGTGCTATTAAAGTTCACAAGGTTTTAAATTTTGTGCACATCTCTTTGAAGAACACTGGGCGTAGCATATCATATCGCCAGTTTCAGAGATCGATACAATGGGTACATCTAGATCTGAGACTGACAACAGACTTATTTGTCACTATGGGATTTTTTTTCTTTGTATTTTTACTGTTGCCATTTAAAATGGTTGAATTGTTTTGATTACATTTGAACATTGTCACGTATTGTACAAGGATTTAGTGCTTGCACTTGCCCGTTTTTGGCACGTGTAGGAAATTATGATTTTGTTGTTTCAGTGCAAAAATGTGTGCCTTTTTTATAATTACATTTCAGTGAAAAAAAGACAGGATGGCAGGTTGGGGAAGATGGAGAACTGAGTGACTCTGAGTAAGTAGCTGGTCCAGGGTTTTTTGTGGTCGCAGTGCAAATTTGAATGGCATAAAATTTACATATTTCACCTCATGCATTTTGGCACATTTTGAATTAATTTCCTGTGATGTCATCTTTATTGGAGGATGTGAATATCATTGTCTGTTAGTGTTACGTAAAGATGTTTTTACATGCTTGGGGTAAAGAAATTAAGCAGTTACTCATCATGTTCACTGTCAGATGCCAAGGAGAAAAATCAAATTGTAACTTTGATTTTTCAAAATCCATCATATTTTGCAGTTTTTGTCTTTACTTGAATTGAGCCAGTGTTTTTGTTGTTTTGTGCAAATCCTCTCATGGGACAAGTCAAAATTGGGCAAAAAGAAAAGGTTGTATGTTGTGAAACCCCGCGTGAGAAATAAAAGCCAAACAATACAAAGCAAACTAAAGAGAAGACAGAAAATACACAATTTTCGGCTTTCGCCTTTTTCAAGTGAAAAAAAAACGAACAATAAAAGATTTCAACAGAAACTGTTTCGCTTCGTTCCTGTTGAAGTCTTTTATTGTTCGTTTTTTTTTCACTTGAAAAAGGCGAAAGCCGAAAATTGTGTATTTTCTGTCTTCTCTTTAGTTTGCTTTGTATTGTTTGGCTTTTATTTCTCACGCGGGGTTCACAACATACAACCTTTTCTTTTTGCCCAATTTTGACTTGTCCTATGAGAGGATTTGCACAAAACAACAAAAACACTGGCTCAATTCAAGTAAAGACAAAAACTGCAAAATATGATGGATTTTGAAAAATCAAAGTTACCAATTTGCTCTTTAGTTTGCTTTGTATTGTTTGGCTTTTATTTCGCGACATACAACCTTTTCTTTTTGCCCAATTTTGACTTTGCTTATATCCCTGCTGCGACCCCACAGTTTTTCTGTGGTTTTTATAATATTTCGTGAATCTCTCATGGGACAAGGTGGTCTAGAGGCAAGGCCATGCCAAGGGTCCCGGGTTTGCAGTGCAGGCATGTTGGAAATTGGAATTTTTTTCATATTTTCAAGTCCCTGATCCTATTGGGGGGTAGGATAGAGTACCTAGTCTTCTCGGATAAGGACAAAAAATTCGGAGGGCCTGTGTGCACGTTGCGCATGTTAAAGATACCTTGGCAGTTGGAAATCGTAAAGAGCAGGCCAAACAGGCCGCTGCCCGGGCAAAATTGAAATAATAGATTAAAAGTTATCCATATCATCCCCCCACCAGCAACAATAAATTTTATTATTCATTATTAAATATATATTATTAATAAATATTCAAATATTATTTAAGTTGTGAATTGTGAACTGTTGTGAGTTGTGAACTGTGCCTAACAGGCTGCGTTACAATGTGCTCTGAGATACAGAGAGGTAGAGAGAGAGAGTGAGCGAGACAGGGAGAGAGAAAGAAGCAATGTAGTGTGTTGAGCGCTTCGCAGGCGCTCCATTCTGCTCAGTGGTTGACATGTTGCTTCTGTTAAGCACATAGAGCATTTTAAATGGATATGCGCTATATTAATGCCATCCATTATTATTATTATTATTTACATTTTGCAGTGACAAAAAGGATGCTGGTGAAAAAGACACAGATCAAGAGAAAATATCTGTGGATCCAAAGGATGTGAGCAAAGTTATAACGTTTTAATTTCATTACATTATTTTTTTTTATCATGACAAAATGTCTTGTTATTCACGATGTCTGAAATATTATTATCGCTCGCCCTGCGCGCTACCCTTAAAGCCTGCTACCCAGTCAGTGACCTTACTCACGGAGAATCTTATCTGGGGTCACTGACCCGTGCCGCTATTATGATGACCACATATGCTGTCCACATGGTTTGGTTTTTATTGATCGGTATGAAAACATTCGCTGCTATGCCTTACCATGCTTGATAATGAATTAACCAGTAAAACTATAGTCTGTCAGTCTCTAACCAATGATCTGATTTATGATTCCAAACTGACAGCTGTAGTTTTCGTGAGAACGAAGCATGATAACTAGCCACGCCCTCCCAAGCCCTACACAAATGGTTTCATCCTGATTGACACATACTAATAAACCAATGTAGGCATTTGGGGCAAACATTATTTCAGAGCTTGTTTCTGATTGGTTCTTAGATACAGACAACTCTAGATGATGGTAAACTTGTGAGAAAATGAGATAATATTGCAAATTTGTTGAGCAACATTTCGCATGTCGATGTTACTTCTTTTGAAAGTGTGGAGAGAGTCTTTGAAAGCTTAGTCTTTGTGATTCTGACCAGTGGCTCACTGGTTAACATGTCCATGTCACAATGCGTTTGATTTAGAAGAGATACAGTGAACAATAAGACGGTGTTTACGTCTCAAAAAGGTAAGTGACCTGAGGCGTGAAAATGGGGCTTGCGCATGGCGAGGTCAGCTTGACCTTGCCGACCGTGTGGCGTGAGCGCTTGTGAGTCAATACTGACATTTGTCGCCCCGCGCAGGATGAGGATTAAAGTTATGTGTTTGTTACTTGCAAGCTGTCAAAGTTTGTAACAGAGGAAAAAAAGGTGTTTTCCAGGAGTTATTTATTTCTTGAGGTATAATTCTGAAATTTTGCTTGTGACATGACACTGGGTTGTCTAAAGAGAATATCTGAGTTTTAGAATTTTTGGACACAATTAAGTAGGCCATATATTTGCCACAGATTGGGCACCACGAATGCACAGCTGCCAGTTGCCAAAAGGTGTTTCACTTTTAAGTGGGATGGGTGAAATACACTCAAAATAAAACCAAACATACTCTTTAACACAATTTAATGCTTAAAGTGTTTGGAAATGGAGAAGGTATCCGAGGAAAAAGTTTTGAAACAGTCGAGCATAAACAAAAACATCAGAAAAAAAATATACCAAAGTATGCGTTTCTGGCAAGCGCATGTCATTTTGTTAGATATTATGGCAGGAATGACGGGATAGATAAACAGGCGAAACAAGTGAAAAAACAAATCAGTGGGAGCAATAAACAGAAGACACTGCCATAAAAGTGGCCTCGTAATGAGAAATAAACTGGCATTGCATGCTTCCTGGGTGGCAGGCAGGACTAGGGTTAAAGTCACTTTCTGATTATTTTATAAATAGTATTGCCCTGAAAGAAAGGCTTTTTTTACATGTGTTGTCAGATGTCAACTTACGGCTGGAATGGGCCAAGAAAATAACTTTCTCATCAGTTTCGCAATTTAAGGTTTTGCTACTTTCAATGGAGATTCAACATGGAATCCTCAATTCTGAGTTTTTCGCGAATAAACCCAATTCTTTAGGGCCTTGGATGTGGAAAATTATATAAAGCAGTGAGTGGAGTGAAATGTTCACAAAATAGAAATGAAGGATCGCCCTGTTCAGGGGATACATATGTATGGATGATGGCAAATCACAATATGATTGAGAACATCTTCCATTTTTACTGTAGACCTCAAGTATAATGGCCTCGGATTGAACGGGACCTTGGTTACAACAGCCTAAATTAAAATCCCCATTTCATACACTCTTCTCATAAATAAACAAAACTTGTTTACAACGGCGGCACATACAGCACACCTCTGTGTTTGCAACGGCATTTTTCGTTCCGGAAACACGGAATACATTGAGCAAACTATTACGCCGCTGAGAGATCTATTGGGAGATGGGCAAAGAGGGAATGCGCGAGGGAGGGGGGGGGGGTGATAGCGTTATGATCAGTTGCTAGTCCTTTTGTGTGAATAGGTGCGAGATTGTGTAACTGTGGGAGGTAGGGTGGTGGGATAGCCACGCACCGCGGAGGTGGGCGATGACGCAAGACCAGTCGCACGTGGTCAGTCCTTTGTGTGAACTTATGGCCAGTCAGGTAAACAGGACCCACGAGGTTGGCAAACGTGTGTAAACCTGAAAGTAAGGGAGAGGTCATTCTGCGCGCGCCTTGTGTGTAGATCTATGCCCGACCACGACAGTGGTCACTTGCTACGCTACCTTTCGAACGAACGCATCAACATTCATGTTTTGAGAAAGAGAAACTGCACTGTGATATAATGATGGTAACAAAGAAGAGAAACTGAAAATGCTTTGCTCTTTAAATGAAAACAAACTTAATTGAAGAGGTGGACAACGGTGTAAAAAAAAAACAACAAGGCTCAGATCTGTAGGGACAATGAAATTTCTTTGCTTCCGGGACAAGCCCTGTGTATTTATATGAGTGCTTTCCCTTTGATCTTGCCTATAACGGCACCTCGCTTAGAACGACAATTTTGCACTGGTCCCGTGAATATCGGTGTATCCGAATTCCACTGTATTAGTTTTTATAAAAAACATCTAATATTTCATTCACTTCTTTGAATCAGTTGCCATCAGTTTCTCGGACACACAGATTGTCACAAAGTCCAGATTGGCTGGCTTGGATATACTTTATTAATCCCCCTCATCATGAGCAACTATGTCAAAATCAGTTAACAGCTGGTGTGCTTGTCGTACATGCACTGTCAGAATATTTCATGAAATTTACCTGTCAAGTGTCATATATATCCAGAATCCAGGAATTATTGAGCATTCAGGAAAGGGTTTACTTAATTGGCACAGGTTTTTGCACCAGCAAAGGTGATTTGAAAGACAGATATTTCTAGATTCACCATCAGCAGCACCATATGGGTGGTAGTTATTGGGTGCAATATATATGCCCACTGGAAAGTGAAAGCATTGAATTAAATTTTTGGGGCATGTTTCATTGCAGCTGAAGTTAGAGATGACCATCAGCCCAGAGCAAGAAGAATTGAAAAAGAAAGCCATGGAATATCAGAAACAACAGGAAGCAGCAGCTGCTGAGGCCAAAGTGAGTTTTCGTAAACTATGAGGTAGCATGGCTAATAAAATTAAAGTTACATATTTGTAAAGATCTGCCTTTGTTTAAATATACAATAAAATCATGTTATTATGTATTGTGAATGTTTTGTTTTGTCCAGAGAATGAACTGACACGCGACATATTTTTCCCTTGCGGAACCCAGGTGGCCGTAGTAATTTTCCGACACCCACTTCCTTTCTGTTTCAGAGCCTCGCACTAGCGTGCCATAAGAAACCGAGAAGTTTGATTGATTGAATTTAAAAATAAAATGAAAGAGGTTTCCAATGATGTATTTTTGGAGGAGGGGAACGAAGTATGACACCATGGAAACTGGTGTTGAAGTTTTCAGAAAATGAAAATCACGGGAATTACTGAAGTTACAAAAATTTCGGTCTGGTCACATAAAGCTCACTCATTTCCCTTTACAATGGTGAAATATCACACCAATTGGAGCAGAGATACCGCAGTGCTAATGAGCGGCACTATTTCCAACTCCAAGAAAAGACATTCCAAGTCGGATGTTGCTGGCAGGTTAAAGGTCTGCAATTAAGTAGTCCAAACTGATTTTTACTTTTTATCATAACTCACCAGTTATTGTCTAATGTGATGGAACTTACTTTTTCCAAGAATTTTGATACCAAATTTATTATTCAGGTTTAAAGGCTTTAAATAGGTAATCCAAACCCGCCTTTTAGCCAGCTGTCGGCAGGCGACGCTCGTGAGATGGACGGTTTTCCACAATCAATATGCAATAAAATTTGGCATGGAACTAAAAACCAAATATATCAATGAAAAGATCGTGTTTTCATCTTTAGGATGATGTATTTTACTATTTGTGTGGTATTTATTATCCCATTGTAATTATCAGATAAAGAAAGCCTTGATTACCCAATCAAGAATGTTATGAAGGAAAAATGCCCGAGTCATGTGGGAAAAATGCCCGAGTCATGTTGTGTAGAGGGTCACCCACCTCACGAAATGGCCTCGTGGTACAATCTCACACTTTTTGCAACATAATCATTGGTTGTTATAAATAGTACACATAACATTAATAACAACCTACATTTCGGTATTTTCTTCAGGTTTGTGGGATAAGTCTTTATGACAAAAAATTTGATGTAAAGAATGTAAAGGCTTTTTATTAATGGAAGTATTAAACATGATGCTTTCAAAAGCATATCACCAGAAAGCTCAGCCTTTTTTTCTTTGAAAATGCACTATTTTCCCATAAATTTAAACAGATCAGTACGCAACGCCTCGAAAAATGTCCATCATTTCGAACAAAGCACACCTACTTTAAAAGTTATGGCATTTTCAAAGGTGAAGAAATACCTTGAATTTGCTACCTTTTGCAAATTACATGATAGCCCAATTTTGATGGCCCATAAAGTGACAGTTTGTTGAGTCGCGGCACTGAAAATTCTCAGTTTTCAAGTCAAGTGGGTGTACATACACTCAGTTTTGTTCAAGGGGCACAAACATAATACAAGCATCTCATTTTACTTTTTTTAGTCATCAAACTTCATCCGATGTCAGTTTTTTGGGAACCTCTTACAAGGGAGACAAAAATAATGTTTTTTTGTTTTTTTTAATTGAAAACACATTGTAATAAACAGACAGCAGAAACATAAAACTACCCATTAAGACACTATATGCTTTTATAAAGTTCATACTAGCACAAATTGCCAAAATTAAACATGAGATTGGGAGTTGGAGAACATTGGACAGCACAGAGTAGGCTAAAATTATGCAGGGCATTTGTGCATTTTGGCACTGAATCCCCAGGCAGCTCTTATCTGATATATTTGTAGGAAGAACACGTGTTAGCTTCAAAGATATGTTTGCCACAGAGCTTGAGAGTTCTTTTTCAGTTTTGGCCAAGATCAAGACAAAGAGCGGAGAATAAGATGTGGTTGAAATGAACTAAAAATTGTGAAGTTTTTAAAGATGATTTTCAGTTTAACCCTTTGAGACCAAGAAAAAAAACAACATGAAAATATAGGATTAGAACTGGTACCATAATTTTTATCATCGTTCGCACTTATTCAGATTTTTTTTCCGCAGATTCAGATTTTTAGGGGGCCTGATTCATATTTTTGTTCTTGTAGGGTGGCATATCTGGTGTGAGAGCAAAAAACAATTTGGGGTTTGGGGTGCCTAATGTAAGCTTCATGATTGTGCAATAATATTTATCAAATTTTTGTCAGGAATTTTGCTGATTTCATGGCTTTAAAATAAAAACTGAGAAGTGGTTTGCTTTAAATTTGAGGATCTTTCACTCAACACAGACAGAATCTGTTTCTGCTGAATAATGAAAAATGCTATAACCATGCTACTTGTCTCGTCACCAATTCTGTCTTCCCTTCTCTTGAGCAGGGTACCATTTGGCTTTGACATTGTTATTTTTTCAGGCACAGCGTAGAAAGAAGAAAAATATGCGGAAGAAATCAGACTACAGCTATGAAAGTGATAGTGAATCACCATCTGAATCAGATTCTGACCCAGAACCAGCTCCACCAGGTGAAAATGAAAATTGTGATCAATAAAAGTTTTATTTGAAAATGATGGTTATCGAAAACCTCTATGTACAGTCTTAATTATGCACATGATAAGTATCCGAATTTCTGAAACATTTTAATATTTCTTTATTCGTTTAATTTTCTAACTAACATCTTTTTTCTTTACAAAGGCCAGTTGTCTGCAACTGAAAGCTTGATTTGTCTTTCCTTTTCCTTTGTGTTTTAGTGTATCATTTCTGTATGATTTCTTACGCAAGGCTTTGCAACATAGAACTTTTTCTTTTTGCCACACTCTGACATTGCATCAAGCTTTGTCGCAATCCCCCAGATTTTCTGGGTTTTTTTTTTCATAACTAGATGAGGTTCCTGGCATTATCCAGGATAGTGAACCCACTGTTCTATCTCTCTCTCTTTTTGGTCTAGAAAGCTTCCCATGTTTTATAGCCTTACTACAGATTTCATACACACCAGAGCACTACGCCCTCATTTCTGGTTGGGAACTTGCGCACGCTGAATTGAACGCATACCAATATCGTTTATGGTGCGGTGGACTTACCACAGGGAGCCCAAACAAATATCATTCAGGGCTGGGAATTGTCCGCGGAAACGCGGAATTCCGCGGAAATGGTTTTTCAGCTCCTCGGTTTTTTATTTCGTGTTAATAAATTATATTTTTAAAAAAATTAAAGAAAAAATCATCGAACGAGCAAAAGTACGAAGCATGCCAGCTGCCGATTACGAGAAGAAGCCAAACTATGTACGAAGAAGAGCCAAATGGCCTACCGCACAATGTTATCTGGCCTAATAAAAGAGACACAAGGCAGGCCAAACCCGATGCGTTTGCGAAATCAAAAAGCCAAACCGACAACCGTAACGAGCCGGATGGCCTAGCAGTGCTGGGCCAATAATGGTATTTTTGGCATCGTACTTTTTCAATGTATCGATCTTAGACAGACAGAGAGAGAGAGAGAGAGAGTAGACGTGTGATGGTGAAGATACGGAATAAACATTGTTATGAATGAAAAATTTGAATTGTTCACTCTCTCCTTACACAAAATTCAATGCTCGAGCATGTTTAAAAAGTCGTTGATCCGATTCTGACACCTGTAGTAAGACATCGAGTACTATGTATGGATATCGGTTCACCACTACTGCCTTGTTTTGAACGCATCATATGAAGTTGACAAAGATGGCGAAGCGAACAGATATTGTTTCTTCTCGCACTGAGGTTTTTGATGACAGTGATGTGAAAAACCCATGGAAGTGGGAGTGGATGGATCGTGCTTATGGCAGCGGCAGACTGGGTGAGGTGATTCGGAAGCTGCAGGCTAAAGGGACAGCTTATTGTGTGATTTGCCGTATTGTGCTCCTCACTGTTTCAGCCAGTCTCAAGAAAATTCCTAAGAATCTCGATGCAGTTTTTCCTTTTACAAAATATTTGAATGCTATACAATGTGTGACAGCCCAGACATAGTAACACAGTATTCTGTGTGATGTCAGACTTTTTAATATATATTGGTATGCTGTAAAATCAGCAGCAAATTCAAAGGATGAGTGGTAAAGTCATTCTGTGCTATCATATTCAGTCTTCTCTACCATTTGGACCCCGGCCGCATTACTGTTTCCTCTTTTTTTGCTACTGCCCATTCCCAGCCCTGATCATTGTATTTAACATTTTTACAACTTTTTATTTAAATATACCTGAAACTTGAGTCAACACAATGGGCTGATACCAGAGTGATATGCGTGGATTAGTTGACACTTAAGAAAATTTATTTTATAATTTTTGAAAGTATCAGACTAGCGGTGAGCAAAAAAAGGGGTCAAAATTGCACCAGGCTGTCACCACTTATTTTTTTTAATAATAAGATTTTGTCAATGCAGATAATTTTGTCTAATTTTGTCAATATACAGATAATAGTGCAAATGTCCAGTAAAAGATTTTTCTTATTTTAGTTTTTCGTTGTATATTTTTTTTCTTCATATTTTTAGAGGATAGTTTTCAAATATGTAAATATTAGTGACTTGTCCATGCTCATTTTGGGCAAAACGAACATCACATCTTCACAACTAAATGTTGATACATGATATCCTAATATTTTAAATGTCTCTTAATTTTACTGTAAATGGGTGAAAGAAAAATGAATGCTCTACCTGTAGATGTGTGCTGACAACGATGGTTTGTTTGGTTTGTATCAAAAGAGGAGAAGAAAATATGCAACGGCAAATGGTGTAGCCTTGGCTGCTAACATTCTCTTGCACGGGCTGTCATGTTGGCCATAGTGTTACAAGTGTAGCAATGAGTTATGGAACGAGTAAGGAATTTTGTTTTGGTTTATCGTAAAATGATAATTTAAATTTCTATTCAGGTTTAGAGGATGCTCCAGGACTTCCCAATGAGGAGCCTCACACTGGCAAAACACGGTTGGAGACCACTGTTGATGAAGGTATGGAAGAATGTGACAATATGAGTGACAACCATGTGAGTGTGCTTACAAGGAAAAGATTACAGTGTACATGGACTTTCACCTTTCACCTAGGCGTTGTCCACCCACTCCAGGATGCAGCCCTCCAACAATGCTTTCCATTCTCTTCTGTGTGTTGTTTTCCTCATCCTTGTTGCTCCCCCTCTCTTTGTAATGTCGTCCATCCATCTTCTTCCTGGTTATTGTCTTGTTCTTTTTCCTGTCCTTGGCTGCCATGTACTTAGTAGTGATAAATTACAGGGTTGATAACCTTTGTAAACAATTTAAATGTATGAGGTGGAACATACACAGGAGAGTTACATTTCCTTTAAAATTTTTCCATCAGGATTTCCCTGCTTGCTTCTAACACCTTACTGCAACAATAACTTCCTGTAGGAACAAAAATAAGAAATGGTAGTTCCGTTTCAAATTTTGTAGGCTTTTTCGTTGATGTTGCTAGTATTTCTTTTTCAACAGTCTCAAATTTGTTCACCCTATCATGGCGGAATTTGGTGGTTTTTGCTGTTTTTGAGGCTTGTACCACTTTCCGCTGCGGTGGCTAGATAGGTGGCGGGTAGCACTGCCTCACTTTATGACATCAGCTCCATGGAGCCGACCATTCCTCGCTTCACAGCATCATTAACTTCTGTGTATGGCTGTGTTTTTGTTTCACAACATCAGCTCCGTGGAGCCAGCTGATTTTTTTGCTCATCCTGCAAAATGTAAATCTTTTTTTCACTGAAAGGTTTTGAAGTCATGTTTTGAGATAGTTCCAAAGACAGTTCCTATAAGCAAGCGTCTATCGATTGATGACATTGTTGTGCTCTTAATGCCTAGATCTTAAGTCTGACACGCGAAACATATGTCACTATGAGTTGATACAATTTGTAAGTTGTGTTTCATTCCTATTTCTAGCTGATCTAAGCAGTAACGGCCGGTTTAATTCCTTTCCCTACATGTTATGACTGAGTTATTACATTGTGCAGAATGTGCAGACAACAAATTTAGTGTACTTTTACCGGCAATGTTGGGAATGTAGTCATCGTCTTTAATGTTACAAATCAGGATAAATAATGTAGAGGATGCTGAATGCTTCCTGATTGTAGTAACCTAGATCTATTGAGTGTGCCATAATTACATGCAAAGCCTTCCTTTCATATTCAGGAGCATTAAAGAGACACAGTGCTGAAGAATAAAGTAAATTTAACTTCCCTAAATGAAACAAATTCGACTGCTACACCACTAAAAAAAATGCCTTCCTTATTTTCAGTGGAAGTTGAAAGACTACTCTTTACCTCGGTCGTAACAGTGACATACTATCAAAACAGTAGATAAATTTTTTAAAACTCAAAGACTTCTTTGTTTTATCTCTGTAAGAATAGGCTCTTAGCAGTCGTGTACACACAGTTAAACTAGTCCTGTGTGTGTCTCATCATACTTCATAATTAGTAAGTCTGTGTGTCATCAGTTACCATGGGGGGAGAAGAGACCATTCTGTTGCCATGCTGTCGCTATGTAACTAATATTTTTGGCCAAAATCACTTTCTTCGTTCTTTGGGTCTGAAAATCAATGAAGCACCTTGTGTCAAAAGCTCGTGGTTCCTATAAATAACGATATGTAATGCAATAACCAAGTACATTGTCTTTAGAATTTGCTGGTGGCAATAAGCCAAAGAAAATCAGTTTTTTGGCTTCCCCGTAAAATTTTCGAAATGTTACTTATGGGAGCCTTGCAGCATAGCGACGATTTACTTTAATCAACTCTATTGTGCAAATGTCATGCTTGGTTATTTCCTTGATTTGAGAAACAATCAACTTTCCAAAGATTACACGAAATTCTGAAACTGAAATATGCCTTTTATTGAAATTTGAGTAGACATTTTTACCCTGTCCTTTTTGAGAATGGCTTGTATATGATACAGTGGTCACCGCCTAACAGCACGGTACCCGGGAGACAGTGTTTAGCGTGCTGGTAGGCGAACGTGCTGTTAGGCGAATAGGGGAGGGAACCATGCATGTGCACTGTGTAATTAACATGCTTACGCCCTCTTTTTGAGAAACGGAGGAACATGACTTGCCCCTATTGCCTTATTGAAATGTATATTTGAGTCACTGCAAAATAAGAACAGCCCAAATCTACCTGTGTTTGTACCCTGTTATGAACTGTCAATTAAATTGTGACCAATAATGGTATCTTAGAGGTTTAAAACACATCATTTCATGAAGATAAAGAATTTACTATTCGATTTTGGGCAATAAAAATGCGAAGATCGTTTTTTTTTCACTTTAAATCAGTTTATTTTCTTTTCGAAAGTTTTTGTTGTCCATGTGTGCACACTGTTATTTCGTGGATCTATTTAGATAATTACATGCTGTAAAAGTGCATGTGGCTGTTCCAACAGTCGCATCTTCACCAATAATAAAGAAATTAGGCTGAAAATCGGTATTGGCGTGGGCTAAGGCGCATTATGGTCGATATTAATGAGTTTGCGTTCGACTTTTTCGTGTGCACACTGACAAAAACAATGGCCATTGTTAAATCAAGGGCACGAATTCTAATAAACTGAAACCAAAGGAAGAAATGTGTACACATGACATATCACACAACTTCGATGTGACGAACAACTTTCCTTCATTGAGTACTATTCAGTTTTGCACATTTAAATAGCTATATATGCAGTTTAAAAACTATACTTTGGCAGGTAGATTTGGGCTGTTCTTATTTTGCAATGAGTCATTTTTAGAAATTTTTTTCTTCTTTTTTTGTGATTTTTAAATTTTTTTTTGTTTATTTTTTGTTTTGTTTTTTTTTATGTGTGCATAGTGGGAACCAGTTGATTTCAGGCTACGCCCCCCACCAAAAGGTACTATCCCTCCTTTAGCACTTTACTTCATGTTTTAATTTCAACCCAAAAATTATAATTTATGTTACAACCCTTAATTTGCTTTGGAAAAAAAAGAAGTGATGATTGTCTGTTTTTGTTTGTTCAGGGCATGGTGTGCAACTTCTTTTTCAATGTCTTCAAATTGTTGAAGCATTGAACTCTTTCCCTTCATCTGCAGGAATGTTCTTATGGCTCTTACGGCCGATGAAAGTTCTGTAACTGATGGTTCTTGTACTGGTTCATCAGTTTCATCCTCTTCCTCTTCCTCCATCACTTTTTGTTTCTTGACACTGAATCAGTTCTGGTCCGTTAGAGAGCCACAAACTTCAAGATCTTGGTCCTGTCCTCCTCTGTCAAACTTTTGGGAACAGGCAATGGTTTGATGTCTGCCGCAGGTGTTTCACCAAAACCAGCTTTTCCATAACAATTGGCAATGATTTGCGGAGTCACCTTCCCCCAAGCACTGTGAAGCATGTAGATGGCGTCAAGAAGAGAGACTGACTTGGAAAGATGAACAACTTTTTTGGTTTCATCTCTGTCAAGTTCCGTGATAATGCGTCTGTTGATCAGAGTTCTGTAATGACCCTTCAGATTTCTGATGATGCCCATGTCCATTGGCTGTAGAACAGATGTGGTGTTGGGGGGCAGGAATTTGATCTCAATGTTGCTGTAGGACATGCCTGATGGATGGGCAGAACAATTGTCTAGAAGCAGCAAAATGTTGCGCTTTGCAATCTTAAGGCGCCGGTTCCAGTTGTCTAGGTGGTCTCGGAAAATAGTTCCTGTCATCCAAGCATTTGATGAGTTTCTGTAGGTGACAGGCAAGGTGTTTAGGTCTCGTGGAAAATGCCGTGGCTGTTTTGATTTCCCTATCACCATTAGCTTTTCTTTCTCTGTTCCAGACATGTTTGCACACACCAGCACAGTGACTTGTTCTTTGGCCTTTTTTCCGCCTTGCAAGGTTTCATCTTTAAAGGTTTAACCTCGGTCTGGCAAACCTCGGAAATAGATCCCAGTTTCATCTGCGTTGAAAATGTAGTTCTCACTGTATTGTTGCAAGATAGCAGGAAGAATGAGGGATCGAAATTCTTCTGATGCCGCCGTGTCTGTCGCTTGCTGCTCTCCATGCTCTTTTTTTAATTTTCGTCCATGGCGAGATTTAAACCTGTCCACCCATCCATCAGAAGGCTCAAAATCATGCCCTAACTCCTTAGCTAATTCTGTTGCTTTGGTCTTCAGAATAGGCAAATTGAGTCTGGCATTTTGATCCAACTTCTCTTTCATCCACAAAAACAAAGCTTCATCCACATCTTCTTCTTTAAAAGGGCGTTTTCTTTTGAGTGTCAGCGATCCTGATGTTGCTTGTTGTTTTAGATGTTCTCAGTTTTTAGCGATTCTGGAGACTGTGCTGCGGTCCAGGTTAAACTTTTTTCCAATGGAAATGAAGTTCACCTTTCCAATCTTCTCTTCTTTCTCAATTTCTGCAAGAACAACTAATTTTCTTTTCAGCTCCATAGATTTTCCACGGGATGCCATGATCTTAACAAGTTTTGCTTTGCTTCAATGCTTAGAAAGTGAAAATGTGAAATGAAATGTTACTCAGTTATAAGTGTCCATAAACTCATCAGTGTAGACTGAGGCCTTATGCCTTGCGGTAAATTAAGGCCTAATCATGACAAAATTGGAAAGAATCCGACCAATCGAATGTTTTCTCTATTTTTTCCCATCCGCCCACTCAAACCTTTGCAACTGATTAGGGCGGCCACAAACCTTCTGTTGTTCCCGCCCCCCACCCACACAGTCAGTTTGATCTACATACGCAACTGACCAAAGCAGTGCCGCCGCCATGGGTCCATTGTAAAGAGCACGTGTCTGTCTGGCGAGAGATTAGGGCGGTCCCATACCCTCTGTTGACTCCAACCCCACCCTCACATGCCAGCTTGATCTACCTATACGCAATTGATCAAAGCAGCGACGCCGCCATCTGTCCATTGCAAACAGCGCCTGTCTGTCTGGTGGTCAAGTACATGTAATACACTTCGTTTGTAAAAATTTTTCATCTCTCTGATAATGAAAAAAGCGTGCTCTTAGGCGAATGGTACTTTAAACAAGCGTGTTGTTAGAGGGGACCTTTCATATAGAAAAAATTATGTTTTTTTTAAAAAGCGTGCTGTTAGACGGATCGTGCTGGTAGCCGGCGTGCTGTTAGGCGGTGACCACTGCATAAACATGCATGTACTATGAGTGTATGTAGGCCTGTACTGGATAGCACTGTGGTTCAGATTGAGTTCAATGGTTTTGTACTGTTTGTCCCTTGCAGCTCTCTGGTGGTTTTGTAATGGATAACATTTTCTCGACAAATTAAAAGACTCTGACATTTGTTTGCATGGCTGAGATTTATAAAAATAACATAATGAACTTGGGAATTTTGCAAACACAACTTCAGTCCAACTTTAAATGGTAACTGAATTCAATATTCTAACATCAATACGGGACATATTGCCGTTGGTCTAGAGGCACGGTGTTCGCCTCTCATGCTGAAGGTACCGTGTTTGATCCTTGGTCAGTACAGGCATGTTGGAATTTTTTTGGGGGAAAGTTTCTGTCCCTGATCCTATGGTAGACAGGATCGAGCACCTAACCTTCTCAGATAAGGACGAAAAACTCGGAGAGCTCATGTATGTGTTGCGCACATTTAAGATACCTTGGCAGTCGAAAGTTGAGAAGAGCAGGCTGAACAAGGCCACTGCCGGGGCAAAATTTGGAAAAACTAATCCCTACCAAAAAAAACACACAGAAAGAAGGACAAGAAAAATAAAAACAAAAAATTGAGGTGTAAGTGCTAAGAGCAGCGAACCGCCTTAAATAAAGATCTAAGCACACATTCCAACTTCAAATGCTTTGATCAAAATCCCTTTTGATTTTTTTATCTGCTAGAGAATACTCAGGAGAAAGAAAAGGAGGTTTCTGTTGAGGACAATAAAGAGAAAGAGGAAGATGTAGAGCAGAAACCACGACCTCTTCACAGAACCAACTCTGTTTTTTTGAGAAATCTTGCACCTACCATCACCAAGCAGGAAGTGGAAGCGGTCAGTGCTGTTTATATTATAAAGTTATCATTGTTATTTTATTCCATTTTGCTGTTACTGTCTATCTGGAGATGCATCTGTTTGAGAAACACAGAGGCAACTCAGTATCATTTTGATGCACACTGTAAAGTGGGCACTGCCTGGTTACAGATTGATGTTGGTGTTGCCGTTGGGCTGGAAAATTGTTTCATCTTGATTGTTAAAATGAGCAAAAACCAACACTGCTTTTGTTAAAAGTGACGCCTCACCAGGAAAACCAGGTCAAAGTATCAAAAATCACATTTTCTAATTATGTTCCTATCTTAGTCTACAACCATTCCTGATCATTTTGCTTTTTATTTCATGTTGATAGCTTACTTACAAGCTGAGATATTGGAGTTTAAAGTCGGGAGGGTAAGAAAATATGAAACTGAGAAAATCGCATTTAAAGTGGCTTGAACTCTGTGAACCTTTTTCTGAGAAAGGTTACCCCACATTCCATCAATTTTATGTATATTTTTGTTCGTTATATGTTATTAAAAGTACAAAATAACATTTAAAAATAAGTAGAATATTATAGTATGTAATATTTTACCACATAAACAGGTTATCCTTTGCAAAAAACAAAAAAATCAGACGGATGATTTTCTGTGACCTATTTTTGGATTTTAGGTTATTTACGTCATGCGTACTACATTTTGGTGTTATGTATTCTTGCGCAGTCGCTTTAAATAGATTCTACGCGTTGTGCCCATTAAAATGAGTGTGAAGACGGGGGGGGGGGGGGGCGGGGGGTGTTCTGCCAAATCTTACCGATTTTATGATGGATTAAAGTTCATAAATCAAAGGATCACGATCTGCTGGTTTTTGAAGATTTTAAGTCACATTAATCCATCACTTTCATCAATTTGTTGGTTGAATTTTTCATTGAAACCAACAAGTGAAATCCACGTAAAAATGGCCAAGGAGTGACGTGGATTGCTTGGCCCAGTTTCGATATCTGAGCCTAAAATTGACTTTATTAGCCTATATCTCGGGATCTCCCAGGGCGAATTTGACCGGGTTTTCCTGGGCCACCTCACATATGTTACATGTTGCAACAGTCCAGCCAGGAAGAAACTGGATCAAAGCAGGATATTGACCATAACTGTTGAAATATAAAGTCTGTTGTTGACAAGTTATGTCTAACCAAACCCAACCAGCCAGCCATAGTGCCTCCTGGCCATTCAGTTTCACCATCATAGTGGTGCACTTAGTTTGCCACCTTCACTCTGGTCGGTTTTGCCTGACAGACAGTCTGACTGAACTCGGATAGCACTATGAGTATGAGTGGAGTCAGAATTTCTACAATTCAGCCTGAATTTGCAATGGCGATGTAGAAGTTTTAAATTTGGCACTTTGGTGTGTAGGTATCCAATAAAAGCTGAGACTTGTGTATAATCCTCACTCATTACTTTGCTTCTGTCCTCAAATATGTCATAGCCTTCTTTCTTACACTTCCTTGAAAAATATTGTTGAATCACTTTCTTAATTTGAATGTGAATTTTTTAATTATGTGAACAATAATATTTATTTCATTCTGCCTTCTTTAGCTTCAAGCACCAATGAGCAATAAGTATGTGCAATTAGTTGGTCGCACTCAAATGCTTGAAGATAAGAGACTTTTTTTTTATCTCCGCTCTCCAGTGTTTTGTCAAAATTGGGCATCAGAAAGAAAAAGTTGTATGTAGCAAAGCCCCGCGAAAGAAATAACACACCCCAATGCAAACTAAAAGAGAAGACAGAAAATGTTCAATATTTTTCTGTGGTTTTTATATTTTGTCCAGTGTTTTGTGTGCTGCAGTGGTACCATGTCTCCCCCTAAACATTTCTAAACGTTACAATTAAGTTGCACTCACTGCAGTTCCTCAGTTCTGCAATATTTTCACTAGAAGTCATTACTTCTGCAATTTGTTTTCCAAAATGAGAGTAATATAGTTTATACAGGCATCGCAAATTTTCTACTCATATCCAAAAATGTAGTGTCTTATCTCTTTGAACATATCTTTTTCCTCAGTCAAAAAAACTTGTGTTTTGTTCAATAAATGTAAAGGCCTGTATATTTATGTTGCGGACAGTATTGATGCATCATGTCAAAAAGTTCAGGAAATTTTCTGTCAGTAGTTTCCATCCCTGTAATATATAGAATTGAATAAGCTAAAGATCTGTAATAACAATTTTCAAATTGTGCCTCCTAATTTTTTTTCCTTCTTAGTGACTTCTGCACAAGTCACTTTTTTTGTGTAAATTTCTATTTTTAGTAACAAAAAAATAGGCCACTAGTATTTTATGTCAAAATTGGGCAAAAAGAAAAGGTTTTTATGATAGTATTTTATGTCACATCATAGGGGGCACAAAAGTTACTCGTTGGCTTGAAAGGGGATTCAATTTCCTCTCATTCATAGCATGTGTGAAAAGCCTTGTTTCAAAAGACTGCATGGGCAT
Organism: Onchidella celtica; assembly: GCA_963931925.1. Taxonomy (NCBI): domain Eukaryota; kingdom Metazoa; phylum Mollusca; class Gastropoda; order Systellommatophora; family Onchidiidae; genus Onchidella; species Onchidella celtica. The sequence goes on along the minus strand of OZ007579.1, from coordinate 21,076,768 downwards.
AGTGGCAAGTTTTGAAAGTGATATGGCTTAAAATCTTCAAAAACCTGTGGACTGGAAAGAGTTTAAGTTGCCTAAATACTGTTGCGTATTTTTTTCTTTCATTTTACCACCAAATATTTTGTGGCACTGATTACCTTGTTTTTGTATGCATATATTAAAGATGTGCCGGAAATACCCAGGCTTCAAGCGAGTGGCTCTTCAAGATCCTCAGCCAGAGCGCCGTTTCTTCAGGAGAGGATGGGTAACTTTTTCTAAAGATTGTAACATCAAGGAAGTGTGTTGGAGCCTTAATAACATCAGGGTGAGAAAATAAATTTGTTTTAAGTTACTGAACTATTTTCTACTTTCATTGGGCTTAATATCATATGAGTGCATATTTCTTTCATGAATATGATCTTTGACTGCCTTGTGTCGGTATAACCTTTGCTCAGATCACTTCCATGTAGATTGACATTCAGTGTATGATGTTATGTAAGTTTAAAATATATATATGGGTCAAAATCTGATTTGCTGTACACTGGTGTTTTCACCATACCAATCTATTTGTCCCTCGTCAGTTTTCCTACAGAATACTTGTTTGTCAACAGAAAATGGTAAAAATGATGCACAAATGGTGTATCTTTCCATTCACATCCTCTGTGTCTACTAAAAGCTATGTATAATTATTCTATTGAAATGTAATGTGGGTGGATGGATCGAGATTTTTTAACAAAAAGTGTGACATTTTTGGGGGTGTTATGATCAAAGCTATATTCCATAAAACTGGAGACCTTGGCACTTAATGTAAACAAGCTACAGCAATCCTGATATAACAGTCTAAATGTGTGTAAGGCACGCTAGCCTCTTCTCTCGGCAAGGAGTGTGTATGGCGGGGTCAGAAGATCGCCGTTTGTACGTTACTTTTGGTGTTAACTTTCGTCAACATGATGCTTTCTGCTGGAAACGTGAATTTCTGACCGCTGGACTTAAATCGCGGCGTGATTTTTATTGCATTATAGCCCCTTTGTCTTCACACAAAGAACGGAATCACGCACGTGGCCCGTCTTTGTCCTACAGAGCCAGGTAGTCAGCAGACCCGTCATCGTGTTTATAACCGGTAACGTACGCTGCTGGTAAGTGGCCGTTCGGCTCGAAGCATGCGGTCGCGATAGGTCCGCGGGTGAATTTTCAAGAGCTGATTAGGTGATCTCAAAGGTGACTTAACACTTTCAACGGATATGGAGCAGAACGGCAACAAGACGATGGGTAAGTTTGGTATTTATTACCACTCAAATAACGTACACCCACTTCCTTACTGAAGTATGTGCAATTTCAATATTGAATGAATTTATTGGACTGTGGGATCCAGCGAGAATCAGATGTGTGCTAAAAAACCAGAAATGCATGGTGTACGCATTATTTAAGGTCAAAACAACGGTTTTTTTCACATTTGCCCTTGTTTTTAATAACGAACAGACTCTCAAATGTGTGTAAAACTTTGGAAATGGAAATCAAGCGCCTTGGCCTTAAACATAATAAAGGTATAGTCCGTGTAAACACTTCTTGGCAACATGCCAAATGATCAGCGCGACAAGTCAGGGAAGATTGCTACACTAGTGTGTGCGTTATTGAAACCCTACAAGGTGTTGTGTTTACGTGACGAACGCCGTGATGTAAAAAGATTTTTTTTATTTCTTGCATTTAAAAGGCGACTTTCGCTCAGCGGATATCTTTCTCATTATTGTCCATCACCCCATCCAATGCCCTGATATTGAACATGACTGAATTATTTCCCGGTAGCTACATCTGGAGTTCGTTACGGCAACACGTATTGCATGGTGTTTAATAACGCACTGCATACTGCGGGGAAAAAAATCAATAAACGGTACCCCGTTGTACATTAAATTCGTAATGTGTCACTTGTGTCCGTCACACATAATGAAAATACAAATTTCCTACAATGATGTGATCATAAGTCTAAATTGGATGATAACATCAATGGATGTTCGTAACGTAAACCCGAAATGTTTTGTGTTTCAATGGCATACGCCGATCTCAACGAAAGTCTTTCTTTTGTTGTCATTTGGTTTAAATAGTTCACATTTACAGAACTTGATTTGGTGCCATGTAGCAAGAAATAAAACTACGACCACATTTTCAATAGGCTTTGAGCTTCACGTGGGCGTTTGTTATTGAAACTCGAAATGCTCAGTGTTGCATTAACGTACGGCAGTCCGGATCTGAAAGAACACATGTTTATCAGTTGCACTGATGTTAGTAAACTTGCATGCAATACAATTTTTACATTTGAACTTGACGACCCAAAACTTAGATGACACGATCAAAGTCATACATTTTGAGTGTCACGCGGGAGAGTTCGTTACTGAAACTCGAAATGCTTAGTGTTGCAGTCACATACTGCCTTTGCCGATTTGAAAGAAGGCCTATGTTTTATAATCAGCTGGTTTCTGGTAATTCATATGAATACTATAAATTGTGACCTGGTAGTGTGGAATAAAAGTGCGTTTACATTTTATTTCAATGTAGACTTTGAACTCCACATGGTAGTTCGTTACTGAAACTCCAAATGTTTGGTGTTGCAGTAACACACGGCCGTTGCCGATCTGAAAGAAGGCTTTTCTTTTGTTGTCATTGGGTTTCAACTAATTCACATTATTAAAACTTGTTTTGGTGCTGTGTAGCAAGAAATAAAAGTACGATCACAGCTTTCAGTAGGCTTTGATCTTCGCGTGGGCGTTTGTTAGTGAAACTCGAAATGCTTAATGTTGCAATAACGTACGGCAGTCCGGATCTGAAAGCACACATTGATATCAGTTGCACTGATGTTCGTAAAATTGAATGCAATAAAATTTTGATTACATTTGAACACCAAGACCTAAAACTTAGATGGCACGATCAGAGTCGTACATTTTGAGTGATGTGGGAGAGTTCGTTACTGAAACTCAAAATGCTTGGTGTTGCAGTCACATAAGGTCTTTGTCTGAAAGAAGGCTTTTCTTTTATAAGCAGTTGGTTCCAAGTAATTCACATGATGAAAACTTTAAATTGTGTCTTGATAGCAAGGAATAAAGTAGGTTGTCTACATTTTTCAACTTAGACTTTGACCTTCGCATAGGAGTTCATTACTGAAACTGATTTGGTTTCCTTCTTCTGATCTTCATTGTTTATCTAGGCTTAAGCGTCCATCTGTGTCGCCTATACTCTGCAGCTCTTAGAAACTTTCAGTAATCATGGAAGAATTATTTATAAAAAAGCTTTATAATAGTAGGCTACATATTATGGAAACTCATGTCTGTAATAATGTATTGCCATTCCATGTTGCTGGGACATCTAGATCTGCAAGGACGGGAAACATTTTTGTTTAGACGCATGCAATCTATGTAAAATATTTGATATTATCAAATGATAATTTCATCTCAGACATGTTACCGCAGTAGTAATGCAATGAATTGTTATTGAATCAGAGTTAATAAGCAGCTCTGCAAACATGGCTTTGGCTGATGAGTTTCATTCATTACACCACACCAATGATAATTTAGCTTCAGCCCAGGTAAAATATCAGTTCATGCTTTGATTTGCGAATGTTTAAGTGTTTTAAATATACCATTTTTTTAAATCTCAAATCCTCAGTGACTTTTCTAAAGAGTTTAAAGTAGCAGGATGTTCAAGCTAGTCAGAGGCCACAGAGAAAAGGTTGAGATTGCAGAATATGCAGCTGAGATAAAGGAGATTTTTACAGGCCACAATGATGTTTCAACTTTGGTTTTCAAACCACGGTACTTTTACTGAAAGTAATAGTCCTGGGTCCAATCACAGCTGTCAAAACAAAGATCTGTGAAAGCTTTCAAATAATCCAACAAACAGCCTGTCTTCAAAGTGTACAAAAAACCACCACCACTGTGCAAGCCATCTATGTAATAAGGAAGACCTGTCAGACAAGATGGTCCAATAAGTAACACTGTGCCCACTATTGTGGATGGTTCACTAACAAGGAATGAAGGATGGGATAACATGAGGTAGTGCTGAAATTTCTGAAAGATGACAGTCCTAAAATGATGGCTGTCCACTACCTTATCCCCAGAGAGAGTTTGGCAGCTGCTAGGCTTAGTCTTCCAAGTAGGCTAATAAAACAGGTAGATGAAATGAAGGCCCATCCAAAGACTGTGAAGATTGTTAAAAAAACAATTCTGTGTGGCTGCACCTTGATATCAGTTGCTATCAAAAAGTTACTGTCTGGAAATGTTTACTGCCTTGCTTGATACTTGGTTCAAGATCATGACAGCTTTGGGTTCATGAGATTCAGCGAAGCCAAAGCCTTCAGTTTCATTTCATAAAAATGGAGTCAGATCAGGTCAACAAGCTAATGGACATGAAAGTTGATGACAGTGTGAAATTGATCCATGCTTCCAGATAACACTTCATGTAGCTGGATCTTCAAGTTGTTGCCAAATATGCATGTAAAACTTATTAGCTATGGAGGCTCAGCAAGTAGTTTTGCCCTTCCCAAAAGCATACTTGTTTGAATGTGCCTTTGGTGCTGTTATGGATATGGTGACTAAAAAATGAGAACATGTTACATGTTATTAGTTCTACAGTTTTCTACTTGAGTTCCAATGTATGCAGACTGAACTGGGCATCAAAATCAAATGGAAGATTACCCACATTTATTTTCTTTTGTTCACAGTTTATAAAAGCACTTCTGGCCTTCCCTGTAATTGGGCATTAAATCAAATAGATGGGGTAGGGATGGAACATAGAACTCTTGAGAACCAGTGCAGTAAACTACAATTTTGGTGTGATTTCAGTGCCCATGTGTCCTTTTGTCATTTTATGTAACATACAGATTTTTGCTGGCTAGCTTTAGTAGTGACCAGTGCATCCTGATGTCCATCTGTGTTAAGTTTTGCAGTAGATGCTAGCATTAAAATACAGTTCAGTTACATTTCAGCATTTACATCTAAGGAAATGAGAATTCAATTATTTTGGCGTTTATGTCACAAACAGACATTGGTTCACATAATTTAACTATGGCCCTTAAACTCTTTTGTCTTCTGTGACTGTGATATCTTTAAACAGATGCTGAACTTGAAATGCACCTTAGTCTGACCCTTTCACTTCAGTGTAGGAAAATTGCGGTTCAGTTGTTTGGTGTTCATGTAGCATACAGTCTTTTGCTAACTGGAAGCTCTCCCATAGCTGCTGAACTCATATACCCTCAGTAGGCCTGGAGCCTTGTACCAAATGCTCAAGTTAATAATAATTTTAAATTTGACCACAGTATAATAGTGCATGATTTTTGGGACTTTTACAATTTGGTGTTTATGTAACATACATACTTTTGGTGTCTGCCAGCTTACTATTGTTATGCAGAAAGAGCATTTTTGTGCCACATTAGACTTTGATATTAGTAATAGTCAGAACCATTTATTCATTTATTTGGATAAGTACATTTTATTTTTAACATATTTTTATGTTTTTGGTGTTTCTGTAACATACAGACAGCAAATCTGAGAGGCATTTTGAATGTCACAAATGATTATTGACTCACAAGATTGTATTTCTGACAGTATGAAATAAACTTGCTTAATTAGTTTCCTGGCCTTCTAATTACAAGTGCTTGAGTTGTTTTTGTGTTGTGACGGTGTTTATGTAACATACATCCTGTCAATCAAGAATGAGTGATATTGTTGAAACCCAAAGGGAATGCTAAAAGGCAGCTACAGAGTATGAAAGACAATTGTTTACAGAATGAGATGTATTGGTTTTTAAGGATGGATATCAATTTTTAAAATTCATCACTGTGTCACAAAAAGTGTACAGCAAATCAGATTCTGACCCATATATATATATAGATGGAGAGACCTGAATTTGTAAAATTCCATAATCTGTATATTGAATTTATTTCTTTTAGTGACAATTGATCTTTTTGGCTTTGTCTTGTTGTAGGGATTGGATTCAGTAGAACTAGGACAATTTGGGAATTTGGATTCTCGTCCTATATCAAATTTGTGTCATTTCTTTCACCAAAGATACTAGATTGATAAGATCGGACACTTCCTTTTTTGAGCCACTTAAAATACTGTTTACATCCGGTCACGGGCACCGGCCCACTCTCTGCGCATGGAGCCAGCATTTCGTACAATGGATTTGCATAGTAAATAAGACACAACACCATTGACCAGTCAGTTTCGCTTCCATTTTGTATTTGTATTTGTATAACTCTTTAATCCCATTTGGGAAATTTGCCGTTGTGCCATTGCAGCCTAGTTACAACTGGAAAAGGCACATGGTTGCCACAGTGCAGCGCCGGTTGGCGGGTTTTTCTGGGGGGGAATAAGGGAGAATGGTAGGGATGAATTTTATTTAATTTTGCCCGGGCAGCGGCCTGCTCGGCCTGCTTTTTACGATTTCCAGCTGCCAAGGTTTCTTCAACGTGCACACGGGCCCTCCGAATTTTTTCGTCCTTATCCGAGAAGACTATGTACTCGATCCTACCCCCCAATAGGATCAGGGACAGGAAAATACGAGAAAAATCCCAAATCTTCCGACATCCCTGCACCGGCCTGGTTTTGAACCCGGGGCACTTGGCATGAGAAGCGAGCACCCTGCCTCTAGACCACTTTGTCCCCAGTGACAAAGTCAAAATATTCTTAAACCATGTAGTATGTAATTAATAATGGATTTTTCTATAAAGCAAACCTGAAAAGGGTGGGTGAAGGAAAGGAAAAGAGACAGAAACAGAATTTTCACAAGATGGCTTAGGTATAGATCTAGTAATGTGCGTGCGGCTTCTACCGACAGCGCTTGGGGCTTAACTACTAGAAATTGTACTGCAATGCATCTCTGATGCGATTCTTGACGATGGCGTAGTTTTCGTGAATTTGAAGAAGAAAAAGAAGAGGAAGAACGAGAACAAGGAAAATCTAAGGTTAATCTGTTGTTGTTAAAGGGAAGTCCTTAAACATTTTCAAAACCCTTCACAGTTCCCGCTATTGTTTACTTTCTTACTTGCATTTGCTGCTGGGAGACAGCGCGTGCTAATTACGTTATGAATGGAAAATCCAACCTCGGTCTCATGTTATTCTAAAAATATACTAGATCTTTCTTCGATGTGATGGTAAATTAGTAAAACAATTGTGACATTCCTACCACATTTAAAAAGGAAAAAAAATAGCCAGAGGTATCCTACAACGAACTACTTTATAATTACAAAGTTAGCGACTTCCAGCAAGGTCAAGGGTGAGAGCTGAACACTGAACAAAACTCGGCATTTTCTCTATTCGGCTTTGTAAAAAATGCTGTTGTTTACTTCTCTCATGTTTACGCCACTAGGTGGCACTGCCAAAAACGTGCACGCGAAAACCCCGAGCAGTCGCATCTTATCATTACTAGAATCTTTGCTTTAACCCCCTATTGATGAGCCTGCTTACCTGGGCATGGTCTAATAATAAGAAAAGTTTATCGGGGTCAGTGACCCATGTCAGCTTACTGTTTACAATGAAAGCTGAATGCACATGGTGGTCTGTGATAATGCATGATAAGGCACACATGGCTCCTGATAGCACAGTGATGTTTTTTTGTGTCTATTTGTGTATATATTGTGCTTTATAAAAACAAAACACTTTGTACTTTAACATGTTGTATCGTCATTGGACTCACTGTAAACACACTCGAGGTCAAAGTTGAAAAGTCTATCGGCTGAAAGAGGAAATCCTGAATGAATGACTCGATTTATGCCATTTTTTATCCAGGTTGCAAGATGCAGTTTGCAGTAGTTGACTAAGGCAATCAGACAATGAAATCTTTGTTTCATGACCTGTAACAACAGATTGACAGTAATAATTTTCTTGAGAAAGAAGCATGAAAACTTTTCAGGCCCTTGAGAATGAAGCATGAAAACTTTTCACACACCCCTCAATCGCACAGTAGGCTATATGTTTTGATGGAGATTACCACATAATAATTAGCCAACATGAAATTCAATGGAACCTGCTTAAACCAAAAGCGGATAACAAGAAATTTCTCTTTTCCCGAACGACTTTGATGGTCCTGCTGTAATCCCTCTATATTATAAGTTTACGCCTCTTTACACATAAAGAAAATTACGTAAAAAAAACTTTTATTGAAAGATTGTCTTTCACTCACTCAGTTGAGCGAAGGTCCTCTCTCTAAAGTTCAATGCCTTTGATGTGAAATAAAATAATGCCGCCTGTGTTGACTATATAAGGCTACTTGATGTGGTTGCCGAGGAAGACAGGTGGAGTCCTTGAACTGCTGACGAGGATACCAGACAGAAAAGCGCCGCTGCAGTGAACAGCACTTTTTTTTGTTTTTACAAGTCACCCAATGGTCTTCACCTCTTGAGCCATTACAGATGGGTGTCACATCAGTTATATAATACATTCACTAACAGTAATTCAGATACATTAGTGGATACAACCACCCACAGTTTGTTTGTAATTTTAACCCTTGTTCTGCAGGAGGCCACTATTGTGACCTACATACTGCAAACCGGGTCCTGCGGAGGCCAATATATTGTATGATAGTGCTGCTCCTTGTGTTTTGTGTATTAGTTTGCAGCGACTCGTTTTTTTCAGTTTTTTTTTTCCACATTATTTTTGCGTGTTTGTCTACTATATCTAACAAAATGGTATCGTTCGATTACGTTTATTACGATGCAACTATTCGTAACTATTCGTCATGCTCATGTAATAGCACTGACAGTCTGAAGTTCAAACTGGGGAAAATCTTGGGGAAACTTTTACTTTGATGCTGGTTGTCGTCTGCATGTGAAATGAGAAGAAATGGGCCATGTGCATGTTTGAGAAACCGTACTATGTCCGTAATCATGAATTCCGATGTAATACTAGGGCATGCTGCAAAGGCGTCTGTCTTTAGGCTTTTCAACAGGGAAAACTGGGAGAACATGACCGTCTTTGTTGTTGGTCATTGTGTTTATTTGATGTGGTAATTAGAGAGTCTAATCGTGATCTTTTCGTCGTATAGATTTCTTTTGTTGTTACCTTTCACTTCCGTTGGCTTAGTGGTGTAGCCTCACTGCCTGTAGCGATGTTTCATGTGCGGTTTCCAACACGGAATTTGGTGGCAGTGATGCTAAAAAGCTTTGCTAGCTCTAGATTGGGATTTACATACATGTATTTTCTTCCAGAATGAATCAATTTATGATTCTATCACCAAGTACTATTGGCGCAGATGGCGTTGTCACAAATCCCAGACTGGGAAATGTAATAGTTTATGACAGGACGACAACCACGAACAAACGAGTTTAACACTTAACAAAACAACCCATCAGACTCACACATTTATTAAACATAAGTATACATATAATAGCGCAATTACATACATTATATTATTGAAATGACTGCCGTACAACGGCCTTATTCTCACACACACGCTCCCTCGGATCCCCAATCCGGGAGTTACTCCTAAAGGCACTTCGGCCTCAGCCTCTCCCCTCAGGGTCTTAATAGTACATTAATGATTCACTGGCACCGCAGTCTCTCAATATCACCTTCCTATTGTCATACACCTTAGCCCTCCCCTAGCACCTCAGCAGGGCAATAACACATTATTATTTCCATAGCCATCAACATGGCGACAACATAGTATCAGTTCACTAGCCTCTCAACATGGCAACAATATAGTATCTCATTCACTCTCATATCTACGTCCCTGTCCGTGGCCTGACTGCCACGACTTTATGTGCCTCTACTGTCCTGCACTGACAGCCTCACTTCTGGCCTATGTGTGGCCTCCGGCCCTATGCTGGCCTATCCCCTGTGCTCATCGAGGTGGCTCTGCGGCCCGTCCCCGACACCTACAAGAATAACATTACATTGGTATAATACCCTACCATTTCTATTCACTCCACCTCTCCTTACAACCCATGAAACGTACACACACTAGTTCACCTTCCACTCACCACACATCTTACGGTAACACACTTCCATCGGAGTACACACTACTCACTCGCGCTACAAATCCATGAACTCACTTTCATCTATCGCTCATGGCGCACATTGCTATATCCAATATCAAGGACTTCCACATTCCTCACATATACTTATTCACATCATGGTAATAGACGAATATAATATAATACATCAATCATAATAATCAATCAACGTTCTACATACCAGTCATAACTGGAAAGACTCTCACTAGTCTTCTCGACTGCTTCCCCTTTATGTCCGCCCGATGGGCTTTTATTCACAGGTCCGATCCCTAGGACCTTCTAACTTGCAGTGATAGTAATACCGCGCTTTCGCCTCCTTCAGACCCCGCCCCCACTACTCACAACAGCACGCTTAACTTGCTGTCTACTGTGAGCCTTTCTTACTCTACACCCGCTCTGTAGCAATCCCCTTAATTGCACTCACTCCACTCGTGACAGGCGTGTCTCTGAAGAAGTTCAGGTGGCAGACGCAAAGACTAAATCAAGAATCTAGCTCATAGATGTAGATCACCAAGTCTAGATCTAAGCTAGTCTAGATCTAAAGAGAATTTGGTACCAACTTCTTTTTCAAGAAACTCAACAACTATGACAGTTGTTGTGCCTGTTTAGTTCTGGTTAACTGCTCATCATCAGTCCCTCTATAAAACATAAGTGTAATGGATCTCAGCTTAGTCTAAGTACAGCCCTTCTATAATTGTAAGTGTGTCAGATTCTTTCTTCTTGTCTTTCCCTTAATATGAAATAGATCTAGAATACTTTATAGTTTTAATTATCAGGCTTTGTTCTTTAAAACGATTAGGATTAATTACACCATATCTTAATCATTCTTTTGTCAGCGGCTTCTGGGCATGCCGCACAATTTCCTTCCATACTGTCGCCAGCTGTTAACATCCCTGTAAGTAATAGCTATACATAGCTGCCAATCAGTATGTAACATAGGTATTTAGTATAATTTTTGGGTTCCAGCTTGTAAATACGTTTTTCTGGTCAAAAGTACGTACTTGAAAAATGACCCCATTTATCCAAGAAAAGCACAAAGAGGAAAAAACAAAGACGTAACCTTTATATCTAACACCAATTGCCTGAAGTCTAAATGTAGATTCAGATCCATAAGTTGTACATAAGTTACACTAGAACTAGACTTGTAAGAACGATATGGGCATGGCTTGTGAAGTGGCTTCTGTTTTAGATCTACTTCAAATGTTATCTTTTATGCCTAACATGATTAGCGATCACTGAAAGATAATTTGAAGCCTTCACTATCCAAATCATGGGAACGTGGGCAGACATTTACAGCAAAATATTGAGAGGAATTTTGGTTTACATAAATCATCAAACTTGTGCAACAAATGTGCATCATGGAAATCACGAGTCATGTCGTTGTGATAATCTTGTGACATCCATATTTCACAGTCACATGGAGGCAGGTCTGACATTGTTCAGTATTGCAACAAAAATGTTATCAAATTTTACCGAAATAGCAGGAAGTTTCAGGATAAACATGGAAAATAATGCTAACATTGAACTTAAATGTCAATACAGATATGGAATATTTTGCAGCAGTTAGCCATTTATAAGCCTTTCACTGTATCATGGTTTATGTGTGGCGCAAGGTGATGTTTTTACCCTTCTGCGGCAAAATGTATAACATGAACTGCTTTGAAAGTACTAAAAATCATAAAAACATTACTTTGTTTATAAGGTAAACATGAAAGAGGACATTCGGAGCAAGATTATTTTTGGCTAATTAGAGGGTACCTTTTGACAAGTGACCTATTACTTGTTGACACTTCACTTTGTTGAAAATCATGTTAACACGATTGCCAGCATGCCCAGAGTTGGCCCGGAATTCCGACTTGGAGCCTGCAGTAGCTCGGAGTTGGATCCTGCGGCTGGGGTTGTCGGAGTAGCCTGGAGTCTCCCACGCTCGACCAGAAAGATCGGCCGCCCACTGGAAGATCTTTGGTTTCTCGGGGGCTTCATCTGAAGGCAGTTTGCTGCCATAAAGATCAGCCACCGCTTCGGTCATTCGACTAGATCTGGTATGGTATCTATCGAGTCGTAGCGTTGATCGCCGATTTCTTCAACTGGCACTAGGTATAACCGCAGTGCATCACCAAGTACACAGGTCAAAGGTCGTAAATACATCTTCAGCGGCCGAAACTCACAAATAGCAGATCCTGCCTCATAATGGCACTCGATTCATTGCGTCACTGCGACGGCTGAACAGTCGATCACCTTCGTCTTCGCTCATTTCTACACTGAGATAGCTGTTATCGTCACGTTTTGTGCCTAGGACAATAAGTGATGAACGGAAAGGGCATACATATGTCTGAGTAGGCAGTTCAGTGACGCTCTGATAGGCTCGGGGGTGGCAGCCTTTTTCGCCCGTAGCCAACTGTGACAGGCCGCGACTGTTGCTCATTCACACGGCCTCGAAAACTGTCCTTTTTGTTGCGTTAACATCGACTTGTCGGCACTTCCAATACATATTTTTAAGGGGGAATGAACGCTCTTCAAAATGGCATTCTCCAAGTTTGTATTCATTTGATAGTTCCAGAGATATTTTGATTAAAAAATGAGGTAAATTTGAATCTGTGAGTGCATAAAATCTACTTGTGTTAGGTTTTTGAAACTTTACGTAGCTCTTTTCAATGACCTTTTCTCCCGAATATGGTAAAAATTCAGTTAATTGAACCATGCAGCAAGGCGCTGGGCTTTCCCCGAAAATGCATCTTTACATTCAACGCCGTTAAATGTTTGCCCGCACCTTCATCCCCTCGCTCTCACTGTTTCAATCGGCGCTTCATAACTTCGGCATCTCGTTTATATCGCGTCAGTGCCATTCATAATAATTTGACAGAATAACTGAAAATATGTTTAGGTACGTTTTTTTATTTTGTTTTTTTATATATTTGTTTATATAAGGTGGTTGACACCAATAAAATACTTATTAATAGGGGGAACATTTCACAAGCTCCAGATCTTTTATTGTCTAAATCTACTGTAGTACTAGTAGAATAGATATTTAGAAGACTCCTGTCATTGGATCTATGCTTACTTATCTAATCTAATCAGACTTAGTATTTTATCACTTATTAATGCTTTGATAAGTGTAGCTACCTTCTTGTGCGTTTACATTATTAGTGGGCCTGTCGCTTAGACTTTGTTCTTTTCAACTGATTTGTTTTTTTTACATGAAAAGTATAATGACGTGAATGAGGACAAATTGGAGCTTGGCTATTGGGCAATGGCTGAATTAGAATTTAACGCTCACCCTTTGCACGACGACTGAAAGCCCGCTGTCCGGTCAGTGACCTTACTCGCTGAGTATCTTATCTGGGGTCATTGGCCATTGCCGCTGCACGATGATCACACTACCGATGTCCACGTGGTTCGGTTTGCATTTGATTGGTATGAAAACATTCGCTGCTGCCTTATCACGCTTCATAATGAATTAACCAGCAAAACTTCAGTCTGTCAGTCTCTAACCAATGATCTGACTTATGATTCCAAACTGACAGCTGTAGTTTTCGTGAGAATGAACCATCTTTTGAAAGTGTGGGGAGAGCCTTTGAAAGCTTAGTCTTTGTGATTCCGACCAGTGGTTCACTGCTTAACATGGCCATGCCACAATGCCTTTGATTTAGAAGAGATTCAGTGAACAATAAGAGGGTGGTTATGTCTCAAAAAGGTCAGTGACCCGACGCGTGAAAATAGGCTTCGCGAATGGTGCTGTCAGCTTGATTTTGCCAACTAAACCCGCCCGTTCGGAGTGAATGCTTGTGAGTCAATACGACATTCGACGCCCTGCGCAGCGTGAGGGTTAATTCTGTCGATTATACTGTTGGCGCAGACATGTTTTTTGCTGATGTTATTCTTGAATGCGTAACTTTTTTGTAGGTTTTGTAGCCCATATGTGGGGAATGGCTTTTTGATGAGTGAATACCAGGAATAGACAATTTATTCTTTTATAGTTTGGTTTTTGGTTGATAAAAAAATACACAGATCTACATTGAGTACCTGGTTAACATGAAGGGTGTTTACGTCATGTAATTTTTAAATTTACATTTTAAACATTTTCAATTGAAGAAGTTTTTCTTAGTATGCTTTGCCTTTTAAAATCTTGTACGAACATTAACCCATACCCCGCGCGCTACCCGTAAAGCCTGCTGCCCTGTCAGTGACCTTACTCACGGAGAATCTTATCTGGGGTCACTGACCCGTGCCGCTAGACGATGACCACATACGCTGTCCAGGTGGTTTGGTTTTTAATGATCGGTATGAAAACATTCGCTGCTGTGCCTTATCACGCTTGATAATGAATTAACCAGCAAAACCTTAGTCTGTCATTCTCTAACCAATGATCTGACTTATGATTCCAAACTGACAGCTGTAGTTTTCATGAGAACGAAGCATGATAACTAGCCACGCCCTCCCAAGCCCTACACAAATGGTTTCATCCTGATTGACACATACTTGTGAGAAAATGAGATAATATTGCAAATTTGTTAAGCAACATTTCGCATGTCGATGTTACATCTTTTGAAAGTGTGGGGAGAGCCTTTGAAAGCTTAGTCTTTGTGATTCCGACCAGTGGTTCACTGGTTAACATGTCCATGTCACAATGCGTTTGATTTAGAAGATATACGGTGAACAATAAGAGGGTGGTTACGTCTCAAAAAGGTCAGTGACCCGACGCCTGAAAATAGGGCTTGCGCGTGGCGCGGTCAGCTTGACCTGGGCGACTTTTGCCGCCCGTGCGGCGTGAGCGCTTGCAAGTCAATACCGACTATTGCCGCCCCGCGCAGGGTGAGGGTTAACAAGCAAAACGCTGTATAACAATTGAAAATATCTTAAGGGGATTTACGGTGGTAAAAATTGCTTCTTTGTTATCTATATTCTTTCAGAGTTGGTATCTCCCTTATTCGTTGATCAGTCTTTATGAAATTTTGAATGATTATTCCTTTTGTGTGTTTTAACAAATCTACAACTGCTTTTTCTGATATTTTAACAGAATTTTTTAATTTGCATTTTTTTTTTTTGTAGCTCAGAGTCTTCTTTTTTGGTGATCCGATTTGCGTGTCTAAATAAAAAAATTCATTAAAAAAAAAGAAAATCAATCCTAGCTTGAAAAACAGTTGTAAATCTATATAAAAAAACGGCAAGGAAAAAAAATTCACTGCTGCGAGGAAGAAATGCCCAGACCTGAAAAAAATTACATGTGAAAGATAATTCTTTTTGCTACTATGTCTATTCCTTTGACATGAAAGCGAAGTATCGTAATTTTGTAATAAATGAAAATAGGCCTAAAAACATCGAATAATGCTTTCTCCCCAACAATGATGGCCTCCCTCCTGCCTTTGTTTTGTTTCGACTTTAGTACCGTGCATGTCATAAAAAATAACCATATCAAGCTTGGTGCGCAGTGTCCAGGCGCGCATGAGTTCTGAAGCAGGACTGCAGATGACTACTTTTATTGTAAGAGAGAGAGAAAGAGAGAGTATGTCATCGAATAATGCTTTCTCCTCCGTTCTTTGAACGGGCCCGTTCACTAGTATTTAAAAATGATCTCAAGGTACCTGTATGCAAAGTTTTAAAAATATACTCAAGTAGATTTTGAGATATGCGTTGTTGAAAATTCTGAATTGGCCGATAAACATTGTTACGTAATCACAGCAATAAAGAACAAAATTTGTTGGTAACACTTAATATTCAATTCCTATCATGTAAGAAGTAAGTTGATCTAGATATTTTATCTTTAACAGCCAAAATAACAAAAAATGAAGTTAGTGCCACATACCCCCTTAATGGCTGGCAGAGTTATGCACATGAACGTGAAATGTCACGGGAATCCATTCGAGCAATTTTTCAGTCATAATATTTCCATTAGAAATTACATATAAAAATTGTTCCCCTAAGATGTTGAATAGTCTTTGTCATTTAAATTCATGTGCAGATGGTAGCAAACAAAATAATTGCGTTTACTTTTATTGGTTGCGGAGTTATGGAATGACGTGTAATTTTATGAAAATCCCGTCACAGGCGCTAGTGCTAAAATTAAGCCAAAAATAAATATTGAAAAAAAAAATCATAACTTTGCAACAAATGGAGATATTTTAAAAATTCAAAAAGATTTGTAAGCGGGGCATCAAGACTGTTGTTTTGAGCATAGTTGCATCGTCTTTGGTGAAATTTGAATTTTTTTTACTGAACTGGCTAGTCTGAGTAGGACAGGAATGACAGTTTTTCAGAATGGCCCACGAAATGCAGCGACTTCCATGCAAAGTGCAATTCATGTAGATCTATCAGTAGATCTACTCCAGCAGGGAATTTCGCGTTTCGAACAGAGATTTCTAGTGTTTTGGTCCGCAAAGAAAGTACAGCATAAAAGAAAAAAATGAAAATCGCATGTAGCAAATTCAAACCCAGATTATACTAATGTAAAGAAAATACTGGTGTCTACTTAAGTGGGCCCATTGCAACCTCA
The DNA here is from genome assembly GCA_963931925.1 of Onchidella celtica. Classification (NCBI taxonomy): domain Eukaryota; kingdom Metazoa; phylum Mollusca; class Gastropoda; order Systellommatophora; family Onchidiidae; genus Onchidella; species Onchidella celtica. The sequence goes on along the minus strand of OZ007579.1, from coordinate 21,060,302 downwards.
ATTTCAACTTTATATGCATTCAGCTGCCGCTTCAGTCTTGCCATGCGGGCATATGACGTGATAAACTCGTAACCCTTCAGTCTTGCGATGACTTAGTGGGCATTGATTTTGAAAACCTATGTCATCGAATTGGCGCGTTGATATGTACAGGTACAGCAACAGAGCAGACATGACTTTCACTGTACACATTTATTAATGCATTGTGTGACTGATCCGTTGAAAGAATAGATCTGCAATCTCCGTAATGGTCTTATAATTAAAAATTTAAGCTTGTGTATCCCTTAATGCCATGCAGATGTATGTAAATTCTGTTAACATGGGTCAATGTAAAAAAAGCAACAAAATAGTACGATTTCCAATTTTTCACAGCCTATCCCATCTTCCTAAAATCCGTATATGTAAATACTGGCTGCATTGTCTAGGGTATAAAAATAATACTAGTCTATTCTGTTCATGTATAGTAAAACAACAATACTGAAGCATATTTTGCCTTAGTGTAGGGATATTCATAATTTTCACTAGCTAGAGTAGTGGAGACAGCCAACAAGATGCAGATCCAAGTACACTCTAGGTTATAAAATGCAATTTTATTTTACAGAATTGTTGGTCATGTTTATGCAGTTTATTTTGTATGGACCATGTTATTATGTAATATTTGGGGGCGGCTAGGGGGGCATGCCTAGCGGCCCACTACAAACGTATTTCGGCCCTCAATTGGGTATCCCTGAAAAGTGGCCCTCAGTTGGGACCACTGGTAAATGCTGGCAGTCCTTATTTTTAGTACATGACTATGGAAGTGTGCTTAGTAGAGACTATGATTCAATTGAAATTTATGTCTTGAAAATTAATATCAGCTGAAAAGTCAGCTTTTCACGGTCCAGGCCCTATATAATGATTATTTTTGTCTTTCTAATGAAATAAATGTATATCCGAGTATGGTTTAGTTATATGATTGATATAAACGGGAAGCTTATTTATATTGTTGGAAATTCCTTGTAACATTACTTTTTTTATTAGTGCTTGCAATATGGCAAATTTTGACTTATCGGCAAACACCATGGCAAAATTCGGACTTGAAAATGGCAAAAATTTTCAGGGACAGCCTGACTATAGATGCGCCTCCGCCATAGCCCCATTCAACTAAGCAACAGTAATGTTGTACATTAAGGCTCATACATATGTACCTTCGTCTGTGTTTGTGTGCTTCGGCCTTTCGCATGAGCTTGAGTAATCAAGCACGTATAGGTAAGGTCACGCATGCTGTATTGTAAACAGGGGCGGTCACTGAGTGAACGCAGTCTGTGAATCATTTTATTTTGCAGTTAGTTTTGGTTTTGTTCTTCGTGGTTCATGGTTTTATACACTTGCAATTATCTTTGGCGGTTTTAACCACTGGTAGGTCTACATGTAGATCGGCTGTCTTTGAGAGTCTTTGCCTAAATTTAGTTAGCAATCACAAATAATCTAGGCCTTGGGTAAAGCAGTCATGTAGTCAAAAATCGAAATCAAGAGCTTGTGTGCTGGTAAACGAGGACTAGACTTGTGAGAACAAGGTGGACATGGCTTGTGAAGTGGTTTCAGTTCAAGGTCTACTAGAACTGTTTCTTTTATGCCTAACATGATTAAAGGATTAGCAATCATTGAAAGATAATCTGTAGCTTTCACTATCTCCAAATCTTGAGGCAGTGGGTAGACATTTACGACAAAATTAGTATTAGCAGCATTTGTTCTTGGGAACTGATGTGTCATTTTTTTCAGGAGGTTGTCACAAATCCCAGACTGGGAGATGTAATAAGTTATGACAGGACAACAATCACGAACAAACAAGTTAACACTTAACAGAACAATCCATCAGACTCACACATTTATTAAACATAATTATACAGATAATAGCGCAATTACCTACATTATATTATTGAAATCAACTGCCGTACAACGGCCTTATTCTCACACACACTCTCCCTCGGATCCACAATCCGGTAGTTACTCCTAAAGGCACTTCGGCCTCAGCCTCTCCCCTCGGGGTCTTAATAGTACATTAATGATTCACTGGCACCGCAGTCTCTCAACATCACCTTCCTATTGCCATACAACTTATCAGTTCACTTGCCCATCATCATGGCAATAATATAGTATCTCATTCACTCTCATATCTACGTCCCTGTCCGTGGCCCGACTGCCACGACTTTATGTGCCTCTACTGTCCGGCCCCGACAGTCTCACTTCTGGCCTATGTATGGCCTCCGGCCCTATGCTGGCCTATCACTTGTGCTCATCGAGGTGGCTCTTCGGCCCGTCCCCGACACCTACAAGAATAACATTACATTGGTATAATACCCTACCATTTCTATTCACTCCACCTCTCCTTACAATCCATGAAGCGTACACACACTAGTTCACCTTTCACTCACCACACATCTTACGGTAACACACCTCCATCGGAGTACACACTACTCACTCGCGCTACAAATCCATGAACTCACTTTCATCTATCGCTCGTGGCGCACATTGCTATATCCAATATCAAGGACTTCCACATTCCTCACATATACTTATTTACATCATGGTAATAGACGAATATAATATAATACATCAATCATAATAATCAATCAACGTTCTACATACCAGTCATTACTGGAAAGACTCTCTCACTAGTCTTCTCGACTGCTCCCTTTATGTCCGCCCGATGGGCTCTTATTCACAGGTCCGCTCCGTAGGACCTTCTAACTTGCAGTGATAGTAATACCGCGCTTTCGCCTCATTCAGACCTCCCCCACTACTCACAACAGCACGCTTAACTTGCTGTCTACTGTGAGCCCTTCTTACTCTACACCCGCTCTGTAGCAATCCCCTTAATTGCACTCACTCCACTCGTGACAGAGGTCAATATCAGGAGTCTGTTTTTGGGTTTTGGAAAGTAGGTAGTTTGATAATATTACAAATTTGTTGAGTAACAGTTGTTATGTAAATGTTTCAGCATTTAATAGGATGGGAAAGGTCTTTACCTTTGTGATTCCAACCACTCTTTCACATATTCTTGCCACAATGCTTTCAGTTCGGACATTTGAAAGAAAAATAAAACTGTAGTTGCTTCTCAAAAAGGACAGTGACATTAGAGATACTGGATACAATAAGATGAAACAGCCAGGGCATCTCACTGGATACCAGAGGCTAAAGGTTGAAATGTGTATGGAGTTTTTTTGTGTGGGTAGTTGCAGATAGACAGTACAAGGAGCAGAGTATAGCACAATGCTATTGAGAGTGTGAAGTCATAAAATGGATCTGAAATTTGCTTTACACACAAGATAATGTTCGATTGTTGAAATGGTATGTGTGTTTTATAACTTCTTTACCCAATCTGTTTATTTACAGCTGAGAGATTGTGAACTTGGAGCCACTCTGAACAGAGAACTCAAATTGCGCATTCGGGCAGCAAGTGGAATTACTGTGCATAAGCAGGTGATGAGGAATGACATTAAAATAGCAGCCAAAATTATTCAGATACTGGACAAGAAAAACAATCTGTGGGAAGATCCAGAAGAAGAGAAAAAGGATGATGAAAAAGAGGCAAGTATATCCAGAATACATATTGTCCATGTCTTGAAAAATTCAAACTATTTACATGTATGTCACAGATACATCTTCTTTAAGCAAGCATGTTTAGTCATTTCTGTACTGTAAATCTTTTTTCCCTCCTCTTTTTATGCTCATTAATTTGTTGGCGTAGCTCAAACAAAATAAAACAAAAAAAGCTGGTTGCGAAACTTGGTGCCTTTTGTAAAAAAAATTTAAAAAGACAAAAATTCTGAAATTTTAAAGTTTTCACCCTTACAGGTCCATAACTTCATGAATTATAGTCAGTCCAGGTTTTGTGAAAACCTAGTCAGTGCTGTAGATTGCGTGTCTACTTTTATTCTAGGTGGCTGTTGTGAGTGAAAAATGGTATCAGATAAAATGATCTCAGAAAATCCATCTTTTCCAACACATTAATTCCAGAGTGAGGATATTATGGAATTCCACAGATTTGAATCTTTACAAAATTGCTTATTCTGAGCAGGTGTGGCAAATTGTGAGGCCAGCCTAGTAGGTTACACTACAGCTATGTGGCTTCTGCTGACATGTATTGTGCATTGTGATTGTCTGTCACTGCCAAGGACATGCAATAATAATTTGGACCACTACTGACTGGTCATGAACTGATGAAGCACCACCTTATGCCATGTACACTGTGGCCCATCTTGCTGTATCTTGCATTGCATGCTTTCACCTTGTCTAAGCCAATTAGTACTGTAATACTAATGAAAACTAGGTGCTGTGACCAAATGTAGTGACACCACATTCCTTTTCGACCTATCATGTGGTTGATCTGTTCATGTTTTTTGAATGAGTATGGGAAAACCACTGGAAATTACTTGTCTCAAACTTTTGCATTTGATCTCATAATTCAATTGAAACATGGCTGTTGTCAACAAAACAAAACGAATAAACAATAACATTAAACAGTACAAAGTCTGCCATCATTGAATGGTGAATCAACATTTAATATTAAGATCTGCCATCGGTATGAAGTTCTGTTGAAGTATACTTATTAACAAGAGACGGAACCATGAAATTCTGAAAAGAAAATGAATATATTCTGAAGTAAGTCATACTAAAACCACTTTGGTATATTCCAAGCCCTGTTATTTCCCTCATTTATTGGGTTAGTAGGACCTCAGGTATAGCATAATAATAGCAAGATATTTTAGCAGAATGTTGGATCTTGTTATGACCAGTTTTCACTGTATATTCATGATTCTGCAATCAGACAAGATTGAGCCATTGCAAACTGACACTCTGCTTGTAGAATCTTTTCAGTCAGCTTATCCCATGCCAGTCATAGTACTGAAACAGTTCATCCAAGAGTTATGAATGATCTTCTTGTTAACTGATTCGGGCAAAATTCTTTTACTTAATCTTTAGATCCTTCTCCTGCATTCGATACCATTCACCACCAGCTTTTGTTGAAATGGCTTGAAGTGATTTTCGGTTTAATGGGCACAGTCCTCGGATGGTTCACCTCATCTGCCAAATCGCCAGCAAGTTCTTATGATCAGAGACAGAAATCTGAAAATCATCCTCATAAATATGGAGTGCCCCAAGGATCTGTACTTGGGCCGATTTTGTTCACTATTTATGCACAATGACTACTTAAGAAAATTATTTAAAAATTTTTTACTTAACCCTTGAACGCTGAGGGAACTCGTCCAAGTAATGCCCAGCGCGGGATTGCCGCGTGGACAGTCGGCCACTTGTGTTGAGTTCGAATTTGTGTGGGTTTTACGGCGTGTTGGCATGATAACACTCTTATTAACAGCCACTCTGCGCCTTTTGTCTATTTGGTACCCTATTCATGTTAGGTATTCAGAGCTTCTAGATTTCACAAACAGAATTAAATAGTTCTGTATTAATTTTAGTACATTGATAAAATTCTCAAAAGTTGTTATTGTATATATCTGAAAAGAGTTTTGTGAACGTGTAAAAGTTTTTCGGCTGCTCGCATGTTGCCACTGACAGGTCAGCCAGGTCATTTGAACACATGTATTATGGTTACTTTAGTAGACAATAACAGATATATGCTGACTAAATCATATGTGATGCCTTTATGGATAGACTACTTGTGATGAGATACAATAACAATGGGAGGCTTAAAATAAAGAATTTTCTGCATTTACATGCCTTTTAAAATATGTGTTAATCTTTTCCCAAGAGATCTGAGCTTTTTTTTGTAACAAAGTTAGGCCATAACAAGTTAATTTCAAGCCAGGCACTTAACTTGTACTAAATACATTTATCATAAGATTGCCTTCTACCTCCTCCACTGTTAAAACAGTGGCTCAACTTTCATTATTTTTGTTTTCCACGCACAACCTTCATGAATTGGCAGGAGATTTGATTTTCAGCTGGTAGAGTACATGCATGATACAGTGGACTTCACTTGAGTCGCATGGGTTGAACTTACCTTAAGTTGATCTTTTTTTGGTGGAACTTGCACGGATACATCATATTTTATATTAAAACAAGCTGAGGTCCCCGGCCCTGCCCGGGATAAATCGGTTTGAATATTAGTTTCAGTTCTGGGTGATTATTATGGACCTGCTTTATCTTGCCTGTTCCTATTTATTTATTTTATTTTCGTTTGTTTGTTTTTAAATAAGTCTTACTGCTCTGCCTTTGTGAGTTGACACCCTGCGCATCCCGCACAATAGCATGATTTGCGCACGGGTTAGTGTGTTTGATAGTGAACACATCGCAGGAAGTGATAACGAAACCTTAAAATGGCGAACCATGACTTGAAATAGATCTAAATGATGGCGAAACAATGAAAAACGAAACGTAGAAGCCTGAACATTTCATAATTTCTAACATAGCCCATGTTAATTTCTCATTGATAATATGCTGTTGTGCAAAGTTTGAAGCCTGAGTGTGATGCGGTTCCTGAGCCTTAGGTGACCAAATTGTTAAACCAAAACACGGCCTCAGGGGAAAACCTATTTGGAAATGTTGAAAATGGTGTTTTAAAAAGATGATTGGAACTGGTAACAAAACAAATGACTTCATAAATTCAGTTTGTACATTTCCACACATTATATCTTCAAAATGAATGTGTAAAAACCTAGTAGATTTTTTAACTAATGAGCACAGAAAGTTTGAACTTTCTACATTTAGCCGTTTTTCTATGCATAGGGAAGGACCGCTCCAAGTTGTCCAAATAAATATATAGATAAAACAGTTGTGTTTACTTTGATTTCCTGCCCCATCTCTTATTATCCCAATTCTTAAACGCGAAATGGATGAATTAATCTCAATTATCCGACCATGAAATTGAGTCAGCACCTCAACTATCCGACACCGACACTCTCCTGTTGGCGAGGCAATGTAGACATTACAGCATCTTGATAGTCTAGTCCTCTTCACAGAGCTTCTTTGCTCCATGGTCTTTTTTATTTCCACTCATAGTCACATGGGTGCTTACGACTACGCACACATGGTGTCATGGACAATACTCTTCCCTCCCAGCCCTTCTCCCACGCATACTTCAAAAATGCCACCACCCAACCCAAGCACAGGAACGCGCTAGTCCAGAGCAGGCTTAGAGGCCTGTGGTCAAGCCAGTGGTGTGCGGGTGTTTTGACTGGCGGTTATTTTAAGTAAAGACATGTCATTGGATATCTCCAGTATTGCATCTTATCATCTAGCCTATGGTTTTATGAGTGGCAAGCCAAGATTAGAAACTATACACGACCTACACTGATCATTGCAGTCCCCCCCCCCCCCCCCCCCCCCAAGTTTATTGCTAATTGCTTATGTCCGCTGACATCGGGTTGGCGGTGGATGAGTTGAACAACGGATGTGTTGATCTCTTTCTTTATCCCTCGATGACATGAACTCAAGCGTAGTTGACTGTACATGGACTTCAAAGTAGATTAACCAAAGCAACAGAATGTCTCTCCAATTCACACCTTTCACCTAGGCGGTGTCCGTCCACTGCAGGATGTAAGCCTTTGACACTGATTTCCATTCTTTTCTGTCTGATGTTTTCCTTATTCATGTTGTTCCCACTCTCTGTTTTATGTGGTCCTGCCATCTTCTTCCTGGTCATCCTCTTGTTCTTCTTGTCATGTGCAGTGTTTTGTCCATCTGTTGTCATTCATCTTTCCCACGTGTCCAGCCCAGTTCCATTTTTGTTGTAGCATGAATTTTACTATGTCCATTACTGTTGATTGTTGTCGTTCTGACATTATTGTCAGGACTTGGCCTACATTGCAGCGCGGACCAGGCATGTTGTCGATAGGGGTTTTACATTCGAGGGATTCCTTCCTGTAATCTTTCAACTTTGTAGTCTGTCCTTTGGGATAGTGAGTTTTGATAAGCTATACAGTGGACCATCATGTTTAACGACACTGCTAATAACAAGGCATTTGCCAATAGCGAGAACATCTTAAATCCCCGTTTTTTTCTACGATATGGGCTATATAATAAAATACTCGAATAATGCCAATTGATAATCAAAGCTTCTGCTGTAGCGAAAGAATTAATTTTCAGTGCTTACGGCTAATGGTGGGGGCGACTGCAGAACAACATGTTGAGAGTCAGTCCAGTCAGACAATAACAGCATGCATCGTTTTTTGTATGTTACTACATGCCTGCCTAGCGAGTTGTGGTCCCACAGGGCCATCTCTTACTTAGGCCTAGTAATAAGTGTGCTTTCTCTCCCTACTGACCACGTACTGTGACACCACACTATATGCAGCCAGCTCAAAGTGATGACTCATCACTCACTGAGGCACACTGTGGGGCAGGCCATGAAGGCTACAACCGTGTAGCTTCGTCAGACATGTGCACTCTTTGTGCACTACCTGTAATGTGCGATAATTATTACATGTAGCACGATCTTTGATCTTAGGATCCTCTTACGCCTCATCTTGCGGCGTGTGCTTTTTGTCTGCACCGGGCTTTGTGACCACATGCCTACGCTCCCTGTGTCACAAACACATGACCAGTCTGTGCCCATACTTTGATACAGCATGGGAAACCAATGGAAACAAACGTAATCGTCTGCCTCTAACTTTTGAATCTGACTCTCCTGTAATTTGATCGAAACATGGCTACCGTCAGCACAAAAAGGAAAAAAAAAAAAGTACTGATATCAAGGCCGAGATCTGCCGCCAGTTTGATACATGTAATAATGTATGTTGATGTACAGGACATACCAACAAAGGAGGTAACCATTAAAATACCCCACTATTTTTCATGTTAACCTCCCTTGTTAGCATGACCTTCATGTAGTGGGGGTTTTAATCCCTTGCTTTGCCTTTTGTACTCTTTCCTGGAATAGCGAGACCTTTGGTATAACGAGACATTTTTGGTGGAACATGACCTCTCGTTATAACCAAGTTCCACTGTACTGCTGACCACTCGGCCCACCCTAGCAATTACCATTTCAAATCATGACAACAGTCAACAATGTTGATCATTTTCTTTCGTTTTCCCCTGATCAAAAACTTACCATCAGATATCGCTATGCAGCATTTCCCCAGGTATTACATCAAAAGTCATAATCACGCATAGAATGGCTTCTCAAATTAGCAGATGGCCCCCTTCTTATCATTTTGCACGTAGATGACAACTAGCATCAAAGTCATGTTTCCCTTAGATTCCCTGTTCAGACTCCTGACTGTCGGTACTATTATGAGTAAGAAGATTAGTCACTACATTACTAATTGGGCGATATAGTTTTGTTAGATATATAGCAGGGGTGACAGATCAAGTGAAACTAGCCTGAAAAAAGGATCAGTGAGAGCAGTCAAGTAAACAAACAGGAGATGCTGCATTGCTATGTCAGAAAAAATGGCCTCCTACGGGACAAAGATTGCAAATTGAGGGACACTAAAGCTGCCTCAAGTGCTTCTGAGATTGCACCCATTAACTCTTTGCCTACCAAGGGGTTTTCCTCCTTTGGACTGACCTACTTTTATGACCTGCTTTCAGAAACACACCCCCCTCACTTAAATCATGGATTTAAGAGTTTATATTCAGGAATGACATGTATGTGTTGCATATGCACAGAAAGCTAAGATATTGAATCTTACAAATATGCAATTTAAATTTAATTCTCAAACAAAAAATATTGATTTGCTGTGGGAGAAATGATTAGATGCAAAAAATTATGACATCAGAATGCAACAAATTTTCAACTTACAGCTAGCAGATCTCTGCATTATTTAATCCAATTGATTTGAAACCCTGCAGTATGTGTATAATCCATGTGTGAATTGTCTGTGAAAATTTCATACAAATCCATCCTCAAATGAAAAAGTTATGATGAAAATTCGTGCACAATCAAAACACAAGAAAATTGCTGTAGGCTTAGGCCTAGACCTGTGAATGGCATACAAAACACGTCAAATTTTACTGTTTATGCTGAAGCTTGGTATGCCAAAGTTTGAAACATTGACCTTTGCACAAATGAGGGTTACAGCTTGCTGAGTTGGTCTTTTCATAGGCCCCTTTCCCTTCCCTGCACACCGTGGCACAGCTGACTGAACACGCCCACTTTCGCTTCCTTCATCGCTACTGCTACTCGATGCGTAATCTTCCTCGCTTGTGACATTCCTGCCATCAACATCACTGTCACTGTCACTCAACACTGCTTCTTCGTCCTCCTGAACCCATTCTAGCATTTCTCGAGCCTTTTCGGCACAAAAACGTTTGGGGAGGCCGACTACCTGATGGTCTAGGCTCCATGTTGAACACAACACACTTGGAACTACACACAAAAATGCTCAAACAAGTTCATAAAATCAAAATTCCTGCGTCTTTCTTTCTCTCCAATCACTAAAATGAAGTTCCGGGGTCATTTCCTGTTGCTGGTTAATATGTTGGCCAGGACGTTTTTGCAAGAATTGGCCAAATTCGTAGGTCTACATGCTGAGCCATGAACCACGGCTCACGGTCCAAAATTGGAAGTGGCTCGAGCCGTGAAAGTTCACGGAAGCCAAAGAGTTAATGTTGATGAACTTCACAGATGCAAGAATTGCACAGCATCTGTGAAGAACTGGATCAGTAGAAACAAATTATATTGAATGAAGGAAAAACAGAGACAGTTTTAATAGGCAGTCCAAGGACCCTCAGAGAAATCGAGAATGTTCATGAATATTGGTAGAAATTTGATGAAATTTTCTGAGAGTACTAAAATCTTGACATTTATTTGGATGCTGATTTGTCAATGTCCAATCTAGTCAACCATCGTGTTCGTATGATGTAATCAAGAAAATAGTTACATTTTCATCTCCAGAGAGATTGGAGCTCTCTTGGTAAATTCTTTGGTTTTGTCTAAATTAGGCTATGTCCATTTCTCTCTTGATTGGAATATCCACGGATAAGCTGAAAACACTACAAATTGCCCAAAACAACACTGCAAGACTAGTCTTAAAGAAAAGCAGATATGAAACAGCTACATCTAATAGGGGGGCCAACTTGCTCTATCTCTTCAAATAGGCGTTGAACCGTGCACTAAAAAATATACTCTTGTTTGTTGTATTTTCATTTAAAGTGATCCCCTGGGCGTAAGAAACTGCCGGATATATTTGGCTAAAGGGTGGCATTACGTATGTAGACGCGATTTTGTCCCCAATTTTATTTAGATAATATAGCTCAATTTTAACGGGGCTGGGGTAAGAAAATATTCACTACTTTCTTGGTTTTCTACCAAAAGCTTTGATACTCTACACATTTACTCTCAAATAGACAGACCAGGAATTGAAAGCTTCAAATGTATTATTTGTTCATTATTCTGCATATCATGGGTCCAGGACTCTGTACACATTAAAAAATCAAAAAATTTCGAATAAATTATTTCGGCTCCATGTTTATAGTGACTAATAGGGTACTATCTAAATGTTTTTATCACAGATGTCTCATAAAGATGCTACAAACATTTTTTAATTTGCTAATTGTAACATTAATCCCCCAAGAGTATAAATTTAGAATTTCTAAATGTCCTAACATTTTTTGTATATAAGAATTATAGCACTCATTTCTCCTGCTCCGCTATTCTGAGTAGTAAGAACAACCAATACGACTGATAAATTTCTGCAGTTTTACCAATCTGTTACCAAATATTTTCCTTTTGGGTGCTCTCCATGCCATTGTTATCTCTTAACAACAAGTTGTTCTCAAATTGATGCAATATAGTTCGAGTGTGGCTTCTATGTAAGGCTATCTGAGCCTAGCAATTGGGTGTATGGAAAATTTTATTGCTGAATTAGGTTGTCAGATAGTTACTGATCTCAGTTCAGTTTGATGCCAAATGATGCCAGTCAGTTTTTTTTAATGAGAGGCCAAAATGTTTCGCTTTCATCAGTAACAATGCCTTCGTAAGCACCGATACTAGGCATCCACGGTACTGCAACACTGGCGATCCTTTGATGTTCCCTCTTGTGACGTCACAATATCAATGCCGAATATCGATGATCCTGCACACGATACCATTCGATCTTGGGAAATATTGAATGAGATCCAATTCTAGCTCACAGGAGGGCTGTAAACTAACTGACCAACCTGCGGCGAGCTGGGCACTGAGATCAGTCGTCAAAGACCTCTTGAGATCAGGATTCACCACCAAATTCACTAAATTCGCTAGATGGTGGACCCTAGACATGCGTGAACAGACAACTGGGAAGTCAACAAACGATGCAGTCGTGGACAAACTGCTTCGCAGTGACTATCCATCATGACTGTTTTTTTGTACTGGCAGAAAAGGAGAGGGGGGGAGAAAGAAAAGATTACTGGCCTTTTCATTTGATTGCAGCGGGAAGATGCTGCCATATTTTTTTGCAGAAGATCACAACAGCTACGTACTCTGCAGACTGCATTACCTGCCTTTTGTACAGGGCTTCATCCTGTCCTCGTTAAGAGGTTTCTTTTCCAGTAGACATGCTGTGCATCGTAAGTTGGTGTGTGGCATAGCATTTGGTCAGATCTTGTCAATGAAACGACCTAAATGCCCCCCTCCCCCGTCCTTTTCCGAAGGCTTCAGCAGAAAACGAATAAACCTATCGGTGGCCAAGTTATGTAACCACATATAAAACTGCATAAGTGCAAGAGACAGATTTACAAGAGGGAGAAAAGAAATTTCTTCAAATGCATATTGCTTATCTTCTTACGTTTTTAGCTGTAAATATTTGAAAGATTGTATTTTTCCTTCATCGTAGAAAAAAAAAATGAAATTTTTGCTTAGAAAGTTTAGAATATTGGGCAAAAGAGAGTTGTGAGAACACATTATTGTGTGATTCACGGTAGGGCCAGGGATATATATAGCTTCCACTCTTGAGCTAAATATTGAAACCTGAATTCAACTGTGCACGCGTTTGTAGCCCAATAGAGACTTTGTTCTCATTACTATTCACTCACTGTCGTCATCTCTCTTTGGTCAAATGATGGAAATGCTGTCTACCAGCAAGCCAGTGTTGAAACAAAGTTTGTAATATTTCTACTGAAAATTTCACAACAAAGTGCCTGACTTTATCACTTCAGCGGTGTAGGGGTTTATCCTTCGTGATGAGAATGCATGTATTCTGTATGTGTATGTGGTTTTCGATCAGTGTTTCAAACTAAGTAGAAAGTCCTGCTACATGCCCACCCCCATTCCCCCATCCCATCCAGAGAGGACTCAATCGTCTTTTTTGTTAACACTACGAAGAGCCGTTGCATTCCCAGCAGACCCTTGTTCTCACCGTTGCTACGTACGAAGAACAAACCAGATGGATGGCTATCAGCCAGGTGAGGTCTCTGTAGCATTCAGTGAGTACACCTAGCATTGTCATAGGCCCAGACCAACAACCAGTACAGTTGGGAGGTAGAACTCAGCACACCTCTATCAGTCACGAGAAAGCTGGTGTTATTGTGGTATATCACATGATTCAGGAAATCAGTGATGGGCATCTTAACATTAAAGTCAATTCAGACGACACAGGCGTACTGCCATATCTCGCTAACACCCTGGACGTGGAAGTGCATGGAAGTCTAGCAATACAGTTCCTTTCATGGAGGTATTATTGCCAACCAGTAATGTCAAGTCCGTTAATCTTGTTTGTCAGCATCCCCGAAGGCATCATATTGAACATCTTTGCAATCCATGTCCCTACTGGGCGGGACACTGTTTCCTTGTTGGTTGTCATTGGAAACACTACAGTTCTTACCAAGTTAAAAATGTAATGTTCTCTGGTCTTCCAAGAGTTGGTAACACGTATTAAAGAGAGGAAGAAATCATAGAATTCTGCTTCACTTCATAGCTTCGCTGCATCATCGGGCGCCGGGGACATTCTTGAGGAAAATGCATCTTTTCAGCACGAAAATTGCAGCCAAGAGCTGCTCAGCTTTTCACCATCTATCTATGAACAGTATCAGACACAATGTCTGGACGTTCAACATCAGATATTACAGTGGAAAGTTGCTGGTGGCTCATTTCCAAACTTCAACTACATGGTCTGTGGAGATGCAGCTGAGAGCACCAAAGAGGCCCTTAACCTGTTTAGCTGCAGTTCAAAACGAGCTGTAGCACAGGCTAATGTACTGACCCATATTCAGTTGTGCAAATGAAAGGAGACAACCTCTATAGCAATCCTGTTGGGGATGTAGCAGCTGAGACTTATCCAGCTAAGACCACTAAAAACTAGTTTTCTACCTCATCAGTGAATTGGATGTGACTCACCTAAAAATGAGAATTCTCCCATTGAACTTACTATGGTTGAAGTAATGGGGCATTGGTGAAACAGTGATGACATGCAAGAATATCATTAATGACCTCAATTACACATCTATTGATACTGGGTGGTGATCAGTTTGTAGGTGTCTTTGGAGGCTAAATGCATCTGCATTACCCCTCACCAACAATGGTTTTGTTCGAATTAAGATTAAACCATCGGCACCAAATGTATGTATGTCTATTTTGATGTGTTTCTGTTTGTGTTTTACAAAATCGAGTATTCCAACTGAAAAAACAGAGACAAAAACCACAACAACAACAAAAAAAACTTTGTTGGAAGTTGTTCTCAAGTGTAATGTGAAGGAGAACGGACCTTTTCAATGGCGGCTATCTTGGAGTTCGTCATTTTCAAATTGCTCAAATTCTCACAGGTGGCATAGATTGGATCTGGAACCTTAATTTAGTTTTCATTCAAAACCAGCAGGTAACTTTCAATATACACCTAGTTACGAAACAGGGTATACTTAGGCCACGCTAAGGCTGATATTTGTTGGAGGTTGTCTGCAGATCTCACTGGACAGCACAGAGGGGTTTATCTATTTGACTTGTTTCTCAAGCACTAGCATATTGTTTCCATGATCCACAGCACATTCCGATGTAATTTAAGTTGAATGAACCTGGCTTGAACTGCAGTAATGAAACAACTAACTCTTGCTAGCAATATTGTATACATATCTCAGCATCAACAACAGACCTAACGTACTATTACTAACATTTCTCAATATGTGAAGCAGTTCAGAGCGGATCCTCCAAATAGACGTATTACTGTAACTGCTATTATTACTAATTTGATCTTCAAATTGTTGCATTATGTTTTTCAAAAACTTCTATGGGTACTTGTCCATGATAATAGGCAGTAAAGTTCGGCCTTAGGCAGCTGGTATATTTTATAGGATTTTCTAAAATATTGGACTCGCAATGTTTAGCGATATAAGGAGTATAGTTTTGATTTTGTCCAATAGATTTCTTGTAATAAGCACAAATCAGTACCAATAACTTTCATGTGGTAGGAAATTGGACTCTTTTTAATTTGATGTATACTAAGCATGGGTATCTCTTTGATATTATATGAGTACGACTTTATTATTGACATGAAAAGAGCGCTAATCTGTAATACCACGTAGGGTTTTGGGGGGGGGGGGGGGAATTTCTTAGCGTTACCACCCTTTATCTCATTATATCCGGCATTTTCAGTAGCCCAAAGTGGTTCTCCTAACATTTATAGCATCAGGAGTATATATTTTTGTGCAAGGTTCCCGGCCATTTCACGGCTTGGCCCCCCTACTAATCCCTTCCAAAGGCCTTGCACTGACCGCCGATTGAAAAGCAGATTTGGATAAAGATGGCCAAATTATGTCGTAAATGTGTATATAATACTGCACCATCCTACATTATGGAATTACTGAAAATTCATAATTGTTTAAAAAGGAAGGTTTTACTGTCATCAGTAGACGCTGTATTTATGTGAGCTTATATTATTATTATTATATTAATAATTATATGCGTGTGTTGCCGTTGACAATGACATGCCACAACAAAAGTTCAGGAAATGTTTCTGTCAGTAGTCTGTGCCATATGAATGTCATTCATCATTATTATGATTATGATTTACCTTATACTTTAGATTAATAACAATCACGTTAGAATTAATGAATTTTTCAATTATTCTTTACATTAGCCTCACTTTGGATTTGTGTCAAAGAATCCGGTCTTGAAAAATATCACAGACTATCTGGTGGAGGAAGGAAGTTTTGAAGAGGATGAGTTGATTGGTGAGCCCCAGTGTATTTGGATGTTTTTTTGTTCTGTATTCATCTTTCATCATCAATGATTTATGTTGACAGTAAGCTGAATGTGCCTTTAATTTGAGTGAACTTCGAATTTTTTATGTTTGTTGCTTAAGGGGGTACCTGGCAGTAACTTCATTTTTTGTTTTTTGGCTGTTAAAGATAAAATAACTAGATCAAATTACTTCTTACATGGTAGGAATTAAATATTAAGTGTTACCAACTAATTTTGTTCATTATTGCTATGATTATGTAACAATGTTTATCGGCCATTTTGGAATTTTCAACAAAGCATGTCTCAAAATCTGCTTGAATATATTTTTTAAAACATACAGGTACCTTGAGATCATTTTTAAATATCTACAACTGTTTTTCAAGCTAGGGTTGATATATTTTTTTTTATGATTTATTTTTTTTAATGGGACGCACAAATCGGATCACCAGAAAAGCAGACTCTGAGCTACAAAAAAAAAAATGCAAATTAAAAAATTCAGTTGAAATATCAGAAAAAGCAGTTGTAGATTTGTTACAACACACAAAGGGAATATTATATTCATCCAAAATTTCATGAAGATTGATCAAGGAATAAGGGAGATAACAACTCTGAAAGAATACAGGTAACAAAGAGGCAATTTTTACCACCGTAAATCCCCTTAACCCTTTCAGTGCCACAGACCGCCATAGCAGTCGCCGGCATTTCCCCAAATATGTCCACCAAGGCCGCTATAGCGGTGGCTCAGAGATAAGTTGGATCTATGATAAAGTATTATGCGAATACGAACGAGAAAATTATAATTTCTTTTTCATGAGTTTTGGGAGTGATTCCCCTTGCATTTATTTCTTACTACTATTACTAACATGTACAGCCAGTGTAAACTGCAAAATATAGAATTTGTGTTGTTTACAAATGCCAGACGTTGAAATGGCAGATAGTGAGGCGCCAAGCATTGACAGTTGGGGGTCCTATAATCACGATTCAAGTAATTCTAGTGAAGTCTTGCAGGTATAATTGGCATCATTATGGAACACAAATCAACAAGAGAGAAGAATTGGCGAGTGAGTAGATCTAAATACATAAAATAAGAAGAAAGTAAAAAATGCTCAAATTTCCTCAAAATTCATACTGTTTCACCCAAATTCACAAACTGTATAAACATTCATGCTTTCACCTAAAATTTCATCCAGTTTCCTTTAAGAAAATGTATAGTTTTGTAGAGCCAAACTCAAACCCTGCTTGAATGAGGAATCTTTACTGCTGATTTTGTAAAAAAAAACATATAATTTGCCACTATATCCCAAAGCTGTGACACCCAAAGGCTTGAATATATGAATTAGCTATTCTGTAATCATAAAGTTTTCATCTTTTTCAGTTTATTGAGTTGAAAAACTGCAATTTTTGTTGTGTTGATGCTGTTTTTTTTAAACCATATGACTGAAAACAAGGGAGTTGAAATAATGAATAGAAAAAAAAATTAAATTTTATTATCAGCATTTAAATGAAATCATAAGATACAGTTTTTAAGTTGAAGAATTTGTAACATCAGTTCTTGAGTGCCAAAAGATAAAAGATAATTGAGGGGTCGAGATGCAAAAATAGATCTCTGAAAAGTAAGATTTGAGAAAATTAAATAAAGGTTTCTCTCAGGAGGGTTAAATTTCGTCCAGTCTGCTTCAATCAAATCTGTGGATGGAGCCCTGTGATGGGCTTCATTTTCATGTGCACTAACTGAACATTTTTTGAAAACTAGTTTTTGAAACTAGTTTTCAGTGATGAAAACTGTCTTCTGTTGCAAAACTAGATACATTTATGTACCACTTTGATGCAGGTCCAGATACATCCACAAGTAATTAAAGACAAAATTTCATAATCCTAATGTAAAACAAAGTTGTGGGAGGTATATTCAATGGAATTTTCACCCCTTTCTGCTCAACGCACCAGCCTGAGTGACAGTGTCAGAAATTATAAAAAATAAATTTTCTCAAATTAATGTCAAGTAATCTAACATTCGCTTTTATTTTGTAAACCATATATGTTTCAGACTTTTGAGTTTGAGTTTGGCCCTTACCGTGCGTTGGCTTTATAATGGCCACTTTGCGCCATTTGCAATCTATTTACCCTTGGTATTCAGAGCTTCATTGATCTAAATTTCACAACTATTCTAGTTCCGTATAAATTTTATTACATTGGTGAAATTCTTAAAAGTTTTTTTTTAGATAAACATTTTAAAATCAGGTTGTAGATCAGATCTTTACAACGGACAAGACATACTGTGGTTCATGTTACAAAATAATTCTTTTGTTGATCCGCTGGCATTGTGCCTTGTTCAGATCTGCGTGAAATCTACACATTTAGTTAACCGTTATCTACTATTGCTACATGCAGTTCACGCATTCTACTATAATGGGTCTCTCCTGACCCAGACTCAGAATGTAGTAAAAAAAAATAATGAACCTTCCTAATCTACTGTCGTGGGTCGCCACTGACCCAGACTTGGAATAAAGCAAAAATTATGAATTTTCTCAATCTGCGATTGTCGATCCAACAGATTCAGTGTTGCCGAAGCATTATGTAACCACACTATGATATGAGTAGCAGTATCTTTTAAAATCTTGGTTTTCATAGCATTAGATCAGCAGCTTTAACGTATGTCACCTACAATCGTCAAAATCTAAAACAAAGCCAGCTCAGAAGAGAAATTTCATA
Source organism: Onchidella celtica (assembly GCA_963931925.1). NCBI lineage: Eukaryota > Metazoa > Mollusca > Gastropoda > Systellommatophora > Onchidiidae > Onchidella > Onchidella celtica. The sequence goes on along the minus strand of OZ007579.1, from coordinate 21,041,503 downwards.
ATCATATCCTGACAAAATGAATTTCTGTCATATGGTAAAGCTTTCGTTTCTCGCCCAGCCTCTAAGAATACATGCAGTTGCTTTACATTTCTATTTTCATCATCATTATCATTTCTACTACTACTAATACTATACAACACCATCATCATAATTGTTACTATTGTTAGTCACTCTGTACATCATGTCCTCTCTTACTGTTCCTTTTGGTGAACTTGGCTAATTTGCTGCAAACAAAACAATATATGTTCGTGTTTCATTTTATTTTATTTATTATTGCATACGTCACACGTCCAACATTTCATTCAGGAACAGGGGGGGGGGGGGGATAAGAATGCGTTGGCACTATGAATGGCATGAAGGTGCATGACATTGGGGGTGAAGCTTTAAGCCCGAATTTGGTAGGAAAGTCTGGGTGCATGGTGTTAGACAACCAGACACCACAGGCTGGCTGGAAGGGTGGAGGTAAGAAGTGACTGGCTATTTTTGCTGTGCATGCCAGTGGGAGTAGCCTACTTGGCCAGCCAGTAGACAGGCTCACTTTGTGATCAAGTGACTGAGGAAATTATGGCACGGAGATGTGGGGTACAGATACGAGCAGATAAAAGTGAATGAAAATATTGGGTGAACTCATTGATGACGAAGAGGGTAGAAAGCCGGGGGCGGATCAGAGGAAAAAAAAAGAGATTACTGCACATTTTAGTAGGTTTGGTCAGTGGTTTGAAGTTATTTCAATTGTTCCTGGAGGCAGGGGAAGGCGAAGGTGTCATATTGTACTTAGACCAGAAAGCTCCGGTGAAAGAAATGTTCGGGCTAAAATTGAGTCTGTCTGGGGATCTGAGGGTGAAAATGAAGAGCCATCATTTCTGGAGTTGGTTCATAATGAACTTTCAGGAGAGATCTAGTTTTACACAGGCGTTGGGAAACCAACAGCAAGCACCAGCCATGTGACTCAAAATCACCATGAGAACATGGCAGCTGTCCCAGGTCTATAGGTAGCGAAGGATAGATCCAGATGGTCACTTTTACTGCTGACGGGAACACAACATATTTTTTGAATATCACCATCAAAACTCCTCGAAACTGCATAAATTTGTGGTCAATCCAGCAACAGCGTTTCTTGTCTTTATGACGAAATCAGTGTTGGCTACGATAGTTACATGTACCGATGTTCTACATACAACTTTTTCTTTTTGCCGAATTTTGACTTTGATGGAAGGAGGGTAATGGGAGCAAAGTGGACAGACATCAATCAAGTTTAACAGAAGGCTTTCCTGAGATGTTGTGTTCTTCTGGTGCCTTGAATCAGAACTACCGAAGTACAACAGTCTTGTGGCATAAGATCTAAGCATATTATTCTCTGATACAGGCTTGGTTTAGTCGTAACAGATTTTCAACATCGTTATACCGCCCGATGTTTGACACAATGGGATACGCTCTGTATGCACAGTCAGGGACCCATTTGCACCGTAAAAGAAATTTGGGACAGCTTTGCCAAAGTACTAATATGACTGTACATTCCTGGACCATCTCACTGAGGAAATCTAAATCAGAAATCGTTCTGTGCTCCACTCAAATCAAAGGGGTTAGATAAAATGGACCTGAAATAGTCCTGACCCTTTTGCAAGTACAAAGCGGAAGACAAGAAGATGGCCTGCGATTGTGTTCTACAACAGACGTCATCTCAACAACATCCATGGTTGTCTTCTGAGAGAAATTCTCCACTGATTAAGATCAGTAACTGGGAATTGCACTGAGTTCTTGATGGCACTAGCTGAAGGTTTAATTTCACCAAAAGTAAAAAGGCGCCTAATGCAACGGAACATCATGTCGAGACAAGACTTTACTGTGATTCATCAATGAGTCACATAGATATAAAGGAAGGAGAGCCAGTTCAGCCAGGAAATTCACGACCACAGGAGGAACTAGGGGAAGGGGACACAAAGGGAGATGTTCAAAATGCCCCCGGATGGATGACAGAAAAATATTGTAATATTGAAATTGGTACCAGAAATATATTTGCAGCGATTTTCTGTGAACCTCTGTGTTCTAATTGTACTGCATATGGTGAATATTGACTTTATTGTGTGTTTTGAAACTTACTTGCATACACAGAGACAAAAGTGAATCCACGATTTTCTTTTCATGTTTTAATTTACAAATTCTGGTCGCAATGCGGCATCTTTCTTTGCATTTTATCGTCTTTGGCCCACAACAGTAGAATGCATGTGAATCAAAACAGTGGTCAGTTCCCTATTGACTTTTGTCTCCAATGACCTGATGACCTTTTAACTCATTACATGTTAGAAGAATACACCAAGTTTCACTAATCAGGTCCATGTGGTTGATTAATTACGGAATTAAAACCACCTCTCTGGGTCAGTATGACCCATGAGAGTAGATTAGGGTTAAAATATGCTTTATTGATAGTGGCAGATGCCAAGGGGGATAGCTCCCCCCTGAATAAAAAAAATCAGTGTGTGAGGTGGTTATGACCCAGACAGGGTCTTGTCATGGTCTACTAAGGACAGGCTCATCTCTCCAATTTCGTTGAGAGCCCATTGTCCAGGTTGATCTTGGGTGAAGTATACTTTATTTGTTGTTTGTTTATCGCATCTTTCCTGCCATGTTGATTTAATTAATTTACTTATAGCGGGTTTTAGGTAATACAGTAGACAACGGTTAAACCAAAATCGGCGGGGCCACGGGTTTGTTTTCGATTTAAACACAGTTTCGGTTTAGCGATAGGTGGCTTGAAAAATGCCAGTTTCAAGAGAGGCAGCCCAAATCACTATCATAGAGGACAAATAATGTAAGTGTACGGGCTAGGCGGACTAAACACGTCCTCACTTGCTCTGTGTTTTTGACTGAGAATGAGGGTGGGCGATTGCTCAGGCCTAGGCACACTCAAAGGATGAATATATATGCGAGTGAATGTGGACTAACTTTCAGAACAGGGAGACATGGGTGTGGACGGACAGTACAGAACCGCCGTCCCGCCGATCTCGTTACCGTTACCGTACACAATGCCATGAAATGCGCTGTCCGTGATAACAAGTCTTGTCTCTCTGATGTCACACATTTTACATAAAAGCTCAGTCTGCTGCCGTCGGATTTCGGACCCGTGAGTTTTTGGGCCTCCCTACCTCTCCCCCTATCCCTGTAGTGCTGCCTTTTCCATGCAAGCATAACTACCAGGCAGAACGAAGCATCCTCTGCTCTTATGTTTTTAGGGGGGAGGAGTGTAGTGGGGGGATACAGTGATGACTCGATGTAGGGCAAATCACAATAGACTGGTCGCTGAATCCAGCAATTTTCTTTTCGGTTTAACCATAGGGTCATTTTGGTTTACCGCTAGTTTGTTAACAAAGATAAAGAGGAAAAAAATCGGGGATTCTTATTTCTTTCGGTGTAGCCATTTTTGGTTTAACCGTTCTCCACTGTAGTTATAAAAAAGTAAAACACAGTCATCTCTTTTTGTACTCCTTTTGATAACCCTGGTGCATGGAGATCTGTATTCGATGCTCATTCAATTTGGTGTGATTTTTTTGACCCAGAAATGAGTGTGCATGTATGAAAGCTGTGGCAAGACTATAGAATGTTTTTTTGTTTTTTTTCTAAGCATGACCTGTTAGTGTAAATTTAACTTTTACGCTGGATATGTTGGATTTTGATTAAAAGTGATATTGTAAACTGATAATTCTTGCCTTGTTCTGTCTGATGATAGGGTTAAGATAAGAGATGAAAGCTTGGCGTTTGTCAGTTTTTGTATCTCAACCCCAAAATTAAATCTGTGAAATAGCCAGTCATTTGAATTTCTTGTGAAGTTTTTTATGTTTGTTTCTTTCTTTAAATCAGGGGAAAGTGATGAAGACAAGAAGGAAGCAAATCCAGAAATCAGTGTTGAGAAAGACGAATCTTTGTGTCAGGTACGGTCTGAAATAGTCTTTCTGACTTTTACCTATTTCATGTTCGGGTTGGGTCACAAATTCAGACTTAAATAATTAATAGCAAAGGTCGTTTTGTCTTCTGTGTATACACATGGTTCAAGCCTCATATTTTCTTGATCTGAAATCGCCCATTAACTATTGGCACAAGATGTCGCGTTTATTAGCACGATCAGATAATTTAAAGTGTAAGAATTTCTCATGAGATAACACAATTCAAGTGGTTTTATTAGTTTTTACAAATTGAAACTAACAGGTTACCCCATTTTCACATGAATGCCATGTGTTGTACCAAGATTTGTCAAGTATCAGTAGTTATTCTTTAATTCGAAAGAAAAAAAAATTGGAGAGGGGAGGGGAGGCTGTTTCAGGTTCCTCATCTACTTTCCGTGACCATTCGATGAGTCAGGTGACATGCCATATTACACATTGCCTGTTGATCTATGTATCGGCCTAATCAAGCCAAAAACCATTTGAAAACATTTTTAAGTGTCTGTTTTACACTTCTTTTCACAGGTGAATCATTTAGCAGCTGCTTATCAGTGTGATGACAATGAAGTTTTAACCCTCACCCTGCGAGGGGCAGCAATTGTCGGTATTGACTCGCAAGCGCTCACGCCGCACGGGCGGCAAAAGTCGGCAAGGCCAAGCTGACCGCGCCACGCGCAAGCCGTATTTTCATGCGTCGGGTCACTGACCTTTTTGAGACGTAACCACCCTCTTATTGTTCACTGTATATCTTCTAAATCAAACGCATTGTGACATGGACATGTTAACCAGTGAACCACTGGTCGGAATCACAAAGACTAAGCTTTCAAAGGCTCTACCCACACTTTCAAAAGATGTAACATCGACATGCGAAATGTTGCTTAACAAATTTGCAATATTATCTCATTTTCTCACAAGCTGACCACCATCTGGATTTGTGTGTATATAAGAACCAATCAGAAACAAGCTCTGAAATAATCTTTGCCCCAAATGCCCATATTGGTTTATTAGTATGTGTCTATCAGGATGAAACCATTCGTGTAGGGCTTGGGAGGGCGTGGCTAGTTATCTTGCTTCGTTTTCATGAAAACTACAGCTGTCAGTTTGGAATCATAAGTCAGATCATTGGTTAGAGACTGACAGACTAAGGTTTTGCTGGTTGATTCATTATCAAGGGTGGTAAGGCATAGCAGCGAATGTTTTCATACTAATCAAAAACCGAACCACGTGGGCAGCGTATGTGGTCATCATAATAGCGGCAAGGGTCAGTGACCCCAGATAAGATTCTCCGTGAGTGAGGTCACCGACCGTGCAGTGGGCTTTACGGGTAGCGCGCGGGATGAGAGTTAAAATGTCATTACTTTTGTTCTAGTGAAGATATTTTAAAAATTTAAAAAGCATAACGCTCTGCAAAACCTCTGCTACATGATGGTGTAAATAACTCCAATTGTGAAATTTTGGCATCATGACTGCTTTTCTTAGGCTGCCTCACATGTATGTGATTTTATGACAGGGCCAGATATAGCGTCCACTCATGAGCCGAGTATCGACCATGAATTCATCTGTACACGTTAATGGCATAAAAACCGTAAAAACGCCACCAAGAAAAATTGAAGGGGTCATTTCAACAGTGTGCCTATGTCACATTGAGTCACAAAAGAGAAAAAGGCCAAAAACCATTTCTTGGCATTTTGACTATTTTTATTCAAATAAAAAGAACAGTAAACATTGTTGGAGAAAGAGAAACCAATATTCAAACAGGCTATACTGTAGTAATGAAATTAAAGGGGGAAAAGCTTGATTTTATATTTCGTTTCTGCAATAAGATACCTAAGTCCTCGTATGGACTTAGGTACGTTATGGCATTTTATTAAGGTTGCCAGAAAACATGTTCAAAATAAAATTCAACCAATCTAAACTCATTAATGCAAGTTAAAAAGCAAACAACGTTCGTTACTTAAAATAATCTGATCCAAAACACAAAAAATCAGTCTGCCGGAAGCTATCCTTTGTTTTAAAGGGGAGAATATTATGGGATGGGCAATATCATGCCCAAGTCCAGTGAAATGAATGCAGCAACGGTTCTAAGTCCCATACATCAAAAATACTAGTGAAAAGTAAGGCACAAAGTATATTTATACTGTTGGCTTGCTAGCTCCCATTTTTATCATTTCCAGACTCAGATTCAATGGTGAGTAAATCACACAGAATTTATTTTATACATAGTCATCACCCTCATCCTCCTCATCTACATTCCTACCGCGGAGTGGCAAGTTTTCAAAAACTGCTCTTTGTTCGTGGCCAATGAGACCCTTTTTAATGAGAGCCTCCAGGTCTTGCTTCTTGGCAGGTTTAATTCCCACAGGAGCAGTATACTTTTTTGGGACGTTTGCACTAATGTTGGCATTTCTTTTCAAGAACTTGGCTTTTTTCCAGGGTTCAAAACTGTTATGAGTGTGACGACACCAGATCTCATCAATGTGTCTTTTCTCAACCTCAGCATCCATTTCCTCATTCATTTCACAACTGGAACCGTAGGAAAACCACATAATGTCTTTGAATTTTAGTTGTTGTCCATCCGTACACTTGATGGTTGCTTTGATATTTTGATCTGCAAAAAGTTTGTAATTGAGGAAATCACTGTGCATTAGTTGAACAACCAGAAATGGACATAGGTGCAATATGACTCTGAGAGTGAAGCGACTTTTCAAGGTACACTCGCAAAATCAAAGCTACTGTCTTCAAACTGTTCTAGGACGATTTATCTCCACTTAATCTCTACGGTTATGACCAAATCTCATTTTTCGTCAAATGTGGACTTAGGCACACTGTTGAAATGACCCCTTCAATTGTTAACCGCTCTGTAGACATTATTCTCGTAATTATGAACTTGCTCCACATGTCCACATTGATGAAAAGGTGAAAATGTGAACAACCAGCAGGTCAGTGTTGAAGACACTTATTGTGCGTGCAACTCGGTGCAAGTCCTCCACTGAAAACAGAGTCCCGGAGTTCCAAGTTCATCATACATGTTGCCCGTGGACCTGTGCAATGGTGAATTCCTCCAGTCAAGGTGTCTGACTGCATCAATTCAGTGGTGAATGCACTTACCTGTCACGATGAGGCTGCACGTTTTTGTCAATCGAAAGTCATGATTTGAAAGTCCTGCTGCAAGGGTAGTTGCAGGCCCTGGTCAAGAGCTTGACCACACAATATACAGTAGAGCACGGAAAACAAATTCTTTGGGGTGGCTTCATCTAGTTCGAGTTTGCCGAATTTCGAGGAATACGTGAAGCATTAATTATAAGGCATTATTATTGTCTATTCAAGGAAATAGTTAAGACAGCTGACAGCATCTAATACGAATTACATCATATAATCTTTCTTTTTTTTTTCCCCTCTATGGTCAGTCCAAAGAGGAGCGAATATTAAACTGGTTCGCGTGGCGAAAACGGCACGCAATCCTGTGCCTGAACGCTTTTTTTTCTCTTTCTTTTGGAAGTTCTTTGGTCAGGACCGTTTCCAAGTCAAGTCCAACAGCGATAAAATAAACAGAAGGGTGAACACAAATCACCATTTTTCTTTGTTCAGCTTGACCACTGTCCGCACGGCAGTGCTTCCTTTTTTTCTTTTTTCTAATTAGGATATGAGCGCGGTACACACCACCACCACCCTCCAAGTTATTTCCAGCCCGGATCGGTCGTCTCAGATATTTCAATCGCCGTTTTAATCAGGGGAAGGAGGGGGGGTGACTATACGCACTATCCTGCCACCATTAGGTTATGCTATGGCTTACCGAATGAAGTTTGTGACATTCGTTGTTGTTTTTTCTACATCTAGGGTACTTGGATCACACTCGCAGCAGGAAAACTGGTTCGACGAATCCGTGTCACAGTTTAAGGCTCGCGTGAAATAACTACAAAGAATATTGAGAAATAATTCGGGACCCAGATCTTTGTTAGTGGAGTCTGTGATTTCGACTTAGGTGTGTTTGAGTTTCGCGTGCTTGACTACCTCCTTGGTAAGCTGCTCTGTGAAAGTGGTGTATCAGGGCTGCTATTGTCAGTGGCAAAAAGTCAAATTGAATGAGAGACATTTTGTGGCATTGCTATCATTTATTAATAGGACTACCTCTCTCTGCAAGTATCTTCCAAAAGTCGTTATTACCAACACCCGTTGGGAATCTGCTCAATTTGGCAAAGGTTTCTCTTCTGATGCATCTGGAAAGAACTTTACGTCTTTCCATGTCTGAAAAACTGTTCCTTCTCTCTCTGAAGGCTGACACAGCATCACAACCACTTACAGCAAAATCCTTTGCATCTTGATACTACAAGACTTCTTGCTTGATCATTTTGTAGATCATGGCGTTGGTCTTCTTCTTGATTTGCAAATGGAGACTGCACTCCACAGAGTTTCAGCTGGCAAAAAAAAAAAAAAAGAAATGATATAGTTGATGTTTTTGTGTGATTTGAAGGAATACAGGCGGTCGTAAAACAGGCTTGTTCAATTGCAGGCTTCAGATGCACGAATATTCTTCTGTGGGCCTTTTCATATACATGTGCAAGAGATAGTCTGCCTGGTGTTTTTTCCATCTACATACTTTTCCATCCTGCATATTTTTTTCAGTGGTTAGGATGGCCATGATATGGCCGGTTGCACCGCATAGATTGGTGTCTGAAAAGGTGGGGCTATACTGAGATCGACGAAACAGCCGTGAGGGAAGAAGAAAGAAGAGTGGCTTATTTAATTTTTGTGTTCTTTTTTTTCTCCATCGTGATTTTGAGTATTAATTTATTTTATAACTGTCAAAGGCATGATCTTGTAATGATCAATTCTGGTGTTGTTCCAGGCTTTAGATCGCATGATTCTTTACTTGCGGCTGGTACACTCCATTGACTACTATAGTGCAAATGAATATCCAAATGAAGATGAGATGCCCCATAGGTGTGGAATTATGCATGCTAGAGGTACTCCCCCAGGCTCAACTGCCAAAATTACACAGAATGATGGTAAGTGGATTTGTCACTGATTTCATAATGTTGACATGGTGTTGTTATAAAATGTTTAAGGCAGTCTGCAAGACATGATTTGATATAGTTCCAGAGGGAAATCAAATGTTAGTACATTGCATCATCTACAATGGAACCTGCTTCAGCGGAAATTCAGGAGATGAACAATTGTTTTTCGTATTAAAAGTATTTTGGGCGAAGAGCAATTGGGTCAAAATCACAATTTTCAGGCCCATAAGGGAATCAAAATGAGATAACCTGGCACTTTTACTTTATTACTGTCCTTGATGTACTGTATCAAATTACAGAAGTCTGCCTCTTTCATCTTTATGTGTGTGTGGCTTTGTTGGTGGTGGTGGTATGTTTTTTGTTAGTGTCCTTTTTGTTGTTGTTGTTAAAAACGAGCGCGCGTCATTTGTTAAATCGCTCAGATGACAACTAGCTGATGTATGTTTAGATGCAAATGAAATTCGCGGTGCGTGCAAGCCACTCCATGCTTTGCCCGATTGGCTATTATGCTGCCGAACATTAGGAATAATAAATTTTTTTGCAAATGTCAGTCTTAGACCTAAATTTCTTGTTCACTTCTTTCAGCAGCTTCCAAATGTCAGTGATGCACGCTTTCGTTTGGACACGCTGTCCGACCCAGAGATGAGAAGTGAATTAAAAATGTAGAGTTACTCAAGCACTGACACATTTCGGAAACAACCACTGACGCGTGAGGGAAGGAAGAAATGTTGATCGAGCATTTAATAATGTACAGTAGTCTGAGGGGTCCGTCAAAACAGTGGGAGATTAATCGACCACTTGTATGTGAACTACTCGACGAGTACTGTTAGTGAATTTATAGTAATTGATGTATGACCATTTCGCAATAGCCCACGAAAAAGTAAAAAAAAATCAGGACATCGGAAAAATTACCACTGATCTCTTCCACCGCGGATTTCCGCGTAAGCGTGGCAGCCCTGGTCATTTTTGGTTGTGTGGCAATGACTGCATTCCTCACCTTCGTAAAGGTACCTCCATTCTGGGCTTCATACCTTTGAATAGCTGTCTCTTCCAGCCATTTCGGGTAGCTTTTGTCACAGGCTGTGTAGTTGCCTTGACAGTTTGGGCATTTTGGATTGGCTGTGCCAGCCTTGTCATCTGAATGTTCTTTGCTGCCCAGTGAGCACAAACTGCTGGTCTTTTGCAGTTTGATTTGCCATGTCCGTAACTCTGACAGTTGAAGCATCACATTGGATTTGGAATGTATGGCGATACTGGTACCTGCAGCCGCTGCAGGAAAGCCACCTTGATGTTAGTGGGAGGCTTTATTGTATCAAACGTCAGGATGATGGAGCTGGTTTCAATCAGCTGATCTCCGCAGCGAATTTTGATTAGCCGCACTTTCAAGATTCCTTCCACGTTTGTCTACAATGTCTGCCTTGCTTTCTCCATCCAACTCACGGGTGTGAATTTAGCAGGTTGCGCGAGTGCTGTTTTTTGTTGCACTCCACCAGCAGTTTGCCAGTTTTCGTCCCGTTACCAATTTCGGTAATCTGCCTAAAGGAAACGACATTACCACCCAATACCCAGCTTACCATCAGAAACAATGCAGCCTACCACTGCGATGCCTTCAGTATCAATGAGCTAAGCAGAGGATCTTAATAAATCAGAAAATTCTCCACAGACCAAGCTGTAGCTGTAAGGCTGACAGCTAGTAAACCTTTCACTCTATGCCCTGTATACCTTCCACCGTCTATTCCCTTCTCTAAAACGGATCTTGCAGATGTCATAGAACAACTTCTTTCCCCATATATTATAATGGGAAATTTTAATGCACACAGTCCTGCCTGGGGCAGTTCTACAGCCAAACCCCTTGGTAAGGTTGTGGAGAAGTTCCTTATGGAGACAGATATTTTACTACTAAACGTCAAAACTTATCTTCATCAATCTACAGGCAATATAGACCTCACATTAGTCCATTCAACACTCTCCTTAGATTACTCGTGGTCTATCCTGAACAACCTTCATGGATCAGACCACTTTCCAATCTGTCTCACCCCCAAACAACCACAGCCAGCAGTCTAGCCAACCCGGTGTAACCTTGCCCGAGCCGACTGGACAGAGTCAATTGCTCCAGACTCAGTGGACACAGTCGAACAGTGCCAGGAGTTACTCCTGGAGATTGTTCAGACCTGTATCCCTAAGATCTCTGTGGTTCCACATAAAGACAATCTCTGGTTCACAGGGGACTGCAAATGGGCCATTGAGGCCCGCGAAACAGCCTTCTGCGAACTTAAACGCAACCCTCAGATCATGACAATATTTTAAACAGGAAAGAGCTAAAGCCCATAGGATGATCGGTGAAAGCAAGAAAAACTTGTGGATAAACTTTATATCCCAGATCAATAGCTGCACCCCACTTAAGAAAATTTGGAAAATTATCATGAAAGTTAGAGGCTCTGGTACCACCTCTGGTATTGGACAGCTCAAAAAACAGGATGTGGAACAGGAAAACAATGTTGCAAATTAGCTTCATCATTTGCGGCTAACTTTTCCAGCAATCACTACTCGGCCCCCTTCCAAAATTTCAAAACCAAAGCTGAAAAAAACACCCCTTTATTTCTTAACCCTCGTCCCACGATGAGTGAACCCGCCCACGTAACGCCCCGTGTGGGGATAGCCAGCGGCCAGTCAGCCAATCGTTCGCGTGTTGCTGATAAGCTCAGCGGTCAGGTCAAGCGGGTCCTTGTGAACACGTGTATCGCGTACACTTCAGGACGCAATAACAACAATAGTGGTGGATAAATCGTAAGTGACCCCATGATAAAGTACTTGTGATGATATGCAGTAAGTTTTATTGTGAAATGGAAGGCCCTAAATCAAGAATTTTCTGCATTTACATGCCGCTTAACACACCTTTTATCATTTTCCCAAGACCTCTGCGCTTTTTCTGTCCCTAAGTCAGACCATTCAGGTGAACAAATTATTTTTTAAGCCATCCGCTTAATTTACTAACCACATGTATCGTGACATTGCCTTCTCCCTCCTCTACTATGTAAAGCTTCTACTTACTATAATGTTAGTTTTAGAAAGAGATTTGATTTCCAGTTCCAGGTCGTAGAGCATATACATGTACTGAAAAGCGGTTTAATCAAAGGAACACAATATCTCTCTAATTACCACATCAAATAGAGACAACGACCAACAACAAAGTCGGTCATTTTCTCCCAGTTTTCCCTGATGAAAAACCTACTGACAGACGTCCTTATGCAGCATGCCCTAATATTACATCGGAATTCATAATTACAGACGTAGAACGGCATTTCAAATACGCATATGGTCCCTTTCTTCTCATTTCACATGTAGACGACAACCAGCATCAAAGTAAAAGTTTCCCCAAGATTTTCCCCAGTTCAAACTTCAGACCGTCAGTACTATTACACAAGTATGACGAATAGTTGCAAATAGTTACATCGTCATAAACATAATCGGACGATACCATTTGGTTAGATATAGTAGGGGTGACAGGATAGATAAACTCGCGAAAATAGTGTGGGGAAAAAAAAAGTGAAAAAAAAACTACAGCCTTGGCAACCGAATAAACAAAGAGCGAGGCGCACTGTTGCCATACAAAAATGTGGCCTCCCGCGTGTTGGACAAAATAATGGCCTCGCGTGTTGCGCGGGGAGGCCACTATATTGGCAGGATTAGGGTTAACCCTAGATTCCTTCCAATACAACAAAACTTTTACAACTGATCTAGTCTGAGCGAGGCCAGTGACACAGCACCTGGCCCTGACCAGATACATAACGAAATTCTAAAACACCTATCCTTCCTTTCACTTTCCTGCTTGCTAAACCTATCCAACCAAATCTGGACCTCCGGAGCTTTTCCTCCATCCTGGAGGAAGGCTAACATTGTCCCCATCCCAAAAACCCGGCAAAGATCACTCGGGTCCCAAAAATTACTGCCCCATAGCTCTTACCATCTGCCTTTGCAAGCTGATGGAGCGAATGGTACATTTCAATTGAGCAATGGAAAGCAGCCAGTCCCTCTCCCCTTTTCAGTGCAGATTCTGTGCAAAGCAATCCACGACGGACCGACCATCTCGTTCGTCTGGAAACCTTCATCTGGGAAGCCTTTGCTTCTAAGCAGCATGTAGTTGCGATTTTCTTTGACGTGGAAAAAGCCTTTGACATGACCTGGAACCAGGGTATATTGAGAGATCTTCATGGACTTGGACTAAGGGGCAACCTACCAGTCTGTCCTGAATTTCCTTACTGACCGTTCCTTCCAGGTGAAGGTGAACTCCACCTTCTCTGAGGCATTTATTCAAGAGCAGGGAGTCCCCCAGAGCTCTGTTCTCCCTCCCTATTTAATATCAAAATAAATTCAATTACTGAAACGCTTTTACAAAACGTTGACTGCTCCTTGTACTACGTACAACTTTCTCCCCTGGTAACTACGTACAACTTTCTCGTCTGCTACAGTGGCCCCTGGGTAGATGGAATAGAGAGGAAACTGCAACTACAACTCAACACCGTCCAGAGGTGTGCAGATACAAACAGGTTTAAATTTTGCCTCCAGAAAACTGTCCCCATCCACTTATATAATAAAAGGAAATTTCACAGAGACTCGGACCTCTTCCTTCACGGAAATCAACGAATTCCTGTGGAAGGCGAGGCCAAATTTCTAGGACATATATTAAACAAAAAATTAACTTTTATTCCTCATATAAAACACCTTTAACTCTCTTTCAACAGACTTTTATCATATTTACAAAATTCATAGACATAGTTTTCAGCATGGGCCTTTGCCCGTTAAATTTTTAATACGGGCCTTTTTCCATTAGATCCCTAACTTCACTTTTATCTGATGTTATCTATAGGCAACTGAGGGCTGAAAGCTAGCCCAAAGAGAGCTTACAAAAAACTAAGAGGCGCAAAGTGGCTGTTATCGTGCCGACTTGCCGTTAAACTCAAGCTCATACGGCTCTTACTCTGAAAGTGACATTTCTGAAACAACTTGGATACTGTTTCAATGAGTGAAGAAAACCACCAATGTACATACATGTGTATATCTGTATCAAGATCATGAAAATATTGAAATGCCATGGTGTTGAAAATTTATTGTCCAAATCTTAGTCCATTGGTATTGAAGTGGAATGTTACTTGGCTATGACTCAGTGACTCTGTTTTTCCACCTTCAGACTTTTGTCAAATTTACTATTGAGAATGTAGCATGCAGTTACTCAAATTTATAGTGTCGGTTTTCCTAGTTCCTGTTAGAAATTTTTTTTTGTATCTGTTCATTATGGTATTACATGTAATTCAGAATATGCAGGGGGCTCTTCTGACTGCACATCATGTTTGTTAGTGACTGAGTCATCACTTTTGATAATTTTACTTACTCAAATTAAGACCTATGAAATTGCAAGCACATTCTAATTATTCATCACCTTTGAGATGTAAGAACCCCAATGGTATAAAATAAATTTATACATGTATATATTTTTATAATCAAAAGATATTAGGGAAAGGATTGGTTTAGCAACATGATCTATCTTGTCTATTAATTGTATTATTCCCAGTCAACGAATGGATCAGCAATTTTGAAAAGAAGATCAAGACATTCTTGGAAGCATCTCAGCAGATATCAGATACAGAAGCAGCACAATTGGGCAAAAAAGATCCTGATGCATATCCTTGATTGAATACAGAAATTTGAATGAAACTGTCATTGAGGCTGCTGAATACCACAGAGCTGTTGTTTCTAATGTTAATTAATAACTAGACAATCCTATGATATTTTGGATCACCCTAGGTTAACATAGATTACCTGGACTCAAACATTCATTCCAACAGTAAAAAGAACAATGTCTTTGTTCTGAGATTACCATCAATATTCATTAAAATTCATTCATTGCGACTGCATTTATACATTTCAATGCTGAAAATGAGGGTAAAAAGGATATCCTGGTGTATAGTTTGACCCCCAACTTGAGAGATCTCGACATCTCTATGTAAAACCTTTTGGACAGAGCGGGAGAAAACCAGGAGACAAGTTTCATGCTCATTCTTAATCAGTCAGAGTCCGGTCGGCCTGTTCTATTTTAGTGTGATACTGTGCAGTAATTGGAAATTTTGTTAATCCTAAATCCTGAACAACACAAGCCATCAGTTATGTCAGACATTTTGTAGATGTTCTCAAACTGGAAATTTTCAAACCTGTGCTGATGCCTATATGTCAGGCCTGGGCAGATTGGCAGTTTTCATCCCTTCTTATCTCTCCTACCATGTCTATCACACAAGCCTTAGGTAGCACAAATGTAATGAAACACCTTTGACCGAATTTGACACTCATATAATCCAGCCAGCGTGAACAATTGTATCAGTTCCTTTGTCTCTGGGTGAATATTGCTCAGAAATGCCAGCTCAGTACCTTTTTTTTTTCTTTAAAGAGAGCAGAGATGTGGGCTTGAAAATGTATTTTCCTTCAGCAGTGGTTTGTATCTTGATTTTTGGTTGTTTTTTTTTTTTTGGTGGAACTTACAGTCCTAATATTGAATAATGGTATCATACTGGGTATCTCCTGGCATGTTAGTAGCTGAATATTTTTAACGCACTGAACCCTAAGTCCCGTGTCACTTGCTGCCTGTGCCTTTCTGGCATTTTTCAATAATTACACAATAAAAAAATCGTAAATATGCACCAACTGCTATGAAACTTGGGAGGAGATTATTAATTTTATTGGCTGTACTTTCCAGATATTAAATTTGTTTTAAAAAACATAATAGCAAGATACGGAGTCAAAAATGAGAAGAAAAAAAATTTTGAACAATGCCAACAAAGAATCTAGGCCAGACGTCAAAGTTTCCTCGCCTACAAAGTTATTTTGGTAATTTCCGCCAAGTATAGGAAATGTTCTCTTTGATGATTGGCTTCTAAAGTAAATGTGTGTAGTTGGGGTTGGGGTTCAGTGAGTTAATAAGCACACCCTCTTCATAAGTATAAATTGGTCCAGTCCCAAGGAATACTTATAATTGTTTGATTAGTCTGCATGATGTAATAAATTACAAAGGTCACTGGGAGCCCCATCTTCCTGCTAATGAGTGGTCTGTCCGCCAGTTATATTTACCTAATATTGTTCAGTGGATAATATTGTTAATTTGTGTGGATAAACCCTTAAGTGATCCCTACAGTTTGCTTTTATATTAAAACGTGATAACCATGTGCAGTAGGTTCAGTAATGTCTTTTGAAGAGTGCTTTGAGAGTATACAGTTCTACATGCTGTTTTTGCTATGGCACAAAGAACTTAGAGCTTTTTTTTTCCTTAGGTGGCAACTCTCATCCTCCATAATTTAACTTCACTCCTTTAGTTTCTTAGAGCTAACCATTTCATTCTGTTTTAATATAACTTCATTTGTCCATACCTTTCTGCATATCCCTTGTTGTATGACACTTAACAAAGAAAACCACAACAAATACATGGCAAACATAAACAGCAACAGCCCCCTCCCCACGTTTGTATCATAAAATGGCATTGACATATATATGACATATATTTTCAGTCTTAAAGTTTAAGAGCATAGAGGTATAACAAGGTGTTTTTCAGGTATGTTACACCGTCTCAAACTGCTTTATGGCAGTAAATGTGATTCTGATTTTGTCATGTATACCTTAACTAACAGTACAGAGGTGGAGAAATTTGTTCAAGCCAACACACAGGAATTGTCTAAAGACAAGTGGTTGTGCCCGCTATCAGGGAAGAAATTCAAGGGACCTGATTTTGTCCGGAAGCACATCTTCAATAAACATCAAGAAAAAATTGAGGAAGTCAAGCAGGAGGTATTGAGCATATAAATATATACATGGTTTAAAATCCAAGCTTCTTGGTTGGGGGGGGGGGGGGTTCATTCTGGTAATGGCACCAAAGATAGTAGAAGTAGATGATATGGGACAGTGTCATTTTCGTGTCTTTAAAATATTGTGCACACACTGGTTAGGAATGGATGGGACATGCGCACGATGCATAATGTCAGCACAGTGGGGAGCAAAAAACTTGAGTAATCTGTAATGTATGCTAACACATTGCGTATCGAATATTATTTAAAAGTTTTTAAAAAAACAACCTTACTAAAGAATATGTACAGGTTTGTGGACTTTAGAATTTTGTCACATTAATATGAAGTTACTTTGTTCCTAAGGAGAGCTGTTTCTAGGTAGTCCAGACTGATTTTTTGCTCTTTGTCGTAACTCACTGGTTATTGTCAAACCTGATGGAGCTTGCTTTTGTAAGAACTTTAACACCAAATTTTATTTTGGTCCTATGGATCCAGAAGAAATTAAAACCTGTTTGTAGTACTCTTATTTCTGGGAATTTTTTCTTGAAATTCCAGGTATTCCCGGTGATGTCATCGTCCATCTTCCCATAGTTTTAAAATAGTAAAATCATAAATAAGCACATTTTTACTATTCCTGCCTGTACGTATGTACATCTTGGGGTCCCGCATAGACACCATACTTTTAAAGAGTATTTTTGATTGTCATATCCTATTCAGAAGTCCTGGGGTTTCAGGTACACCACACTCCAAAGAGGATTTTATTGTTACATCCCTATTTGTACATTCTGGTGACGGACAGACACCATACTTTTAAAGAGGGTATCCTAATAAATTGACTACTGAAGACCATCGTCCAGAGCGCAGTTCAGGGAATGAAGAGATGGGGCAGACAAAGAAAGAAATGGATAGTCAGAGGAAAAACTTTGCCAGGACCCTTGCCCATGGCTGTCAGAGGTGGAGGCAGTTGGTGCAATGTTCACTAGTGTAGCACCCATAGGAATTGAGGGAAACAGCATATATATAATTCTTATAAATTGCTCTGTAGGTGTGATGTTGTTAGTGACCATGGCGTGTGGTGAAGATAAATGTTTTTGCCACTTTCTCAGTTAACAGACTTTTCAAGTGATGATTTTCAATGGAATTTTTAACTCAAAACACAATGTGAAGTACAGTGAATTAAACCTCATTTATTTGGCTTTCTCTTTGAGCTGTTTTCAAACATGTGCTTTATTGGCACAATGCTCTGCGATTCTTTGTTATGAGAGGATCAAATTGGTATGGGTGACTCCGGGGGAAAATGGCAAGACTATGTCTTGTTCAAGCAACTACACACATTAAACTATACAGAAAATAATAAATTAGTATGTTTCGACTGAGGAAGAATTGAACTTTATTTTGATGTAGGATATATATGCCATTTTACATAAACACACAGCTGTAGTAGTCTCCTTATGTTGACCTACAATTGTGCCAAATGGGATTCCGCCCCCAAGTGGGACAGTTTGGACTACCTACTGTTTCATTTTTGCAATCCAAATAGGAAAGTAACAGTGACATCTTCACAAATTTTGTGAGCTCTTGGTTCGAGTTAATGCTTTTCTGTTATATGTAATCACATTATTGTTCCAGGTGAAATTTTTCAACAATTATCTGATGGACCCAAAACGTCCATCTCTTCCTGAACATCCTAGTAGTCGACCTAAGCCTCCTCCTCCAGCACCTTCACCCCAGCCACATCAAGCTTCCATGGGTCAACGGGCTGATCCCTATAGCAGCTACACTTCACCTGGGAATATGGGGGGTTATGGAGGGACCATACCACAAATGTACGGTGGTAGCACAACTGCCACTGGCAGTGGTATGTATAAATTTTGCATGCTTAGGATTTTAGTATGAACTGGTGTGCAGTGAGTGTAGGAAAACATGAAACCATACCTGTTTTTGTTATTGAATAAATTCTTGCCTTGCAGAACTTTTGTTGGGTGGCACAAAATGATTGTCAAATGCCCAGTCTCATCGCAGATGCTTTTTTGGCAGGCAGAAGACAGAACAACTATAAAAGCAAAAGATAAACTTGCTCCGCCTGGGAAAATGACCAAATATTAATTATTTTTTAAAAAACAGAAAATCTAGGAAAAGCAATCATTTTCGGACTTCTCCACTTAGTGTGAGTGAAAAGACGAATGTGCACTTTTGAACATGAGATGTTCTGTTCTTCAGTTTCCTCGGGGAATTAGTATTACTTCATGATCCTTTTGTTAGTGCTCACTTTTGTGTATTTTCAGCATATCAGAGCCCATTCACGGTAAGAGATTCACGGCCTCCTCCTGACACTTTCAGAAGGACCAATTTTGGTGGAGTAACCCGTCCATATCGCCGTTCAGATCCACGTCAGCTCATACAGTATACAGACTTAGATGCCCCTGATGATGGAGACATCTTGTAATCATTGTTGGGCAACTCCTTCCATCCCCAGCATCATTGCTTTGTATTTTTGTATGGGCTTATATTTCAACATTGTACATATATTTGGACGATACATGCAAACGCAATTGACTTTGGAGAGAATTTCTGTGCGTACCAGAGCTGTTCAAATTGGATCGAAAGCGGTATTCTAGTTGCTAGCCAAGATCCCCCACCAGCTAGTGCTGGGCAGAGACTTGGTTTTGAGTGATCCAGATACAGTGCAATCCTAATATCTCGACATCAATGGGATCGTCTGACGTGCATCAAGTAAAAAGAAAGCCGAAATAGCAGATTAGTGGTGGAAGAGAAAAAAAAGAGGGAGGAGATAGAACATCACCATTATGGGAAAAATGTCCAATTAATAAATGCAATAATGTCCCTTTTTCTTTTATTTATCGGCATGCCGTCACCCGTTCCTCCAAGATCATTGTTCTGTGGACCAGTTGTGTGGCAAAGATTTGGCTATATCGGCAAAATGCTGTAGCTATACATCAAATGCGCAGTGTTTTACTGTTCCTTTTTAACCCTCGTCCTGCGTTGAGTGAACTCGTCCACGTAACACCCCGTGTGGGGATAGCCAGCGGCCAGTCATCCGATTGTTCGCGTGTTGCCGATAACCTTGGCGGTCGGGTCCTTGTGAACACGTGTATCGCATATACTTCAGGACGCAATAACAACAATAGTGGTGGATAAATCGTAAGGGACCAATATGATATTTGGATAAAGTACTTGTGATGATATGCAGTAGGTTTTATTGTGAAATGGAAGGCCCAAATCAAGAATTTTCTGCATTTACATGCCGTTTAACACACGTTTTATCATTTTTACAAGACCTCTGCGCTTTTTCTGTCCCTAAGTCAGGCCATTCAGGTGAACAAATTATTTTTTAAGCCATTCGCTTAATTTACTAACCACATACACAGTAAAAGTAATAATATCATGGGGGGGGGGGGGCTGAGCTGAGGAAAAGCAGCCAGACTCCCCAGCCGGGGCTTATTTTACATAGATTAATAGATGTATGGAGGTTTTGAAAAATCAAGTGTTGGTATTATAGGCCTACATTAGTTTTAGTTTTAGCGAAAGATTTGATTTCCAGTTCCAGGTCATAGAGCACATACAGAGATGCCAACTAGTACGATTTCGCGTACTTGAATACGATTTTTCACCGAAAATATGCGAATACGTCTTTTGACAAGGAAATGCGTTTTTTCATTGTCGGGCCAGCGAACCACGAAATCCACGATGAGATCTTGATGCGAAGTACGAATTTGACGAAGGAAGTTACGGTCTTGGTCTGCCCCGGCCGGAAGCGAGTGGATATAAATACGATGTAGCCCTGGTACGTTTGAGGAGCGTGGGACGGTGCCCACTCGGTTGGGGGGTAGGGAGGGGAGAGTAGGAATTAGCCTAGTAGGGACCTTCGTGGCCACAACGCACATTCACTCGTTTTCCCTGAGAACAGTACTGTTTCTGGACTAGTCGGCGCCCGCTTGTCTAGGAGTAGGACTACCGTACTCACTTTGATGTCCACGGGAGATATTACGTGAAGTTTAGCAACCCAGTGCAAGTGGGGGAGTGAAGGTGGGATGGGGACAGTCTGCTTACCTGGGTCAGACGTCTGTTGCGGTATTGGAGACACCAGCGCATTTTTTAAAGAAAAAAAAAATCGTGTTTTTCGGAATATGGAAAGAAAGATTATAGATCTAGGCCTAGAAGGCACTCGTGGAGGCAAGTGATGGCCAGATAGGACATTGTTGCGTCCTCATACACAGTAAAAGTAATAATATCATGGGGGGGGGGGGCTGAGCTGAGGAAAAGCAGCCAGACTCCCCAGCCGGGGCTTATTTTACATAGATTAATAGATCTATGGAGGTTTTGAAAAATCAAGTGTTGGTATTATAGGCCTACATTAGGGTAACATCTTTACCCTCATTTTCAGCACTTGCCAAAGCCATAAAATGAATTCAGCACCAAAAAAATGGGATAAAAGGCAGCATGCGACATATATATGCTTTTTTTGTTTTTATGTGGTGGGTGTATTTAATTTTTCTTTGTTTATGTGTCGAGTTTGTAAGTAAGAGGTTGCGGTAATCTCCCCGGTTTTTTTGAAATCTCCCCACTTTTTTAACCAAATCTCCCCACATCCTGCTTGTACTAGTTGGGGTGTCTGAGAGTACTCTTTTTAATTTTCGTGGGTTGGCATCTCTGCACATACATATGGTACTGAAAAGCGGTTTAACCAAAGGAACACAATATCCCTCTAATTACCACATCAAATAAAGACAAAGACCAACAACAAAGTCGGTCATTTTCTCCCAGTTTTTCCCTGATGAAAAATCTACTGACAGATGCCCTAATATTACATCTTAATTCATAATTACAGACGTAGAACGGCGTCTCAAATACGCACATTTCCACTTTCTTCTCATTTCACAAGTAGACGACAACCAGCATCAAAGTAAAAGTTTCCCCAAGATTTTCCCCAGTTCAAACATCAGACCGTCAGTACTATTACACGAGTATGACGAATAGTTGCATCGTAATAAACATAATCGGACGATACCATTTTGTTAGATATAGTAGGGGTGACAGGATAGATAAACAGGCAAAAATAGTGTGGGGGGAAAAAAAACGTGAAAAAAAAAAAAACGACGACAGCCTTGGCAACCGAATAAACAAGGCGCACCGTTGCTATACGAAAATGTGGCCTCCCGCAGGACCGGGGGTTAAGGGTGTCGGACAAAATAATGGCCTCGCGTGTTGAGCGGGGAGGCCAATATAGTGGCCTCCCGCAGGACGAGGGTTAACTTCGATCTGACTGTTGCTTCAGAAGAATTGATATACCAAAACACACACAGTACGGCAGTTAACCAAGAGGTCTAGGTCAACGGTGCACGAATTTTTGTAAAAAAAAAAATTATTCCGTCTGTAGTATTCTGTACTTTTACTGCCATGCTTGGCACTCCACACTCATGTTACTGAAGCCAAAGGTGTCCAAACACCTATGTGTCCACACACCTCCTCTCCACCCCACCCCACCCCGCTAGCACCGCAAAATTAACGAAGCCTTATGTGCAGGGAGTTGCGTGGGGCATTTTCAGTAGCACAGAAGTAGATCTAGTGCACTCTTGTGCTTTGATTGGGGAGAAATGTGTCGATATAAGAGGAAAGAATGGAAGAATAAAACGTCGAGTTACGGGGAAATATTTACTTTGGTGTAGAACCAGCCTCTTCACACTCGGGACACACCCATACGTGCTCAGCTCTCCGCGCCATCACGTCGGACAAGGTCTTCTCACTAACAACTCCAGTAAGATGTTGACTGAACAGTCGGCTTGTAGTACCACACAACTGGCTCTTGATTCCACATAAATATTTAGTAGCATTAAAGAAGTTCCTTGTTCCAAGTTGGGACTTAAAAATCGTGACGAGTCACCCAGAATGTCGACAAAAACCATGGCAAGATAAGTGGATTGGACTGTATTTGGGTCATCCATTTCTAAACAACTGGATATCCAGATCATGATCCAGATTTCAAGCCAGTTAAAAAATGCTGATCGAGACCTAAACTTTAAACCAGTTAAAAGGTCCGGATCATGAACCAGAGTAAAAGCCAGTTAAAAAATCCGGAATGAGATATAGATTTTAAGGCAGATCTAGGTCTAAAGGTTGAAAATGGTTGAAAAGATTCAGATTGGCCCTATGAACTTTTTTGCTTAATATCAGTCTGTGGCCTTTTCTGCACAGTAATGAAGCCCAATGAAGTTGGTTTTAATGGAAGTCTATACACCAGGAGGCTTTTAGTAGCCTTTTTTTCATATAGGTTAGTGCTTGGAACTTGTTTTGTTTGTTTTTCTCGAAATTGATTTTTTGGCTACTAACCATTCTTTCATGCATGATAGTTCCATAATCACTAGTTCAAATTGACTGAAACTTTGCATGTTCATTCCTTTATTATTTCTGCAGATCTTATGCCTCTTAAAATGATGAAAATATGTCTATTTTATGAAATGTGACTATTTAATTGTAGCTCGTGCTTTAAAAATTGGCGCTTGTTCTCACAGACAGATTTTAACTCAGTATCACACACTTTGCATTGTACATAGACCCAAAATGGTTGGTATAGGAACTAGAGCTAAGGTATCTGATGCTACATGTCAAATTTTAAGTGCCTATCTTTATTCTTAATTACACTATGGTGTTTTGAAATTTACTCTTTTTATTTTATATCGGCGGCCATATTGGATTCCAAATTTGCGCATTTTAATTTTTTTTTCAAAATTTATTTTTTCTGACCCTACCGCTAACATATATATTTTATGAAAAATATTCATGTGAAATACTTCAGGGCCAAATTGGGTTTCAACCTTTAGACCTACCTTAAACCAGTTAAAAAATCCGCATCGGGATCCGATATACAATATATATAATACGGACCAAGTCTCAACCCGCAATCTGGGTTGTAGAGTACCAGCTGATTTGTGTTTGGGCTAGTGTGGTCCTGATTGGTTTCAGAGAAAATGACTGGCTGCTCGGCGTGTGGCGTATGTGCGCCGCCCCCCATTTCCGGGGTGGGGGTTGCAGGTCCTGAAGGAAGGTGATTTTTGTTATGAGAAATAGGCAATTTTAACTATCATAATCGAATTCAAGACGTCTGTCAGAGATGCCAACTAGGACAATTTCGAGTACCTGAGTACGCTTTTTCACCAAAAATACACGAATACAACTTTTGACGAGGAAATACATTTTTTTTTTATTGTCGGGCCAGCGAACCACGAAATCCACGATGAGATTTTGATGCGAAGTAAGAATTTGACGAAGGAAGTTCCGGTCTTGGTCTGCCCCGGCTGGAAGCGAGTGGATATATGCGATGTAGCCCTGGTACCATTGAGGAGCGTGGGACGGTGCCCACTCGATTGGGGGGTAGGGAGGGTTGCTTAGGAACTAACGTAGTGGGGGCCTTCGCGGCCACAACTCACATTCAGTGGTTTTTCCCGACAGAACAGTTTCTGGACTAGTCAGTGCCCGCTTGTCTAGGACTACTGACTTTGATGTCCACGGGAGATGTTACATGAAGTGTGGCATAACCCAGTGCAAGTCGGGGGGTGAAGGTTGGATGGGGACCGTCTGCTCATCTGGGTCAGATGTCTATTGCCTTATTGGAGATGCCAGCGCATTTAAAAAAAAAAACAAATTGTGTTTTTTTGGAATATGGAAAGAAAGATTAAAGAGGGCACTTGTGGAGGCAAGTGATGGCCAGATAGGACCATTGTTGCAGCCTCATGAGCATTATGTATACAGTAATAGTATCATGGGGGAAAAAAAACACCTGAGCTGAGGAAAATCAGCCAGACTCCCTAGCCGGAGCTTATGTTACATAGATTAATAGATCTATGAAGGTTTTGAAAAATCAAGTGTTGGTATTATACATTAGGGTAACATCTTTACCCTCATTTTCAGCACTTACCAAAGCCATAAAATGAATCAGCACCAAAAAAATGGGATAAAAGGCAGCATGGGACACATGCGTGTTTTTTTTTTTTTTTAGTTTTTATATGGTGGGTGTGCAGTAAAACCTCGTTATACTGCCAAGTAAGGGGCAAACAGAAAATTGCCATGTAGAACAAGGGAAATAAGTAATTAAGTAATATTTACCAACATTGGACTGGCTAATGTCTAAAATATTGCAGTTATCTCCCTTATCTCTTCACTAGACATAAACCTCTGTTGTCATTTTGAAGTTTACATTGCATTCATTTGTATTTTTTTGTTGTTGTTTTTTGTATTTATGTGTGTTGGAGTTTATTTATTCAGGAAATCCCACCTTAAGAGTAAAAGTATTATGTATTGCAACACAATGCTACATTACAATTCAGCAACAAACGTGCGTTGTTTGCATCGTACCCTGCAACCGGTATGAACCAGTTGAAGCATCACCTCGCGCGCGCTTAAGTTCGTTCGCAAACTCTCTATTGAACTGTGACCCGTCTTTCCCACTGCATGCCCCATCAGTAGGCCTATCAGCACTTCAAAAGCGAAGACTGTGTAGTAGGATTGGTGTTTAACAAACACAGACTGTGGCGTCAAGTGATGTTCCGACTGTTGGCTGGATTTAGGTAGATGTGGGGAGTGGGGGTTAAATTTACATTGGCGCTATAACAAGCAATTTTACTATACCCAAGTTATGAATGTAGCAGTCAAACTGTTGGCGGATGGCGGTGTAACGAGATTTTTAGTGACTTTGTATAGGTGTCAGATCCGTACCACGGCGAAAAGCTGGCGGTATGCGGGTGGCGGTATAGCGAGGTTTTACTGTACTTAATTTTTCTTTTTGTGTCGAGTAAGAGGTTGCGGTAACCTCCGTTTTTTGTTTTTTTTGCAGTCTCCCCACTTTTTTAACCAAATCTCCCCACATCCTGCTTGTACTAGTTGGAAGGTCTGCTAGAATACTCTTTTTTGTGCGAAAATACTCTTTTTGGTGTCTGAGAGTACTCTCTTTAATTTTCGTGGGTTGGCATCTCTGGTCTGTATTAGCAGAAAAAAATGTAAAAAAGGTCATTATTTTGTCATATGGTTGCCATGGAAATGCGGCCATCTTGGATTTTGAGTCCCCCAAAAACTGTCAGCTACAGTATAGATAGGCTTCGCCAAATTTTACTGGATTTATTTGAAACTTCTCATATGCCTTATTCAGACCAATTAAAAACTTTATACAGGAGGGAATTTTGATATCTCTTACAGATCTTTTGTTATGAATTTTTGAAAATGGTATGTAGCGGAATTCCATTTTAATAAATAAAATACTACAAGAACATTGCATTTGAAAGTTTTTTCGATAAAAAATGTTATTGAAAAGTTACACATAGCTAAAAATGTGTAAGTTTCAGGGTGGAACGGGGTATAGAACAGCCAGGAATGGGGGATACACTGGCGAAGGGGGGTCGGGGTTGGGCGGGCTTGTATCATATAAACTTATGTAGCAAAAAAGGACTAGTGAAGAACCTCTTGCCTTTCTACTAGCTTTTGAACCAGTTACAGCTCATCTCAACTGTCCTCAATAAAAACAATGTAACATAATCAGCACTCTTCTGTTACTGGTCTACACCTTCTTGAGATCTCTTGTCTGACTTTTTGCAACTGCAGGGAAGGCAAAGTGACTTCCTACCTGGGCAACGGTAACAAATTCCGTGTCGCAGAGCAATGTTATAAAAACAAAGACTTGAAACAAAAGCTCTGTCCAGACAGCTGACACCGTACTCTTTAGGCTATTATGTGAGTCACGACCTAAATCTGGTGAATATGGAGGGCATGACTACGCCCCAGCCAATGAGAAGGCTCAATTTATTGCTTCGTTTACAGTCGTCCAATCAGCACAGACTAATAAATTAACCAGACAGGATGATCCCATTGTGTGACGTCACAAAACAGCGAAAGGTCATGAACCATCTGCCATGTTAGGTTTAAGGTAGCGACCGACACTTCAGCATAGCTACAATTTTGAATGATACCATTTTGACGCGCCTACTGAACGCGGAAGTTTGGTTCCGCACCAAGAAATTAATACTACAACCAATCTTGACAAATAAAAAGAAATTTCTACTGCAGACAGAACTAGAATCGGAATTTCCCGAGCGACGGCCATGTTGGTAATACAGTTGCCGCTCGGGAAATTCCGTAAAAAACGACACAGCCCGAAGCTCATGTTTCCAGTCTGGTTAATTTATTAGTCTGACCAATCAGTGAAATAGAGGTGAGGTGAAGGTCAGTGGGCATCACGCACCCTACTGTGTTTTACTATGACAGTATAGTGGTGTTGTATGCTTGTATAGAAGGGACGTCTCAGGCCTGTTACCTTGACTTAAACATGTGGGCAACATATAAATAAAGGTCTCAATACCAAATATTCACTAAAATTCGTGGTTTTGATAGCAACACTGAGATGTTATTTGGGGCTAATTTTGCAGCTCAGCGGCATCATTCTGTGCCTTTTTTATTGACCCCCACCTCACTAAAAAGGCATATTTCAGGGTTATAAACATTCAAAATTGGCATATATAGTTAGTAACATAGTGTTCCTAAATGGATAAACTAACTGAAAAGTACAAAAACTCGATATCGATATTTTGAAGCCTAATTTTGATTTCAGGACCTGCGTACACCCCCCCCCCCAAACTAAACAAGCATGTGCTTTTCATTTAGCATATAATATTGGCCTTGAGGCCTAGAGATGTGGGTTAATTTTAGAGTCTTTGGTCCCCACTCCCATTTATTTCTTTATGTGCAGCTCGGTGATACATGCCGGAACATGAAAGGGCAAATAGGTGCCCGACTAAAACAGTACATTACGCATTTCGTCTTTTACATGTCTTCGCATGTTCGATATTCCTTTCCCATACTTGAATGTCTGGTGACAGTTGAGAAAGAATGATGCAGTGCTAGGTGATGTTTTGGTCATCATGCTTCATGTATCTTACGTATTCTCTTTTACTGGATGGCATCATCTCTTCAAATCATGAATTGAAGACGTGCTGATAATGGAGCCAATCAAGGAAACATACTAATTAATCACATAAGCAGAATGCAAAATAATAATAATAATCAGCACTGGCAGTCAGCACTTGGCAACCAGGTTTTAATTTATCAAAAACAACAACAATCACACCAGCAAAGCAAACACTAATGCCTTAGCTTTATAATAAAGCACTGTTTTAGGTCTCTGAATTCGCATTGTTCAGTGGTAAATGGAAACAAAGTTTAAAACAATCAAAATAGATACAGAATAGTCTTTGTCAATTATGACTGAGCAAAGTTTAGGAGCAGCGAGGTAGAAGTGCAAGTCCAAGAGCAGAG
The DNA here is from genome assembly GCA_963931925.1 of Onchidella celtica. Classification (NCBI taxonomy): domain Eukaryota; kingdom Metazoa; phylum Mollusca; class Gastropoda; order Systellommatophora; family Onchidiidae; genus Onchidella; species Onchidella celtica. The sequence continues at coordinate 21,013,414 of OZ007579.1, read as the reverse complement.
CGACAGAAAGTAAAGAACATAATCTGAGGAGCCTGTTTTCACTACTAGAAAGGGCCACCCTTTTTAATGAAATACAGTAAAACCTCGTTATACCGCCAAGTAAGGGGCAAACAGAAAATTGGCGGTACAACGAAAATAGCATGTAGAACAAAGGAAATAAGTAATTTACCAACATTGGACTGGCTAACGTCTAAAATATTGCAGTTATCTCCCTTATCTCTCCACTACATAAACCACCATTGTCATTAATTTGGTTTGAAGTTTACATGGCTTTCATTTGTATTTTTTTTGTTGTTGTTTTTTGTGTTTATGTGTGTTGGAGTTTATTTATTCAGGAAATCGCACCTTTTAGAGTAAAAGTATTATGTATTGCAACACGACAAATAATGCTACATTACAATTCAGCAACAAACGTGCGTTGTTTGCATCGTGCCCGGCGACCGGTATGAACCAGTTGAAGCATCACCTCGCGCGCGCGCTTACGCTCGTTTGCAAACTCTATTGAACTGTGACCCGTCTTTCCCACTGCATGCCCCATCAGTAGGCCTATCAGGACTTCAAAAGTGAAAACTGTATAGTAGGATTGGTGTTTGAGTAACAAGCACAGACTGTGGCGCCTAGAGATGTTCCGTCTGTTAGCTGGATTTAGGAGGTGGGGAGTGGGGGTTAAAATTACGTTGGTGCTATAACAAGCAATATTTACTACACTCAAGTTATGAATGTAGCAGTCAAACTGATGGCGGATGGCGGTATAACGAGATTTTTAGTGACTTTGTATAGGTGTCAGATCCGTGCCACGGGGAAAAGCTGGCGGTATAGCGAGGTTTTACTGTACCAACACTTGTAAATCGAAATGCAAAACCTCTCATTCATCACCACACTGCTAGATTATTGGCCTATCCCATTCATCAAGCTAGCGAAAAGCATCATTTGGGGTGATGTTACAATTAAAACTTTGTTATTAGAAAAAGTAAGGGCATCCACGACTATTACTAGCTGACCTTATTTCTTGAACTCTGTCATTCGTCACACACACACACACACCCCTCAGTTATACACCCACTCCCATCCCGCTTCCCTCCTATCTTCCACCGTCTGCCAAGCGAGCTGCCCTTTCATCTTCTCTGTCCTGTCCGACAAAATGGGCCAAGTCATGTAAACAAGTCTGATCTGGATTTCTAAAAGCAAACTGGTCGAAAAGCGGGTCAAGGAACCAGATTCTAAGATCTGGATTGATTTGGATAACTGGATATCCAGATCTAAATTCAGATCCTCGCTCAGCACTACTGCCAGCCACCCGCTAAAGCAGTCATGTGCACAACTGTGACAGCAAGCCGCTTCCTGGCTAGGCTTGCATAATACAATTCCATCAATTTGCGCATGATATCTTCCAACCGAATGATGCTAGAGTCCCATGCGAGATCTCATTTTAAACGTCAGCATTTTACTGACAAGCCGATGTAACTTTGCTCGTTACTTTTCAAAGTTGTTGATTTTATTGACAGATACTAGATATTTCCAGTGCGTATTTTTTAGAGTTTGAAATTTAATTTTCAACATCAGTTCACTTTGACCACCAGCATTGGTCCGCCCAGGATTTCAATATAAAGTGAATATTTTAACAACACAAAGTTGATCTCTAACCTGCGCAAGTTTGATGTGTGAGAAGTTTCTGTCTGATGTTTTTTACAATTTTTAAAATAATTAGGGTGTATTTTTCAATTCTTGGGGTGTGAACATTTGCTTTCTGAAAAGATGACATTTCTTGGACAAAACTTGCAGGGACAAATAAGACTTCAAAACCTTGTCAGCTGGTTCATATTAAAGCAGTCTTCATCTGTCTATGCTGTCTCTTTGATGTATTTCAGTGACATCTCTAAGAGGTACTATAACTTAATTTGGTTCTTTATTTTTCTTCACTTGGTTGGTACTAGTGTAATGGTACCCTATATTTGGCTGACTTTTTTGAGAATGACTAAGTCGTATGTATGTTTGTTTGTTGTCTTGCTTTATTGTTAAACTCGTTTCAATGTTTTGCATACTTCTTTTTTTTGTAAATATCTTTAGAGGTACCTGAGCCTAGATTCATTTAGGAGATGGTTCTTTTATAAATATAGCCCTTCTCCCTCATAATCCACTCATCTTCTGTAGTTTTGTTTTATTATGATTTCAAGGAGACTACTTGCCATTAATGGCATTACATGTATCTTTATTAAGGAGTGAAAATTGTTTCATGGACCAAGCTTGCACAGAAATTTCCATGCTAACTGTTCTACATGTATGTTGCCATGTCACTGTCAATGCTATCAATTCATTTTGCACTTGTAATGTGCTCAAACAGGTAAATATGGTTAATAAGGAATTAATTTTTTTTAAAATCCATCCATAACTCGTTGAATTTTGTGGATGACAATGACATTTTGGCAATCTACATTTGTGTGAAATCATTTTGGTCAAAAGTGACTTCAGTGTTTGTAAAGTGAAACAGTAGTGCATGTACATCTATATAATCAACTTCACCCTTTGAATCCTTACCACAACCTGATTTTCCCTACACCATATCCCTGGCCTCCTGAGCTTGGGTAACAGATTTGAGGCCTTCGGCATCGGGCTACGGGTGAAAGGGGATTGGGCAGCATAGCGAGTCACTGATTGATATTCCACTTTCCAGTGAATACGGTTCATCAAGTTAATCAATCACGTCATCCACAGACTGATTTTAATTTGTGCTTTTCACAATTTGCTTTCTAATAACATGATCAAGCTAAATGAACACATTCCGTTATTCTGTACTTCAAATTTACGACTGCACAATATGTGAGTGTGCTTGAGAAAACCCACAATATTAAGTCGGCAACAGGACATTTTGAGTTCTGTACATATAAATACAATAAAAGACAAGACATTTCTGATAAATTGAAGTCGGTGACCCCCCTAAAAGAGATTTTGAGAAAACTGCATTTAATCCTATAAATAAAATGACAATTGCTAATTGACCAAGTAATATTGGAGTGATTGCTGTTAGGAGTCTGTAGTCTAATAACAAAGCCGTTATAGAGATCATAGTGAGTAGTGTTCACTGCCCATCTACAGTGTACCCTGTAACATGCCACGGTCCCCTAGAAACAGCCAAGTCGGAAGTTTCTGGACCTTGTTAGGAGATCGTAGTCTAATTACAAAGCCTTTATAGAGATCATAGTGGGTAGTGTTCACTGCTCGTCTACAGTTTACCCTGTAACATGCCACGGTTCCCCAAACAACAGCCAAGTTGGAAGTTTGTGTTGGACCCATATGTCCACTTCAAAGCCATTTTTCTCAAAATAAGCTCTGCCAACTTGTTGTGGGTTTTCTCATGCACACTCACATTACTGGCTCATGAATCTAGGTAAAAGGTTCTGTTTCATGGCAGTTCCATGTGGACTTTGAGAATGTCACAATTCACGAATTGCCTTTGTACCTTACTTGGTGCCTACTTTTTGCCAGAAATATTGCTGTCACATTACTTACCACAGTGAACTAATATGCTTTACCCATCGTAGTTAGGTTTAATGTGACCCATTGTGTCTGATAGTAGTGATAGTTTAAGAGTGGAGTTTACAGATGATGAGTGTTTCACACCCCACTTTCAATCTGCCCTGTTCGACATGCAGACCTCTCAGAAAATCATAAATTAAACATAGGTCATATCATCATTCTACATGCTGTACCTTGTTGGTCTTATTGTTGTTATGTAATCAGTGTAGTAAGGGACTTCATTAACTATGTGTACTAACTACTATGTATTTTTTATGTATTTGTTCCTGTGAAGTTTGAAAAAGTTAGATTTGATTTTTTGTCATCACCTGTATGTAATTGTTCTTATTGTTGTTATGTAATCAGTGTAGTAAGGGACTTCATTAACTATGTGTACTATGTATTTTTTTGGTATTTGTTCCTGTGAAGTTTTGAAAAAGTTAGATTTGATTTTTTGTCATCACCTGTATGAAGTACAAATAAAGGATATCAGAAACCACATATCTGCATTTAATGGAGTCGTTCTCAGTAAAGCAAAAAGCATTTATTGGCCTTCATTTGGAGCATTGGGACTTCTGCTGAAGTCTGCTAATTTGATGTCCTACTGATTGATTTAGGCTTTGATAAATTCAGTTTGCTTTAACCTCAACAAAATTTTAGCGTTTGCCTGCATTAAGATCTCGATATATGAAGAAAGTACATACATGAAGTGTGAAGAATTCTATCAGATGTCTTATGAAGATCTAATAGCCGGTTGATGACGAGGGGGGGGGGGGGGGGGCTGGTGGCAAAAGCTTGTGAAAACAAAACAGCCGTAAAAAATTCAACATACATGTCTTTGGAAAGACGTGAAAAGGACAATAACAAAATACTGGACGATTATGGCATTTCTGAATCTATCAAACTGTCATCCAGACAATAGTCAACACATGTCGGTAAGTAGCCTCTTATTAACATGGGGAAAATATGTTCAAATTTCTTCGAGTTCCAAGGAATGTACATCATAAAAGTAGTATAGAGATGTAGGCAAGTAAACCTACAGGACTCAAAAGTTTTATTCACATTTTGCCAGTAAATTTCTTGGTGTAGTTCTATGGGAAGCAGTGCCAAATCTGCCCGACCACTGTCTTCTTTCTGCAGATATTACTCCGTCTCAAAATGTGATGAGTGCCACAAACCTTGCCTACTAGTACTACATGTAGGCCTACATAATAAAGAACAGGGGATTTCATGACATCATGGTGCAATTGTTTTGCAGGCATTAGTACTTTATTTAGATCTAGAGTCATGTGATAGATAAGCTCTACTAAATACATGTAGAACACATCAACAATTATTACAATATCCCCCTACCAACGGCAGTTCGTGAGTCCCCCCTATCCAAGATGGCGCAGGTTTCCGTGAGAGGCTCTGTTCTTCATACAGCTGTACTATGGATCTATATACGGATATATTTCTCCATATCGAGATCTTAATGTTAAATTTTTTTTTATTTTGTTCGAGTTTAGGCTTACGGAGCAGTAACTTAGAGCTGAACTCACAAGGAATTAAATGTGCGGTTCAAAATGAAAAACAAGCACAGGGTGAAATATGCAATAAAGGAAAGGTTAAAACCACAGTAGAGCAATGGTAACATTGTAGAAATAGTGCAGTGGACACTGATTTGATATACATGTATTTTACATGTAAATCAGAGCGCAGGAAACACCGTGGGTGGGCGTCGGGGTAATAAACTGCTTGCTTTGTACCCATGATCAACATCGCACCTTAGTAACGGGAGTCCCCCGCAAGTTTCCGTGAAATTGTCGACTGCATATTAAAAGCCTCCACTCACTTCCAACCCCAGTCTCACACACACACGCACACAAATTTACTGTTGCATTAAAATTTCATTCCATTTGCATTTCACAGAGTGATCACAAGATGTTTTGGACTCGAAAATTTGTTATCCGCTTTCCAATATACAGTCCAATTATTTCCAGATGCATGAGAAATGTTGCAGGCTTCATCCTTATGTATGAGACGCATAATTCAGTATAAAACCTCTTCTAGAAGATGGTGGTATTCACCAGATACATGTATGGCCTTCTTTGAAATGTATTGTGGACCAAACAACTTTGCCTCCTGTACTGGTATCTTTTTTCAACCATTACATTACATTACATTAGTCTCAATGACCTCCATCGCTGTGTTGAGTAGAAACGAAATGGTTCAGGCACTGAGGCAGTGTTGATTTTCTGTTTAAAAACCAGCCAAAGCTAGGGGAAAAAAAACTACATGTAGCCCCAAAATCGCCAATGTTGACAATTTTTTCCAGCCCAAACCCAGCCAATCGAAAATAATCATGTTTTATTGAGGTAAATAAACAAGTCATGGTAGGGCCAGTGATATAGCTTCCAATTTAGACTCCAGGGGGAAATTCCTATAATCTACCGGTTGTTCATAATCATAATTTAGGCTCCAAGGGGGATTCCTACCAACTATGCAGAACCGTTACTAAATTTAGCCTCCAAGGGGGATTCCTACCACATCGTTACTAAATTTAGGCTTTTTGTGGCTTTTCTATAAAAGGTCGGCTCCAGAACTACATGTATTCCTTCTTTAGATAAAGTGGCGTTTGAACAAAAGAAGTATTGCACGTTTTAAGGATCATGTCCATCATATAAGAAACTATTGGGTAGAACAATACATAAAAGTGGCATGTCCGGTTAATCTTGATTTTTTTTTTTCCAAGTGAGTGAAGTGAGCGAACAAAAAAAATGTCGAGATGGACTGGATGGTCCTCATACTACTCCTGGGTTTAGCTCCTCATATATAGTAAGGAGGGCATTAATTGCTTATAATTATAGGCTACACATGTGTATTCCTCTTGCACAGGCAGAGACCGCTCACGTCACTTTCTGACACATGGAATAGTCGGTGGCGATATCGGGCGATTTGAACGTTTGACATGAAGTATCAAATATCTGTTACCTTTAAATCATCATCAATACATGTACATGTAGTTAGGTCAATTAATTCCTGTAAAATTTACAAAACTGGTGATACAGACTTTGCGCAGGAAGTCCTCGATATACAATTATACATAAAAATTTATCGATAGCTGGGCCTAGGGTCCCTTGATGCTGAAAATCGTGACGTAGCATATATTGGCAGGATTAATGCAGTCCTTTCCAGATCTATCCTTTTCACACAATGAGGAGGAAATCAAAATTAAAAGATAGAGCACTTATATTTAGGCTACTTTAGAAATTAATAAGAAATGGCATTGCACACTGCTAATCTGAAAACCAGAAGCCGAAAGGCATTTAAAGGCATTGCGGTGGATCTTCAATGCACAGTATTTGATGCGTCAAATTTGACCAATTGTTCATTGCAGTAAACTCTTTTTAAAATGATGATAAATATTAAAATAGAGATACTGTTGCATGACAAGTTGCGGTATTTTAGAAACAACACAATAGTTGTCAAATTACAGAAAAATAATTTTCTGTAACAGAAATACCCTTGGTTAGGCAACAAATACTGCAAATAAAACATTATCTGGGCAGTGCGCAAACAAAATTCTACATGGCTTGCTTGTACAGTTCCATTCATGCTGTGCACATCCTACATACATTGAGTGGTCCTTCCGTGAGGCTGTAGGCCTATAATTTCATTTATCAATAGCTCGGACTAGTGAGGATGCACCTTGGCAGATAATGCAAAAGTCTACTTAGTCGACGTCTGACATGAGTACAGTGGGAAAACTTGCTATAATATGTATGTATTTTTTTAAGGGTTTGCTTATGTAGGCTACATGTAGCCCCAATAAACATAATATAGTTTAACATGATTATTTAGGCTATATGTAGCCTATAGTCACCCATAAATTAAAGTTAATGCATTCATACACGAGTGGTCATTTTGTACGCCTACCCCTATAGCCAAATATTAATGTACAAGAATATGGTCAGAAAGGAAACAACACCACAAAAAGTAACAGAAAGACAACAACATCTAAACACACATTTAGCAATAGACTAAACAACTGTAGCAACTCACACACCAGCACGACCTAGTAAAACAAAACCTATATAGGCCTATCGCTACTCAAGTTCTGTGGCTTAGGCCTACTGATTGAAAAAAAAAATCGTTGTTGGGCAGCAGCGGCGCCTTTCTGCCTGGTATCCTCGTCGGCCAGTTCAAAGACACTATATCGTCGCTTTGCTGCAAGACTCCTGTAACTGACATTTCGAAAATTTTACAGGGGAGCCAAAAACCTGATTTTCTTTGGCTTATTAGTATTGTGATCACAATGAACTTGATTATGATGAGCGAATCGATCGTGTCGTCTTTGTTTTGCCTGTATCGATCAGTTTTGCCGGCCCGCAAAAATGGTGCATGCGCCAAAATACTGCAGTACGGTGAACTCTGCGGCAAACAAGCAAAAAGTGGCTAATTTGCATCTTTGCCGGGACACGCAGCGGCAAAAGAAAAAAACAACAAAAAAACCAGTGGACGCGAGGCCTAAGTATTTCAGTTACTAAATTCTTTTTTGTTACATGTAGTGGCATAATCGTTGACTATATTAGTTCCTACAGAATCTTCATAAGTGTTTAGTTTACTGAATTTGTTTTTTTTTTTGTAACGCGCTGTGGTATAACCCTTTTTTCGACTGTTGAATTTTTTAAAAATTGAAAGTGATAGTGAAGCCATATGGCGACTGAGAGAGAAAAAGAAATTTGTGGACTTGTAATTTATTCTATTATAAAGAAAAACAAAAGAAACAAGAGAAAAGAAAAAGAACTTTGTGGTCTAAGCAATGGCTGCTTCAGTGTGATACATTTACGCACACAAAATTACTCAATGAACTTCGTCTCTACCCAAGTGACTTCCACAACTACCTAAGAATGGATGGAGACACTTACATGGAGCTTCTGTCGCTCATTGCACCCCTTATTACAAAGGAGAACACAGTGATAAGAGAGGTCATTTCTCCTTTTGAGCGCCTGACGGCTACTTTGAGGTTTCTTGCCACAAAATTGAACTATGAAGACTTGAAATTTTCAACATGTATATCACCCAAAGCATTACGAAAAATCACCCCAGAGACATGGAGAATTTCCAATTTCAACAATTAAAAATATAGTAAATTTGACGTCGATTAAGAATCTGAAGTCAAAAAAGCAAAAAACGAAAATTTTTTGTCCACTTTTTTCTCCGTCACTCCCAATGACCTCCAATCGGAGGTGAAAAAATTAGGAGCATCCAGAAAACCCGCCTCGGGCCAGCACCCAGGTGATTTGCAAAATTTTGCCCACACCTACTGGGAATTTCGTCCGTTTTGCAAATTGGATGTTCGAACCCCGGCCGAGGACCCAACATGTATCTTCACTTTGCCTGTATTGACTGTGAGTATCGACCGTCTGAGGAAAAAGTAAGTCGGGTCAAAAGTATTAGAGCTAGACCTATTAAATTTGATACCTCTTATTGATGTTATATAAATATACCGGTATATGAATTATCCTTACTTTAAAATTGATAGATTTAGCCGTTGATAATGAGGGGAAAAGGTACATGTATATTAGAAGCTTTTTCTCGCGAGCCAAAACGAATGATTCCTTCGTGGACACAACAATAGAAACCCAGTCATAATTATTTCGTCGCCGTCCAGGAACAATGTTGTACGTCAAAAATTTTGTTAAAAAATGAAAATTTGATATTTTGTAGATTTTTCCCCGCGGATCTAATGGGGCAGGTTTCAGATCGATTGGATTACAAATTTATAAGATATTAAGTTTTGGCAACAAAAAATCATCTACAAGTACAAGCTCTAACATAAGTGGACATGCAGCAGTCAGCGGAGCACGACAGCTATTGCATGTCGACATACAGTAGTTTTTTCCCGGACGCTTAGAAGCATTTTTAAAATTAATCCCGGTGTAGGCTATCGTGTCATACCATGACCTACTATCTGAGTCTTCCTGGCCCTTCTTTATTTTCCGGCACCTGAATCTAACCCCCAAGCTGCAGAACCTTGGAAGGTCCAACCCCCTTCCCCAAGACGCAAAATCCAAAGGTAGAAAACGGAAATGAGAGGAACCCATGTATACAATAAGGGAACGGAAAGTACAAGTTCCAGAGGAAAACTTGTGCAACAACGGAAAGTCGGATGTTGCTGCAATAATAGTGCAAAAAACAATGCCATAAGAAAGTCAACGAAGAACAAAGGCAGGCTTTATTAGAATCATATCTGGAGCTAAAGTAGCAGTGACAGAAGATGGGATTTCATTATTGGTAATGTGCGAGAAATAGAACCAAAATATAGGCCGACAGGCCCAAAAAGTCAAAAACAATTTTTTCCGCCAATACAATTTCCTGGTTGCTATAATTTACAGCGCACTGGTTGCAAAGGTTCTGTCTGGACACGCTGAATATTGCAAGTGCACAAGTGAACACTGCTATGAAGAAAGAATGAATTAGGAGTGGTTGAAAAGAATAACCGTGGAAGACATGATATAGGCATCCAGTGGGGAACGAAAGGGATGAAATTTGGGACCATATTTCAGGTGTCCCTGTTGTATCATGGCACTACTGCAGGCAAACAACGAAGAGAAAAAACCCCAAGCCTTGTAACAGAAAACATTCATTTTTTTTTCACTCTTATTTTAAAACCAATTAACTTGTTATTAAATTCAAATGATTTTTATTTCTTATTTTTTACTTTTCATTGTAATGGAGGACGGTTAACAAGTGAATAACTATAGAATCCATGTGAAATTTTGAACAGTGTACTAAAACTTTGAGGACCATTGAATTGTTTGTTTATTGTTTATTAGCTAATAAATTTGTTTACCTTGTGTCTGATCTGTTTATTACCGTTCATTTTTACTTTTCTGTATCGTTTCATTCAAGTTTATTGAACATTAACAGGAATCAGTGAAAACTGGTTTAGATTTTATAAATCAATGCTGAAAAAATTAGATCAAATACATACTACATTGTGCCATTAAATTGTTGTGGTTATGCACTTGCTCTTCGTATGTTTCATCCAGGAAAACTAATTGTATGTCAACTTACAATATCTATCAAGATGTGCTGCTTGATTGTATGTCGACTTACAATAGTTTTCCCTGACAAAATAAAAAATCATATTGTTGTAAGACCAATATCTCAAAATTCAAAGAAAATACTGTAAAATTTTTTTGCTGTAGTCATATAGAGCACGAAATTACAAACATTTTGATATAAGTAGTTTGTCTGTGCGATGCCTGCAACCAAAATAAAACAGTTTTTTGCTTCTCCTGAAAATTAGCGGTTTTGACATACAACAATGTTCCTGGACGGCGATAATCCTATCTTTCCTTTTCCTATCGTCTTATACAAATTTCAAGGTGACAATACAAGCTGCAGCAGGAGAAATCAGTAATCTAAAACAATCTCATGCCTCTCACTTGACTGACCGCTGATAAAAAGGCATGGGGAACAAAATCATTGTCCTTGATTTTGGGCACTTTGATCATAAAAGTAATCACCGATCAATTAGTAGAAAACGAGCCATTATACTGACTGATTACTGAAGTAATTAACAAATTGCGCTCCTGTACTTTCATTTCCTTATGACAAAATTAATTCCTTTTTAAATTTTTATTAAAATCACAATAAATGATTTTCTTCAACTGGACCATTCAGTGGTCATTAAAGGCCTACGTGTATAATGTACGACTCGTACCATGTAAACAAAACGTATCCAACTAATCCAAGTGTACCACTTGTTTGTTTTCGTTTTGACACAAGCCATGCACATATAAACTGTGTCTTGTGGTTATAAAATAGTCACTAGGTCTATTGCATTTAAATTCAGCATTTTCTTGTGACGCCAGGACGATGTTCTGAAGTTTGACTCCTTCAGATTTGTAAGCCAACACAAGACATATATTCACTATACCTGTACACAGTTATGAGTACATGTATTGTGAATAATGATCTTTTAGTTCTGTCACATAAATGCATGGTGTATTTGTTGCCATGGTGAATCTAAGCCAGACATGGGCAATCTACTGCCTGCCAAACAATTTAAATGGCTGGCCCTCAAGGTTGACTTGGATAGAGCTGTAAAAAGAAAATAATAATAATAAATACAAAACACACTCGCACAACCCCTCCATTAATTAAAATCATCTTTAAGTTACCAAATTACAATTTACTTTATCATTACCCTTTCCTTCTCTCTCTCTCTCTCTGGACACATAATTATAATTAGACAAGAGTTGAAAACAAAAAGAAGTACATAAACATGAGACAGAAATAAATGATAGGGGAGGGGCCTTGGGGGCTTTTTGTGGTAAAGGCAACCTTTCTGTTGTACATGTGGGGGTGGCTTACTGTGATATTATTAATATTAAAAGGTTAGGGTTATGGCTGGGACTAAGCGGAAGGCCCCTTTTATAATGCTACACCGGCCCTCTACAGCCTCACATGTATATTTCAGGTCTGACCCTTACAATGTGAAAGGTTGCCTATGCCTGTTCTTGGCAATTAGGGAAATGATTAGTTCTACAAATTAAAATTCTCCATAACAAATTAAGTAATACAAAAATTCTTATATCATTTTCCACATCAAAAGTTTTCAAAAGTATTACCCTATTTTTGTATTTGTACATGTGTGAGCTGAGCATCTATAATCTATTTAGTTTATGAGAGTAATAACAAACTTGTTCTCTTCTCTCATCAAACAAATAAAAAAAAAATGCCCACCCCCCTCCACCCACACACACACACATATACACACAGAGAAAGTAATTGGTAAAATAATCGATACTTTTATTACTTTTCACAAAAATTTAAAGTATCGCCCACCACTAATTGTCCGTTACCCGGCTGAATCCAACCTAGATCCAATGTAAATAAATAAAAAAAAACCAATAGCGATTAAATCCGTCCCCAAACAATGACGAATGATATGCAAGGCAACTAATGGTCCGTGACGAACCTATCACTGGCTGCATGTTGATCGGCTGAAATTTCGGGACATCTTCCAATTTGTGTAAACTGGCAAACCAAGGAGAATTTTAATTGTATTCATGTTGAAATATTTTTCTGGAAGCCTGGCCACATTTTTGAAGCCTCTTTTATTGCAAATCACTTTTGAATTCACCAGCAGAGAATTTGAAAACAAAACAATGGTCGCCATGGTGTGTTTACAAACATACTCGCAAACTCTGAACCTTGGTTTCTCATTCCCACAGCCTCGTTTTGGCATGGTCCCATTTTCTCAGAGCTGGCCTCAGCCATAATTAATTTCTATCTGCTGGATGTCTGCTACATCATTATTGATTATCAATCCTATTGATTGAGCCTTTAAAAATTTCCCCAATGCAGATTGTGTAACAAAACTGAGTGGCCACACTTGTTTTGGTTAGTGGGAAGCCTTTTTGTCCAGTGGAGTTCACTTTGTCACGATCACGTGCGTGAAGATGGTCACGACCACGTGTGTGATGAGTACCTAACTTATTTACCTTTCAAACCCAGCTAACAAGCCAAGCAAGCAGACCAGCGATCAACGGACACATGGAGTGAGATTTAAATTAAACGATATTTAATTATAAATGCATGACAAAACTTATGTCAAAACATTCAACTCATGATAATCACATACATAATCACAAAAACAGAGATACTTCAAATTTACTCTTGGGGATCATGGCTATTATCTATTCCCCGTTTCACATCTAGATCTAATCCCTCTGTCCATAAACTTAACTACGTATACTTAATAGTCTCTGTCAACAGCTGCCCTCCTCGTTGATGCAGTTTCACGTCTCCAGAGTTCACACAATCCTTTCTAGATCTTTAATTTCGACGATAAAAGGGGAAACAGACGCCCCTGGCTTCACACAAATAAGAACACACAGTTCACACCCGCCATCGTAGATTACTAGCTCCTTGAGGGGTTCTTGACATCCCGTCCTCAGGACTCTTCAACTTCTGCAAACACACAGCACATCGACGGTTCACACCCGCCATCGTAGATTCACGAGCTTCTGATGGGTTCCCATCCTATCATCAGAACTCCTCAACTTCTGCAAACACACAGCACATCGACGGTTCACACCCGCCATCGTAGATTCACGAGCTTCTGATGGGTTCCCATCCTATCATCAGAACTCCTCAACTTCTGCAAACACACAGCACATCGACGGTTCACACCCGCCATCGTAGATTCACGAGCTTCTGATGGGTTCCCATCCTATCATCAGAACTCCTCAACTTCTGGTCCCCATGGCACGACCTTCCACTTGTCGCCCGGACCGATAAATTCTTCTTATTGGGAAATAAATGTGAACATCATGGATCCCTCACACACCTAACACTTCTGGTCCCCACTGGCACGACCTTCCACTTGTCGCCCGGACCGATAAATTCTGCGTCTTCCTTTAGGAATGAATAACTTGGGAACCTCATAGATCCCTCACATACTTAACACCCCTGGTCCCCATGGCACGACCTTCCACCTGTCGCCCGGACCACTTCTCTCTCCGTCTTCCTCTAGGAATGAATAACTTGGGAACCACGTGTGTCGAGCTTCTCCTCTACTTATACTCCCGAGGTCTTTGCACACGCGACTAGTTTAAAGCGAGTCGTGTGTATCTATTCACGCTCGTCAACAATGTTAAAAACCGTGTTTTCCCCTGCTAAGCTCACCCCCCTAGACTCGTGGCGCACAATGCCACCGACCTTCCTCGTGATATTTAATCTTTCATGCTCGACAACAACTTTAAACTCCCCTTCTACCCTACTAAATTTACCCCCTCTATACTCGTGGCGTACAAGGTCATCAACCTTAATCGTGACACCTCCTTCCCACAAAACAAAATTTTGATCCCTAGAGCAAAATTTTTACAAGAAATTCAATACATCAGAATTTCATTTAAATAAGAAGGGTAAACAATCCAAATACATAGTATCAATGACATCTGGAAAGGCAATCAGCAATTACATTCTCTCTCCCTTTCACATGTATAATATATGTACATCATGTTTCTGCAACATCAGAAAATAAATCTGGATACCTCACACCAAATCTTTCAACCGCTCTCTTGGACGCAATTTCACATAATATAATTTCCCATCCATATTCTGTAAAATCTCAGAATCTGACAACTTAGGGGATATCACATCATGTCTGAGATGTACATCTTGAGTCTCTTCTTGTGACTCAATATCATTATCTACTTCATTCACTACAGCAACAATCTCAACTGGCTTTTCATGATACATTTTCAACATATTAATATGACACAACTGTGTACTCTTTCTCCTATCTGGAGTTTTTATAATATAATTGAGATCATTAATTTTTGTCTCAATTTCACAAGGTCCATAAAATCTAGCCTGGAGAGGATTTGACTCCAGGGGAAATAAAACAAGGACCTTATCTCCAGGTTTAAAACTTCTTGTCCTGGCCTTCCTGTCATACCAAAATTTCATTTTCTCTTGGGCACATCCCAAATTCTCTTTTGCTAATTCACAAACCTTATGCAGCCTATCTCTAAACTTCTGCACATAATCTAATACATTCATTTGAGGATCATCACCGATCCATTTTTCTTTCAACAGAGCCAACGGCCCACGAACATTATGTCCAAACACTAACTCAAAAGGACTAAATCCTAGTGATTCTTGAACTGACTCTCTAGCTGCAAACAACAGCAAATGTATTCCTTCGTCCCAATTTTTCTCGCTATCATAGCAATATGTTCTCATCATATTCTTTAAAGTAGCGTGGAATCTCTCTAAAGCTCCTTGAGATTCTGGGTGGTACGCAGACGACTTAATTTGTTTTGTCCCCAGTTCACCAATAACTTGTTTAAACAGTCTCGACATAAAGTTACTGCCCTGATCAGACTGTATTTCTTTGGGCAATCCCAATAAAGTAAAAAACTTTACTAGAGCTTTCACAATACTCTGTGTCTTAATATTCCTAAGAGGAATCGCCTCAGGAAATCTAGTGGATGTACACATTATGGTTAATAAATATTGATTTCCTGAGCTGGTCTTTGGCAAAGGACCAACGCAATCAACGATAATCTTAGAAAAGGGCTCCCCACAAATTGGAATTGGCTGTAAAGGGGCCATTCTTTTTCCAGCATTTGGTTTTCCCACTATCTGACATGTGTGACTAGCAAAAATTTTTACTTTCATCTTCAACAAATCCTTTCAAAACCATTACATACCAAACATTTGGAGATTGTCAAAAATCTTACCTGTCCCCAAAAAACCAAAAATATCTGAAATGAACGACCTTCGCCCAGTTGCATTAACTTCCATTATCTTTAAATGCTTTGAAAAACTTGTTTTAACTGAACTAACGAAGGAGGTCAAACAAAATCTCGATCCTTTGCAATTTGCATACAAAGAAAACAGGAACACAGAAGACGCCTTATTGTTTTTATTGCATAACATCTACAGTCATTTAGACACTGGTAAAACCTGTGTTCGTGTGCTCCTAGTCGATTTTTCGTCTGCGTTTAACACCATAGAACCGCACTTAATGTTTCAAAAGCTTACCAACCTACACGTGAGTTCTTTTTTAAAGAGCTGGATCTTCGAATTTCTAACACAGAGAAGCCAGTTTGTGGATATAAACAACACATTTTCCAAATTACTCACAACAAACACAGGAGCGCCACAAGGCTGCGTGCTGTCACCTGCCTTGTATACATTGTATACAAATGATTTCACTGTGACACACAACAACGTTTACCTTCTTAAATTTGCCGACGACTCTGCTATTTTAGGCCTTTTACCTAACTCTGGCCACGAATATTCTAACATTGTACAATCCTTTCATTGTTGGTGTAATAACAACTATCTTCTACTGAATGTTAAGAAAACAAAAGAGCTTGTTTTTGACTTTAGGAAAAATAACAACGATCCTGTTTGCCCTCTTACTATCAACAATGAAGAGGTTGAAATTGTCACAGAGGCCAAATATCTTGGCATTACTATTGATTCATTGCTTAACTGGCATGCGCATGTAACATATGTATACAAGAAAGCCAACCAGCGCATGTATTTCCTCAGAAAGCTCCGCTTTTTAAAAGTTAGCAAAAGCATTCTGAAAATATTTTACACCATGGCTATTCAGAGCGTTTTGATGTATGGAGTTGTCTGTTGGGGAGGAAACATCTTACAAAAAGATAAAAATAAGATCAATAATTTAATTAAAAAAGCATCCAAAATTTGTATCTGTGATCTGCCATATTTTGATGAGCTGTACACTGGTGCTTGTATTAAAAAAGCTAATATTATTATAAATGACCCCCAACATCCCCTGAACAAGGAATATATAAGATCTGTAAGAAGTTTAAGGCTGTTGTCAAAGAAAACTAAAACTGAGCGCTACTTTAAATCGTTTATTCCATCATCAACTAGGATGTTACAATAATGTCGTCATCTTGATCGTAATCTGTGCACAGTTGAATTATGTCCTGCGTGTCAGGTCAATGTGTTTTAGTTAGGGAAGCATATTGTGTGCACTGTTAATTTTGTTAATTTGGTTAATTTATCAGTGTGTGTGTATATATGTGTGTGTGCGCGCTATGTATCATACTTTCTGCTTCTGTAACTGTATTGTTATGTATTCAATGATCAAAACAAATTTCCTTGTACAAGGACGAATAAAATTTATCTTATCTTATCTTATCTTATCTTATGTATTACAAAAATAAGCCACATCCTTGTTAATTCCTGGCAAAAAAAAATGTCTCGTTATCCTATCATTTGTTTTCCTTATACCCAAATGGCCACCCAGAGGTAAATTATGGGCCATGGCAAGTATCTCGTGCCTATATGGTTTCGGAACCACAACTTGATAAACAACCGCCCACTCTTCCGTTGCGCGGACATCAATGGGTCTCCATTTTCTCATAAGTACTCCATCTTTTATGAAGTACCCTTTTTGTACTTTATTAAGTTCTTCGTCGCTCAGAACTTGATCCTGCAATGGCTGTAAGCTAGGATCTAAGCCTTGTTCTTTAATTAACTGGTCTCTATCATATGATAAATTCTTATCTTCCCGCATAACATCGGAATGATTGACATCATCTTCATGTAATATGGATCCTAGAAAAGTATTAGAAAGATCACAAGAATTATCTACACTGGATTCCGTTGACCTATCTTCTTTGCAAATCTCTTCACTGTCATCTGACTGCTCTTCCTTTTTAGCCATAGCTCGAGTCACCGCACATGAAGGATATATATTTGTATCTTCACTTTCGTCATCAGTACTAGGTTTTGAAGTCAACTGCATAGTAGGTATTTTCCTAGCACCGGCAAGATCATTTCCCAACAATAAAGATACTCCCTCTATTGGCAAACCAGACTCAAGTCCAACTACCACTCGACCTGTTATAAAGTCTGACTTCAAATAAATTTTATGCAAAGGTACAGAGCTAAAGACTCCCTCTATACCCTGTATAAGACTAACTTCTCCAGTATTTGAATCATCATTAAAATCTAGAACATTATCTAACAGGAGGGACTGGGAACATCCAGTATCCCGCAATATTTTTAATGGTATGGGGGTGGAATTTTCCCCAAGGGACACTAGACCCTCTGACACAAATGGCAGAAACTCTTCCCTTATGGTCTCTAACTTCACTGGGTTACGAGGCTGTGGAGCGTTTATAACTTTCGGTCTTCCCACAAAAGCTATAGGGCCAGTCTTCTTTTTTCCAAGAGCACGACAATCCCAGCTTCTATGGCCTAATCTCCCGCAGTTATTACATCTTGATCCCTCGTTCCTCCAATCTCTTCTCTGGAAATGATAATCTTTCCCACTAGGACCAGGTCTTCTCCCATCGAAACTACTGGATCTCCGCAGGAATTCAATCTTGACTCCCCTCGGATCGCCAGCAGTATCATTTACGGACCTCCTATCCGGAACTCTACCCGGTCTACTGAGCCCAAATCTACTTTTATGAGTTAATGTAAACTCGTCAGCCAGTTTTGCGGCATCTTGCAACGTCTTTGTCTCTTTCTCATTGAGGTACGTCTTTATTTCATCACGGATTCCCGTTTTGAAGCCCTCTAGTAATATGAGCTGTTTAAGCTTTTCATAATCTTTACATACCTCCATCGAGGAACACCATCTCTCAAAAAATACCTCTTTTTCATGAGCAAACTCAATATAGGTTTGACTGTCAATTTTTTTATAATATCGGAACTTTTGCCGATATGCTTCAGGCACTAATTCATACGCTTTTAATATTGCGTCCTTCACACGGTCATGATCCCCCGCGTCTTCCATGGAAAGGGCCGAAAAGGTCTGTTGAGCTTTACCCCTTATTACACTCTGTAACATTAATGGCCAATGTTGTTTGGGCCAGTTCAGACTAAGGGCCACCTTCTCAAAATGTTGGAAGTATTTATCCACTTCCCTCTCATTAAAGGGGGGAAACCAATCTTACTTCTCTACTCGCTAGAAAACTAGGTTCATGTGATCTACTAGTAACACCTAATCTGGCTTTTTCTAGCTCATGTTGTCTTTACCGTTCTTTTTCTTTTTCTTGCGCCTGTCTATCTCTTTCATTTTCTTTTTCTTGCGCCTGTCTATCTCTTTCTTTTTCTTTTTCTTGCGCCTGTCTTTCTTTATCTTTCTCCCGTGCCTCGTGTTCTAGCTTTTTCTGCTCTAACTCGATCCGCATCTTCTCTTTCTGTAACTCAATATTAACTTCAGTTACTGATTCAAACTGAGCTAGGTCGTTTTCTTCGAACACATCATCATCCACATAATACTCAGCAATATATCTCGATATTTCTGCTTTTCTTAAGCTAGCTTTCACATAATCGAGTCCTAATCTCTTACTAATCGTCAATAACTCCGGTTTCCTGAAGGTTAACAAATCCTCCGGTCTCGGTGACGTTAGAAAGGTATTTATCTCCATGGCCGCTGGTCTGACTTACAAAAATATTTCTACAACTTGGAAAAACACTCGTTTGTGTCCTAAACTTTCAAATCCCGGACGAGTTATATGCGTCCTATTTATTAACTTTCATATCCAGATCCCGGGCGACTCACGTCCTACTTATTTAGATCAATTACTCGTATGTGTCACAATGAGTTTATATCCCGGACGAGTTAGATCCTATCAATTCAAATTTCAAATCCCGGACGAGCCCCCAATTGTCACGATCACGTGCGTGAAGATGGTCACGACCACGTGTGTGATGAGTACCTAACTTATTTACCTTTCAAACCCAGCTAACAAGCCAAGCAAGCAGACCAGCGATCAACGGACACATGGAGTGAGATTTAAATTAAACGATATTTAATTATAAATGCATGACAAAACTTATGTCAAAACATTCAACTCATGATAATCACATACATAATCACAAAAACAGAGATACTTCAAATTTACTCTTGGGGATCATGGCTATTATCTATTCCCCGTTTCACATCTAGATCTAATCCCTCTGTCCATAAACTTAACTACGTATACTTAATAGTCTCTGTCAACAGCTGCCCTCCTCGTTGATGCAGTTTCACGTCTCCAGAGTTCACACAATCCTTTCTAGATCTTTAATTTCGACGATAAAAGGGGAAACAGATGCCCCTGGCTTCACACAAATAAGAACACACAGTTCACACCCGCCATCGTAGATTACTAGCTCCTTGAGGGGTTCTCGACATCCCGTCCTCAGGACTCTTCAACTTCTGCAAACACACAGCACATCGACGGTTCACACCCGCCATCGTAGATTCACGAGCTTCTGATGGGTTCCCATCCTATCATCAGAACTCCTCAACTTCTGCAAACACACAGCACATCGACGGTTCACACCCGCCATCGTAGATTCACGAGCTTCTGATGGGTTCCCATCCTATCATCAGAACTCCTCAACTTCTGCAAACACACAGCACATCGACGGTTCACACCCGCCATCGTAGATTCACGAGCTTCTGATGGGTTCCCATCCTATCATCAGAACTCCTCAACTTCTGGTCCCCATGGCACGACCTTCCACTTGTCGCCCGGACCGATAAATTCTTCTTATTGGGAAATAAATGTGAACATCATGGATCCCTCACACACCTAACACTTCTGGTCCCCACTGGCACGACCTTCCACTTGTCGCCCGGACCGATAAATTCTGCGTCTTCCTTTAGGAATGAATAACTTGGGAACCTCATAGATCCCTCACATACTTAACACCCCTGGTCCCCATGGCACGACCTTCCACCTGTCGCCCGGACCACTTCTCTCTCCGTCTTCCTCTAGGAATGAATAACTTGGGAACCACGTGTGTCGAGCTTCTCCTCTACTTATACTCCCGAGGTCTTTGCACACGCGACTAGTTTAAAGCGAGTCGTGTGTATCTATTCACGCTCGTCAACAATGTTAAAAACCGTGTTTTCCCCTGCTAAGCTCACCCCCCTAGACCCGTGGCGCACAAGGCCACCGACCTTCCTCGTGATATTTAATCTTTCATGCTCGACAACAACTTTAAACTCCCCTTCTCCCCTACTAAGTTTACCCCCTCTATACTCGTGGCGTACAAGGTCATCAACCTTAATTGTGACAACTTAAGCATTTTCCCTATTAATGCAATACTGGCATTTGACAAATTTTTGGGAAAATCTTAATTTACAAATTTCACATTTTGAGCAATCCTTGTCATTTATATTTCACGAAATGAAGAGTGCCTTTTGCTGTGCATGATGCTCAGTACTGTATGATGCACAGTATTGGACCATGATTGGTGTATATAGATATTAAACAAAAGGTCCCAAGCACACTATTGCAATTGTTAACCCCCCCCCCCCCCCTCCCCTTTTTTTAAAAAATTAAAAATGCTCAAGAATGAACTAAAGTGGAGTAATTACAGCCTACAATGGAATGAGGTTTATAAGCTGATGCATACTGTAATTGACTGCGAGATACTTTTGCAAGTGTTAGTAAAGATACTTTCTTGTGCTTTTTTCTTGTCAATTCATTTCATCCTCACCAGACAACAATGAAATGTTAGAACCACTGCCACCGAAATACAAACTGCCAAACTGAGGTTCTCATTAACCAGAATCACCATTTCAGTTCAGTGGACACAACTTATTGAAAATGTTTTGTATCCCATGTATGTCTCTAAAAAAGCCATGCAATGAGGATCATCCATTGTACTCATTCATGACTAAACAAACTTTAAGGAAAAAGTGACCGGCATTGACGAAAATGAAAACAATTACATGTAATTTTATACATCAGCAAAAACGTAACATAGGACCAGGACATAATAGTTGTACCAATGTCTTTTTTGTGCATCAGAATTTAGTGGAGGTCACCTTTAGTTATACATAATTTGTACATGTATATGTAATTACCCTTATGTCCATAGAGTAGGGAAAGGATTATTCTACAAATTAAAATTCTCAACAATGAATTAAATAATACAAAAATTCATATATTGATTTATGTATACAATACATATTTTATTTCATTTTACTATCAAAATAGAGATTCTTTCAAAGATGACAACAAAGCAGTACAAGTTCATGTCTATTGTCTCTGACAGTGATATACATTCCTTAAGTTATATCTACTAAACTCCTGTGTTAATTTATAATACCAAAAATCTTATAAATAAGAATTAACCTCATGTCAATTTGCTCGCAAGCATTCCAAATATTAAAGTATATGCCGTTTTGTTCACCTTAAAATCCTTTCCTGAAACATTAATACATATGTATTATTCACAAAAATGTGTCATAAAAAGAATCATCAATAAAGGTATCACATGAACCAAATTCAGTTCCATTTCATACAGTTGCATCCAATAACAGCCAAATTTTTGAGAGCATGCTTAAATCTGATATTTACTCAACTCTACAATATCTGGTTAAAACAAATAAATTTATCACACTGTATACTGTGTTTAAAACTATGAATAAAAGAGCCACTACATGTATATGACAGTATCAGTAGGAATTGCAATAGTACATGATTCCTCATCATCATAGGCACATTTTGAAGTAATCAGTTACATCAGCAGTTCAGAGTTGAAAACATAACAATGGCAACAAAACATAGGTAGAAAAACAAAAACTATATAATAATTCATACTTCTCAATAAATGAGATCATAGCAAATGTTCACACAACTGTTCATCATTCAGTTCTGTTACTAGAGTCTCATTCCCATTATTTATATATAGTTGTGGCAAACATTGGCAACTTTTCCTTCAAACTACAATAATCAAATTAAAAATAAAAATCCAATTTTTACTTTTAAACTGGGAGATTTATTTCACAAAATTTTTGTTTCACATAAAACATTCGTATAAATACATTAGTCATTTTCATAATTAAAATTAAACCTTCTTTGAGACAGTACTTAAAATAATTGCCTAATCAACCTTTATGTAGGCTATAGGTAGTCCAAACTGCCCAACTTAAGGGGGGGTGCGGGTCCTGAAGGCGACTTTTGTTATTATGAGAAATAGACAATTTTAACTATTCTAATCGAATTCAGGATGTCTGAATTAGCAGAAAAAAAATGTAAAAAAATTTGTTTGTCATCTGGTTGCCATGGAAGCGCCGCCATTGTGGATTTTGAGTCCCCAAAAAGTACCAAATTCAATATAGATAGGTTTCGCCAATTTTTACTGGATTTATTTGAAACTTCTCTTATGTCTTATTCAATCCAATTAAAAATTTTATACGGAAGGGAATTTTGATACCTCTGACAGATCTTTTGTTATAAATTTTTGAAAATGGTATGTCTCGGACTTCCACTTTTTCTTATTTTCTATCACAAAAAAATTCAACCAAAAAAAATATGAAACGTTAAACAAATTTCCTTCAGTATGAATTTTTTGATTTGTTCAAACATGTTGTTAGCCAAATTTTATACCAATTGGTCAATAAATAACAAAACTAGTTCACAAATCACTGATCAAAAGTGCAATTTCGAGAAAATCGCATTTGAAACTTTTTTTCAATAAAAATGTTATTGAAACGTGTTACACATGGCTAAAGTCATCATTACTGGTGTGCTGGGCCTCAAAAATGATTTCCAAACTACCAAAGGCTTATGACAGATGTGTACGAAGGAGTAGGGGTTTTGATGGCGACCCAAAGATGTTATTTAGGTCTAATTTTGTGGCCCAATGGCCTGATTCTTGTGCCTTTTTCTTGACCCCCCACCTCACTAAAAGGCACATTTCAGGCACATTCAAATTTGACATTTGGTTAGTAAAATAGTGTTCCTAAATGGATAAACTAACCGAAAAGTACAAAATCGCGATATCGATATTTTGAAGCCTAATTTCGATTGAAATTCTGTTTCAGCATACCTTTTTAAGTCAGTATTACAATGCCACTATTGCTGTGTTTAAGAAAAATGGCATATATCCTACATCAAAATAAATTTCAATTCTTCCTCTGTTGAAAATTACTATCTTTTTATTGTCTAATGTTGCTAAGTGTCTTTTATTGTTCAACAAGATATCATCTTGCCATTTCCACTTTGAGCCACGCATACCGATTTGACCTCGTTATAACAAAGGATTGCAGAGCGTCACGCTACTGTGGTCCATTGTTTGAAAATAACTCACAGAGAAAGTCAAATAAATGAGGTTTAATTCAATGTATTTTCTATCCAGGTTTAAGTGGAAGTTCCTTTGAAAATCAGTAGTTCAAAAATTTACTGACAGAGAAATGAGCAGAAACATTAGTAGACCAGGATCAAAATCATATGCAAAAGAACTTCAGCCTTTGTACTACAGCATAAAGGTAGGCCAAAATCAAACATGGGTCATTTTTCTGCGTGAAGCATCCACTGTCTTTATAAACTCACCCTATGCTTTGTCTGATGCTCAATTGTGAGTCAGTGGCGGAACGTGAAGCTGACTCCCTTTTCAATTTGTTTTGTAATCCTTGTAAGAATTCTCAAAAATAGTCAAATCCGATGAAGTTTGATGATTAAAATGAGATGCTCATATATATACTTGTACTCAAAGAAACTGAGCATGATGTACATCCCCTTGACATGCAAACAGAATAATTTTGATGCCATGTCAATGTAAACTGCCATTTTATGGGCCTTCAAAGTTGGACTATCATGCAATTTCAAAATAGCAAATTCGAGGTGTTTTTTCACTTCTGAAAATGCCATAACTTTCAAAACCTTTAAGCTAGAATCATAAATTTAATATCAAAATTCTTTAAACAGCAAGCTTCATCAGAATAACTAGTGAGTTATGATAAAAAGTTAAAAATCAATCTGGACTACGTACTGAAGGCAATTTTGTGTGAGTATTTTTTTTTTCTACTTCACAATTTTATCTGGTCCTTAATGCAAACTTAGTAAGACAATATTTAGGGCTGTTCCACAGAATTTGCTACAAAAATCATTTTGCTGATTTGATTTCCAAATCTTTTTGGGGGCTAGTGAATATAGTAATCAAACTGATGTGGTTGTGAATAAATAACTGATGATTTCTCAAGGTACAAAAAGGTGATGTGGCTGTCAACAATAAACTTTGTGAGAAAGTTTCTTTATTCTTTCTCAACCAGTCCTTCACATGAAGTCAGTTTATATTAAATTAGCTTGAGTACACAATGTTGTATATGATACCAAGTCCAACCAAAAGTAAATTACCTTCTTCTGTAACTCCCACAAAAACCAAGCATTTTCAATGAATTTTGCAGGATGTGCCATCAAGTGTCCATCAAATTTCATTGAGCACTCTAACTTAACCAGAAGTAGAGAAAGTACCAGAATCACCATTTCAGTGATTTCAATGATGATAGCATGGCTATCATCATAGCTCTTTTACCCACAACATGGATCTAACACATTGCAAGCTTTTTTCTCAAAATCAGATCAAGTTCATGATTCTTTCATGCAAAACACAGTAATCTTTCAGATGCATTGTGATAAATCTTCAAGCATCCAGACTGTTAAAAAATGAGTTAGGAAGATTCAAGAAGGCCATGTCAATGTTAAAGTTCCCACAGTTGTGAGGCAACATCTGATGAAAAAAAAAAATATGGACAAAAATTGTTAAAAAAGATGGGAACTGTTGATATTGCTGATGTGTTAATCTGGGCAAGAGAAGACTACAGGCTTAATGGATCCTTCATTTGTTGAGAGAAGACCAAAAAGAGAATTGGGCGCTTTGTGCTCATGTGTTTCTTCAATGTGTTCATGTTGAAGGGAATGACATTCTTAACAGAATTATACAGCTAATTAAATGTGGGTATATTCCCTGGACCCAGAACTTGAAAGACAGCCTACTGAGCAGAGAAACTCAGATTCATCAAGACCACAAAAAGCCCAGCATATGGAATGTGTACTGAAAGTGATTCACAACATTTCTTTTTTTTCAATACTGAGTGTTGTCTTGAACTGGCCTGTCCTTGTGGGCACTACTGCCGACTCTGAATATTTTATGATGGTTCTCCAGAGGAAATTGAGATCTGCTATAACAAGACAAAGGATTAATGGAACAAGGAGTTGTCTCCCACCATGACTACACGCCTTTCCTGACTGCGGAGGCTGACCTGTTTGGAATCATGGCTGTGGGAACACCCCCAGTACCCCACAGATTTGACACCCTGTGACTTCTACCTGTTCCCCTAGATAAAGAAGGTTTAATGGGACAGAGTTTCGATGATGAAGAGGATGTTGTTTTGGCCATGAGTGCTGCTCTCAGGCGAGTGAGCAAAGAAAATGTGATAACTGCATTTGAAAAGCTGGTTATGGCCCATGCAATGGCGGTTACATGTATTACGTTGAATATTTCTGATTTTGCTGTTTATTCAATGTAATTTTGATGATTCTTGAATACAGTGGAAAGAAACTTGCTTTTGGGGTGGCCTTCGTAAATATGTTACTGGCAAGTTTATATATTTATTTACATTGCATTTGTCCAGCAGATCATCCTGTCCACTGTACAACTGTGTTAACAGTACAGGAATGACACTGGCAGCTATGCACGGGGTTGAAAAAAATCATTAAAATAAACGCCTAAGCCACTTGGTTCCAAACTTTTTCGTCACTTTCTCTTCGGCCAATCAAGTGAATGACACTTTAGCTTTTGTTTTTACTTTATCATGCTCAGTCATAATAACAATCATGGTGTTCAAATTAAACTATAATCTATATTTTTAATTTTATTACTTCAAAGCCTGATGCATCCATTACAAAAGTGGGATCTGAGCGCTGTGCTACCAATTCAGTAATTTATGGTAAGCCTACATATCTGCTTTTAAAAAAAAAAAATTTCCTGCAGTGGAACAAAATAATTTGGATTATTTTAAACGTTTCCTATATAACTGATTTTCTTAAATGCATTAAGTTTAGTCCTACATACAATGGGATCTGAGCGCTGTGCTACCAATTCAGTAATTTATGATAGGCCTACATGTCTGTTTTAAAAAAAAAAAATTTTCTGCTGTGGAACAAAATGATTTGGATTATTTTAAACGTTTCCTATATAACTGATTTTCTTAAATGCATTAAGTTTAGTCCTACATACAAAGCCATAGAACTATTTATACAACAATGATCCTTAACCCTCTTAATGCGACAGGCCACCATCATGGCCCATTGGTAGAGTGTGACAGGCCATGATCGTGGCTCTCTATATGTGTATTTATTTTGGCTGAGAAGCCTAATAAAAGACCTGGCACATCCGCTTGGTTTCCAGGAAGTACTGCTGACAATGAAAGTAGTTGTTGTTGTTTGGTTGCGTTTTGTGGCAATTTTTACTGATTTTGCTGACCAGAATGAGTCAGAAAAATTTTAGCACACATTTTTCAGTTTTTTAGTGAGCACTAAGAGGGTTAATGGAAAATCGGATTCTTAAAAAGTTGTGAAAAAAAATCCACAGCTTCAGGATATTTTGTTTTCTGTCTTATTTGTTTTCTGAACTATTTCTCCACAAACCAGCTCTGTAAAGATTGAGCCTGTTCCACTACTTTTCATCTCTGACAGTTTCATGACTGCACATTCTGCCATTTCTTTCAAAAAGTGAGAAAAGAGCCGCCAAGTTACCAAAGTACAATGGTTGTTTTGGCCATGAGTGCTGCTCTCAGGCGAGGAACAACCCATTTGTTTTGTGTTGCAAAAGTTGCACTCCTTATACATTCTTTTTCATTATGTCAAAAGATCTGTAGTGATGATTAAAAAAGATCTACTGTGATATGGCAAATGTCAAGAATGTATCACAAAGTGCTTCTTTCACCTCGAGGCATCAGATCTGTTTACAATAATAATGATCACAAGCAGTAATGTATCATGCCCCTGCAACTAATTTGCCTGCAAATGTGAGAACAAGGTGTTTTGAAAAGGTAAAGATCTGACAGAACTTGTGCATCTTGGAATTTTTAAATTGTCGATTATTACCTAATGTTCTCAAATCTGGTGACCTATAAGACACATACTGATATGATAGTTGATATAAATGTATCAATATACCAGAGATTTATGGATTACAACCAACTTCATCATAGCCATCTGGACAGTCCCAAACTCCATCACAGAAGTTACTGACATCAAGGCACATCTCATTTCTACATTTTCTTTGTGTCTCTTTGCAATCTGTGGGACAAAAACATTATGGAAGAGATTATCGCACACATCTCCCCTGTGCCAAGATACACTGACTAGCTGTTTTATTTCATGAATAGAAGACTAAAATTTCAGATTAAAAGAATAATTATAAATTTAACAAATTTCCTTAAATCAAGAAAAGCAGAAAAAATTGCAATATTCACAGATGTAAGGTGTTTAGAAAGGCCTTGAGAATTTACAAGTCCTTTGAAGATGGTGCCGTTTTCAGTACGGGGTTCAAAAAGTGCTGTTTCAGAATGCCCAAATAATGCAGCAAGCATTGATGGAATAGACCTTTTATTTTAATTGATATCTTTGTTATTCTAGTTTTTTTTTATCTTTGTTCTTTTCTGTAATACAAATTATATAATATTACTGGATTAAATAAATACATGTATGTATTATGAGTGTTGCTGGAGGAAATAAACGATTACCCCATAAGGGCAAGTGTGGCAGAAAAGCACCTTTTTCTACAAAATGTAAAATCTCTCTGTTTATTCTGTAGTACCTGTTCACAATGGTCAAATAACAGATACATCATTAACAAATATCATCATATTGATGCTTCATTGCTCTGTTGCCATGGTAACCCCCATTTATGGATACCACATTGGATGAAATGACAAATGTCAAGCAAGTAAAACTCAAGAAAGAGACAAGACTCCGTCTTTCTGTTTTCAATGATCCTGTTCAGTAAGTTCCCAAATATGTATTATTCTTTGTCTGTCACTAACACCCCTGACTGCCTAGTACATCATGTACATGTATTTGGGAACTTACTGAACAGGATCATTGATGAACTTTTGTAACTTAGAGAGATGAAAATTTTATATGTATTTTCTAAATTCCAGTACAACACAAAGTACATAATAAAAACACATTAAAAAGAAATACAGAAAAAAAGTATTGACAAAATTTCCCCCAAATTGTTCAATATAGTAGTGAAATGAGTACTGCTCTAAGGATACAGAATAGAAATCAATCAATTGATTACAAAACAAGGTGGTTATTTTGAAATTTGTGAAAAAAAAAACTCAACATTTCGAGAAATCTGGCTCTGAAAATAGAAAACACATTTTGAAACTATTTTAGGATGGAAGGCATTTTATATCCACTACAAAGGCCATTTGTTATAATATCTGAAGCACAGAAAGAATGTTTGATTAAAATGAAACAGGGTTTCCTCGTAAATCAAAAACAAAAGTGAAACAAATGGTATAATATAAAAAGCTCATTTCCTAGTGTGAGGCCATAAATCAGGTCATGAAACTGGGGCCTATCAGTGACAAGACATGCGGTCCCAAGTCCTGACTCGGGTACGAACCGATGAAAACAGGCAAGGTTACTTTTGCTACAAAGTACAAGTACTACCCATCTTCCATATTTGGGAGAAGAAAATTAATGACTTAGATTTATTAAAAAATAAGAATACACTTGAATGACTTAGTTTATAGCTGTTCAATGGAATCACATTAAATGGCAGATGCTAATCATGCCACTGACATATTAACACCCATCTTCTGAGATGGGTGGCTGGTTGGAGGGACATTACAAAACGGGCAAGGAGGGACATTACAAAATGGGCAATTTTCAATTTTTTTTCTTAAAAAGACCTCAAATTCAGAGGGGGGGGGGGGGGGGGGTGTGGTTTGGCATTTACCATATCGCAATATCGATGAAAAACAACTTTCAAAATGAAATGATTGGGAGTGAAGTACAGTGGATACCAATGTATAATGGCCCTGGTAATAACAAGGCCTTGGCAATACTACAAGAAGAGAGTTAATTCTGAGTATGAACAGTAAATTTTGCGGGTGACCACAGTAGGGAGTCAGAAATGGGTTGTTTTTTGTCTGTCACAATTCAGGCAAAAAAAAAAAGTGCTTCATCCTCAAGGCTTTAATTAGTATGAGAAACCCTTTTTTATATTAAGGTTACTGAAAGTGGAAAGTCAAAGACAGTTTGGTCTCAAGAGAAAGATCAACTTGACATCTGCATTATGACATGATGTCATAAAATCCTCCCTATTATCATGATGACTGGCAGTCTGGTATGCATAATATGAGCTGAAATTTCTTTTTGCCTCTGGATAGATGCACAACAAATAAAACAACAATTCAGCTGATAAGGTCTTTCAAGGACATGTATCTTTGGCGGTTTATGTTTCCCTTTCTTTTGCTAGTCACCTTAGCTGTGACTGAATAGGATTCTTTCAAGTGCAAACAAAACGTCATGTACATATAATATATGCGTTTGGACAAGAAGTTAAACAATCTATGCCTATCTAACCTGAAGAAGTGCCTGAGGTTGGCATTGTTGTATCACCACTGCTGCTGCTCCTACCCAGTCTGCCATCTGCAAAAAAAAAAAAAAAATGGCAATGTGATTTACAATAAAAACATCTTGACCACTGATAGCATTAAAATTTTACAAGCTGTGTAATTTTCTCATTACAAATACAATATAAAATCCAACTGCTGTTTACTTCTGCAGTCTGTGTGTGTTGTTGAGGTTGGCTGCAGATTTTGAAGAGATGATCACTGCTCAGATACTGTCTTGTTTCATTTGTATCTCTCTCAAAGGGTAGGAAAATAGAAAATATTGATGCTGGAAAATTACTGATCATACTCCTGTCAATTGTCATTTTTAAGGAATGTTGAAAGTTTGAATTTACTATGTAATGAAAAAGTATTTGAAATATAATGTAAAAAGTCTTAGCCTGCAAATAATAATTGAACTCCTCTCAGCCACCATACACCTTTGTCTCGTCTTTCACTACTGTATAACTTCACATGGTCAACACCTCATGAGGGTCATCAGGTGCAAAACTTAAGTCCAAATGTCTAGTTTTCATAAATAATTGTCGAATAAAAAACCTTATATAAAAAGCCACATACATGAAGGAGTTTCCCTTTAACTAAAAACAGCATAAATTTGTTCATGTATTCTCTTGCAGTCAGTGATTGTGGTTAGGGAAGCAGACAGGCTGTCCTCACAATCATGTCTATGCTGCATGTCAAGAATGAGTTGAATAGAATTTTGTTAAAAATGAATTGGTAGCTTGAGCAAGTACATGTATATAATTTACTTTGGTAGAACATGGAGATGTTCAGTCAACTCAGGCACAGTCTTCCCTCCAATTCTCCACCATCAAGACAGCATCAAACACTGGCATTCTTACAAAGGAAAGTAACCTCAAAGACAAGATAGAGGGGATCGGCATACTTGGAGAAGTTCAAAGGCAATTATAAGACCTGCACATGCTGTCACTTAGTCATGATTTAAAATTATTTCACTACCTCACCTGTGAGAAATAAGTCACAACTTGTAGGAATTTGCTTGACATCATCTATAGCAATGTCTGCACTGAAACCTGAGCCTTTCTGTGCCACAAATGAGAGGCTGATGTTACCTCTTGGAAGGCTTATGCATTGAAATTTCCAATGATCGTCAGTGTCTGGCATACCATACCACAGCTCAGTCTGTTCATGTAAGTATTGAAAATTAATAGGGAATAACTTTCAATTGTGAAAAAAACATGCACATATCGTCGGTTGGCTGTTGGAACCTCGTTAAGTCCAAAATCAAAATTTTACAGGAGAAGGAAAAAACTGATTATTTTTAATAGTTTTCATTATTGGGAGCTGTAACTGGGCATCTAGCCTATGTTCTTGACCAGTAGTTGTGCCATGTATTGCATTTTGACGACAACCCTACTGTAATTACGTAACCAGAGTTAAGCAGGTTATAACACGCTGAAGTCGGCTGTTAGAACCTGCCTAAAGCTTTAACGAAGTTCAAGCGCACACATCGCGCCGCTTGGCTGATCGTATAACCTCGCTACCTTTCTTTGGCATTGTAAAAATATGTTTAAAAGTGCCTCGGAGGCATTTATTGTTGTCTTTGCCATTTTAGTTCTGTTTTAAATTTATCCCTCGAAACTTAGTATTTCACTTCGTTTATTTCCTATGTATCACACCATCACCGAGTGAATGAATGTAATATAAATGTATGATCTACTGTCTAGCCTAAACCAAACTATTTATTCACACTTGACTCTTTAGTACCACAAAGTATTACATGTCATTTGTTTACAAGAGACATTAAATACATCATTAAATCTCTCTTTCTACTATTTCTACTCTCTCTCTCTCTCTCTCTCTCTCTCTCTCTCTCTCTCTCTCTCTCTCTCTCTCTCTCTCTCTCTCTCTCTCTCTCTCTCTCTCTCTCTCTCTCTCTCTCTCTCTCTCTCTCTCTCTCTCTCTCTCTCTCTCTCTCCATGTCCCCTTCCCTTCTCTCTCTATCTGCCCGTCTCTCCCTCTGTCTATTTTTGTCTATGTTATGTCTTGCTCGCTGCCCCCTCCCCAGCCGCATCCACCTACCCCTGCCGCTCTCTTTCTCTCTTTGAGAGAGTTGCACTCCAGTTTTTTGAGAGAGAGGGCTGCATTTTGGTTCATTGAGAGAGAGAGAGAGTTGCATTTTGGTTCCTCGAGAGAAATACAATTTGAAAGACGTGCACTCACGTTCTTAGAGAGAGAGAGCTGCATTTTGGTTCTTTGAGAGAAATGCAACTTGAAAGAGGTGCACTCCAGTTCTTTGAGAGAGGGCTGCATTTTGGTTCTTTGAGAGAGATGCAATTTGAAAGAGATGCACTCCAGTCCTTTGAGAGAGAGCTGCATTTTGGTTCTTTGGGAGAGATGAAACTTGAAAGAGATGCACTCCAGTCCTTTGAGAGAGAGCTGCATTTTGGTTCTTTGGGAGAGATGAAACTTGAAAGAGGTGCACTCCAGTCCTTTGAGAGAGCTGCATTTTGGTTCTTTGGGAGAGATGCAACTTGAAAGAGGTGCACTCCAGTCCTTTGAGAGACAGCTGCATTTTGGTTCTCTGGGAGAGATCCAACTTGAAAGAGGTGCACTCTGGTTCTTGTATAAATCTGCATTCTGGGGCTGTGAGAGAAACTGCACTCAGGGATTTTGAGAGACAACTGCACACTGGATCTTTGAGTTAGACGTTCACTCTGGTTATTTGACAGAGAGAGAGAGAGAGAGAGAGAGAGAGAAAGGGGGGGGGGGAGAGAGAGAGAGAGAGAGAGAGAAAGAGAGAGAGGGAGAGAAAGGGGGGGGGTGTGAGCGCTGCACTTTGGTTCTTTATTAAGGGAGATGCAATCTGGTCTTTGAGAGAGCTGCCCCCTGAAAGAGCTGCATCTTGCACTTTGAGAATGTGGCGCTCTGGTAGAGAGAGAGAGAGAGAGAGAGAGAGGGGAGAGCAAGAGATTTGTACGTTTGCTCCTTGAGCTGGCTGCATTTCAGTTCCTTGGGTAATTTTCATTTTTGTTCTTTGAGAGTTACTTGTTTGTTCTTTGAGAGAGTTCCACCTAGGGTCTTTGAGAGCTGTGCACTTGGTTCTGAGAGAGAGTTCCAGCATAGTTCTTTGAGAGAGGGTTGCAGTTTAGTGCACTGGGAGAACTGCTCTGTGTTTCTTTGAGAGATCTACTTTCACACCAGTAAGGTTTGTGTGCAACGTCAATTAAAGGCTCCTGCGATCGGCATCTTCCTCTAACAGGTTTTGAAAGTGCTTATTGCACCATGCATTGTCCTCTGCTCACAGGAAACGTTGAAAATAACAAACTGGAAATGCACAGTGACTTATGTGTTACATACTGGAAAGCACTGGATTCAAAAATTCAGATAGTGGGGCGCTTTACTTTGTCTGGTCACTGATTGATATGAGACTGACAGTATTTATAGCTATTAAAGTGTGGGTGGGGCGAAGATTCGCATGATTAATTACAGATTGATCAATTTACTCAAAATATTTACCATTCCCTTATTTGATCACATTTGATCCGCCCAAATTCGCCGGTCTTGTCTTACTTTCTTCAAAGACGGCGTCCACTCCATTGAGCGGCAACTTCAAAGGCCGTAAACTCGCCGCTGCCTTTCCTTTGATCTATTCATTCAAGTTTACCCTACCGTCGGTGATTACATTAATGACAATAGATCTCTGACTTCGGACGCAAAATATACGCCGGTTGATATCTAGGCTATTTCAAAGTGACCACTTTTTATTCGTCCCCAAACTCAATGATTTTACTGGCACATAACTATAATTATATAAAGTAATTTAAAAAAAAAAGTCATTTCGAACTTAGTAAAAACCTAATTACTCTGTGTGCCTGTGTGTGTGCATGCGTGTGTGAATTTTGCACACAATAACCTATTCCCTGTATCGCCAAACCCTTTAAAATAATTATGAGTTACAGGGTATGGTACATGACTGCCCTTCTTCAGTCTCGTTATTTGTAAACATGATACAATCAGGCACTACTACGAAATAATGATTTTTACATCGACGCTACATTTGTGGACTTTCACTTTTTTTCTTCATTTTCAAGTGACAACAATTGGTACATGTAATAACCATGCTATTAAACGTTTACTAAACGTTTAGTATTAAACGCTACTAAACTAAACGTTTAGTGAGGTTCAAACGCCAACAATTGGCCGTGGCCAGCGATGCATAACCTGGCAAACGATTTTAGCCAGGTTCAAGCGCCGACATTCCGCCAGCTGTACGTTACCGAGGTTATAACACGGAATTACAACACCGCTTTTCTCCACTACTAAGCAGAATTTTTTCGTTTTTTCAAGTGCATCCGATACGTCTCGTGCTATAGATTCCATTTTTTAAAAAAAGTGAATTTGCCCAAAAATGGACTTAACAAGGTTCCAACAGCCAACCGACGATATAAGTTTGCACAAAAAAGTTAACAAGCTGTGCTTCTGAAGTGAAGAAAAGCCAGAGACTGGCATTGATGTATCACTACTGCTGCTGCTCCTACACAGTCTGCCAATACAGATGTGAAAAACCTACGGAAAGACATGACTGCATGATTTCTCTTACATGTGCAACAATAGTCATGATTTTTTAAATTTGAAACAACAAAATTGAGAAAAACAAACAAAAGCACTGAAATGTCAAGGTAATGTGCAGAATATTTATGCCATATATCTGATATTTCAACACTTGTCCCATGTCAAAAAGCATAAAAGTAAAAGACAAAAATGAAATATAATATAAGTTCTTCCCTACATTGGCCAACTCCATAATTTCTTGTTAAAAGTTATGCAGGGGAGTCCACTAATTTGAATTCTGATAATTCAAATTTCTTTTAAGTTCAAATGATCTCAAAGTCATTTTTTTCTTTAATTGTTCTCTATCTGTAAAAAAACCGTACAAATACTTCAAATATGAACCACCAAATTTTTCATAATTTGAAGTCTCAAGCTCGGAAGGGGTCGGGGTAATATATGATGCAGAGGATCTTGCACATCGCATGATGGTCACTCCACACCATTGTTTAACAGTGAAGTCAACCAACAGGTGGGATAACCTGTGAGGTTTGTTGAGTCTAGCAATCTGGCCATCCTACATGACAATGTACACATAATTATATCAGTTGATGATGTCACCACACCACATGCTTTTAAAACTCCTACTAGTACAGTACTATGCTGACAGTCTATGCAGCCAATACAGTGTACTGATATTCAGGTCTGCTTTCTGGTTTTATCTCACTTTGGTGTGGTCATTTCTAAGATAATGTTTCAATCAAAAGATGATGCAGGTGCCAATTTGTTTGGGAGAGGGGGGTGTCTACTAAAATGGATGTTATGTAATTAATATATGGGGCAAAGACCATAACAGTGCTTTTTTTCCCATGGTAAATCAAAGTCTGATAAATTGTAGTCTAATACATTTCCCTGTCACATTAAATTCCGCACACTCCACTGAACATCAGAGCCCTACTCTATACTGCCTAACATGTATTGTATCAGTATTGCATGTCACAAAATTATTTGGCGCAGCCAAACTTTCACTACAGCTGTCAGGCAAACATAATTTACTCAGGTAAACTCATCCCTCATGTGGTGACCCTCCTCTGCACGATCTCAGTACAGTGTATCATCTTATTGTGAGTGACGTTGTGTTCAGCATGCTCTTTCCAACATACATCAAGGCATGGTGAGATGCCTACATGGTGTCATGGAAGCATTGCTTTGGGAATGCCTGGATCTTCCTGAACTGCAGCTTAATTTCCCAAATACGGAAATCTCTGAGCAATTTGAATACCGGTGTAGCAGGCCAGATTACACCCCCGCCAGACTATACCCGGGGTTAAACTGGCCTAGCCCAGAATATCCCCTGAGGTATATTCTGGGCTAGGCCACTTTATACCCCGGGGTTTACTTTGGGCTAGGCCAGACTATACCCTCCCAAACCCTACGTTTTTTTAAAAAGCAAGTCAAGACCACGGTTTATTTCAACTTTAGTTTAAATTGTTCATTATCACTGTCATCAGGGATCATATTGAAGCATACATTCTTAACTTTTGTAAATTATGATACATTTAAGAGGAAATAGACATGCACAAAAAGGCATTGATATACAAAAGGATTTAAAATCCATTCAAATTGATATGATTAGACTTTAACACTAATTTTACTTGTGTTCGGTGGTATTATTGTTTTTGGTCTTTTTAATAATTAGTTGTCCCATGTATTAAACATGTATTGTGTTTTTTTTTTTGTTTGGCACCACTGACATTAAATACTTAGTTATGAAATAATTATAAGACTCATAACTGTAAAGTCATCTGAATTTTATTTTAATATTTGAAAATCAGAACTGTGCTTGACATGTCAGAACAATTAGATCTGCATACAAAGTTACAATGATGCAGAGAGAAAAGGCCGGGAAAGAACACAGGGAAGAAAACAACGACATTTTAATAGCCCAACTGACAGATGGTGCAATCCATCATGCAGCAGAAATTAAATACTTCACATAAAACTTAATACATACTAAAATGTTTTCACATGATGAACTTAACCTGTCCAGATCCACTTGAAACGTTACAGAATGCTAACCAGTAATCTAAAATAATAACAATAAGAACACCAAATCATCTTATTTACTCTTGAAAATAAAGAGAAATATCAATATCAGAATCATTATCATCATCCTTTTGGATTAATATAAAGATAAGAGGGACTATAAAAATGACCCACACATCATTCTAGAATTTAAAAGCAGCAATGTGTGTGTACCAACTATATGTAAAAAACGTGTTAAATCTTTTCTTCTATTCAAGTAGAACTGGACAGAAAACTTTAGTAAAGTAACTTTGATAGTCAGGTTAAATCCAATGAGACAATAGTGCCGTATAGAAAGTAATTACTGTATGTTACGGCAAAAAGTCGATGGATCATATTGCGTTAACGTTTCTTGTTAGTAAATTCTTTGATAGCTTATTTGTAGAAAGATATATACATAATGGATTAGTTTGCAGGGCATTTGAAGGATTGCAATTATGTGTTATAGCGAATAAAGGCATGTCACTTACGGGTGAAAAATTTAAAAAAAAAAAAAATGTTGAATCCTTGAATACTTTGCCCGAATATGGGAGTATAATCTGGACTGGTGGAATATAGTTTGGCTAGCTCAAAGTATAGCCCGGATATAAACTGGCCTAGCCCAGAAAATACCTGGGGTACAAAATAGACTAAGCCACTTTAACCCCAGTGTAGCAAGCCAGATTGTATATATATGTCAAGGACTACTATATGAAAGGACGCGCACGGCCGATCTTCTGACTTCGCTAGCGAAGGCCATTGCATTGACCCAGTTTCTGATGAATAGTCTATATTTTGACCGAACGTAATAGTGCGCTTTAGCGTAGTAATCTAGACTAATAAGATGCGATGAAGTTTATGTCAGTTAAGTAAGTAAACACTGTCGAGAGCGAGTGAGCGAGGATCAATAATTACGGGGAGAAGGGGGTATAGTAAGATTAACTCACGGCAGACAATTAATGGAAAGCGTGGAATGTTGTGAGTTGGGGATTGGACGAGGCGAGATCAGTGTACTTACCAGTCACTGCACACAGAGAGTCCTAAGGGAACGGACGCAAGAAAGAGCCCAGAGGGCGAACATAAGGGAGCAGTCGGAAGACTCGTGTTAGTGTTTTTCAAGTGATGACTGGTGGGTTGAACTATGATTGATAATTGATGTACTATATTCTTCTGATGACCATGAGGTAAATAAGTTATATGCGAGGAGTGTGCAAGTCATGTGCTACTGTATTAATAGATGTGAACTTAGAGCGAGATCTGTACGTTAGGAGTGTGGATTCCTAGCCTAGCCTGAGTACTGTGTAACACGGTGGAGGTGTGTTACAGAAGAGAGGCGCAGTTGTGTGGTGAGTGAACTGTGGAATGTGTATGTACGTGTGATGGTTCGTAATGAGTGGTGAAGTGGATAGTAAGTGTATGATGTTATAGAGATGTAATGTTATTCTTATAGGTGCCGGGGTCGGGCAGTGAGGCCACCCGCGGTGGACGGACACAGGCCGAGGACAGGCTGTGGAGCCGTGCAGACAAGGGCGTAAGGCCGACAGGCAGCCCAGCAGCCGTGGCAGGCTGGATCTAGGGGATTGGGCTGACCATAGGTCTAAGTTATGTACTTGATAGTCTGTATTACGACTTATATAGAGTGTTGATGTTAGGTCGAGTAAGGGCCTGGAAATTTATGTTGTAAAGCACGGGCTGTACGGTTGTGGAACCGGAGATAGGGTGACTGTATGGAAGAATGACCCTTGAATTGTAATTAAATTGAATAATGTACCGTATGTAATTGAACGTATATATATTAATGTTATAATAAATGTGTGAGCCTGTTTGGTTGCTTTGTTAAGTGTTATACTTGGTCGTTTGTGATTGTTGTCCTGTCATAATAAGTACATATTCCAGTCTGGAATTTGTTACAAACACATTTTCCATACGATTTGTTGGCATTAATTTACTTAGTGAATATCCAACACGCCAAAACTTTTATTTTTAGGCCTAGATCTAGTGCAGAAAGCTTGCATTCTTTTTCTCCCGGATGTTTACGTTACCGGAACAAGTGCTTTGGTTGTGCGGGAAAATATAAACATTGAAACAGACATGTGAAGCAATGTGATACTGGTGGATATTTTTTGCAAGTTGTGGGATTTATATTCTTTCAAAATGCCAAACAGGTGTGGTGTTGTGAACTGCAAAGGCAACTACAACGAATCTAACAAATGCCTTGTGTTTAAACTGCCTAAAGACGAACAAGAAAAACAGAAATGGTTGAACGTTCTCCCCCCACATGAGGATTTCGTTGTCGACCCAAATAAATTTTTTATATGTGAGAGACATTGGCCAGCGGATACACCTATGATCAAGATACCAGGTGGACATACTCGGCCTGTGTTGCCACCAAGTATTTTTAATGTTCCTTCTTCTTGTTTGCCAACACCAAAACCAGCACCCCGCGAGCCTAAAGCTGAGGATCAACAGCTGAACTATTTCATCAAGAAAGACAGAATCACTTCGTTTTCTGAGTTTTCTCCTGACCTAGAGTTGTTAAAAAAAGTATGAAAATCTTCTCATATCTCGCCCAGAAGACAAATTTGTGTGTATTTTCATGGTGAAAGATTACAGAGAGAGTTTCTTGTCAATAATTGTTCACAACAAATCTACTTTGTGTTCACCTCTTACTCTTTCTGCTTTCAAGAATGGGATTAACGTGCCTTTGGGTAAAATCTTAAGTCCAAACACTGGTCTGTCATCCTACTCACAATTCTTTGAGGCTGTGCACTCAGCGATTAACTATGACCTTCCTGTGGATGGTGTTGTTAAAAAGTGGCGACGACTCTTCAAGTTCAAGCCCAAGAGTCGCTTGATGCTGCCAAAGGCAAGAAACTCAAATTTCTTACAAGACAGCTTCAACTCATATATGACAAGGCATTCTCGGTGGCAGATTACTGCTTTGCGATTGAATCTTTCCCTCACTGTAATTACCATCAACTGCGTGACTTTCTTGTTCTCCCAAGTAGACGAAAGCTGCAGTTTATGATCTCTTCTACAGATGTTGACCAAGTACTGGAGAAAACATTTCAGAAAGCAAAGAATGCTCAGCAGAAACATTGCTTTTTTGTTAGTCGAGTAGTGGGGTTGATTTTGAAGATGCACCTGCCATTGAAAGTTGTGTATCTGAAGTGACCCTTTCTGGCACAGAAGAGAATGCTGCTGCGTACGTGGCGGGATGGCTGGAGAAGGACTGGTTTGTGCTTTGTGAAGAAATCCAAACATAAAGCATGCTGCCGTCAAAGACTTGTCAACATTCTTCTCACCATGAACACCTAAGTACTATGATTTTGGATTATTTTCTAAACATCTGCTGTGACGCCTGGCAAAATAAATGTTCTTCTGCATGGGATTCATAATTTGGAAAAGGACCATCAAATAAATTCAGCTCTGCACCAGACCTCCATCAAGAACGCACGGCTCGCTGACTAATTTGGGCTGCAACATGGTGAGTTATTTTTCGTTTCTGTATGCAGAGGAACCATTGCTATAAGACTACAGAAATGTTCCTGATTCATGGAATGGGCTATAATTAATGTCGTTAAAAAAAATCCAATAGAAAAGCTTGATTTCAAGGCCAAATTGCATGTGTTATTACATACTGAGGTCTTATGCCAGAGGTTCTACTGTATGGTATCGTCATTAACTGTGGTAAAACTGCTTTATTTAATGCGATTATGTTTGGATGCAACATTGGTTACAATTGCTTAGTCTTAGGTGTCAATATTAAGGCTGTAGGTGTCAATAATCAATGGCCTTCGCTAGCGAAGTCAGAAGATCGGCCGTGCGCGTCCTTTCATACAGTAGTCCTTGATATATATATATAAACAAGGAAAGACCACAGTTTATTTCAATCATAGTTAATTCGTTTTTTTTATCACTGTCATCGGGCGCCATAGTAATACATACATACATACATTCTTGACTTCCGTAAACCATAATACAATTCAGAGGAAAAAACATGCATTAATATGTATTGATATACTATGGGTTGAATATCCATTCAAACTGATATGATTCAACTTTAACCCTCATTTTACTCACGTTCGTTGTCATGTTGCAGTTGTTTTTGTAGTTGGTTGCCTATGGGTAAAATTTGCACTGTATTGTTTGTTTGGCACTGACATACACTTAGTCGCAATGGATGACATAATTAACAGACTCCTAAAAATGAAGTCATTTTAGAGATTTTTTGTGTGCAAATACATTTGTTCAATCCCTTGGCAAGGGACGTGTCAAGCTTAGGCAGGTAAAGACAGACAAGAGCTTTTTTTTTTTTTTTTTATTTCACTCGCGAGTGACATACCCTTATTCACTATAACACATAAGTTCAATCTTCCAAATGCTTTGCAAACTAATCCAGTGTCTTAAACCATAAGGTACATGAAATGTATATCTTTCTACAAATAAGCTTTCAAAGAATAATATTCGCTAACAAGAAATACTGTTAACGCAACACGATCCAACGAATTTTCCCTTAACATGCCATAGATCTAATTACTTTTTACAATGCACTACTTTTGTCTCAGTGGACTTACACAACTGTCAAGCTATTTCACTAAAGCTTTCTCTCCAGTTCTACTTGAATAGTTGAAAAGATTTAACACATTTTTATATATATAGTTGATACACACATCTTGCTGCTTATTATAGATTCTAGAATGATTTGTAGGCCTA
This sequence comes from Onchidella celtica, assembly GCA_963931925.1. Classification (NCBI taxonomy): domain Eukaryota; kingdom Metazoa; phylum Mollusca; class Gastropoda; order Systellommatophora; family Onchidiidae; genus Onchidella; species Onchidella celtica. Next base: position 20,971,665 of record OZ007579.1, on the reverse strand, counting down.
CAATGCCGTTTTTTTTTTACTGATATTGATATTTCGTTTTATTTTCAAGAGCTAAATAAAAATAGATGATTTAGTGTTCTTATTGTTATTATTGTATATTACTGGTTAGCATTCTGTAATGTTTCAAGTGGATCTGGACTGGCGGAGTTCATCAGGCAAAAAAAATTTTATTGCCTATTTAGTTTAAAGTATTTAATGTCTGCTGGATGATGGAATTGCACCATCTGTCATTTGGGTTATAATTATATATATATATTTTTTTTCTGTATGTGTTCTATTCCGGCCTTTTCTCTCTGCATCATTGTAACAAAAAATACAGTGCCTGTTTTACTCATGGCCAACCAATTATCAAAATAATAATAATAATAATAATAAAATTAATACTGAAATCTAATCATATCAGTTTGAATGGATACTCAACCCTTTTGTATATCAGTGCATTTTAATTCATGTTCGTTTCCTCTAAAATGTATCATGATTTACAGGAGTCAAGAATGTATAATTTTTTTTTTACCAATTTAAACTAAGGCTGAAATAAACTATTATTATTATTTCCTCTGAATTGTATTATGATTTACGGGTGTCAAGAATGTGTTCATGTATGTATTAATATGATATCTGATGACAGTGATAAAGAACAGGCTGAAATAAACTGTGGTCTTGACTTGTTTTTAAAGAAAAAGCAGGGGGTATAATCTGGACTGGGGGGGTATAGTCTGGCCTAGCCAAAAGTAACCCCGGGATATAAACTGGCCTAGCCCAGAATATACCCCGGGGTATATTCTAGGCTAGGCCAGTTTAACCCTGGGTATATTCTGGGCGGGGGGTATATTTTGGCCTGTTACACCGGGATGAGATGAGCAAAACAAGATGGAGACAAACAGAGGATGCTGTGGTGTAATTTTTACAAAAACAAACCTCTGAGACAATTATATAAAGTATTCCTAAAAAGAGGATGCAGGAATGATAAATGATGTCACAGGTTATCCTTCTAACATGAAACTGACGAATTGTTTCTTTTTCTGTCTCACATAACTAACTGTTTACCTGCAAGCCAGTGTCCAGTTCCGTGACCAGGAGTGAGAGTCTGCCTGTCATCCTTACTTTATGCAGGAAATGGCGTGCATGGTAGTAAAAAACCAAGCCATTACCAAATGAAATGAATGGAAGTGAGCTCAGGGCTGTGTAGTCTCCTTCATACTGGCTATCAGCAACAACATAAAATCCTGGAATTGCAAGAATAATGCATCAACTGTGATTAAAATCATAACAAGTAATTAACCCTCTCTCCCTTTCGTTTCCAAATTTCACATTTACCTGAGCCATGAGATTTCACGCAGGTAAAAAAGTATCACTGAAAACTTTTTGAAATACTGAATTTATTGCATGCATGAATACATGTAGTACTATTGAAAGTTGAAATACTTGCAGCCTTGGAGCAAGGAGCTTTGTCAGTTCAACAATGCCCTCTCTTCTGAAGAACTTAATCTGAGTGGCAGGAAAATAACAAGAACCCTTACGGGAATGGCAACAACAACAGAGAATTCTTCCTTTTGGATTTGGTGTAAAAAAAACAAACACTCAATTTATATAGCTTAAAAGTATACCGTTTAACCAATGGCAGCATTGGCACTAATGGCAGAATCGATAAAACACCTGCACCAAAAACCAGTGATAATGGTTCAGACCCTAATCCTGGGGATGAAAAAAAAAGATGGGTGATGAACACCCAGAGTCATGACCTTGGTGAGGCCAGGATTCTAGAAGATGTCAGGAAGTTACAGGCTGAAACATCTAATGAAAGAACCCACTCTTCCTCTGATGATCATCACCTGAAGAGTTTCTTCGTCAGCAAGATGACAGATGGGGCAGTCATTACTGTAGTATTATTCCATAATGTCAATCATACTGTGTTAAAAAAGTATGTTTTGTTGAGAAATTTGTTTACAATTGCTTTTATAGGTTTACAGCATCAAATTTTGTTACTCTCTGATTGCAAACGTGTGGCTGGGCCATACATATATATGCTTTTAGAAGCTTACAAAATCCCGGTCTAGACATGAAGATATGTTTGTACCGTGGCCATTGGCCTTTCACAAATTAGAGTAATCCAGTTCCCAACTTGTGTTGTAGGCTCACACAGCTGGTTTCGTCATTGTGATTACTTTGTTTGCAGCGCCTTGATGCTAACAAAATAGTGATCAAATATTATATAATTTTAAAGTGCAAATATTATCCAGAACACGTTCAAATTCTCTTGAAGTTGCCTACAATAGATAATAACTTGAACAAATAACTAAATTTTCACAACATTTGTTTAAAATCTTATTGACCTACTAGATCTAGTATTGTGGCAGAGACAGAGATAGACAGTGACAGACACGGTAAGAAAAGAGAAAGTGAGAGGCAGAGGGAATTAATCATTTTCTTTGAAATACGGTATTATCAACACACAGAACAGCACATTAAAATGTTTTGCATTTGTGAATTATTTGTAAATTCTGTGTCTGCTTTTTACTAAAGGACCAGCCAAAATCTAGCTCAGTTTGACCAAAGATATTAGAACAATAAGATTGACACTCCCTTCTTCCGGCCTCGTAAACTACCGTTTATATCTGGTCATGGACACTGCTCACTCTCGACACGCAGATCCAGTGCTTCGGAGAATGGATATGCATGGAAAATGAGACACGACACCGATCAGTTTCACTTCTAGAGGCAATTTCACCGTCAAAATATTCAGAAAATATGCCTTATCAAATTAATAACGAATTTTTCCTGTATTTTATTAGTCTGTGTAGAGTCCTGATGAAGAGATAGAAAATTATGAAATTTTTGGTACTACCTCAAATTTTGATGATAAGTTACGTGGACACCTCCCTTTTGAACAAAATTCAGTCTTTAATTATTATTCACCATTATTAACTGTAAAATAAGAGCCGCATTTTTGCAAATTTATTAGTTTGCGGGACACTAGGTGCTTACATGTTCACCTTTATATTATAGTAAGATATTTTTCGGCGGGCTTTTCTCACTTTGGTTTCCCCCTCACGATTTAATTACCTTATAGAATATTCTTGTCTCAGCCTTTGCCTCATCTGACTCTTACTGCGAGTTTTTAGTCAAAATATTATTTATCTGTCAACTGTTCTTTCCCACTCACTCATAATTTCCTTTATTATTTGCCCCGCTGTCCTTTGTTTTCCATTCATACTAGCTTAGTCCTACCTGTAATGTTGACATTTATTAAATTTGGCCATGTGCATGATAATATTTTATGGAACCTCATGGTAACAGTTCTTAGCTGTTCAAAATCAAATACTTCAGCCTGGGATTTGAGGGAGTCCCCATGTAACTTAAATTTCTACCTCCTCATCATGAGTAATTCATTGTACCGGTGTAACAGGCCAAAATATTCCCCCCGCCCAGAATATACCCGGTGTAGCAGGCCAGATTATAACCCCGCCAGACTATACCCGGGGTTAAACTGGCCTAGCCTAGAATATACCCCGGGGTATATTCTGGGCTAGGCCAGTTTATACCCCGGGGTATACTTTGGGCTAGGCCAGACTATACCCCCCCAGTCCAGATTATACCCCCTACTTTTTTGTTTAAAACAAGTCAAGACCACAGTTTATTTCAACTTTAGTTTAAATTGTTCATTATCACCGTCATCAGGTACCATACTGGAGCATACAATCTTGACTGTTGTAAATTATGATGCATTAAAGAGAAAATAAACATGCGGTAAAAAGCATATACAAAAGGTTTGAAAATCCATTCAAATTGATATGATTTGACTTCAACACTAATTTTACTTGTGTCCGTTGGTATTATTGTTTCTTTTTTTTTTTTATAATTGGTTGTCCATGAGATAAACATATGTATATTTTTTTTTGTTTGGCACCACCGACATATACTTAGTGGCAAGATATGAAATAATATAAGATTCATAAGTGTAAAGTTATCTGAATTTCATTTTAATTCTTGAAAATCAGAAATGTGCTTGATATGTCAGAACAATTAGATCTACATATAAAGTAACAATAATGCAGAGAGAAAAGGCCGGGAAAGAAAACACAGAGAAAACAACAACAACATTTTAATAACCCAACTACTGACAGATGGTGCAATTCCATCATCAAGCAGACGTTAAATACTTCACACAAAACTAAATACATACTAAAAATTTTTCACATCATGAACTTAGCCTGTCCTGATCCACCTGAGACGTTACAGAATGCTAACCAGTAATATACAGTAATAAAAATAAGAACTCAAAATCATCTTATTTACTCTTGAAAATAAAGAGAATATAATCAATATCAGAATCATCATCATCATCTTGGAATATTATTAAGATAAGAGGGAATGTAAAAATGACCTACACATCAGTCTAGAAACTGGGGGACAATGTGGTCTAGAGGCAAGGTGCTCGCCTCTCATGCCAAGGGTCCCGGGTTCAAAACCCGGGCAGTGCAGGCATGTTGGACATTGGGATTTTTCTTATATTTTCAAGTCCCTGATCCTATTGGAGGGTAGGATCGAATACCTAGTCTTCTCGGATAAGGACGAAAAATTCGGAGGGCCCTTGTGCACGTTGCGCACGTTAAAGATATCTTGGCAGTTGGAAATCGTAAAGAGCAGGCCGAACAGGCCGCTGCCAGGGCAAAATTGAAATTAATAGATTAAAATTTATCCATATCATCCCCCCACCAGCAACAACAAAATTTATTATTCATTATTAAACAAATATTATTATTAATAAATATTCAAATATTATTTGAGTTGTGAACTGTTGTGAGTTGTGAACTGTGCCTAACAGGCTGCGTTACAATTTGCTCTGAGATAGAAACAGGGAGAGAGAAAGAAGCAGTGTAGTGTGTTGAGCGCTTCGCATGCGCTCCATTCTGCTCTGGTTGACATGTTGTTTCTGTAAAGGGCATAGAGCATTTTAAATGGATATGCGCTATATAAATGCCAACCATTATTATTATTATTATTATTAAATATTATTATTATCTATAAGCAGCAATGTGTGTGTACCAAGTACTTGTATACATGTATGTAAGAAATGTGTTAAATCTTTTCACCTATTCAAGTAGAACTGAATAGAATGCTTTAGTAAAGTAGCTTTGATCGTCGTGAAAACTGACAGATTAAATCCACTGAGACAACAGTGCATTGTAGAAAGTAATTACAGTATGTCACGGCAAAAATTCGATGGATCATATTGCGTTAATATTTCTTGTTAGTAAATTCTTTGATAGCTTATTTGTAGAAAGGTATACATTTCATGTAGCTGATGGTTTAAGGCACTGGGTTAGTTTGCAGAGCATTTGAAGGATTGCAATTATGTGTTATAGTGAATAAAGGCATGTCACTTGCGGGTGAAATAAAATTTAAAAAACTTAATGTTGTATCCTTGAATATTTTTGCCTGAATATGGGAGTATAATCTAGATTGGTGGAATACAGTTTGGCCTAAACACCACAGTTTATTTCAATCATAGTTTAATTCATTCTTTTATCACTGTCAACGGGCACCATAGTAATACATACATACATACATTCTAGACTTCCATTATGGTAAATCATAATACAATTCAGAGGAAAAAACATGAATTATTATGTATTGATATGCTATCGCTATGGGGTGAATATCCATTCAAACTGATATGATTCAACTTTAACCCTCATTTCATTCACGTTCGTTGTCATGTTGCAGTTGTTTTTATAGTTGGTTGCCCATGAGTAAAATTTGCATGGTATTGTTTGTTTGGCACTGACATACACTTAATCTCAATGGATCAAATAATTAACACACTCATAAAAATGAAGTCATTTTAGAGTATTTTTGTGTGCCAATACACAGTTGTTAAATCCTCTGGCAAGGGACGTGCCAAGCTTAGAAAGGTAAAGACGGACAAGGTCTTTTTTAAAAAAATGTTTTATTTCACTCGCAAGTGACAAACCCTTATTCACTATAACATGTAAGTTCAATCTTTCAAATGCCTTGCAAACTAATCAGTGTCTTAAACCATAAGGTACATGAAATGTATATCTTTCTACAAATAAGCTATCAAAGAATAATATTCACTAACAAGAAATTCTGTTATTGCAACATGATCGATAGAATTTTGCCTTAACATGCTATAGATCTTACTTTTTACAATGCACTACTTTTGTCTCAGTGGACTTACTCTGTCCGCCTACTCAACTGTCAAGGCTATTTCACTAAAGCTTTCTGTCCAGTTCTACAAGAATAGTTGAAAAGATTTAATACATTTCATTTACATGTACATAGGTGATACACACACATATTGCTGCCGTTTCTACACTCCCTCTTATATCTTTGTATTATTCCAAGGTGATGATGATGATTCTTATATTTATATTTCTCTTTATTTTCAAGAGTAAATAAGATGATTTCGTGTTCTTATTGTTATTAATGTATATTACTGGCCAGCATTCTGTAACATTTCAAGTGGATCTGGACAGGTGGAATTCATCAGGCGAAAAAATTTAGTACCTATTTAGTTTTATGTGAAGTGGATGATGGACTTGCACCATCTGTCAGTGCCAGTTGGGTTACTAATAATGTTTTTATTATTTTTTTCTATGTGTGTTGTTTTCCAGCCTTTTCTCTCTGCATGGTTGTAACAAAAAATACAATGCATGTTTTACTCATGGCCAACCAATTATCAAAATAATAATAATAATAATAATATCAACAGACACGAGTGAAATTACTGATGAAGTCTAATCATATCAGTTTGAATGGATACTCAACCCTTCTGTATATCAATGCATTTTGATGCATGTTTGTTTCCTCTAAAATGTATCATGATTAACAGGAGTCATGAATGTATGTATGTACACCAATTTAAACTAAGGCTGAGATAAATTGTTATTATTATTTCCTCTAAATTGTATTATGATTTATGGGTGTCAAGAATGTGTTCATGTATGGATTAATATGATATCTGATGACAATGATAAAGAACAGGCTGAAATAAACTGTGGTCTTGACTTGTTTTCAAAAAAAAAGTAGGGGGTATAATCTGGACTGGGGGGGTATAGTCTGGCCTAGCCCAAAGTAACCCCGGGGTATAAACTGGCCTAGCCCAGAATATACCCCCGGGGTTATATGCGTGCATGGGGGTTGGCTTCCTCACTTCCCTCAGTCCTTCCTGCCAAAGCTCGTGAGTGGTTGAGCCATGGGTGGTGGCAAGTAGGCAGGGCTTTGTAGACTTCTTGTCTTTCCATGACAAACACAGGATTTTCTTTTATTCATCCTGGAACCATCTTGTCTCCTCAAAGCGAGTCTCTCTTTCTTTAACCTGTGGTGGCAATCCACACCTGTTTGCCATTACAGTACCTGGGTAATTCAAATTGTGTTTTTGCAGGTACTGGATCAATGGCAGCGATGAGTAGTATACATCTGCGTAGATATGGTGCTTACCATAAATTCTCTTTAGCAAAGTGTCAAAGAGTTTGACTGCATGGGTGCTGTTGGGATCCATGTCAGGGTTGTAACTTGTTGTGGCTCCTAAGTAAGTAATAAGGTTGAAAACATAACCAATTACAGAGTCACAAAGTCCGAAAGAGTTTATATGGTATTTTTCTGGTATCGATGCGTTGTAATGTTTGGCGGCAAAATGACCCTTATATTAGGCAGTTCAGTGATGCTCCGATAGGCTCGTGCACGGCAGCCTTTTTCGCCCATTGCCAAGTGTGCCCTGCCATGTCTATTGCGCATTTACATGGTCTTGAAAACCGTCCATTTTGTTTCGTTAACATCGACTTGTTGGCACTTCCAATGCATATTTTTAAAGGGGAATGAATGCTTGGCGTTCTCCAAGTTTGTGTTGATTTGATAGTTCCAGAGATATTTTGATGCAAAAATGAGGTAAATTTTGAATCTGTGAGTGCATAAAATCTACTTGTCTTATGTTTTTGAAACTTCACTCACATGTTTTTAATGACCCTTTCTCCCGAAGATAGTAAAAATTGAGTTAATTGAATCAGGCACCAAGGCCCTGGGCTTGGCCCAAAAATGCTACTTTACATTGAACGGCATTAGTTTGCATCCGATAACATAAAAATAGTGGGTAGCATCCCCTGCTGACGGCCAGCATTGTTTGCCCCATCCTGTCACAGCTGTTAGTGCTAAAATTAAGTCTAAAATAAATACAGAAAAAAAAAATCATAACTGTGCAACAAATAGAGATATTTTAAAAATTCAATAAGATTTGTACTCAGTGCATTAAGACTATTGTTTTGATCACAGTTTCATGGTCTTTGGTGAAATTTGAATTTTTTCACTGAACTGCCTAGGCCTACTTATATCCAATGACCATTTCATCAACAGAAAGTTTCTCATATGGATAGAAGGCTGACTGGAATTTTGTTATGAGGGTGTTGACAAGGGTTTGATCTTGGCGTGGCCATCACAGTTTGGCTCAGTGGCATGGAGCATTAAGTGATATATGAGAAGGAACTGTGTTCTTCCTGACATTGAGCCAAACTATGGTGTGAAGCGATGTTTTTTGAAGTCCAGTAGTCTTTTATTGCATGTTTGGCATCTGTGCCTATTGCAGTCAGTATTGCCAAAACTTACAAAAACCAGATCCGTCCAAGGGCTTCCACTTTGTGAATGTTGATTGCGTTTTTAGAGGGTTATGCGTCATGGTCTTTTGCTCTGCATATAAATTGATATTGTCAATCAACCTGTCAGTAACGTTATTATCGAGCAAAGACAGCAGCCAATCCAATGCTGTTAAGTCCTCATTCAACTTGTTTCTTGGCCCTGAGTTTGCATCCCTGAATAGTGAAGATCCACATGTGATGTTATTTTCAGCCTCAATCCACTTCATGTTGTCGGCAAATGGTTGTCTATTTGGTGTTTCGGCATCATCATCGCTTGACTCAGGACTTGCAGGCCTGGCTCTTGAACTAGTATCCATAACTGTTGTAGATCTAGATGCTCCTTCCCCTTCTCTGCCTCTCTGTGTACTTTTCCCTCTTTCTTTGCCTCTCCTTCTCTCACTGACAGAGACAGAAGACTTACTCCTCTTGCATGTAGCAAGCTCAGAATCACTATCAGTGTCATTGCTTCTTCTGTCAATCTCTTGCTCCCAATCCGAACCTGACAAGTCTAAATCTACATCAGAACAATCATTCGCTTGTGTCTCTGCATCCAAAAGCGACTGAAACTTTGCAAATGCCTCATTCTTTGTCATTCTTCTTGGTCTTCTACCAGTAGACATTGACAGTTTGTTATCACCCATCATAGTTTTCCAAAAGGGGGTGGCTACGTTTACGGCAGCCGTAACTTTAATTTGTGACCTTATTCTTACGGCACCCACAAACTGATGACGTAGGCAACAATCAGCTGATGCTTTGCGAGAATTACATTACCATTGATAAGACTCATACACAGTTACAGGGAGTCAAGAATAATACCTCTATCTTTTGTACTCTTACAAAACTAACATACACATGTGATTAAGATGTATCGATTGTCGAATCAACAAATTATTATTGTGTAGGCTAGATCTACACAAACACACATAATGTTCAGCAATATAGCGCTCTATGTTCGTCACAATAATAGCATGAGTGTAAACAGCTGCCCACAGACAATAATTGATGTTGCTCTTCGAATACTAGCAACAGTCAGGCATTCTCCAGTAATTCTGATTTGACACTGATGTTATGATGTGCTGTGCATTCGAAGTAAAATGCCACTAATTTTTAGTCTACTATAAAGACTGAGGCCAATGGATTACTGCATAGATCTACTGGTAATATACATGTCGTTCATGTTAATTTGTGTGCTGTCTTCTGCATAGTCTCTTCCAACTAATTTATAGCTGCCGTAGCCACCACCACTATTGATACAGTACAGCGATCACCAGTGCTAGACATAGTCTGCTGGCCTGTAGCTGCACTCGAGAGCCGAAACTATAATCATGTTTACGGCAGTCAGCTGATTGTGGTCTACGTCATCAGAATGTGGGTGCCGTAAGAATAAGGGAAAAATAAAAGTTACGGCTGCTGTAAACTTAGCCACTCCGTTTCCAAAATCGTAAAGATGCACACAAAAACAGCAACAACACTACCAACGTGCGATTTTGAAAGCAAAAGCGGAAAGATTTCGTTTTGGGACCCTCTTGTTCTGAGTTTTAATATCAAGTTATGTTAGTGAAAACTAAGAATATGAGGACACGAAACAAAATATAGGTGACCCTGTCCTAACTTTTATCGGTGAAACGTCCAAACACAGTTTTCACTGGCGCCAATAAATCGGCCATACATCCCGAAAGAGTTAATGGAAAAAACACAAGAAAATGAATACGAATAAAATCATTTCAACTGTTCACATCTGTGTGGATGTAAAAAGTTCAGGCCAGAAATATAAATGCTCAGAAGAAGAAGAAAGGAAACTTTACCAAGCAATTCTCCATTCTCATATGTGTGGTCTGATGCAGGTCCAGTTGTAGTATCTCCTGTTTTCCCACTTCCACGATGCCAGTGATACACAGCAGATGATGTATTTACTGAATAGCCACACAAGAACGGGTGCTCAAAGTCACAACTGATAGAGCGTTGGTTATCTGCAAACATTTACATCAAGATGGATTTCATTTATAGAGAAAAACACACTATGTTGATTTTTCAAATCCCATGATTCTCTGTCTAAATAAACCCACTTCAATATTGTGATCAAGATAGTTAGCCTAAAATTGTCCAACCTGCCAGCAGTTATTCTGGTTAGATTATGACATTACCAAAAACCTCTAGTCCGATCTGCTAACAAACCTGAAGTATGGTTGCATGAGCTGCACAAATTTTCCTAAGATAAAATCTTCACTATTTTCCCGTTGCATGTTCCGCCTTACTATTCAATGCCATTAAGAGACACTAGCAACAGCTGGTTCGTATTCATTTATTAATTATAGCAATTTTTGTTAAATATTGTATTAATTATTCCAGTTGTTTTGAGTTCCATCTGATGAAGGTTGCTTATGACAGAAAACTTGGTTTTGTGTATTTTCAATTTGTTTAGTTTTCATGTTGTTTGTTTCTAAGATATGGCTTTGCGAAATACATGTACAACTTTTTCTTTCTTTATTTTTGACCATCTTTTAACTTTGTGCCAAGTTCTATTGTGACCCCAATGGTTTACATTAATATTTAACTTACTTGAGACGCATCATGCAACAGCTGAGTGACAGTCCGTTTCCGCTGTGGACGGAACACGCACCCCTTGCGTAATCAACTTTTTCAATCGATATCGCCTATGCTATGCATGCAAATCCTGCATGATACGCCTCTAACGCATGCAGAGCCATGCATTTTGTTTCGTACTGAGTTTGGCGGAAGTAGGAGTTATAGTTTTGGATCTATGATTAACCAAGGTAAGTAACTGCAATAACTAAAAATACTGAATTGGCCATTGTAAATAAAATATCGTCCCCTAAACGAAAAAGAAAAGAGACCAATATTTTTTAAAGTTTTTGGTGTTATTGGTCAGATCATAATCTGAGTGATGATTTAGACCCCAAGTGCATGCCTCAGGCGCACTCAGTTTCCGAAATTTCCCAGAAAACAAAAATTGACATGATTTTCAAAAATTTATAAAATCAAAACCATAATAGATAAAACATTGAAATTTTTACATTGTCTTTTGCTTTAGTTGAACTTATTTGTGTTCAAATGTCATTACAATATCTTAATTAAATGAGTTTTTATGAATTTTTAAAATACCCCAAAAAAAACCCAGTCTCCTGCGCATGTTGGCCAAAAAAACCCCAGACTTAAGTGAGTTAAAAAATATGATCTCAACAAAAAATGTATATACAATGCTGACAAAACAGTAGACAATGACATACCACATATTGCTCCTTCATCACTGCCATCTGGACAATGTTTGATTGTGTCACATGTTTTGTCCACAGGAATACAAGATCCAGTGGGACATTTGAATTCTGTCGCATTGCAAACTGCAGATAACAGTAATTGTTTATAATTTTTACTGGATATGTCAATTGCTGAGTAACCTGCGCTGGCAAAATTAAATAAAATTCCCCTCCAAAAAAAACAACAACACAAAAAACAACTGCTGACCGGCGCTGCACTGTGGCAATGATTTGTATGCTCCATTTGTAACTGGGTTGCAATGACATTAAGGCAAATTTCCCAAATGGAATTAAAGAAGTATACAAAATTAAAAAAAAAAAAATACAAAAAACCACATATCCTTTACATTACTCTCTTCTTCTTTTCAGATATTTGCATTAATTATCATCACAGCTTTTCCAGAGATCACTACATGACTGAGGTTCTCCCAAGTGAAGGATCTTTGTGAACTGAAGAAAATGAATAAATTTACACCAGCTGACAATTTTGATCTCCTGTGAGAAATTTCTTGAACATGACTGCCTCACTCACTCTACATTAAAATAAAAAATACATGTACAATGAAACATGTGTGACCTGCATGGATTCACTTGAAACTTTCCAAGTGCTTTCCATTAGCCCTGACAAAGATTTGTTTGGGGAGTTTCTGCATATCAGTGCCATGGAAGTATTATTTTATTAAAAAGTCTTTCAAACTATTTGAAAGAATAGTTTTCATCAACTTTTTATATTTAGGCTATGCATCTGTGCAATGTATGATGATGTCATCAGTCCTTGCTTTTCAGTTTGGTTCTGCTTTTTTTGGCCAGAGCATTTTAAACACCATGGGAAACTAAGGCTATTTGCGGCACCCACTACCTGTAATTGCATGCAACGGATCCAGGAAAACACCGCCATTAGTGTCAAAGAACTTTTCTATACCGAAACCTTGTTCACAGAAAGTGTACACTGTTGTGCCTGATGTTTTATTCTTGACGACATCATTTTAGATGTAACTGTCTTTGACTCCCACTTTGATCGTTCTCTTATCTTTGATTGTTTGCTGTGCATCTGTCAATCTAACAAACCACCACCCCCTACCCCTCTCCAAATTTTACATGTGCATCTAGACATCATAAATTGGCATTGAAACATTTGCTTACCACAATTGATTTCATCTGTTCCCTGATTGCAGTCAATGACTCTGTCACACACTTTACTTTCTTGAAGACAGTAAGCTTCGCCTTCACATAACAATGTACCAAGTGGACAGTCTGTAAAGAAGAAGATTAAAAGATTGAAAAGCAAGATGTAAAGACATATGTTTACTAAAACTGTTTCCTAAACTATAATCCACAAACTGCACCCTTACCTATATTTCAACAAATAGGACACACTACATCTTTCCCGGTTTTTCACTCTCATCATTACATAAAACAATTTTGCCAACACCATAGTCTTAATATCTTAATCCCAATTTTGTGACAACACATATTGCAATTACATGTCCTTACTTCTGGGTTTTTCTTCAATACAAGGAAACAATTATCTATACTAACTGAATGTCGGACATTGTCCCACGGTGATGGTTATGTCATCCAGCATGATAGCCTTGAGAAAAGTGCCCACTCCCAGCTCTCCACCAATCACTGAATAGGTCAGGGTGGCTGTTTCATTTTTGGGTACTACAGGCAATCCTGCCTGGGTTAAAATCCATTCAGATGTGATGCGGTCAGTAAACTTAACTAGTGTTTGTAAGGTACTGCCCCATTCCAGAGTCACCTGTCAATGAAGAGATGAGACACAAATAAACTGCCGACATTTGAAAGATGAGGATGTCAATAGGAAATTCATGCATGACAGCAGTACTTCCCTTCTTATGACAGCAATAATTTAACTGATTATTTTTTATGCAATGTTTATTGTGCATGTTTGATCTTGCGAATGATCACTGCATAAGTGCTTCATATCACCTCTTTGACCACTGCTCACAGGCTCACAAAATTATCACTATATATAATCATTCTGTTGTGGTAGACCATTCTCTAAATTTTTCATGTGTTGTAAATTTACTGACAAACTCTGAACATGATGGCTTTGTGATGGTGTTGAAAAAAAGAAAACAAAAGAAGTATCAGATATTAATTGTGACATCCATGAGATATATTTATCTTTAACCCTGATTCCGCATTCAGTGAAAGTATGGAGACTCCCAATAGCTAGTCAGGCGTTTGCTTTTATGTTGGTACTAACCTTTTAATAAAGCACCTGAGATGAGATGCATGATGATATGCGAGGGTGGTTTAAAAAGCTTTGCAAGTTGTTTAATAATTTAAAAAGTTTTAATCGTTTGAACCTGAAATTTTCAGTCCCTCAAAATATCCCCCTCTGTTTTGTATGCAATGATCTCGTCTTGTCACCCACTTCTGCAGAGCACAACGGTAGTCAGACTTTGGTATGGTGTGCAACTCTGAATTGACAGCTTTAGTGAAGTCATATTTGCATTCAAATTCCCTTCCTGCGAGCTTGTCTGTCAGTGTGGGAAATAACCAAAAGACACAGGGTGTTAAGTCTGGATTGTAGGCTGGATGAGGCAAAACTTGGATTCATTGCTCTTCAAGGCATAGAGTTGTAGCCCTTGCTTCATGGGCGGGGGTGGTGGCACGTTATCATGAAGGAGTAAGGTGTGTGAGGTTCCCGTCTTTGGTCTTTGCTCATCATGGGCTGTTTTCATTTGGGGCAATACTTTTTACACATAGTAACCAGAGGTCACTGTAATATCATTTGGCATAGCATCGACCATTAGGGAAGCACTACAGTTGGAAAAGATGGTGAAAAGTCTCTTTTAACTTTGAAATCAGCATAAGACAATCCCCCATATGTGGTTCATTCATTTTGATGGGATCCCATAGAACAGAATCCAAGTTTCATGACCCGTTACTATGTCCGTAAGTCTATTGAGTCCGTGGGGCTCAAACATACTGAGTAATTCAGTGGCACATCTCTCTTGTTATTGCTCTTCAGTGAGTAAATGGGGCAGCCATTGGGCGCATACTTTTTTCATATAAAGTTCTTAACGCATAATTTTTTGTACCATCTCAATCAAAAGTCCAGACATTTTGTTCCAGTGTAGATGAATGTGGATCTTGTTCAATAAGGTGGCGGATAATATTCTACTGTTTCCTCGTTCACGGCAGAATTTGTGTGACAAGAATGGGGATCATCAGAAACTCTTTCTCTTCCTTGCTTATCAAATTCTCTTACCCAATGAGAAACAGTATCATAGGAACACACATCTAGATGCTCCACTAACAGTTTGCAAATTTTCATGAATTATCTGGATTCCCCAAGTTTACAGTGCATGAAAATACAGAAGCAAATGTTTTCCTTTGAAACTCCATCTTGTTTGCATCACATCTCAACCCATGGCATTTCTACAACGTCAACACCATGACACGCTTTTCTTAATTTGAAAAATAAATATTTCATTCGAAAGCATACTTGTTAAGGTGTGATTCTATGTTTGTCTTTGCATGTCTGAATTCCGTAAATTCGTTGTTAGATGGCAATTTGAAAAACTTTTTGAACCATCCTTGTAAGTGGACAAACTATTTTTTAAGGCAGACACTTAACTTATATTAACCATCATGACATTCTTTTCTCCCTCCTCCATTGCTAAAAGGCCGAACTTTCAACTTGTTTTCCAAGTACCAACCTCCTTTTAGGTTTACTGAAGCAGGAGATTTGATTTCCAGTTGCACAATGCATAAAACAGTCTCACCAAAGCAACAGAATATATTTCTCTAATTACCTCATCAAATAAAGACAAAGATCAGCAACAAAGCATTCATTTTCTCCCTTCTTCTGTGAGGCAGTATTTCCTCTGGTATTACATTGGAATTAATTATTACAAATACAGTGACCTACCAAATATGCAAATGCTCCCTATTTGCTTCTGGTAGGGTCTCCTTCTATCCTATTATTCTGTATTATTCTGTCTATCGCAGAGCTTCTTCCTAGCACAATGTGACCATTATCGGGTCCACGTGCCTTTCTCCCTACTTATAATTTTACATGAAGAAAATCAACAAAATCAACATCTTGTCCATCAAATTTTCCCAGACCAAACTTCTGGCTGTCAGAACTGTTACATGAGTATGATGAATATTACACTTTATCATAACAAGCCTAATCAGACAAAATCATTGCGCTAGACATAGTAAGGGTCACAGAACTGATAAACATGCACAAAGTGAAAAATCATGAGAAAATAATCAGTCACAGCAGTCTGGTAAACAAATACCAGATGCAGTGTTGCTAAGTACAAATGTGGCCCATAGGGTTGTGAAACATGGAGCTTTATTGTGATCCCAAGTGCTTCTCAGATTTTACATTAGTGCTGCTAAAGTGTGCTGCTAAAGTGACCCAGTGCAGGGTTCAGGATAAAAAGTAAATGCTAAAATGGTTAACCTTCAATGTGCCGCACTGCTGAAAACCGCTGATGCCAATTTTTCTTCATATTGCCAGACACCCACTGGTTTACATTATTAACCCTCATCCCACGTTGAGTGATCTCGTCCACATAACGCCCCATGCGGGGATAATCAGCGGCCAGTCAGCTGATCGTTCGTGTGTTGCCGATAACCTCGGCGGTCGGGTCAGTAGGGTCCTTTTGAACACGTGTATCATGTTTACTTTAGGACACAATAACAACAATAGTGGTGGATAAATCGTAAGTGACCCCTATGATATTTGGATAATAGTTTGTGATGATATGCAGTAAGTTCTATTGTTAAATGGAAGACCCAAAATCAAGAATTTTCTGCATTTACATGCCGTTTAACACATGTGAGGATGTCAATAGGAAATTCATGCAGGACAGCAGTACTTCCCTTCTTATGACAGCAATAATTTAAACTGATTATTTTTTATGCAATGTTTATTGTGCATGTTTGATCTTGTGAATGATCACTGCATAACTGCTTCATATCACCTCTTTGACCACTGCTCACAGGTTCACAAAATTATCGCTATATATAATCATTCTGTTGCAAGTCAGAAATGGTAGACCATTCTCCAAATTTTTCATGTGCTGTAAATTTACTAACAAATTCTGAACATGTGGCCTTGTGACAGTGTTGAAAAAAAGAAAACAAAAGAAGAGGCCTTTTCCCAAGACCTCTCAGCTTTTTCTGTTCCTAAGCCAGGCCATTCAGATGAATAAGCCAGGCGCTTAATTTACTAACCACATGTATCATGGTATGGCCTTCTCCCTTCTCTACTACGTAAAGCTTCCATGTACTATGATGTTAGTTTTAGCAAGAGATTTGATTTCCAGCTCGTAGGGTACATACATGTACTGAAAAGAGGTTTAATCAAAGCAACACAATATCTCTCTAATTACCACATCACATAAAGACAACGACCAATAACAAAGTCGATCATTTTCTCCCAGTCTTCCCTGATGAAAAACCTACAAGCAGACGCCCTTATGCAGCATGCCCTAGTATTACATCGGAATTCATAATTGCAGACATAGAACAGTTTCTCAAATATGCACATGGCCCCTTTCTTCTCATTTCACATGTAGACGACAACCAACATCAAAGTAAAAGTTTCCTCAAGATTTTCCAAAGTTTAAACTTCAGACCTTCAGTGCTATTACATGAGGATGACGAATAGTTACGAATAGTTGCATCGTTATAAACGTAATCGGACGATACCATTTTGTCAGATATAGTAGGGGTGACAAGATAGATAAAGACGCGAAAATAGTGTGGGAATAAAAAAAGTGAAAAAAATGATAGTCACGGCAACCGAATAAACAAAACATGAGGAGCAGCGCTGCCATACAATATACTGGCCTCCTGCAGGACCAGATTTGCAGTATGTAGTCCACAATATTGGCCTCGCATGTTGTGTGGGGAGGACAATATAGTGGCATCCCGCAGGACGAGGGTTAACATTTATCACTATTTTTGGCCTTTCTGACATCTCTAGAACTCTTTAATTTTGTGAAATCAGATGAAACAGAATAAACTCGAGAAGAAAAGTAAAGATAATTCACAGATAGTTTAGTCTACTTTATATTGTGGCATGTGTCAAAGTGAGTGATATAGATCAAATTTGTGACAATGGAACTTCATACTAAATTTATATTATAAATTTGATGTACTCCATCATACTTCATGTCCCAAAAAGGGGTGGGAAAGCCATCCAAAGCACATGCAGTCTATAGCCTACATGTGTATCGTTTGTGATAATGAGCTTATTTCAATCCATTTCTTTTTACCAAGGGAAGATGTTTATGATTAGCATGCCATAAAATCACAAAATCAAGGTCAAGGCCAATAAATATAGGTCACCTTGACTGAATTTTATCAAAATAAATTTGATTTCTGGATTTCTTTCATTTGTTGAAATATGATTATACTTCAGTAATAAATACCAAAGATAAAAAATAATAAAAAATTATCTATTCGTTTTCAAGTGACAAAGGAAAAAGATGATGAAAAAAGCACCAGTTTTTTCAAAAAGTTGGCAGATTCAAGGTTGAAAAATAACAGAATGAGAAAGCAGACTGTCAGCCCTTAGTTTACAGAAAACCTCCTTGCAATATCTTGAACTTAAGGACAACTTCAGCAATTTTGCAATACACTGGACGTCTAGAAATAAAGATCAGTATTCACATCAGCCAGACCCCTCCATTAGACAGTTTATGTCTTTTGATACAATGGATGCACAGTGTGTAAATTAAATATCCCTGGAGTAATAAGATCATTTGAGTCATCAGTACCAGTAACGTGGCTGGAGCAGTTGATGCATAGTGGAATTTCAGACATTGTTGTGAACCATCAAGCCATAACTTCTGGGACATGAGAACCTGGTCCTCTGGGAGAAGTGACTGAGTTTCTATCATCAGAAGCATCCCTGCCAAAAAACACATACTCAATGACTATAATGGATGACAAAACAGATAATAAAACAGACTGACTTTGAATTCAAACCCATCTTCAAAAGTGAGCAGAACAGTATACATGTTATTCTAGATTCCTTGGGCTGAACGAACACTGATGTAGAAGTGCCAGTAAACACATACCGTACAAAGAGGATTTACCCAAATCAACTGAAACATGCCCACAAAACAAATTGTTATTTTGAGATATCAGGTTGTAAGATGAAAAATAGATCTAGGTCATTTGGTAAAAATAAAGTTTCTGTCACAATTGCTTCTTTGGCATAACATCGGTCAGAAGAAAGGTTTTAATGAAAGATCCAATGTTTTGATGGTTTTAGTGAAATTATCAACTTTTGTGATTATCTAATAATAAATACAGTGCACTCTCCCGATTACGACATCTCCGAATAACGACATTCTCCCGATAACGACATTGACCCCCGGTCCCGATTTTTTTACTATATGTTATTAGTAATAAAACTCTCTAAATAGCGACATACTTTTTAGACCACTCTCCGGATAACGACATTGAGTTAGCAATAATCGGCTGTGACTTTGCTAGATACAAAAATAGAAATAGCTAAAATATTGTTTCCGGTCAGTTTCATTTCATTCTCTGAGCCAATAAAAACACTTCTCTTCCGACCAATGAAATGTCCTACCAGAGGCACCTCATAGCCAATGAGATCGCTTTGTATCGGCCAATGAAAACACACCTGTGTCTATTGTCGTCGGAACAAAAAGGGTGACGCGCATTAAATGAGTCAGTCATCACATCGCTGACCGCTGAATCGATTGTATTCACCCGAGAACAATAACGCACCCCAAGATGTCGACAGCTGCTGTTAAAAAAAGAAAGATACTGACAATAGATGCCAAGCTGCAAATTCTGGCTGATGTGGACACAAAGACATTAACAAAACAACACACACAACACACACACACACTTCGTGTATTTTACATGTTTGGAAAGTCCGATCACTGATCACCCACTATGGTTGGTACGTTACATTCTAAGGGTCTAACCACACCCCTTTTTCCGCCATCTTGAAAATCTCCGAATAACGACATGTTCCTGATAACGACATGCACCTCTGGTCCCGAGCCATGTCGTTATCGGGAGAGTGCACTGTAGTGTGAATAATAATACAATATTCCATCTAGAGCTTGATGTATATATAATTTGAAGTTAGAAACAAATAAGAAGTAAATGTCCTAGAAGAATGAAAATAAAAGATGCCCCGAAGTCTATCATAATACTAAAAAATAAACTGGAATAACTGAAACAATTTTCGAACATTTTTCCCCTTCTTTCAACTTTGTGCTAAACCCTGCTGTGACTCCACAGGTTTGCTGTGTTTTTTTTGTAATTTTTCCAAATGTCAAGGCTTTCACATGTTGAAAATGTATAAAATTGTTTCTCTATTCTATAGTAGTCCAAACTGATTTTTACTTTTTGTCATAACTCAGCAGTTATTGTCTAATCTAATGGAACTTGCTGTTCTAAGGATTTTGATACCAAATTTATTATTCTGGCTTAAAGGCTTTGAAAGTTATGGTATTTTCTGCAGTGAAAAAATACCTTGAATTTGCTACCTTTGCAAATTGCATAATAGTCCAACTTTGACCGCCCATAAAATGACAGTTGACTGAATCATGGCATTGAAAATTCTGTTTCCATGTCATGCTAAAATTTTTTCGAGAGGTGTAAGTATAGATGATATATATGAGGATATCATTTTACTTATATTTTTAGTCATCAAACTTCACCTAAAGTCAATTTTTTATGAAGTCTTACAGGGGACACAAAAATATTGCTTTTATTTGCAAATTGCAAAATTACATGTTCCGCTATTGATTCATCCTTGATCGTGAGACAGCCGTGGCAAAATCAAGCATGGGGGTGGGTCTATAAAAGCAGTCGGTGCTTCACGCCAAAACATGCCCCATGTTTGATTTTGGTATACCTTTATAGTACAAAGGCAGAGGTTCATTTGTGTATACTTTTTATCATGGTCTATTAATGTTTCTGCCAGTTTCTCAGTCAACTCAACAAACCTTTCATCTAATGATTTTTAAAGGAATTTCTGCTCAACACATTATGAAAAATACACTGAATTTAAACCTCATTTATTTGGCTTTCTCTGAGTTATTTTCAAACACGTGCACCACATCGCGGCATGGTGCTCTGCAGTCCTTTGTTATGAGGGGGTCAAATACACAGCTACGCACATTAAACAACACAAAAGACAGTACATTTCGACACACTACTCACACAGGAAGAACTGAACTTTATTTTGATGTAGGATATACAGTCGACATTGCTTAACATGATGTCCAGGGGACATAAAATTTAACATCATACATGTACTACCCGTTAAATCATGTTAAGCGTTTATTGAGTTATCTACCTTAGATAAACCCCTACTTTGAAAGAGCTGCATTGGCTTCCAATTATGCAAAGAATTGAGTATCAAACTGCTGTCATATGTTACAAATGTTTAAACCAGAGTACGCCCAGCAATTTAACAAACTGTCTACAGCTTTACTGCCCACCAAGAGCCTTACGATGTTCTAATGATAAAACAATTTTGTGTGTTCCAGCTAAAAACTATAAATCATTTGGTGAATGTTCATTTAGAAGGAGAGAAAGAGAGGAAGAGAGAGAGAGAGAGAGAGAGAGAGAGAGAGAGAGGAAGAGAGAGTCATGTAAGGCGCATTGAGCATTGTTAATGGAAATGCGCCATACAAATGTAATGTATTATTATTATTGGGGAAGAGACAAAAGAAAAACATCACACAAAAAGAAGATCACATTAAGTGACTTCATTTTATGTAGAGTCGACTGTATGCCATTTTACACAAACACCCAGTCGTAGAAGCCTTGTAATGTTGGCCTGAAAGTATGCCAAAACGGGATTTTGCCCCTTTAGCTGGGCAGTTTGGACTATCTACTTTTATTTATTCTGTACTTTCACTGTTAAACATTCTGTAGCGAACAAGTTTGATATAAAAATAATGTGACATTGAATGTGGTTTTGAGCCATTCTTAAAAGGTCGGCACAAAAATGTTGCAACATACTCAAATTTCAAAGTGAGGAATGTTTAAGTTTTTCTGAATTTTATTTTGATGAGTTGTTTCTCGTTTTTTCAAGTTAAGAAGATAATTGAGCATGGTGTTTATTAATAAATTTGATTACAGTGAGTAGCCTCTTTTGTCTCGAATGTAACTGGTGACAAACACACTTACCAACTGTGTAGTATTATGAGACATAGTGCTTGTGTGTTTAATTGCCTCTGCAAGACTGTTTAATCATTATTAAAATGAGATAAGGCAAAAAAATGTTGAATTTGAAGAAATTATCCACCATGTCATATACTTATGTGTGTTACTGTTACATGTGAGGTGAACAGCAGTCTTCAGTTTCCTTGGAAAATAAGGCAGGCACTTTTCTGACAATGTTGCAGTGGAATTTGTTTCAGTTCACTGTAGAGAAGTACAATTTACTTAATTTTTCACTGCTGTGCCTTTCTATTTTTTCTGAACATGAAAAAGAAGGCCTGCATGTAACTATGACCCACTAGATCTAAGTTACTACATTCAGCATCCTTTACATTATCTATCATAATTTCTAACTTTAAAGGCAATGGTTACACTCCTAACATTGCCACAAATCCCTAATTCCGATAACTACATTCGTTGTCAGCACATTCTGCACCGTGCACTGTCTTGCATGTAACATTTGGAGAAGTGACACACAGCTTGTGTGCTCGCATGCATTAGACTTAGATCTAGTCATTACCAGCGAGATATTCCTACTGTAAATCGATCGAGGCTTGTTTATAGGACTGTCTTTGATGTTCTGTTGCAAAAGCTAACCGAAAGAAACTTCCAGCCAAGAAGCCCATGTGTCTTGTATGTATAACATTTCCTGCTGACCCACACGTTTGCTTTGAGAATCCTTACTTGTATTTGATAATGTTATATTTGTTCTCTGTACAATGGATCAAGCGCCTGGTGCAGTTCCGTTCACTGTGTACGCGAACATGTGAAATGCCTTTGGAACGGCTACATAGGGGAAGACTTGTACGTAACAAATGACCCACGCACACACGGGTGCCGTAATCTGGTCGTTTGCCTAACACTGCAGCCCTAGAAAGCCTTTTTAATCATGATGTACATTCACAGAACTGCTACAATCAAAGTCTGTATGTTTTTTAATACTAATTCTCGGCAGCTGAGCTGGTTCAAGCTCCAACAAAAATACAGTTGACTTCACTTAAAATGAAGTCGCTTAAAATGATCTTCTTTTTGTATGATGTTTTTCTTTTATCCCTTCCCCAATGCCTCATTTCCGTGGAAAAAAAACCGCATAGTATGACATCTTTCTATCCATTTTTACTCTTTGCGTGATCTCATTTTGAAGTCCCAAAGAGGAAAACAAAATGCTTAGTATGATTTTCCTAAACAGTGTCATGGTCAAAATACATGCCGTCATCTTTCGTAATCGTCGTTTCGCTACAGCTCGTACCTGCCATTGCTCTTTGTCTGCCTGGCCTTGTTTACACCTGTTATGTCACGTACCCAGCATGCGCCAGAGGCGCCTTGCGTACGATTGGATGTGGTCGCTTTGTCCATGACTGGCATGAGTGTAGGATTTTACAAATTTTATTATGCTGGCATCACCGATCCCTCGCACCCATGCAATCTCAAATATGTTGCCATGTGTTATTCATCAGGTGGATCGATAATGCATTATAATAGTAAATGATGCATCAGATATCGTAAAATTCATAGGGCCACTGATTTTACTCAGGTCGGGCATTGAGAGCGGAGGTTACGATAGAGAGAAAAAGCAAAGGTTTACCCACGTGGATAATTTAATAACATGCGTGGCCACAATTTTAAAATTTTTTATTTTTTTTTAACTTTGCAATAGAGATTCAATCGTTTTTACGGGACACGGAGCAAAGACAGTCAGTGCCAGCAAGTCCACGAAGGTGTCAAATACCATGCTCACTCGGTCACCGCAGATGGGCGATGTTTATTGTATTAGTTTAGGCTCAGTGCTATATGATGCGAATGTGATCAGCAGGAGGGTCTTGTATGATATTCACATTTATATAAATAATACAGGAAAATGCAAGCCATGTTTGTTTGGTTGGCGTATCTTGCATGCTGACAGTCATATAACAACATAATGTTAAGTTGACTGGCAGGTAATATTGTGTGCTAATTTTTGCCCTTTGGTTATAATGGAAACAGAACATTTTCCTTAGAAATGTTCAGACACCATCGCTTTGGGTGAATATTTTTTTTTTTTAAACAATATCCCCTCACACACCTTATTACACGTTGGCCTACACACAAAAAATACCCCCTCCTTAGAAAAAAAACAACCAAAGGTCACCTACATAACAATACTGCTTCCATCATTTATCAACATAGTTTATCTCAGGTAGATAACTTAATAATGCTTAAGATGATTTAACGGATAGTAAGATGTTTAATTTTATGTCCCCTGGACATCATCTTAAGCAATGCTGACTGTAGTAGCATTGTGACCCACACTGTTACATACAAGTCTGCACTTCTGAAGCTGCTTTATTTATACAAGCAGATTAAATTAGGGACTGGAATATTGCATGTAGATTTTAACACCTCCTTTTAGTTCATTTGCCTGTTCTGGGTGCGCCTCATTACTTCTGTGGTTCAGTGGCATAAAAATAGTCACATCACGTTGCAAACAAAAAATGAGGATGATAAACAAGGCATTTTCATATTCAACCATCTTTATCTCTGTTCATTGTGAAATTTGGTCTTTTTCCTATCTCACACTATCTATTTGGCCATTTCTCAGCCCTAAAAACTTATTTTCATACAATTTCCTTGTTTTTGCCAGTTGTCAAAGTTGAACAAAAAGAAGCACTACCGTGACTATGCCTAGGCTCTCCTTTTGAGAATGGCTCTTTTTAAAAATTCTTGTCATATGGTACATATGATCGGAAGGGCAATATGTCAGTAAATGAGGGAAATCAGGGGAATCGTGGAAATAATAATGTTCTTTGCAATGCATTATACTATTTAATAAAAAAAACAACATATAAATCTACTACAGCAATCACACAACTCTGGTATTCCAAACAAAATTCAAAACACTAAAGTGTTTGGAGTTTATTACAAATACCCACCAGAATCGTTTTTATATGTATGGTCTTTCAAGTTATTTGGTGAGTCAGTTGAGTTAACAAGCTGCCACTCTCCCATTCTTGAGTCATCTGAATGCTGCTCAAGTCCACAAATGTTCCCATTCTCAAAGTCACAAATATACTCTCTGTCTGAAATGTATTTCATAAACATCAATGTCAATCTCAGCTGCTCTTAGGAGGAGCATAATTTGTACCCATGATCAAAGTTACACACGACTGTTATCATATTTTCATTGCTCTAACATTTGCCTTTGGCAAGCTACATTTCTGAATTTCTGTTTTTTAAATTTTTTTTGTTTGTTTGTTTTAAAACAAGGAAAGATGAAAGAGTGGAGACATCAGATATGCTTCAGTTGCCTTCATATTATCTATGCAGAAATCTGGCAATCTCAGTAGCAATGTAGCTCATGCTTCATGCTGATCCCCTCCCTCACCCCACAACCCTCCTTCATGCTAAGAGAGTTAACTGTTAAGGAGATCACACTATTGACAGGATTCTCTCATTTGACAACTCCTCTTTCCTTCACCATTTGATAATTCCTTTTTTTCCCCCAGACCCGCAGAATCTGTATTTGCTCTCCATCCCTCATTTTCATTCTTTATTCTTCATTCTTCTCTCTTTCCATTTCTAAAATAATGATTTGAAAAAAGATAACAACGACAAAATGTCAAACTACCTGTGCATCCTTTTTCATCTTCACCTTCATCACAGTCCTTGACAGTATTGCATTTTACCATCATAGGAAGACAATTCTTGATACCAAAAGTGTTGCACATGAATTCTCCCTCTAAGCACTCTGCAATGAAAAGGCAAACATAACAGTAAGTTTCATATCATAATAAATATCAACCACTTCTGACAAACATTTCATTCCAACCACCATTGTACATTACAGTACCACATTAAATACAGAGACATTTCAAGGCAGTAATAACAAGGTAATGTTTCTGACCTCAAAAAAATTTCAAAGAAAAAACTAACATCTTCAAAAACTCTTTTGACAGTAACCTCTTCAGACAAACTGTCAAGAACATTAACTTGATTTATAATATTCTTCATGTCATCTTTTCTATGAACAGTGTAATTTTGTTAAGCATCTAGACTTAAATGTTGCAAACAAACTCAAAGTAATCATTTGCTATAAAACTAAACTTATTGATCTCCAAAATCGTATAATTAACTGTGATGTTCTTATTTCTGGAAATTGAACAGTTCATGTGGTTACAGATTTATGTAAAGCTTGAAGATTATTAGACACAAGTATAGACATTTCCATGCATTTTGCAGAAATTACTACACACTCAATGCCTGGCAGGTTCCGTTCAAGAGCCACATGTCATCCAAAGCAAAACGACGGTGGTTATGAGGCCGAAAGACAATGTCATAATGCCCTGGTCCAAGGTCAAACATTCCCATTAACCACTTGTCTGGGCCATAAACCTTTTGAAACAAGCAAAATGCAAAAGTTACTCAAATAGAAAGATTCTTAACCCTCATCTCATCATGTTGAGTGAACATGTAATGGCCAGCCCGAGGATAGCTATGGCCTGCCAGACAATCGCTCGTGTATTGCCACTAACCTATGCGGTCAGGTCAATCGGTCTTTTTAAACACCTGTATCATATTTACTTTAGGATGCAATGACAAAAATATGCTTGATAAATTTTAAGTGCCCCTTTGATATTGGACAAAGTACTTGTGATGAGATACAAAAGCTTTTATTATTAAATTGAAGGCTCACAATAAAGAATTTTCTGCATTTACATGCCGTTTAAAACATGTTTTAAATTTTTCCCAAGGGGTCTGTGCTTTTTTTGGCCCTAAGTTAGGCCATATAGGTTCACAAAAAATTATTTTTGAAGCCAGACACTTAACTTTGGACAAACTAAATGTATCATGATATTGCCTTCTCCCTCCTCCACTATTTTGAGGTCAGCATCCATTATTTTTGTTTCTTAAATTAAATGACTTTGGCAAGAGATTGATTTCCAGTTCGTAGAGTACAAACATGTACTTAAAAGCGGTTTACTCAAAGCACCAAAATATCTCTCTAATTACCACATCAAATAAAGACAACGACCAACAACAAAGTTGGTAATTTTCTCCCAGTTTTCACTGCTAAAGAGTGAATGACGACATACAAATAGACACCCTTGGGCAACATTTTATCTAATATTACATCAGAACTCATTATTACACAGTGAACAGCTTCTCAAATGGCCACCTTCTTATCATATCACAATTAGATGACAACCAGTATCAAAGTCCAAGGTTTCCCTTAGATTTTCCCCTGTTCCAATTTTTGACTGTCAGCACTATTACATGAGTAGGACGAATAGTTACTACATTCAGGTACCCCAAATTGGCATTTGCCACTGCCACCAGCATACAAAATTGACCCCTCAGGTAAAAAAAATTGTCTTGCACGCCTAATCAAAGAAGCGTAAGGGCCCGTAACATGTATAACCTGAAGTGGAAGAGGGTGCCCTTTACAACAGTAAAAATATCTCTCAGATCTAGTCACTGTAAACAAGTAAATCTTGAAAAATTTGTCGTTTTTCATATAACAAAAGGGAGCTTAGAGTGAGATCTCTGGCATCCCCTGTGTCTATTTTGAAAGAATAATATACATTTTTACATAAAATATGAACATTTCACTGCCATCTATCCACCGATCAAGCACGTGATCTATTCTGAGGTCGGATGTTCATCCTCTGCTCAACCTCACAAAAAGTAACGAGTTGTTAAAGATAAAACATATTCTGTACATATTTTTTGGTCAGTTCATTACAGTGGAACTTGGTTATAACGAGAGGTCATGTTCCACCAAAAATGTCTCGTTATACCAAAGGTCACGCTATTCCAGGAAAGCCTACAAAAGGCAAGGCAAGGGATTAAAATACCTCACTATGTGCAGGACATGCTAACAAGGGAGGAAACCATGAAAAATAGTTATGTAGCTTAATAATTACCTCCCCTGTTGGCATGTCCTGTACATCAACATACATATAATATCAAACTGGTGGCAGATCTCGACCTTGATATTGGTACTTTTTTTTCTTTGTCTTTTTGTGCTGACGGTAGCCACGTTTCGATCAAATTACGAGAGAGTCAGATTCAAGAGTTAAAGGCAGACGAGTAAGTTTGTTTCCGGTGGTTTCCCATGCCGTATCATTCAAAGTATGGGAACAGACTGGCCATATGTTTGTGGCATGGAGTGTAGGCATGTGGTGATGAAGCCCGGTATAGACAAAGAGCATACGCTGCACGACGATCAATAACGATCAAAGACCGTGCTACATGTAATAATTATCGCACATCACAGGTAGTGACCAGAGAGTGCATGTGTCTGATGAAGCTACACGGTTGTAGCCTTCATGGCCTGTCCTACATTGTGCCTCAGTGAGTGATGAGACATTACTTTGAGCTGACTGTATGTAGTGTGCTGTCACAGAACGTGGACAGTGGGGAGAGAAAGCAATCTTATTACTAGGCCAATGCAAGAGATGGTCAGGTGGGACCACAACTCACAAGGCGGGCATGTAGTAACAAACATGGAACGATGCATGTTGTTATTGTCTGACTGGACTGACTGTCAACATGTTGTTCTGTGGTCACCCCCGCCATTTGCCGTATGCACTCAAAATTCATTCTCTCGCTATGGCAGATGCTTTGATTATTGATTGACGATATTCCAGTATTTTATCATATAGCTCATATAGTAGAAAAAAATGGGGATTTAAAATGTTCTCGCTACTGGCAAAGGTCTCATTATTAGCAGTGTCATTAAACATGATGGTCCACTGTAGTATGTTACTGTAAATAGTTAATTCTGACAATAGTGACTTAGGCAGAAAGCTTCTTCTCACTTATAAATATACAACATCTTTGTTATTGCCTGTGCTGTAACTATTAATCAAATGGTTGTGATACATTATAATATTACATGTATTTGTCAACATATAAAGATTCATTACATTTATTTTCACACAAGACTGCAGCTAGACGTTTTGAATCTTCATTTTGTTTGATTCTATATATATTTTAGTAAATATTGTAGGTGATCTAGAAGAGCTACAAGTTGTCAAGTTTTTAAAAAGTTTTTGTTACCTGATGATATTCAAGTGTATTTGACACAGTTTGTGAATGGTTAAGGCACTTTTGCATCCTGTTGTGAGAACAGAGCTTTGAATTCCATTTAATTTGAGAGGTCTTTTATCTTTGTAGGCATATATTCATTGATTTGTCATGATTTTTTGAAAATGGCCAAATTTCATTTTTGTCTCCCTTTATATCTCCTTTCAAAATTTTGCAATATTTACTCCGAAGCCACTTTTGTGCTAATATAAACCATATTTGTAATACTTAAATTCTCCCCATACAAACTGAGTTTGCTATTTGTTATACACAGAGACTGTTCTGTTAAAGTTCAAGCATCCTGAAATGTTTCCTCCTTGAATTACAGCTCACCAAAAATGGCTTCCGGCACATAGAGAAATGAGGTGTGATGTCATGGCTGAAAATTAAAAACAGCATAACTTCTTTAAGATTAGAATGTTCAGAATAAAAAGTCCTCCATGTTGAAAAATCAGTTTGGAGTACCTACTACATTTCATCATAATAAGCATAATCGGACGATATTACAATATTAGATATCGATGATGTCGGGCGCAAACCAGCCAAGTCAAGATAAGCAAATTTTACAGGAGGAACAAAAAGTTGCGGATAACACAAAATGAAAATGTACTTAGCTGGTTTGATCACATGTCTATTTTGAATGTTTCTATTGAATTATGGTAAGAGGTATTTTTACAGACTTTGAGGGGTTCCAATCTTTATAAATTGGCACTATAAAAAGAAATATGAAATTTTTGGACTTGGCTTGTTTGCACCCGACACCATCGATATAGTACTAGTAGGGGAGACAGGATTGATAAACAAGTTAAACAAGTGAAACTAGCATGAAAAAACAATCAGCGGGCGCAACCAAATAAACAAACGGAGATGCTGTATTGCTATGCCACAGATTTCTGGAGTTGCAGTGGTTAAGAAGTTTTAAAAATTGAAAAAAAAAAAAAAGACAATGAATGCCATTATCTTCATTTAATGCCTGTGAACACTAACATGAACATTTGGTGGCATCAAATAATAAGCAAAAAGTGACATAAAATTATACACTGTCAGTCCATTTCTCATCCTTGTCACTCTTCATCATTGCATCATTGCGCAGAATGAATACAAACCTTTCCTATTTCCCAAGCTTCTGTCCACTGTCTACCTTCCAGTTCATGGACCGAAACTGCCATTCCCTGGTCCACCTCTCCCCTCATATGGTAATGAAAGCGGAAACAGTGTGGAGTAGTCAGATCGATGCGTGGAGTCTTGATGTCCACTCCACGCTTAATTCCCATCAAATATTTGCCTTCAAACAGTACAAAGTGAAGAAAGGAATGTCTGAATTAAATTCGTGTGTAATGTAAGTTTGAAAATAATAATTCAAGCTCCTGAAATCTAGCACTTTTTCTTTCTTCTCAGAATAAAATAACAGTTGGGTAAACCAATTTACAGATAATGAAAAATGAAATACTTTGCCAAAATGAAGAATTTACCGATTCTGCAGTGTCTGACGGAGGTTGATTCATTGTATCATCCGATTATGATTGTAATAATGATAGTAACAGTTGAAATAAAAATGAAAATTCATCATGACAATAATAGTTAAAGAAATACTAGTGTTGACAATAATATTCAATCACTCTTGACAAGGTTGATCACAGTGCTATGATTGCTGTCACACATATTACTGCTGTTCACAATAGTCAAACTGGAAATTAATGAAAGTGAAAGTGACATGGTGAACAGATATTGTGAGAATGATATAATTGCTATACCAGGATATTTTCCAAGTGTATGATCAAACAGAGGGAAATGGTTCACCCAATTAGTTCCAGCCTTTGTGACTAGGTGCCACTTGGATAAGTAACCACATAAGAACTTGTCATAGAATGTACAATTAGCTCTGATATCTGGGGAAAATAATGAGTAGGTTACAGCCGGTTACGCAGCACGTGTATGTCTAAACGTCAAGTACAATAAAAGTGTTCATGAAAACATTTCAAGATCTGCATTTCAAAAAGGGTTCGAATTTCATTTTGATGAAATGGAAAGAATTGATAATGCTAACTATTTTTTTTTTTGGCCTGGTAAAGGGAAACCTGAAACAGTAGGCTCTCATTACAGCCCAAACTGTATGAGATAGATTTCAGAGAGAAAGCTGGAAGGAGTCCCCTTCAGTCGTGTATACCCACTATAGACAGGATCTCCATTCCGTCTATTCCTGTTCTCCCTGTCTTACTTAGCTGTTGCTTTTCTTGCTCATGTGCAAATGCAAACAGTTATTCAGCACCTGTTACAACCATTAGGCATTAATTGCGTTTCTATGGGGAATTAAGAAAGGGTGTATGTGGGAGGAAATCCTCAGAATACCTGGTGGTGCAACTGCAGCAAGACTGATCATATCTTATACATGTACCAATAATTATTTAGGATTCCAATACAGATCCGTGCCCCAATCCACATGTAGACAGTTTGTATTATGTAGATTTGGCACTGAGCAACACCAGTCATTTGACCTTTGACTGTGAAAATAACTTTACTGATATTGATTTCCCATTCCACTGTTGATACAATCACTTTATGCCATTAGAATCTGCATGTTTCATTAACTCAAACGTTCTCCTTGTCAGCCTCATCGAGGACAAGTTTTAGCCTTGACTATCAATAGCGATTCAACACCATTTCCCCCCGCATAGTATGCACCACAGATAAGAAAGACAACCCGATGGTTAGACACCATTTAAACCAATTATTACACACTATGTGAGAGAGTGAGAGAGGTCAAGATGAACAACAAAAAAAAAGGGTGGGGGTGTGACATCATGGAAGTGGGTGAGTGAAGAATGAATGGAGATACGGTAGACAAATAGGGCAAATGAAAGAAATTAAAGGACTGAGATAAAAACGGGGGAAACACACAAAAGAGAAATGGAGATGGATATTAATAACATACACAGAGGCAGCAGGACAGATATGACAGAAAGAAAGACAATGCATGGGAATGTAGATATGGGGGAAGCAAAAAATGCATATATCCCATAAAGCCTGAACTGGTTCTGGCTACTCCTCTCATGAAATGATATGATATAATCACTTACCACAACATTTTCCCCAGCTCTTCATCTCATGCTATCAAATGCCATTCAAATGATTGTCTCTGTTTTGGATTTCATTTCTTTGAGAAATATAAAATCTTCCAATGGGAGCAGATGTTTTGGGTCAATTTCCATGTAAACCAGGCTTCAACCTTTCACACATTGGACTATAAACAGAAGAGGCAAAACCAACTTCTGATGGCTTTCAGAATAAGGGGCCATCCAAAAAGCAGGTGCCGGCTCAATTTTTGGCAATTTTTTTTATCTCGCCCACACATTTCAAACACTTGGTCTCAGCCTTGTACAAGCATACAGTCATTAGAATCATGAACATTTTGAATAAAGGCTGGATTTTATGCAACTTTATGTGGCATTTGGCAACCACTATATGACTGTTTCACTTGGAACATGATTTTTAAATAATCCAATATTTTATGTTTAATGAAGAAAAGGAAATAAAAACCAAACTTATTACTTATTACCATAACTGAAGAGTGTATGTATTGCTCCCCAGAACCCATGCCCCTCAATTATACACTTTTCATTTCCTAGAGACAAGACACTCCCCGGGGGGCGCCTCCCAAATGTACATACTTTATGATGGCCCCTAAGACAATATCATGAAGTAATGCACTTGAAATATATTAGTTTTATCTGAATGCAACAGATGCAAAGGTTTCAGTCAATGGGTATGAAGTTTTCTCGGTCACAACAGCAGTGAAAGTTAGGTTTTTTATTACATCATGTTCAATAAAACAGGAAATTCTGTTCTTGCAAGTTTGCAGTTCTTTAAAATTTTTTGCCTCAAAATATTTTGCTTGTAATCAGCTGATGGCATGAAATTGTTAATGTCAACTGAATGTGCATGAAACAGTAATTGTCGCACTAGCCACTATACTAAACAATGAAACATTATCATAGATACATAACATATCACATTAGAAACAATTTGGTAGCAGCGTAATAAACACATAAATTTACAGATAATCATGTAAAAGAAAATTATGGCACTAACCACAAGTATTGATCTCATCACTCCTATCTCCACAGTCATCTACAGTGTCACAGAGCATTCCCTTGTCAAACAGGCAGATGCCATTGTCACAAGTGAATTGGCACACTGAAGAAAATATGAAAGGCGAGTGAAAAAGGAAGAAAGGGCTGCTTTGCTTTGAAACAGCCCAATCTGAAATGTTTAGTTTCCAGAAACATTTTTATCAGTATTTCTTTATGGCTTGAGTTAAAAAAACAACTAAACACCTTGCATTTGCGTTGAGACTTTTCATTTTTAATGATTAGTTTGCTATAGGCCACTACACCACTTTTCCTTCTTTTTTCCTGTTTTTCTTCGTGTCTGGCATTTTCTTGTCTTCCAGTCTTCCTTTTCCTCCTATGACCCTTGAAAGGGTTGAAAAGGGATACTGTTTTGCCCCTCAAAAGCAATATTTTGGGCTGGTGCTAAAAAGTAAACACAAATTCCTTAGAAAAAGTCTGTTGTTTTTTTTTATTGGATTTTGTTGGGCTTTGTGTGGAATGACAGACTGATTAATAATTCTTATCTGGGCAGAAGCTGTGGGTCTGGGTTGCCCATTCTGCTTTCTTAGATCCTTGCTAAGGGCAGGGACAGTGTTGTTTTGTGTTTATTGAATTTTGCCCCTACAAGGCATTCCTGCAAGGCACAGTGCAAGGAGGCAGAAGGAGAGGCAAACAGAGGAAGAGATGGGAGGACAAAATCCCAGAATGGACGGGCTTGAGGTTGAGCGATACAATCAGGAGGTCAGAAAACCAAGAGGATTGGGGGATACTGGCTGCCAGATCACCTGTGCCCCCCCCCCTCAAGATGGTCCACAAGACTACAGGATAGAGAGAGAGTGTTGGGCAGATTTGTTTCTAATTGCCTTAGTCCCACCTAAGACATAGGGGCCGAGTCTTATTTATTATTTTGTCCCTGCTTAGTGCCAGGGCGAAGTTTTATTCATTGATTTTTCCTCTGCTTTGGGAAGGGATGAAGTTTTATTTATTTCTTGTCCCTGCTTTGTGCAGAAATGGAATTTTATTTATTGTATTGTCAAACTATTTATTTTTAACTCTGCCTCTGGGCCTTTATTTTTTAAAAATTAAAGGCAATAAGGCTCAAAAAAGGGAATGGTTTTAATGAACAGGTTGCTGTCCCTAGACCACCAGTCTGACACAAACCTGGAACCTGTTTCTAGCCAATATCAAAAGGGAAGCCAATTTTTCTTTTTCTCTTCTTCCCTCACTTTTACTATCTCTGCTTCTTTCCAAATACACTGATAACTCCCACATTGGCAAAACGGCCAACAGGCTTTCCACAAACTGACCCCACCTCTCTCTTTTATATAATAATTATAAACCAGTGACCTACATATAACAACAGTATGTCACTGACGTAAACTAAACACCAAACATCCCTGGCTGAAGCAGGGATGGAAAAATTTAAACAAAACAAAAAAAATCACAAAAACCTATAGAAGGCCATTAAAAAAAAATAATGCTTCAGGACACTTCATTAATCGCTGCAATCATGTTTCAAGATAAACATATTTTATGGTCAGTTTTCTTCTAAAAAGTTTTTCTGAAAACAAAAAGTATGTTAAGAAAAACCTTTGTGGGGGGCAGTCCATAACATGAAATTTACTGAGCCAATTTCTTGATGTTTCATATTTACCACTAGCTGTCTTCCTACTGTTAGGCACACATATGACAAAAATGCTAGGATATTTAATTGCATCCAAAGGTGAAGACAAACAATAGTAAAGTAAAATGTTTTTATAACTATGGGTAATAAACTGACAGACTACGTAAACCAGATAGATTTTTATATCTAGGAATCTGCACATGCATTTTCATTAAATTGAATTTGACGAATGCACAAAATTACACAATCACACTGTAATATACACTAGAAATACTATAAAAGAACAACTCTTTCCTTGGCTGCTGGCAAGTTTTTGTTCTTAAAAATAATTTTTCCGATGCTCTTTTCTTACAGTGATGTGTAACGAATGGAATGATTCAGGCTGAACAATCAAGTTGTGAATTAAAATATAAATTTGTATAAAAATATAAAATTAAATACGAATCATGTTTTCTTTGTTACAAATCATATGTTCTTAGTTGCTGACACATATATAAGAATACTGCAGAACCCAGGGAAAATCATTTCCAAAAACACTGGTATTCAGAAGAACTGGATTCAGCAAAATGGCACAAGAAGGAAACCTGTCCTTTCACAGTGTTCTAGAATATATGTATATTCGGTCCTGAAGGAGTATTGTCTGGCTTGTGACTTTACAAAACTAAACTGGTAAAAGGACTTTTTATTTGTATCGGGTACATTGTGACAAATGGCATATTTCAGAGTCTTACAAAGCTATATTACATATACAGTCTTTTCGTTGCTACTTGCCATTTCAGATTGATAATATTAACATTTATCATAAAACTGTGACAGTGAAATTCAGGGACTGTCAGTAATGAGATAATTTCACTTTGATTTGTTTTTATACATGGAGGAGAATTTATGGTATAAGTATAGTTAGGCTTCTCTGAAGGAAATTCTTTGTTTGAATGAAATTATTTTATGAGTGTCTTATTTCTATCCAGAAATTCCAGATGAAACAATATTTCACAAATGCAGTGACTTCAGTTGGCCATAGTATCTAATATTTTTCGTGATTAATTCTCAACCATCCACCTGCTGGAATGTTGGAAATATTTTTCTGATGAATAGAGATCTTTAAACTATGCCTATGCCTATCCTATGTGGTTTATGACAATTAATGGATGGAAGCCCTGAGAACTCTTGAAAAACATATAAAAAATGTGGACTTTGCCCAAAAAAACAAATCATAAATTTTTACCCATTTTACGAAAATGTCCGCCATCTTGGCATTTTTGGAGCTAGTTATTGTTCAATGTTCATCAGTACTATAAATGCAGCTTTAAATCATGCGAATGGAGGACTTGGATATTGATGCAAGTGATGTTTCTTGAACATCCAAAGACTGTTGAGTGAATGCAACTCACTTTCTGTTGGAAATCCTGCCTGGCAGTGGGTATCTTGACATAACCCCATGACCCATGTAATTTTCAGTATAGTCTAACATTATCTTTTTCTCCTTTTACTTTTTTTTTTTCGTTTTTCATCATGACAATGAACTCAGTCCACCTGCTTTGCCCTGCACTATCTCTGGGATTAATTTTCCTAAGGTTGCAACTAAGTCACAGATCCTTAATCCTGCATTATTTTCACTAGAAGTACGGTAATTACTTTTGCAAATTTTCTTCTCACATCCTTGTTTTTGGAGATATTTGGAAATTAATCTGCTAAACACCTATAATAACACTACAGTAGTCTCCGTCTAAGAACCTGGTCAACGGGAGACAGAAAAAGCAGGTTCTTAGGCGGACCGAGCACTTAGGCGGATGCCAAAGGATGCCACCCATGACCACCCGTGTCCATGGCTTTATCCCCCTTGATTGCTCGGACCTGGGTTGTGACCTCATAATGAAAATTATGCGTTGGACATTTTTTTCTTTAAATTTTTTTTTTTTTTTTTTTGGCGAATGGTCAAAGTTACGACTTATGACTAGCACAATGCTCTTTTCTTACAGTGATGTGTAACGAACGGAATGATTCAGGCTGAACAATCAAGTTGTGAATCACAGATTCTGATTTTAGATAACACGAGGCCCAGTGATACCTTTTGTAATAACCACAATCAGCCCTAAGTACATGTGCCGTGCAAACCAAGCGCTTGGTCAATTACGTATAAAATTCTGCCCCCTCGAGTCAGACAACAACAGATGTTAGGTAATGACTATGCTAATTTAGTCTAGGAGTGGCCTGCTTGCACACGAAAGACATAACTGGGCTCCATCCTTTGTACCCTTCACCTCCCCCTACCTTCCCTCCACCTGCTCTCTTTCACTGTACTGTGTGGCTTTGTTCTATCCCACCTACTTGAAAGAGAATTTTGCATTTAATATGGAAATTTTACGTAAAAGTGTGCTCGTCTCTCTGTCAAATGCCTAGTTCTTAGACGGATTTTTCGTTTCAGAGCGGGTTCTTACGCATGTAAATTACAGTGAAAAAATTCGGTTTCACGGTAACAGCGGGTTCTAAGGCGGCGAGTTCTTAGACGGAGACTGCTGTACTCAAATTGTGCCTCCTACTTAATTTTTTTTTTTTTAAACATGTAAAATTCTATTTTTAGTAACAGAAAATAGGTCATTAAACATGTTGCATCACATGGACATACGAAATTACAGGTTTTGAAAGCTGATTTGAAAGCTTTGCTTCAAAAGTCTACATTGACATAGTGGTCAGTTTTGAGAGACCCTACAAACAGCTTAAAAGTTTCAAAAACCTGTGGACAAGTAAGAGTTAATGTTCCAAACATAAAAGTGTGACAGGTTTAATTTACCAGTTCCCTTACATTCAGGTTTTGTATTTAAGTAAAGTCAGTTCATACCTGTATGGTTGTTAATCCACTCACGATATGGCTGAATTTGGGTAAAGACCATAGGCTTTGTTGGTACACTGCAGGTTTTATAAACATAGCTAGCCACTCCTACTACTTTCCATGTATTTGTAATATCTTTACACATCACTGGGCTGCCACTGTCACCCTGAATTAAACCAGTATATCATTTTGATAATTAAAGCATTTTATTTCTTGGTTGGGTGAGTCTGGCAATGATACAAGAAAATCACAGAAAATTTTTTAAACATTCATAAGCTACTAAATGGCCAGACATGAACAACAAAAACAAATGCAGTTATAAGTTCTTCCCAATTTGTCTGAAGTGAATAATACTTTTTCCCATAACACAACCATCTAGGACATCAGGCGATTTTCTTCATTATTTTGATTTTTAAAGTTATTTAGATAAACATCACAATTTAAACATATGTCTTACATGGAAACTGTTGAAGTGCCACAAAGCATGACACCTGATAATGACACTTTCACTTCCAGCCTGGCGTATACAAACTAAAAGCAACATGAGAGTAACCGTGAATGCAAAACACTAACAAATTACAGAGCATGCCTGAACATCAAAATGTCAATATGTACAGTTCTTGATTCATTGGTTAATTGTGATCAGCATCCGAAATTTCAGTCTGCATTATTCAAAATATCAAGACCATGTGATCATAATAATGCAGCTTTCTCTTAGATATAAACGCTCCCATCCTGGTTGATGAAGTAGTTACTTCCCACAGAGGAAGGACCATCCTGCACTGCCATGGATAATGCTTTATAATACTTTGTCCTGAGCTCTAACCAAAAAGTGTCAGCCTTATCGACGTCAAAGTCAGCAATGACTCAGTGGCTATAGGAGAACAGTAAATGAAATATGTTGAGATGAGCAAGGCAGAAGTCTATGCTCTTGTGAAGAATAACAAATCACCACCTGTCCACAAACTCGACTGCTTCGTATGCGAGCAGTGGCACAAAGTCCTTTGACTCACACCTGACCACTGCAATCTAAACCTTGGCCAGCAGATATTGTCACTGGTGATAAGAAAAGCTGCCAGAAACAGCAGGCTCTTTACACTAAGGGTGACAGGGGAGCAGACAGAAGACACCATTTGCAGCATGGGTGTTCAAAACTAGAAGAATGCTTGCCAGAATGTGAGGACAATTGAACCACAGTATATTCTCTCAGCTGGCATCAGATCAAGCCACACTTCTGTCATCATGCCGTTAAACTCTAGTTCATCTTCACCATGTCCTCTATTTTCTTTTCTCTTTCAAAATCTGAATTGTTGACATCCATCGATACATATGAAACAAACACTTTCTGCCTAAGCATAGTGACTAGATTGTGAACATTCATTCAAGTTATTGTAAAATTCAAAATAGTCATGCAAGTGCTCTAATATCATCCTCTGTGGGTCATAAAGAAGAAAAGTTCTTTTCCCTGATGGAAGTGTGAAGGACAAAAAAATAGTAGTCAGTTAAGACAAATTGATTTAGTTAAGACCAATTGATATACAAAATTTTGTGGAAATCGATGCAATGATGTCATTTGTATGGTGCTTTTTTTGTTCAGAATTAATTTTGGCATGGCAGTAAACTTTGCAGAAAACCTTAAATCTACTCATTCATTTTACACTGAATGTTAATTAAAGTTGCTTAACTCAAACAGTAATCAATTAGACTGAACTTGAAATAGATTATCTACAAAAATTTTTATACATGTATTTGGAGGATTCAGTACATTTCATAAGTACTGAGTGTATTGAATATAACAGTAATGAATTCAAATCTTAAATTAAGTAATTAAACATGCTTTAAAGATAAAGACATTTTTTGCAAAAAACATTATCACAAATATCAGAAATTATATATCACTTGAAAAGATAAACAGTGGAAAAAAATGACATTAGCTTAGAAAAAGGAATGAAATGATATCCTTACCGAACAGGCAGCAGTAAGACCATTGAAATATCCAGCACACATTTCATTTAAAAGTAAACGACCATTCCACATGTAACTACTGTTACATTTGCCCGTTTCCCACAAGCTCATTTTTGCTTCTTGTTGATGTTCTGATGGAACACCTGGAAAACCAAAAACATGACAATCATAGCTAAAAAATGAGCATGTTGCACAACAACCTCACTGCTTAAAAGTAATGTTAACATCTTCCTTCTGATAACCAAGTTCCTTATCATTTACATGTTTAATTTATTTACTCATTAGTGAGTCAGTCAATTTAGATTGCTTATAAGTATTTGTGAGAGGCAAAACTACTACTTTTTGTGAGATAATTAGATCACTAGCATGTTCTTTGGACATGCTGTTCCTACTGTGAGGGCATTCTTGTTCATTCTGGTTCTTTAGTGTATCTGGCTGGGCCAGATGGCAGTGTCTAGGTGAGCAGACAACTTTAAATTTCATTCCTGTTCATACATAACATTAAAACTGTGAGGACAATCAAACATTCATGAAGGTTCTAGGTATGATGTCCAATGTACAGTGCAATATACATTCAGTCTCTTGCCATTAATGTGTTCATTCCCCCCCCCCCCCTCTATTTTTTCATTTCCAAGGTTATTAAGCCTGCAAAATGATCCCATGCAGCAGTGGTGAAAATAAATACATAATTTGGTGACCTGACTACAGTGGAGAGAGAGTGGTGATCAGGTCTTATAGGACCCAGGTAAAATTAAGAGACAGTGGTGATTGGGTCTTATAGGACCTGACCATAATGTTGGTCTAAATAATGGTCACCCTGTCAAATAGGGCCCTGTAGGTAGTGTTAAAGAGATCATGATAGGGTCTGTAATGCTCAGTTCTCTGCGTTCTATATGTAGCTGGATGAGACTTTCTTCTAGTCCTACTGCATGGTGGTAGGAGTACAGGAGAAGACAATAGTACTCCCTCTCTGACACCTGCTTTTTGCTTTTTTTCCCAAATGTGGCTTTGGACATCAAAATTAGGTACCTGGCAATTACGCTGTCATTTATCAAATTTACAAAAGAGCAACAATGCAATCCCCTGGCAATGTATTTGGTGCTTGAACATTGTCACGAGTGGAGTGAGTGCAATTAAGGGCATTGCTACAGAGCGGGTGTAGAGTAAGAAGGGCTCACGGTAGGCAAGCAAGTTAAGCGTGCTGTTGTGAGTAGTGGGGGGGTCTGAAGGAGGCGAAAGCGCTGTATAACTATCACTGCAAGTTAGAAGGTCCGACGGAGCGGACCTGTGAATAAGAGCCCATCGGGCGGAAAGGGAGCAGTCGAGAAGACTAGGGGAAAAGTCTTTCCAGTAATGACTGGTGTCGGGGACGGGCCGAAGAGCCACCTCGATGAGCACAAGTGATAGGCCAGCATAGGGCCGGAGGCCATACATAGGCCAGAAGTGAGACTGTCGGGGCAGGACAGTAGAGGCACATACAGTCGTGGCAGTCGGGCCACGGACAGGGACGTAGATATGAGAGTGAATGAGATACTATATTATTGCCATGATGATGGGCGAGTGAACTGATAAGTTGTATGGCAATAGGAAGGTGATGTTGAGAGACTGCGGTGCCAGTGAATCATTAATGTACTATTAAGACCCTGAGGGGAGAGGCTGAGGCCGAAGTGCCTTTAGGAGTAACTACCGGATTGTGGATCCGAGGGAGAGTGTGTGTGAGAATAAGGCCGTTGTACGGCAGTTCATTTCAATAATATAATGTATGTACTTGCGCTATTATATGTATAATTATGTTTAATAAATGTGTGAGTCTGATGGGTTGTTTTGTTAAGTGTTAAACTTGTTTGTTCGTGATTGTCGTCCTGTC
This sequence comes from Onchidella celtica, assembly GCA_963931925.1. NCBI lineage: Eukaryota > Metazoa > Mollusca > Gastropoda > Systellommatophora > Onchidiidae > Onchidella > Onchidella celtica. The sequence goes on along the minus strand of OZ007579.1, from coordinate 20,930,058 downwards.
ATAACTATTACATCTCCCAGTCTGGGATTTGTGACAAACATGACCTGACAGACTAACCAGTTCAGTGAATCCATGCCACTCTTAGCTGCATTATAAAAGAATGACTTTTGGCTTGTTCTCATTTTCCATCATCAGGCCTATATCACCAAAGGAATTTCATGTTTGATTAAAGAAGGAACTTCACTTTGGGTTTGCCACAGAAAGAAATTAAAATTACATTTTGCATAAATCTAACCCATAGGGTTGGAAAAGAATTCCTTACATATGATGTACTTGTTAGGATTAATGTTCCTGTGCTGGTCATATTTTCGTTAGCCAGCATGTGAGCTAGTTCCGATAGTGTAAAGAAGTTGTCAGTAATGCATTTTTGCCACATCCAAAGTACTTTTGCACCAAGTCAAACACATCTGCTCTGCTGCTTTTTGGCAGCCCACCGCATGACAATTTAATTTGCCAATAAACAGTATCACAACAGAATAAAAGTTTTCCTCTGTGTTTGTCCGGCTTTTGTAGCATGTGCAATTGAAAGAGAACATTGCCCAGTGAAACTAACACAATGATTATCATCATAGAAGAGGTGGTCCCGACATATAAGTAGTGGGGCCAACTCTTAGTTGGGATAACAGGGAACAAGATGGTCTGGAGGCAAGGTACTCGCCTCTCAAGTTGAAGGTACCAGTTCGATCCCCATTCGGTGCAGGCATGTTGGAACTTTTTTAGGAGAAAAATTCCTGTCCCTAATCCTGGTAGGCAGGATTGAGGACTTAGTGTTCTCGGATAAGGACGAAAAACTCGGAGGGCCCAGGTGCATGTTGCACACGTTGAAGATACCATGGCAGTTGAAAGTCAGAGAAGAGCAGGCTGAAAAAGGCCGTTGCCCGGGCAAAATACTGAAAAAAATAATCCCTACCACAAAAACACACGGAGAGAAGAACAGGAAATACAAAAGCAAGAAAAGCGAGGTGTAAATGCCAAGGACAGTGAACCTCTAAAATAAAGACCTAAACACACAATTTGGGATAACAAAGATCTCTATACTGACTGAACAAGTCAAAGATGAGTGTGAGAGTGGCAAACTCATTTCTTGCCCTTCCACTAAGTTCCAGTCTCTCTGTCTTTTGCACCATTAAAATGCACAAAGGCCACAAAAATCTGTTGCAGCTCATGACTGCCCCAACAATGGTCACTCCTTACTTTGAATGCCCCAAATCCAACAGTGGATTGTTCATGTGCAATCAACAATCCATTAATTTCTGTAAGATCTATCTCCATAAGTCCTGGCCACCATTTCATCAAAAATGCTCTCTCATATGTTTATTTGTAAAATGGATAAGTTTGCTCGGGTATTGGGTTACTCTGCTTTATGAACATATAAGCTGCACCTGCAGGATCAACCACTGAACAGCAGTGCATGCTTTCCATAAGTAATAAGTAGCTCCTGATAAACAGACTGAATACTGCATTAATTTTGTTGTCTTGCAGGTTCAGGTCATCCATAAAGTAGGCCTATTCATGCCATTTTGTCCAGTCGCCCAAACAATAAAGAGGCCACCTCCCCTATTGTACGGTTTTCATATGCTTGGCTTCATCTCCTCCCTGCTCCCCATATGGTCATTGGAATGGAGGATGACCATGATTACATGATAAGGCCTTAATCAGAGCTGTCCAAACCTTTTCAAAAGAAGGTCACAGATGGGTGCAAACTTTCATTCAATCACAGATCACTAAGTTTTAACTGTTCAAATCTTATGTGACAAGGCAAATTTGCTTGACCTTTTAAACATCTGAAATTAAGAATTATAACATAGAAATTTGTTCAGAATAAACAGAGGCCAGGCTTGACTTGTTGAGTTGGTCGGGCCGTCTTCGACAGGCCAGATTGTGGTCTGCAGGCCTTAGATTGGACATGCCCCCTCTAAAAGTAAAGCCTTTCAAGGGCATTTTTCATGGACTATTTGACTGTTTCATTAGAATGACAACATTCGATTTTCATATGGAATATAATCCAACAACTTACTATGTTGACAATATCAATGACGATATTTAATTCATTACCCCTCTCCAGTATGACACAGACTAAATGAGGTATCATGCCCAATCTGAATAACTAGCAAAAAATTCATTGGCAACCATGCACATAACATTGTCGCACTTATCGAGAGACATACCGTCTTCATATAAAAGAAAAAAAAGGTACATCTAGACATAACTGCGCATATAGTCAGGACAGAGGTGGCTAACTTTTCAATCTTTGACCTTCTGCAGTGTATGGTCAGTAAATTTCATGTCATGAACTCATTGGCGTGAGTTACACGGTTCTAACCTATTTCACCAGCTCATGTGACGATGGACCATTATTTCTCAGTGCCCCTGTCTATCCCCTCTCTCCTTTCTTTTCACCTGCACTGGTTGGTCTGGCAGAGCACGTGGTCACCAATATATCTGACTCATTTTATTCATATTAACCTCTATCGTTCTCATGTAAATATGTATGAGCCCTGCTTTGTCTACACTGACTCATACCTTACAGTCCAATGTTGAAAGCACAAAGATCCGGTCACCAATCCTTCTTTAAAGCAATCGGGTCATAGGAGATGCGATCATCAACTCTCTTTATAGTTATCTGGTCACATAGGGTCACCCGATCACCAATAAGGGGGGTCTTGGTCAGAACCCGGCGGTCAAACTTCTATTTATTCATATTTTCAATTGATATCAGCATAAACAAATTTTAGGAAGTTTAAAAAAATACCACAACCATAACTGCATTAAACACAAAATGGCAGCTTTTTAAAAACTGATTGGGTCCTATAAGACCCAACCATCACCGCATGGGTTAAATAAGTAAATCTAAGACTGTAGTAGTGGTTACTACAAGTTTCAGAAATATAACAGCATTTTCTTACCCCCTACTCCTTTCATGTGGCCCCATCCTGCTAGGTAGCACTCATTTGCTCTTGTAAATACATCTCCTTCTTCAGGCAAGCACAATGGTTTTACAAAATCATTGTACTCAAAAGGTGTTTTCAGTTCTATCAAGGCAATGTCATCACCCCTGAAGAACTTATACCCAGGATAAATAATTGCACGACGGACAAATCGCCGCTGACCATATGCTCCAAGCTTAGACAGTCTGGTCGTGCCCGCTACTATCAGCACTCGACTGTATTCAGTGTAGGAACTAAAAAGGAAAGTTAAAACTTCTTATTTACTTTCTTAGATAATAATAGAGACATGAATGGGACTAAGCATTGCCAACAAATATCTGACATAGAAAATGTATTATAATGTATATCAGCCACAGTTTGATTCTCTCCCACAGGACGGCATCCTCAGATTTTAGCTAATGGATATTCGATTTTTCACGATCGCTATCAATATAAAACAAAAAATGAGTACATGAAAAACTGAATAGTGATCCTCAGTGGAAAACAAATTAATTAACTCACTGACTCCCCTCAGCCACATTATCCACCTCAGACCGCTGATGAGGTCGGACCTTAAGCCAGATTTCCCGGAATTAATAATTTAAATTGCAAAACTACCAATTGTGGCAACGAAGTATACTTTTGTGCAAGCGCGAGGCTGGCATTCATGTTCCTTCCATGAAACGTGAATGGTGTGCTGAAATTGATTTTAAAAAAAAATTTTTTTTTAAAAATCTTTCTGTGTTGTGACTTTGTGATTCTTAACTCAAAGAAGTTTTGAGATATCCTCTTGAAATTTGGACTGTGAATTGGATTACTGTTATTACTATAAAAGTTGAATGCATAGAGATACACAGATACAGCATGAGCTTGGGGTAAGTTGAAAAATTTAATTGCAAAAATATATTCTTGTATTTTTCATGTCAACTTCCTTGTCCTATTTTTGTGTCAAAAATTGTGCTAAATCATTCTATTGATCCCTTATCCTTATTCTGCATTCAATTTCCAACAAATTGATACAGATACATTTGACATTGACATATAGATATATACATTGTGTAGTCTATCTCTATTCACAACAAAATTGTGTATGATTTAGACAGTCATATGGGGAATTTCATTTTTACCTGGGGTCTAACCTAAAATTCCTTGGACTGTATGATTAATTGGCAGCAGAACATTCTGCATCCTATAGTCAAGGGTTATTAATGGTTCATGAAGATTTCGCAAGTTGTTCATCTTCTATGGAGCAATGGTGGCAAAGATGGAGTTTTCAATAAACTGTTCTTTGGAAAGTTGTATGGGCTGAAAGAAGTTCAGTGATGTAATTTATCTCTAAAGATGTAATATTATTAGTTTTTGGATTATTTATATTATTATGACTGCTTAAACATCAACTTACTAAACACAATGTGCTGCTGTAAGAACAAAGTATGGATGAATGATTGCACCACCACATTCATGTACACCAAATTTGCGCAGTGAAATCATCCATGGCCAAGATGCAGGTTCAGCATTCCGCCCATTGATGATCAAGGATGGCAAAGGTGGAGACGGATGGCCACACACTGAAAGCAGATAAGGAAATCAAAACGGTTTTTAGAAGAACTGAATGACAATCCACTTTCATCACTTACCTATCTTTAAAGGTTGCATTTTTTACTATATCCTAATAGATTTCATTTATGAAGACAAATGGGTGGAAGAGATCTCTCATTAAGAGAAGCATGCTACACGAGCTGAATATGTTGATGCACTCACTGTCAATTCTACAAAATCGAACTATTTAGTCTCATTATATCCTTCTATATCATAAAATAACACTAACCTTTTGGTGCACAATCTATGGCTGCAATATGATTGCTAGGACATGTTTGCCTGAAAAGCAAAATGGAAACTTGTCATCTGCCAGTTTGCTTTACAACTGAAAATCTTTAACAAATCAACCCATAACTTGCAATTGGAAACATTCATAATTTATCACTAAAAAATTCCATCATACTTCGTTGTTCACCCTCATTGTAAATGCGAAAAACCTGGAAATTATCTTTTAACATGCTATGTCCTACCTAAAATGATGGTAGCAGGCAGCAAAGAGCGGAGAGAGTGAATGACCCTGCATTTTTATTTTGTTTTTTTAAAAATGTTTTTCAAAAATTGGTTCCATGATTCTTCTGTGTATTTTGAATTGGCCGTTAGACCTACAATAAACTTGAACTTGAACTTGAACTTGAACCCTACCATCTATAGGATTTGGCTCAATTTTTCTATCATTACTCCTTCGTGCTGTTTATATACACATGTAGTAATACTGCCATAGCTCCTGCATTAACATATTTATTCCTATGGTGACATCATACCCTACAACTGCTGTCGTTTATCTGTGATGAACCAGATGATGCAGCTTTGTCCCACAGTTGCCATTATTCTTTTGAACTAGTGGCATTGGTCCCAGGTATATAATATATACACAACATAATATTATCATGCAAATTATACTTGTGAGAATTATTCCTGAACATGGATGTGAAATTTCCAGTTACAATGGTGGAAGAATTTGGTGAAATTGAATCACATATAACTTAACTGAAGAATTATTTTAAACAAGCTGTACCTGTAATATGCCAAAGTCTAGTTTCAGAATTTTGTTTTTTTTTCTAATTTGACAAATCGTCGGTCCCGTCGCATAGGGGCGAACACGTCAAAATTTCAATTTTCACTTTTTTGGCTTTTCTTTATCCTTATACTTAGATCTACATTCCGTATAACAATTTTACAAACTGTGCGCTAATTACGTAATTACGGCCCATCCCATAGGGGCGAACAGCCCAAGCGTTGTACGGCATAGAGGCGAAGACGGCATTCGCCCCTTTGTCACGGTAGACATCGAGCCATCTGGGACGGCCCGTAGAGGCGAAGACGGTATTCGCCCCTATGTCACGGTAGGCATCGAGCCATCTGGGACGGTCTGCAGGGCGAAAAGGACAATGACGGCAGTAGACGGGTAGTCTGGGTCACTGATAGAGACTGCTTCTCAAGACAATTTTGTTTCGTCTTCAAAGGGATTAAGAAAATACCGCCCAATGGAACAATGGGTTTGACTTTGGTGGTACGGTAAATGTCCCCGCCCCGATGTCAATTGATATTGCATTTTGTTTCCGAGTTGTCCAATAAAACTCAATGGATCGATGTGATTCCAACTTTGTCGTCCTGGTTGTCCCCGCCCCTTTTACCTTTTTTGGAAGTTTTACGTCCGAAACTTTGACGATGCAATTTGTTTCCGAACTGCCCAATTACTCACTGCAATTTATTTTTAGGAGCATCTGAATCATCCTTCAAGTTATCGGAATAGACCAGTGAGAGAGATGTCATTTTTATAATGTCGAAGTTAGAGAGGAAGTAATAGCTGACCATTTGGATATTTGCTTTTCTATATGATGGATCATCTCCAGTTTTCAAGAGGAAGGCGCATGGTGGAATTGTCAAAGGCAATAAATGCAAAGAACGACCACAGTGCTGTCCCAGCAAACAGTGAGAATAATACAGAGACCAACACATCAGTAAACGCTGGATTTCCTTCGGATCTTCAAGACGTTTCTCTTATAGAAGATTTAGACTGTTCTGTTGTGTTATCCAGTCTCGACATCACCATTAACATTCCAGAAGTTGACGAATCGGTTCAAAAAGAAGCAGAGCATCCAGAAGCTGAATTAGTAGCTCTTGAAGAACAAGACCTTCCAGAACCTGCCCAGGTAGAAAGTGCTCCTCAACGGATAGCCGAAGAATATGTGGTCGAGGGCTCTCCTAGATTTGCAGACAACGAAAAACCACAGAAAAACAGGAAAAGGAAACGGGATGAGGTGAGTTTACTACTATTTAATTTACAGTCTTACGTTTAAGGTGCTCTCCAGTGGTCATGGGGCCGACTCACAGGGCTTTATGCTATATTACGCTAGTTCGAATCCCTCTTATGAGGGGCGGGTTTTATCATGGGTTGTTTCGGACAGTTTCAGATTTTGCTCTGTTAATGTTCCTGACCTGGGAAAATACACAGTTTAATACATAACAATATCCAGAGTGGAAAACATTTTCAGAATGTGGGTATCCTTTTATCGCCTGTACATTTCAGCTTACACCCTGCATACCTGCCAAGAGGTTGAGTAAGTTCAGGAATGATTCATGGTTTGCTGAAACTCATTGAGTCATCCGAAGATTAGGCAGTTTTGTTATAATAAGCTACTTTGTCATTTGTTAGTCTGTTTTTTTTTTCCACCGCTTTCTATCATTGTCAATAGCAATTTACACATCTCACCCAACTTGCTATCAGATTCCTTTCGTCTTTCCTCTTCTGCAGGCAAAGGTAAATCGCAACTTGGGTCTTGCCTACATGTCTGCCTCTGGCATAATCGTTCCAGATCGACGGGACCTAAAAGAACGATGCTCTGGTGGCGAGTGTAAGAAACGACAATTGACCTGCTCTGAACTCTCTGACTCTCAGAGAGCATCTCTCCTAGATTCCTTTTGGAACATGGGAGACCTCCGAGAACAGAGACATTGGATCGCTCGTCATGTAGAAGGAAAAGCTCTGGGCGGAGGGTCTAGACGACAGAGAATCATTTCTTATTGTTTTGCTGTCGACGGTAAACGGGTTCCTGTCTGCCGAAAAATGTTCCTGAACACACTAAATGTTAGTGAAAAATTTGTGAGAACTGTGTTGAGCAAGGTAGATCAAAATGGAATTCTTCAGGAGGAGTGTCGCGGGGGTGAGAGAGAAGCTGATGGGAATGCCCAGAAGAGACAGAACATTCAGAGCCACATAGAGAGATTTCCCAAATTGGAATCTCACTATTGTCGAGCAAGTTCTGCATGTCAATATCTCTCGAGTGATTTGACACTCGCAAAAATGCATGCTCTTTACAAGGAGAGCCCAGAAGGGCAAGCTGTTCCTGTGTCATATGAACTATACAGAGATGTTTTCAAACAACAAAATCTGAAATTTCACCATCCTAAAAAGGATAAATGCGGGGTTTGTGAGACAATGCGGAACAGTTCCAATCCATCCCCTGAATTAGAAGAAGCCTATAATTCGCACATCAGGGAAAAACAAGCGGCCAGGGACGTTCTCGCTAAGTACAGGCCAGAAGCAAAAGACAGTGCGAGAGTGCATGTGGCCATTTTTGACCTGGAGAAAGTTTTGTACGTGCCAAAGTCAAACAGGGGAGAGGTTTTTTACAAGCGAAGACTCGCGTGTTACAATTTTACCATATATGATGTTGGGACAGGTCAGGGCCACTGCTACTTCTGGAACGAAAGTCTGGCCGGGAGGGGATCAAATGAAATTGCATCGTGTCTTCAGCGGTACATGCAACAGCTGGTAGACAATGCTAATGTACAGCAACTTATGCTCTTTTCTGATGGCTGTGCTGGACAAAACAAAAACTCTGTCCTGCCGACCATGACCCGTCACTTTCTACAAACCTCCAAGTCACTGCAGTCTGTGAGGTTTCACTTGTGTAAGTTTATTTGAATGTGCTTTTATGATTTTTTACTGTGTACAGCGCCTAGAGCTTTTAATGTTTTAGTCCTGGCGCTATATAAATGTATATATTATTATTATTATTATTATTACTTCTTTGAGACAAATCATGGACAAAGTGAGGGTGATTCTATTCATTCCGTTATTGAAACAGCTGTGAACAAAATTGAGAACATTTCTGTGCCATCAGAGCTGGTTGGCATCATTAAGGCAGCTGCAAAAAACAAGCCTTTCATCGTGAATGAAATGCACACCACGGACATTCTCGACTTTAAGACATCAGCTACAACATCCGGCATCTTACGGGTGAGAACATCTGACAATGGAGTTCCAGTGTCGTGGCCAGACTTCATGCAGATAGATGTCTCCAAGGATTTGCCAGACAAAGTTGGGTTCAAAACATCTCATCTCCAGGAAAGTTTTGAAATGATCACTCTGCCAGCTAGGAGAAATCGGGAGATCGTACCTGCAAGAGCCTTAGAAACTGCCCCCAAACTGTCGGCTGGAAAGTATAAGGACTTGTCCAGCCTGTGTAGTGGACAAACACCTGTTGTCAGCAATCCTGATCATAGACATTTTTATTTGTCATTACCGCACACATGAATTATTATTTCAACTTCTCCCACACTTCTTCATCCTCATCTTGTGTATTATAATGACAGAACATCATCAGCAGCATAATATCTATAAAATTCATTTGCTACAATATCATCCTGCTCATTTGAATACAAAATGTTCATGTATGTTTGTGTTGTTGTTTTTTTTTTGTGTAGACATGTAGGGGCCGTCGTCTCCGCTCAGGCCATGGGACCACAGCCTTTATATAGACTGGAACCCATGCTCACCTCTGACCCGAGACTACTGCTCCTCATGCCCACATAACATAACTTAATAATAATTAATATGTGTCTGATGTGTTAAGTGTGGTATAATAATGTATGTGATTGTCTGAGAGAGGAGAGATGAGATCACCATTGTTATTTCAATGTCACAACATGCATTTTATTCATTACTACCTAGATGGTCGAATTATTTTCTACTATCATTATCATAGCATGGTTATGCTCATCATAGTCTTACCTTGATTATCATTATCATTAACATGATCACTTCTTCATCATCATGTCTTAAAAGTATTATTCTACTATGCTGTATTTATTATTTCCAAAATAAACATGTTTTTCATTCTAGAAACTCCTTGTTTTCATTATATTGCTCTTGTCGTGTTCTATGTACAGATATCAGTAAAGAGAAGTTGCTGTTCTAGTCCTGAAAAATGGTATTATTTATCAACTTTATTTTGGTTTTCACCCTAATTCAGACCTGCAAAAAGAAAGAGTCTGTATTTCCATGAATGTTTCAGAGATAACAATGGAGATTACACTGGCTGGCGTATGAAGCAAGGGGCGAACACGGCATGTAGTGAGATTTCGTTGCATAGCATAAGGGTGAACACGCTAAGAATAGGGCGAACACCGCCTGTTTTTATATTTGGTTGTGTGGCATAGGGGCGAACACGCTTTTTGACAAGAAATCATGGTTGAATGTTAAAATTACATTAATAAAAGAAAGCGTAATTGTTTTCCGGTTCCATGGCTGCAAAAATCATAAAAATCGATAGGGAAATAAGCGAGTAGTAAACGTTTCAAATTTTCTTATTTTTCAAATGGCCGTATCGCGAAGCTCTCATTTTCCGTGTTCGCCCCTATGCGACGGGACCGACGAAATTTTCTGTAGTGGTACTTTTTCTTAGATTTACGTAAGCCATTGTTGGGTGAAGCCAACAAAATTTAAAATAAACAGAAAATCTCAAAAAATTGAAGTAAAACAGAAGGACAGCCTAGCTACAAAATATTAGTGCTGCATCTCAAATCTTTCGGAATCCCTCAACCTACAATATGCATAAGAAATAGTTCTACTTCTTGGTTCTTGTTCTTCATGTTATGAAAAATGAAAAAAAAAAAGTATGAATGCTATTTTAGTATAACTAATATGTAAATTAGACAGCTTCATGAACCTTGTGACACTAATATATTGTAAAGGGCATGCACACATCAATCAATGAAGGATATTAAATGAAAAACTTACACAGCATTTCCTCTTCCCAGGACTGTGAAGTTCTCTCCATTTGGGTCTAGTTGAAAAAACATGTAGTATCGAGGAGCAGGTTTTGCAGTCCAGTTTCTCAATGAACTGCATCCATACAAAAAAAATAATTATAAATTTATGGAAAGCATTTACAGTAACCCGATAACAGAAATGTTAATAAAAGTGAGGTTACTTTTGTAAATTCTTTGATTTGGATACTCATTACAAAAGATGTAGATGATAAATGCACGTCTTTAACCTTTTCTGTACGCCGTTATTTTACCCCCGATCCATACGTCCTGGGTACATTTGTAGACATAGTGCTGTAAAGGAAAATACGTGTTTTAGTTTTAACTGATCTGTATGTCCTGGGTAGTTTTGTAGACATACATTCCGTACAGTCAGGAGATCCATCCTTACTAATCATGATGGAGGCATTTAAGGTGGCTTTTTCCTTTTGTGGTTATTACACATTTGTGTTCAACTGGTAATACTTACTGACTAATTTTCTTTAATTGTCGGGTGACACAATGGCTTTTGATTATCCCACCTCTATCAGTGGCATAAGCAGCAACCTCAGCTATCATGAACATGCCATATATTTCTCTTTCTTGCCGCCCGCAACCACTGGGGCAATATTTGAAGATGATGAGAAAGGAAATGTAAATGTAAGAAGGAAAAGAGTGTATGGATGGCTATCAGACATTTTGAGAGATAGTTGTCTTGATTCTGATGAAAATTCCACTATACATCTGGGCTGAAATCTGAGTCGTTGAAAACAATGCGTTTCTTATTTTGAAAATGGAGTGGGGTTGTATGGGTTATTTCTTTGTATGGTTGTTATCAAGGTCATGTTTTTTTTTCAAAGACAGTTACACAGTTCTAGAGCTGTGGAGTGGTCACAAGGGACATTTCTTTCACTCTTATGAAGCCAGAGGTCAGTCAGAGAAATATATTTCTGACCAGATTCATATCATCTCTTTCTATCTCCCAGTGCCACCCCCTTTCCTAAGATTAGGTATTCCACAAAATGGGTAGTTTGTTTCTGGACCATAGGCTCGAAAGAGTCATTGTTTCCCTGGTTTTGAAGTTACATAGTAGAAAAAACAAAAGCTGCCTCTTCACCTGAATGAAAAAAAGTTGTTCATCAATAGTGAGACAGTTATGTTCCCGACACATAATGCACTGCCAAGTTCTTCACAAACACGAACCAGACATCTCTGAAAGTGCACAATGTGCCTTGCATCCTGTGGCAGTCACATTATCATCAGATTTCAACATATTCCCCAGTTTGCAAAGTCTTTGTTTTGAAAAAAGTAACTCGCCAACTTTTTCCTTCAAAGACACTCCATTTATGAGAGTAGTGTGACTAAAGTTGATACATGCTGCTCATATACGTCAATTTTGTAATAAGGGCCCACATTTCAAGCTCAGCAGTCTCCGCCCATTCCTCCCCTTCATTTGTTTCCCCTTTCTCTTCGTGTTATCTACTATACTCAATACCATTTGGTCGTCCTAGACCAAAGAAAATCTATAGATGCAGGATTAGCAGCTGATCCCGTTTAGTATCATTTTCTTCGAGATTTGCAGCAGATTCTGACCTGAAAAGTGTCCGGAAGCCCTTAACAAAGGAGACCATTCTGCAGGTTATGTTTTCCAATAAACGTGGTCAGGAGGGATGTAGAAGGTTCCCCTTTACCATTGACATTGGTTCTGCATATCCCGAGAGTGAGCTACTTCAGCCAGGGATTCTGAAACAGGACTTGTACCAGGTTCTGGTTCAGCCCACTTTGTAAGAAGCTGCTGCATCAGTTGAAGGTCAATATGTACTTTCTTGATTGTCTTCACCCTTAGTCCTCATCACTGTTACAAAAGGCCCTCTCCATCATGATAACTGGTTTGTTCTTCCACCTCAAGTGTCATTTATTCCTCATATCTCATTTGTCATATTCGGTTACGTCATTTGCATTGCTTTCTCTAATGTCCTCTTGATACCACAAAACTACCAAAATCTTATTCTGAAGGTACTGTCACTGTTCAGTCAGAAAGCCACCTCAACAGAATCTATAAAAACTATAGTTTGAAAATCTTTGAACAACCAGTGATGAACAAGAAGACTTAGGAATGTACAAGTACTCATACCACCTGTAATCGATACTTTAAGGACACCCTACCCATCACAGTGGATGGCACATAGAGATTAGAACATTTGTAAAAGCATTTGATTACAGATTACAGAGATTCATTGACTGTCTACATTTGTACCCAAGGCATACAGATAGGAATAAACAGTATAAATCCTTATATGGAAAGGTATGTCTACATTTGTACCCAGGACATACGGATAGGGGTAGAAAAAAGTAAACATAAATAAATAAAAGAAAATGTCCCAGAACAAAATTGTAATGACACCCACCGATTGCTGCTGGTATGTAATTTGAGGAATACACAAAATTTAAGGGTTGGGGTGTAATTGTACTAATTTTGGCTGAATTTTTTATACCCTTCTGTCTACTTTTGTACCCATTGCTATTTCAAGATTGCTGCATTTCGCATTTTCATCACTGACAATCCATGAAGTGTCCAACCACTGAATAATACCATGAACAAAAAAACACAACCAACAAAGAACCCATTAATACAAACTTATATCATCGTTCCTATGACAAAACCTGCTTACCTCAAAAAAGTTCTGAACATCATTTTTTTCTTTTATAATACAAATTGAAAGTTCAGATCCTTCTTCATATAGGCCTACCACACAAATGTTAGAGCAAAATTCGAATGGAAAAGGTATTAATACTGCAAAAACAAAGTGTGCTAAGCTAGCAGAACACTCTTTTTCCTATGATACAAATGCTGCGGGCATAAATCTCGTGCGCTGGAATGCTCACCGGGGTCAATACGTTCAGATTCGCTCCGCGGGCAGCAATTAATGGGAGACGCTTTCATGTTAAAATTCGACTCTTTTGATATCAAATTTGCCACAATCCCCATGGACCCATCCTGATATCTTGCTATGAAGACTCCAGCAACAATCTTTCCCTTACAGTCTGCGCAAATCCCAGCTTTCTACGTGCTTTTGTCTTTGTTCTACGCACGTATGTTTATTACCTATATATTGTACTATTTCCATGCCCAATCGCAGATAAACTATTGTTAATTACACAAAAACGGCCGGCGAAAACAGTTTGCATTTTCATCTGTGTGATCAGAAATAATTTCTGATCTGTCTCTGCGCTAATTTCATTACCACCGCAGCTTTAGTTGGAAAGCTACATCAATTTATATGTGACGTGCTCACCTATTGTTGTTATGTTGGCCAAACTACTGACTTTCTTGTGATGTAATAAACTGCTTGAACATAATAATAACTGAATCATGCACGAAATAAGCATATTTCTGATCTGGACATTTGTGACGTGTGTTTGGAAGATAAAAAAAAGACCCACAAAAAACAGACCAAAAACCTTTTTTTTGTGTGTTCACCAATTGCATGTGACGTTTTTTTTTTTTTTTGTCTGCCAACTAGATATCAGGGAAGGCTATATCGAGAAACATTCCAAATATATCTGTCCAGAATGTTTCAGGACGCTAAACATGAACAAAGCAGTGTTTCACTTGATTCTCCGACTTACTATTGAAAACAGTTTAAACATTTGGAGCGAGTACAACTCCAAATGTAACGAAACAGCAGAGGCAGCGAATGTCTCACGGCTGTGTCCTACTGAAGCAGTTTGCATCCCAGACATCTCACCTCAGCAGCCAAAAAAAACAAAACAACTGTAGACTCTCCAAGCACAAGTCTCCCTAAAACCAACATAACTGACCTCACACTGAAACAACCAGCCAGGACATGCAGTATATAAATGTAACTAGCATAATTTTCAGCGACACGGACACCGACAAAACAAAATACACACAAGAATTGAAGCAGACAGAAGATGCATTATCTCTTAGCACATTTTCTGGGCTCACCCCAAACTCTGGCCCTCTTGCTTCCTGTTTCGATGATATTCTCAAAACACACAGAATCTCACCACATGCTTATTATCAGGTCATGTATTGGTAACCACTGCCATAAGAATCTCAGCCTCACTGAAGAGATTGTCACAGGCAAAAACGCATCCACTCAACCCCATTCATCATCGAGGAGGTATGTACACTGCAAATGACATTCAACTATCTCAACAACTCTTTCAGTCAAGTTCACAGAGCCATCTCATACACTAAACCCATCCACACAGAATTACTCTCTGGATTTCAAACTCTGATAGTGATAGACAATTACAGTGTGACATACAGGAGGATGTTGCCCAACAGCACAGAACAGGACATTGTAGAACACCACTAGATCTACATACTATACTATATAAGACAATAACATTCCGGTTCGGTTGCAAGGCAGTGCGAGTAGCCACCAGGCTATCGCCAAACTCGAAAAAAAAAAAAAAAGTATGTAGCATCAATGATGACTTTCGTAAACTAGAATTTATCATGAAACTCCATCTGATGCAAGTAGCTCCGTCACTGAGCTGCACAGTCAAATCCTGGCCTAAAGTGCGGCCAAATGAAAATTCAGAGACCGACCCCTCCACACAACAATGAACCAAATTGTGAGGCACTTCGAAACTGTATTTAGTGTACATAAATAAGCTGTTCCAAGTAAAAGAAATGCGCAAACATTCTTACGAGGAGACAGCAAGTGCAAGCTAATGGCGACATAATATGCCAAGTGACAACATGTAGCTGTTTAAATTGATCTGTATGCATTATAAAAGCTGTGGCAAAAAAGCCACTTGATGAGAAAGCTTGTACATGTGTCTACTTCATATGTTGTAAATTTGAACATCTTTATGTCATATCTAACAACAGTCTCAGCATTGAAATAGGGTCAACTTTAACTACCTATAACAACTAAACCAATAAATATTTAAGTATTTTCCTTTCGATATCTTACACTAACAGCATTTGCCTACTGCTACCCACAAACAATTAATCGCTGAACCAAACGTTGTTAGCGTAATAACTCCCCGCTAAAGTACAAAAAAACGCAACATCCATTCTACGGCGCTTGCTGACCGATGAGTAATCCCGATCACCGTCACGGCCCAACGACTGCAGGCGCCTCCAGCCTATTACCGGCAGCCAACTAAAGAATCCGGTTTTTGTATGCCGTGATCGGTGCATGCTGCCCTGGACATTCATCTGGCCACTTGTTCATACCACACACTGACGTCAGGTCATTTCACGGCCATGATTACCTTAGTGCATGAAATAACTGTCCGTCTTGGTCATAAACCTTAAACATTTCATACATTTTAAGAGACTCTTTATCAGCTGTGCCGCCTGAATCAGTTTATGGCAAGCAATAATACTATTAGATAATAACTAGGTGAGGGACCTGGCCTTGTCCAGAACAAACCTGCTTTTGTCTTCTCTCTCTCTCCTTCCAACTCCCTCTCTCTCTGTCTCTCTCTCTCTGTACTTCCCTATCTATCTCTACCTCCCTCTGTATCTTCCTCTCCCAACCTTTCTCTCCCCCCCCACCTCCTTTTCCTATTTTCTCTCTCCCTTCCCCATCTCTCTATTTTGATTGATTCAATAAAGCCAGGTCTGCCCATATTTTCCTTACATTTAATGTGAAATACGCAGGCATAATCGTAACACAACACAGATGCTGAACAGGTCAATGGCTTTATTCAGCTCATGCAGCATGCTTCTTATAATGAAAGATCTCTTCCACCCCTTCATCCTGCCTGTCTCAATCCCTTTATTATCTGGTTTTATTCCCCCCTCATTCTTGCTTTCGATCTCACCGTCCATATTGTAGTTCCCAGGGCTGCGACTGACCGAGTGATTTATGACTTATTAAATATGCACTCAGTCTTTTGTTCTGATCATTTGTGCATGTATGCGCGCTATAGTTTCTCCAGAACTATTATTATTACTGTTGTTTCATTACTGAGAGAAAGAGAGAGAGGAACCTCTGTGTGTGTGTGTGTGTGCGTGTGCGCACGCGCATGCATGTGTGGTGTGTGGTGTGTATGGTGTGTGGGTGTGTGTGCGTGCATACATGTGTGTGTGTGCATGCCTGTGTGTGTGTGTGTGTGTGTAATATATAAGAGGCCTGGTTCCACCTGGACTTTCCATGCAATCTTTCAACATGACCCCCACTACACACTGTTAACATACTTCAACCCATGTAGGAGAAGACATACTAGTACTTGTAAAGATCAATGGCAAAATGCAAAACTGACTTGAAAATTATGAATAATATTTCCCAACCAAGTACATCGATGAATTGTTTTAGGGCACCACTTTAGATCAAAAGGAACCTGCACAAAAGGTTTGGTTATTATGTGCTGAGATGGCTACATACTTCAGGGAACAGATGAGCAAAGGGACTTTTAGCAGTATATTAGATCTAGATGAGGTACCCTGCACAGTGTGAGGCCTCATTTCACCCCCTTATTCAACCTCCACCTCTAATTAACCCCTCTCCTATCTCTCTCTTCTCTTTTCCTCTCTGTACCCCCTCTCCATCTCTCACACTCCTGACTCTCCTTCTCTCTCTCCCCTCATCCCCTCTTATCTCTCTCCCCCTCCCCTCTCTTTGATAACTTCAATAAAGCCAGATCTGTCTATAATTATTTTTCTTACACTTAATGTGAAATACACTGGATCCTGCCTGTCTCGCCTAATTTCATTCATCTCTCATTCTCACTTTCGACCTCCCATAAAGCACTGTATTTAGTCAACACAGTTCAATTCATGCGGGGCAAGGCATATTTAGTACTGCTAAAGGTCAAAAGCAAATGCAAAAATAAAAACTTCCACCGGGAAAAAATGAATTAAACAAAATTAAAACAAATAATTCCCAACCATGCATGTCGATGAATTGTTTCATAGTACCACTACAGTCTGAAAGGAACTGCACAAAAGTTTTGTTTGCCATAGTTACAGAAATGGCTGTGTAGTTCAGAGAACAGACAAACAATGTGAGTTTCAGTATTATGTAGATAAATTGAACATGAAATTTAAGAATCCAATACCATTACAGTTCTGCCCACTTCATTGCACATTATAATTTATTCATTACTGTTTCTCACTTTGTTGTTATTTAGCTTTTGAAAATGCATTACTACTGAATTGTCCAAAGTGATGTGTAAAAGCCATCAGTCACAGCAAATTCTCTCAACCAGAGCAGGATAAAAGGATGAAGATGTCATAGCAGAGGCAGCAGGAGACAGGGGCGAAGGTGTAATAGCAGAGACAAAGGGAAGATGATGTCCTTGCAGAGACAATAGGAGACAGGGGTGAAGTGGAAACAGGAGACAAGGGTGAAGATGTCACAGCAGAAACAACAGTAGATATTGGGGAAGGTATACGTCAAATAAGAAATAAGTGGACAAAAAAATCAAGTTCCTTTAATTAGTTAACACAGTGATGTGATTGTCAAGAACAGATTTAATTCATAAATGTTTCCACTGACTAAATTTTTGTGAGAGAGCAGTGAGTAATTTTTACAAACGTAATTATTGTGCGAGCCAGCATAACTTGGTCTCGTAAACAAGTTGTTTTGAACAGTTTTTTTTATAATAGATAGACAGAAGATGTGGGGAAGGACAGACGGACAGCGTAGGTGTGCATGACTGAGCACTTGTTGTATCTCGTGTTTTGAACTAGGGTTAGTAAAGAGGGAAGGGGTGAGTAGGAATTAAATGTTATTGAGACGGCTGTTGACGTACAGAAAATACCGTGATCCAGGGTAAAAGCTCGGGGTTTTGAACATGTTAAGAATTTATTGCTATAAAATTTACATTATATTGTATTGAAGTAATTCGACCTTTGATGTCGACCCAAGGTCGTTGCGTAGGGCTGTTACTTAAAATAACTCAGTTCGGCAGCTGAGCTAGAAGTGGTTGCACCAATCACAATCCAGGAATTAGACGGTAAGCTGCAGATGCAGTCCAGTATTTAAGGCCATACAGAACTTAGTTCTGGGCCACATGTAGACAATCCATTTACGAGGTGGTCGGCGATAGTCCTCAGCCAGATGAGAGACATAGAGACGCAGTTGAGCAGTCTATTGTGAGGAGCCTGATTTAAAGCTCCAGAGCCTAAGCTACTTGATTTGATATAAACCCACAGCGTTTACATCCAGCGCTCTCACTCCTAGTGAGGGCCGCATGGTGAGAGTCCATACTAATTTGTAATGATGAAAGTGAACCGTTCTACTTACTTTTGAAGACAGTTTCAGAGCTACCGCCAGACAACGCATGGTTGTACAAGCATTCTCCATGGCGTGTCTAGAGGAAATGTCCATATCATAACATGTCTCATTGAATTAATAGAATTTAAACTGTTATATCCGTCGCCACGTGCGCGGATTCTTTTTGCCATATAACTCATATGACCTGCAAGTAGTTAGATTGAATACGTTAGTCTTTATAAAAGCTGTAGTTCCATTAGTTAGATTCAGTTGCCTTTGAATTGATATTTATATTTATAATTATATTTGTTACATTAATTCCTGTAATTAAACTGCCCTACAGTTCTGCTAAAATTGAAAGCAATTGATTTATTTAGTTTTTAGAGTGCAAGTATTTATTTTTGTGTGTTCGTCGATTGTGGGAGCGGACCTCGAAAGAGTGTCAGTCGAAATATCCCCATGTAACCCACATCGCGACAGTGATGGGTTGGGTCCATATTATTCATTGGATTCTTTCATCTCAGCACAAAATAGCAATCTCTGATTAAATATTTCATTATCAATTCTTTGTATATTTATATAATCATTAACACAATCACCTGGCCTGGCCCTAACCCTAACCTAACCCTAAATTCAACCCTAATCATTTCAGCTTGTTTTTTTTTCCACTTGACTTTTCTTTCTTTTTTTTTTCTTAGGATGCATACATTTTTTTACTTGACTTCTTTTCCAATTACCAGGTGCAGAACAAAAAGAGAGAAAGAGAGAGAGAGAGAAAGAGAAATAAAGAGAGACTGCCAGACAAATGGATGGACCCACATACGCATGCATATGCACACACACAACCACATGCAACAGAAAAGTTTTTTTTATAAGACTAGGCTTTTAAGTCATACATAGAGGGGAGAGGGAGAAGGGGATGGGGTGGGGGTGGGGGGGGGGGAGGGGGGGGGGGGTAGTGATATGCAAAGAATTCCTTCTTTTCCTATTTCCTATTGCAAATGTAGTAGTATTATATTGCATTAAAACAGTGCAAATTACTAGACCTTGACCATGCAAATCTGCTGTTTTCTTTCTTTCTTTATTGTTTTTGGCTATGATTCATGATTTTGTAAATTACTATTGATAATGCCAATAATGCCAATATGTAACAGAACAGGCAGGCAGTTGTCTACACACTGATGATGGCCAACAACATAGTGCTTTTCCGGTGACAAAATCAGCTAACCCCAGTTAACACATTCATCCTATATGACAAAAAAAGTGCTAATCCGGAAATAAATATTAGGGAAAAAAATATTTGTCACCAAGAACAGATTTACATTTCAAGTAGAAAATGTAAATATCTGTATATTTTAAGCCACACATGGTTCATTTTAAGGTTTCTTCCCTCTCCTGTATAATTTGCTCAGATTAGTTTAGCAGGTTTTACCATTGGAACAAAAATATTTATATAAACAAGGTAGACCACAAAGATGTAATCAAGGTACATAACATGGAAAATGAAAGGTGTGTGAACTTTCCTTGATTGTCATGTGAATCACAATTTTTTAGTGTTTATTTACTGACATACTTAATGCCCAATCTTTAAAAGTACTTACTCCTCTCCCAATTTAACACATGACGTCTGCCCATGCACATCTGTGAACCCATCAGAACATGCATATGTGTAGATGGATCCCATATCCAAAAACAGTGGTGCCATGGGTCCAGATTTGAAACCTGTAGATACTGTAGATAATAAAAATTTCTGAAAATCATATCTGGCATCATAGTAGTTAATACTCCTCTTCTGAACCATCACCTATGGTTACTTTCTTTGTAATTCTGTGAAATTAAACCCAACATTACTGAAATGAGTGCATCTTGAAACTGCAATTTAGTGTTCCTGAAAGATGAAAGAAGCTGTTTCATGGCTTTATGAGAGAAACAGAATATGTTTAGGCCAATCTTTCCACTTCAATCATCATATTATGAAGGAAGTAAGGCCTCCAATGTAATAATGCAAGGCTTTTTAGCCTCTGTGCCATAAATTCTGCCAACTATCAGATTACGTATAGAAGACTCTATAGATGTGCACGGGCACATTTTGAAAGGTCTTGAAATTCGCTATATTTCTAATACTTTCATTGATTTTGAGCCACAACTGAGTTGAACTGGAGAAAGAGTTGCAACATTTTGAGCCGGTAAAATGGTGGCATTTTCTTCGAGTAGAATTAAAAAGTATGACAGCAAATTTCATGCTGCAACTCAATTTACACACTGGTGATAAAAACTCAACTTTAAAAATCACATTTGTGTATTCCTCAAATCAGTAGGCCAACTAGTATCTTTAATCCCTGCTTATCTCAGTTAGATTCTTTTCAGATTTTCATAATTTATATAATTTCAAAATGTAACTTTCAGGTCACTGCACATCAAAATGGATTTTGATTATAGGGAGACTATGGAATGATAACAACGTCACATTTGCGCAGGTACCTTTATTTTCTTTGTTGAAAGAGGTTTCAAACATCAGTGACAGAATCTGTAGTATAGTAGCTAAAACCCTTGAAAGTGCAAAGTGGCCAAGTATCAGCAGCCATAACATAAATTAAGACTTACACTGCAAATGAAACTAAAAGTTCTTATTATGATTGGTTGGATCAGGAAATTTCTGATCATCAGGATTTCTGCAGTTTTTACATGCATAATCATTTTATGGGCATTATACATGCTGACACCAATACTTTGCTTTTCAAAAAATTTTAGAGGTAGGGTCTGGTATTAGTATTTGGACTGAAGATTTGGGTACAACATTGCAAATTTCTATATCGTTGGCCGGGGAAAAAAACCATCCCAAATGGCAAAATTTTCGATTTCCACTTTTTTGCATGAATCAATAGTCTGGTAAATAGACCCACGAAATATTTTTTTCAAAAAACGACTCTAAATGCATTAAAATGCAAGAAATAAACTGGCTAGGTCGCCCCACATTATAAAAGACTGCAAACAAAACCGGCCATCGCGCTAGATATATATGAAGAGGCTGTAATCTTAGTAGTAGTTATGGCTGGTTGTGTAGTTATACATCTAACTGACCACACTCCACATCTTGAGTTCAGTGGAGGCTGTTAGATACTGTCCAAATAATATAATTTGCGTGGAGTTTGTTTCTTTCCTTTTCAATATTACAACTTAATCCATGGCATATTAAATAGGTATTGTTGCAACGCCACATCTGTTTAGTAAGAATTGAACCTTGCACTGAAAATTATCCTTTTGTTGTTGTATTTTCACTTAATTTATTAGCTACGGTAAACCGCATATTCGGCTCACGAATTTTCGCTTTGCTATGGAAAGCCAAATATTCGACTCGAGTGGACACTGATTTTCCAACACTAATACCTAAGCCAAATTCTCGAAATACTGAATGCCATCCTGGTTCATTGATTTTCCTTTACTTTAATGTCTAATGTATCATGTATTGTGTTTACACAGAGTGAAAGAAAGAATATCTTTGAAGTACGTCTAAATTTCAGTCTGGGTAGCATTGAATGTTCCCGTCCACACCCACAACTGTAGGAAATGGGTTAAAGTAATCTCCTGAGCCTAAGAAAATGCCAGATTTAATTAGCTAACGGTTGGGATTTCCTATGTTCTCTATTTTACGTAAATGATATGGCTCAAGTTTAACGGGGATGGGAGAAGAAAATCTTCACTATGATACTCCCCACGCTTACCGTCAATTCTTCATCATGAGTCCAAAAATGTTTCATTAAAGAATCTGAATATTGCGAATAAAATATTTCAGGTGACTGTTTGTACCATGATACATTCATCTTTGTCTCCTATTGTCTCAATTACAATATATAGAATATATTTACCCATCTCGTGTTGTCCTAGCTATGATATAGTCATCTTTGTCCCTCATTGTCTCTGTTAAGCTCTCTTGACTCCTGTCTCTTATCGTCTCAGCTATGATATATTCACCCCCGTCCCCTCTTGCCTCTGCTATAATATCTTCATCCATGTACCCTGTTGCTCCGCTATATCTTCAACCCTGTCCACTGCTGTCTCTGTTATGACAACTAGCTTCTTTCCTGTCCCCTGTTGCCTCTGCTAAATCTTCAACTTCTTCCCTGTCCCTTGTTGTCTCTGTTAAGACAGCTAGCTTCCTCCCTGTCTCCTATTGTCTCTATTCTATTATTTTCACTCCTGTCCCCTGTTGCCTCTGTTATGACATCTAGCTTCTTCCATGTCTTCTGTTGCCTCTGCTATATCTTCATCCTTCGCCCCTGTTGCATCTGTTATGGCAGCTAGCTTCTTCCCTGTTGCCTCTGCTATATATTCACCCCTGTTGTCTCTGTTATGAGTTCTCACTTCTTCCCTATCTCCTGTTGTATTATCTTCACCCCTGTCCCCTGTTGTCTCTGTTATGACAGATAGCTCCTTATCTGCTGCGTCTGCTATATCTTCACACCGTCCCCCATTGTCTATGTTGCGATATCTTGGCCCCTGTCCCTTGTTGTGGTATTTTCACCTATGTCCCCTGTCGTCTCTGTTGTGATATCTTCATCCCTGTCCCCTGTTATCTCTGTTGTGATATCTTCACCTTCATCTCCTGAAATGTCTCTGCCGTGATACCTTCAGTCTCCTGATGAATCTGCCATGATATATTCACCCCTGTCTCCTTTGGCCCTTCTATGATTTCTTCATCCCTGTCTCTTGCACTGGTCAAAAGTATTTGCTTTGAGTCATGGCTCTTCTACATCATATTCCAAATTCAACACTGACACATTTCAAAAGTATATCAATGACAAGAATATGAGAATCAGGACAAGGTGTTCGCCTCTCATGCCAAGGATACCGGTGTAACAGGCCAAAATATACCCCCCGCCCAGAATATACCCGGGGTTAAACTGGCCTAGCCCAGAATATACCCCGGGGTATATTCTGGGCTAGGCCAGTTTATACCCCGGGGTTACTTTGGGCTAGGCCAGACTATACCCCCCCCAGTCCAGATTATACCCCCTGCTTTTTCTTTAAAAACAAGTCAAGACCACAGTTTATTTCAGCCTGTTCTTCATCACTGTCATCAGATATCATATTAATACATACACGAACACATTCTTGACACCAACAAGTCATAATACAATTTAGAGAAAATAATAATAACAGTTTATTTCAGCCTTAGTTTACTTTGGTGTACATACATACATTCTCGACTCCTGTAAATCATGATACATTTTAGAAGGAACAAACATGCATTAAAATGCATTGATATACAAAAGAGTTGAGTATCCATTCAAACTGACATGATTAGACTTCAGCATTAATTTCACTCGTGTGTGTTGATGATATTATTATTATTATTATTATTATTTGATAGTTGGTTGGCCATGAGTAAAACATGCATTGTATTTTTTGTTACAATGATGTAGAGAGAAAAGGCCAGAAAAGAACACACAGAAAAAAATAATAAAAACAATGATAATCCAACTGACAGATAGTGCAATTCCATCATCCAGCAGACATAAAACTAAATAGGCACTAAATGTTTGCGACTGATAAACTCCACCTGTCCAGATCCACTTGAAACGTTACAGAATGCTAACCAGTAATAATGATAACAATAAGAACACAAAATCATGTTATTTACTCTTGAAAATATAGAGAAATATCAATATCAGAATCATCATCATCATCTTGGAAATTGCAAAGATATGAGAGGGAGTGTAAAAATGGCAGCGTATGCCTACAAATCATTCTAGAATTTATAAGCAGCAATGTATGTGTATCAACTATATATAAAAAATGAGTTAAATCTTTTCAAATATTCAAGTAAAACTGGACAGAAAGCTTTAGTGAAATAGCCTTGACAGTTGTGTAGGCAGACAGAGTAAGTCCACAGAGACAAAAGTAGTGCATTGTAAAAGGTAATTAGATCTATAGCATGTTGAGGCAAAATTCAATGGATCATGTTACATTAACAGTATTTCTTGTTAGTGAGTATCATTCTTTGATAGGTTATTTGTAGAAAGATATACATTTCACGTACATTACGGTTTAAGACACTGGATTAGTTTGCAAGGCTTTTGAAAGATTGAACCTATGTATTATAGTAAATAAGGGTATGTCACTCGCGAGTGAAATAATAATAATTAAAAAAAAATACCTTGTCCCTCTTTACCTGCCTAAGCTTAACACGTCCCTTGCCAAGGGATTTAACAACTGTGTATTTGTACACAAAAAAATATTTAAAATGACTTCATTTTTATGAGTCCGTTAATTATTTCATCCACTGGGACTAAGTGTATGTCAGTGCCAAACAAACAGTACCGTGCAAATTTTACTCAATGGCAATCAACTACAAAAACAACTACAACATGCCAACGAATGTGAGTGAAAGTAGTCCAGTGCCTTAAACCATGAGCTACATAAAATGTATACACTTCTACAAATACGCTATTTTGATAACAAGACATGTTCATGCAACATGATCCATTGAATTTTTGCCATAACATACTGTAATTACTTTCTGCAATGCACTGTTGTCTCAGTGGATTTAATCTGTCATTTTACATGACTATCAAAGCTACTTCGCTAAAGCTTTCAGTCCAGTTCTACTTGAATAGTTGAAAAGATTTAACATATTTTTCTTTACATGTACTTGGTATATACACACATATATTATTGCTGCTTATAGATTCTAGAATGATGTGTAGGTCATTTTCATATTCCCTCTTATCTTTATATTATTCCAAGATGATGGTGATTCTGATATTGATTGTATTCTCTTTATTTTCAAGAGTAAATAAGATGATTTGGTGTTCTTATTGTTATTATTGTATATTACTGGTTAGCTTTCTGTAACGTTTCAAGTGGATCTGGACAGATTAAATTCATTATGTGAAACAATTTTAGTATGTATTTAGTTTTGTGTGAAGTATTTAAAGTCTGCTGGATGATGGAATTGCACCATCTGCCAGTTCAGTTGTTAAAATGTTGTTGTTGTTTTTTTCTCTATGTATTCTTTCCTGGCCTTTCTCTCTGCATCAGTGTAACTTTGTATGTAGATCTAATTGTTCCGACATATCAAGCACATTTCTGATTTTCAAAAATTAAAATAAAATTCAGATAACTTTACACTTATGAGTCTTATAATTAGTTCATACCTTGCCACTAAGTATATGTTAGTGGGGCCAAACAAAAATATCACAATGCATGTTTAACTCATGGACAACTAATTACAAAAAAACCAAAACAATAATAATACCAACGGACACAAGTAAAATTAGTGTTAAAGTATAATCATATCAGTTTCAATGGATTTTCAATCCTTTTGTATATCAATGCTTTTTAAGCATGTTTATTTCCTTTTAAATGTATCATAATTTACAAGAGTCAAAAATGTATGCTTCAGTATGATATCTGATGACAGTGATAATGGACAATTCAAACTAAAGTTGAAATAAACTGCGGTCTTGACTTGTTTTTAAAAAAAAGTAGGGGGTATAATCTGGACTGGGGGGGTATAGTCTGGCCTAGCCCAAAGTAAACCCCGGGGTATAAACTGGCCTAGCCCAGAATATACCCCGGGGGATATTCTGGGCTAGGCCAGTTTAACCCCGGGTATAGTCTGGCGGGGGTATAATCTGGCCTGCTACACCTGGTTCAAAACCCGGCTGGTGCTGGCATGTTGGAAGTTTGGGATTTTCTTCATATTTTCGTGTCCCTGATCTTATTGGGGGGGGGGGGGGGTAGGATCGAGTACCTAGTCTTCTCGGATAAGGATGAAAAAATTCGGAGGGCCCGTGTGCATGTTGCGCACATTAAAGATACCTTGGCAGTTGGAAATCGAAAAGAGCAGGCCAAAATCAAACCAAATTCATCCACTCCCTCCCCCTTTCCCTCATCCCCCCCCCCCCACCCGCCCCCCCAAAAAAAACAAAAACCACTGACCAGCGCTGCAATGTGGTGACGACGTGCCTGCTCCAGATGTAACTGGGTGCAATGACACAAAGGCAAATTTCCCAAATGGGATTAAAGTAGTAAACAAATACAAATACAAGTAAATCATAATGTGTAAAATTGGGCTGAATTTTAATTAACGCATGATGATAAAAATAATTGGTGTACAATTATAATAGTAACAGTGTGAAATGGTGAAATATTAAAGTTTAATGACCAAGACGTTTACTTATGACTTGTACTTGCATAATCACGGCGGCGAAGTGTCCATGTGTCATCGTGTGGCCAGACACAATGGCCACGGCATTATGCAACCAATAGTATTTCTCCTGGATTATTTATTAGCTCTTATTCATGACTTTATACTAAGGCAATGCAAGTGTAAGGTCAGTATGGCTGGTTTGACCTGCCATGATCTCATCTCCACAGCCAGTTATCTGGCAGTAGAAATGGCTATATGCCTGTGGCCGGAGTTGTTCACTGATAAGCTTATTTGAGAAGTAAAAGCGGCTAAGTACAAAATGTATTTCATAAAGGCAAGTTTTACCCCAATTTCATGACACACATTATCCTATGGCAATTTATATAATAAACAGCAAATTTAATTCTATGTATATTGCACGTATCAAGTTTTAGTAAGTTTTTCCTCCTCCTGTAAAATTGTTCACAGTGCAGTTAGCTTGGTTTTGTTCGCCAGCCAACAATATGCTAATTAGTCTCCAAGAAAAAATTGTTCCTGAATCATGTTCTTTGCCACTAATTCAATATGATTAGGAAGAGAATGGTCAGGATCTAGAAAAACAAGTTTTTTTCAATTTACATCACTGACACTGAAATTAGTCATACAAAAAGCTGTCATTTCATATTCAGACAAGCCATTCAACAACTGTTTTGAAAGTATATAATATGTACCAGGTTCGATTTAAAAAAAGAACATACCCAATGAGAAAGAATGACATATATAAGGGAAAGTGTGCTTCATCTCTCTAGGGTTAAAAGTTTCATTTCCTCAAAGATCAGCATTTTCATATCATCCCATGAGAATATGTGTGGCTTGTTGGGGCTTCTGGCATATGTTTTTATATACATTAGGAATAAAAATGAAAAGTAGTCGAAGTTCCTACATCTTGGAAGTAATTCTGCAACAACAATGACATAATATGGCGCCTTGAAATGGTTAGATTTAAACTTTTTCATGGCATACTTACGTTTGTAAATCATGGTGTGATTCATTTTATATTGATAATCACTAAAAAAGGCAATAATTAGGCAGCTGCATGCTCCTATTATATGAACACAATGATATATAATTACAAGACAGCAGACTAGAGTAAATGACAATGTTAGTAGATTCAACACAGTGAAATTGCAGAGTTATGTTTACGTAATAATTTGGGCTGAACATTTCAAAACTATGTCATCTGTTGTGCTAAAATATTAATTACAAATGCTTTTGAGTTACATTTTAATTTTTCCCCATTCTTTGACATGAGGTTTAGAAGACTGAGAAGCTGAGACTATGCCATAAATTACTAGGCCAAAAACAAGAACATAATGGAAAATGCACCAGATTATAAATTGCACATCTTAATATAGCACTGTAAACTTACTGCAGTTTGTTTCATCAGAGTGATCAGAACATTGTGGAAACCCATCACACCTCTGGGAAAATGGAATGCAGGTTTGGTCTACACACATAAATTCATTCACCTCACAATTATCTGGAAACAGTGAAAGCACAACATGAATTCAAACATAATGTATTTATTACATTAAACAAGAATTATAAATGGATACATTTATGAATAAGATACACAAACTCTTCTCAACAAGATGGAAAGACAAAACTGTTTTTCTTTGTTTGCATTTGTAATTTCAGTGGCGTGGCATTTCTTCTGGTGACCTTGTCCAGGCAGCCAAAGTCAGAACACAAAGGTGTGACATTATGAGCCAAACTTCAAGGATCTTTGAAGAGGCACACTGCTGCTGGAGAATGTTGCCACCGGGCAGAGTCCATCCCATGACAACAGCAGACATCAAGTGCCCTGTATGCTTGTGATTCTGCAGGTCCCAAATTTGACTGTGGAGCCATCTCCACATATACAAATGACTATGCAGATACATCCTCCTCAAATACAAAGGACCACCATGATGATGATTGTTTCATTTCCTCAAAGATCAGCATTTTCATATCATCCCATGAGAAGTAATAGTGATTTTATATCATTCAGAAATTCACCACTTATATTTCGTATCCAAACTACTGCCTCCTAGGCAACTACATCTGGATAATTACCTCTCGAAACTGCCAACCAGACAATTGCCCCCCGGAACAACTATCTTCTGGACAGTTGCTCCCAGCCCACTTCCAATTGAGAAATTAGGAGGAAACAATGTAAAAACATATGGGTATTTTATCATTGCAAATCATATGAAAATTGTGTAAGGAGTAATGCAGGGGTTCCTATCTTTAGGAGTCTTATCCAATTTATTGTCAAGGACGAAAAGATAACTTTCATCCACCCTTTACTGGAAATCAATCTGTTGTTTTTTTCATTGTTCATCTGTTACCAGTAATAATAGAACCTAAGAACTCATACTAGGTGACTGGTTCAAAACACAGACTCTGCTGAATTTACAGTATTAAGATCTGAGCTTATCTTTTCATTTTTAATTGTCATCAGGATTCATGGGTATAAATCAACTGTGATTAAAATACAGTAGTCTCTGTCTAAGAACTTGCCGCCTTAGAACCCGATCCGCCTTAGAACCCGCTGTTGCCGTGAAACCAAATTTTTTCACTGTAATTTACATGCGTAAGAACCCACTCTGAAACGAAAAATCCGTCTAAGAACCTGGCATTTGACCGAGAGACGAGCACACTTTCATGTAAAATATCCATATTAAACGCAAAATTCTCTTTCAAGTAGTCGGGATAGAACAAAGCCACACAGTACAGTGAAAGAGAGCCGGTGGAGGGAAGGTAGGGGGAGGCGAACCGTACAAAGGATGGAGCCCAGTTACGTCTTTAGTGTGCAAGCATGCCACTCCTAGACTAAATTTGCATAGTCATTACCTAACATCTATATAATTGTTGACTGACTCTAGGGGCAGAATTTTATACGTAACTGACCACGTGCTTGGTTTGCACAGCACATGTACTTAGGGCTGAATGTGGTTATTACACAGGGTATCACTGGGCTTCGTGTTGTCTAAAATTGGAATCTGTGATTCACAACTTGATTGTTCAGTCTGAATCATTCCATTCGTTACACATCACTGGAAGAAAAGAGCATCCTGCTAGCCATAAGTCGTAACTTTGACCATTCGCAAAAACACAAAAAAAAATTGAAGAAAAAAAATTTCCAACACATAATTTTCATTATGAGGTCACGACCCAGGTCCAAGCAATCAAGGGGGGATAAGTCATGGATACGGGTGGTCATGGGTGGCATCCTTTGGCATCCGCCTACGTGCCCGGTCCGCCTAAGAACCCGCTTCTTCTGTCTCCCGTTGACCGGGTTCTTAGACGGAGACTACTGTATACAATATTAAATAACAATAACAACAAATCTGTCATAATCAGTAGAACGTAAAACTTAAACACATATTATTTATGTGACATCTCGAAAGTCCAAGTTGTGATACAATTAATTCTTGACTTCGCCACATCACTGGAAAAGGAGCTCACAATCTTACTGACATTCAAGATATCAAGGCAATTTTAGTGGAGATAGGAACCCTACCATTAATTACAGAGGAGTATGCAATATTGTTTGACAGTTGGTCAGTGTGAGGATGCAAATTCCATATTTTATCGATTACTTGGGATGAACAGCTGAAAAGTGTTGTGATAGCTGAATAGAGCAAGCAGGTATAAAAGAAGAATTACGTTGTAACATACAATGTGATTTTCAGTGCATTGCAATTTTTGAGTAAGGTGTGCGCAGTAGTCCAGAGGTACAGTTGTCCAAAGGTAGCTGTTTTAGGACAATTGTCCAGGAGGCAGTTGTCCAGTTGGCAACTGTCCTAGAACTCTATGGTCATACATCAACTGTCTTGCTAACATGGGTGTCAAAGAATAAATGAAGATTCATAAAATGAAGCTATTGAATCAGATATTTCTGTAATTTTCTTTCTGTATGCTAAAAAAAAAGGTCAACAATCATGACAGACATCTCCAAATGAGAAAGGTAAATGTTATATTATCTCAATTTATTCAAATTAGTTTATAATGTTGAAGAAGATCTACATGAACTTACGACAATACATTTCATCATCATGTCTGGGGCAGTCTCCATATCCATCACAAAGCCATTCATTCATAATACATGGTCCATTATCCTGACATCTGTATTGATTCATCTTGCATTCAGGATCTGTTTGTTAAAAGTGTCAGTGGTTCACATGTTTGAACAGATTTTCTTTTCATGCATCCCAAATTAGAAAGATCTCTAGTTATCAGTCACCCTGAACTTCATTTGTGTTCTTTGTGAATTAATGATACTCTCATAACGTTAGAATAACCATAGACCAACACAAAACTGAAGTTAGCAAATGCTTGAAATTTTCATGAAATTCTTTCCAGCCATATTCAACTATTAAGTTTATAAAAATGGCAAGGAAGCAATATCTTCTTCCCTCATGTTTATTTCTGTTCAAATATTATAAGCAGATATATAACTGATGAGCAGACAGACTGATCCAGATGACAAGTCAGACTGCCATTCTGACTGGCTGACAGATCGAAGATTATCCATCTATCAGAACATCAACAAAAAAAGTTATCACAATCATATTTCTGCACCTAAAATGGGTTGTGATGTAAAATGACAAAAATAAAAAATATAAGAACACAGTATTATATTGTTGCTACTCAATTGCAGTTGGTTAATAATCTGCAATTGATGCACAGTAAAATGCAAGAAGCCAAAGACCTTGCAGAAGTTACAGTATTTGTGCTGTTGATATTGTAAAATGTCACACATGTAGCTGTAACTGGCTACATATTCTTTAGCTTCTTGATTACATTCTATGCTGCACAGCCTTACTCACCACATCCATTTTCATCACTATTATCAGGACACTGTGGTAAACCATCACAACGATGGTAACTAGGCAGACAAAGTCCCATGTCACACTGAACTTCAAAATCTGAATGACATTCTTAGACATAATGAAAAAAAAATTGTTTCAATGTTTGTGTAATTCCTCACATACTATACCTGGGGCCTGACGAGGAATTTGAGGAAAAAAGATTTAAAAAGTATAAGTTCTTCAACAGGCCAAGGAATACACACAGTTATTGGGATTCAGTGTGCAACATAATCTATACCAACACAGATTAGTTTTATTCTAAATTCTTGTCCAATGTTGCAGTCCCACATATGAAATAGCAGAATATAGTTGTACAATGTAATCTTATAGTTAAGATCAAGAGAAACACAAAGAGGGCTGAGTCTGTCTCTAAGTGTCTCAAAAGTCATATGAAGCTATTAGATTGGGCTTACCAGTAAATGAAGAGACAGTTAGCAGCCGGATAAAACTGAGCAGAAATGGGATCAATAAGTACAAAGAATACTTTTTTATGCCAATGATTTACAACAGGCTTTGATACAAAATATCACAAGGCATTAAACCTCTTCAATCAAATCCATGGAATCATAAAATTTAAAACTGTAGAAAATTATAGCAGTTAGCACGTAATTCTGGGGTTACTGTCTTGGAGCATTATATAGTTTATAATCAAAATGTTCATTTAGAAATGAAATTCATATGTACAAAACAACAGAACTTCTAGACTTACCACAGTCTCTCTCATCTGACCAATCACCACAGTCATTAATCTTGTTACATAATGCATTTTGTGGCACACATTTGTTGATCTGTACACAGGCAAATGAAGTGGCCTGACACGCTGGTAAAAATAAATGTACAAATGTAACTGGCAAGAATGCAGCATTTCTCAGTGTGGAACAATGTGCATTTTCATCATCAATACTGACACAAATGCAAATGCTCTTTTAAAAGAGAATTAACAGCTGATATTAAAGCCAAATTTATAACAAGCATCATAGTGTACTGTTTTAATATAGGCCCCTATGCAGCTTTTTGTGTGCTAGTATCAGAAACATTCTCCAGTATCACTGGCATGTTCTAAAGTCATCTAAGATCATATTTTTCCATTGGAAATGATCAATGATTTTCAAATACAAAAAAGCATCACTTTCAAGTTTTTAATGCGGCGTGGTGCATTAGCCTGTATTTTTCATTCTACTGACACCACATATTCAACATATACATAATTTACTTTGACTTTTTCTGTATGTCGTGGTACCTTTTGTTACCACAGTCCTCTTTTAAATTCAATATAAAATACACCATTGACAGCACAGTACTGGAACCCCATGTATTTTTCATGAGACAAAACATCTGAAGCTATAAAATTGTATGTTTGTTTGTTTTAGCGGGTTTTATTTACACTTACTTTTTGGTACCCCATTCCCTACATCAAGGGAAGAAATATTACCAGACCTAGCAAAGAAGAGATTTACTAAATCCAGCCGGTCTGTTCATTGTGGTAACAAATGTTCCCACACAATCAGATACTGTAAAGCGTGAAACAACCGTGTCATCGTCATCAAATCTCTCAACATACACATGGGGGACACAAGTTGAGAACATGACCTCACTACCCCACCCACCTAGCCCCCTCCAGAAACATAAGTAACAATAGTTTGGGGAGCTTGATTTTATAGGGATGGTATGCATAGAAATGTCTGTAATATGAATAGATGATTACTGCTTATTCATATTGTTTAACTTTACGGCCCCTTTAAAAAAAAGCAAGCAAAATCTCCTATTTTCCCCAACATCCCTGTTTGATGAGTTTGACAATAGCGATTTGAAGTTGTCACATAGCAAAAGGCAATCATAATGAACCATATATGAGCTTGAAGTTCTCATTTCTGCTCTCATGCAAAGTGTATCATTTGATAAAACACTGTATGCATACCCTGTGTTTTCCAAGAACAGTTATATGGCCGAAGCTATTAATTGAGCATGGGTGGAAGTGAGTTGTTGACTTCTCACACACGACAAGATGAATGTTGAAGAACTAACTTAAATGTGAAGCATGATGACATGTATTAACTGACAAGTAGAACAGTGAATGGCACATAATGATGAAAATATACAATATATAGGCTAGTGCTGACAAATTGGTCACAAATGTTAATAGAGCTTCAGCCAGTGTAACTCATTCTTAGAAGTAACACCATGTAATACGCATTTGAGAGTTTTTGTAGATTACACATATGAGAAGCCATGAAAGTCTTTCAGTGGTACCCATTTTGAGGTTTGTTATTGGAAAGAGCAGGTTACTTAAACAGTCCTCTTGCTTGCTCAACTGAACCACACAAGTCTTGCTAACAAGGAGATTCAAGACAAACAATAACAAACTGGTGTCTTTTGACCATTGAGGAAAGTGAGATATAAATTATTTCAAATAAACTTAAAAGTTCAGTCCTGGTAATGAACAGCTCATCCCATTCGAGTGAGAGCTATAATGCTTCTCGTTATGTGCTGTCCAGAACTGACATTTTTTATATTATTATTATTTTACTGACTTAATGTGTTTGGAGTACATGATCCTTTAAAAACTTACTCTGTTGATTCCTTTCTGGAGAACCGTATAGTTAAAGAGCAAAACATGAGAAAGATTTTCCCTCGAGGCAGAATAACACAAAGCTCTTGAACTATTGCCTGGGGTCAACCATTCCATACGTGGACAATGATAGAAATGCTACTTAATATATACTTGTTATTTTAATTTTATTTCTTTGTTCCCAAAAACATCACTTGTAATCATTAGCACCAAAATCAAAAATGTTTAGATATCTGGCAGTTACTACACTTTGATTTCGTCTTGAGTAATTCCGTACCCCTCTCTCCTGTCTGTGATTGTCTTTTTCATGGATCACATAGCCCTTTCCCGCCTTGGATGTTAATTCTGTTCAGTGTATTATGAGGATAGGATAAACTCATGTTCTTATCCTTTACCTTGTTGCACTCACCTCATCTTCCTGAAGCACCTCTCCCAGTGCAATGGAGTTTGATGGCGAAATGAGATAGAGATATTGGACCCATTTTACATTAGCCTTTGCCCAAATAAACTGCTTTACCCATTTTGGTTATACCCTGTTTTCTCACCTTCACTTGTGTTGTCCAAATGACCTTGACTCATTGTTGGAGAGTGCAGGTAACTCAAAGTGAAAAAAATGTGGCTTTCTTAATGTACTGTGCTCACCAGCAAATGACAATGATAGGTCGCCTCACATAGCATAATTTCAAACTAAATAATACAATACTGCACTCTGCTACAGATAAAAATTAGAAACAGTTAGGACAGGGTGAGGGTCGGCTGCAATCTGACAGTTATTGAAAAAATAAACATCACCTAGGCTTTTCCTGTACTGGCAGAAAGGTGCCTTAGATCGTAAAACTGACTCAATTGTTGCAGGTTTAGGGAAGGAGAGTTTACAGGATATCATTTAAATTTCACAGGAGTATAATTATCTTTACAGATTACAGTAGTTGTTACCAGTTAGGTAGACGGTGAAAGAAAACAATAGATGAGCACCTTATTCCAACACCCTGACTGAAATCACCGTGGTTGGTCCAATGTCACACATACATCATCAATCTTGGAGAATAATGAATACATTTTAATGGCAAAAACACCCCCCATTATGTCTTTCTGGCAGAAAGTGGTCCCCCTGAAAATCCATGGAGGCTGCATTGGATAACATTTGTGATCACGAAAGATAAACCGACTGAAAGCTTATTATTCTATACTTGTCTCAGTGTGTGGTAACAATTGTTCCCAGAATGTACAATTTGGCACAACCTGATTTTTTCTCTATATAGAATGGTGTAGTAACAAAAGTTATCACGACCTATGGCCCACAGGGAAAATAAAGACATACAGAAAAGGTTTATAATAACCCTTTTACAGAAAATTATTAGCCCCATTCAATGTCCAGGATGATCCCAGGACACTAACCTATCTTCTCAGGGGGTGACAAACATGTGCTGTGATTTGAGTCAGCCAAGGTTTGACAGTCCTGTTTGAACAGTGTGGTAGAGCACTCTCTACTTACTTCTGATGAATAAAAACAGAAAAACCTTACATAGATCTTGCAAAGAGTAAATTAGAGGTGATTAATAAATTCCACAAGTAAAATGCTAATGACATTTTTGCTGCTCAATATGACACAGAATTAAAGGGCTTCTGGGAAGCTTCAGATTACTAGAAAATTCAAGTGCATGTTGTTCTTTTGTATTTCTCATAAAAATGCATGAAAGTCAAAACTCCTCACAGAAAGGCATAAAATCCAAGACCATCAAAACAGCTTAACTATAGATATTTTTCAGTGGTTCAAAATTTTAATTTTTTAAAATATTTTATTATCTTATGTTCTTTAAATCTTTTGTCCTTGAACAGTGCAGAAATAACTCTTTCAGAAATTTTCCATTATTTTTAAGTCATGGATGCAAACAAATATAAGGATCTCAAACCTTACCAAAAAGAGAAAAATAGTTAAAACGAGAACAATATTCCAATACAAAAAGAAAAAGTAGGTTCTCCAAAAAAGTGAGATTTGATGATGCTTGTAGTGAGAACAGGTTTCACAAGTAAAATTATATTAAATAATACATATTAAATAATATTCAACATCCTAAACCACTGCCCCAAGCCCTTTGTACGGTGTTTTTGCATGCATACACGAGATAAATATTTATTGTACAGTTTCGTATTGTTTGTTTCTAACTCAGGGCTTTACAATATCAAGGATAGTATAACAATATGATGGCCCACTCTCTTCGATCTTTGCCTTCGTAAATAAAACATTCACCTGCTGTTCACAGCGCCCCCTATCCCTTTGCGTGATAGTTGGCTGCGCCCTCCGCTGTTGCCAGTGTAAACAACTTGGCATACGGCGGTCGGATAAAGAGTGTGTAGCCACGCTGCGCTACGTCTTTGAATGTTTACTACCCCAAATAAACACACTGAACCATTTAATAAAGCCTTCATTACATGATTATTCACCACAGACTAATCTTGAAAGCAGAAGAGTGTACAGGCTGGTGTAGATCTATCCTCAGGCCTCTAGTCCACAAGTAGGTCTACGACTGCTTTTCATTTTGGTTGCACCAAGTTTGCATCAGTCCACATAGGATGCCAAAACTTTACAGATTTGTTTGAAAAGGTTTATTGTAAGGTACTGGTCTATAACTTAGTTTATTGAAAAGAAGAAGGAAACAAGCAAGCAAGACGTAACTTATAAACAAACTAACAACAACATAAAGATATTGACTGGTCCTGAACCAAGCAAGGTTTTAGAAAAGAATAGGAAACTTGAGGGAGAGGGAAATGAGATACAATAAGGCAACCATACATATGTTAAGTTAACCATACAAAAAGTAAAAGGTACAAAATGATGGAGGAGGAAAAATGTAAAGAAATCTCTTTTTTTTATATTGCAAAATCACATACAAAGGCAACATAAAGCAACAAAAGCCAGCTTCAAAGGCTTCACAATGTTCTTTCTCCACCTGTGCAAGTAGCCACTAATCTATTCACTGTTAAACCATAGATGACAGGCCAATGGGCTACATTTGTGGCAACCAAGGATGAGGGTGTGGGGTGGGAGTCAATTCTACAGGCTCACAACATGGCATAGAGGTGAAGGGTGGGCATTACTATCAATCACATAGAACTGTCTTCACTAGCCTATCACCGACTGCAAAAAAAAGTAAAAAAGCAGACTAGGTCTAGATGCAGACCTGCACAATGTCTAGCTAACTCACCTTTCAGGACTCTTGGGGAACCATAAATATGATAGATCTGGTTGCTTGTGCCTCGCGTTACTGCAGTTTATCACTATCATATTTCCTGCTGAAGTGCTGACTTCTTTCTCATTTCATTTTTGGCTTGCTCTCGTAAGCTTGAACTTGAAGTGTAGACATCTTGTCAATCGAAGGTGAACAAGCACAAAGTGAAAATGAAAGTAGGCTAAGAAAGGCACAGCCTCGAAGTGTCGCGCATTACGCCCCGCTGATGCTAATGAGGATGCTCTACAGCTGAAGTGGGCCATCCTATTGTTATACTATCCTTGACAATAATGCAACCTTTTATTTCACCATTTTTGTTTGCAATTTTTATGTGGTAAATATTACTTAATAATGGCAATAAAAAAATAAAATTAACATCTTACCTTCACAGTAAGTGGTGCACGGCAGTTTTATCACACCTTCTCCCTCACAATATGGGAATAACACACTACACACATAAAACAAAACATTGGGTGAGCAGCCATTTGATACAGCTGCCTCTGCCAACCTATAGTATGTCCTGTTGGCCTCTTCTGCTGAGCTGTCTGCCCACAAATTTGGAAAAATTGTCTTGGAGTAACCAAACTGAGAACAAATCGGTGATGGCAAATCCACACAGCGTGCTGGAAAAATGTCAGTAAAAGATGCTGTGAGTATGAAATTACAGAAAGCATGAGTCAATTATTTACTGTTTTTCTCCTTCAGTTCCAATAACAAATGAGGCACAAATAAAGTTTTTTCTATATTGAGAAGTATTGCAAAATACATCACCCAAAGAAAACACAAAAATAAATAAATAAATAAAAAATTTTAAAAAAGCATAAAAGGCATATCTACTAACATAAATTTGCACAAAATAAGAAAATAGGCCAAAAATTTTGTCAAGCTTACACTTACAGTACAAACTGCTGGCTCAATAATTAGGCCCTTCAATCAGTAAAATGTCTAATGATTTGGTTTATCCATGGCAATAATTACAATAACTCCGACACGACGTCACAAGTAAGTTTTTCTCAAGTTCTGAAATTTCATCCAATCTGATTAATGCACGATGATTATCACTCATGAGCCCATAATGTAATCCTTTCCTGCCAGCTGTTCAATAAACAAAAAATGGACATTTGTATAACTATGAACCTTTTAATATCATGCATGAAACTGCTGTCATGACAAATATATAGGACAGAAAAATTGCAAACAGAGCAGAAAGCAAACTGCCCCTAGCTGGACTCAATTAAAAATCAATTTGTGTGATTTTGAGGACTTAGCTAAAGCGATTTGGTGGGAAACTGACCACTATCAATTTGCTCCAGGCTGCTTCCTTTATTTACTCCTTTTCACGGGATGGGTTCAACATTAATAAGTCAAAACAATAATCAAAAACAAATGAAAAGGGAAGTACATTTCAAACAATAACATGTGTCCTGGTAAAAGATACTTAAATCTCAATTACAGATCTCATAAACTATATCATTTATAACATGATGAAGGGTCCAAAACTGAAACAACATAAAAAACAACACTTCTGCCATCTCCATAAATTATACTTATTACTTCACGTGATCTTTAGCTTCATTTTGTTAGATTTCTGAATCTTATGATGCAAAAGCAGAAATTCAATTTTACCAAACTAACAGTTCTCCTATAAATTAAGGCTTTAGGCCGCTGCCCAGGCAAAATTCAAATTAAAAATTAATAGATTAAAATTTATCCCTATCACCCCCCATATCACCAACGAAAATTTATAATTCATTATTAAATAAATATTAATATATATTCAAATATTATTATAATACTTTAGAATACACTACTTTAGATGTGAACTGTTGTGAGTTGTGAACTGCACTTAACAGGCTGCGTTACAATTTGCTCTGAGATAGAGAGAGATACAGAGAGAGTTCACATGAGAGAATGAGAGAGAGAGAGAGAGAGAGAGAGAGAGAGAGAGAGAGAGAGAGAGAGAGAGAGAGAGAGAGAGAGAGAGAGAGAGAGAGAGGTGAGAGAAAGAAAGAGAGAGTGAGAGAGATGCAAATCGAGAGAACAAGACTCTCTGTAAAGCGCCTAGAGCAAACTGATTAATGCACGATGATTATCACTCATGAGCCCATAATATAATGCTGTATAAGTGATCTTCATTATTATTATTATCTCATACAATTTATAATGTTGTTTTTGCTCTAATAAGCACCATTTAACATAATGAATTAACACTGACTGTTCAAAGAAGATTAAGTTGGATTAAAAACTTACAGCTTGGCGTAGTTACTGATGAAGTTGTCAACTGTGTGGTTGTTGTTGCCCAAGTACTGCTAGAACTTATAATTGACGTGGGGTTGACACACATCTCACCATCATTCAAAACTGTACAATCCATGGGAAATGTAGCATTGGGACATTGTATGCTCACCTCTATGAGAGTAGAGAAAGTGTTGTCTATTGTTAGTCTATAAATGTGATCTTCCATCAATAACCTGTCAAAATCACTATATTTAGAATTACGTAGGCTAAGTAAACTATCATTAACACTCCCTAAAGAGTCAATGCAAGTTTTTGTTTCATCCTTCATTTTTTCTCATCTTGACTATTGCAACTCTCTTCTTAAAAACCTTCCAGCAGAACAAATTAGCAAACTTCAGAGAATTCAAAACAATACTGCTCGATTAATACTTAAACAACGTAGAAGAGAACATGTTACACCTTTGCTTATTAGTCTTTATTGGCTCCCTGTAAAGGCAAGGATAGATTTTAAAATTGCAGCGTTATGCCACAAATGTCAGTACAACAATGCTCCTCTTTATCTTATAAACTCTATTCATCCATATAAGCCATCTAGAGCATTAAGATCTTCTGATAAAAAACTACTTGAATCTAAATTTGCTAAAACAAAAAAATTTGGAGAGAGAGCGTTTTCTATGTGCGCACCAGCTGTATGGAACTCCTTACCACCAAATATTCGAAACATAGAAAGCGAGGCACTTTTAGATCTGAAATGAAGACCTATCTCTTCAGAAAACACTTTGATGTATAGTCTGATATGTATTGGTGTTTGTGTGTGTTTGTGCATGTGTGTGAAGGAGAGAGAGAGAGAGAAAGAGAGAGAGAGGGAGAGATAGTGTTTGTGTGTGTGTGTGCCTTTGTGTGTGTGATCAGTTGTTAGGAATGAGATTTGCTCTGTTTTTGCATGTTTTGTAAAGCGCATAGAGCATCTCTGGCTATGCGCTATATAAATGAACATTATTATTATTATTATTATGTAATAATCATCAATGTACTAACATTATAGCTCATCTCATTCTGACAAAAGCAGAGAAAACTGTTTGTAAAGGTGGAATAGTCTATCTTACTGTGTCAATTATTTAGGTTACCATTGCAGGCAATCCCTGGCGCATGTCTTTCCATTCCCTTAGAATGACAAGGTTCTGTCTCCCCTTTTGGCTGAACACTCTGTATACACGAATTCTACAGGCCTTCTCAATTGTGTGTCAAAGTATCAAGTGGATTCAATATGTAATTTGTAAGCATTACTAAAAAGATAAAAAGTAGTATCTATAAAAGCTATAAGCACATAAAACTTCAATCATCAATTTCTCAAAAGTTGATGTAAGAGAGTTACAACCATGTCATTCTAAGGGAACATTTTTGTTTACTTGACAGTTGTTGGACTTGACCTCAACAAGAACATAAAAAGTTAGTACAAGTCTGGGCAAAATCTGATTTAGACCATTACATTAGCACAGTGATGATAAAAGTCTTTATAAAAGCATTTCACTGCCAAATTAATGACATACTGAAAATCTTTCAAGATTTAAATTCAATACAAGTTTAAGATTTACTTTTCAATTCAATACAGTTGACATTAAAAACAGATACATTTTTGTGGTCTGTTACCGCAAAGTTTATTTTCCCTAGCTTACATAATGGAGTGATTTGAGTACCTATAAAGATTTTAAAGATCCAATGTATTAATACTATTATGCAGAAAAGCTCACTTGTACCTCCGAGAAATCTTATTTTATTTAATCGATATTAAACATGATGATGACAAATGATCTCATGATTAACAGTGTTAGCTCTCATCCTATTTTCAGTAGACTTGCAATACCAAATTTGGAGATCACGTATAGGCGGTCAGGCATTCACTCACATGTTGCCACTAACTTCATCAGCAATGTTAGCTCTAAACTTGAAATTGTTTCAGGACAATCTCTTCTTAGTCTATCCGCTCATGGTCAATAAAACTCTACTGAAATGTTTTAATATAATACAAGTATGATTGCATTCTTCAAAGTAAATTATTTAAGTAACCTATTATTCTATACTTTGATCTGCTTTATTCGGTTTGTTGTTCCTAACCTTATGTGCACAAACTAATCCTTCCTATGCTGGTTGTGATATGTGTGTGCATGTGTGCATGTGGGAAGACTGCTCTGTGGTTGTTTCACTTTGGTCATTTTGATCATATGTA
The DNA here is from genome assembly GCA_963931925.1 of Onchidella celtica. Taxonomy (NCBI): domain Eukaryota; kingdom Metazoa; phylum Mollusca; class Gastropoda; order Systellommatophora; family Onchidiidae; genus Onchidella; species Onchidella celtica. Next base: position 20,887,978 of record OZ007579.1, on the reverse strand, counting down.
TAATGTTTACTTGAATATGCAAGAACATAAACATGGCAGGATAAACTTTATCTTAAGTCTCTCAGGACGTCAGAGTTAAGGGCTTTGGTCAAGTCTGGACGTAATTAATTTTTTCCCACTTTGGGAAAAAACAGCATGGTTCAGAAAAATGCTTACAGAAAAAAAAGTATTGATAGTAAAATAAAATCAAATAAAAGAAAATTGAATGTAGAATACAATAAACAAGGTTTCAAAGATAAATGCATTCTTTTGGTATGTAAAAATTGTAAATAGACGTGAAGTGATTAGAATAAAAAAAATAGGTGACAATATCCTAACGCTGATAAATCTGCGGTAATCGGCGATATGGCAAAACACAGTTTTTTCACTGGCTTTATCGGCTATACGTCCCGAGAGAATTAGGTGACCCCTGCATGTTTTGATAAAGTATTTGTGATGAGATGCAATGGTATCGGTATTATTGTTAAATGTTAGCTCATAATTTCATTCATTCATTCATTAAGTGCCCTGCCGGCAGGCATTGGCGATCATGACCCTCCATCTCTTGCCATACATAAACAAACACAATGAACTTGAGAAAATGATCAGCCTGGGCAAGCAAACATGAGACACCACTAGGCATGGAAGTACCCCTGCATGTGCCTCGCACGTGACCTGGCTTTAAAACTAAGATAGTAAACATACCCTCACAGTACTTTCTGCATGGTAGAGCTACATCTTTGTTTTCCTCACACTTTGGAAAAAAAATACCACAGTAAAAGAATCTGGCCAATGCAGAACAGCCTAATTCAATAGTGGGTAATGCCCAAATCTCAAATTGGTGGATTGTTTCTTGCAAGTTGTTTCCAAACCATGTTTTCTCATTTGTTTTGGTGAATCCTTCACTGGAACAATATTGAAATGTCTGCTCAATGCACTTGTCTGCAAAAGATAAAAAGATAACTTATCCTACCTGTGGCCTATTGAGAAAACATGTGACATAAAGGTGCACAAATCATTGCATGTTTTCTTGCTGTAGAAGGACAAACACACATTATGCTACTTTTTGCTCTCGATATAAAATTCATACCTGCACAGAGTAATTCATGAATGGCTCCAATTAAATTTCTATGGGTTTCAGTTGGCAAAAAAGCATAGAAATAGTGAATCTCATGGCACTTCCCATTCGCCTCTCCTTCCTTTTCCTTTTTCTATCCTCTTGTGATGTTAAGCGTCAAGGGGGCAGCTTTCATACAGGGGCCTGATGGATAGCGTCTACCATGGTTAGGTTGACTCTTTCAGTTATTTCTTTGACACCTTCTATCCACCTTTTCCTGGGATGCCACTTTCCTTTGGACCTATAATTTTTCATGTTATAAGCTCTGTGTGCTGGCTGATCGCTCGGAAGCCTCATGAGGTAACCAAACCACTTCACCCTTTGTTTCTGTATTATATTCTAGACAAGGCACCGACCCCACATTGTCACTGATGGCTTCATTTCTCATCTATCTCATCATGTGACTTTCACTGTGTTTCTGAAACACCTCATCTTACAGGCTGTTATTTTGCTTTTTTGTCTTTGGTTTTGTCCATGTCTGGCACTGACAACAAAGCGTTGGTATAAAAATAGAACTCATAAGTTGACACTTTGTATCCATAGGTAGGTGTGGGTGTGAAAGCAGAAGGGCTAGCTGACAAGTCACTGCATTTGATTTCTAGATTCTTGTTTCAATTTTCCTGTCCATGCTGCCATTCTGAGTAAAGATGCTTCCTTTTCTTCAACCTGTTCAAATTTCATGTTGTTGACCTGCAGCTCCATTTTGCCTGGGCTTCTGCTCACTGTCATAACCTCGGATTTGGACAGATTTTCATGTAATGACCTTCACTGCTTGCATTCACGTTATTGGGGTGTTCCTATAGCTCTTCTGAGTCTCCATTTATTACATGTTGGTCATCGGAGTAATTCATTCAGATCTTCAAGAATCAGATTTGCATCCTTTGTAATCCTGTCCATGTAAACAATGAACATTAGAGGCGACAAAACACTATCTTGACGCATTCCTGTTTTCACAATAAACCAATCACTAATGCCGTCCGGTGTTCTAGCTGCAATTTGACTATGTAGGTATATCGCCATGACATTCTCTAATAACTGTCCTTGGACTCCATAGGTTTCAAGAACTAACACAAACAAATACAGTAGACAACGCTTAAACCGAAATCGGCAGGACCATGGGTTTGTTTTCCGTTTAGACAGAGTTTCAGTTTAGCGATAGGAGGCTTGAAAATTACCAGTTTCAAGAGAGGCAGCCCAAATCACTATCATAGAGGACAAATAATGTAAGTGCAAAGGCTAAACAGACTGAACACATCCTTGCTTGCTCTGTGTGACTGTGTGATCTCACTTGACTGAGAATGAGGATGGGCGATTGCTCAGGCCTAGGCACACTCAAAGCATGGATTTGCGGGTGAATGTGGACTAACTCCCAGAACAGGGAGACATGCGTGTGGACAGACAGTACAGAACCGCCGTCCTCGTTACTGTTACCGTACATGCTGCCATGAAATGCGCTGTCCGCGATAACTAGTCTTGTCTCTCTAAAGTCATACATTTCACATGAAAGGTCACTCGCGATGCGCCAGACGTAACGTCTGCTACCGTCTGATGTCAGACCCGTGGGGTTATAGGCCTCCCTCCCTCTCCCCTATCCCTGTAGTGCTGCCGCTCTTATGTCGGCCTATACTACCGGGCAGAACAAAGCATGCTCTGCTTTTTTTATTTTTTGAGGGTTGGGGAGGGTGCAGTGGGGTGATACAGTGACTTGACTCGATCTATGGCAAATCACAGTGGTCTGGCCACTGAATCCAGCAAGTTTCTTTTCGGTTTAACCATAGGGTTATTTCGGTTTAGCGCTAGTTTGTTAATAAAGATAAAGAGGAAAAAATCGGGGGATTCTTATTTCCTTCGGTTTAGCGCTGGTTTCGATTTAACCATTTTCGGTTTAACCGTTCTCCACTGTACCATGTTTAGTTCTTTATCATACTCAGAGGTCTCTTCAGTCTGTCTAAGGTCAAAAACTGCATATGTGCATAACATTCCTTTCCTAAATCGGAATTGTGCCTCACAGATAGGAAAGATCACTCATCATAAATATCATGTTTACCACGGAGAAGAATAGCATTTATTTATCACATTAAAAAAACTTGTAAACAAACAAGAAATCACAAAGAAAAACAGGAAAATATTTTTGGCCAAGGCATTTTCTTTTTTTTTTATATATACACTGAAGGACTTCATCATATATAATATTCCAACATAGTGCTCAGATAGACACCTCAAACCAAGAGGTAACTCAAAGGTAATGGCAAGAGAATCCATGATTTACCAGTAACTCTAAATTTTCAGTGATTTCAATATCCTGAAATTTTTAGCCATGAATTTTCATTTGCCTCAGGCTTTAATTTTTTTGTAATCAACAAATTTACTTGTCTACTTTACCTGGTAAAGGAGTAACCGTTGCTGCAGTTGTGGAGCCAGGGTGGGATGCAATGCAAGGTTCACCACTACCATTATTGACGGGGGGATAATAGGAACAGTCAGGTGGATATGGTAAGTATTCACTACATAAATTTACCGCATCTAGAGGAAAAACAAATGCAGAAGAAAAAGAATATCATGTTTTGCCAAAGATTACAGTATGATTACTGGTAATGGATAGCTGAAACAACTGAACCATTTTTGGTGATGCTTTATCAAGTCTTTCACTGATGAGCTGTTTGCAGTGCATTGGTTGAACGACCAATATTGGCATGTTTGTGGCTTTATCATGAAACCACAATAGTGTATGTGTACCGGTTTTTTTTTGGCCAAATATTCTATGCACTCCTTGAAGGAATTTTAGATTTTTTGTCTATTAGCCCGTCATACATTTGGGTCTAAAAGACCCAGGCAATTATGCTTTTTCTTTGTATTTTCTTATTATTTGGAATTTTAGCATGCAATATTATAGATTCTCCAGGGACATCTCAGCCTGGGTCATGGTATTTTTTTTTTACGTAAACATGTTCATACAAGCGATTTGTACGTTGCAGGCCTATTTGATATGTACTTTCCACATAGGAAAAAAAGTACATTTTCACCTGATTTGTATTTTGTGGGCTTTTTTTTACCCGGACTACAATATAAGAAAAACTTTGCTCCAACCTATAAGCACGTGTTTTACCCATCTTTTGTCACCCTGATGTGACAACTACTGTATGTCGTATGCTGTCGTTGCTTTTCAGAAGACATTCTCCCCTCCTAGCACATCGCATAGTCAGCTGGCATGTTTGAATGCGTTATGAATGAGCAGATGCCCACTAACCAGCACTGGTCAGAAATCGTGGCGCTTGCTCGTCTTTCATGAAATTTTAGTTGCTCCAGTGCAAATATATTTATTATTATTATTATATGGCATTTTTTTTGTGTGAGGAAAAGGTCCAGAAAAACAAAATTCTGATTTGTTTCAAGAGCTGTTAAGAGCAAGATTAATGGACTGTATGCATGTGTTTTTGTACAATTTTTTCCCACTTGCATTAGTAGTATGATCACTGTCCCTTCTAATGTCATCTTCATCACAATTTCTATCCTTTGTTATCATCATCACCATCATTATCAGCATCACCAACATCTTCTCCATCATCTTCTTCTACTACTACTACTATTGCTAACTGCTACTACTACTATACTATACTACTAATATACTGTACTATACTGCTACTATTACTATGCTACTACCACTATTATTACTATTACTTCTTCTTCTTCTTCTACTATTGCTACTACTGCTGCCTTTGCCCTTATCTAACTTCTGACTAACTTCTCTCCTCCTCCCACCAAAGCCAGTAATTATGTGCATGATGCTGTACTGTTGTGTTTCAATTTATGTATTTCAAGGCTAAGAATGGCATATCTATCCTGTAATGCTGACAGGCCCACATCATTCCCGATTGTATATCATGTTTTTATAGTTCCGTAATCAAAATGATCTTTGAACTCACTCTGCTGCTTCACCATGACAAATTTTTCTCAAAATACTTTTGAAAAACGAAAGTAACACAATAATATCAATTCACTTGAAAATAAGCTCACTTGTAGTCTTACTTTCAAACTGAATCTGCTTGAATATCTCATATTTTATATTGACTTTTACTGTCATTGCAATCTTATTACAAAGTGCCATCAGGACCAGACACATACAAACTACATTTCTTTATAAATATTCAACCTGCCATCTACATTAATTTGTTATTCCTAATGCTCATAGACTTTCATTTCTCCAGTGCAAAGGCAAGTGTCAATACTCACCGTCACAAGTCTCTTTACAAGGCATTGGTATATCACAAGAAGAAAATATAAAACCACAGAAGAAAGTGAAGTCAGTAGTACAGCCACTCATGATACTTGCATTGGCGAAGAAGTAAAATTGCTGAAACAATAAAAAAGCAAAACACAGATTTAGAGAAAACCTCTAGGATTTTCTTACAATTTCTAATTAATCAACTTGCCAACTTCATCTCATCCTGTTATGTTACACATCCCACCATAGCTCATTGTTCTACCTCAGCAACTTAAAAAAGAAGGAAAAAAACTATGGACAAATAGGCGAGAGTTGCAGCACAACACATACAATGCAGTTCCCTTAGCAAAGGACACAACTAGTTTCCATGAACATTGTGTCATTAGTGCTGTCTATATAAGTCATAGATAGAAGATAAAAATGATGATAATAAGATAAAGACTTCACAATTTCTAATGTTTGGATGAATGTTATGCCATTACATCGTGATGACAACCAGTTGTAAGAAGGGTATAATATTTAGGAAAAGGGAAAGGGGAAGGCATTCTGCACTGTCAAGAGGTCTTGCTTTCATTAATATAGACACTGCAAAAAAAATGTCATTTACAAACATCACCATGAATTTGATCATCAGATTTGTGGCTGATTTTCAATAAGAGTTATTAAAAAATTTTATTCACATTTTAAAGTTTACTAACATTTTGACTACAAAATGGAGCATGTAACAATCATTCATTTTCATCCTTATTAAAAAAACATATTCCCCTGCATAAAATGGAAGGTGGTAACAGACATTCAGATGAAAGACAGGCAGGAAATGGCTTCACAAACAATTACTGAATAAACATAGGATAAAAAATATATGATGGACCATTAAAAAAAATTTTTTAAATTGTCACATGTCCAAAACTGGTCTAATAGACTTTATAGACACATGTATAGTAATTTCTATGAGAAAAATGGAAAATGATAAATGGTGGCAGAATTGAAATTTAAGAGTTTGGAATAAGTAAAACTTTGGGAACGGCCTTTACAATTTAACTTTGTGTAAAAAACTTAAGTCAAACCGGCTAATCTGCTTCCTGTATTGCCATTCACTAATGCAACTGACAAGCATTGGTAGAATCAGACACCCTCAGTGATCTCTCCTGTTGTCTCGACAAGCCTGGTCTCTAGTCAGAATAAGAGCCTTCGCGTTGCAGGGGCAATGAGTTGAAATATATAATTTTCTAAGGAGTTATATTTTCTCATCTTCTTTTCTTCCTCGAATGACATAAAATATGAACCTCTTCCAAGCATTTAATTCAACATCTTCTATTGTGGATCATGTCAGTTTTGGATCCGAGAAAGGGGAGGACAGGGTGATATACAATCCTTTCCAATGATATGAGAAAAAATTGTTCTTGAACATTTTAAAATATACATATTTAAAAACAGTTGCATTATGAAGAAGAGGTTTTCAGGAAAACAGTTACACTCCAAAAAGTTTTTTTTTTATTTACCATAAATGTGTATAATATAAATTTTCTATGTTATCTGTCACGAGTGGAGTGAGTGCAATTAAGGGGATTGCTACAGAGCGGGTGTAGAGTAAGGACTCACAGTAGACAGCAAGTTAAGCGTGCTGTTGTGAGTAGTAGTGGGGCGGGGTCTGAAGGAGGCGAAAGCGCTGTATAACTATCACTGCAAGTTAGAAGGTCCTAGGGATCGGACCTGTGAATAAAAGCCCATCGGGCGGACATAAAGGGGAAGCAGTCGAGAAGACTAGTGAGAGGTCTTTCCAGTTATGACTGGTGTCGGGGACGGGCCGCAGAGCCACCTCGATGAGCACAGGGGATAGGCCAGCATAGGGCCGGAGGCCACACATAGGCCAGAAGCGAGGCTGTCAGTGCAGGACAGTAGAGGCACATAAAGTCGTGGCAGTCAGGTCACGGGCAGGGGACGTAGATATGAGAGTGAATGAGATACTATGTTGTTGCCATGTTGATAGGCTAGTGAACTGATATTATGTTGTTGCCATGTTGATGGCTATGGAAATACTAATGTGTTATTGCCCTGCTGAGGTGCTAGGGGAGTGCTAAGGTGTATGACAATAGGAAGGTGATATTGAGAGACTGCGGTGCCAGTGAATCATTAATGTACTATTAAGACCCTGAGGGGAGAGGCTGAGGCCGAAGTGCCTTTAGGAGTAACTACCGGATTGTGGATCCGAGGAAGAGTGCATGTGAGAATAAGGCCGTTGTACGGCAGTCATTTCAATAATATAATATATGTAATTGCGCTATTATATGTATAATTATGTTTAATAAATGTGTGAGTCTGATGGGTTGTTTTGTTAAGTGTTAAACTTGTTTGTTCGTGATTGTCGTCCTGTCATAAACTATTACATTTCCCAGTCTGGGATTTGTGACACTGGGGGCTCGTCCTGGTTACCTGTGGTCATTTTGACATTGTGTATTCGTTATATCTAGTTGTTTTTCTGTTGTGCTAGGAATTCGTGCTGTTGTCTTTGTTCGTGGGATGAATGGAAATTTCATGATGATATGATTTATGTATGTTTATGAATAATAATATGTATTGATGCATGTATTGCTATGAATAGGTATTAATGTGTATTTAAACTTTCCAGAGTGTGTGCGTGCAGCCTGAGGAGACAAGCGGCCAGAGCTCCGATTAAGGGGAGGAGTTAAACTCAAAATTCGAAGTTAAGTGAAACTGAAATTTTGTGCCCTGGATCGGGGGCTGTTCCTTTAATCTGTCTTTTTCCCTGTTTTTGCTGTTGTTGTCGTTATAGGTTATATGGGCGGTGGCGCGGGTTTGCTGTGTTGAACTTAGTTTATCCTTTTAAAAAGGTGTGGTAAACTTTGGAACTTCGTTCATCACAGTGAACAGTTCTGTAGGGACCTGTATTTTTGTTTAGATTGTAGCGTTCTATCTTCCTCGTTGTTTTAGGAAGACGTTTCTCTTGTCCTTCTCCTCCCTATTTGTAGATACGTTCTTTTTTTTCAGACTCTGTTCTTGTTCGTACCTTGTAGTGTAATCGGCGTAGTTAGGTTGCATTTTTTTCATTATATTCTCTTTTTTGTAGAAGCTTGTCCTAGTCTGGTTCGTTGTCCTTGACGTACTTGTGGTCCTTCTACTGAATTTCCTTATTCTTGTCTTTTCTACTCTTTTTTATTATTAATAGTGCAGTACATTTTATGAATATAGAATTAGTTGTGCTGTAAAGGTAAATTTCTGAATTGTATTGGATACAAGTAGGTGTGGTTATATCTGGTGTGATCTCAGGTCTCTGGTCGTGTTGTTAGTGATCATACCGACAGGTTAGCCGTTTTTGTAATACATACCATAACCATAAATCTGTGAAATGGCGGAACTCCAACAATTAATGAAGTTGGGTAAGGAACTTGGCCTTGAGGGAGAGGAGCTACGCGGCTGGATCAAAGAACAGCAGGCGGATTTGCGCGATGAGCGTGCTAAGGATAGAGAGCGAGAAAGAGAGGCTAAGGCTCAGCAACAAGAAAGAGAGGCTAAGGATAAGGAACAGGAAAGGGAGTTTAAGCAACAGGAAAGAGAGGCTAAGGCTCAGGAGCAGGAGAGGGAGTTTAAGTTAAAGGAGTTAGAAGATAAGCAGCAGGAGAGAGAGGCGCGAATAAGAATCGCCGAGTTAGAACTCAAGAAGAATACGCCAACGGAAACGGTTGAGCGGCAGGTACACAATAAAGGTGGCGTTAGGATTAAGCTCCCTACGTTCGACGACCGGAAGGACGACATAGACGCCTTCCTTTACAGGTTCGAACTGAACGCACAATTGCAATGGGGGGAAAATAAGGAATTATGGGCCACGTACCTGGCGTCGCTATTGCAGGGGCGAGCGTTAACCTACTTTAAAGAGCTACAGCGCGAAGACGTGCAAGATTACGATAAGCTGAAGGCTTTGCTGCTTCGCCGATTTGCGCGTACCGAGGAATACTTCCGGGAGCAGTTTAGGCGAGCACGTGCAGATACCAGGGAGGACTTTGCTGCCTTCGTCGCGAGACTAACGGAGTATTTCGCGAACTGGGTAGACTTGGCGCATGTGGGCACGGATTTTGCTAAACTGAAAGACTTAATGATCCGTGACCAGCTGTACGCTTCGTGCCACAAAGATCTGGTGGCTTTCCTGAAAGAGAACGAACCCGCGACGGTGCAGGAGGCGTCTAAGTTGGCGGAAGCATACCGTACGGCGCATCCGTCCAAACCAGTCGCCAGGGCGTACGTCCAAGATGCTGGATACGTCGCCGTTGTCGAGGGGTCGCCGGCAGGACTTAGGGACAGGTCGCGTCAGCGTGGTGCCTATAGCGGGCAAGCCCAGGGGCAGCATAGGGGCTTTCACCAATCACCGGCGTTTGGATCCGGTAAGTTTGACCGAGCAGGAGGGCTAGGTCGCGGTAATGGCCGGGGGCGAGTTGTGACCTTTGCCGATGACCGACGGCATAGGGACTCTAGTTCCGGTCGCGAGGGGTCACGGGGACCCAGGCCTAGGGCAGCACAGGGAGCGGAGTGTTGGACTTGCGGACGCGTGGGTCACTTTTCGCGCGAGTGTAGGGCCGCGAAGTGTTGGAACTGCGGAAGAGCAGATCACATCAGCGTGAACTGCCCTGCAGGTAGGATAGCGGCGAACGTGGACAGTAGCTCCAGTCCATGTTCCCCAAATAAATTTCATCATGCGGCTGCGTGCGTTACATCGGACAACGGAGGCGGACAGTATTCTAAGTGTCCCAGTTGTGAGAAGTTATTATCTTCCGGTGTTTTACCTTGTGGGAGAAAGATCCCCGTTATAAATTCATGTCATACAGGAGGTGGTCTTAGGGTTTATCCGGGGTTTGTTGGGGACGAACCGGTCTCGGTTTTACGAGATACAGGATCTACCGTTGTGGGAGTGCATAGGGACTGCATTCGGGATTCACAGCTTACAGGTGAGACTGTCCCGTGCATCCAATTTTCGGGGGCCATTGAGAAACTACCCATGGCAAAAATAATGATAGATACACCTTTCCTTAGCGGGGAAGTCGAGGCAGTCGTTGGTTGTTTCCCAGGCGCCCAGCTCATCATTGGGAATGTATCACGGGTAGTTTCCCCTTCCGATGAGAACGTGCAAGCATGGTCGCAATCAAAAGGTATTGACTTTTGCGCCGCGGTCGAAACACGCCGACGGGTAGCCGATAAAGATAAGATTAGACCTTTGGCTACGCCAGCGGTCAACCTAGATATCACGCCAGAGCGCTTGGCGAAATTACAAAGGGAGGATCCATCATTAAACCCATGTTTTGGGGAAGCGCGAACCGAGAAAACGAGGAGATATAAGAACGGGTCGTCCTCCTTTATTGTTCAGGCGGGCATTCTGTTCCGTAAATATGTAACGGTGTCCTCCATTTTAAAGCAGGTCGTGGTGCCAGCGTTGCTGATCGCAACAGTATTGCATTTGGCACATGATGTCCCATTAGCGGGTCATATGGGGATAGCTAGAACCAAAGAAAGGGTTCTTAAAAATTTTTACTGGCCATCGATCCACAGAGATGTGCAGGTCTATTGTAAGACGTGCAGTGCGTGCCAAAAGACGACGCATAAGGGTCGTACACCCCAGGCCCCTCTTCAGAAGATCCCCACGGTCTCAGAACCGTTTAAAAAGGTCTCGATAGACCTTGTTGGCCCCATTCACCCAGCGACCGATAGGGGGAATCGATTTTTCTTAACGGTCATATGTAATGCTACGAGATGGCCAGAGGCGGTTCCTCTGCGGACCATAACGTCTGAGGCAGTCGCGGAAGCGTTGTTTGCAATTTTCGCTAGGGTAGGAATACCAGAGCAAATTCTGTCTGATAGGGGCGCGCAATTTACGTCGCAGATGATGAAGGAATTGTTCCGCTTATTCAGTATACAACCCATCACTACCACCCCTTATCATCCGCAGGCTAATGGCATGTGCGAGAGATTGAACTCGACGTTAAAGTCGATGCTGCGTAAGGTAGCTGCTGATCGCCCTAAAGATTGGGATAGATATATCCCTGCAGTGTTATTCGCGTACAGAGAGGTACGGCAGGAGTCAACGGGATTCTCGCCGTTCGAAATGATGTACGGTCGTAGTCCTAGGGGCCCAACTGATGTTCTTCGGGACATGATGACGTCGCCATCATCGGGAGACGATGAGCAGATTTCGGTGTTTCAGTACCTTGTTGATTTAAGAGAAAGACTATCTGCAGCGCGCACTATAGCAGAAGAAGCGTCTAGTATCGCTTCGAAAAGAGCAAAAGACTATAAAGATAGAGGGTCCAAACTGAGAATTTTTAAGCCAGGAGACAAGGTTCTGTTGTTGTTACCTACGGACCATAATAAGTTATTGATGACATGGAAAGGCCCTTATGTTATTGAGCGAGTTGTTTCAAAGGTAGATTACGCTATCCACATTGATGGAGCGAGTAAGGTTTTCCATGTTAATATGCTACAGAGATTTTATGAGAGACCACAGTATCTGTGTGCACAGACAAGACCAGAGGAGACTGTCTTCTCTACTGCTTGTACGGGGGTCGTAGACCAGTTGGACTGTGACGTAAGCGACACCGAGGCGCAGGAAGAGTTACAAATTCAATTGCCGGAGTTAACTCCGACACAAGGTTACAGGGACGTAAAAATTAACCCTGACCTTACCAGTTCAAGGAGTAGGGAACTTGAGACCCTGTTAGCGTCATTTCCGGATGTTGTTACGGACTTGCCGGGTCGCACTACGGTGATCCAGCACCAAATAAAGTTGACTTCGGATAGGCCAGTATTTCTTAGACCGTATCCGTTGCCTTTTTCTTCGAGAGATAGAGTCATAAAGGAAGTGGAGTCAATGCTGAAGTTAGATGTGATAGAACCATCAACATCGCCGTATTCATCACCCATCGTCCTCGTGAAAAAACTCGATGGATCGGTGCGGTTCTGTATTGATTTTCGAAGATTGAACACTATTACGGTAGGCGATAGGGAGCCTATTCCGTTTCAGGAGGAATTAATAGCTTCATTGGCCGGGTCCACGTGGTTTTCCAAGATAGATTTAACGAAAGGGTATTGGGAAATCCCGCTTACTGAGGAGTCTAAACAATACACGGCGTTCCAAACGCCCATTGGATTATTCCAATTTAAGGTCATGCCATTTGGGTTGGTAAACGCGCCAGCGACGTTTGCACGATTAATGAGATTGGTGTTGAAGGACATACCTAATGTCGTGTCATTCTTTGACGATATAGCATGCCATACGTCGACATGGTCTGATCATATTCAGACACTAACAGTAATTTTTCAACGATTACGCCAGTTTGGGCTAACTGCTAAACCCGCAAAGATGGATTTGGCATGTCCAGAGATAATATTCTTAGGACATATTGTGGGTAGAGGTGTTCAGAGACCTGAAGAAACAAAAATTGACAAGTTAGTAGGGTTGCAAATCCCTAAAACAAAGAAACAAGTCAGAAGCTTAGTGGGAATTTTAAATTATTACAGAAAGTTCATTCCAAATTTTTCCTCCTTGTCATCTTCTCTTACTGACCTTACTAAGAAGGGACAACCCGATAAGGTCCAGTGGACGTCTGAATGTCAGACATCATTTGATAATTTGGTGACAGCATTATCATCGTCACCCATTCTGATATTGCCCGATTTTCGATCTAATTTTATCCTCAGAACGGATGCGTCGGACTCTGGTGTCGGCGCTTGTCTTCTGCAGGAGAAGAACGAATGTCTCCATCCTGTATGTTATGTCAGTAGGAAGTTATTGCAGAGAGAAAGAAAGTATTCTGTGATAGAGCGTGAGTGTCTTGCCATTGTCTGGTCCGTCCAGAAATTAGGACGTTATCTCATGGGACGAGAATTTTGTATCCAGACAGACCACAAGCCACTGACATTTTTGTCGAAGAATCGTTCGTCCAGCCCACGCTTGTCTAGATGGGCATTGGCTTTGCAGCCGTACACCTTCGTTATTCAACCAATTCCAGGAACCAGCAATCATATCGCCGACTACCTTAGTCGAGCCTAGGGGAAGATTTCAGGAGCTTATACATCGGAGGACAGGAACATTGACAGGATCTGTGTGAATGAGTCGGCTTTAAAATATTGACATTATAAATATGATATGAAGAATGGTTGATAGGTTGAATGGTTTTTGATTCTGTATTAAGTATTGTGATTAGTTAGCTATTCATGATGTGACACATATATGCATATTGCAGGCCATATTGATCCCCATATTTTCCCCTGATTCCGGTATTTTATATACTAGGGGAACGGCTAGGTCAGTTTTTTTAGTGTACGTATTGCTCACGCTCACTCGTTGACAGTCATCTTGATGCGATTTGAAATTAATTGCATTAATTTTTTTGGGGTGGGGGATGATGTCACGAGTGGAGTGAGTGCAATTAAGGGGATTGCTACAGAGCGGGTGTAGAGTAAGGACTCACAGTAGACAGCAAGTTAAGCGTGCTGTTGTGAGTAGTAGTGGGGCGGGGTCTGAAGGAGGCGAAAGCGCTGTATAACTATCACTGCAAGTTAGAAGGTCCTAGGGATCGGACCTGTGAATAAAAGCCCATCGGGCGGACATAAAGGGGAAGCAGTCGAGAAGACTAGTGAGAGGTCTTTCCAGTTATGACTGGTGTCGGGGACGGGCCGCAGAGCCACCTCGATGAGCACAGGGGATAGGCCAGCATAGGGCCGGAGGCCACACATAGGCCAGAAGCGAGGCTGTCAGTGCAGGACAGTAGAGGCACATAAAGTCGTGGCAGTCAGGTCACGGGCAGGGGACGTAGATATGAGAGTGAATGAGATACTATGTTGTTGCCATGTTGATAGGCTAGTGAACTGATATTATGTTGTTGCCATGTTGATGGCTATGGAAATACTAATGTGTTATTGCCCTGCTGAGGTGCTAGGGGAGTGCTAAGGTGTATGACAATAGGAAGGTGATATTGAGAGACTGCGGTGCCAGTGAATCATTAATGTACTATTAAGACCCTGAGGGGAGAGGCTGAGGCCGAAGTGCCTTTAGGAGTAACTACCGGATTGTGGATCCGAGGAAGAGTGCATGTGAGAATAAGGCCGTTGTACGGCAGTCATTTCAATAATATAATATATGTAATTGCGCTATTATATGTATAATTATGTTTAATAAATGTGTGAGTCTGATGGGTTGTTTTGTTAAGTGTTAAACTTGTTTGTTCGTGATTGTCGTCCTGTCATAAACTATTACATTTCCCAGTCTGGGATTTGTGACATTATCATACAATTTTCAATGAACAGCTCACTTCTTCATTACACAATTTAATGACAAAACCCGTACTTTATTTTTAATATTTTGCCTAAAATTATGAGATTTTGCAGTAAACTGTCCTCTTTATGCACTGACACAGCATGTTATCTGCCAATTATACTTTCATTCAAATTTGTGAAACAAACAGGTTAAAATCTATCCACGAAATGAGATCTGGCCACAAAATCATGCTCAGAGGATATGAAATGAGCACTTTTGTCCCTAAGGTGCCATTTTAGTGGCACACATGATAATTTGCTTCCAAAATGAAAATGATGGTACAGATTGCTGGTAGAGTCTAGCTCGTATCTTTCAAACTTCATTAATGATAAACGTTATTATTTGCTTTGTATTTGAACTTATCAAGCTAAAATAAACTTACATCTTTCAGACAGTCAAGATCACTGCAGAGGAAGAGAAAATCTGGTAAACGTACGTCATGAAGACCCAGCTCATTGCAGATTGGCAAGTCCAGCTTCACACATTGAACTGGAGGAAATATAAACAAAAACTTCAAGTTCAGAATGCAATGGGAGCGAAAATTGAAATTCTGTTTCTGACCTTTTAAGGAGTACAACTGTTGATAGCACAACATTATAAGAAGGCAGTGAGAAATTCACACTGTTCTTCTTAGGTGTACTTAGTAACATGATGTGTTGCATTATTGTTATGTGGGAAGGCTGTTCAGATATATAGTAATGTATGCTAAAAAACTTTCATCTTTACACATCAAGAGAAACTGACAAACTGACATGTAAGCTGCTGCATCACATGTTGGTAAGATAACTACTTATATAGTGGACTCCGCTTAAACCAAAGCCAGATAATAAGAAAGTTCTCTTTATCGGAAAGATTTCCATGGTCCCACCATAATCCTATCTTATTCCTTGTAGTTGTAAGTTCTTGTCTCCTTACACATATAAAGAAACTCATGTAAATCCCCTTTAACTGAAAGATTCTCTTTCATTCACTCCGTCAAGAGAAGGTACAGTCTTGAAATTGTATTTTGAAGTAAGAGAAAAATGTCCAGTTGTGTTAATTTCCTGCCCATCTACTTCATGGGGATGTGGTGTAACAGGCCAAAATATACCTCCTGCCCAGACTATACCAAGGGCTAGGACAGTTTATGCCCTGGGTATACTTTGGGCTAGGCCAGACTATACCCCACCAGACCAGATTATATCAAGTCAAGAACACTGTTTATTTGAGCCTTAGTTTAAATTGTTCTTTACCACTGTCATCAGATATCATATTAATACATACATGAATACATTATTGACACCCGTAAATCATAATACATGAACAATTTAGAGGAAATAGTAATAAAAATTATTTCAGTCTTAGTTTAAATTGGTACACATATATACATTCTTGACTCCTGTAAATCATGATACATTTTAGAGGAAATAAACATGCATTGATATACTAAAGGGTTGAGTATCCATTCAAACTGATATGATTAGACTTCAACATTAAATTCATGCATGTCTGTTGATATCATTATTATTATTTGATAATTGGTTGCCCGGTGTATTTTTTGTTAGAATGACTCAGAGAGAAAAGGAAAATGTAATAATAACCGAACTGACAAATGGTGTCATTCCATCATCCACGATGTAATCCAGCAGAAATGAGATATTTCACATAAAACTAAATACACACTAAATTTTTTTTCACGCGATGAACTGCACCTGTCCAGACCCACTCAAACCATTACAGAATGCTATTCAGTAGTATACATAATAATAACAATAAGAACACCAAATCATCTTATTTACACTTGAAAATAAAGAGAAATGTCAATATCAGAATCATCATCATCATCATGGAATAGTACAAAGATATAAAAGGGAGTGTAAAAACGACAGTGTAGGCCTACAAAATCATTCTAGAATCTATAAGCAGCAAAGTGTGTGTATCATGTAAAAAAATGTATTAAAGCTTTTCAACTTTTCAAGTATAACTGGACAGAAAGCTTTAGTGAAATAGCCTTGATAGTTGTGTAAACCGACAAAGTAAATCCACTGAGACAAAAGTAGTGCATCGTATGAAGTAATTAGAACTATGTTAGGTATGTTAGGGCAATAAATTCGATGGATCGTGATGCGTTATCAGTATTTCTTGTCTTAACATATTACGATTACTTTATACACTGCATTGCTATCTCAGTGGATTTAATCAGTCAGTTTACACTTTGCTAAAGCTTTCTGTCCAGTTCTACTTGAATGGTTGAAAAGATTTAACAAATTTTTTTTTTACATATAGTTGATACACACACACTGGTACTTACAAATTCTAGAATGTTGTGTAGGTCATTTTTACATTCCCTCTTATCTTTTTATATTATTCCAAAATGATGATGATGATGATTCTGATATTGACATTTCTCTTTATTTTCTAGTGTAAATAAGATTATTTGGTCTTCTTATGGTTATTACTGTATATTACTGGTTAGCATTCTGTAATGGTTTAAGTGGATCTGGGCAGGTGGAGTTCACTATGTAAAAAATAATTGTATTTAGTTTCATGTGAAGTATTTAATTTCTGCTGGATGATGGAATTGCACCATCTGTCAGTTGGGTTATTAAAATGTTGTTTTTTTTCTATGTGTGTTCTTTTCCGGCCTTTTGTCTCCGTATTATTGTAACTTTGTATGTAGATCTAATTGTTTTGACATATCAAGCACATTTCTAATTTTCCAAAATTAAAATAAAATTCAGATTGACTTTACATTTGTGAGTCTTATAAGTTTATTTCATACAATGCCACTAAGTGTATGTCAGTGGTGCCAAACAGAAAAATATAATGTATGTTTTACACATGGACAACTAATTATTAAAAAACAAAAACAACAATAATGGAATCTAGTAGATGTAGTATTAAAGGCTAATCATATCAATTTGAATGGATTTTCATTCCTTTTGTATATCAGTGCTTTTTTATGCATGTTTATTTCCTCTTAAATGTATTTTAAGTTACAAGAGTCAAGAATGTATGCTTCAATATGATACCTGATGACATTGGCAGTGAACAATTTAAACTAAAGTTGAAATAAACTGCGGTTTTGACTTGTTTAAAGAAAAGATCTGGACCGGGAGGGTATAGTCTGACCTAGCCCAAAGTATACCCCAGGGTATAAACTGGCCTAGCCCAGTATATATCCCGGGGTATATTCTGGGCTAGGCCAGTTTAACCCCGGGTATAGTCTGGTGGGGTATAAATCTGGCCTGCTACACTGGTAGCCCGATCCACGCGATCGAAATCTACAACAGTACCCTGTCATTTTGATGTGGGTCTGCTGGCAGGGGAGCTACAAAAAATGTGTGTGACCTCTTCAAGGGTTAAGCACGAAGTGATTGGTAGGAACGAAGTGAGTGGTAAAGACCGGGGCGTATTTCATGTTATCATAGGTGTCATGATTCGGATGTTGTTAAAACTCACGCAGAGAGTGAGTTGTTGTTGTTTACCAGGGCCATGAGAAATTGGCTGGTGGCCTTGAACGGTCCTCGCCAAATTATAGTTGGTGAGTAAATAAATGTAAAGTTAAACGGTTAGATTCACGCTTGTCGGTTTTAATGTTCGTGATTAATAAGTTAGGAGTGACAGTGCAATTCTCGACCCCGTGATTTTGATGAACACTTAGAAGGGAAGAGAAGGGGTGAATAAGGATAGATAGTTTAAGACGCTTAGTCGCGTTCAGAAATTCGTACATAAAATGTAGAAAGCACGAGGGTTTAAAGATTTCAGTAATTGTTTTGACATTTTAAATTGACCTTGTCTGTTTTTAGTACAAGGCCGTGACCAACTCCCACGTAGAATATATTAATACTGCGAGATGAGCTCGCATGGATGCACCAATCAAATCTAGGGATTTGGACGGTAATTTGCAGGTGGCTGCACAGTATAAAAGCGTAGCCATACCTATGTCCATTACTCCATACAGAAAACTCCAATCTGTGCAGGCGTCGGCACGATTCTGCCTGAAGAATCATAATTCCGTTCGATTTCATGTCTAGTCCAATATAGACATTTGAGAGGAAGCCATATGCTTGAATGAGATATGCCCACTGCTATTGTCCACTGTTCCCTGGTTTTCTAACACCAGGGACCAAGCGTAAGTGTTTGTCCTTTGATGATTCAACAATGAACGAGGAGCTGAACATAATTTATCCAGTAGGACAGGATTGCCGCATATACTAGGAGTGCTACCCAAGAATGCAAGACAAAGATTTATATTGACTTGCAACTAGTATGAATGTTGGCATACACATCTGTGAATTGGGATTGATTTGTCTGGATGAGGCTGGGGATTGCCAGCCCATCCTAGAGTAGATCCAATAGACTTAACTACGTCAGTTTATATTGACGAGCTTGATCCATTATAAGCGGTAGGCACAAATAGCTGAGATGACATCGTCGCCAGAGACCATATTAGTATATTGATTGATAGATAGTAGGCAGACTATATCTGAGAGATATATAATTAGTACTTAAATTGTTAGTGAGTCAGAATTATCATAATATTATAGGAATCTAGAGAAGACTCTGCTCGTGACAATAGGAGTGCCTGATGGCAGGTGAGTTAAAATTGTCATTTTACTCAATGTGGTTTCCATGAATGGCAACAGAACAATAAAATATCAATATGATGGTATATGGACCAATGTAATCTATTACTTCAGAAAAAAACAGCCAAATTTCATGTTTTGTAGAAAAAGATGCACTTGTCCTTAAGAGATATAAATTGGTGAAAATTGTGATTTTTTAAGTCAATTCCCAGCCAGCATCACTAGATCAATCTGACCTAAATTTCAATAGGATTGGTAGGAATGATGTCATTTCTATGTGCAAATTTGACATCAGTCCAACCTATTAGATTTCCAAAGGGTTGCTGGCTGGGTTACTTTTTATCCAAAATACTGTTATTGCAAGTTTCACAATATGTCCCCTGAATTTTGGTCTGTGCAAGTTTCACTTTCCTATGTATATAATTATTCCTGGAAACTTAAAATTTAACTCATAAACGGCGCACAATTGCACACCATGGTACTTTCATTGTAGTGGCACAGAGGATAGAAATTCAAGTGAACAAAAGTATTGTCCAAGAAATCATTTACCTATATTCATGAAAAGTCCAAACCTTTTCGAATAAAGGATTCAACGATCTCTACAAAATAGTGATGTGATTTTTTAGTTTATTACTGAATAACTGACTTCTAGGATTTTAGCTTCTTAACCCCTTCAATAGGCTTATAACATACACCGTATGGCTCAGAACTGCGCAGTTAGTGATGCCTTGCCGTACGCCTTACGTCATGGAAGGAACGAGAACACAGGTTCCCCAGCACCCTTGTGCCGTACACTGTACGGTATAAACAAATGGCACTGTAACAAGTTTTGTTGTCATTTCTTGAACAAAAAACCACCAAAATGAATGAAAACTAAGCCCAACATGGCAATCCAACTCAACAGAAGTGAAAATTTTACTGCCAACAACTACAGGACAGGTCTAAACTCAAGTTTACATAGAGGTACTTGCAAACGTTCATGAAATGGTAAAAGGCACAGAAAAACCACAGTTTGACCTTGGATTCCTCATTCAGAATGATTCTGATGATTTACTTGTATCTGATTCTGGATAACAGATCTGAGTATGTTATTTCGGAGCCTGAAACTGATTCTGATGGCATCGGCAGTGAAGGTGGAGAATAGGGGGTAGGTGATGGAGGTGATGGTAGATCTAGATCTCGACCTATTAAGAAGGTGAGACCTGAGACAGCTATAGATAATGAAATAGCTACAACTTGAGGATAATGTTTCACCCACAAGGGAAAGATAAACAGAAACAGAGAGGGAAAACTCAGCCTGCAAAAGCACATAGGCTTGGATCTAGAACAGGAAGCAGAAAGAGTCGTCACAGGGAATCAACATATAGGGGACAAGGTGGTCTAGAGGCAGGGTACTCGCCTCTCATACCAAGGGTCCCAGGTTCAAAACCCGGCCAGTGCAGGCATGTTGGAAGTTTGGGATTTTTCTCATATTTTCGTGTCCCTGATCCTATTGGGGGGTAGGATTGGTACCTAGTCTTCTTGGATAAGGACGAGAAAATTCGGAGGGCCCGTGTGCACGTTAAAGATACCTTGGCAGTTGGAAATCATAAAGAGCAGGCCGAAAAGGCTCCTGCTCGGGCAAAATTAAACTAAATTCATCCCTACCATTCCCTCCCCCTCCCTCCCTCATCCCCCCTCCCCCCCCCAAAAAAAACAACGGCCAACCGGCGCTGCACTGTGACAATGACGTGCCTGCTCCAGTTGTAACTGGGTGCAATGGCACGAAGGCAAATTTCCCAAATGGGATTAAAGAGTTATACAAATCAAAACATAAAATATGTGGATAAATACCAAAGACTAAAACCGGATGCATTGTTTTTATCATGGCAATATGTTTTTAAAAAATGTGCTTACATTCTGAACTGGCTGTTGTTGATACTGAAGTAGATGTGGAAATTGAAGTTGATGTTGTAGGAATTGTTGTTGTTGAAGCAGTTGATGTTATTGTAGGAGTTGTTGTAGAAGCAGTTGTTGTTGTTGTTGTTGTTGTTGTTGTAGGAGTTGTTCTTGTTGTCGTAGGAGTTGTTGTAGATGCTCCTGTGGTTGCTGTTGTTGTAATCTCTGAGGTTAACGATGTAATGGAACTTGGCACTGTTGACAGTGTTGTTGATGGTCTCTCTTCTGGAGGCACACAGTTAACTGTAGGAAACTCATTGCAATTCAAAGGCCAGCCATGTATGGTATTACAGTCATCTTGCACAACTGGAAAACACAATGTCAAAAACATCCTTTTTATAGTTTTAAATATAATAGTCTGCACTATCAGTCAACATTTGTTTGGAAGATATTAATTAGTTTTAAAAAACTGTGTCTGGTTGGGAGATGGATCTCTACTTGATCTTCATTTTTATCTCAAAGTGTCTAATCAGCAAAACTAATGCAGCAGACTTCTTGGATTTATGAGCTCTAAGTGCTACTTTTGTTTTAACTGATTCTTGAATGCATTTCACTTCAACTTTAAACTACATCCAACTTTTGTCAGAGAATATCATGCTTTTAAATGAAGAAAAACCTTGTGCTCGACTAACCTTTACAAAAAGTATCACAGGGATAAATTGGGTTTTTGGTCCCCTCATCACATGAAGGGAACAGCACTGAACACAAAAAAGAAAGAGCATGTACAGAGCACTCAAGATTAACATTTGGTCCTGACAATTCTGCAAAGGCATCCTCAGCTTGCTCTTGAGTAGTATGATGTAACATGTTTGGAAGATGAAATGTAGAATTCCCCAGTAAGGAATGGCATCTCTCATGTGTCATGGACAAACACTGTCCTGTCAACAAATGGATAGTTTCACTAAACATTTCACCTCATATGGGATAAGCAATAAAAAAGAAAAAGCTAGCTATACACTTGCTTTTGCAGCCTCCATTTGCAGGAAAAGCAAAATGTTTCATGCATTAAACTTAATTTCATTATTGTTTGAAATTCGTATGCCTGACAGACAAAAAAGAATTTTATTTTGATTAGTGTTCTTTAAAATACCTTGGTGCGGTTACATTTTGTTCACTCATTTCAGCATCTAGGCCACATCATTAAAATCATCATTTTCTTTTTCTAGTGCCAAACAAAAAATGAAATTGCAGATCAAACAATAATAAAGGCAAGATATCTGAATATTAATTATATATTTGAAGTGTGAGAGATGTAAATTTTTACGTGAGCAAAAACACAAAAGAAATAGCTGAGCACAAATAAGATTTACCTTTCGTTTCTGTTGTTGTAGGGGGCGCTGATGATGCTGTAGATACTGTGGTACTCAGAGTAACTGGAATGTCTTCTGCTGAAATGTCAAAAATAATGAACATGACTTTCACTTGAAACTGAGAGATTCAAATTTTAATGTGATTATACTTATCATGGGTTAAAATGTTGTATCAAAATACTATAGTAATGCTGGGATGTCTTGTTCGGTGGGGAATCTACTCTCCTTAATTATGAACCGATGCTTTGAAGGTGATGCCCATGCTAGCGATGAACATTACTCTGGCATGAAAATCTTCAAACTGATTCTGTCATTTTAAAAACTGAATGTTACAGCAGCAACAACAACAAAGATGATAATTTTTTAAATTGCCTGAAAATTATTTCAGATCTTCTTGTAAAAAAGCTGTCTATTTCAGAGTTCTATTTTATCTAAATCAGCTGATCACTTGTGGCTATTTGCTTCCACAAAAGTGGGAAAGATCTTTTCTCTTCTCCATGTAGTGAGCTACACAAGCCTACAACAGCAAAAAATATGTATCCTCCTGACACTAGCCAATTCCTTTGACCCCTATCCTATTGACTGAGCTTGTCACTTTGTAGCAAAAGCTCAGAATTTTTGCTGAAAGACAGTTTCTCACCCCCTCATGTTTACTCCTCACTTTGGGTGTATTTTTTCAGCTTGACTGTCTATTTTCGCTTAAATTTTTTCGCATTTGAGTCTTTTTCCTATTGACTTATTTCTGCTTGACTTTTTCCCTGCACTTAACTATTTATAAACTTGACTTTTTTTCCCAAAGTCCATCTGCTTTACATGTACATCAGAACAATATTGGTGACAGCCCCTTTCACAAGATTTATTGTTTCTCCTACCAGCCTCTCCATTTCACTTAAACTATGACCCTGCCATGGGGTCAATTTGTGATTTTGATGTTGGATAAAACAGAGGTGCCAGCTTGACACAAATACTGTTGGCACCAAATCTCAGGTCCATACAATTTTCTCTTCTAAAATACAAAAAGATCAGAGTACATACATGTAATTAAGCTTACAAACTGTATTCTGACTAACTTCATAGTTATTGCATGAGACAATCTGTATTTTCTCAGGTCAGTTCCATTAGGTTTATGGCATAATAATGATGATTTTAATGAATGTCGTCACAAATGCAATCTTCTTTCAGACTGCCAATAAATATTAAATCTAAATGTAATGAGCTCATCAAGGATCTTGGTGTATGGAAAACTGAAGATAGATAAAATTTCACCGGACAGTAGAAATATGTGAATACCAATAGCTATAGACTTACTGGCTACTTTGTGTATGCTTCAGTAAATAAATTTTGTCTGTTATTCCAGGACCCACTTAATTTTTCAAATATTAACCTTATGAAAACTTGTCACTTTTCTTGCAACTGTCTGACAAGTCAAACACAGCCCCTTGGATCTGTTGCTTCATTAATTTCACAAAATTTAGGCATTCTATATAACTGCTTTCTTTATCCAAGTATCTTTATGTCTAATAATACCAGTGCATGAAAATTACAGGCCACTTTGTAAACTAGTGGCTGTGGCAGGAATTGTCTAACTTCATCATTAAAAGAAAAAATTTAATAAATAATTATCAAGTACCACGTCACTGATCCATGGAAATATTCAGGGAATTGTGCCTGATATTGCAAAAATGTATGGATCAGTCTGGCCACAGAATGGAAGCACCCATAATTTGGTATTTATGCAAGCGAACATCCATTCAGAAACTCATCCAGCTCTTTTCAGCAAATGAATTAATAGCAATGTACTTTATTTACTAGCTTTCTTTAGAGAGCTAGAACGAAATTGTGAAAACAAAAGGAAATGGAAATGAAAAACAACAAACTTCATTTGGTCAGTCAAGACTACCAAGAAGTCAGTTTTCTCTGACTGATGTGAATCTCACCTAAAATCACAATAGAATCTGCCACAATCGGCAGCACAATGATCCCTGCATATTTCACAACCTGTTCTCGCAAAATATTTTGCACTGTCTTCCCCAAGGAAATGTCGGTGACCTCACTGGTTTGACTAACTTCTTCCAAAGTGCCTCTTTTGAAATCAAGCTTGAAATGTAACGTTCCATTTGTGCTGAAAAATTAAGATTTAAGACAAAATAATACTCTCCATTCTATTGTTAAAACCTTGATCAGAACAAAAAAACACACAAAATAGATTAGAACAAAGGCGGATCGCAAAATTATAAAAACACAAGTCCACTGGGATTATTTATAAAATCCCTGGTTGTGAATAAGATACATGTAGCCAGTGTTTAAATAAAAACCAGTGCATTTAAGATTCACTGTAATGTGCTGTTCCACAACAGTTATGGTTTCCATATGAAATCAAATAAATGAAGTGTTTTATGTATCTTGTTCGCAATCATAAGATTATTAAAAATTCATTAATTTCTGCACTATAACCTAAGGGTATAAATGGGTAGGAGACACAACGGTAGAACTACTTCAGCCCTCACATTTTACTACTCACCTTTTGTTCAGAAGTGAAGGTTTGATGAAAGCTTTATGCAAACGTGATGACTTAATAATAGTTTCCATCTGTAAAAACAAAATAATAAGTCTCAATATATAAGGTTTTTTTATGATATGAAGCATCTTTAAAATATCTCAACCCTCCCAGTCAAATGATGACATTTATTTCACAGCTCTGGAACAGTCTGACATGAACGGGAATTTAAATCATCACCCTCTGACAGTTTCGAAGCCTGATTCTTATTTGCTTTCTTTTCTTTCGTTGTGGATATAATTGTGATTATCTTGAATAAAATATCTAATCATAAATTTTGAATATTAATCATTGTCAAAGAAAACATTAAATAATATCACTAAGAGAGTCCAATCATCAACTGTGCTTCATGCAGCAATGGCAAATAATAATTAAACCCTGTCTTTTGTAATCACATTAAATTAATCTAAATAGTTCAAGATTTAAGAAAAAAGTTTAAAACAAAAAAGTGTCCGTACGTCTGTTAAAAATCTATTCTCTAGTTCCTCCTCTGTTTTCTTCCATGGCGATGACAGTGACAGATAGCCCTTGTAATGGATCTCTGGAATTCAGGCAAGATACTGACTTTTAACAACTCTTGTCAATGGTCTTGATAAGAAACATGTTACATGTATTTAGATTGCAAATCTAAAAAAGTAGACCATGATGTCTGGCAATACTGGCAAGGAAAATGACCACAAAATTGATTGTACATTACATTTCAAATGAATAAAATTCTTTTTTATGCATTCCTATAATTTTGTTCCACTGCGACTTCTGATGCCAGAAAGGATAAGAATTGGTGGATGGAGTGTTAGTTAAAATGTAGCTGAATGGTCAACAATGATAGTTCCTGGTAGTTAGGCTGTTTGTCCTCTGCATTTGTGTTCCTCATTCCTTTCTCACGTCTTGATTTTGCCAAAAGTTGGTTGGATTTAATCAATTTGATGATGGTAACTTATGGTCAAGGACTAAGTAGTGTAAGCATGAAAAAAAAGAAAAAAAGGAAAAGAATGGACCAATTCTATGTTCAACCTTCCACGGGGGACACTGTGGATGTGGCTGATGATGTTGACTCTGGAATGAAATACAGACATCCACACTGGACCTAGATCACAATGGACAGCTGCCTTGAATGGGCGAATTATATCCTACATTTATACAAATATACCACACATTACAACTATACAAGACCATACTAAGCAATAACCATACTACTCAATACAACAATTCAATATCACTAAACTATTTTAACCAGCTATCATTATAATAAAAGAATGGGCCTATTTGTTCATTTACCTTCTACAGGGGACACTGTAGATGTGGCTGATGATGTAGACCCTGGAAGGAAACAAGAGTTATCCACATTAGATCTGGCTAGATCATAATGGACAGCCAATTTCAGCTGTTTTTCTTTCCTGACACTCATATTAATGGAAATTTTTATTTTTCTGGCCAAAGTAAAGAGAAGAGTTACATTCTGCATCTCCTTACCTCCTCCTTACCAAATATAAAATTATACTTTTATACACAACCCCTCTTATCCATTTCTTAACTATTTAATCTTGTCCATCCCAGCACATCTATGACTTTGCCCCACCAACTACCAATCGGCAACTCTTTTTTGCCAAATATTCTATGAACTTCTTGAAGGAATTTTTTTTTAAGTTAACGACTAACTGGGAGAACATTATTTCAAATTAACTAAAATTGAAAACGTTTTATGATTAAAAAAAACACATTTCAAGTAGAACATATTTTTCTGTCTCCCACAAAAGTAGGTCTTTTGCACTTCTGCCTTTTTATTTTCATGACATGGCCTCTTCACTTGGCACTAGTGTACTTACCTTTAAAAATCATGTTGTCCTCTGGTAATTTATTGTGGATAAAATCCCAGTATGCTGGATTTTGGGATTCAGTTAATACCTCAGCTGTATTTAACAATAACTCAGCTGTATTTCACAAAGAAAATATTTACAGCTGCAGCAAACTTAATTTTGGGTGCATACCTTTGGTATTTACAAGTATAATGGCGAGAGCTGTCCCTATGACCAGTGCCAGTAACAAGGCAATGCCCACTATGATGAGGATTACGTCACGAATCCGCAACTTTTTCTTGCTCTTCTGTGGGGGAGAATGAGCTGTGCCTGGAGTGGGGGGAGGGGGAATGATGGTGGGTTCTTTGGGACTCTTCGGCAGATTTTTGTCGTCCTCAAACACGTCGTCATCGTGGTCTGGAACTGTGTAGATCTGGTGACCATTAGGAGATTGGGGGGATGAGGGACTTCGAGGCTCGATGGAGGAAAATCGCTGTTGATCAAAGGAAAGTAAAGTAACCTAAAATATTCAAGAGACAAGACAGAAATACCTATCCAATTTTTATGATCAGTATTTAATTCAAAAGTGCTTTACTCCAACTAAAATCATTTAATACTGTTCGGTGTCTACCAGTTTATCTCATTTTACACATGACACCCTATGAAGCCATAAAAAAAAATACGGAAGTGGCAGGTGCGGTAGCAAATAGCTATGTCAAGGAACTTTTAGGATTAGCATAATGAACAAAATTCCATATAATTAAATGTCATAAGTTAGGTTATGTCAGTTGGGCTGTCAATCTATCATGGTACGGTAACGTTATTCCAGAACGCGCAACCCATCAGGGACATGCCTGATTAGACATAGTTTTACCTTCTACTGTAAGTTCGCATTTGTTCAGTAGTCTAATCTTTTTGCTTCGCTCATTACCCCAGAACCAAGAGTACGAGAATATCAAGTCCACAAATACGTGTACATTTTGTTCATGCTTGTAAATTAGCAACTGTATTGGCTTTTCCATTTTGACAAATAAACGATTCTGATTTAATGTAAATAGATTAATCCCAGTATTGAGAAGCTGTTGTGTTAGCTTCAATTGTTCCAGAGTCACGATCTCAATGCATGCTGTCCCAACAATTATTTCACAGCTAAGATGTTTTTGGCCAAACACACAGTAATGCACCAGACTTAAGCAAATATGAAATTGATTTCCCGATTGGATGTTTATCAGGTTATTATTGGATCCTTTCTTAGACGTTGGTTTATTTAGAGCGCATCCTGCTTGGCATTTATAAATGCCCCAAAATGTGACAACAGATAAACAGATTACTCGTGCATGGCCTATCATCATCACGATTTCTGGCACATACTGTCTCAAAATAGCATGGGATCTCTATAAAATGGCATTACTGGCTGTAATTTGAAGAATGGTGATCACTCAATATTTTCCAAAAGACATGCTGGTCATCTTTGCGTATTTGATGCTTCGCACTGTTTACAGGAGAAAATAATAATGTATTAAACTTTAGCCTTTTCGAGTCTGTGAAAGCCTATGGCTTCCAGGATTGTTACAAATAAGTGCTGAAACATCAGTAAGCAATAACCAGAAATTTTGTTAACGTAAGGGATACCAAAGATACTTAGATAAGATGCGGATACAACCGACTGTAGCACGATGGTAAATTAAAAGTAACATGATAGCATGATGATAAATCAAAGGGATAGATCGACATTATATTAGATAGCCTATTAACTTGTCAGGATTTTTTCCCTCCATAAAAACACTGTCTCAGATCAATTTGGACACCACTGGGCAGTTGCTCAGGGGCCCCATGCATGCAAATTTACACTGGTTATTCAAACAGGAAACCGCAGCCTATTGCTTTGCTCAGGGCCATAATGTTTTGAAGGGCCTGAATCTGTCTGCACATTCGAAATTCACATGGGACTCTTCTCTCAAATTACACACAGCAACTGGTATGGTTAACACTGCCAGACGAAATAACTAACTTCTAGCACGCTACACACTGAAGAGAATAGAGAGGGAGGCACGGCACATTCCAGAAATACAAATGAACCTGAACCTGAAGGTGTTACTTAATTATTACATACATGATATTACAGATACATTAATTTTGGGGCTTAGGCAACGTCATGGTGTGGACGTTTCTGCACAAGATTTAACATGTCAGCTAAGGATGACAACAATTATCAGGGACCATTTAATATATTGCATATATTTAGTGTAAATTGTGTAGGTTTATTATACGGGCAAAATTCATGGGAGGCTAGCCGCCGGACTGGCGCCTACACCAGCCTTAGCCTGCTTCACCACTGAGGATGTAGATGTTATTTCTAAGTGAGCCAATGCCAGGTCTGGAAAAAAATATTTCCCCGATGTCCAGGGCAAAAGAATGCTGCGAGCAAAGTTTCATATAAATCCAACGGTCAGTTTTTGTGAAAATGCAGCTCACAGTAAGATTTACGGTCTATACCTGATGTACGCATGGCAATTTGCAAATAGAATTAATAAGTAATTACTAGATGCCCTTTACCACATCGAGGGTCAGGTCATTATTTTTCAGACAAGAGAGCCATGAAGACGGAGAGACCGACAGCGGAGAAGGTTGATCTATTGTGTAGCGGATGAAAGACTGTTTGCTGTGCTTTACCACACAGTGAGCGACTGTACGACCACATGGAGCGACAATGTTTTTATCCACACGTGGCTTTCAGATTTTTTTTGCCAATTAGTATGGATGTCATTTCGGGTTCGGCTGGGGAACTTTCAAAAGATGGGAGACGAAAGACAGAAAGGAAAACTAATGAATGAAAGACAGATGTATTAGGGTTTTCACTGTCAGCAGTCAATAATTAATGTATGAAATATAACGACCGGCTCGTATTAATTAATGCTAAAGTCAAGCTTGGCTTGAGAGGCATATTGAATGGCCACAGATGTAATATGGTACACCTTTGGTCAAGTCAAGGGCGAATTCAAAAGTGAATGTTCGGCTTAAAATCAGTGAATCAAATAAAGTTTAAAATAATACTTCATGACCAATAACTGTCGATGAAATGTTGAAAGGGCACCACTTCGGACAGAATGAAACTAGAAAGCATATTTAGTGCAGGTAAAACCCCATAGCATGTCACTGGGTAGAGGTAAACAGCATGTGTAAAAGTCATTACTGGGCTTGAAAATTGTGACTCAAAATTTTAAAAAATACTTCCCGATAAAATGTTCGAAAGGCACCACTTCAAGCCGGCTGGTCGATCGACCGACCGACCGAGCGAGCGAGCGACCGGCCGGCCGGCTGGCCAGGCGGGCAGGCAGGCAGGCAGGCAAGCAGACAAGCAGGCAGACAGACAGACAGACAGACAGACAGGTAGACAGATAAATAGATACATGCGATTAACATACAGTTTTGAAAAACCTAACATCATATAGTATGTGTGTGTACTTTTAGCAAACGCTAGTGTCGGAAGAGGATCGGGGATCGCTGAAAGAAAACATGGGGCTCAAAAGTGGAGGGGGCGACTGCCTGAAACAGGTTGAGAACAACTGGCTTATAGGGATGCCAAGGGCCTGGACCTTTCATCTTTACACATATTATTGACACTGCACTTGAATTTGCTTTGTCAGGTCAGAAAAATCTGCTACTGGTAACATGTAATCCAGTACAACCTGTTTCATGAACTGGTACGCTAGCATGGTATCAGTGGGCGTGCACCTGTCGGTGCAAACGGCCAGGGCGGAGGAGGTTTCATCTAACCCAACGGCCACATGCTAGGGCACAATGTGACCCTCAGTACTTGAGTCCTTCATATTGGCCCCCGGTAGCGGTGTGGTCATAGGCTTGTTTGCCTAAATCACAGACGAAGAATTGAGCAAACTTCCCGGACGCAGCTTCGAAGCTGGCGGCAGCAGGCCAGTGGTTGATTGATAGGGCAGATGGCAATATACCGTCACTCTGGCCTGGATATCGTGACACAGAGCATCCACCAGTATTGGTGTTCTTTGGTTTGGGTCTTTCACCCTAGTCAGTTGGGACTGCGAGGCTGTGGAGTAGCCTACAGGCAGCCGGTCAGGCAATATGACTGTCCCTCTGGCATCCTCCTGCACCTGGATACATTTCCAGTCGTCTTGACCCTGTCTTGCCACTTGGATAAGTTGTGTCCAGGCGAGAGAGTGAGTCTGATGTTTGCGCAGCTCTTTCTCACTAAAAACAAATTCTTTGCGCCAGTCTTAACACTCACCTCGTCTTCTTTCATCTTTGTCTCGTCTTCTTTCCTCTCAAAATTCCAACGGCGATGGGCGAGTGCGGTGGCAGCAGGTTTGGATAGACTGGAAGCTGTTAGCACAGACCTACACGTTGGTGGCTGTGGGCTATGGTCGCTTCATCGTCGATTGAAGTGGAGGCGTGGGGAGGCAGCACCCACAGCAGCTGAGCAGCCTTATTTAAGGATAGCACTGCTCACCTCAACTGAGGAAGGGGCTAGAAAAGGTGCCCTAAAGAAAGCCCACTTCACATCACCCTGACTGGTATACCGCGACCAGTGGGGATCCCTTTTTGCGGTCGAAACAAAAAGAAATTCAGCTTACTCAGGCTTGGAGCCTGGAATATACACACTCTACAGGACAACTCAAACAACCCGGAAAGACGCACTGCACTTATTGCCATTGAGCTCAGCAGGTACAACCTGGACATAGTGGCACTCAGTGAGACCAGACTCCCTGATAGTGGCCAACTCAAAGAGCTCAGTGGTGGATACACCTTCTTCTGGAAAGGCAAGGGTGCAGTCGAACCGAGACAGCATGGTGTTGGGTTGGCAATTAAAAATGACCTTGTCAGAAACTTGCAGTCCATGCCAATTGAAATAAATGACAGGCTAATGACACTCAGGATCCCAGTTGGGAAAAGCCAGTCAGCCACCCTCATTAGCGCATATGCGCCCACCATGACAAACCCAGATGAAGCCAAAGACAAGTTCTATTCTGATCTAGAATCTGTCATATGCTCTGTCCCGGCAGCTGATAAGCTGATTCTCTTGGGGGACTTCAATGCTAGGGTTGGCTCCGAAATCTCAGCGTGGCCAAATGTTTTGGGCCCTCATGGAGTTGGTTCATGCAATAACAATGGGTTGCGCTTACTTACTTTGTGCGCTGAATTTGGCCTGTTCATTACCAACACAAATTTTAGTCTCCCCGTGAGAAACAGAACGTCATGGATGCATCCCCGTTCAAAGCATTGGCATCTCATAGACTATGTCATTGTGAGGAAGACTGACAGAAAGGATGTCCTTGTAACAAAGGCGATGTGTGGTGCCGAGTGTGGAACTGACCACAGACTCATTGTTTGCAAGCTCAGACTAACATTGAGGCGCAATAGACGCCCTCAAGGGAAAGCGCCACCTAAACGCCTAAATGTTTCAAAACTCTGCTCAGCTGAGAAACAGAGCGAGCTCTCATCAGAACTCTCCTCAAAATTGGATTGCGTGACTTTTGACCCTGAGAACATTGAACAGAGCTGGACTGACCTAAATACGACTGTACACTCTTGCGCCAGCAGCACAGTTGGTTTTCCTGTCCGCAAGCACCAGGACTGGTTCAATGATAATGATAATGAAATCAAAGTGCTCATCAAAGAAAAAAATAGTCTCATCCAAGCTCACTGCAGTGACCCCTCTTCCACAGCAAAAGCTGATGCACTGCGTGCATGTAAGGGTGTACTCCAGAAGAAGCTGAGGAAAATGAAAAATGACTGGCTTGAAGAGCGAGTAAGAGAAACTCAGAAATATGCCGACACAAACAACACTAGAAAGTTCTTTGAGAGCCTCCGAGCTGTGTTTGGACCATCCCGCTCTGGCACGACGCCACTTCTTGCGTCAGATGGTTCAACACGCATTGTTGAATTGAATGCCATAATTCAGCGTTGGGCAGAACATTTCGGAGGTGTGCTAAATCGGCCATCAAATATAAATACTGAGTCCATTGACCGCCTCCCTCAGACTCCTATTAATGCAGCTCTTGCCAAGCCATTCACAGCAAATGAGACCCGAACTGCCACAAATCAGATGTCCTTTAACAAATCACCAGGCGTGGATTCAATTCCTGCTGAGGTGTATGCCTTCGGTGGAGAAAAGCTTATTGAAAGGTTGACCGAGTTGTTCAATCATATGTTGAAAGCAGGGAAGCTGCCACAGGACTTCAAAGATGCTTCAATCATCCATCTGTACAAAAACAAAGGGGACAGCCAAGTCTGTGACAACCATCGGGGAATCTCTCTACTTTCAATTGCTGGCAAAATATTGGCAAGAATGCTTCTGAATCGCCTTCTTGATCACCTCTCGTCAAATGACTTGCTTCCCGAGAGCCAATGTGGCTTTCGTAAAGAGAGGGGAACGGCGGATATGATTTTTGCTGCCAGACAGATTCAGGAAAAATGCATGGAACAAAATAAAGCGCTGTATATCACATTTGTTGACCTCACAAAAGCATTTGACACAGTGTGTCGTGAAGGCCTCTGGAAAATCTTGGCGAAGTTTGGGTGTCCACCCGAATTCATCACAATAGTGCGCCAGTTTCCTGATGGCATGCAAGCTGCAGTCAAAAGCAACGGCAGTGTTTCAGAGCCCTTTGCTGTCACAAATGGGGTAAAACAGGGTTGTGTCTTAGCCCCAACTCTGTTCAGCATCATGTTCTCTGCAATGCTACAAGAAGCCTTTAGCTCTCCTCCTCAAGGGGTAAGCATCAAGTACCGAACTGATGGGCAGTCTATTCAACCTCAGGAGACTTCAGGCAAAAACCCAAACCAAAAGTACTCAAGTCTGTGACCTACTATTTGCTGATGATTGTGCACTTCTGGCACACGATGAGAATAGGATGCAAAACTGTGTTGATAAGTTCTCTAGTGCCTGTGACAACTTTGGCCTCACAATAAGCACAAAGAAGACGGAAGTGCTCCATCAGCCTACTCCAGACGACAAGTATCCTGTGACCCCAAATATCAAAGTCCATGACAGTCTTCTGAAGGTGTCGGAGAACTTCACCTATCTTGGCAGTACACTGTCTTCCGCGGCTCGTGTTGATACTGAAATTCTCTCAAGAATCAGCAAAGCCAGCTCTGCATTTGGCAGGCTTCGAAAGAGAGTATGGGATGTCGCCGGCATTCGCACAGACACTAAGCTGAAAGTGTACAATGCTGTGGTCCTTCCCACCCTACTCTATGGGGCTGAAACCTGGACAGTGTACCAATCGCATGCCAGAAAGCTAAATCACTTTCATCTGGCCTGCCTTAGAAAGATCCTAAGGATCAAATGGCAGGATAAAATTCCAGACACTGAGGTCCTCAATCGTGCCAAGGAATTGAGCATCTTCTGCCACCTGAAAAAAATTCAGCTACGTTGGGCAGGACATGTTGTCAGAATGCCCGACTCCAGACTCCCTAAGCAAATCTTCTTCTCTGAGCTCTCCAATGGAACGAGGAATGTTGGGGCCCCAAAGAGACGTTACAAAGACACTCTCAAGCAATCACTGAAGGCCGATTGATGTGAGTGCGTGGGAAAAGCTCTCGCTTGATCGTGCAAATTGGAGGGCGGCCCTTACCAGAGGCAGCAAAGCATGGGAAGCTGACAGAGTCCAGCAGGCTATCAAAAAAAGAGAACGGCGCAAGAAAAGGCCCAGTGGTACTGAACCAACGGAGCACTCTTGTCATTTATGCGGAAGGGTCTGCAGGGCAAAAATAGGACTTATCAGTCACATGAGAAGCCATAGGTCATGAAAGAACAGTCTTTCCATTCTGTCCTCTGTGTCCTTTAGTTCTCTTTATTGTCCATGTGTTGAAATTCTCAACAATTTCTGTTCTTTATTCCTCTGGTGTTGTTAAGGTCATCATCATACCTGATGGACGAACTATTATTATTATTATTACTTGAATTTGCGTAAACTGTTTAACCCAGGGCTATCGAATATGCCATAAATATTTCAGTATTCTGTCGGTTTATATAACCTTTTTTTTTTTTTTTAAATGAAATCATGTGAACCAGAGCTACATATTCAACAATTTGATAACCGTTAGCTGGATCTGCAACAAGGCAGCATTTGGTAGGCTACCAATTTGGCGTAATCCAGTTTTTTTTGTCAGCCACGATATAAAATCTCTCTCTCTCTCGATCTTCCTCACACACACACACACACACACACACACACACACACACACACACACACACACACACACACACACACACACACACACACACACACACACACACACACACACACACACACACACATACACACACACACACACACACACACTCCTGTAATAAAACAGACGAAGCAGATCCATGTCAGTAGCCTCATGAATGAAAGAAAGATAGAGATCCCGAAAGAGACTGATCACGAACAACAGAGGGACTTAACCAGCGTATAAATTGCTTACCTTCCGAAGAGAGTCCCGATGTCTAAACCGTGGAGGGCTCATGGAAAGTTTTTTTGTTGTTTTTTTTAATCCTAAACACCAAATGGAACCTCTCTTCCTGCACACTTAAATGTCAAATCTTTCGTCCGTCACACAAATAATAATATATACACTTTCAGATCAAAGCCAATTATTTCAGTTGACAAAATTGAAGCGTCACCTTGCAGACCACACAATGGAATCAAATGCTGATTACTTGAAAAGCATCCGATCTTCCACAGTGAACAACGCACACACGTTAAGTAATTACTCCATAGATTGGCTGGTCATAACCAATGCACAACACAGTCATTCGAAGGGAGTACGTTTAAAAAAAAAAAATACATATTGCAAACCTATGAAAACCAACAAAGTCCGTCCTACCTTACGAACATCATTAAATGTGGCAGCTAGCTCGCAGAAGGGCTGGCAAAAATCGATATATTTGAAATGCCCTCGGATGAGCAAAACGGCAAGCATTAAAGTTATATAACCGACCGTGTTCGACTGTTACAACAATTTTCACGCCGCGTCCTGTTCATATGCTATTAATAGTTAATTGTCCAATGCAAGAATCGGCAACGAGCATTTCTGACACATTGCTACTTCATTTCAAGCCTGGTATTACTTCTAACATTACAAAAACACAAACACCCATTAAAGAACGGAAAAGAAATCGGACAAAGTAAACTAAACATTATAAATCTATGAGGATATCTTCTTGAAGAAGAACATCATGGGTTGCTTGTAGATTCAGAAATACATCACTTTGTATAAAATTAGGTCGCATTTACAAAGGATTCAACATGAGAAGAGCGCCTCATGATCTTCCGTTTTCACCGTGGAAAAAACGGTGGTCTGCCTGAATACATTGTGGAACTGTGACACAAACAATGCTTCGGAACAAGATACAACTAATCATTTTGGGCCCTTAGAACTACACAGATCCGTAAAAACGAGGCTGCAAATATTATCCTCCGCCATGTTTAAGGAAAAATGGAAATTTAAGGACACAAAAAAATACAGTCGCGATCGTGCAAGTCTGATTGCACAGACCTTTGCATACGCACAATTATTCAAGTCTAAACACAACCAGATGATAAGCGTGCGTAAAGCGGAGATGACATCCGGACTTGACGTTTGCCACTTCTCTAATTAACCGCACCCCTCCCATGGTCCTCAGGAGAGACGCTCTAATCGAATTATCTCCGCCGAAAGAAAAAGAAAAGCCTCCCCCCCCCCCCCAGGAATATCACCAATATACTAAATCTAGAATGCTCCACCCCCCCCCCCCCGGAAAAAAAAATATTGTAAAAAAATATGAAATTTGGTCATACTGTCAGAAACACAAACTGCCAGATCAAGCGAGGTAAACGCGAATAATAATTACACGTACTTCTCTCAACCATATCAAGAAGAGTCATGAGAAACCGAAAACATAATCGCCACGCGGGGATTTTCGGAGTGGATAAAACAATTATTACAAAAGGAACCGTATACCATTATTAGAGTGGTTGATGCGACTATT
Source organism: Onchidella celtica (assembly GCA_963931925.1). Classification (NCBI taxonomy): domain Eukaryota; kingdom Metazoa; phylum Mollusca; class Gastropoda; order Systellommatophora; family Onchidiidae; genus Onchidella; species Onchidella celtica. Next base: position 20,851,181 of record OZ007579.1, on the reverse strand, counting down.
GTCGGTTAAACGATCTATTTCATGTCACTCTGATCTGAGCATCAAATTTTGAAATGTCTCGCACTCTCTCTCACTTATCCCATCCAATGAATTTGCCCAATGAACATGAAGTTGTGGTACTTCATACTAATACAAATAAGACTGTCTGTTGTTGATTTGGAGAACCAGATTTTGGGTCACTTAAACAGAAATCGTCTTCCGGACTAGTTGTTTTCAGCAAACTCTCAACTCGAGAATCCCACACTCTGAAATTGTACAATAAATTCGATTTCTTCATGTAATTCAGGGATACAATAATGTATCTCTTCCGTTAACAGCACTTATCAAGTCTGTTGCCCCCTGCTCACAAATCGGTTCAAGAAAGATACACGAAATTCAACGCGAATGATTTTGATTGCATGTAAATCTACATCATTTCCTGAGTAAAATGACCCATTGTTTACTCATTTTAGTGGGTGCTAACACTTGAACATTTTGAAATAAAAAAAAAAACATTTGAAATCTGGTGTATTGCCTGATTGTCTGATCAAATGGCTAATTGTAGTACCATGGCCAGCGAAGCGCGGAAGTGGAATGCAAGGCCCAGCTGGTGTATCTACTTCCACAAACTTGACCGAGTTGAAGGTGACAGCCTCATACTGCAGGGGCAGGGCAAAGTTTTCGGATTACAGAAATCAATGTTGCTTCGAAATCAATAAAAAATCTTGGAGATCGTGAAATGCGTTTCAGTTTGAGTTTGGGTTTTGCGGCGTGTCGGCACGATAACGGCCACACTGCACCCCTCACAGTCTATCTTGGTATTCTAATCATGTTTGGTATTGAGAGCTTCTAGACTTCACAACAGAATTAAACAGCTCCGTAATTCTCAAAAGTTTTGTTTTTATATCTGAAAAGAGTTTTGTAAAAGGGCATAAAAGCTGCCAAATCAAGTTGTAGATCTTAGACTCTTTCAGAAAGGACAAGACACGCTGTGGGTCCGCGTTTGAAAATAATTCTTTCATGGATTTGCAGGCACAGTGCCCTCTTCGGATATGCATGAAGTCTACACATTCAGTTAAAATATGCTTTATCGATAGTTGGGAATTGCATGTCACACATTCGTGGGGATCTAACCCGCTGAGTAAAAACCCGTGTGTGAGGTAGGTATGACCCAGACTGAGTCTACTAAGGACAATTTCATGTTTTCAATTTCGTTCAGAGGCACGAGTCCACTATTCAGGTTAATCTTGGATAAACTGTGGTTTATTTATTGTTTGTTCATCCCAATTTTCCTGCCACCTCGATTTAATGAAGTTATTAATGGCGTTTTTAAAGTCAGTGTGCAATATTTTTAGGTGTTCTGGCGGGCGTTTCAATGTTTCTTTGGCCAAGGTGTCTGTGTCTGCTATTTCATTTCCCTTGATGCCAATATTGCCAGGATCCAACAAAGAACAATTTCAGATTCCCTGATGGCCAATGTGTGAACACGTTGTAACAGATGTTTTATTTTGATATACAAATTCAGGCTCTCGCAAAAGGCACAAAAAGGATTCAACATTTTGGCATAGTAATGTTGTTTTCGTTTTGCCCGACAGGACAAGGATGTGTGTGCAACGTCTTCAAACAGAGCATTCGTGCAAAGTACAGATTTAAATCATAATTTCTGACACTAAAAGACTCGAGGCCGACATTATCCTGAAATCATGGATTTACGTATTTAAGAAAATGTGGTGCACTGAAAGGGGTAGAGTCTATATTACTGGAATGCCCTGAAAACAGATGGTAAAAACAAATAAGTGCGCCGAAAACATGTGCATCGGTATATTCTCACACTTCACGAGTACTTCTTTTTACTGACTTATTCCTTCATATTTTAAAATTAATGATCTCTTGACCAAATAACGAGTTCTGTCAAAGTTGCACATGTGACTAAAGGAGTCCAAAACTTACTTTTACCTCACATAAATCAAATGGAAACCAATTGCCGTCAAAAGACAATGCAGGTCTGCTTCAAGGCGAAGTGAAATAATGTAGGCTTGATAGTTTTACAAAATGAAGTTTCTTCTGAAAGAGTGCTGTTATAGGATTCCGGGGTTGCCCTTAGAGTCCACCCACTGTTGAAGGTCTTTATTTAATGTGGATCGCAGCCTTTACGCTTTTACATCACAGGAATCCACCCAGGTAATACCACCTATTGAGCCCATACAATATGCAATCGTTACGAGGGCGTTCTATGGGCTTTCTTTTCGTGTGGATTTATTATGGGGTATCTTGCTTGCTTTGATATTTAATTTTCTTGCCCCACCTTCTACAACTGTTCTGGCTTGACACGGGACGTGCTTTGGTGCTGCTAACGAAGCAAGAACTCGCAGCTAAGTAACTGTTTAGCTTCGTCCCTGTTGAAGTCTTTTATTGTTCGGGTTTTTTTAACTTGAAAAAGGCGAAAGCCGAAAATTTTGTGTATTTTCTGTCTTCTCTTTAGTTTGCTTTGTATTGTTTGGGTTTTATTTCTCACGCACTGTTTCGCAACATAAACCTTTTCTTTTTGCCCAATTTTGACTTGGCTTGACACCTGTTATAGTTATTACAAATGTACAGCATAAAACACTACTACTACTTTTTATCAAGTCCTTCTATGTCGACATAAGTGCGAAAAATCAACAACAAAACGCCCGGCACGTTTGGCAAGCAAAAGCTTGAAATCCATGACCGACAAGATAAAGATAAATTGTGATACAAGGTAATGAAATTAGTCCGTCATTTGTAGGCATGTAACCGGGACACGTAAAACGATGAAGTGCTTAGTATTGTACAAAATAATGACAGATCAAAGTTGTCAGGAGATGTACAGAATACTGCTACCTGATTTAAAACAACAACGTGTTATTATATTGTCAATATTACTCAACACAGGAAAGTTATACCTATATATATTACTGATAGTTATGCTCGTGCACAGTAACATTATCATGGCAAAATTGCAACAGTAACCACCACCCCTCCCCCGCGCCTTTTTTTAAAGAAAAAAAAACGTCCAAGCTTCAACCCTCGGCTTATACAATGGGACAGTGAATGAAATGGCGGATTTGGGAGATGACCTAATGACTGAGAGATCTCAAGCTGAGCAACAAGCAGACCGCAAGCGATTACAGATACTTTGTATGATTTGCCTCATCAAACGCAGAATCAAGGGTATCAGGCAAATTGGTCTGCTTCGTCGTAGGAAGTCGACACACAGTGCTGTGGTGTGTTTGAAGTAGTTTTGTCCGCGGCATAAGCCTCTTGACCTCATTTGGCGAACAAGTGAAAACGGAGATTGAATATGAAGATGAGCATTTGCACACTGCCTTCCCTTCCCTTGAAACACCCACACACACACACAGACACACTTCAAAGAACAAATCTGTTGTTGCTGTGTGTTTGTGTTCGTGTGTGTTAAAATTATGAAAGAGTTCATGTTCCTGTTGTGCAGAGATTGACGTTTTACATCAGCAGAGAACACTTCTAACAATACAATCACATAAAAAAAATCTGTAATGACCTGATGTTATTTGAATTCAGCCATGATCCTCAAAATGGGGAATCACATGAGGGTGAATCTAACCGATTCCTGTATTCATAAAAAATAACATTAACACCATCTGAAAAATATAATAAAAATAGCCGTGACAATTCTTGCATAACTGAAACCACTTACTTCCTCTAGGACACAGACAGCGAAGATTCGATATTGTCCTGAGGGAATTTTGTTTTTGAAAATGATCTCACTGTTTCACCACTAGTACCAAGATTTTAGGCCCCCCTCTGTAGCTACACTATTCCTGTTGAGATCACATGACCAATGGCTGTGTTCGCTTGAATCCAAAAAGTGACAAGAACCGCAAATGAAAACATCTCAGACTGAGCACCAGGTGAAAAAAACAAAAAAAACTTGGTACAATCAATCCTCAAAGATACTTTCTAATACAGAAAGCATCTCTTTGGCTTAAAAGCATTAAATGATTTAAAAGTCCTATTCCTGTTAATGGATTGATTAAGTGCAGGCTGCCAATGCAATAATGAAGCACGAACATTTATAATTTGAAATCTGCCGTTAAATTTACAGTTTTCAAGACCATATACTCGTGAATGCAGCGAGCCCCCTCCCCCCTTTTCACCCCATTCCTGAATATGATTAAAGCGGTTCGCAATTCGCCATGTGGGTAACCTGAAATTGGAACAGTCGTTCAAGTTATCAAACCATTACAACGTGATCCATTCACTGTCAAACAGACTATGGAGGAAAAAAAAAACTATGAATTAAATCCATGCAAAGGCATGGCGTGGGCTTATTTTTTAAAATGGGAACAGATATATATGGATGGACATTTAACATTCTATCGCCCAGTGAGTCATATTTAAAACACATTACAAGGTACCCGTTGCCCATCCTCCCCCACCCCTCCCTGCTTTTATTTTGGTCACTTTCTACTGGTTTCTGAGAAACAGATTACAACAGATAATATTGGGTTACAGTTATTTAAATGTGTATATTTATTTGACAATTTTAAGGCAGTTTTGTGTGTTTCGGGACTTTTGGGTAGGTCACTTTTTGTCTGGTTACTAGAAGGTTAGATGGGAATGAACAGAGATTTGGTGTGAACACGTAAAATGGAACCAACCGACATCTGGTGTGGACATTTAAAAATGGGAACCAACAGAGGTTTGGTGTGGATCTATACAGTGGTAGCAAGCAGAAACCGGGTGTGGATATAATTTAGAATAGGAACAAACACAGCTTTGATGTGGATATTTAAAATGTGAACGTGTAAAATTTGCTTCTCTCCCGAACCTGTGACATCTAAAACAAATGTATGATTATAACAACCCCCCCCTCCCCCACGAAAAAAACAAAAAACAATCATAGTTACTAATGTTTACTGTGTTCTCGCAACCAAGTACTCAAATTTCTTTGCCTCTCTGTGTCTTTCCGCGGTTCCAACCGCTTCGTTTTGCATGTCCCTGGCTGATACAAAAGTAGCCAGCGAGTAATGAAAAAATATCTTGAAAACAAGCCTTACTTGAGTTTATAAATGTGTGTTCCTTACCCTCCGAAGGGATGGCAGTGGTGGCAGTGGCCTCATATAAGATAACTTTGTCTCTTTGGGCTGCCTTTCCTTTCCTCCCCTTTATTTTTACGTTTGTAAAACACTTTTGTCCCTCCACTTGCCAACATATAAGACACTCCTCACAGGAAGTTCTGGAGTGTGCGTTCCTACAACAAAATAAACAGTGCGTATCTTCTTAAATAGACAGCTCTTCATGGTGGGCCATAATGAATCTGTAAATTTTAACAGCACTGAGGGCAATATCTCCTAAAATAGAACAGGATATAAATTCAACATCCTTCTGCAAGAATAAGAAACTTCAGTCTCTGAAAACAGGGCAGGCAGTCCTAAATCAACTGATTAACAACTCACAGTCGTACAGTGTGACGTAAGATTAAGGTAAAGAAAATATCATAAATCTGTTCTTCTTGTCCTGCTCAGGGTGACCGATTATTGTCAATACGTAACTGTTTATGCTCTCTGAATAAATTTCAACTTTTGATATTACCTAAACTTCTTGATATGTTATGTGGAAATGGCTGGGTAAAGAATTAGTTCAAAACGACTCCCACGGAAAGAAAAAAAAAACCATATGTAAGTTTCATTTGCCCATCTATTTTAGTGGCAACATCCGTAGGTAGGATCTTAATCAACGGAAGGGGGCAGCCAAAGATTGTGCCTGGCTAAATGGAAGGATTTGAAACCATACTACTGATAATCAGATTATTACAAATATGCAAAATAGAAAAACAATATGTGCGAATCGTTGTGGCCAACATATTCACAGGTAGCCAATAATAATTATAAACATCTGCACTCCCACCCCCACCCCATCCCCTTGCTGTCAGTTTTTTAGAGCTTGAACCTCCGGGGTTATACGAGATATGACATTTTCAACATTGTCTGTCAATGATATACTGTGATTTAAACGTTGCCAAGTAACTGCAATTAATACTTAATAAAAATTATACAATTAAGCTGAAATCTGTCTCTCCTGCAGCAGGAAAAGTCCCTAAAAATGTGCTATTTGTGATAAAAGTCATCATGTAATTTAAAGCACACAATAAATGCACAGCTCAATGAGAAGGAACGCGTAGGAGAAAATTATTGTCATCTGCCTAAACATTATAGGCCTACTCGTAACCAACAGCTGGACTTCGCCAATTAGCACACTATGTTACCTAGAGTGTGCTGAACAATAAAGAGCTGAATGATAATCCCCTACGTCCTTTTAACTTATTTCGAGAAATAACTGATGCACATAGTTCCCACTTTTAAAAAGGAACTCTAGTTAACATGAATTTATTAATCGAGGGTTGGCAACCAGAATGTTTTAAATGTCCAAATCGATACATTACGAAAACGAGTTTGAAATGTGTAACCATAATGAAAATTCAAATAATAATGTCATAACTTCAACGCGGTCACATGAATAATTTATTGGTTTATGAAAATAATGTCACACACCTTGTGTCTTGGATATCTGCAGGCATTTAAGAGCAAAGAATAAACTTGGACATAACACATTCTGGTTGATAACCCTCGATTTGCTACAAAAAATTAAAAAAAAGATATTATTTCCACAAGACATATCTCACCGGCTGCATTATTATACATTAAGTTGGTTTGTAGCTATTTGTAAGCATGCTGTGCATCTCATGCATTCAGCATAATTTCGTGTACATTTCGCGAGAAACAGTGACCAGTCATGCAAGAATACAAAAGAATACTCACAAGCTTGAAGAGCAATAAATGAATATCTTCTGCTTTCCAAAGCACAGTGTGTACCTTCTCCCTCAATGGCATAGCATACTCCTTGCTGTTTACGACTGAATCGGCTCGTGCTCCACACACCTTTTCAGCGTGCGACATTCAGTGCAGTCTTACTTATTGTCTTCTTTCCAGTGCCATTTAAGCACAACTAATTTCTTCTGTCCTGAAAGGCGAGGAAAGGATTGGTCCGAGACTCCGTTGTGTATTGCATAAGGCGAAAGAAAATTAGTTCGATTGCCATTAAAACTTTATTCTCTGTCACTATTCATACGTTTATGTCGTTTGTCCTCTTTTTTCTGTCTGCCCGTTCTTCGACATTACAGTCCTGTACAAGTAATCCTTTTCATATTCTCCATCTGTCTATCATAATATGCGTCGATTCCTTCTCAACGAGTTCTACAATTTCTCTCTCAAATTTATTTAATTTTGCACAAATATTACACACAGCGCGCGGAGATACCTGCGTGGAAACCTGACACCATCGCATGAACATTTCGTACACAGTTACAGCCTACCCCAAGCCTACACATGGTGGGAGACGACGTTGTGTCGAAGTGAAGGTAATGCACGAGTAGGCCTAGGGAAGAGAAGGCAAGATAACAGTAGAAACGTCATGAAGGTGGTGACTAATCCCTGGCTAATGCTGCATGCCCTCCTCCCCCAACAGACCGATTTACCGACTGATTCATGTGTGAGAACCTTCACCACTTTGTTGAAACAGCGTTCGTGAAAAGGATGTTGATTTCAAAGCATGTATGATCCAACAACGAAAATAAGCCAGTTATTTGCATGGAATCCAACAAAACCGCATGTGAATGTGCTAATGAAATCACAGTACCGTTTCCTTCCCTTAGCGCTCAGTCTGGGAAATCCCAAACAAAATATCCTGTCTTCCGCCCACACTCACAAGCCCATGCCGAGTCGCATTGTTTACGCACAAGTTAATCTAAGCCAGGAATGTGTCGACCTTGTTAACTCTGATGCTCGATCTATCTCAATATCTATGACATGAAAATAGTGGTCATATATGCGTGGTACCCACATGCACATTTTAATTTTATTCTTCACGGTATCACTGAAGCCTTGACTAATCAGTTTACTGTCAAGAGTTAGGAATCTCAGTTAGTTGCAGCACATGCTCTGAAACATGTACAACAGAATAAAATCAACAGAAAACACAAAATAATAAAATTTAACTCTCCCCAGAAATCGCTACCTCAATTCTTGTTTGTTCGAGCTCCACTTTCTGCACTACTGAAAAATTCAATGTTAAACTTTTTCCGGCTTTAGAATCATGCGATAAGCAGTTAGGTTAAATCGGAACTGCGAAATAGCTTGATAACTGCCACAACGCATTTTAAACGAGTGCTAAAGTGTGCGTTTGTTATATCTCTTCTACATACTAAGAGAGCTCCAGTTTTTCAGAAAATGGAAATACAACAAACAAGAACTAACTTAGCCAAATGACATACCCTTTGCTGAAGCAACCATCAGTCCGTCTAGCTTCAACCCTATAGCTTTACATAAGTTCGTTGAATATATTGGGGTGGGATGGATGGGTGGGGAGAGATGTCGATTAAACTGACAGAAAAAAATCTTGTCAAACCGATCAAAGGGTTTCCAAATTTTACTTGTCGTGCCACTGGAAACTTTCTGGAGAGTTCCTGCAATTACATTTCTTGATATACAAAAAAATAATCATTAAAAAATTCAAGAACCAGTGAAAAATTTATTATCACTTCGTGTTTTTTTTTTTTTTTAGTTTGAGATAAAAACGACAGTAATTAGAAACTTTAGTTTTATCTCTCTCAAGAGATAATCTCAAAGTTCTGTATGAAAAAGCTGGCCTAGTTTCAAATTTCGTCCGTAGTATCTAGTTAAGTTTGCACCCAAAAAGATTCAAGTATAAATCTGGAAACAACAAAATTGAAAATGAAAACCTGTAATACTTCATTATTTTACAGTCTCGGACAAAAATGTCGTCACATTCTCTAGATGTCTGAACCATTACTTCTGAAATGGTTCCCATCAGTTTTGCAAACCGTATAATACCAAGTAGACACGCAGCCTACCAATTTTTTAACGTGTACGACAATGTCAGTCCCATGAGTTTGATTAAGTCTCTGTGCCCCTCCTCCCTCATGCTTATGGCACTATTGTAGCAAATGTAGAAAATCCTTGTGCTCGGGCCCACATAAAAGAGGTTGGGGGTAGAAGGGTAGGGGCAGCTAGCACCTTTCACTACCAGTAACTAACAATATGAATACCTACAAATATGAAAGCATTCTACTGTCATGTCCAGAATATCTATAACTAGAACAGGTGTTTCTCAAATTTCTTCATCATTGCAAACAATATTTGCACAGTTATGTGCTTGTCGTCCGATGTAACTGAAACATAAATTTTATTATTTTCATCAATTTTCTGCACAAGCAATTGTCCTCCGTAATAGAGCAATAATGAATCACCTAACATCATAATATTTTCTTATCACTGTCTTGGAAAGCATTGGGATTTCCGAAATTTAAAAAAAAAAAGGGGGGGGGGGCTTAAATGAGTCATGAACAACGTATTTTACAAGGTCAATATAGGGAAAATATAGGTTCATTGTTCAGCTATCGCTGTAGACCTTGTTTGAAGTCATGTATTTCGTAATTATAATTTCAATCGCTGTGGGAAAACTTTTTTTTTAATGGCAGTAATACTGTAACAAATCCGCATCATTAATTTATCATTATATCAAACTCTGTTTTCATGTAATGCCTCATGGGTCCCGCGCAAAACTGTGTGCTCGATTATTTTTAGAGGAGTCAAGATGGGAGAGTCTTATCTTATTGTCTCTAGTATCACTGTTATGTCATTGTTTGGTTCTAGATTATGAGTATCTCCTCTCAGCAGTATCTTATTTTCCCGATGCAATTATATTGCACTTATCGTGCGCGTAGTGCTCTCCGCTGAGCGCTTCTTCAGAATGGAAGTAACGATTGCCAAGATTGTCACGCCACGAGTTGAATGGGATTGTTAGAAGGCACTGGCGGCCATCAAAGGACGGGCCGCGACTCATTATTTGAGTCATCGTGTTTGTCAACGGAGCAGCGTGTAGGCCTTTGACTATGAGAAGGTTTATCTGTCTGTCTGTCCTATCTATCTATCTATCTATCTATCTATCTATCTATCTATCTATCTATCTATCTATCTATCTACCTATCTATCTATCTATCTATCTATCTATCTATCTATCTATCTATCTACCTATGTATGTATGTATGTATGTATGTATGTATGTATGTATGTATGTATGTATGTATGTATGTATGTATGTATTTATGTATCTATCTATATATCTATCTATCTATCTATCTATCTATCTATCTATCTATCTATCTATCTATCTATCTATCTATCTATCTATCTATCTATCTATTTATTTATTTATCTATTCATCTATCTATCTATTCTATCTATCTATCTATTCTATCTCTCCATCTATCTATTCACCTATCTATTCTATCTATCTCTCTCTTCTATCTCTCTTTCTCTCTCTATCTCGCTCTCTCTCTATCCCTCTCTTTCTCTATCCCTCTCTCTCTCTATCTGTCTCTACCACTGTCTCTCTTTATCTGTCTCTCTCTCGGTTTCTCTTTCTCTCTGTCTCTATCTATCTATCTATCTATCTATCTATCTATCTATCTATCTATCTATCTATCTATCTATCTATCTATCTATCTATCTATCTATCTATCTATCTATCTATCTATCTATCTATCTATCTATCTATCTATCTATCTATCTATCTATCTACCTATGTATGTATGTATGTATGTATGTATGTATGTATGACGGTGAAGGAAGCTATTCGGACTGGTAAAGTAAGAAGGATAACAACGGGCTGCGATGACAACACACGAAAACGATTCAAAATGGCGGTGTCAACAACAATGACGCACTTTACGACACGGTGAGTTGGAGAAGATTACCCCAACACCTACACCAAGTCGTGCGCAATCATCCAAGCGAAACAGCATCACTCGCCCTTAATGGCTGCACAAAATTTCACCTTATGTACCAACAACGACACAACAACATCTTGGACATTTTGGAAAGAAAGATTCGTTCATTCAACAGAAACAAGACCATATTGAAAGACACTCCCCTCAAACTATCTATATTTGAAAGTGACTCTATTAGTTTCCATCGTAGAGAAGTGCGGCCAGATATAACAGTGATTGACAGAAAAAGAAAAACAGTCAAACTAGTAGAAATATCGATACCATTTGATGCTTATATTGATAAAGCTTACAAATCAAAGTGTGATAAGTACTACCCATTTTCTTTAGAGATCAACGCCATAGGGTATCATTGTGAAATCATTGTGCTAATTATAGGCAGTCTCGGAAATGTCCATAAGAGGTTTACAATAATAAATGCGCCAGTCTTAGTTATTGTCCACTTTTACCATCTATTTATGGATAAAATAAGCCAAGAGCCAGCAGTTATGTTCAGTCATGTAACGGATTAGTATTTACAATGCCATTCTATTGTTTCCTGTATGGGTATCGTGTGTGAAATACTGTACCGACTAATTGGAAATAAAGAATTATATGTATGTATGTATGTATGTATGTATGTATGTATGTATGTATGTATGTATGTATGTATGTATGTATGTATGTATGTATGTATGTATGTATGTATGTATGTACGTACGTATGTATGTATGTATGTATGTATCTATCTATCTATCTATCTATCTATCTATCTATCTATCTATCTATCTATCTATCTATCTATCTATCTATCTATCTATCTATCTATCTGTCTATCTATTTATTTATTTATCTATCCATCTATCTATCTATTCTATCTATCTATCTATTCTATCTCTCCATCTATCTATTCACCTATCTATTCTATCTATCTCTCTCTTCTATCTCTCTTTCTCTCTCTATCTCGCTCTCTCTCTATCCCTCTCTTTCTCTATCCCTCTCTCTCTCTATCTGTCTCTATCACTGTCTCTCTTTATCTGCCTCTCTGTCTCGGTTTCTCTTTCTCTCTGTCTCTATCTATCTATCTATCTATCTATCTATCTATCTATCTATCTATCTATCTATCTATCTATCTATCTATCTATCTATCTATCTGTCTATCTATCTATCTATCTATCTATCTATCTACATATCTATCTATCTATCTATTCTATCTGTCTATCTATCTATCTATTCATCTATCTATTCTATCTATTCTATTTATCTATCTTATCTATCTAGCTTATCTATCTCTCTCTTCTATCTCTCTCTCTCTCTTTCTCCCTATTTCTCTATCTCGCTCTCTCTCTCTCTATCTACCTCTTTATCTGTCTCTCTCTATCTCTGTCTCTCCCTGTCTGTCTCTCTCTCTGTGTCTTTCTCTATCTGTCTCTCTCTCTCTCTCTCTCTCTCTGTCTATCTATCTATCTATCTATCTATCTATCTATCTATCTATCTATCTATCTATCTATCTATCTATCTATCTATCTATCTATCTATTCTATCTATCTATTTATTCTAGGGGAGGGCGTTTCGCAGTTTCTTCGGTGAACGAGAAGTTTTGAGGGTCATACGCAGCGCACTTCATTCATTTCGTGAAAGTCTTCATGTGAAGGTTTCTCAAAATGCGAATATAGTAAACAATTAAATATGCCAACACTTATACAACTCAAGAGGAAGTTATTCGAGAGGCTCGCCAACACGATCTACACAACATCTAGCTGTAACTGCCACCAGTGACAATTTTCGCTTACGCTTACTCAAATTTGACGACTTTTGCAGGACCATCAAAAGGAAGGGGGAAAAAAAGCGATGTATTTTACTATCACAACAACATTAGTAAAAGATTGCCTAAAACTTGAATACATACAATAAGTCGACACAGAGCAGGCTGGGTTAGATTTGTAGACACATAAGAGAATGAATTTTATAATTTTGGCAGCTGTCATTCAGGATGTAGCATCGAACAAAAAGGGGCTAAACTTGCACTAGAATGAAAAATTCCCGCTAGTATTTCTTTCATGATAAGATTTATCAGTTTTTCTATTTATTTATTTATTTATTTATTACATTTATTTTTGACCTCTTACAGTCTGTCTATCAGTATACTGCCAAACTCTCATTTTGTCTCTGTCTCTCTGTGACGAGAGGGGACGAGAGGAGAGGGACAGGGAAGAAGAGAGGGGGGAGAGCGGAAGGAGGCTTTTCCCAGGGAAAGCCAGGTACCTTATCTGGTATACAACTAAAACTTTCATTCTGTAAGTCTGTCATGTCTTTCTATCTGTCTGAAAAATAATAATACATTGTTGCAATTAGAAGAACATGGATTTGCGATTAAAAATGTGAAAGTCAGAGAGTATCTGCACGGGCTCAGTAGTTGTGGAAAATAAATGGCTGAAATAAAAATATAAAAAAAAAGCAAAATATTATTCCGTTGAGACTAATTGGTTCACATGGACTTGCAAAAATATAGCCATTAGGTGAAATCGATTTACAAACATTTACGAAAAACTCACCCAGATTATTTTGAAACCAGCTATAGCAACAGCGCTCAAAACATGGATAACCCCGAAATAATTTTTTTATGGATCATCTCCTCTTGATTTTCATAGAATACTTTATAGTTGGCATGAAATGTTGTTGAATTTCACCAGTTCTTTTTGTTGTCGAGAGACGCTTAACTGGAATTTCGAATTACTGAGTGGTATCAAAGTTTTTGAATGATGCAAAAAGAAATTTGCAAAAGATGATTCTCATAACAGTCACAGGCGTTTACATCATGTAGATAAAGGACGGGAACAGACATAGTATGTTTCATACTCTCTCTCTCTCCTCCTCCTCTCTCTCTCTCACACACATACACACACGCACACTGAGTGCGGGATGGTGACTGGGGTGGTAGTTGTGGTAGAGGCAGCTGGGGCTGGGGGCTAAGAGATAAAAAGAGAAGGAGAGATAAGGGTGTTGAATGAAAGCGGGAAAACTTCATCGAAACTCTTCTCCCTTTTATCCTCAATATTTGGATATATCCATCTCAATTTTAGTATTTGGCCATCGTGTTGTCGCTGCTCTCGGTACCCCATACCCAATTCCTAGACCCTTGCACCAAAACACCACAGCGACCGTGTTGTGGTGGTCTTAATCTGTCCAACATCCCTCTGACGGACATAAGTATTTATTAAGATCGTGACCTAGAACAAAATAATGGACACGGCAGTGAGTCGCTGCGGTGGAAGAACAATTAATTTTGACGGAAGCATTCGACGACATTCAAACATTGCAATTCACGTCGCAGACAGCGAATTTGCAGTAGCAGTGACTGCCAACATGACTTTCTCAAGGCATCCTTTTCTCTAAGCACTGGAAGTGTTACCTACGTGTTCCACCCTGTTCCTGTTCCCGCAATCCAAATTGAAAGTTCAGCAGAACAGTAAACAATATTTTTTACAGGTGCAAGATTCAGTACACGTCTGCGGACGTTTACTTTGTATTCCTGTACATCCCTTTGTTTATTAGAAAATAACGGGTGAAGTTCCGTTGCAGTTGTAAACAATGGCCTTTGTAGATTGTTAGTTTTAGGATTTCACTTGCTTGTGAGTTGTGGTGATGCAAAAATCAGTCTTTTGCGGAAATGTTGACAAATGGCAGTAAAACTAGATCTATAGCCTTGAACTGGGATGTTCGTTTTTGAACGATTGAGTGCTGTTTACGATATCCATATTGTTTAAAAATGAAATAAATAGGGAAAAAATTGAGTTTTCGTTGTACTTTCTTTTTACATAATTATTTATCATTTTAATAGTGCATCAGACCAACTTTCCACTGTTATAAATCAAAATCAGAATGTGGGAAATGGATCCTCCAGTGACATAATAGCCTACAAAGGCAAGGAAATGCTCAATCAGTGAATAGCTTTACGGAAATGACCAAAGCCTTCCACCCTTTGCGAATGTGATCGTGACAAAACATTTTTCACTTTGCTATTTAACTGCTTGCAACTGAGCTGATTTGCCAACTGAAACCACCGGAAAAAAACAAAGCCGCGAAGGCCTGCAAAGACAAACCGTAGGTTTTTTTTAAAAATCATTATTTTGTACACACTGGCTCAGCGACACCCTATTCAACAGATATTAGACAACAACAAAAATATGCCTGCCACCGTCTCTGCGAAGTCATGACCTCAGCGTTGTCCTAAGCTTAAGGTGCATGGTGATCTTCTCTTGAAGTACGATATTAGCTGTTCTCTGCAACACCAATTTAATTTTCTTTCCCCTGTATGGCTAGCAGTTTCTTTCAGAAGTAACGCAGAATTGTATGAGAGTATTTCCCTGCGTTAGAATAGTTTCCAGTGAATGCAACAGATCCATCTCGCCCTCGACTTCCCCGTATTCCGTTGTTTACTCATCATTTTTTTTTCTTTTCAGGCTGCAAACTGAAAATGATTTCTCTCTTTAAATTTGACGTCGAAACGAAATAAGCGCAACGCAAATCCGCACAGAAAAGGAATTTTACCCCCTCCCCCCCCCCCCCCCCCCCCAGAAAAACCCAGTTTAATTGTTTAAATCGTCACATGTATGTCACATTCATTTTTATCCCCTTTCCACATTGACTCGAGCAGCACAAAATCGCAAGCACTGTGCTTGTCATGTCACGGTAATTTGTATGCGCCGGCGCAGCTCGCAAAGGTCAATTACGCTCTTTATTAACACAAACAAAAGCCATAGCTCGGCGTGTTGCACTGAATGTGACGCTGTTATCCACATATCACTGCCCCCCCCCCCCCACACACACACACCCATTTTTTTTCATTGTTCATCAAGTATACGGGTTGGTCGTAAAGGAGTAAATCTAGATCATGTAATTATTCTGCTTCTTGTCCGTTCTCCACCGTTGCCAAGATAAGCCTTTCAGTAATCCATCCTGTCCTTCGCTACCTCCCTACCTCCTCCCTCCCTTCCCTTCCCTCCTCCCCCGCTTTTCTCAAGTGTCGCGAGTGCGATATCTTTAGGCAAGGCACCAGAAACATGACACAATATACGGTCATGGGGCAAAACGATGACGAATGAGTAACTTTTAAACCTTTGAAGATTTAAGATTAATGCTGGTTTGCATTCATACAACATCTTTTCACTTTCTATCTGAAACAGTGACCAGGAAATGAAAAACTCTTAGAAGTTCTGGCATATACACTGCAGACAGGAAAGGCAGGGAAATACAGTCATTTAGTTGACGGCCTCTTTAAAACTGGCGGTTCAAAAGTGGATTTGCCCAACCCCAATTTGAGAGCAATGTTAGGAAAATAATGATACACATTGTCGCACATTTTGATTCACAGCAGTGAAGGAAATGCTTTGGACTATAACGTCTATGGCAATGTTTTGCCCAAAATGATAACACCAATAGCGCCATGAAACTATGTTATAAGTTTAAATGATTTCTTTTCTGGTAAAAAAAAACAAAAACTTCTAGAACTCTAGTCTTGTTGATTTTTTTTTTCTTCGGCCGCATGGAAATTCGTGTTAGGCCCCAAAGAGTTGACAGTAAGTGTCTAAAAAGCAATTGGACTATGGGCACTATTCAAAAGTGGTTCTTTTATGAATGCCTTGACGCTGCCTTGTCATGTCACCCTGGAAAAGGGAAACTGCATTGTTTTCTCGCAAGTAACAGTACGCAGACTACTCTGAAAATGAACAATAATATAAAGGGAAATTGTATGTTGTTCGCAGTGAAAGACAACATAAATGCTCGAACAAGAAAGAAATTAGAGACAGAGTAGTAACAGGTCGCTGATTCTCATTGTCAAAATCTTCGATGTAACACATTATGATAATAAGCAACTCAGCCTTTGGCTGCAGAATATCACATTCATATTTTTTTTTCAATTCTTATTTTTGGACACTTGTCATCAGTAAGGTTCTATTTGTGTGGCAACTTGCTTTGCTTTTTTGGCAGTTTCTTTCTCTCGTTTACTTTTTTTCCCGTTTCATTTTATTTTTTATTATCAAACCTTTTTCTTCTTGTCATATCCTGATACCTTGTAATGAAAGACTGGCCTACCAAGCCGTTGTTCGTGTTCTTATTAGTTTGTTTCTAATTTCTTTTCTTTATTCATCTCGGAATATTTGATAACAGTTTTTGGTAATCACACAGGAAGAATAAACCTAGAAACAAAAACCATTAAAAGACGCATTGAAAAAACGAAGGCAAAACAAAGAAAAAGACAAGAAGAAGAAGAAGCACAAGGAAGAAACAAAGACAGAAAGGAAGACAGAAAAAAGAAAGAGAGAATGAATGAAACACACGTGTTTTCTTACATTTTGTAGCTTGACCTTAGAATTTCCTGAACAATGGGTAGGCTTAGCAAGATGGCGTCGCTGAAAAATAGTTCTGATATTATTTCCTTATACTGCACAATCAGTTTTATCATCATTATCATCAATACTTATGTTTCACGGCTTTGCCGGTGTTTGGCACCAGTTATTGACTAAACCACATAAAGTATGAGCTTCAAAACTTTTAAACAGGTTACAACTGACACTCAGATCATTGATATTTGTTGATATTAAGTCACCTATTTTGCAAATACTATATTTTTGTTGGGGGTGGGGTGGGGTGGGGGGAGGGATTCATTTCGTCCTCGACTGGTGACCTCTTTCGGCTTTATGGAAAGACTGGTTGCGAGCTTGCACAGCAAAATCAGTGCCCAAAGTT
Source organism: Onchidella celtica (assembly GCA_963931925.1). Classification (NCBI taxonomy): domain Eukaryota; kingdom Metazoa; phylum Mollusca; class Gastropoda; order Systellommatophora; family Onchidiidae; genus Onchidella; species Onchidella celtica. Next base: position 20,833,606 of record OZ007579.1, on the reverse strand, counting down.
GTGGCGCTTTCTAAAAACAACGAAGACATTTAAGGCAGGTTTCACGCTTGTGGTCTGCATTTATCCCAAAAATGTTGATAAATAATGTAGAATCAATGATGGAGTATTATATACCTGTTGGAAGGGAATCATTTGGGGATCCCAAAATGATAATTAATTGAGCCTGAGACTCGCCTATATTTCATAATATTGCACGGAAGTTACCTGCCCTTGGAAGTTCAGAATTTGTAGAGTGAACAGAAAAACCCTCTGGTAACAGATATAAATGCACCAGCAACACATAGGAACATAACAACTAGTACAGGACATGCTTATGAAGGAGAAAAAAGATAAGAAAAGATTTTTAAAATTCTCTCAACGTCGTGGTAACAAATGTTCCCACAGGCCTCTTTAAAATTCAATATAAAATACATATACCATTGACATCACGGTACTGAAACTCCACGTATTCTTCAAGTTTCATCAGAGGATTCGTCTGATGCTATAAAATTGCATGTTTGTTTATCTTAGCGTGTTTTATTTACGCTTACTATTCGGTACCCCTTACCGTACGTCGTGGGAACAAAAATTACCAGACTAACAAAGAAGAGATTTACTAAATCCAGTGCGTCCGTACGCCGTGGTAAAAAATGTCCCCATGCAACAGATACAGTAAAGAGTGAAACAATCGCGTCGTCGTCATCAGGTTTCCCAAAATATACATGGTGGACACAAGTTGAAGACATGACCCCACTTTTTCCGCCCACCAAACCCCTCCTGAAACTCTGAAACGTAAGCAATAATGGTTTTTGGCTAGACGGCCTGATATACAGGCCAGCCAGCCGGAAAGTAGGCCAGGTTCATTGGAGGCCCAGCCTAGTGACTTCTCAGTTACAAAAATGCTACGGTGTGCGTGGGTCTAAAACGAAAGATTGTTCATATTATGGAATGTGAATCTATTTCAGTATAATTTTCTTTATGTTTATCTTCACTTCTCTGTCACAACTGCAAAACTTCAGAGTTCTAGTTGTTGCTTATCATTTTGTTTTGCATCATAGAGGCGGATGAATGACGGGGGCCTAATGGATCATAATATTAACACTGACATGATGTGAGAGAGAAAGGCGGAGTAGAAGCTGGAGAGCGATACGATTGTATTTCACAGTCCATAATATTTATTTTGTTATCTCCATGATGAAGAAATCTAGATAGGTTGGTAGAAAAAAAGCATAATAATTATTATGGATGCCTAAGAGAAAATACAGTACAAATATCAAAATGACTATTTTACACCTGGTTGAACACATGATATATTATGTAATTGTACATTAAGTCGGAGGCACTGGCATTAGAGGATCAGATGTTCATTAAAATGTTTTTGCTCAGTCAAAAAGGTGCATAATATTATTGTCTTCAGATATTTCAACTCACCAAGTGCTGAAGATATTGCTGCTAGTGAGCTCACTCACTTCGACGACAATTTTGCGACCTTTCTGCGTTGTTGTTGCACTGAACTGTCAGCCTCCTCTTGACAGCAGAACTGTTTCATTAAAATGTTCACAATCCTGTATAATGAGGTGGTACACATACTGATGTCCAGATGAAACAAAGCGGGAAATTCACTGAAAATATTCTTGAGTCTTTCCCTACAACTGGCCTTCGAGTTTTGAGTAAAAAATACATAGGTATATATCAAGAGTTGATACAGACTTTCTGATGGGTAACTCAGACCCCCTCGGTCAAGTGATTCTGTAAAAGATCTGACTTCTTGGGGAACACATACCAAATCTCCCCGCAACTCGCTATGTTTTGAAGCAATGTAGCCCCCGATGTAAAAGAGAGACATCCTCTCATCAACTGACAGGCTACTGGCTGCCACTGGGATGTCGTCGACGATCAACAGTTCCTCATCTGTCAGTTCATTGCCGCATAAACTGCACATGTGACTTGACTTGGAGTAGTCAATCTCTGGGTCATGCTCCAACATCAACTTGGTTTTGTCTATGGCATGGGTGTGTGCAACATCCTGAGCGGTGATGTAGTAGTTGGATCCTGCCGACATACGAAAATGAGCAAAATGCTTCTCAATGTCGTCTTGTTGAAAGAAACCAATTGGTACATATTGGTGATGAACATCTGATTCCGTTGTCAACAAGAATTGACAGATGTCAGTGAGGCACTTGCAGGTCCAGAAGATAGCATCTGCTGTGTCAGTTGTGAGGGATTTCATTCTTGGGTTTGTGGATGGTTTCATTTGTAATGCGTGGTTGGCCCAAACATGGAGCGTTTTCAGTTGTCGATTTCCTTCTTCAGACAAATCAACCACAGCTCTGTCTGGATCCCTTAAGTGTATGCTCTGAACTGGAGTTTTGGTGTTGAAAACTTTCCACAGCTGCAACACTTCATCAATGAATAATGCTGTGTCCTTCCATGATAATGATGCGACACTAGATGATTTCAGAGCAGAACTGGTTCTTTCAGAAAATACGTTTAGGACAAGAGACACTTTTTGTTTTTCAATATTGCTGGGGTTAAGTGAAGCTTGAGAGTTTTACAAGTGTCATAGCCTCGTGATTATGAAGGTCCTGGAGATCTGACCACCGTGCTGATTTGGGCTCACTTGAATCCGTGGGGTAAAAGTCGAGTGTTTTGGTTTTTTCCGTTACCCAGTTGTTACGGATGTTTTTCATAAGATGGACAGGATCGTACAATAAAAAGAGTGGATTGGAGCTGTCTGATGGAGATTTTGTGATCCAAGGTGTCTGAGGGTCTGTCTTCGGGAACATTTTAAAAAACGATTGATTCATTCGTTGATAATAGCAAGGACTTTCGCACCACAAGCTTCGAGGCTCAATATCAGACTGGTAACTTGGTCGAACTGAAACTGTGCATTGAGAGCACGACAGGGAAGAAGTTTAGCAACAAAACTTTTGGATCCAAAAAAGCACTTCACCATCATGCATAAGAGAGTTGTTGCCTTTTGCCCTGGAGAGTCAAGTGCATAGCCGTAAATTGTTCCACCTCGGTATGAAATGGGCGCTTTGATGTATATTTCATCAATAATGAGGATGCAGTATTTGCTTCTCTCAGTACTGCCTTTGAAAAAAGAGGCAAACAAGCTTTCATCTGTTGTGTTCTTTGCCATACTGGTGATCTTCTTAAGGGTTGAAATCGATGGCAACTGCAAGTAATCTCTCATATGTGAATAAAGAGACCTGGACCTTGCATACCAGGAAAACGCCAGAAGCAAATCCTCAACTGAGTATATACGTGCATTTTTGGGACAATTATGTAGTGCCATTTGTCGCACGAGAAAGTCCATTTTCTTATCTGTTGGTTCATTCTCGGCCATAACAAAGCGTAGCAGTTCATCAAGTTGGCTCCAGCAGTTTATGTCTTTAATGAACGGATGATGGATTCTTCTTAGACAATGATAGTATTCACATTTTAGAAATGGAACATTGGAGTCATGACAAACTTCAAAGTAAATTGAAAACTTTGGAATCGGTCCAGTCCTCTGACGACTAATGAAAATATACAATTTTGATTCTACATCTGTCGCCAGCAACCCTGCATCTAGGCTATTCAACTTTGTAGAAAACATGTCATGAAAGGTATCTGTCTTGAACTGATCCAGTTCTTGAAATTGTGGCATTTCATCTATATCAACTACACGAGCCTTTTGTGTGGACATTTTTGTGGGAGGAGGAGTACTCTTTGATGTACTGGGAACACACGAAGGGGGTACATTTGGAAAAATTGAGGGAGGAAGTGCAGGAACATGATATCTTCCATGCTGGCGTACCATTGGAGTATCCTTTGGCCAGTGCAGTGCACAAACACCCATGTAGTCAGTAACTTCTTCTGTTTTGAGTTGATTAGGTAAGCTGTTAATCCAGACACGACGTTTGTCTGCATCCTTAGGAAACCTGTACACAGGAATTTTCTCGTCGGTAGGTTGGTTTCTGTACCCTGTCTTACATCCAAAAACAGAACACTTCCTCACCATGTTTGCTGCCACCAAAAATATATGCTAATCCAGTAAGATGTGATGAAACAATGTCTGGAACTATATATATGTTATGATTGTTCCTGATCACAAAATGAACAGTTAATCCAACAAAATTCAAAACACAATGGTAGAACACATTCTAAGCCACATTTAAAAGTCCCAGCAAAACAGTAATGACAAGGTGACAGGATGTGTAAATGTAGCGTACCTAAGTATTCTTGTCTCGATACCATTCTCTTTGGCACTAGTAAACTGTGGTACCAGTGAATAAACGGTATCTGGCATCCTCGTACTCGATATTGCCAGCCATATCAAGTTACGTAACAGGGCATCAGTGTCTTGGGCCTCCAATGAATTGACCTAGATTTCGGTTACCTGGCCTGTTAGTAAGGTCGCCTAGGTTTTTGGGGAGATCAAATTTCTGTGGTATATGTAATATGGGGCGATGAGAACAAAGTAGGGTGGCATCGGACGACCAAGCCTGACATTCTTTGTTGTGAAAAAAATGAAAGTGAGAAAACCTTAACACCAGGTATTAAGTATACTGTCGTCGATCTGTAACCGGGTCATGTTATGGGCGATTTCCAGGACCATCCTCAATATCGACTGGCCAACATTCTGGTAATGCTGCTGTTTAGTTTTTGTTATGGGACTTAGTTTTATACGGAAAGTACCGGTACCGATAGAAATGTCTGTAATATGAACAGATGATTACTTTTCATATGTATTGATTAATTTTTGGACCCTCTATGTAACAAATAATATGCAAATCTCTTCATTTTAAGCCTCTTACAACATATAAGGTAATCGAAATCGACCACGTATGAACTTGAAGTTTTCATTTCTGCTCCGACCGAAAGTGTATTGTTTGATAAAACACCGTATGTAAATCCTGACTTTTCTAAGGTTTTGAGGGAACAGTTAGAAAATTATGGCTGAAGCTATTTATAGTGCGCTGTAGGTAGTGAGTGCAGCCTTCGCCGGCACGACCAAAATTATGAGTGTTGAAGAACTGACTTGAATGTGAAACCTATTAATGTACAGGTATTATTTTGCGAGTAGGACAGTGGGTGGCACATAGTGGCGAAAATGTGCAGTGCTGACAAGATGGTCATGAAAGTTGATAGAGCTTCAGCTAGAGTCTAGTACAATTCAATCTCCGAAGGAACAACATGTAGCAGTAACCCGCATGTGAGGCTGTTTGCTGAAGATTACATGAAGAAATCAGGAAACTCTTTCACTGTGACCCATTTTGGGGCCTGTCATTGGAAATGGCAAGTCATTCCAATGGTCCTCGCGTCCTAGATTTTGTTATGTTTCCCACTCAATTCTGAAAAGCCCGAAGAACAGTTTCCTCAACCATAGCTCTACGGTTGAACACTCAACGTTTGCATTTCTGGGAATCATTGCACTTTGGTTTCACCATTTGACTCTTTCCATCTTGCACTGTCCTGTCAGTGATTGTCTTTCTCATGGACTAGACAGCCCCTTTACCGCCATTGAACTTCATTTTGTTCAATTTATTATGCGGATAGGAACAGGACAAACTGACATTGATTCATGTTCTTATCCTCATTGTCGCTCTCGCCTTATCTCCCAGTGCGGTAGGGTTTGATGAGGCAGTGTTAACTGTTATGGAAATATTGGACCCACATTACTTCAGTCCTTGCCCCCATAAGACTTTTTCCGCATTATGGTTATACTGTGTTTTCTCGGACTTTACTTATTGGACGGCACCGTAATTGTGTCGTTCAACTGACCTTGACTCATTGTTGCAGTTCTAGTGTAGAACTAGAGGTGAAAAAAATAATGTGGCTTTCTTACTATGCTGTGCTCATGAGCAAAATTAATGACAACGATAGGTCTCATCCCACAACATAATTTCGAACTAAATAATACAATACTTAGCAATTTGTTACCAAAAAAAAAAAAAAAAAGGATGAGGGCCGGGTATAATAAGATAGTGCATGGTACAGGTATATTATTGAAAAAGTAAGCATCACCGAGGCTTTTCCTGTACTGGCAGAAAGCTGCCTTAAGTAATACCTGATTGTTGCAGAACATACGTTTGAAATTCACAGGAGTATAATCATCTTTTTGTAAGAATTTTATACATTCTAGTAACTATAATCACACACCTTGTTTCCATTCAGGGAGAAGCCGAAAGAAAACTATAGGCGAGCACCCTGTTCTAGCGCTATCACGGTGGTTGGTCCAATGTGATACACGTATTATAAATTTAGAGAATAAACATCCCACATAACGTTTCTTTTGACAAAAAGTGGTCCTCAGAGTCCCCATGGAAGCTACATTGGATAGTATTTTGTGATCACGAGGGATAGATCGACTGAAAGCGTGTTATTCTACACTTGTCTCATTGTGGTAACAATTGTTCCCAGGACCTACGGACAGGCATAACCTGCATTTTTCTCAAACGGGACAATGTGGTAACAAAATTTACCACGACGTACGGACCGCAGGGAAAATAGCAACGTACGGCAAAGGTTAAAGAAAGATCAAACCTGTTATACCTGGGACTGTAGCCACTTCTGTTTCAGGTCTTGTTCTGCTGATTTTATTTCGAGGAACAAGGAAGAAAGTCCTTCTGTGAAGGCCATCTTCCTTGCTCAAAGCAGAACAGGCCCAATCATAGAGATCCTTAGCATTGCCAATGTTAAGGCCCCCCATAACAGCTCTGTCCATGGCCTGGCTGAGGACGCCGGATTCCCCATCTACAACCCCTTTGCCATGCTCTGGACCAAAATATATAAGCTGTACTTTCGTCCCAGACATAAGAGTGAGGTCGGCAAGCGTGCTCTTGCCCTTATATCTTATTAAAAACTAGAGGCAAAATGAATCTACAAATCTAGATCTACATTTTTCTCTAAAAGAAGAAAAAAAAGAATCTGGCGGCTTCATTAATTATTGCCATTATCCAAATCAGACTTTATTGTCTATTTTTCAATTTAAAAAAAGAACAAAAAAAAAAAAAAGGTAATGGTAATCTCTAAACATGGATCTGCATCTTATGTACATAGCTAAAACTAATAATGTCAGGAGGAACATAAATAATCGCAAAAAGAAAACCTAAACTCATTCTAATATGAAGATCATTCAGAGACTAAGACCTGCAAACTGGAGAATTTCCGATTTTATCATGACAGATTCTGTTCGTTTGGACTATAGGCACGGACGAACTTGCGGGTAAACCCGATGCTGACTAGATCTAGAGCGATCGTGACAATGCGATCACTATCGGATGGACAGATTTTTGATAACTATAAATGCAAACTTACCCAACAGCTATCGAATCCAAACTGAGGATTCAAAATGTTGTGGTGCGAAGTATTTTCTCAGGGCACAAACGATGTGCTGGCCGTCTGCAGTCGAGAGCAACAAAATGCCGAAACACGAAATCGCTCGGTACTATGTGTCGGAAAAATAACTGGTCAAGTGAATTCTTCAGACCGAAAATACTAAAAACTTTCTGTAAAACCTAACAATTCGTTTTTAAAACACAAAATCATGCTTTTTTTCAATGTCCAGGCAAAAATTGGGTCTGAACTGCAAAAAACAACTAATTCCGTGGCAAATTTACAGAAGTGGAATTTCGGATCAACCAATCGCCCCCACTAGACAGGAAGTAAACAAAGGCAGATTTCCATAACAACCGTCTGTTTGACAATAGTATAAGATTTTCTTGTTTTCCCGACATTTGTCTTGCAAAAGAACCCATTCTTTGGGAGGTTGCAAACGATTTTCAATAAGATATATGACTTTTCTTTGGGATACCATAAAACTGGGATGTTGTATGCATCCTAAAAGTCACGATCGATCTCCTTCAAAAAATAAAATAAAATGAGTAACTCGGACAAGGTAACTTAAAATGGTTGGCATGTTTATTTGGAACCAACACAAACCAAAAACAGCCCAGAACAACATTGTGTCACACTTACGTCCATTCTGTGGCAGCGCAAACTTCATGTGACCTATTAGGCCACAAGCGTGAAACCTGCCATTAATTATTATGTTTGTGGCCATTTGTGGCTAATGTTTTGGCGTGTCGACAGGTTAGTTAATTTTGTTGTTTTTTTTCTGTGGAAACTGTTTTGCTGACTCGGTAGACATGCTGACGCTGTAGTCATTTCTTGTTCTTCGATCGTCTGTTTCAACTATGTAATATATTATTATAAAGGTATAAAATTAGGTGAGACGGCCTGATGAAATAGGGCAGTTGCCGTTGGGTCAAGTTTCGATATATTGGCTTAGGGCAAAAACGGTAACAAAGTGTATGGGGTTTAAATTGAGTTCTTGGCATGAATGGCATCTTAAACCATTTCTAAAAATTGTCTTGAAAGGATTTAATGATTTATGTCACCAAAAAAATTTTTCAGAAATATTTTCTGATCCCGATCGAGGTACATTTTTGCAAATGCCAACTTTTATGACATAGTACTTTGCGGAGGCCATTATGCAGATTTAAATGTACTTCCTCAGCATTTCGACGGTTCCGTGCAAGAACCGGATATCTACAGAAGTTTTGAGAAAAACGAAGTTGAAGTTTTTGCAACTTTTCTTTTGGTTTTTAAATTGCTACTTTTCATTTCTCTTTTATGTCAGTGATACTTTAGGTGGTGTTTACCACACTGCAACAGGCAAGCCATGTAAATTCGTTACAACTAGTTCTGTTCTTGAGAAAACTACAGCAGATGTAGATATCCACTTCTGTGTTCTGTCAGTTGTCCGTTTTTTGTGAACTTATACTGTTCTTGCAGTAGTCATTCCGGTGTGAAATAATGATTATGTGCAGATATAATATTTCTAATAGCGCATGAGTGACTGTTATTAAAGCATAAACTACATGCACCGGTCTAGATAGCCTAGTGGTTGAAGCATCCTCCTCAGGAACGGAAGGTCATGGGTTTGAGCCGAGTCATTCCTAAGACTTTAACAACTGTCCTGTCAGATGTCTGGCATTACAGGAATAGAGCTCAGGCCTGTCGGCTTGGTGTCAGTATACTGTAAATGAATGGGATTTACAAGTTAATCTACACTGTATTTCCCGTGTGTGGCGCATAGAAAATGTCTACGTAGCACCATCACTACTATCACTCATATAGCATAACATCAACGTTTAATAACCAACCCAACAACAATAACTATTAAAAACAACAAGGATAAAAAGTAAAAAATACAAACATAACACATTCTTGCTTCTTGTGAGTCATATTCATTAAGGTTCAGTGGCGTAGCGTCATGGTATTCAAATAAGCTCTGCTTACCTAATGAAATTGGCAAGTACAAATACAAATGAAAATTACCCAAAGCCCGATGCTTCTCGGTATTCTGTAAGTTGAAGCTTGTACCAAGTTAACTGTAGATGTCTTATACTTTCTCGATAGCTGGTTCCTGACCTTGCTCCTTGCAATATTCGGAAAACAAATTATTGTTACAGTTTCGAGATTGATAAACTTGAATCAAGGTACTTGCTTTTGGTGTTCTTTCTGCTGTAGTGACTTTCAGTAATTAGAAATGAGTTTATGTGATCTCTTATGGCTTGTTTTTTCTCTTCTGATGTCTTGTTCCGCGGAACATTTTTACCTCGCAGATCTATGCCATTGAAGGTCTCTCCAGCATTCTTGTTATTCAGAGCTTTAGCCACTGAGCCATGGCTAATGTTCAATGTAGCATGGAAGAATTTCCGGCAAACGCGATGTTTTGTGTCATTTTTTGTTTTGTTTGGACAAATAGTACTTGTTTGAACAGTTCCATTTTTTTTTGGGTCTTTTTTCTGTATCCACCGTCACACGATTTATAGTTTTGGACTCCACGTTTGCAATTAGAAAATCTTTGTTTCTTTTATAATTTTGAAGAGACCCATGTTATTCATTTGTGGCTTTCCTATCCTCATCATTCAGGCGTACCGAACAATGAAATTTACATTTCGTGCAATCAACTCTTGTTGAGTGAGTAATGGCAAACAAGAGTCCTATGACAGGGGGCCTTATTTTGTAGTCGCACTGTTCACAGGAAAATGCAAACTTTTCTTTAAAATGCGATTTTAACACCTGTTAGAGCTCCTTAGACTTTTAAATTTTTGTTTTGTTTTGTTTTCTTCAATATCGAGTGATGGATAGAGTGAATGGAGTAACAATTTTCTTTGTGGTGAATTTAAAATCACAGCAATGTGTTTTGATCGTTGTATGATTTTTTTAAAGGAAAAAAAGGAAGGCCCACATAGAGGCATGGGTAGGATGCAGGTCAGCTAACGCAGCATGGAAATACGGAAAAGGACATCCCTGTTGACCCATGTCCGCAAATGACCCGGTGACCTTTCAACTCATGACTGTTACGAGAATACATCAAATGTCAGTGATCAGGTCCACCTGGTGGATTAATTACAGGACACGTTTAAAAAAAAAGAGGTCGCTTAAAAAAAAGGGAGAGGGGGATTTTATAGTTCTACAAAAGTGAAGACAATGTTGAGGACAAACACGGAAAGTAGTCAGAAACAGTTTATCAATCCAGGAAGCAACTGTGATGTTTTATTAAAGACATAACGACAAACAAAAATTAATTATATAATCTATATGGCGCGTGACATGAAATGTAGTTCTCATACAGGATACTAATTAACACAATTATAACTTTAGCAAACACACTGTTACTTTAGAAAATTGCTTATTAAATTTTAGAGTAAAAAATACGTACAATGTAATTTAAACTCAGGCTTTGCATGAGAGCTCAGTGTTATTATCACCTGTTTGTTTCCATGGAGTAACTACGGATGATCCCAAGGAGACAGAATAATATGCCAACAAACATTGGTATTTTTATTCACCAAGTAGGCTGCCCTAATCTATCTATCTCCTCGAGAGCCTGGTGTTTGGAACGTAGAACTATTCTCAGCTATTCATGTGGAGACAAACTAAATCAGATTTACAAAATGTTAAGAGCAAAACGTTGTAAAATTGTCTCTCATAGTTTACACTCAATTACACTCAATTACACTCAATATGTCTGCAGGAAGAGCAGAAACACTTTGTTTTCTCCCAATGTTGGTAAAAAAATATTCCAGATTTTGTAAAACTTGGAGATATAATAAATCAGTACTGGGATGATATCATGACAACTGAAGTTTAAGAAAAGTGATTGCCGCGCACAGCAAAAAAAAAAAACTCCCCCAAAATCATGTCTCAACATCTTATTTTATTACATGAAGCAATAGCAGCTTTAACCAAGGAATACAAGCAGCATAAGATAGAAACATTTTTTGCAATAATTTTTCTAATTGGTGGATTTTATTGTTTTTCATGAAAGCAACGCATCTGAATGGAAATGATGGAATGCTAATCTACTATCGTGGGTCATACTGACCCACGGGGGTGGTTTAGTTCTGTAATTAATCCACCACGTGGACCTGATCACTGAAATTTGATGTATTCTCCTAATATGTCATGAGTTAAAAGGTCACCGGGTCATTTGCGGACATCAGTCAATAGGCAACTGACCATTGACCACTGTTTTGGTTTACCTGCATTCTTCTATCGTGGGGCAGATCCGACCCGGACGCGTCATTTGGTGATATATTTTCCACAACGCAATCTGCTAACATGGGTCGCCTCTGACCCATACTCGTAATGTAGCAATATAATTATCCACATCGCTTTCTGCTATCGAGGATCCCTGCAGCTGTAGCCACGACAATAAAATGGGCAGAAAAAAAAAATGCTGAATCGCGGCAATAATTATATGTAAATTGAAACATTTCACTTGTAAAAGAAATTCGTGGATTCACTTTTGTCTCTGCAAATGTATGTGAGTTTCTAAAGACTCAGTAAAGTCACCTTTCATCCTGCGCAGTACAATTAGCACATGAAAATGCACAGAAGTTATGCGAAAACATGTATCTGGCACCTTTTTCAGTGATACGATGTTTTTTTATCATTCATCCACAGGCAGTGTGAATACCCTCTCCTCTTTGTGCCCCCTTTCCTAGTTCCTCCTGTGATCGTGAAGTTCCTAGCTGAACTGGCTTTCCTTCATTTATGTCTGAGTGAATGGCACATTCCTGAATCAGTCTTCCCGTCTCAGATAAAGTTTCTTTTCATTGGGCATCTTCTTACTTGCAGGAAGTACAATCTGGAATTCAGTGCGTTTCCCAGTTGCTGACCTTAGGTCAGTGGGGAATTTTTCCCGATTGGCTGCTGCTGGCGCCATATCTAATATATTGTAGGACACAATCATGGGCCAGCTTCTTGTCTTCCGCTTTATGCTTGGGCATGAAACGAGTCTGTCCATGATTAATGTGATTGTAGCAAAATACGATTTATGATTTCGATTTTTTCTCACCTGTAATGTCAGCATCATTGTGCAGGTCTTAGGGGATATCAGGGCCAACCTTTTTTTCGAAAGCCAAGAATGATTCCCCTTTAAATGGTGCCTTCTTACTGCTGAATTCAGCCAGGAGGAAAGACTTGTTCCCACGTACTCTGCCCACAAGTGTTTTTTCTAGACTTTAAGAGATACTCTTCAAGGGTCCCATGAGTAAAATAAAATACCCTTAGTAATGTTTCCAACTGTTTTTGCAAAGGAAGACGCGAGTTCAAATGCATTATTCATCCCCAGATTGATTTCCCACTTTCTAGTTACCATTATTTTTAAGGTAAAGCTTCACAATAAGGAGATATGCTATTATGCTGTTTCTGAATCACAAATCCAGAATAGTTGTGGGCTGTTTATGTCAGGTTTATGTGGTATGCATTGCCGAAAGTACCACCTTCCTCTCCGTGGTATCAGCTGCTCATCGACGGTACGCGTTGTGCTAAGAATGTGCTGCCTCAAATTTCTCTTTTGGGTGCAAATGGGTACTTGGTCCCGCGTGCATGTACAGGGCGTTTCTCTTCATATCAAATATCACACCATTTGACAGCGTCCTCAATCTGTCACGTCTGAATTAAGCCTGTACGTGTATCAGAGAAGATCCATACATCTTATGCCAAGAGATGGACGTACTTTGCGGGTTCTCATTCAGGACACCAGCAGAAGAACGCAGCATCCCAGGGAAGCCATCATCTCAGCTTGATCGGTGTCTGTCCACTTTGCTCCCGTTCCCTTCTTCCGTCTATATTGGTGCATGTCAGAATGAAGGTCGCGACATGCTGATACATGTATATTACAATAACCAAACGGCACTATACTCCAAGAAAGTATGAGACTGTGACATTCATCGTTTCTCGTTGATAGTTTTTCTTTCAAATTTTCATCAAAACCTCTGTTTTCCTCTATCTGTGCCTCTAGCATTTAACTGTGTGTATTTTCTGATCTAGTTTCTTTAACGTGTATAGTTTTAAAAAATCAGTTTCCTTTCTGATTCTTTAGCATCTCTTATTTGAATATTATCCAAATCAATGTCGATATGCCCAGTACCTCTGTTTGTTTTGCTCCTCATCAGACACGCGGGGTCACCAGCTGTAGCTAGTTCTTGTGCCCGTTTGAATTTTTGGATAGATCTTCTAGTCTTCGTCAGATGAACAGTTTTCGATACTGTTTGTGCCACACAAAAAGAGGGAAGGGGGAGGGAAGAAATATTGACATAATTATTATAAAGATGAAGAAGGCTTACTGCACAGTTTAACTGAATCTACATCTACAAGAACAAGGCGTGAATCAAATGTGGCAACTGATAGATAAACCGGCAGCAAAAAAGAACAGACTGATAATGTGACCTACGGTTTCTGTGGACGAGAAGCAGTTTTCTATATATATATTAATTTATTTTTTTTACTCACATACATTACACGATATCCCTATGCTTAAAATTACATGATTATTATTACCAGATTTTTAATTTCAATGTGTATTTGTTTGCAAAAAAATAAAATACTTCCACATTATTACAAACAACAACAAAAACAACAAAAACAAAAAAAAAAAAACTCCGGCATCTTGACAAGGCCTACCGCAGCTCACGCAGCTCAGATTCCGTAAATTTTGAAGGTGCTTTCCTTTCGACCAGCGCACGTGTTGTTGTTTTTTTTCAGATTTGGAGACGAATGATTATGATGGACAAGCATTATGATTGTGTATGTGTGTGTGTGCACGCGCGCACGCAAGTGTGTGTGGGTGTTTGTGTCTGTGTGTTTGTCGCAGATTTCGCCCCCGATCCTTTTTTTCATGACCACGTGCTCATGAATGCATAAGCCCATAACGCCATCACTTTCTGCAAAATGCTCGGTGCGCACAATTGCGCTACACGGCAGGTTTCACGCTTGTGGCCATAATAGGTCACCTGAAGTTTGCGCTGCCACAGAATGGACATAAGTGTGACAAAATGTTGTTCTGGGCTGTTTTTGGTTTGTGTTGGTTCCAAATAAACATGCCAACCATTTTGAGTTGCCGTTGTCCGAGTTACTCATTTTATTTTATTTCTTTAAGGAGATCGTTCGTGACTTTTCGGATGCATACAACATCCCAGTTTTATGGTATCCCAAAGAAAAGTCAAATATCTTATTGAAAATCGTTTGCCACCTCCCAGAAATGGGTTTTTTTGCAAGAAAAATGCCGGGGAAAATAGAAAATCGTATACTGTTGTCAAACAGACGGTTGTAATGGAAATCTGCCTTTGTTTACTTCCTGTCTAGTGGGGGCAATTGGTTGATCCGAACTTTCGCTTCTGTAAATTTGCTACGGAATTAATTGTTTTTTTGCAGTTCAGATCTAATTTTCAACTGGACATTGAAAAAAAGCACGATTTTGCGTTGTGTAAACAAATTGGTCGGTTTTACAAGAAAATTTTAGTATTTTTGGTCTGAAGAATTCACGCGACCCGCTATTTTTTCGACACATAGTACCGTACGATTTCATGTTTCGGCATTTTGTTGCTCTCGACTGCAGACGGCCAGCTCATCGTTTGTGCCCTGCGAAAACACTTCGCACCACAACATTTTGAATCCTCAGTTTGGATTCGATAGCTGTTGGGTAAGTTTGCATTTATAGTTATCATAAATCTATCTATCCGATACTGATCGCATTTTCCCGATCGCTCTAGATCTAGTCAGCATCGGGTTTACCCGCAAGTTCGTCCGTGCCTATAGTTCAAACGAACAGAATCTGTCATGATAAAATCGGAAATTCCCCAGTTTGCAGGTCTTAGTTTGTGAATGATCTTCATATTAGAATGAGTTTAGGTTTTATTTATGCCGACTATTTATGTTCTTCCTGTCATTACTAGTTTTAGCTTTGTACATAAGATGCAGATCTAGGTTTTTGAGATTACATTTTTGTATTTTGTTCTTTTTGAAATTGAAAACAAAGTAATAAAATCTTATTTTGGATACTGGAGCCGCCATATTCTTTTTCTTTTGTTTTCTTAGAGAAAAATGTAGATCTAGATTAAATCTAGATATATGGGCAAGAGCACGCTTGCCGACCTCACTCTCATGTCTGTAACAAAAGTATAGCGTATATTATTTGGTTCAGAGCATGGCAAAGGGGTTGCAGATGGGGAATTCCGCGTCCTCGGCCAGGCCATGGACAGAGCTGTTAAAGCCAAATACAAAACTTGGCAAAACAAAGAACAAGTTATATTTTGCAACCCCCTTGTAAGGAACAAGTGCAACATAAGAACACAACACAAAAAGACCATTAAACAAACAAACCATACTAGAAATTCAAAAAGAACTAAAATGGGAGAAAATTCAAGTTTTCCGAGTGTATCAAATCTTTCGCCAGGTCAAACAAGAAACAATTGAAACAAAAAAAAAACAAATTTGAAAAAACCCGAAAATGAATTAAGACAGCTTTCAGATTGGGTGGCTTTGGTTACTCACTACCACTTTTATCATTTCAGGAACAAGGAAAATTCATCAAATACAGAGTGTCAGCAGCTACATCATAAAGTTCAGATCCTCAGCATGGTTTTATTGTGCTTGCAGGTGTGAAAACTTCACATTGTCTATGAACAAGGCCCATGTGGGTGACTTTGCTGTGCACTAACTGAAGCAAATGTAAGTTGTTGGCATTACCGTTTAAAATTTCTAAATTTAACTTGGCAGCTTAATACACAACTTCAGTACTTGAACCACTATTATTTTATGCAAGGTGACTAACTGTCTTTCTCTCTGTAAGAATTCTGAACATCGTCATTAACCTTCACGGGGTTTTCACCATAAGCCATTTTTCTCAGAAACACGTTTGGCCTCCTAGGAAAGTTCAAGCTATGGATTCTCCAGTTCAAGCTTATCCCCAAACTTCTATGGTAACTGCTAGTCTATGAGATTCCACCCTAACTGTGGAGGGGCTAAAGGCAAAGATAAATCGCTACACAAGAAAATGGCTCGGACTCCCTCCGTGCCTAACCGATGACGCACTTGCATGCAAACAAGCAAAGCTAGTACATGTACAACCACTTAAATCCCTGAATGAGGAATACAATGTAGGGAAGGCCCGCCTTCATCTAATGTTCAAGGGTTCACAAGATGAGGCGGTAAGAAACACAGAACCTGAACTGAAAACAGATCGAAAGTGGAAAGTGAGAGCAGCAGTCGCAGCAGCAGAACACTCCCTGCAGATAAAGGAAATCATCGGAACCACTCAGTCGTATAGAAGAGGATTGGGCGAACATTCATATCCGCCGGTGTCTACAGCAGGACCCAAAGAAAAGCGAGACATGGTACTTCAAGAGATCAGATGCGAGGAAGACGAGAAAAGAGTTCGGAAAGCATTGCTACAAGGAGGGCAAGGTCAGGGGACAAACTGAGAGAGCGCTTTGCAAAGAGCATTTTCATGGAACGACATCTGGCACATGGCGCCTATGAAGCTGGCGTTCAGTATTCGCGCTGCATGCGATGCCCTTCCCACAAAGACAAACCTCACTCAATGGAGCAAAGAGACCAGCGATGAATGTCCGCTGTGCAGAGGGAAACAGACATTGCAACATATTCTGTCTGAGTGCAAGGTCGCATTAGCTTGTGGAAGATACACCTGGCGACATAATCGTGTCCTTGAAATTCTGGCAACGACCATTGCATCAGAAGTAGAAAAGGCAAAGTAGATGTCTAACAAACCCAAAACAAAGACATTCATCCAGGCATCCATCAATACCCGCACCAACATACATTCCCCTGCACCCGTGTTACTAGATGAAGCCAGTGGCAGGAAAGTGGCAGCAGACTTGGAAGGATGGAATGACTATCCCGAGCTGGTAAGGACCTCCGATATGAGACCAGACATTGTACTAAGCTCAAAGGAAGCCCAGACATACGTCCTAATCAAGCTAACGGTCCCGTATGAAACAAACATTGAGGAGCAGCGTGAATACAAAGTGGCCAAATACCAGGATCTCCTGAGGGATCTAAGGAATGCTGAAATGAAGTCAAGCATATTCGCCGTGGAAGTAGGAGCAAGGGGATTTGTCGTTTCAACAATGTACTTTCTTCTGAAGAAACTCAATCGAGGTGGCAGGAAAATTAGAAGTGCTCTTAAGGAAATAGCAGCAACAGCGGAAAATGCTTCCGGCTGGATTTGGTGTAAAAGAAATGAACACTAAATTCATATAGTCTAAAATTATACCATATAACCAGTGGCACTTTTGGCAAAATGGATAAGACACCTGCACAGAAAAACAGAAACCAGAAAATCCAAAGAGGACCTGGCGACGAGAAAGAAAAAAATGTGAGTGACGAACGCCTAGAGTCGTGAACTCGGTGTGGCCGGGGTTCTAGAAGATGTCAGGAAGTTAAAGGCCGAAACATCTAATGAAAGAATCCACTCTTCCTCTGAAGAGTGTCATCTGCCTCGCTCCACCTAAGGAGTTTCTTACCACTCTTATTAATTTTTTCAAACAATGCTTAATTACGTTTATTCACTTTGTGCAATCCTAGTCTTTCATTTGTTAGAGAAAAACAGACTGTCTTACAATGCTTTCGTCAGGTACATTTACAGTCTGTGATTTGAAATTGTAACTATATTATATTTATAATAATAACAATAATAATAATGATAATAATAACTTATTATTTCGTGATATTTTTTAGTTTAAGACATGTTGTCTTCAACAGGACGTTGAGGGCTGACTGCAAAGGAGGAGAGCAACCTCAGCCAAACAAATAAGGGAAAGATCTGGAAATACCTCAAGAAATTAGCTTACTCTGATACCAGTCCTGTGAATGGATAATGTGTTTTAAACTGATTTCAAATAGTTGCTATTTAAAAATATTCTTCATACCCTGCATGCATCATACCTGTAATGACTATGAGTGTAAGCATAATATGAATTAAAATTTACATGTTGATAGGGAGATAAATTGAAGTTGCAATACATTAAAAGCATTGTACTCCTAATTTGAATACTTTTTTCTGTAAAATGTTCATCCATTAACTTGTATTAATGTGAACAGCTTAATTAACATTTATTCAGTTTTAAAGATTCAGTTCCTATAAAATGATGCTGGTAACTAACTTCCTCATAAGTATTTGATGTGTTGGCTTGTATGCGTTATATTCAACATTAAAAACCTATTTTCTGAGAGAATTTTAAAATCTTTTCTTATCTTTTTCTCTTTCATAAGCATGCCCTGTACTAGTTGTTATGTTCCTATGTGTTGCTGATGCATTTATATGTGTTACCAGAGGGTTTTCTGTTCACTCTACAAATTCTGAATTCCCAAGGGCAGGTAACTTCAGTGCAATATTATGAAATATAGGTGAGTCTCAAAAGCTCAATTAATTATCATTTTTGGGATCCCCAAATGATTCCCTTCCAACAGGTATATAATACTCCATCATTGATTCTACATTATTTTTCAACATTTTTGGGGTAAATGCAGACCACAAGCGTGAAACCTGCCTGTTCTATCCGTAACTCGCCGAATCTTGTGGATGATCCTACGCATCTCAACAACTAGATCTATACAAACTTAACTTTATGTGCTCGAAGAGCAAAACAGCTATTACGTATTTCCAGCAACGGTGCCCTGCGACGCCCATGATGAATCTTTACCCCTTCCCCATCCCACCCTACCCCTCACCATCCCCATACCCCACCTTACCTCTCCTCCGTTTCCGTGACTCCTTTTCTTGTCCTTCCTCTCTCCTCTTTTGCCCTCTCCTCCCCCTCTCCGTCCCTTCGCCTCTCCTCCCCCTTCCTCCTTCCTTTTTTTTTTCTATACCAACCTACTGCTATCATCTCGCACTAAGACCCCTTTCACACGGCGCACATTTGCTTGGGGCCCACCCGCACCCGCATACCCTTTCACACGGCGCGGGTGAAAATCGCACCCGCACTTAGATCTCTCCAGTTTTTTAAATCTATTTTACATTGTACAGTCGTGAAATATGGTCAGTGATTGGTTTCTCCTCCTATACCTTGTATTTGCGACAAAAGAGGAGACATGGATGTACATTATCGTTGTATCCTTTGATTGACGAAAGAACTTGTTCTACAGAGCTGGCCTTCCTATCGCTAATGATATTGGCAGTTCTATATCAATATCTGCATCCATACTGTTTCTGCAGAAAAAAAAAAGTGACAATCAAAACAAAATACGGGATAAAGCGCAGCCAAGGACAAATTCCTGCATAAGGTGTACAATTTCAACTTCGCGGGTGCGGGTACCCTCGCGCAAACATTTCGCCCGCACACAAGCACGACTCGCACCCGCGCCGTGTGAAAGGCTCCATTGAAAACCTCAGCCTTAGGTTTGCGCGGGCCCCGCACATAAGTGCGGATGCGGGTTGACCCGCGCCGTGTGAAAGGGGCCTAATTCTGATTCATTCCCAACTCCTATACTTGAAGTTTGTGGCCTCTTTCCTCGAAATGTACGTTGTCTGTGATAAACGTGAGAAAGGTAGGCCTAGTGGTGGAATATCCGAGTTGCTGGACATTTTAAGACGGCACGTCCTGTTACCCAGTTTACGTAATAGTTGGTGCGGGTGTCTGACATTGTATGAAAAATCAACATCATTTTTAGACAGGATTTTGACTATTTCAAAACAAAAACATCAGCTGACCAAGAATATGGAAGACTAGAAAATGCTGTCTCATTCAGTTATTTTTCACTGGTCATTTCAGTCGTTCATAGTTCCATGTCAATGAACTTTTTCTGTTAGAAATCATTGTAAAACTTCTTTATGACCAGGTGAATTCGGGTCTTATCGCACTGTAATAACAATCTTATCCCACTTCTGATTCCACCAAGGTAAATGCTGCTCAGATCTTTTCTCCCCAACTTGGGAAAGGTTCGGGTGGGTGAAGAGAGCTGACATTATGTGGTGTTCCTTTGTGTTGTTGTGCAATGCGCTCATGTGGAAATCTTCAGCTGAACAAAAAATATCAACCACGTTTATATTTTAAAGAGGTGACGGTGTAATGTGACCCTCTTATCCCAGGTTAAATAAAGTGCACGTGGATGAAGGTCAGTAATCAAATAATACTGGCAATATAATATCAAACAATACTTTCATAGTTTATCTTTGTCCCCTGGAGACGGCAGACTGTGTTCAGTGGCCGTATGCATGAACTGGTGGGCCTTACGCGTCGGTGCAAAGCGCTACCCTGTATGCATGAACTTCGCGTGATCCTTCACCCACTTGTAAAGGGTTCATAACTTTACACTTTCTCCGGGGAAGACTAAATCAGCTACGCAGTGCGTAACAAGCTTGGGACAGAGGCGTCCGCTAGAAAGAAAGAAAGGACGTAAGTAATATTTTATTCCGACCCACGACTTCACGAGTCAGGTTAAAAATCTTTTTCTACTCACCCTCAATTTTTGTTACAGTGGTAAGCGGCAACTGATGCGTAGGTAGGGGTAGGTGTAACTTTAGTTCATGCATACCGACTAAATTTGAGTTTACACCAGAGAGTATAGCTATATAGATTTATAGAGAAATCTCACTTCCGCCAAACTGCGAAACTAGGACGGTGCGGTAAGCAAGAAATTGAAGAATTGAAAGAGACCGTCTCCACCAAAGATAGTGTGCATGTCTGTTTACTGTGGTTTGTTCATATTTTGGGGCTGATTGAAACTATTTACAACCTTTTGTAAGCTCTTACGCCTCGTGGGAATGTACAAGCGGGTATTGTTTACTGCAGCAACCTGCTTTCCGCTCCATGCTGACAATGGTTTCGCGGCGCATCCCGTGTCTCGCATTCCAAATCGCTCAACAGTGAACCCTCTCTATACATACATACTCGCTAGTTTACATCGAGGTGGCTGTACTCACTACTAAGCCTCCACCATGGTGCAAAACGGGTGGATTTACACGAAGTTCATGCATACGGCCACAGGTCTGTATTTTAGGAGATTCGCTGCTCTTAGCATTTACATCTCACTTCTATTGTTTTTGTTTGCCTGTTTTGTTCTTGTTCCGTGTCTTTTTGTGGTACGGATCAGTTTTTCTTTAGAATTTTGCCCGGGCAGCGGTCTTGTTCGGCCTGCTCTTCTTGAGTTTCAACTGCCAAGGTACATGTATCTTGAAGGTGCACAACATGCAAACGTGTCCTTCGAGTTTAACCTCCTTATCCGAGAATATTTGGTGCTAGATCCTACTTACCATATAATCGGGGACAGGAATTTTCCCCGTGAAAAAAAACGGGCGGGCTGCATAGTTGAGAAGCCCCCGCGAAGGTAGACATTTGACAGTAAAGGAATTAGAAAAAAAAGATAGTTAAAGCTGACCATGAAAAAAAAGAACTTGACAGCTAACAGACGTAACATTTTCCTGACATACATGAATATGAAATGAAAAGAGAAATGAGGAATAGACATGAGGGAGAAAAATGATATTAAGTTTTTCTTTGAAAGTTGTTTTTTTTTAGGTAAAACGAGACAGAAGACACAATACATTTTCAGGAATTATGAATATTATATGTATAAGTTATACACATAGAGCAGTGTTTCTCAACCTTTTGTCCCACGCCCCATTTCAATCTTCCAAAAAATGTGCGCCCTACCATGATCAGAGATTTCCATTAACCTAGCCCCATCCTGAAGTCCCATGCCCAACCAACATACTGCCACGCAGAAACACCAACATAGAGGGTACAGCAAGTGTGAATTACATACCTTTTCTCTCTAAAATATGCTTCAGTGAGTGCCAAAGAGTCAAACGCTGGCCATTCAGATTCCATCACAACGACCTTTGAGCGACGAAAAATTGACATGGAGACATGGTCTCAGGTATGCGCGCCTCCGGTACAATATACTGTATCGTGTGATCTCAATGGCATCATGTTCTACTTCTATATTTGCAGCTGGTGTTATCGATTTACATGTCTACGTTGGTGAGGATCATTGATAATGTTTGTGATAAGAAACGAAGTCAAATACAATCTTGCAAACGTAATTATTTTTTTTAATTGCACGTACTTGCGGTGAGCAAATGCAAATGTTGTGGCAACACATTTTGTAACGTATGCATGTAAAATGAGATAATATATACATAATTTGAATTCATAAGCTTAATAAGTTAATTACCATGACAATACAGGCGCTATAACTTGTATGTGATTCCTTCCACGATTCAATGGATTGGTCGCGAGCTTGTAAATACATTTACATGAAAATTGTATAGGTGATTGTTAAGGCAGTATAAAATACGAACCAATCAAACACTGCCATCCACTTACTGATTGTGAATACAAGGGTGTTAAGGATGACGCAATACGTCTGCAGTCAAGACGTCGGACAGAAGACTGATATCTCAGTTCACACATAAGGAACAACAGATTAGGAGGGCTTAATAGTAATTTCGATTGAATCCAAATGACACCACATAGTACCCGCCACCGACATGGATCGACTTAGTTCACATTGTCGCCGAGTGTCAAATTCATTGCTGAATAATGCAAGCCATTGTTTATGAATGGCATCTTTCAGACCTAAAAACAAGTGGCTTCACACGAGATATAACATAAACAACTAATCATGGGAGACAAGTTAACTCGTTCCTTACCATAAATACAACTCTAGCATTCGCTAATCTCATACTGTTGCAGTTCAGATATAATGCATCTTTGTCAGGGAAATTCCTAAGAGCTCTTTCAGTCGTTGTATCCAGTGCAGAAAACCACAAGCTTGACACAGCCAAGGAATGTACACTGCATATGATAAAGTGAGATCCTGAGGAATTCGACAACCAACAGGCTGTGAGCCAGGTCATTAAATTGAACTGCCGAGCAAACATTTGATGGGGGCCCAAAACTCTTTGTAAGAATGGGACGAATGCGAACATCGGGATAATCTACGCATAGGTGAAAGTTTCTGCTAGGCGAGCGCGCTGCAGGGTGGCATTTGGGTGTGGTGTTGCATGAAAGACCATTTTTAGGATATATTAGTGGAGATCGACATAGAAGATCTTTGCTTAACACACTCAGCTATGAAATTCTCCAACAGAAGCACATAGGGATGGAAACAAATAAATATCACTTGAAAAGCGTAAATCGCTGAAGTACTTTCTAGATTCATCGCATTCTCTTCATACTTTGCCGCTATTCACTGCAAAATGGTATTACAATTGAAGGATATGCAGATCGTGGGACAGCTGACCAACCAAGGATACGAAGATAACGAAACTGGTTGTACGACAGACAGACATACAGACGGGTAGGCAGGCAGACAGATAAATATTATGGATAGATATAACATAAACAACTAATCATGGGAGACAAGTTAACTCGTTCCTTACCATATATACAACTCTAGCATTCGCTAATCTCATACTGTTGCAGTTCAGATATAATAGATAGATAGATAGATAGATAGATAGATAGATAGATAGATAGATAGATAGATAGATAGATAGATAGATAGATAGATAGATAGATAGATAGATAGATAGATAGATAGATAGATAGATAGATAGATAGATAGATAGATAGATAGATAGATAGATAGATAGATAGATAGATAGATAGATAGATAGATAGATAGATAGATAGATAGATAGATAGATAGATAGATAGATAGATAGATAGATAGATAGATAGATAGATAGATAGATAGATAGATAGATAGATAGATAGATAGATAGATAGATAGATAGATAGATAGATAGATAGATAGATGGTCATTCTGCAGTTGATAAACCAGTGATTCAATGAATTCGAGAAACTTTGATATGTTTTGAACGAAGCATGTGTGCATGCAGGTTTCTGACTCAGCTTTGAATTTGCGACGTCAAAAAGAATCTGAATTATGACTACATATCTGAGCCACCTGACTCTCTCTTTTTGTTAGACTGGTCGTGACAGGATGAATGGAATGGACTGGATCTGCTATCTTATCGTTCTGTCATAATACAGCACTCTTACTACTACTACCTGTAGTGTAACTAACGCCTACCAAACCTAATCCCATTTTCTTTCTACCAGTCTAGTATTTACATGCGATGATGTCGCCATGATATAAATGTTAGACAGTAGCACAAAAGTTGCATGTTGTGTGAGAAGGACGGGCATTGTTGTAACAGTGTGCTTAATTCTACAATAGGTGAAAGAAACAGTGGGCCGACCCCGCCTTTGTCCCATTTCTGTTTTTCTGCTAATACGAAATCTACAGAAGTAAAATCTCCCCGCTCTACCACCCCCAACCCACCCAACCTTAAAAAAACACCCAGTCTGATATTACCCAGTCTACTCAATTTCGTTCTCACTAGATGTGGGCTGATCATCTGACACCACCCATTGGATCTGTTCTACAAGGAGTCGCCGTGACCTTTAGCATGCCTTAACACGGTTGATATCTTACATTTTTAGAACCTTGGCTGTGTGAAATTTAATTGCAGTGAACTAATCATAGACAGTGACTGCGTCAACATGCCGGAATTTCAGGCGCGCCTTGTTAGGTTTACCTAATACAGGAAATTTCGTTTAATTTTTCAAAGTCAGACCGGCTATGTAACTAATTTTTAATTGAAGTGAACATTAACATACACACACTCTCTCTCTCTCTCTCACTCTCTCTCTCTCTCTTTCTCTCTCTCTCTCTCTCTCTCTCTCTCTCTCTCTCGCTCTCTCTCTCTGTAACAATATTTTAAAATGAAGTGAGCATTAACTCTCTCTCTCTCTCTCTCTCTTCTCTCTCTCTCTCTCTCTCTCTCTCTCTCTCTCTCTCTCTCTCTCTCTCTCTCTCTCTCTCTCTCTCTCTCTCTCTCTCTCTCTCTCTCCGTTCATGTCCCAACTGTTGCTGAGGGGAATTACAACGGAGGTGTTGCTAAGCTTCGGGGATTGTGTTTCGTCTGAGGATAAAGCCTTGGAAGTTCAGTGAGTTGGATGGTGTCATCTATATTCGGCTGCTTCTGGGAAGGCAACAAAAACAAAACAGAACACACACATAAACACACACACACACACACACACATACGAATTCGAACGCATTCATTTGTAAGTAGCCTTGAGGACTGATAGATAGATAGATAGATAGATAGATAGATAGATAGATAGATAGATAGATAGATAGATATATAGATAGATAGATAGATAGATAGATAGATAGATAGATAGATAGATAGATAGATAGATAGATAGATAGATAGATAGATAGATAGATAGATAGATAGATAGATAAATAGATAGATAGATAGATAGATAGATAGATAGATAGATAGATAGATAGATAGATAGATAGATAGATAGATAGATAGATAGATAGATAGAGATCGATCGATCGATAGATAGATAGACAGATATTTTGCCGATTGATAAAAAGATTTTAAAGAGGACTGAACCATCCAGTGAAAATAAATATAACGTACTCTGATATTAACAAAGTAACTTAGCGGTAAGGCTGAGGACATAATAAAAAGCAAAGAAGAAGAAATCACTTCACCATAGTCCCAAGATTAACTACACAAAGTTGAAAGTGCTAGTGTGTAATCTTCTGATACAATAGTTGTAAACTTTTTTTTTTTTTAGGTATGGTCTAGAGTAAAACGAAGTTATTGCATGTAGACTTAAGAGAAGAGAGTCTCTCGCGCAGCAAAAGCCTCGGTATTAGTTCTCGTACTTTTGCACCATTCACTGTGCAAGATCATAATGTACGGGATTGCATCTGTGACGAAGTATTTGATTCCCCCTAGTTTACGTTCACCCGGCCAACTAGAGAGGGTGGATGGGGGGAGGGGGGGGGGGAGATGGAGAGACGCTAATAGTGTCATTAAAATATCCCGTGAGGCTACAAGACAGGAGTTTTTTTTTTCTTTTCTACCAGACACCCCCTCGTCTTCACACTCAACCCTTCCGTGGGCTGTTACGAATCTTGCATAGGTGTCTCATCGACTATAAATACATTCACTAGCAGTAATTTTTGAGCACTTCAAACACATAATACATAATACTCAAAACAGCTGGTCGATCACCACCCACTGTTTTGCGGATCAGTCTGGCAACCCACTTAAAAGAGCATCTCACTCACACACATGCGAACGCAAAAGGAGAAAAAACTGAATTTCTGTTGTTGGGCGGTAATGAAATAAAATTATCAAAACGTTTAGTATTGCTTCTCTTTAACTTTAAGAGATTGAACCTAGTTAATATTATGATTTTAAGGCAAATGCTCTTTATCCAAAACCCTATTAAACGAAACATAATTATGAGTTGGTCCCTAGAATTTCGGATTAAGCAGATTTCATGTTTTTCAGGACTTACCGATGCTGGGGACCAGATACTGATTTAACCCCGCAAATACTTTAAGCTTCAAAATTTTTACACAGGTTACAATATTGACACTCAGATCATGATACGACCTTTGATAATAATACCAATACTAAGGTGTCAATTAGGAAAAATGTTGTTTCGATTCATTTCAACTCCGCGCGCTGTTCTCTTTCGGCTCTTATAGTTTTTAATCAACTGCCTTTCATGATGTATGTTCATCTTGAACGGGAAAAATGATTGATGAATACTCGGCGAACAGTAATCCACGCACTGAATTACTCGTAATTCTCTCGGGGGGGGGGGGGGGCAGAGAAAGAGAAAAAGACGGGTGAGAGCATAGGCTTATCCCGGGCAATGCTGAGAACCTGCCCAGTAATAATAAAGGTAGTACTGTAAAATCTCACACATTTATCGACATGTAGCAGGCCATCCCAGTTGCTTTACTGAAGTTAATGTGGCAATTCTTTTTTATAACCGTAACCACTTTATCAAGCCACTCAAATTTGGACAGATTTGATTATATAGAATTTATCTTTGGCAGAGGTGGGGGGTGGGGTGGGGGTGGGATGGAGGGATAGGGAGAGAAAGATAGGGGCGGAAGCAGGTTTGGTCCTTCATAGTCATAGATGAACTACACTAACGTTAGTGTTATTATTCTATAACGTTAGTTTTAGTACATCTATGCCCAGGTGTGTCTTTCAAAAATATCTGTCGATTTGATCCGTACGATATTAGGACCCATGGCAGTGAGATATCACAATAATTTGATGCTTCATTCTGGCTGCTGATAATAGAGAAATACATAAAATTATATAAAAGTAATTGAAACCTCGAGAATACTGGAAACTGTTGAAAGCACAACAAAAGCAAAAGGAGCTCTTCGACTGCATAAATATCAAATGCCACTACTAGTTAATACGAGGTTGAAGACAAAGTCATGCATGGAAAAAGTGAGCAAAACAGTAGGAAAGACACACGGAAGTGGACAAGTCAAACTTTAAAATGGTTTGGACCAAAAAGAGTTAAAAATGCTCCCGGCAAAGGAACACACAAGTGCACAAGTCTAAAGTCCATCGCCGAGACGTTGCATCTGCTCCTGAAGAAAAGAAAGACTGCTGACACTGGTGCTGATGTCATGTGATGGTCACAACAGTCTCAACTTCCCAAGCATGGCACAAGTTTTACACCCCCCTCCCCACCCCACCCCATTTCAAATGGCAGAAATAACATGCTTTTCTCTTCGCGTCAACTTATCATCTATTCCTGAGGGTCATGCGACCAATGACATTCTCTACCTTTTCTGGTTCACGGTCAAGTTAGGACCACATCTAAGACACCCGACAGGAATTGACAATTCCGAGCGATTTCGTTCTGTTTGTCTTTTTATCTTCACACACAAACACATATGCATACACAAATAATACAAGAATTATAGGTAAATATAACGATAAAAGCAACAAATAAAATACGAAAAAAAACAACAAAAAAACGAACATTCAAACATAAATATTTGTATAAATTTGACACAACCCCAGCAAACCGAAATAAATAGCTATTTTAAAATGTAGATTGAAACAGCAAATGAAGAAGTGAGGCTGAAAGAAAATGGGAGAGAGCGTGAAAGACAGAAAGGAAACGAGAAAAAGGAAGAAATCAAATAGAATAGAGTGATATGAAGTATTTGTGCCCCCGGATCTATTACTTCAGAGTAAACGTTCCCTCGGACGAAGTACAACGTCACCCCCCCCCCGCCCCTCCCCCCCCCCCCCCCCCAGAAAACGCTATTTTCAAAAAACTGTCAAAAATCGTTCTTGATACATTATTAAGATTCAAGGGTTTTCAGGGTGACATTTCATCGAGTTTTCAAGGCTTCATGTGAAAATTACCAAAAAATCTTTTTTTGGCGAAATGCAAAGGGGAACGTTTACTATCAAGTATTTGTTGTTCCGGGTGACTTTTTACTATGAAGTACTTGTTCCGGGGGAACGTCCACTAGGGGGGAACCAAATACTTCGTCACACCGGCACGAAATTTGACACCATCGGATTTGTTATCTTTCACTTCACACTTCAAAGACGATAATAATTTCGAGACTGCGCTCTCTTTGGACCAAGTAAATGAAAGAGAATATTTTTGGTTAAAAGGTAGTGACAATTTTCTTTACGTGTAAACAGATATAAACTTGCAAAGAATAAAGAAGGATTACAGGGATACCATGGAAATCTTTCGGATAAGATGAAATTTCTTATTATCTGCTTTTGTATTAAGCAGGTTCCACAGTAGTTTTGATTATTGTTAAATACGAACATTCTCTTTGCTTCACTTGAAGATTATAATTATAAGGTGACACAAAGAATTAAGGGACGATTTGACAAGCCGTGCGTAATTTTAAAATGACACTGACACCTGGGGGGAGGGGGGGGTGATATTAACAGACTAGGACTTACTCTGTGATAATAAAGAGACTAAGAGAAGGGATGCCAAGAAATAAAACCTTAGCTCACACTGGACAAGGTGGAAAAATGGGAATGCAGAAATAAGACACTGACGATTTCAGTTCCAAAACGTTAGACGTACTTTGAGGATACTTACAGAAGAGCCACATCCCACCATGTGGATGCCAATTTTGAAACCTTTATCGGCTGATAGCATCTCCTCATCTTTATATTCCGTGTGACTGTCAGTTTCATCGACATCTTCATCTAGTCTATGGGCTCTACCATCAACACATTCAAGTCTGATCAAATTATTATCCCCGTCATCATCGCTGTCTTCAACCAGAGATCTGCTCATAGCATAGGCACTGAAATCACATGACCATGGCTGTGGACCAGTTATGCTTAAACCAAAAGTCTGTGTCCAAAGTTTCAACCACGCTGGCTGCACCAGGCTTTCACATGACCTCTTCCTCTTGTAATTATTCGCTGAGATCCCCCGCTGATTTACATTGGTAAACTGATGTTCTTTCAATTACACGAGTTCGTGCAACAAAGAAATATTTGAGCATATTGGCTGCAAAATTGGCCGGCGGTCAAGATCTTTAAATACAATCAACGTTTGTGTCCATCACTGTAATTCACAATGAAGTATAAACTCTCTCATTAGACGAAAGCAACTTATTCTCCCCAAATCCAAAAAGATCAAGATGTTCAATATAAGTAATTTATCATGTACTCAGCCCGAATTTCTAACAGCCTATTCCTCTCTGTTGCCTCGTTATTCAAATCAACCACTCAGGCCGGTAATTTGCATAATGTTGCCTTATGAATAGGAAGAACACCGACACCATAATGAGCACTTCACTCCCAAGCCCCAGTATGATAATTCTTAAAAGGTCTCCACGTGAAACCGTCTACTGACCACCAGAAATTAATCAATGAGCTGCTTGTTTTACTTGCATCAATGGGCAGATCGCGCTAAAGGGTTTGGCAAAGGAAATTCTGACAGACTAAAAATGATGTTTCGCCAAACCGCCTTTGTCTTTGAGGTCATTTCTCATCAAAATTTGCTGTGGCAGACCGAAAGACGAATGAGCGGAATGGTGACTCTGTTGGCCTTTACCATATTAACAACAAGAAATACCTATGAACTGCAAAACCTAATCCTTTAAACATGTTATGACATTGTCTCGAGGTAGTAATGTGGAATATTGAAATGCAAGCAAAATTCGGTGTGATTTTTAATTTTTAATTTTATTTTATTGTTATTGTTGTTGTTGCTTTTGGTCATTGCATTTCCATCTTATTCCATGTGTTTAGGTTGGTTCAAAGTTCGCTGTGAATCTTCTCACAGGTCGAAAGAAGAAACTGACTTGAGATCATCTTTTAAATATCATTCCTAGTCCCTACATACCCTACAGCCGTTTGTAAACAATTTTCTCAAAGGTACCATTATAATTGATGCATACACCCTGAATGACTGACATTATCTGGAATAGTGTCTTACAGTGTCGTTAGATCACTGATTCGCCATTTGAACATTGCAAGGATTGCTTCAGATTTCTGCCAGATTATGAATTAGAGTCACCAACAAAATAATGGAGCTGATAGTTGGTAGTTGTGCAAAACTAGATGCCAGAATTTTTGCCCAGCAAAGAATAAACCGCTCAAATCCTCTCATTCATTTCATTACTATCTGCTCTCAGGTCTCTATCGAACGCTGTATATTTTCCTAAAGGAAAAAACTGAGAACCATCTCTTGCTGCATCGGACGACATACGTTCTGTGGTTTTTGCCTTAAATGTTAAATTTCGATCTTAGATTCTTTACGGCACACAGCGCACTGAATCAAGTCTTTGCTGTTGGAATTTGGAATTAAGCGGGACTTGATCCACTTGCGAGACTGAAACATGTCTGTCTCGCTAGTTTGTTCAAAGGAAATTTCAAATGATGCAAAACTTAAGTGTGCTACTAGCCTAAAATTTAGAGACGACAATCTGTATAGCCTATTGTTGACATGGGGAAATTTTTCAAGATTCTTCTGAGTTCCAAGGAACAAAATACAGATTATATATATGCTCTGCAAAATAGAATCTATCAGCAATTATTACAACATCCCCCTCCAAAGGGAACCCTGTGCTGCAGGCAGTGAGGTTACCTCGCCTTGTAATGCACACAATATGAACATCAGAGGCCTGTTCAGTTGCAAAGGCAGCCTGCTGAGAGTTTTCGCGGCGCCCGGACAGCATATTTGTGCCTGGCAGGCACTCAAGTGAACTGACTGCCCTGCGTCTGCTTCACTTTCCAACACGGCGTCAATATTTGGCAGGCACATCGCAAAGCAGTTTCATTCATGAGACTACAGAAATGTTGAAAAAAAAATGGTATTATTGTAAAACCTATAATTCTAGGGAAGACTGGTAGCTCTGTAAAGGTTTTTAAGAATGTTAATTGTGATATTAAGACCGTTGTTTTCACTCCCAATGGCACAGCTATGTTGGAAAACCGCGTCATTTTGAATCCTATGGAGGGCGCCATATTTTGGAAAACTGCGTCATTTTGAATCCTATGGGGGGCGCCATATTGAAGAAGAGTGGCAGGCTCCTGGCAAGTCTGCCACGCTCCGCCAGTAGGCAGCCTTCTCCTTGTTGGTGCTTCGCACTAAATGGTGCGCCTGCCAGGGGACTCAAGGCGCCCGCAGAACTGAACGCCCCTCAGAGAGTATTTATAATATAATATAAATTTAGAGCAATATATTAGTAGCATGGCTGATTTAGAGAGAGATCTCACTTCCTCCAAATCTCGAAACAAGGTGACGGCCGTAACCAGAATGAATGTTGTTACAAGTATGTCCGTTCCCCAATTTTTGGGGGGCCCAGGGATACGTACTTTAAAGCCTTTTTTAACTCCAGAGCCAGAGAGCTCCTCCCGAAATGCTCCTAACAAGAGCCTTAATTAATTATGATTAATTATTTCTTTCAGATTTTCTTTTTGTTTTCCTCCTGTGTTTTGGTTGAAAGGGTAGGGGGTACAGTTAGGGATTCGATAAGATTTAGGGTTGAGGATAAGAATAGTGTTAGGGATAGTACGTTGACGTACACGCCCCTAGCGCAAAACCCTTGGGGTGCGTACGTACTTATAACAACAGCCTAAGAATTGAAAGAGACCACCACCACCAAAGACAGAGTACTTATCTGTTTATTGTGATTTGTTCATATTATTGGGTTGACTGAAACTATTTAGAGTCATTTGTAAGTTCTTACTCCCCGTGGAAATGTACAAACGGCTATTGTTTACCGTCGATCGAGCCAAGTGAAGTTGCAGTTCGTCGAAAAAGGCGGCTAGCATACTTCCTGTAGTCACGAAAAGTAGGCTTCTTTCGCTTCTGGTAGTTCCCCATTCTGTGGTTCGCACTTAACAGTGCGCCCGCCCAGCGACCGAAGGCGCCCACAAAACTGAACGCCCCTCATTTATATCAAAGATACTAGAAACGGTTTGTTTCTAGACTAGTATCTTTGGTTACATGAAACGTTTCCGCGCTTGGAGCTGCTCATTGATTTTGTCCATTATTTCAGTGATGAGGCCAAGTTTTGAAACTATTTATTTTACTGTTTCAGGGGGATTTCGAGACTCTGCATCAGTGAAAAGTGGTACCCTTTTGGATGAATCAAAGGGTAAGGCACCATGTCCTAATGTCGAGGTTTCAGGATAGAGAGGGTGGGGCGGGAGAGAGCACACATTTTTCCAGGACGGCTAGGCTGACCTGATCCCCCCGGGTAGGGGTATTTTCTGAAAGGGGACAAATGACAAGTAGTTACCGAAGTTCTGGGTGTCTTTTGTGTGGATTATAACCCCTGAATGTTCACTACGTGCACATTTCTTTCTTTAAATTTTGATGTGAACTTTTCGTAAATGTTCAGAAATTTCATTTGAATAAACGAAAACAGCCTCAAGTTGTAGTTATGTTCGTTGATATAATGAGAAATTATGAAGTCTAAAATTCAGTTTTCTAAAAAAAAATAAAAAAAATCCCATACAGAGCTACATCAATTCTTCCAACAAAAGATACTAGATACTTTTATTTTTTGTTCCACAGATTTCGCAGGTCTGTAAATAATTATATACTTTTGCTCTCTAGTTGGCAAAATCTGTGCCCAATTCTCTGCCTGTCTCTGTTTAAAAGTGACAGATGATGTTGTTAATGATCCTCTTGTAAATGATGGTAAAAGTTAGGGGGGAGGGGTGATAAGTACAAACTTGTTCTTGCCTGACCTTTCTTTCTTCTTCTACTTCTGCTTCTTACACTCCTTCCTGGCGCCCACTATGCACAGACCAGCGGTGACAGACAGAGAAAGAAACAAAGAAAGCCGACAAGGAAAAAGACAAGCAAGACAAGGGGGCCAACAGAGATCCCCCGAGAAACAAAGATCTTCCTCGTTAATGATCTTCTCGATGTTTGAAATAGCTGGTAAAACGTCTTTGAAAGATTCACTGAATGCACATTAGAAGACAAAATATTAGAATTTCACAGGCCACTAGAAAAATCCAAATTAAAAAAAAAAACATCCCATCTCTGACAAAAGTGAAATCAATGAAATCATCTGGAAGAATGAGTCAACATGAAGGCTCCGATTTTTTTTTTCTTCTATTAGCTCCTTGTGCTGTCTCGGAAACACAATATTAATCTTGAAAAAAGGTGTTGAAATACCTTTTGAATCCTTTGTCCGTGTATAGCGAATGCTACGTCGAATGGCCTACAGTAGACCATTTCACGGAAACCTGCACCATCTTGGAAATGTGATAGAGATGTAGTCAAAGGTATCCATACCAAACTTCCGTTACTTAGGTGCAGTGTTGTTTATGCTCCATAAGTATAAAACAATCACTGTTTCTTGTCCCGATGCCCACCCACGGTGTTTCCTGCACTCTGATTTATAAACCAGTGTCCAAATGCACTATTTCTACAATGTTCCCATTGCGCTACAGTAGTTTCAACCTTTCCTTTGTTGCACCTTTTATTTTGTGCATACTTTTCATCTTGAAGTCTTGATAACCAGGCATTTGATTCCCTCTGAGTTTAGATCTAAGTTAGTGCTCGGTAAGCTTTCACTTTAACAAAACTTTAACGTTTCAAGCATTAAGATCTCATTTGGAGAAAGTAGATCCACGACATGACTTCCTAACCGCTCGTGGAGTGTCTACCATAGGGTGGAAACAAGCATTAGTGGCAAGATTTTTTTGTCGCTTGAGAAAACAAAACACTCCAGAAAAGTTCAACAAGGCAGTTTCCGGAAAGTCTTGGAAAGGACTATAACAGTACGAGATATTGAACGATCATGGCATTCCTGACCCTGTCATCCAGTGAATGGCCAACAGATGTCAGCAAAGTAGCCTATTGTTGACATGAGGAAATTTTTCAAGATTCTTCTGAGTTCCAAGGAACAAAATACAGATTATATAGGCTAGTACGAGACCCAAAATGCCTGTTCATGGTTTGCCAGTAAGTTTGTTGGCACAGTTCTATGGGAAGCAGTGCCAAATCAGCCTGACCAAACCAGCCAAATCAGTCTTCTTAATGCAGATGTTGCTCCATCTCAAAGTGTTCATGGTGAGTGCCACAAACCATGGCTTCTAGTACCGAATAATGGAGATTTCGTAACATCAAGAGTGCGCCTGCACAGCAGACTTTATTAAATCTGCAATCATGTGATTGTTATGCTCTACAAAATAGAATCTATTAGCAATTATTACAATATCCCCCTACTAAGGGAAATTAACGAGTCCCCCTATCCAAGATGGCGCAGTTTTCCATGAGAGGCTCTACTGTAGACCGATAAGGCAAATATTTTTTTCACAAGCTATAGCAAAAGTTGTTTCATTTAAACGTCCACAATGTATCAAAACATGGAGAACGCTGTCCATGTCGTTAATTGCAATGTTTTCACTGCAATTATTAACTGATACTTCCAAAAGGTTTGATGGTTTAGCAAAGAAGTTCAGTATTCTCATGCTTTCATCATTCAGTGTATCAGTTGGCATACCTCAAGAGGTCCGCTCACAAGGGCAAACTGCCACCGGTACTAGTAAATGACAGATCTTAGTCAATGGAAAACAAATATATTATATAATTATAATAGCAGGCTCAGATCTGCAGCTTTTAAGAGTTATTAATGGTCAAAGTTCTCAAAAATTGTATATTTTATCTCTTGCCAGTTTGATCCAGGATACTTTCCGACCGTGAAGTGCTGATCACACCTTGATGTTTTTAGTCACTCTCTATGTCCGTTTTTAATGATCCCAACGCCCCCAAACGGTCAGTTTGAAAGGAAAACAATGCCAAGGGACAATACATCTCCTGTGTTCGTGAACTCAAATGGCTGGATTTTGGAAAAAGAAAAACAACTCAAAATCGATATCTGGAGGCAAAAACTAGATTGAGGTGCCACCTCTGTCCTAAATATTTTTTGTTGATAAGAAAAGAAAATGCGGAAGGCTGTTTGTATTTGTAAACCTTGATTTTCGCTTCAGCTTAGACACAATCATAATTTTTTAAAAAACGCGCTCGGGTTTCAACAAGACCTACCGCTCCACAGACTAATAAAATACCCAGACTGAATGATCCCATTATGTGACGTCACAAAACAGCGATAGGTCATGAACATCCGCCACATTAGGTTTACGGTAACGACCGACGCTTCAGCATAGCTACAATTTTGAATGACACCATTTTGACGCGCCTACTGAACGCGGAAGTTTGGTTCCGCACCAAGAAATTAATACATGTACAACCAATCTTGACAAATTAAATAAAAAGAAATTTCTACTGCAGATAGAACTAGAATCCGAATTTCCCGAGCGGCGGCCATGTTGGTTATACGGCCGCCGCTAGGGAAATTTCGTCAAAAACGACACAGCCCGAAGCTGATGTTCCAGCCTGGTTAATTATTTATTAGTCTGTGTATCGCTCAATCAACTCGGATTTGCCTGAAATTTTGCAGGTGCCTTCCTTTCGATCCGCAGAAGATTCTTTTTTCAGATTTGGAGACCTGAAGTGTTGGGGAAGTTGGTTTGTGTTTGTTTTTTTTTGGTTTGCTTTGTGTTGTTACTTTCGCCCCCCCCCCCCGCCCCCACCCCATCCCCCCTTCTTTCATTTCCACTAACGAGTGACCCATAGCGTCATCATTTACTACCTATCATTTGAATTCGCCAGGTCATTCCTCAAAGGTTTTTTGTTGATGTTGTTTTTTAAGTACTTTCGAAGGGACAATTCACTATTTTTCTCTATTATTCGGCCTTACTTGAGACGTTCCTACTGCACCACTTCTTCCTTTTTCGTACAGGAACTCCGGGGGAAAAACAACAACAACAACAACAAATGCATAAGAGATCGTTAGCATAGCCGATCAGAATCCAGGTCAGTAATGCGGTAGCAAATAAAATGTGGTTATTTCCATTCCCTTTGCCCGTTACCTTCCTAGTTAGGGTGAGACGGTGAGGGGCAAAATCTATCTTTTTGTGCTGTTTCCTAACGTGCCGGAGTTTGTCAATTTATCGTTCACAGAGCTAGAGAAGAACAGTTACTTAAACAAACTACCCACTGTGTAGATTACTGCTATTTTATGGCATCACACCATCAGTTGCCCTGTCTGGAACAGACGTTGGTGATCATGCCTCTCCACTCGGATCTGTCATCAGCCAGCCTCAGGAAGGAGTTGTTGTTGTTGTGACGTTTGTTTGTGGTCCATGAATTAAGACTTTCAGTGAGGATTTTTCTCTGTCTACCCCTGCTTTTCCTGCCTTCGATCTTCCCTGTGACTGCTAGTTGTTCGAGGCTCCTGAGGCGACAGACGTGCCCTAAAAATTTCAGTTGCCTGTTTTATTGTTTTAATTAATGATCTTGTCAGATTAGATTCTCCCAATACTGATTCATTTGATTTTTTTCTCCATCCATGATATTCTCAATACTCTTCTAATAAACCACATCTCTGCTGCTTCTAGTTTCCTCTCTATTTCTTTGTTCCTTGTCCAGCATTCACATTCGTATAAAAGCACTGACCACACATAAATGCTGCCGTGGTGCGTAAAGGGGTGCAATGACTTTCAATACGATTTATTTAAAAGCAAACAAATAATGAACCAGAAAATAAACCTAAAGAAACAGGCATAGTGAAGTAGATGCATTATAATCACCCAGAACTGAGACTAATGTACAAATTTTATCCCAGGCAATGGTGGGACCTCAGCTAGTCTACACAATAAAAAAAATAAAAAAACGAATGATTTTTAACAAGACCTACAGCCGTTCATATTGTTCGGACTGGAATTTATAGGTGACTTCCTTTTTGGCTTGCAGAAGGTTCTTTTTCAGATTTACGGACGAATAATTATGTACTGCTTTGTGTTGTCAATCCCCCGGCCCCGCGATCCTTCTTTCCCATGAAGACATGGGCCCGTGACATCATCGCTATATCATCCGCACTGAGTGGACATAACTTCGTGCACACATAAGTCTACTTTCTTTCATCTGCAACATAATAGACCCCCCCCCCCACGTCCCCCTTCCATATAAATGACCGAAGGTGTTGGTATGGACAAGAAGTCGGGGGGTGGGGTGGGGTGGGGGGGGGGTGCTCATGAAGATGGCGATCGCCGATTAGTAATTGTTGCTTCAAAAACTGCATGCTACTTTAGCCAGTCTTGGCTGGCCATTGAACAGTACACATGCATTCATTGCCACAGGAGCCCACTTTGCACTCGCGTTTGAAATAACTCGCTGGATATTCCTTTTTGACCGGAAATTGTACCTCTGCAGTGTCAAGATTCAAAAGCAAAAAGGAAGTGCATCAGGGTTGCCAGGTTGAAATTTTAAGTTTAAGCCAAACAATGCTAGAAAAAAGCCAAAAAGAAAACCAAAACAAATTTCAGTATGGTTTTCATACTAACATCACACTCCAAAACCAGGTTAATATCATCTTGACCTTGCCGGTTGTCTCTTTCTTGGCAATTAGAAGCAGAAATCTTGGCATATGTACATGCTTGTAACTGGCCAAAACATATTTCCTCAATAGGAAGTGTTTCAGAAAAAGCAGGTACGTATTTTTGTGTAGATAATTTTAGTAAGTATCCACCAAAAAAAAAAGCCGGAAAAAAGCCAAAAACGCTTTTAAAAAGCCAATCTGGTAATCCCGAAAGTGCATAGGTAGGGAAGATAATTATATTCTCCTGTCTCTGCAATCACTATGTGCAAAGTGCATAGGTAGGGAAACTATTTCTTTTTTATCCACTTAGAGTAGACGGGGAAAAAATTGGCTCTGAGTGTTTCTCAGGTCGGGAAGATGTTCATTTCTTTTTGCGCTCTGCCTAGGTCAGAGAGGGTAGGCTAAAAGTTATGGTAGGGACTGTAGGGGAGCAATTTTCCGTGAACTTATAAATCTATACTCTGATTTAACGCGACGTTCTGCGGGGGGGGGGGGGGAGGGAGCTCTGGATGGGATAACTATGAAACATTAGGTAATGATCATGAATCAGACATCACCTCGCGGTATGAAACCAAATCAGTGCTTGTCCACATTAGGGCCTATTGGTGACAGCAAACCTAGCCCATCTCTGTCAAAATATCGCAAAAAGAAAAGGCTATACGAAGACGAGGCAACCCCGCAGATTTTCTTTTGCTTTTATGTTTCGTCGATTCACTAGCCTGTCTCTGTGTTCATGTCTTGTGTACTTAATATGATATGGTATTGAGAAGTCAAGCATTCCAGGAAATTCCCAGCCAGCACTCCTGCGTCAATCTGACTTGGATTTGTAAAGGATATCCGTCGAGTAGGTAGGATTACTGTAGGGACTGGTACCCTACATCAAACAGACGTCGGCGCGATGTCATAAACACCAGATCTACGACGAAACGATGCCATTCTATGCGCAAACATGTGACGTCAGTCCTACACGTCGGATTACCCTAGGATTACTGGCTGAGGTGATGAAATCTCGACGGCCGAACTCTTCACATTTCAGTTCATTCTTCACAAATTACACTGGAGAGGAGAAATAAAAATTTTGAAGCTAATATTTGCTTCTTCCCTGTTCAGTGTCGTTTACGCAGTTTTTTGGGGGGTTAATTTTGGTGAATAAAGAAATAGTTTGATAACCCCATCTCCCCCATCCCCAATAAAAACCAACGAGGAAAGCCATGGCTTATTCCATGCTGCGGCGCTTCGAGATTGGCTTCCATCTTGACCTCCCCTGCTCGGAGTGGACAATGGAGCAGCGAGCCTTTGTCACTTATCCCGGGCTAGGCCTTTCGCTTGTCTCTTGATGCCACTGGCTCGCCGATTGATTCGAATCATTTTGATTCATATAACTCACTTCTGTCGTTGATCCCAATCAAACGAATCACCCGACCTACCGATTCGAATCGATTCATTTCACCAAAAGACGAATCATTTCCCACTATTAGTGGGAAGTGCTAAATTTAGGCCAATAATAATTTACACATTTTGTGATATACGAAGTGCACTATCTTCCCTACCTATTCAAAGTACATAGGTA
This sequence comes from Onchidella celtica, assembly GCA_963931925.1. Classification (NCBI taxonomy): domain Eukaryota; kingdom Metazoa; phylum Mollusca; class Gastropoda; order Systellommatophora; family Onchidiidae; genus Onchidella; species Onchidella celtica. The sequence goes on along the minus strand of OZ007579.1, from coordinate 20,793,975 downwards.
GGGAATATCTTCCTTACCTACGCACTTCCAAGGTAAAACAAAAAAAGTGATACAAAGAGTTAATTTTAGAAATCTACCAAAATGTATCTGGGTGTCTTGCTGAATTTTGTGGGTAACCGTACACATCTCGGCACATTATGCTACCCCAACTAACTGTGCCGATTCTTGTCTGTCTGAAGTGGGGCCTTCCTGTCTTTTAGAACTGAACAATTGTACAAAGATAACGCCAAACTGGTGACACGCATCTGTACCTATTCACTTGAAATGTTTCATGCAGTTTGCTTTCAGACGGAGAAGATTCTGTGAAAATTTGGTAGCCCCATGTATTGTCTACGAATTTTAAGAAAATATTTCTCCGATAAGTTTGTTTTCCCAACGATCCGGGACAATTGACTGGGGCCTGAGGGTTCATTGAACACGACAGTTTAGGGATTCCACAAACCACAGCTTGATCAACACAGACGAGAAAATCGTTTCATAAGTCTCACCACGACAGTTTTATTACCGGTACACAAAATGATCGAGCTCACGATGTGGGCATCTCTTGGTCTTACATGGTCACAGTTGGCACACACGACATCGCTCCATGTCGGCACTGTGTGTGCTGTGACCAGTGACGTTTAAAAGTACGGTACATTACTAACTATAATGTTGCCTCTCCTACGAGATGTTTACAATGGGGATGATATGAGTTCGTTCAAAAACTGCAAGCTGTAGGGATTGGCTCGCCACCTCGTCAAAAAGTGCGTGTACATTTAAAGTTTTTCTCGCGTCAAGCTTTCAAGTTGAACCAGCCAATTAGGTAACAAAAACTGCAGAAGACAAAAGGGAGCGACCCGCATTTTAATGGAAATGTTCACCAGTGCGGCGTTATGTCGTGCCCATAAGGTCGTTCTTGCAAGATGCCCTCCTATGTATGCCTACTTAGTAATCTAAAATGAACAGAAATGTGTACTTTGAAAAATTGTACGAAGTAGTCCAGCGAATAGGTAGAATGTGAACCTGCTGCTTCAATGGGAGATGACCTCGACGAGAATGACAATTCCTATTAACTTTTATCCCCCTTCATGTATGGATACAAGCCTTAGAGACAACTGATTAATATGATTAATTTGATTTAATATGATTATTCTTCTAATATGATTAGAATTCTCCTTAATATAATTATTCATCTAAAGCATCAAAATGGATTACGTTTCTCCTTTTACCATGTCTCATGCATAAAGGGCATTCAACTACATTTTTAAGACCTCTTCGGTGAATATATAATATTATGTTCAATTGTGGTGAACACATAATGTGTTGTTTCGTTTATTTGTTAACATGTGTGTTTGTCAGTGTCATCGTGTTAGGCAGCACTATTACTTGATGCTCTTTGAATTTCAATACTCAGAAGGGAAAGATTGCATAGTTTATTAGTCCAACAAACTCACATCACGAATTGTGGTGTATGCAAGGAGCAAAAGGTGTACTACTGAGTAAATAGGGAAGGGACATTTACATCGCTTTTTTCCCCCCAAAAAAGCTACTCTATCGCGATTGCTATCACCTCATTTCATAATCTGGACATGTTTAGCTTTCTAAAAATCCATATGGCAATTTGACCTTTTTTGGCCCCTTTTGCCCCATCCAGCTGATACACTATAATTCAAATAACTGATACAGATCTGCCAGACTCAATCAAGGTGCAGAAATGGTCAGAATGGAAACACTGGAGATTATTATTAGGTTCGCTGGTTGTGATAGTGGGGGGGGGGGGGCAGATATGGGATCCGGGAAAGCTCAAAGCGCTCAAGTTACTGCAATAAGACTCAGATTTCATTGACGTTTTTGCAAGTTTTGGCACATCTGAGGCTATTCGAAAAATGGATTTGGACAAAAATTGGAGGCCTTTGTGTGCACATTTTACAGCAAATCCTTTAACACCACTGTAGACAAACTTGAAATACGACACTGTATGACAACTGTAAAGCTTGCGAAAAACACCAAAAAAATTATAAATCCACTTCCAAGTGAAGCTCGAACTGATCTGAGCCAGATGCCACCATGCAAGTTTCATAATTATATCCTAAAAAGCAAACTTTCAAACTTTAATATGGCTACAGGCATTGTTTGCTTACCTTAATATTCCCAAACCAAAAAATAATGGTTGGTGTCACGAGTGGAGTGAGTGCAATTAAGGGGATTGCTACAGAGCGGGTGTAGAGTAAGAAGGGCTCACGGCAGACAAGTAGGGAAAGACGGGAAAGGAGGAGAGTAAAATTAACGTACGTAGACAAGTAAGTTAAGCGTGCATGTTGTGAGTGGTGGGGGGTCTGAATGAGGCGAAAGCGCTGTATTACTATCACTGCAAGTTAGAACGTCCTACTGAACGGACGCAAGAGAAAGCCCAGTGGGCGAACATAAGGGGAGCAGTCGGGAGACTAGTGAGAGAGTTTTTTCCAGTGATGACTGGTGCCGAGGTCGGGCCAAAGAGCGCCGCCTACGGTGATAGGCCAGCATAGGGCCGGGGGCCACACATAGGCCAAGAGTGAGGCTGTCAGTGCAGGACAGTAGAGGCACATAAAGTCGTGGCAGTCAGGCCACGGACAGGGACGTAGATATGAGCGTGAATGTGATAATGTACTATTGCCATGTTGATGGGCTATTGAAATGATAATGTGCTATTGCCATGTTGATGGGCTATGGAAATGATAATGTGCTATTGCCCTGCTGAGGTGCTAGTGGAATGCTAAGGTGTATGACAATAGGAAGGAGATATTGAAAGACTGCGGTGCCAGTGAATTATTAATGTGCTATTAAGACCCTGAGGGGAGAGGCTGAGGCCGAAGTGCCTTGAGGAAGTAACTACCGGGTTGTGGATCCGAGGAAGAGTGCATGTGAGAATAAGGCCGTTGTACGGCAGTTAATTTCAATAATATAATGTATGTAATTGCGCTATTATCTGTATAATTATGTTTAATAAATGTGTGATTCTGATGGATTGTTCTGTTAAGTGTTAAACTTGTTTGTTCGTGATTGTTGTCCTGTCATAAACTATTACATCTCCCAGTCTGGGATTTGTGACAGTTGGGAAAGAAACAATTCAAATAAACCTCTAACTGAATGGTGGAAAGAGGACTATCTCCCAAAGCAGCAAATGGATATTGTCGCAAAATATCAAATACATAAAACCGACAGTGATGAAGAGGCAGTATCGGTACAATATCTGATTATTCAAGTGATGAAATGCTATCAAATATGAGAGAGAAACAGATAATAAACTCTAAAATGTTCTGATGTTTTAAACTCGATGATGTATCGAGCCTCCTTGGTTGCAAGTCTTACACAGGTATACTGTATCACATAGCTTCCAATAATTTCATCGTTCTATTAGATAAATCTGACAAAAGAGCGGGGTGAGACAAGGGGATTTTGGATGTCTGGTGTCCCAAAAACCAAATGGTGGGCTCGATTATCTGGGTGTGAGAATAATTTCGGTCCATACTGAAGAGATAGCTTATCTCGTCTATCTGTTGAAGAGGGTTCATTTGCTCCATCACACAGACTTTGAACTAGGGAAGTGCGGAAAGCAACCCAGAGCAAGATTCCGTCCTTGGTGGTGTACAGGGTCTAGCATTTTGAGGTATGATGGGTTAGCTGATCCATAGACCATGATTCTGTAGTCTAGTTTGGATCTGATCTTTCATCGCAAAAGTGGACAGGGATGTTTTTGTGGGGGTTTTTTGTAGTGACAATGTAAACCCATTTGTACCTCTGCCCACCTCTGGACGGTGTTTTGCTGCCGCTGCAGCTTTCATTCAATTCCATCCATTCTGGGGCCTCTGTAGCAGATGACGTCATCTATATACAAGCAACCGTCAGCTTTCTGTAGGGTGTTTCATTTATTGAATTAATTTGAATATTAAACAAGGTAGGGACAGAATGCTTCACTGGGGGACTCCTTGTTCTTGTTCAGAAGGGTTCAAGAGAGTGGAGTTGACCTTCAACTGGAAGGAGGCGGCCACTGAGGAAGCTCTAGAGGAGGACTGGCAGGCCAAACCCATGAAGATGTCTAAGTATACCGCGCCTCCGGGTGGTATCGATGGCTTTTTCCAGGTCGAAAAAACTGTAACTGCGTGTTGTTTAAAAATGAAAGCTTTTCGGATGAAAGTTTCCAGACGGACGAGGTGGTCTGACGTCGAGCCTCTCGCACGAAAACCACACTGAAATGAAGAAAGGGACTGGCTGATTTCCAATACCCAGTTTATACGTTTTTTGACCATTCTTTCCATCAGCTTGTAGAGGCCGCTGGTGAGAGCTACGGGGCGATAACTTTTTGGGTCCGAATGGTCTTTGTCGGGTTTCTGGATTGGGATAATATTAGCTTTCCTCCACGTTTAAGGAAAAGTTCCTGAGGTCCAGATATGGTTCTTAATTGAGTAAAATTTATAGGAGAGCGATGTCGGGGGTAGATATTTTAGAATTTCATTATGTACCTTGTTGGGGCCGAGCGCTGTGTGACTGTCCTCGCTCAGTCTGGACGTTAATTTATTGTTAAGGTTTCGTTCTAGGCGAGGGAATCTGGGATTGAGAAATCAAGGTTCGATTTTCCAGGTTTATTTTTGAAATTTTGGAAGGGGGCCGAATAATGTTCCCTGGGAGAGTTGGCCGCAAACGTTGAAGATAGTTCGTTTGCGGCGTCTTCTTCTTCTTTCGCGAGAAATCCATCATATTTTCTACGATGCTCGATTCCAGAGGTGGTGGCAGTGCCTTCAGTTTTATTTCTAATTTTCCACATCTTTTTTTTCGGGGGGGGGGGGGGGCGGGGGCGCTGTTGATCTTGGATACGAAGTCTCTCCATAAAATTTCTTCTGCTCTATCTGATCACCTCATATGCTTTTGCTCTCTCTCTTGTTTGAAATACGACATGGTCCGCGTGTTTGGGGTGTGGTCTAATTCATGAAAAACTGTTTTCCGGGCCTCATGGCCTGCTTGCATTACTCAGTGAACCAGATTTTGTCTTTTCGTGGAACCGCGGAGGTCCTCGGCATACAGGTCTCAGCAACTTCCACGAGAAGCTCCTGGGATTGTTCGATGCGTCCATAGTCTTAGGAATAATCGTCCGTGTTATATATCCATATATAATCAAGGGAAATTATGCATACATGTAATTACTTAGTTACTGCCCTTGGTTAGACCTACACTTAATTACGTAGTAAGGGAAATAATTTACCTCTCATTCGTTGTGTGATTAATTAACACCACCACTTTACCTAAACTACTTTTCATGTTGCATTACTCTCAGTAAGTTGGTAATACATTAGGTCACCTATTCTAAAGTATGAAAGTGTGTGAATGACTCTATCTTTATTGATATTTGGTGACACTCATTACCCTATGCATTATTGTGTACATATACTACGATACTGTATATAACTAATGACCTGTAAATATTATCAGAATAATGAGAAAAATCCAATTTCCAAGAACTACTCGATCCCACTCCCCAATAGGACCAGGGACTTGAAAATATGAGAAAAATCCACTTACCAACATGCCTGCACTGCCCGGGTTTAGAACCAGGGACCCTTGGCATGAGAGGCGAGCACCTTGCCTCTAAACCACCTTGTCCCCTTTTCTCATATTTTCAAGTCCCTGGTCCTATTGGGGGGTAGGATCGAGTACCTAGTCTTCTCGGATAAGGACGAAAAAATTCGGAGGGCCCGTGTGCACGTTGCGCACGTTAAAGATGCCTTGGCAGTTGGAAATCGTAAAGAGCAGGCCGAAAGGCCGCTGCCCGGGCAAAATTGAAATTAATAGATTAAAATTTATCCATATCATCCCCCCCCCCCCCCCGGCCAGAACAAGAAATAATAAAAAACAAGTAAAGTGAGGTGTAAATGCCAAGGGCAGCGAACCTCCTAAAATAAAGACCTCAAATCATTATTATCAGAATAAAGTTGCTTATCTTCCCGGCTACAACTGACTTCTCTTTGTTTGTTATCACCACATAACAAATTGGCGACGAGGATGGGATGTTCACCAGTTCCGATGTCACTCAAGTTCTGAAGCCTACTACAAGAACCCAAGCCAGCCAAGCCTTACAAGCTGAGGGAAGCCAATACAAGCCTGCGGAGTCAGACCAGCAGCAAGCCAAGCCCAGCTTCAGTACCTAAGCCAGCTCACAGACCAACAACCCGGATCCAAGCAGCAGACCTGAAGCTGTACATAGAGCCAAGCCACGTCTCGGCTAGCTCTAAATACACCGAGTAGCTCGCTCTTAGCTATCTCGAATTGTAAATCTGTCATTCAAACCGCCAGTCAGCCGATCCTGAGCCAAGTAGACCAGCCGCGCCTCAAGAACCTGCAAGATGCCGAACACTCCAGCTGCAGAAACGTCACAAGAAGACCTCATCACTTTGCTGCGTAATCAGATGGAACAGCAAAAAGAGCAGATGGAACTGCAGCTGGAACAGCAAAAAGAACAGATGGAACTGCAGCGACAGCAGATGGAAGCACTGATGTTTTTGGCCATGAACAAGCCAGTCACCAGCACCAAGTTCGAAGCATTTGATTCAACAATAGAACTGTGGTCAGATTACTGGGCAAGGTTTACCATCTTCACAAAGGCAAACTCCATACCAGAAGCAAACAAAGTCGACATTTTTCTGAACAACCAGAACAGTGAGATCTACAAGATGCTGAAAAACCAAGCTTCTCAACAGACCCCGCCGATAGACGTCAACGAAATAACCATTGAAAATATCAAGACCTGGATGGGGGAACATTTCGACCCCAAACGTTTCGTTGTGCGGGAAAGGTTTAAATTTTGGACCTACACTGACAGAAAGGCTGCAGAAAGTGTGCACCAACTGGCTGCTCGCATTCGTCAAGAGGCAGCGGCTTGCGACTTCGCATCAGTCCAAGACCCACTTGACGAGGCCATATAGTTTAGTTTCTCCTGGTGTTTTGGCAGGCGTAACCCCGTCCTTCATTCCGTTGGTTATGGTTTTCTGGGGTTGGGGGGGGGGGGGGGAGGGGCTCTGTTGTTTGTCCTTGTCGGGAGAAGGGGGATCTGGGGAAGAGGGTGGGAATGGGGGCTTTTTGATGGGAGGTGATTGGGTGTAGGGTGAGGGATGGGAAGACGATTATGTATCGGTGGATGCATCCCTGTCTTCTAGATTTGCCAGGGGTGCAAACATGCTTGAGGTTACTGCGTTTGTCACGTTGCCTCTGTTGGTCTTAGGTATCTGCTTCTGACTTTTGTTCGTCTTACTGCAGCTCTGACAGCGGAGTTTGCTGTCGTGGCGGTTCTGCTGCTACTCGTCTGTGTATCTGTTGACACTCGTACTGCTAGTTCGTTCACAGCTGAAGATTCCCCAGCAGTGGCGCACGTCATTGGCATCGCTGTCTTGGGTTTCATTGCACTGGCCGCGTTTCTCGCGTAGGCAAAGGTACCTTCGTTTTCGGCCTTTTTGTACCTTTGAATGATCTTTTCCTCCAGCCATTTCGGGCAGCTTTTGTCAAAGGCTGCCTCGACAATTCGAACATTTCGGCTCGGTTGTGCAAGTTTTGTCATCCGCATGTTTTCTGCTGCCGCAGAGAGCGCAAACTGCTGATCTCTTGCAGTTTGACTTTCAGTGCCGATATCGCTGGCAGTTGAAGCACCGCATGGGATTCGGAAGGAATGGCGAAACTGGAACCTGTAAGTACGCCACTTTCCAAGTGAGTCGGAGGTTTGATTGGGTCGAACGTGAGGATGGAGCTGGTCTCGATCATCTCATCTTTTCGGCAAATCTTATGCTGGGCGTGTTTGGCCCATCATCGTACTTTGCAATGTCCTCTTCACTCTCTCCGTCCAATTCACGGGAGCGAATAATGCCATGTGAGCTGTTTAGGCTCATGTGGGATCGGACCGTAAACAACACACCGTGAAAGACAGCCTGGTTTAGCATATTCTGTGAGCCATGCCTTTTTGGACACTCCATCAACTGTTCACCAGTCCTCATTCTTTTTGGCTCGCCAGCGATGCTTTTCAGCGTTTTGTGGATTACGGTTATGCTCAGTTTTACCAATTTATTTTCCAGGATTTGGCCGCCGACCACCAAGAAAGATAACCTGCCCTGCCCGTCATCGGTATCTAAGTCCAGTAGAGATGTAATTTGTCGATCCGGTTCCTCCTGCCTGCTTCTTTTACTGACGTCGGGAGTTTGGGACGGTTCAGTGGTTTGGTTTGATTCCATGAAATTGATCTATCATGTTCATCCCGGGGATCTCCAGCCCGGCCACCCACCACGATGTCCAACAATGGGGACACATAATGCTCGAATATCCAAAGCGGTTGTGTCAGGGTTACCTCAGACATATACTCCGGGGCGGTACTCCGGCCATGATCGACCCAGGCCTCGAACAGCAAAGGATTCGAGGCCTACGCGATTGAGTGGCATGGGCCGTATCACCTCCCTGTCTTAGGGGAAGGCTGGGTCAAAGTGGTGTGACGGTGGAGAGGCAATCAGCAGACTGGTCCATCTCAACCACCAGAATCCCAATTCTCCTCCACCACTGGTCGCACTTCACAGTCAACGAAGCGCCCATGCTATGGGGGTGCCAAGGTGGTTCTACTCCTTGCCTAGCCGGGAATCGCACGCGGCGTTAAAGAAAAAGACTTGGAGAAGCGGGATTGAAGACAAGGCAAGAGGGGACAACAGCTGTCTCCCAGAGGCCGCCGAGATGTGGCAGTCGATGAGTGACATCCCACTTTTGGTGAGGTTTCACCATCTGCAGGTATGGGCAGTAGGGCTGTTTATACTCTTCAGTACCCACTCGGCCGGGCGGGGGAGGGGGGTGGGCGGGGTAACAGAGAGCGATCGTTCAATTTTCGCTCTTTCACTTTGCGTGAGCTGCGATGGTCCCGACACATTGAATCAACAGCATTTGCCTCCTACGCCTGATTTTGATACCTGGCAACCTCGTAAACAAAATAAAACAAGAATGCCAGCACTGAATAATATCTTCAGCCTAAACATTTTTATCATTTTTATATCATTATCATTACCTTTCTACCTCTTGCTCTCCCCTTCTCTCCTCCCTCCCCCGCAAGAAGGATAATTTTTCCTTGATGGATTAACACACACCCTACCCTCTCTCTGTAAACACACACCTACATTCTTGCGATGTAGCGTTCACCTGTCATCCGGCTGGGAGAAAGACAGTGGGTGCTAGCATGTGTATTGGCCTGCTGAGAGTGTGTTGTACATGGATTTTTTTTGTAAACTCTAAAAAACATTGTTCTTTTTGCTGTGATGTCTGGATACAAAAGAAAATACTTGCAAAACAGTTCAAATAACTACTCCAGACCTATGGTACCTGCTATCATTATCAAAAAGCTTGCTGTCTAAGTAATAATGAATATATGAAAATTGAAATCAGTTTTATTGACGGCTCAGGCAGTCCGGTCCCAAACAAGTGGACGAATACTGTATTTAAAAACAAAAAGAAAGCGTTATAGGCGATCTTTTTTTGTCGTCCGCATTTGAAGTAGTAGTGTTTCTTGATGTGGTATGCTGTTATGTGTTTTTTCCAAATCAAGTGTCCTGAGAATGTGTGTGGGCAATGTTCTTTTTTGCTGGTAATGTTCTGTGAGCAATGTGCTTGTGTGCGGTATGCGTTCGAGTCTTCTGTGCCTTTGATATTGTATTCAATTTACTACCGTTACTGATGCTGTGACAACAAATTTAATGACAACAGGATAATGAAGTTACATCTTATCTTATCTTATCTTATTCATTTGCTTTTCTTGCCATCATTAATATCACCATGGCTACTCGTTATTTCACTTTATAAATTACAGCTAAATGCCTGTAGCCTCGCCATTATGTTATTATAACCTTCACGCGTTTGTAGAGATGGTGTAGTAGGGTGGCTATCTGCTGTTGTTGTTTTTCTTGTTGTTGTTTTTTTGCGGCATACATTTCTTGTTTTAAAAATCCACTCACAAACCTGTCTTCAAGTTCTACGTCTAGGGAAAAATATCTCACCTGGGCGTGCAAAATTTAATGAATAAATAATGATAAATAAAAGGCGCCTAGATGATGAAAATAGTAGTATCGGTGATGGCCTGAAAGTTTTATGGGAATTCTTACCCAGACATCTGGAGCCTAGGCTTTTGTCTTGTCAACTGAAGTGATAGATCTGGTTTAGGGCCTGTCTATCTGTGTCCATTTCGGTGTCACAATTTGACAAACACAGCTAGGGCTAGGGCTAGGGCTAGGCCTAGAGGCGGGACACTTTTTTTCCTTTAATCCATTAACTTCTAAACCTGCCTTCACGCTCTTGGGAAAGATATCCAACTTGGGTGTGCAACATTTAAACGAAAAATAATGACAAACACAAAGCGTCTGATGATGAAGAATTTCTGTTCTAGAGCATTAATTAAATATAATCTTTTTATTTAATTACTAACAATAGCATAGCACGTCTCAAATATTTAAAAAGTCGACCGTTCACTTATAATATTATCCTAGCATGGAACTGTATTCACACTATCATCACATTGTTCACTGGATAATCCCAACATGATCAAAGTAATGAACATCTTCAGCACATGATCTCACCCACTACCCACTACATTTATGCACGCTGGGAAACCATCTGTGCCACTGTGTGATTCGTTTTCATAACCTGCCTGCTCGCTACCTGTTTGGGGAACAGCAACAGCCTACTCACCTACACACGTGACTAAGATGGGGAACGTGAATGAGAAATGTTGTATACATAAACATTGTTAGAGGCTCCGAGAAAATGTTCGATACTTTTAGCTTTTCTCGCTTCTGGAACTGCACGTTGATGTCAGCAGCTTTTTGTTTTGCCAAGTGAGTAAATATCCACGGAGGGTAGTAATAATTCTCATCACTGAAGGTGCAGGACGCAAATTACACAAGCGTTCGTGGATAGGGGAAGAATAGCGAAAAGTAATGCAGAGAAAGGGGGGAAATGGAAATGCCAACGGCTGAGAAAGGGGTGGGATGATAGATAAGATTCATGGGTAGAAATTGAAAGCCAAATATCATGTAAGGTGGTACATTAGAATTTCAAGAATTATCACAAGGTTTTCATTTGGGAAATAGATACAGAATTATGTACTGGCCAATTGTCTTGTGATAATGAAAGGCGATCGGTGAATAATTATCAACTCCATAAAAAAGTTAACATCTTAGCACTCTAATGCTCGTTTGGTGCTTGAATAGTTTTCAGGGTACCGGTTCTGTCAGGCCCATTGCTGTTTCTCTGGTTAGTGTTCAAAAGTCTGCGATATTAAGTTTGGAATGTAGCTTGTCTTCGCACTAGAATTGTAGAATAATGTCAACCATTCTGAAAACATCCTCCAGATTTCATACATGGATTACGAGGCCCTCAAATTCTTTTAGTTAAAATTATTTCATAGAAATAGATGTTAAATTAGACTCGGCTGAAGACACAGATAAGACAATTTGATGAATTCAATTTGAGTAATCTATTTCCATTTCTTAGACTGTAAAAATGGCCATTTAATTTCCCCTCCAATAAACCTGTTTAGACGTGCGAGAAAGCACGGCGATGGTCGCTGACTCGTTAGTAGGCCCAGACGCCCCCTACGAATTTAGACACTGTCTAAAGATTTTAGTCATCCTTCACAAAAAGCGGATAGCTACAGGTTTATTTTCTTTGTCTGGCATGTTCTGTTTTGTTTCGCACTTACGATATCAGTCCAATACATGAGTGCCGGTGTGTCAGTCCGTGTGCAAGGATTTGCACTATTCTACTGCAGTGAACTCAAGATTGACGTTCATGATGGCAAACGATGCACGGGCACGAGTGATAAAAATCTCAGTGATATAATATTATGATATTAGTGGCACTTGTGTTCTTGTTATTGTTATTGATTTTACATTACTCAGCCAAGACTGGTTAAAGTTTGTTTAGTGATCTAATCAGGGATTTAAAAAAAAGAGTTTTGTTAATAAAATTTGTTTCATAGCAGATATCTATATATCTCTCTCAGCATATATGTATATAAAACGGAGGAAAGGAAGACGAATAATGTTTGAAAATAATCAGAAAAAGATAAAAATAACTTGAATTCTGCAACCATTTTCGCATTTCTCCTATAAAATTAAATCGCACAAAAGTCACTGTGTTATTGGACACCGTACAGGTATTATGAAATGACATTGCAAGTTCCAAAACCGCGTCCAAGACGTCGGCTCTCTAGACATAATAGTCAGTGGATAAATCTGAAAAAGAATCTGTTTCATTCATTCATCCCTTCGTTCATCGATTCTTTTATCCCCATCCCAAGATCCCGTCCCCCTACATTATCCAAAGTAAATCCCACCCCTACCACCAGAAATAGCTCTGTAGATCATGTTTTCTCCAGTGTTCGGTTCGTTTCCCGAGTCTCACTTAGTTCATTTAACTTATTGTTACTATTATATTTACTGACCCATTCCCTTATCTCTTATCAGTCTGTGTACTTGCCTCTAAACACCTCTTTTCTTTTTCTTCACGAGTGTCAGCCTGAAGAAGACTCCAGCGACAGAAAATATGCAGCTTTTCTAAGTTTGTGATAGCTTTCATTTATCCATTCCGTGTTTCTCTTATCCCTCCACTCTCTCTGCTTTATATCTTTTTTTCTCTTTTTTCGCCCCTTTTGCACACCACTGTAACAATCTAGCGGACGGTGTGATAAATGGAACACCTGCAAGAGTAATATCGCTGATCTCTCGCATCATAATATTATATCACATTGGCAGTTACATACTACCACACTGAGACATAAATAGACCTTTGATGATATTAAGGCCACGCTTATTCGCAGACGTTTGCGGATAAGATCAGAATCTTATTCCCAGGTGGATTTTTGATTTTGTGATTTAATTTAGAAAGAGCTCCTTTAGATCACAATTCTGGCTTGTTTTGTTGAATAACTCGGTAAGATGGCTCGATTCGGAGTAGCTGACGTATTTTGGTTCTTACTGTAATGATGCACCAGGTTGTCTTTTTTTTTTAACTATACTTATTGGTTATAGGTAGAATGCGCATGACGTCACAGGGTGTTTTGGTTTTGTCCTTCCGCCAAACACGAAGGCGGGCGAATCAGTTGATGAGTGTAACTTCGAGATATGTCTAAGCGGTTAAAATGCCTGCTGGTTGCATTGCAGTTGACTGTTATGACAGGCTTGGAAAGGATGGATCCAAGCTGGTCAGATTCCCTACCATCCGTGTAAACAAGGGAAAGGAAGTGAAAGAATTGACCGAACGTCTCCCATGTGCGTATACACACGTGTCATTGTTTACTGTAGTGAACTTTTTTAAAACTCGCCGCCGATTTGTTAGCGACGCCTTAAGTGCTCACAGTGCAAATCAGCTAACGAATCAAAATCAATGCCACCATCGCCATGCTGAGGGACAAGATGGCGGATATGCGCGTTCTACTTATCGTGTCCTCGGTAGCAGAGACCCTGCTTAGTAAGGCTTTTACTCAGGTTCCCCGGTAGCATGCTAAGTAAACTCGCCTCCCGAGTTGGTAGGGGGTGGGGGGAGGGGGGGGGGGGTTAAAATATCCGCAAGAGCTGACTTGGTTGTTGTTGTTGTTGTTGTTACTTTTTTCTCTGCTCCCCCCCCCCCCCCTCATCGTTTTGACAGTGTAAATAAAAATGAACTAAACGTCCATGCAAACAAAAAAAGTAATAAATGTAAAACAAAACATGACAAATAGCTGAAGCAGAAGACCCCTAAAATATATTTTCCAGTAAATACAGTATAGATTAAAGTCTCGACAGAGAGAGACGAAATTTTCAGTTCACACTGGCTAAAAGAAATCATTTACATGTTTAAAATTTGATTCACATTTTTATTTTTAATTAGCAACGGTCCTGTTTAGTGAAAAGGAATAAATAAAATGAACAAGAATAAACAAAAGAAGTACTCTGGAGCACACTAGTAATGATTAGTTTCTCCACGACATCAATTTTGCAAAATCCTTAGGAAACAAAATGATTCCTAATAATGAGCAGTACTAGGTCGTGGGATTGAACCCAAGACAGATTGAACCCATAGTCTCCGACTGATAACCGCAGACGCTAGGCATTGCGCCACGGCAGACCACGGTAGGCTGGGGGAACTTTTCCACAGGAGACGAAACCAAGAAACTCCCATCTGCGAATAAGCACTTCGTAATATTAATGTTCTACTTGGGGTAGTATTTTGGAAATACGCGCAGATTACTGTTCACATGAATCGCGTTTTGTAGGCAGTTTTTATAGACGGTGTTTTTGCCACTGTGTTGTACTTCAGTGCACAACTTGCCTGCTAATAGCAATAGTAATGTTTTGAATATTGAATAAACCATACCCACATGTCATGGAATCCTCCCCCATCTGTTGAGAGATTTTTTTCCAGGTGTTTTGCCTGAGCAGCATGAAGCAGGGGTTGCTCCGTACTAGTTCTATAAGTTTCTCATTAACTTGTACAGAGTACTTCATTTTGTGGATACACTAACTAGACCTAGATGCAAGATCGTCCTGATGCACAATGTACCCGGTATTTGTGGTATTTAAACTTTATATTGTGCATCAACACAAGCTTGCATCTAATTATTCTATGGTATGTAAACGGGCCTTCCGTCGGACAGAGTGAACAGCGAGAAGACAAAGGACACCAGCAAGGTATGTCACCTTTTCTTCCCTTGCCTCTGTTCCAGAAAAAAAGCAACTTCAAATGAATATTTCAGTTATCACTCAATAAAAAGGCGCGCTGCCTAGACTTAGCATACTTTGATTCGCTGATTTCGAAAATGCTATTGTTTTTCCAATTTAATAAAGATTTGAAGATTTCAAAATATGAATTTTAAATACAAGTTCAGCAAGACCAAAGTTCACCGACGGGAAGTGATAGCTCGGGTGACACTCCCCTTCTACTATTACAAAAACAGCGCCGAGAAGCAGAAAAAAGTCGCCTCGGGTAGCAAACAGCTAGCGGGTTTCCGGCGCGTGTTTCAGCTTGCATGCGAACAACAACAAACATGAAATACATGGGCGTATTTTTGCAAAAGACGCGCGTTCATCTACTGCGCTGAAAACAGCTTACATGGGAACAGGGCTTTAGGCTGAGGCCTCCGAGAAACCAAACTCAGTGAAGTAATGTTGACGGTCTCATGTAATTTTCCTCATGGCAAGTGTTTGTCTCACTCTTGATAAAGAGTAAGGAAAAATGCTTAACTTTATATAAATATTTCAAATTGTCTGCTCAGTGAAATATTTAGGTTCATTTTAAAGGGATGGTTCTTTGGATAATTGCAACTTCGCAAGGAAAAACGTGATTTTTGCTATTTGACAAATTCAAGGACCCTATTTTCAAGCCATGGCGCAGTCAGCATGGAGAATTTTCATTATTTAAGTTTGTCAGTCTCAAGATGCTATAGCTTTGACAACCAATCTCGTGGAGTTTACAGATTAATTTACCAATCCAATGGATAAAAGTAACATTTTCTGTATATATAAATAAAATTTCCTGAATAAGGAATAAGGGCTTTACGTAAGTGGGAGACTAAGTCTGTGTCAGCTATGGAGTTGGAAGAAAATGTTCGGGCAAGATGGAGAAAGTGAAGGAGAAATGTTCCATGTTGTCTCGAGAAAAGCTCTCTAAGCCTTCCGCGTTTCTAAACACATTACATATTCGGTGTAATGAAATTATGCAGAGACATAAATAACAAATAGATCTAGTCTACAACTCCATGAAAAGGTAATAATGATCCCGGTATGAGTGACTCACTATTCCCCACTGCAGCACGGTCCTGCTCACGGCTTCTCAGCACACACGCGGAGCCACGAACGGTATAACTGGGAGAAAAAAAACAGAAAAAAAGGAACTGGGTCCTGTATTGAGCCACAAGTTTCTGTACAATGCAGCGGTCTAACATCATTGCACGGCGATGTGGTCAGGGTATCATGACATCAGCGCTATATTTTCCCAAACTTGACAATGTTTATTTGAAAAATAATCCAGTTAAGAGCGAAATAACAAGGAAAGTCAAGATAGTTATGACTTTTCGAAAATCAAGTATTTGAAATGCTGACAACTTTACTGCAGGATAAGGGTTCAGCAAACATCGGGAAATGTTTTGTGGTGAGAGTTGAAAGACAAAATGACCAGATTAAAATTTATATTAACCTTGAAGCTAAATATTTCCCTTCACACTCTTTCGTAAATGTGTCATATTATAAGGCTGGTAAATATGATTGAATTTTCTGACTCTACTCCCGTTTGATCAGATTTCACATTGTCATGGATGTTTAAAAATTCATTTTGCAGTTTTGAATACAGAATTCAGGGCAGAAAAAGTTGTGTTTGACGACTGTGCAGTTTTAATCTTCAGCACCTATATCGAACTCTAGCAGCTTACATAATTTAGGAACGTGGTTCTCAACGGGGCTGATATGAAAAACTTCGAGGGGGCCGAAAACGACGGAAAGGGGGAGGGGGCGAAAACTTGACGGGGCGAATTGATATTTTCCCAACTAGGGATTACAGTTTTGCACAATATCTTGACCATAATTTCGGTTCTTTTTATGTACAACCATATTATTTATGCCCACTGTTGGGAAAAAAAAAATCCTCAACCGTTCACTGAATTACCAGCAGATCTAAATTATAGCACTAGAGGGATTACTACAGAGAGAAGTCCACACCGACGACGTACATAATTTTGGTTGCAACAGATGGAGCACCTATCAATGATGGGATGGCATCAAAGCTTCATACACTTCATAAAAATAGAGGTACCTGGCCCTCTCGCCGCCCAAATTGAGAACAAAGAAAAAATCGCACCGGCTCCTTACGCGCCGTGCCGAGATCTGCTGCTTGTCAATGAGTAAATGACTTCCACGCTCTTTAGAGCTTTTAACAACAGGATTCGACAAGCCAGCCTGGAAAGAGTATACAGAGCTGCCTGCATATTAAAAAGTTTTGCCAAGTTTAATGTACCGGTAGTGAATTTTAACGGCAACAAGACCAATCTAGTAAAGGCATGGGTGCCAGCAACGGAGCTGTCTGAAACTTGAAAACCACTTTGACCAAATCAGCCAAACCTGAAGTCGCGGGTACTGAGCAACGCAGTGATAAAACAACAGACCTACCAACTAAATGACACCTAAATCGCGTATACAAATGCTATACAAAGGCAATTTTCAAATATATATCAGAGAACAAAACACTTTACGTGTCACAATAATGTACTACGGTTACTAAGTATTTGTGCACACCTATAACCTTCCTTGTTCATGTAAAAGGTGTGTGACTGCAGCAGTTTTCGTTCTTTAGGATGAATATTATTTCCTACTTAATTTTGAATGTGGGAAAAATTTCTCCAATAAATTTATAAAACATATCAGAAACACACAACGGACAATACAAGTAACTACTGCTTTGTGCGTGTTTATTAATATTATTTGTGTCTCTTGAGCCAATAAAATTGATCCTGTTGTCTCCCTTTCAATTCAACACCGCTGAGCTGGGTTTTCCTTTGTACGGAAATGGAAACAGCAACGTAAACGTCAAAAACCCGTCAAGTAGTGAAACAGAACTACATGTACATGTACTGAATGGAGGTTTGGCGTTTTCGTTTCCGTACACATGAAAACAAGGCTTTAGCAGTATGCCGTTGCTTGACTCGCACTGCTTAGTGCTTACGGCCCCCGTGGTTATAATAGAAGCGTCAGACCTACCCCCACTCACGCTTGCTATAAGTACCGTTTACTGGACTGAATGAAGTGAAATCCGGCTATGCCAATGATATTGATGCCGGAAAACTAAAAAAGTAGATGTAACAGCTGAGGTTGTTCTAGCACGTTATAGTAGGGGGGAGTTAGTTGATCTAACTACAACCCTTTAGAAAACGAAACTATTACAGCTGTAAAATAAATAAACACGAGATCCGACGATAGATTAAATAATACTAAAGTTTAATAACTGTATAGTGAACAATAAATTACTAGGAAGACACCAGCGAAACTAAATATCTACGACACACAAAAGGAAATTCACTTACTCACCCACCAACCACTCACACAGGTCTATATATATAAACATTCCTACAGAAAGTTCCCGAAATAAACGTTACCTTTGCCCTCGCACAAACTAACCAATCACGCGTCAATACGTCATCAGGTTACATCACTCAAGGCCAAATCTGGCGTAAACATTCGTATCCACAACGTTATCGAATATTCGGGAACATACTAATATTTACTGAACGAGTCAAAACACCTGACAACAAGCGAGCGAGGAAAAAAACTACTCACTAGAAAAGAAGGTCAGGTCACGGAGTACAGTACACTCTGGCGGTTGTCAACAATAAAATGAAAAAAGTAGTGGACACATGCTCAGCCACCAGCACAACAACAAAACCGGGGGAGGGCAAGGGGTAGCCCGCAGATGCTACACAACTCCCCAATTTAAGTTGAATATCTTTCAACTCCAAAAACATTATACAGCGTCTGCACTATCGTGAAATAATCTTATAGCACTCCCAATCTCACAAAGGTAGTTGCTAATTCTATTACAATTAATAACAATTTCAGTGTCTTCCCGAATGTCATCACAAATACAATACAATGCAGTGTACTTTGCATCACTAATACCATAACTAACACAATACCGTCATTGCTTCCCAATAGTAAACAGTAGGCCTACTAGTCAAAATAACACAACGCCACCACTGTGGTGAAACAATGGTCAATGATATTATTACAAATCATATAAAGTGAAACGATGGCCCATCGTTTACATAATGCTTCGTGCACGAATCATAGCATATAACTTGTTGTACATAACATGGTTATCTCCAAAATGTATAATTCATACGTACAATGGCAAAATACCAATACATACCGACCACTGATCAGGGTCTTTCTTCATCATATTAGATCAAAACAAGTTACAACATTGCAATATAACACAAACACTGCTTGCTCGCAGTCCCCATTTGGGTTACATTTTCCAAAAATTACACCAAGTTCCATTGGTAACTAATATGACATAGCATAAAATCAAAATGTGACTAACACATCATGACTCTCTATCAGCCATCAATTCAATATTCAGTCACAGATGAACTATGTCCCCAATTACAGTACAATACTGCCGTCCTAGAAATTCATCTAGTAGGCAAAAGTATGGGTTACAATGCATTTCACTGATAGTGTACTACTTTAAAATACCCTGCTCAGGAAATCGGCACAGACATTTTCTCTGCCTTTTACATAGTGAATCCTGAATCGATAAGACTGTAAAAATAAACTCCATCGTAATAACTTTGGACTGTCAAACTTGGCAGAGTTCAAAAACTCTAATGACCGATGGTCAGTTTGGAGCACAAACTCCTTTCCATATAAATACAAAGTAAACTTTTTTACAGCCCAAACAATAGCTAAACATTCGCGCTCTGAGACCGAATATTTTGTCTCACGAGGCAATAGCTTACGACTAGCATATGCCACAGGGTACAACTTTCCCTCGTGTTCCTGCATAAGACTAGCGCCTAATCCGCGATCTGATGCATGAGTTGCTAAGACAAACTCTTTGGAAAAATCTGGCAAACATAACACGGGTTTGGAGATAATGACATTCTTCAAAGAGGTGTACGCTTTCTCCTGCGTTTCATCCCACTGAACTATATTGGGCTGACCCTTTCTAAGTAAATCAGACAATGGTGATGCAATCGCTGAAAAGTTAGGAATAAATTCATGGTAATATCCCACTAATCCTGAGAATGCTTTCACTTCCTTCTTAGTGGTGGGTCTGGGTGCGTCTCGTACCTTACATACATTCTCTTCTAACAGGCCAATCATACCTTCTCCCACTAAGTGTCCAACAAAGTCTACTTCAGACGTTCCAATCAGACACTTCGATGGTCTTGCAGTTAATCCAGCTTGGTCCATCCTCTGCAGTAAGTCCTTGAGAGTCTTCACATGCTCGTCGAATGTCTCTGTATGAATCAGCAGGTCGTCCACATATGCTGTCACATTGTTCATTCCACGGATCAATGGCTTTACGATCCTGTTCAGCGTGGCTCCTGAGTTCATCATCCCAAAAGGCATCCGAATGAATTCATAGTGTTCGCCCATGGTGACGAACGCCGTCTTGGGAATGTCTTGCTCTCGAACTTTCACTTGCCAGTATCCGTTGCTCAGGTCAATCCGAGAGAATAATTTTCCTCTCGAGAGACTCTGAAACACTTCTGATGGCGCTGCTGTCGGATGAGGGTCGAATACTGTGATCTTGTTTAACCTCCTGTAGTCGATGCAGACTCGGTTGGATCCGTCCTTCTTCTTGACGACAACAATAGGTGAAGCATAAGCTGATGAGCTCCTTCGAATGATGCCCAGCCGTTCCATGGTGCTAAGCTCCTCCTTCAATGAGTCGCGCATAGCGTAGGGCACCGGGTATGGTCGTTGACGAACTGGTACCTCTGTCGTCAGGTCGATGCGATGTTCACCCAACTGGCAGCATCCAGGGAGATTGGTGAAGACGTGCTGGTAATTCTTCACCACATTGCAGAGTTCTTGACGTTGTTCCGATGTCAGTTGCGTTCCATACTGGACATCTCTGTAGCTTTCCTTCTGGTCCCAGCTTCCTAGGTCGGCAAGGTCCTCCGTCGTTCCACCGTTGTCGCCTTCCAGGTCGCAGTCCTCGATGATTGTCATGCCAGCTGACTCCACGGGTTGACTCTTGTCCATCATGTCGTCCTCTGCCAGTACAGTCTCAGCACTATCACCGCCGCCGTCCTTTATGGCGTTGACATGTCCAGGCGTGGTATCTCTCCTACTGTTGTCCATCCCACACATCTCGGTCACAATAGGTCTCGGTTCCATTGCCACTGCTGCTGCTTTTGACGTCCTTGGAATGTATTTCTTGAGGAGGTTGGCGTGCAAGGTCTTTTCTTTTGCACCCATCTTGACTCTATAGTCGTTGACACCGACAACTGAGACTACCTTATATGGTCCCTTCCATTGGACTAGGAGCTTGTTAGTGTTCGTCGGCAGTAGCACCAAGACTTCATCTCCGGGGCGGAACTTCCTCTCTCGCGCCTTCCGGTCGTAGTAGGTCTTCTGTCTACCTTGAGCCTTGGAGAGTTCTTCCGTCGCTAGCTTCCATGTGTCCTCCAGCCTCTCACGTAGTTCCATGACGTACTGGTAACTGGTCTTCGTTTCCGGCTCCTCTACGTCCTTGGTCCATAGTTGTCGTAAGATGTGCATTGGTCCTCTCACAGTTCTCCCATACAGCAACTCGAATGGGGCAAACTTGGTCGACTCTTGGGGAACTTCACGATATGCGAAGAGCAGCGGGTTGATGTATCTGTGCCACTGCTTGGGTTGCTCTGCGCACAGTCGCCTTAAGGTCTTCTTCAGTGTGCCGTTAAATCGCTCCACCAACCCCTTGCACATAGGGTGGTAGACTGTAGTGGTCGACTGTCGAATTCCCAGTAGTCTATTCGTTTCCTTCATGACATCTGACATAAACTGGGTCCCTTGGTCCGACAAGATCTCTTCGGGCACACCCAAACGGCTGTAGATGTTCACTAAGGCTTCTGCTACCGTTTCTGCGTCGATCTTCTTCAAGGGTGTGGCTTCGGGGTAACGAGTAGCGTAGTCTATGTACACCAGGATATATCGATGTCCACCTTCACTTGGGGGGTCGATAGGTCCTACTAAGTCCACGGCCACTCGCCTAAATGGTACGTCCACTACTGGCATACTCTGCAGGTGCACCTTTGGGGTCGCTCCTTTGTTCACTGTCCTCTGGCATATGTCGCATGAGCGGCAGTATCTCGCGACGTCACCTTCAATTCCAGGCCAATAAAAATTGCTCATAACTCTGTCTTTGGTTTTCTTCACGCCGAGGTGTCCTCCGACGATCGAGTCGTGGGCTACACTCAGTACATACTCTCTCAGTTTCTCGGGTAGTACCACTTGCCTTATAACCGTCGCCTGTCTCAGGTCCTTGTAGATCCGGTACAGTACTCCTCCATGTTTCTCAAAATGAACAGATTTATTGCCTCTATTAGTTGGGATCTTCTTCTGCTCTAACTTCCTAATGACTTCGTCTTCTTCTTGGAGTCGGATAAGTTCCTCTCTATCCACTCCCGCGTGCCGTTCTGCCCTCGGCACCTTCAGCGACGTAGACCGGTCCTTCCTCTTCTCCTGGGCCCTCGTGGTCACCGCTCCTACCATCACCTCAGTATCAGGGTCGTACGGATCCTTCGCTCCGTCCACGTTCCCGACTACTAGGTCGCAGATGGTCTCCGGGAGACACAGCGCCGTCACTTTGCCCGTCAGGTAAGGCGTCTTCACGTCGATAACGGCTTCCTCCGCCGCTAGCAAGGAGTTATCGATCCTCGCGATAAGTTTCTTCCCACCGGTGAGCTGTCCGTCGTCCACCAGTGCTCGCCGCACCACTACACCTTCACAGCCGGTATCTCTTAGGACATCTACCGCTCGATTTCCAATCAAGCCCTTCATCACTGGTAACTTCAGTTTCTCCACGGTCCTTCCGTCACTGCATCCTCCGCAAGTAACAGGCACCGCTAACTGTAGCTTCCCGTCCTTCATTACCGCTTGAACGTTGATGCTGGTGTCAGCCGTCGTCGCATCCTGTCTCGACGACTCGTCCGCCGCTATCACTACGGCCGCCGCCGCCTTGTGGGCTGGACACATCCTCCGAACGTGGCCTGGCTTTCCACAAAGGTAACATTTCAACTCACCTTTGTCGTTTAACTTTGCATGACACTCCGTCGCCTTGTGTCCCGGCCTCTGGCACCTATGGCAGACCTGTGGGCTTCTGTCTCCGTTGGGCCTCTGTCGCACTGGCCGGCTCTGCAGTCTGGCGCTCCCGCTGAGTGTCCGGTTCCTCGCTACCAGGTACGCCTCCGCTGAATCTGCGATGTCCTGTAGCGTCTTTGGTTTCCTCTCCCTCACATGGGTTGCAAGGTCTGGTGGGCAGGCATCCATAAATTGCTCTCTGACGAACAGATCTCTCACTCCTTCGTAGGTCTCCTCCGTCTTCGACAGCTTTATCCACCTCTCTAGATAGGTTTTGATCCTGGTCAAAAACATTCCAACATCTTCTCCATCTTCAGGCTTACCTTGTCTGAACATGAGTCTGTATCCGTCCTCTGACAGGTTGTACCTCTTCTGCAAAGCTTCCTTGACCTTGTCGTAGTCCTTGGCTTCGTCGATCGGCAGTCTGCAGAAGCACTCCAAAGCTCTCCCGGTCAGCAGGGCAGACAGTGATGTCGTCCAGGTGGATCTGGGCCATTCAACTGTCTCGGCAAACCTCTCAAACCGCAGCAACCAGCTATCCAGATCGTCCTTCTTGTCCTGAAATGCAGGTAGCTTGGGTCTCTTAGAACTGGCGTGGTCGTCGGTGTAACAGGGTGATAGATTGGCAAGGTATAACTAGTAGTTATAATAATATTGTGCCTATAACTAGCGTGGGAAGATAGTTAACGGCGGGGAGACAGAGTCATTGTAGGCCAGAGGGGGAAAGTATGGGATGCAACTGAAGCGCTTTGACACCCGAAAAGGGTAGTGTTTACTTGACCGCCGTACTTGTCGATCAGATCACCTGGGAATTGCTTGGGGGGTAGAGCTGTTTCAATAGTATTTGACGTGGAGCCGACGGGGGTGGCTATTAGGATAACTAATGCACACTCGGTGGGCGTCTTGGGACGCTACCTGACTGGGTATAAATCCCCGAACGCTCCTTCCAACTTCAGACCGCTGAGAGCACTCACCAGCTTCGTGCCGAAGAGGAGACCACAACTGCAACTGTAACTTTGTACTAGTCTTGTGAGTGGGGAAGGTCAGGGAACCCGCAAACATCCTTTGTCAGAGCGTGGTATCTTTGGTATCTTGTCGGCATTTGGGCTGTTGCTGAGTGGTAAGTTAATTGTACGATGTATGTGTATTTTACTTAATGTTCATGATTGTAGAACCTAAATCTAGTGGGTTTACTTTGGTATAACTACTGCCTCTGAGAGAGTCACGGAAACGCCGTTATATATATGTTACGAAACCTTATAGGATGGGGTCCGTTAGAGAGAGCGTTATTCTTCGTGGGGAACGTGTAAATATCATTAAACTGTATTGATCGTTTATTCTATTGCCTATATGGGAGCCTATGGAGTATGGGAGCTGCAGCCTGACTTATAACAGTGTCAGCGGTTAAAAGTGTTAATGATGAATATCCGTCATGGAGTAAGTATGGAAGTCATGCCTTCCAGCAGTAGATTAGGACTTTGCGATTGTTTTTCTACAGAGGAGGAAGAACAACACCTTCTTGGCTTCTCAACTTCTTGTACTTTGATTAACGACATCTTGGCTTCTCAACTTCTTGTACTTTGATTAACGACATCGTGGCTTCTTGGCTTCCCGACCTATTGGTACCTGCCGATACCTGTTGATCTAACTGCGCAGTCAAGCCAGGGTAGAGAGGAAGAACCAGTGCCCAGATAGCGCCATACACCCCTAAAGGAGAGGTTTCCTTATGCTGAATGTTCCCATGTGTTTTATAAAATGTGCTAGAGATTGAATATTACGAAGCCATTTAATTAGCATGTACTGATTTGCATCAACTTCATTCCATAGAAATTCACATGAAATTGTATGACCTATGTTCCTATTATTATTGAATGAATTAATAATTATTGTATATATGTAAGCAATACAGATATCGTTTGTTATAACTTATAGAAGAGAGATAGTCGATTATTTAGTGTGTTTGTGCCGTGCCCATCACGGCTGGTGTCAGAAGAAAGTTAGTGAGAGAAAGTGGAAACATCACAGTCGGTCTTCTGCGCTGAGTCGTTGCCTCCACGTTGCTGGCGCATCCTCTCTATCTCCAACTCGTGGTTCATCTTTTCCCTTTCCAGCTGTCGTTCAGCCTCCTTCTTCTGTCGTTCAGCCTCCTTCTCCTGTCGTTCAGCCTCCTTCTCCCGAGCCTGTCGTTCAGCCTCCAGCTGTCTTTCTCTTTCTAGGCCTTCACGGAGGTAGTCCCGTCTCTCCTGCCCAGTGAGCTCCATGGCGTCCGCTTCCTGGCTGAGCCTTCCAATAACCTCCGACATGTTGTAGATAGCTTGTCGATGATATTCTACAATAAACTATGTAAATAAATCTAGTAATTTTGATCTGGTCCGCTCGAATATGGTCGGATCCCGGACGAGCCCCCAATATGTAACAGCTGAGGTTGTTCTAGCACGTTATAGTAGGGGGGAGTTAGTTGATCTAACTACAACCCTTTAGAAAACGAAACTATTACAGCTGTAAAATAAATAAACACGAGATCCGACGATAGATTAAATAATACTAAAGTTTAATAACTGTATAGTGAACAATAAATTACTAGGAAGACACCAGCGAAACTAAATATCTACGACACACAAAAGGAAACTCACTTACTCACCCACCAACCACTCACACAGGTCTATATATATAAACATTCCTACAGAAAGTTCCCGAAATAAACGTTACCTTTGCCCTCGCACAAACTAACCAATCACGCGTCAATACGTCATCAGGTTACATCACTCAAGGCCAAATCTGGCGTAAACATTCGTATCCACAACGTTATCGAATATTCGGGAACATACATAATATTTACTGAACGAGTCAAAACACCTGACAACAAGCGAGCGAGGAAAAAAACTACTCACTAGAAAAGAAGGTCAGGTCACGGAGTACAGTACACTCTGGCGGTTGTCAACAATAAAATGAAAAAAGTAGTGGACACATGCTCAGCCACCAGCACAACAACAAAACCGGGGGAGGGCAAGGGGTAGCCCGCAGATGCTACAGTAGAACAATCTGTGGCCTTTGTAAACTAGGCTAAAACCTCCGTCATCGGGTTGATATAGTACAATGAGTATTAGCATGCTAGCCGTACAAAGTGTATCGGTACAGACGTAGGGGGTATGCTTGACCTTGATCTAGATTCTAGGTGTTTGCATCAACAGTAACACGTCAAATCAGTCCGCACAACACATTCACAGTACACGCGGAACCATGCAACCGGGTATTCCAAACGAAAACATCCATCGTCAATCGATAATAAACGTTTGTAGATCTACCGCTACAGGCGTCTAATGCATTAATTCTGGCGTAGGCCTAACACACGGGACGAAGTCAGCGTAACACATGATAGACTATGACCACTCAAACGATACGCGGAACAAGCGGGTCTTGACCGGACACAATACGTGACCCTTTGACCCTTCGCTCACTTTCGAGTTCGCGTTATTGTCAGCGCGATGAAGAGCTGCTGCTGCATGTGAAGCGCTGGATCTAAAACTGCTAATCAGCCAGAACACGACGGTAGCCCTGTGCTGACGATACGCCTTCGGACAATGTAGATGTTAAAAATAGGCGCAAATTGGGCCGATGTCTCGAAAGCATGCTTGCGCTTTTTTTGTTTTAACCAAGTTTTGTTCTCTTTTGTTATTCAGTTCTTCATATGGCGAAACCGGAATTTTTTATTTGGAGACCTAGCGAAACCGGAAATCCGGTATATACCCGAGGTCTGGCACCCATGAGTAAAGGTAAACCATATCCTGTCCTCTTTCTCCCCCAAGCTTGAAAAGGGGGTGAATCGTTCACTTCATTCAGCCTGGCACAGTCAAGCACGGGCGATTCAAGACCCGTGAAATCTATGAGTCACTGAGTGGGTTGTGAACCCAATGGTTTGATGCAGCCCTGACGCCCGGGCATTTTGCGAGAAGAATTGCTAGATTTCCAGCATTGCATCGAGAGGGAAGTCATTTTCAAACATGAGGGTCACAAAATTTTCCGGATAAAACACCTCTGGAAGGACATTCCTTCTCTCTCCTGTCGCCTTTTACCCCACGTTTTTCTATTATGTTGGAAAATGATTCAATGCAGCGTAAAGGCATCTCAAAAACAGAGAAACAGGTTTCAGATGTGTGTGTGTGTGTGTACGTGGAAGGGGGGGGGGGGCTGCGTTTGTGTCTGACAAACCCCGACATTAAATAGCTGACCACAGCACACCATAGCTGACCACAACACACCATAGCTGACCACAACACACCAACCAGGGGAAGTCACCCACTTGTTAACAATGAATGTTGTTAGGGTCCCGTATCCTAATTACAGAGCCAAAATAGAGAAAATTATATTGAGTTGTCTTCACTGTTCAGCAATGGTTTATAATGTAAAATACCACGCGCCCCTAACAACAGTCATCTTAACAATCCATGTACATAGGTTTTATGAACAAGAACAGCCAATGGTTGATGCATTTGATGAAGGGTATTTTCTATTTTTGTTTATAATATCTGAATAATCAGTAAGTAAAGTGTACTTATGAAAAGCTATCCATCCATCCTCCATCCATCCATCCATCCATCTACTAAAAGATTCAAGCTGTTTTCATTTGTACGGAAACAGAAACGGCAAAAAGCCGTAAAATAGTAAAAAGAAAAAGTGTTTCCATCTTAACGAAACGGTCACGGAGACGACGTGCGGAAACGTCAATTTTTTTTTTCTCATACTAGGTAGCGATGTTTAGCCGTTGCCGTGCCGCATAGCTGTCAAACAGAATTTGCACGAACTTTCCCTCCCCGCTTTGAGGTGAAGTCTACACTCTTTGGTGCCATCCTGCTCGTAGGTATGCTCGGAGGAAAGGCGGCTGGAGGGGTGAAGGGGAAGGGGTCACAGCCTGTGAAAAACTTACATGAAGAGAGGGGTTCTGTTAAGACGGTTACTGTATTAAAACGTTTGGTTTTATTGATATTTGTAAAAACAAAATACTTTAATGTATATAGATCTAATCCTACAGAGACGTGACTGCTAATGAAACGGTTTAATCCATGGAAAATGCCAATCAGTTTCAGAATATCAAGGCCTTTTCATGGACATTCAACATTTTAATGGCATTACGGTCGTACATACGAAGAGGATGAGTGATTGAAACTAATCGTGTGGAAAGCATACAAGCTGTTGTTTTTTTTTCGGGGAGGGGGAGGAGGCAAACATGGCCAAAATTTCATCGTGTGTGCTTTATGTGTGGCTGCTGTGGGTGAAGCAGTTTGACGGGAAGCATGCCGAAACTGCCCAATTGGAGAGGAGGTGGAGAAGCTTTTTCATGATTTTAATTAATTTATTTTCACTGTTTGCGATTTAGTTTCGCTTTCATGTTTTCACTACTACTTTTGTTACGTTCATTAAGAATAACCAAGCTGATGATAACAGTCGACTGCTTATTTCTTTAATGTGCTCTTACACGTTTCAATTGTCATATAATAATATTTGGAAAGATGACTGTGTATGATTGCCCCCCCCCCCGGCCCTCTTTCCGTCTCTATGTGTGTGTGTGTGTGTTTGTTTGGTTACTTTAATATAACTCACTGAGTTTATTCATAAACCATCTCAAGCTTTGTTGTCTCCTTTCTCATTTCACACCTCTTTCTTTTTAAAAAAACATATTGAATGCAGTTAAATACACACGCCTTCCACATCAAGTATGACGGTATCAAGAAAAGGGGCCCCTGACGAGAGAAGCGATGGCACATACCGTCTCGGTAATGGGGTAATTAAGCTGCCGTCTTTGCTAGAGCAGAATGAATTCCCTTGTGTTTCATATGGTTTCGTTCCACAAAATGAAGGAGGACCTGTGCAAATTATTCTCCCGTCGAAACTATTCATAAAACTTTCTCCGGCAATGATTCTTTTACGAGAGTAATTTATTAAATGTTTGAACGCCTTGCTGTTTTTCCCTCCTCTCCTTTTTCAAAAAGTGGATCTACCATCCGTGCTGCCGACGACTCTGTTCCTTCATTTAATAAATCTGTATTTCTGAGATAGAGAAGGGACATTAGTGTGGCATTATCCAAGAGCATGAACTCACAGACAGCCGTGGACAAAACAGGAATTCCGATTGTTAGAGAACTTACAGAGAATGCAGAGAACCTGTCTTTCTAAAAGATCTTAGAAGAACCCGCCGTTTGGGAACAAAAAGTGAAATTTTCCTTTATGCTGACCGTTTTCGTCTCCGTAGACATGGAAACATCAAATTTTAGTTCCGCCCGCAGTTGACATAGCCATTTCCGTTTCCGTATACAAGAAAACATAGAATCAGTATGACATTATCCAAGTGCCTAAACTTACAGACAGTCCTGGACAAAACAGGAGTCCCGGTGGTTAGAGATCGAAGTTGAAGAGAATGACGGAAGAATATCATACGCTATTCAAGTAAAGATAAATATCAAGCAAAGCGTCTCCAGTATACTCTAAAATCAACATAAATAATAAGTAACGAAATTTTGAAGCTTATCAAAGAGGTATGGATGAGTACCGATTGCATTGAGCTTGCAAGATTTGTAAAGCTGGCCGAGTAAAGCGACGGTATCGTCGCAAAACTTCGAAGGGACCGAAGCACGGCGAAAATGGCAGCGGAGATGGAGGCTACAATTCAAAAGATTGTTGATTGTTCACTCTCGAAATGATAAACAAGGAACTGCCTGTTCGGCTACCACAGGCGCCTTGTATAAGTCGCACCACGGTGAGCGATGCCCAAGCAGGATTGCTCATTACACTTTAAAAAATTAGAAGACATGCCTGCTGAAAGAAATTCGGACCAAACAAAACATTTTCGCCTTGCACATGCGACTTGGCTTATGCAGATTGTGCAGGCTTGGATTTAATTTTTGTTGATGAAGCAAATAACGCGCACACAGACGCGCCAGAAATGCCCAGCCACCAGAGAACTTCTCTGTCAGAAACCTACCTCTGTTTTTAATCGTTTGTGAGAATGCCTTTGGTCTTTGGGAGGGTGGCATCAAGGAGATGCTGGCCGAGATACGACCTCAGCTACTGAAAATGCAGCAGCAGGACAGGATGGCAACGCTTGCACAGATTACTGAGCAGGGGACAGTTGTTGTCACTCCAGTCAAGATGGAAAGCAGCTCTCCGAGGAATGCAGTCCTACTTCCCTGCTTGCTTTGGGCTAAAAGATATCTTTGGTAATTTCAAAATAAATTCAATCGATTCCACTACTTTGATTTAATGACCAAAAAAAAAAAAATTAACAATGAATATTCAAGTTTTCATCAACAGAGGTTTGAGGAAGCTACTTAAGATCAGATGGACAGACAAGGTCAGCAATGAAATTGTTTGGAAAAGAACAAGACAGAGCCCAGTCAGAGAGGAAATTGGTAGGAGGCGATGGAGATGGATCGGCCACACTCTCAGGAGGCCAGGAAACAGCATCGCGAAGAAGGTATTGGATTGGAATCCCCAGGGCAAGAGATCAAGAGGAAGGCCGCGCGGAACGTGGAGAAGAGCCAGAGAAAATGATGTGCAACGAAGCGGAAAGACTTGGAATAATGTAAAGAGGCTGGCCCATGATAGAGAGGGATGGAAAGTGTTTGTTGGTGGCCTATACCCTGATCCAGGGTGAGAAAGGCAATGATGATGATGATGATTCAAATAAAGCATGCTGCATTCATTTATTTTGTTCCAAATTTGCGTATTCAATCACCATTTTATTATTTAATCATTAAAATCATTTGCAAACGTTGCTGTTCAATGTAGATCTGTTTGTTTATTCTGGAAATCAGTGTTGGCATTTGTGTCATTTGAACTTGCAATGTGACATTGAGTTTGCGCAACGTTTTAAATTTGAATTCCCAATTTTTTTATTTGAACTTGCTATGCTCACATTTGCGCTTGATGGTTTCACATTTGGAATTACAGTTGACATTTGAACTTGCAATATGTCTTTTGATTGCTCTATGTTACATTTGTGCTTGCAATGTTTATTTTTTATCCGGAAAAAAAACCATATAATCATATTGTTTTTGTTTAATTGTCAGGCAATCTTTTGAACAACGATTTGTTTTGTCTTATCGACTCTTTGGAAATGCTAATATTTCAGATAAGCAAATTATGATCATTCGTTTGTTATGATTCGGAAAAATATGCATAATATAGACCATACTACTACGATATTTATTCTATACAGGAGGGAGAGTATCCCGAATTACACTTTAGAAAAAAATGATATTTGGTTCAGAAAACTGGTATAGCTTTCCGCAGGCTGAGGAGAGACTGCCTTGTGCTGGAGGGCAGAAAATCACCTCCTCAACACCATTCACATCTCCCATATTTCACAAAGAACAATCATGTCTGTTATGGTTGAACAGAAAATACGATATCCAGACTCCACTGTTTGTATATTTGGCATATCTGTCGTCTTTTCTTTTCAACACAAACGAAAGATATTTCTGTTTCAACGTTGTTGTTTCTTTCCATATTCCGACAAACATCAGTGTAACAAACCGACAAATCATTTGCATCCATGATTCACATCAAATCACTTACCAAACTGGTTGCAAACCTTCTCTTTCACTGTCGGTATATAATCATTTCAAGGAAATAAATATTTTGCGATAAAGGCAGTATGTAAACCCATATTTAAATAAAGACTACCAAAATATTAACAAAGTCATCCATAGCCCACTCGCTTTCCCTTATGAGTCTTCTCTTGAATGGCTGTTAGCAAAGAATTAAATCTCATAGAGGGTTAATGTCAACACTGCCCTTTTAAAATGCCTATCCCCAAAAATATTCTGTGAATATTCAGATGAAGGGGATAGCAATGCACACCGGTTTGCGAGCGGCAATAATTATGTGTTCTGTACCGTGTATAACGTACATGTTGAACCAGCCAACACAGAATAAATTTAATCTACATAAAGTCGGAGAATTCATACCATGAAGAGAATAGCAACAAAGCCAATGCTGCACCGAACTGGGTTCTTCAATTATCATATACAAGTTAAGTACACTTTCAACAAACGAAGAGAAAAAAAAAACGGAAAAAACAACAAATTTACCTAGATCAGGTACCGGGCGTTGCCCCGGATAAACTTGATTTCGCCCTCCTTCTCTCTCCTTCCACCACCCACCTCTCTCCTCTCTCTCTCTCTCTCTCTCTCTCTCTCTCTCTCTCTCTCTCTCTCTCCGAGACAACATAATGCCTGGTCTGCCCATATTTTCCTTACCAATACATTTTGCGCGAAATACGCCTGTCTCAGTCTCTTTTAATTATCTCGCTTTATTCGTCCCTCATTCTCAAATCTTATCTGCTAGATTGCAGTCTTATTCTGAGTTTGCTTCTCTGTGCTTTGTGTAACATGATGATGAGACTTAAACATTTTCAAAAAATGTCTATAGAACTAAACTATGCAAGACACTAGAATGTGTGTGCACATAATATTATATTGAACTCGTATTTTTTAATTCATCGTTAAAATGGCAAATCGAGGTGTCCATGTTTCACCGATGCAAACTGATAAAACTGTGAAGGTATTAAAATGAAACGGCTCTAGTTCTTCTCGTAAACCGACAATCTTTCTTAAATCTACTTATGGATTTTCGTTGTTGTTGTTTTTTTTTTTTTTTTGGATGATTGAACCAGAGCCTTTTCACTGAACACTTTCATAGGCTTTCTCCATAGTGTTATCGCAGTATGAAAAGAAATGTGTGTTCTTCTTGCCGGTGCAGGTGATTGGAAGATGCTAGTTGAAGCTAACCTATGTATAACCACGTCTATGTGACAGTCAACATGAAATACAATTCTGTCTGCCATTGCAAACAATGTTAGAAATGTCACTCATTCTTCACCTCATTCAAGCATCGTAAATATCATTTATACGTTATTTTCTACGAACATAATAAACAATATCAGTAACTGGTAGCCTTTCCCTATTTGTTTTCTTTGTAAATGGTCAAATATATATATACATTAACATGTATAGGATTGTGAGCTTTCCATGTTAAATTATGCTGTTTTGCTCTTTTGGGGATTTTTATTTAATCGTTTCTGTCATGACCAATATTTTGTTCTTTCCAACATGCAAACATGATTATAGTACTGCTCAGCTTCAATATACTATTCTGTATTATATCCTATTTTTAAAGTAATTTTTATACATTATCTACACATCTGTGAAGATAATTCTAAGATGTAGCTATAGAACTCAATGTTCTCATGTCATCAACGACGTGAGTGATGTCAAGTCAAAATTTGGCAAAAACAAAAAGTTGTATGTAGCAAAGTCTCGCGTAAGAAATAATACCTAAACGATACAATGAAACGCAAACTAAAACAGAAGACAGATGTTATATGAGCCATGTGCAGTTCACAAAATCAGTTTTTCAGAATTAAACATTCAGCACTGTGTGGCTGGGATGCATACGCAATATAAAGCTTTCAGTAACTCCGTTTTCAGATTAACTTCATGGGATCGGCCTGTCTTATAAATCATGCATTTTCTATTGGAAGTAGTTTTGTTTTGTAGGTCCCAATAAAGATGCTTTTCGGTGAGGGGTGTTGGACTATAACAAACGCAAATAGCGAGGCAGAATAGAATGCTGAACTGATGGACTTGGAGTTGGGCTCGATCTGAACAACGTGGTAATTCTAGAATTAATATTCGAAGGTAATAACTGATTTTTTAATTATGAGGAATCCTCGCCCCTGGAAATTATTTCTGCGTTAATCTCGTCGAGAGAGAACTGTGGCAATGTCAGGTGTGCGTGAAAAATGTAACTATCGTGATGGTTGACAGTGCTAAGATAATCTATCTAAATATGCTTTATCCTGAAATCAGCGATGAAACCTCCTGTCCGTAAATCCCAAATATTCTTTATCGCCGTTAAATGATGAGCCGATGGTTAATTGACAGGCATACAGACTTTATACACGTATATGTATAAACGTACTTGCAAAATCACATAAAAAGCTTATACAGATTTCGAGCACTGTGCATTACAATATTTACAAGCCAATATAGAGGCGAAAGAATACACTTTACATTCGTCTCAGATATACATCTGAGAATTCACGCAAAGATCAGCTATATAAGTTGTAACTAGAAGTTGCCAAGTATTTACCGAAACAAATGAGATGAGATGTGCGCCGTGCCAGGAGCAGTCAGTTTAGATGGCTCAAATCATAGTTTAACACTTCCATGAACTACTATAATTTTTCTTCTTAATTTTCCAAAACGTAACCTGGGTAGGAAAGGGAGGGCATCTCACCATTCCGTTCCTGTCAACAAAATCGATTAAATCAGAACAGGCATCAACTTATGATGTCTCGTTTGCTTCTACAATTTATCTCATTTGCCGCCGGGCACTCCCTTGGTAATATGAGATTTTAGAGCACACTACGATTTGAGCACTAGAATATGTTAATGAATGCTGTAAAACACAGCCGTCTTGAAATAATGGAATGTAAATCTAATGAATTCATTAAGAAATTTTGCGGTGTACTGAATCAGAACAACTATAGTATCGTACCTGATCGTACCTGATTACTAAAAATTTTATCACGATGCATCATCAAAGATTTCAGTGCCCAAAATTTCTAATTGCATGCTTTTCCCTTGGACAAACTTTATTTTTCCTAAAAGAGTCCATCAAACTTTGACCAAAGTTGGATCTCACTTCTTTCTTGTAATACTTTGCAAACGTATTTTCATTTGACAATTATGCTGAGGCTAAAATTGTAGCTAATGGAACACCGGCATTCCCTGCTGCCGGGCTGCTGGCAGCACGAGGGCTGTGAGATGTGGATACTTGTAGGTCTATTTCTGCTAGCTCTAGAGTTGTCTTTTTTCATCTACAAATTGTATATTTTTCTACTGCTTTGTTGGGAGGGGGGAGCGGATATAACTAAGTAATTTGTTGTTGTTTTTTTTTTAACCATTTACTTCCTGACAATAATTGCAGCTACTTTATAATATCAAATTAATGGGATATGCAATAAAAAGCAAAGATTGTTGGTGTGGCCTTTTCCTTGGATGCTCTAGAAGGCTTGAAGTATAAAAAGATGCATTTGTTTGCTGTTGATTTTATGTTCTTAACATTTAATGAGAATGGTTGACAGGGGACCATAGATCAAGACAAACTATGCAAGGTATCATCACTCTTCCTCCTTTCCTCTTTTACCTCCTCCCCCCATCTTTGCCTCCATTTAGTGTCTGTTTTTCGTGTTTGGTGTCTTTAATTTATACGCATTTGGATTACAATACGTTAGAATTCTAAGATATTCCCGAACACGTTCTGATATGCGATGCATTAACACAGGTTTATATCAGCCCTGTTCAAGTTTTGAAATTAAAAATCCCCTGGGCACCTGCCCAGTTACTCAAAATACTGCAGTTCAGTTGCTCCGGAACGTTTTTATTCCCATTACCAACTTCGATCCCTATCACACTTCTTATCATTTTCGATTGCCGATGTCACTCTGACTTTATGACTACGTTCGAGGGGAGTGTTACCATGCATTTTTTTCCCTCGTACAACTGATATTAAGAAAGACGGGTACCACGTTCATTACACCACGTCGATTTTACTTTTAAAATATATTTACTTGCAACAAGAATGTTCTTTCCACTCTCATTTTCTCTCCTTTCATTTACACGCCACACACTCCACTGTCTCTCGCACAGGAGAGGCAATTGCGCGAAATTGATGCCTGCACGTGCAAAATACTCGTCCACTTTCCATATTTTCCTTTTCAATGTCTCTCCCATTTCTTGTTCTGTGTCTATTTTCTCCAGTTTATTTATTTAGTTTATTTCAAGCCATTCCACTCTCCTTTATGTATCCTATCTGCTCAATATTCAAGACATTAATTTAGCTTGGTGTACCTGCAACATCTGCGAGTAAGTTTGTTTTTCCTGTGACATGTCAAGTATAGCGTTTTCCGATACCCATGAATATCAATGTCTATCACACTCACAGTCACTTGACTATGGTTTAGAAGTTAATGTGGCACCTGAGTGAAAATTAGAAAAGAAAACCCTACTTTTCGTGCCCAACTGAATTTCATATCAACAGATCAAGATGTCTACGAAGATTTCGTCACTGGAAGCCTTTAGGATTGGAGGGGGGGGGTGAAGGTGGGTAGGTGTTACTGATATAAACACTATACCTACCTTTTCAGGCAAAACGAGAGGTTACGCGATATGACTCTTGTCAACCGAAACAGGTGTGAAAGATGGACAAAATGCAACCCAACCGAGACGAGAAACAAAGTTGCGGTGGACCATGAAAATTGTCTGTATTGGCCTAGCACGAAAGCAAACAATTGCACATTGTAGTAAAACCAACATAAATGTAAAATAAAGTTACAAAGTAGAGGCACGCAGCCAAACAGGAGGAAACAGATAAACCAATGGGTGTGAGCGCGCCCACGCGCACGCGCACACACACATACAATGGTTGATTTATTTGTATCACTAAAAGCAAAAGAACACCAAGGCAATATCGACAGACGTATGGTCTAGACGGAGAAAAACATAAACTGTCATCAAAATAGATTTTGTATTCAAATGTCAATTGGTAGACTGACAGTAATACGCAGACAGAAAAACTGGCGGCCAAGCGGACGTTCAGATAGATAGACAGACAGACAGACAAATGGACAGCAGATGGAAAGACAGATAAAGAGACAAACAGACAGGCAGATACAGGGTCACACCAGACAGACGGGCAGACGGACAGACAGACATAGACATGCAGGAAGGCAGGCAGGCAGGCAGGCCGTAGGATGGAAGGATTTGATTTGAGACGTGTGTCGGGCAGGACAGTGCAGAACAGGCTCAGAGAGGTAAATCTCGGGAGCTCATAGACTTGCAGCACAGCTCTGATAGTTCCTAACAGACATGCCCACTTGGCCTGGACCAAATAGCACGCGGCGTGGCTCCATCATGGATGGAGACAGATTTTCTTTTCTGATGAATCCAAATTCGTTTCGCACGGCAATAATGGGCGTGGCTTGGTGTATAGGCATCCAGGAGAATGTTTTGTGGATGAGTGTATGGTGCAGAGAAACAGATGAGGTTATGATTTGGGGAGAAATTTCAGAATTATATAGCCTCGTCATCATCATTGGCAACCTGACGAGTCAGCGATACAGAGATGAAATCACAAACTCTTTATAGACAGCCATTCACCAGCACAAATGGACCGGGCGTGATATTCCAGCGAGCCAGTGCTTGCCCCACATGTGACGCGTGCTGTCAAGGATTACCTTCAACAACGGTAGACTGGTGTCTTACCATGGCCATCTGTTTCCCGGTGCCTGAGTCCCACTGAACACATGTGGAATGGGTTGGAGCGAAGGCTGCCAAGAAGACAAGATCTTCTATAAACCACCACCAGTTGGCCCTAGCGTCGAAGAAGCATGTTCCAATAACGGATCCAACGTCTCATTGGCTCGATGAGAAGGCACTGTCAAGTAGTGATATCCCGAGGAGGACATGCCCGGTACTGAATTAAATCAAGATTTTCATTCTTTGTGTGATTTTTTTCTTTGTCTCAGTGCATTTTCACAGACATTAAAATTAATCCCTTTGTCTGTTGTTCAATACTCAACCTAACTGTGAACCAAGTTTTATATCAGTTTATTTTAGATCACCCAAGATCACACGCCTGGTGCTTTATTTTGTTATGCACACTTCCTTCCTTCCGTGAACACGGACAGAGGCAGGCAGACAGACGGATAGGCAGGCAGGCAGGCGGGCAGGCAGACAGACAGACCGATAGATAGCTAATACTTACATTTAAGGAAATATTATTCCCCTCCCTGTCAGAGCTGGGCAATACCATCTTGAAAATGCTGGTTCTGCTTTCGAATTATTCTTATCCACAACGAATCGAACTATTTTTCGTCAGAGCAGTTGATGGTAACCTTTTTGTTCAACGAATGATGTTTAATTTACTAGAAGAGTGTTTTCTAAATCCAGATCCTGAGAACACTCTGGGCAAATTATGAGCACTTTTTTTTTTTTAATTCACAAGTTTCACACAGGAAAAAAAAACTTACATTGTAGTATGAACTAAAGATAATAGCAAAACTTAATCGATTAATGTATTAACACATTATTTTATGAATAAAGAAACACACAAATCGTCGCGCATAGTAATGAATCCCGCACTTTCATGAAAATAAAATAGGCACCTCCCATGGAAACAATTTCAGAACATCGAATAGCAGTATTAATTCATAATTCAAGAGTGCATATTTTGCCTGGTTTGGAAGTTGAGGACACACCTGAAACAGACCCAAAAAAAAAGAAAAAGATAAAAAAAATTGAAAAATTCACCGTAACAAAGGAGAAAGAAAGAATGCACTGCTTTAAGTCCTTCGGAATAGCAAAAATGTTCTGCTGCTGGTAAGCCCCAAATTTACGTATCAACAAAATTGATTATAATTGTGCTGTTTATATGTACACCATCTCATCAGACGTTTCACTTCAATGCGCAGACACATACATGTGTATAATTCATATTTATACATGATAACTAAATCATCTTTGTTGAATTTACACATCTTAAATCTAAATCATGTAGCCACGTTTCACTTCCTAAACATTTGCCGCCTTTGATGTTGGCTGTCCTATCGCATATTATCATGGGCTTCCATAAATAATCAATTCTGAGATCTTGAATTTTATTTCACTAAGTCAATAAATAAATAAAAAATTACAGAGTTGTACAATAATCGTCTGACAGTTTTGTTGAAATTATATAAATATGCTGCACAGATTCCCTCAAACTGCTTCTTAATTTCATGTCACATAACTTTCCGTGATCTTTAACTTAAGTATCACAACAATTTATAAAGTTTATCACTTGCCTAATTTTACAGATGAATCGTCCAGGCTAAGATCGATCTTTATGTGCATATCACAAAATCATCACTCAATATTTATGGAAGACATCCGCTGTGGATCAGTCCAAGTTTGCAGACAGGCTTATGACGTCTATTTATATCCTTTAGCCTGTTTTTCCGCCTGATCTTGTTGAAGAAATCTAATATTAATTCCTTTATACCACCCCCTCCCTCATACGGCTTTGAAATTCCGCTATGCAAAACGACTCGACTTCTCCTACACTGTCCCATTTTCATGCCAGTGGGGCCTCCGTCGTGGCTGTGACACGCCACACGAAACTATGTCCATAGTTGTTGTATGTAACATAATGCTGGATATTTCCTCTGCTGTAATAACACACAGAAGGAGGTGGGCGCTCAACCGAAACGGCGAAGTGACGAAGACAACGTTAAAGGTGACTGCGTTATCGTCACCGGACTGAATCGGTTGACCTGCATAGCCGAATTGTTGCTGAGGGCGGCGTGAGGAATAGTTTTTCTTTCTTCTTAAAATGATTAAAGAAAGTACTTGACATCTTGAAACATCTGTTTATTTTCTTCATTTGGGCACTTGGGTTCTTTCTGATTTCGGAGAATTGGGGGCTTGGGTCTAAGACCAGGAGTTCCGACAGACGGACTAAGAAAATGTTTATCCAGAATTAAGAAGCAGGGCTCAGCTACAGCCAGGAGACGTGTATCTTCGTGAAGAGGAATACTGGGTATATTTATATTTTCTTCAGCATTCGTAGAACTCTGAGAAAACAACGGCATTGCTGAATGCGTTAAAAAAACAAAAAACTTTTTGCTCGTAGCCCAGGATTTATCAGTCAACGCCGTGTGAACCATGAAAAGTTCAAGCTTCAAATTTTGTGTAGGGGCCTACAGGTTACAACTGATTCTCGTGTCAGTATGCGACCACTGATAATTACCGATACCAGGGGCCCATTAAAAAAAAATCATTTCGTCCCGAACATTTTGTAACGTAAAATGGACCAAAAACACTGCTTTCTGGAAAAAACGTATGATGTCGCCCTGTTTTTTATATTAACATAATACGAAATCATCCATTTTTGCATCGAGGATATTGAAAGGCATGCATAGTGTACTAAAGGTTGCAAAATCTGGAACAAAACTTTTGACAAGCACCTGACGCAATATCATGCTTTGTTATGTTTGCAGGGAGACTAGTTCCGACGTCGTCTCTCACAATTTCAGAATAGGTTGTTTCAAGAAGCTAATATGACTATGTATTTCGAATTCATTACTGATCTGGCTTTCTAGAACCGGTGTGTGTGTGTGTTTGAGAGAGAGAGAGGAGAGAGGGAGAAAGAGAGACAGAGAGAGAAATATGTGAACGTTGAGATGGGCTAATAACCACTAAATATTATAATAAATAGTTCTAATCCATTTAGTTCATACAGCAGTTTGATACTAGAAACGATAAGATCGGACACTCCCTTCTTCCAGCCTCTTGCAGTAGCGTTTATAACCGATCATGGATAACGCCCACTCTCAGCGCGCAGAGCCAGCGCTTCGACCAATATCCATTGCGTAGAAAGTAAGACACGGCACCAACGGGTTTCGCTTCCAGGGGCAAGTTCACCGTCAAAATGTTGTTAAAAGATGCAGTATCTAATTAATAATGAATTTATTTTTCCATGAAGAAAATCACAAAAAGGGCGGGTGGGGAAGGGAGAAAGAGAGAGAAACAGATTTTTCACGAGATAGTATAGGCCTACATCTAATAATATGTGAGTGTGCATGAGAAAACCCACAATAAGTCGCAAATATGACATTTTGAGTTCTGTACATATAATAAAAGATAAGACATTTCTGATAAACTGAAGTCAGTGACCCCCCAAAAACAAGATTTTGAGAAAACGGCATTTAATCCTAAAAGTGGCAATAGTAATTGACCCATTAATATTGGAGTGATTGCTGTTAGGAGACCGTAGTCTAATAACTAAGCCGTTATAGAGATCATACAGAGTAGTGTTCACTGCTCATCTACAGTTTACCCTGTAACATGCCACGGTCCCCTAAACAACAGTCAAGTCGGAAGTTTTTGGATCTTGTTAGGAGACCGTAGTCTAATTACTAAGCCTTTATAGAGATCATAGTGAGTAGTGTTCACTGCTCGTCTACAGCCTACCCTGTAACATGCCACGGTCCCCTAAGCAACAGCCAAGTTGGAAGTTTGTGTCGGACCCATATTTTCACTTCAAAGCCGTTTTTCCCAAAATCAGCTCTTTCGACATATTGTGGGTTTTCTCATGCACACTCACATATGTGTGTGGCTTCCCCAGCCTCTCCCGTGATGAGTTATTTTTAGCCTACCGACAGCGCTTGAAACCCTAATGCTAGTCTTTGAATTGCTTTGTGTCTG
Source organism: Onchidella celtica (assembly GCA_963931925.1). NCBI lineage: Eukaryota > Metazoa > Mollusca > Gastropoda > Systellommatophora > Onchidiidae > Onchidella > Onchidella celtica. The sequence goes on along the minus strand of OZ007579.1, from coordinate 20,752,832 downwards.
TGAGGCAACGGCTGATATGTTTATCTACGGTGGAATATTTTTCGTGAATTTGGAGAAGAGAAAGAAGAGGTGGAAGAACGAAAAGAAGGAAAAACCAAGGTAAATTATTACTGTTAAAGGAAAGTTCTTAAATGTTTTCTAAAGCCTTCACAGTTCCCGCTATTGTTTACTTTCTTATTTGCATTTGCCGTTGGGAGACAGGGCACGCGAGTTACGTCATAAACGGAAAATCCACTCACGGGCATCTTATTATACAAATATACTAGACCTATCTTCGGTTATGCTGGTAAATTAAAAAAACTATTGTGACATTGTTACCATATTTAATAAGGAAAAAAATAGCCAGAGGTTTCCTACAACGACTTAAGTTATAATGATAAAACCAGCGACTTCTAGCAAGGTCTGGGAGGTTGTCTGAACGGTGAACAAAACTCAGGATTTTCTCTATTCGGCTTTGTAAAAACTCTCACACATTCGCCGAAACCTGTAAACGCAAAACCCCAGAGCTGTCCAATCTTACTGTTTCTAATATATTAGTTTAACCAAGATTAATCAATGAGAGAAGCACAATACAGCACAAAGAGGTATGCGACCCGTAATAAGAAATTACACTGTTTCCTTTTATTTTGATAGTTGTGTTTCACTTCGTTCCTGTTGAAGTCTTTTATTGTTCGTTTTTTTGTTTTTTTTTCACTTGACAAAGGCGAAAGCGAAAATTTGTGTATTTTCTGTCTTCTCTTTAGTTTGCTTTGTATTGTTTGGGTTTTATTTCTCACGCGGGGCTTTGCAACATACAACCTTTTCTTTTTGCCCAATTTTGACTTTGCTTATAGCCCTGCTGCGACCCCACAGTTTTTCTGTGGTTTTTATGATATTTTATAAACCTTATCAACCTACCAAAAAAAAAAAACACAAAAACTTCCTACTCATATGGAAAAGAATATCAGTTGGATGCAGTCGTTGTGTAAACACACAGCCTTCGCTTAGGTAATGAAATGGTAACCTAAAGTCTAAGAAATTACAGTTTTAGTTAGTTCGGACATAACGGGTGGAAAGAAATTATACCGTTTGTTTTTTGTCTTCACTCAAGAACTGACTTGTCACGAAGTTTCATCGAAAACCAGCTGATCAAACGCGAACGCCCTCAACATTAGCCTGTTTAGTGCGTACTGAAATGTCTTTATCTCAGTGTTTCACAGACATGAAAACTATTCATAAAACCCTTCCTAAAGTCTTGGATTATCAATTACGAACACGAATTCGTGCATCTTCCCTCGCAGGACATAAACAAGAGCTTTTCTGGGTGTGATTTAGAATGTGAAAAGATAAAAAGGTTCCAATGAATAAATGGAGTCACATTCTGGGACGATTCATTTTGCTTATAATTATGGGCTATCAATGTGCTGATAACGTACTGAAATGTCCGCTGTGGACATAATTTACCGTCTAAACAATGCATTCAAGCATTAGATACAAAAACAGAGAAGCAAAGCTATCTGTTGATTACGCCACCAAAGGGAACTGATGTCGTTCAGAGATTAGATTCCAAAAGGCAAAGTGCCATGCTCACAACATGTACAGTGCTAATCCTGTAACCTGATGGGCATGCCTGTTTCTGGTCAGGTGAGATGCCATGGTGAAGGCCTAATCTAAACCAGTTGAAGCCATTGGTCCATTTTACACTATTCAGCCATTTTCCAAGGAATAAAGTCATTACTATATGAAGCCTTCTTCGTACACAATCGCCATATCCTCGCCGCGTTTGTTTGGTCATAACCACTGAATTTCCTTTCCCAGGGCATACAATGGCAGATCCATGACAATCATCATCATCATTAGTTGCCCTGTCTGGAACAGACATTGGTGATCATGCCTCTCCACTCGGATCTGTTATCAGCCAACATCAAGAAGGAGTTGTTGTTGTGACATTTATTTGTTGTCCATGAATTAAGACTTTCAGTGAAACTTTTTCTCTGTCTACCCCTGCTTTTCCTGCCTTCGATCTTCCCAGTGATAGCTAGATGTTCGAGGCTCCCGAGGTGACAGATGTGTCCTAGAAATTTAAGTTGCCTCTGTCTTATTGTTTTGATTAATGAGTCGCTCAAGACTGACTCTTTTGATTTCTTCTCCATCCATGATATTCTCAATATTCTTCTAATAAACCACATTTCTGCTGCTTCTAGTTTCCTCTCTACGTCCAGGGTTCATTGTCCAACATTCACATCAGTACCGACACACATGTTTTCGAGACTCCGATTTTAGTGGTCGTGGATATATTTCTGTTCATTAAAATTGGTCTCATTTTTTGGAATGAATCTTTGGCCATTATCATTCATTTCCTTATTTCACTCATGCTCCGACCATCTGATGTTATCAAATAGCCTAGATATGTGAATTTTGTAACTTGTTTGATTTGCTCTTCTTTGCTGACCAGATTACATTTCGGGTTGATTGTTGTTGTTTTTTTGGAGACTACCATACATTCTGTCTCTTTCACGTTGACAGAGTCCCATTTTTTCACTTTCTATAACTGCTGTGCCCAAAAGTCTCTGAAGTTGTTGTTCCGATTCTGCCATGACAATCACTAAGAATAATAATATAGTATGCTCAGTTACTACTGTTAAGTGGGCTTGTTTCGTAAGAAGGGGGAAGAAGACTGATATTTACAGACTGGTGCAATTGAAGGATGCCGACCTGGGCCGTGATGGGCAAGACCATGAGAATGCATCTATGTTATTGATAGGTCGTGACTCCAGAAATGTTTTAAAGTGCTTCACCCAAGAAAACTCGGTTTAGTGGGTTTGAGGTTCTGCCGTGATGGCTGAAATTCAGAGCGAAGTGTTCCTTCACTCGCAAGCCACACTGCGAGGGTCGGTATACTTTGCTGGAGGCTGATTAATTCTTCCTTCAGTTTGCTCTCTGGCCCTGAATATTGTGACTGGCTACTCTTCGCTTCCGTCTTCTCTCAGTCTTTGCATAAAGTATAGGCTGGTTCCATGAAAGGAGTAGACAGCAGTTGCTGAGGTTGGATTGTGGACTATGATATCCACAATCCTGACTGTAAAGACAGTCTTCAGCAACTACATTGTGACTGTAATTTCTACTCTCTAAAGTTTAGTTGGCACGATGTTCGCAGCAGCAGTCGATCATAGGAAATGCCACGGCCCTGAATATATAGTCGGCGTGTGTTTTGAGGCTGAGGTACACAGATCGTGGTGTTTCGGCTTCGGTGTCCTTACAGCACCAATGAACTGAACTAATCTTGGTGGATTTTCCCTTTGTTGAATGCCATCAGCTGCAAATACTATCCCTGCTATTGATCAGTGACCTGTCTAGGTCAATTCAGTGATGCCAGGAAAGTTGGGATTGTTTGCTCCTGGATCCAGTGTATATGTCAAGCTTTCCACTAGTCTTTCTGGTTGGTTATCCGTTCCGTAGTTACGTCCTTTTTTAATTCCTTTTTATGCGCCATATATAAGGGAGGTGAGACTTTACCACTATCAGTTTCAGGAGTTTGATCCCTTGATTTGCCAAATCTATAATAAGTCGTTAGTTGACTGTTTTCATCTGAGGCCGACATTAAAAAAAAATTTGTGTTTTCCGTTTGAGATTTTGTTGCGTTTTTATTTCTGCTTCTTTCATGTGATTCGGTGCCATGGAGTGATGAGTGCTTTTATCAGAGAATCTGCGGCAGCTGTGGTATTCTGAATACAAGAGCAGATTCTGCGTCGTCGTGATAACTCTCGATGAATGACTCTTCCAGCAAACGCATTACAATGTACAGCTCAGTCTACATTTTCTCATGTGCTTCTGCCACGTTTGTATGTCCGTTTACTGTTCTAATAAAATCAGACATAGTTTTTAATTATACCACGCTCCTCTTGTTATCGTGCCTCCTGGTGTCAGTTTCAAGAGCACATGGGGGTCATATAATTGTTTTGCGCCTGTTTGCACTCTGAAGTCCATAACCACAGCAGATGCGTTGTGCTCTTTTGTAGCGGAACGGGGTCCATCACAGAAGATACCAACATCTTCACTTTCAGTAGAAGTATTTTCTACAAACCTTAGAGTTTAACTTTGTTATCAGAATAGTGATCCTCCACTTTCCGTTTTCTTTGCAGCATCATTTACTAACTTTAGACCTACATGGCATACGCAAAGCTGCGGTGTGGTTTCTTATTCTTAGGGTAGCAACAAAGCCTTCCCCTTCATAAAGTCTTGGATTACCAATACAAACACGAATTCGTGCATCTTCCCTCGCAGGACATAACAAGAGCTTTTCTGGGTGTGATTTAGCATGAGAAAAGATAAACAGGTTCCAATGAATAAATGGGAGTCACATTCCGGGACGATTCATTTTGCTTATATGGGCTATCAATGTGCTGATAACTTCGAAACATGTCGTAGCAGTCATTAGAAGATGGAAATTTGTCTGTTCCTCTTATGTATTAAAGGAATGTTTTGTAAAAATTATGTCCCATTCCAGTTACAATACTTTTTGGTCGAGAAAATGAAGGGGAACAATTATTATAAAACTGACATAAAACTTGGCTCACAGTTAGGCTGAGTATTGAATTAGTCTTAATGTCTGTGAAACACTGAATCAAAGACAAAGAAAAATCACACACCCCACAAAGAATGAAAATCATGATTTAATTCGGTACCAGGCATGTCCTTCTCGGAATGTTATTACCATTTGACAGTGCCTTCTCATCGAGCCAATGAGACGTTGGATCCGTTATCGGAACATGCTTCTTCCGACGCTAGGGTTAACTGGTGGTGGTTTATAGAAGATCTTGTCTTCCTGGCAGCCTTCGCTCCAACACATTCCACTGTTCTCGATGGGAAACATGGCTCGGGAAACAGATGGCCATGGTCATCACCAGACATCAGTCTACCGTTGTTGAAGGTAATCCTTGACACACGCGTCATGTGTGAGGCATGCACTGTCTCGCTGGAATATCATGCCCGGTCCATTTGTGCTGGTGAATGGCTGTACAAATGGAGTTGTGATTTCATCTCTGTATCGCAAATAAATTCTAGATCTAGGGTACCTAATACGTGTGTGTGTAAGTGGTACGCCCTAATCGCTTTCCTTACTATCTAGATACATGGGTCAATGATAAAAAGCGCTCTTTTTCACATATGCCTTTTTGTCATCGTGTTAGTCATTTTTTCTCCAATTTGTGTTTTCTTTGTGCATGGTTATTCAAAATTGATCCAATAACCTACGGGAGCAAGATGATCACAGTTGTTTCTCTCATTTTCTTCGAATTTGAATTTGGTTTTGTAAAATGACTGATTTTTTACATTTTCAAAATGGTCATATTGTATTTTGGGCGTTACTTGTGTAGTCATGCTTTTAATGAAAAAATAAAAACTTCCAGTAAAATACCTCAATGTAATAGCAGGTTAGCCATGTGTACCAATAACATGTTATCAGTCACGTCATTTTCCCAGTCCGTCTAAATAGGTCTTTTGTAGTTCGTATGTGGTCTTTCTCATATGGGGAACGCATGGTGGTGTTTTCAAGATGAAGGAATTCAACAATAAATCGCTATAGAAATTGGAATGTTTTTCATCATCATATATTTAATAGACTAGTAACGTCCGACATGTTTCTCTGTGTGTAAAGTCCGACATTTTTTGGGGTCCATTTTTTGTCTATTTCTTGCTCTGATAATTTTATTTGCAACAGCTTTCGTAAAAATGCATTTTCCCTGTCCCAACAATGAACACAGAGAAAAAATGAGCCACCATCACTAGAATTTCTATAATCATTATGGCATTATTATCCTTGATTTTACGGGAATTGAATTAAAATTATCTTGGCTGTCAATGCAGACTGAAGGATTATGTCCATTGTATTGTCACTGTATATTTAAGAATATGAAATATGTGCTTGAAAATGGGGAATTACATTACTTTTCATAGTTTGTCATCCTGTAACGTCCAACACAAAATATACAAATAAAGTCATCTAATATTTGTAGTGCCAATTATAAATCCAAATTATCTTGGCTGTCAAGGCAAAACCGCAGTCTTATGTGGATTGTATTGTCACTGCATATTAGGAATTAATTTAATATTTGCCTAAAAATGGAGAATTATATTATTTTTCAGTGTTTGCCATCCTGTAACGTCCGACACAAAATAAACAATTATAAATCCAAATTAACTGCTAAAGGAGTAGTTGTGTATGATAAAATCTGTCCTCATTAACAACACTGTAAAAACTTCAATTTTGACTCTTGTGGCGGATGGCGGACAACAAAACAGCAGCATTTTTTATGCATTTTGTGCACTCTTTTATACACACCACTTCACTTTCGCCTGTGATCCCTCCTGGGACATAGGCCGCCAAAAAGAGCTCTCCAGGCATCCCGGTCCTGGGTCAGTCGTTCCAGCTGTCCCCAGGTGCGACCCATCTTCTTGGTGTCTGCCTCTAGGTCCCGGCGCCAGGTGTTTTTCGGCCGGCGTCTTTTGCGTTTCCCTTGAGGGTTTCATGTGAGGGCTTTTCTTGTGGTGCTGGATCGCAGTTTTTCCGAAGCGTGACTACATCTCCAGCATCGCTGTAGGATTTCTTTGTGCACGGACTGCTGTTTCGTTCGCTGCCACAGGTCCTGGTTGCTGATGACTTCAGGCCAGCGAATCCGCAGGATCTTCCTAAGGCAGGTGTTGACAAACGTCTGGATTTTCGCCATGGTCGTGATGGTGATTCTCCACGTCTCTGCTGCGTACAGTAGAATAGGCTTTATGGTGGTGTCGAACATCCTGAGCTTGGTGTTAATGGTCAGGTCCCTGGTGTTCCAAACGTTTTTCATTTGCTGGAAAGCTGCCCTTGCCTTGTCGATTCGCACTCTTACATCTGCGTCTGCCCCCCCCCCCCCCCGTCTGTCCACGATTCTTCCGAGGATTCTTCCAGCTTGATGGGGGTTTCGTTCCCTGCGTTGACCTTGATGATCTTGCTCTTTCCTCTATGGATGTTGGAGCCCGTCGCTCGCAGAGTTGTCTGCCACAGTGTTGGTTTTGTCCTGCATCTGTTGTTGGGTATGGGCAAGGAGTGCAAGGTCGTCGGCGAAGTCGAGGTCGTCCAGCTGTAACCAGAGTGCCCACTGGATGCCGTTTCTCTTCTGGGTTGTGGATGTCTTCATTATCCAGTCTATGGCTAGCAGAAACAGGATAGGTGAAAGGAGATAGCCCTGTCTCACTCCTGTTCGTACTTGGAAAGCATCGGTGACCTGTCTGTTGTGTTTCACTCTCTACAGGTCATCCCTTCATCGGAGTTCATAGGAGTTCTTGCTAATGTTTGTGATTTTCCTTTCATTGCACTCCATACTGTCTCAACAACTTCCAGAGGGTCTGCCTGTCCACGCTGTCGAAGGCCTTCTCGTAGTCAATAAAATTGACCTAGAGCGGTGAATTCCATTCCAGTGACTGTTCAAGAATGATGCGTATCGTAGCGATCTGGTCTGTACAAGATCTGTCTTTGCGGAATCCGGCCTGTTGGTCACGGAGCAAGGGGTCGACCGCCTCCCTCATCCTGTTTAACAGCATTTGATTAAACACTTTGCTTGGTACAGACAGTAGTGTAATCCCTCCATAGTTTGGACAAGAACCAAGGTCGCATCTCTTCGGGAGCTTGATGAGATATCCCTCCTTCCATTCTTGCTCCTCTGTCCATATCTTCCTTAAGAGGGGGTGAAGCATCTCTACGGTGGTCTGTCTTCAGTGCCTCTGCTGGTAAGGTCCTGCAGACCTGTTATTCCTCAGCTGCTTTATGGCTTTGTGGATTTCGTCCTTAGTTGGTGTCCCACAGTCAATGTTCAGGTCGTTGTCTGCAGGCTGGATATCTGGTGGGTTCTGTGGGGCTGGTCTGTTGAGCAATTCATCAAAATGTTCGTTCCATCTATTTTTCTGTCCCTCTTCATCTGGCTTTCACTCTTGCTGAACTTCTCTGAAAACTTCTTGATGGTTGAGTACAGGTCTCGCATATTTCCCAGGCGGGCTGCTTCTTCTGCTTCCTTTGCCAACAGCTCCATGTAGTTTCTCTTGTCTGTCTTTGCGCTTCTCTTGACGTTTCTGTTCGCCTCTGTATATTCTGCCTGAGCCTCTGCTTTTGCAGCTCTTGTGCGCCTGTTGTTTACAGTCTGCCTTCTTCACCCTCCTCTCCTCTTCAGTGTGTCACGACCACGTGCGTGATGTTTACTTAATTTATTTTTCCTTTCAACCCTAGCTAACAAGCTAAGCAAGCAGACCAGCGACCAACGGACACATGGAGTGAATTTTTAAATCAAACGATATTTATTACTAAATGAGTGACATGTAACTTATGCCAAATTCCTTCATTTCACAATAACGAAAAGTCACAGAAAACAAAAATATGTAAAAATCCCTATCGGGGACTTGACGACTACTCTTAGGCCAACTAACGCCTAACCCCTTTGTCCATAACTTAATTATTTATACTTAAAAGTCTCTGTAGACATCTGATCTCCTCGCTGATGCATTTTCACGCCTCTAAACGATCCTTCAACTTCAAACGATAAAGGGGAACAGACGGTTCACACCCGCCAATCGCTTCAAACGATAAAGAAAACAGACGGTTCATCTGCGAAGTTTTATCTGTTGTTTAAGATAGGAACTCACTTCTATTTTTCGCGAAAATTATCAAACATTCAGAGTGATAAATCACAGTGATCCGAGAAATTCAGAGTGATAAATAGTAGTTCTGGTTTGAGTTTGGGTTTTACCGCGCATGGGAACAACAAGAGCCACTTTTTCCCCTTTCTGATTTATTTGGGTACACGTTTTTGTTATTTCACACAATGATTGTATCACATTGGTGAAATTCTCAAACATGTGTATAATAATTATATGAACAAAGTTTTGTAAATAGGTATAAAAGTTGTAGATCTTAGCCTCTCCCAGAAAGGACATGGCACAATGCATACCTACCAGACTAGATCAAGTCGCAACCGTCAATTTTTTTTTCGTCTTTGGTGTCTAGTCATTTAAAAAGTACCTGGAATCTGTTATTCCCTAACATGCAACATTCTGTAACATTCCCTAAACAAAAAATTTCTTTCGGGAACAAAAAAAATCATACAGTACATATTTAGCACGCCTGAAAAATATGAAGTTCTATCACACTGCCGCGACAGGAATCAGTCATGGTTGAGTCCAATTTAATTTCAGAATTCTGCAATATTTTTCTTGAAAAAACTTTCACCTTCTTCATTCTTGCTCCATCTTACTCTGCTCCATACGTTGTGGGTACAAATGTAGACAGAAGGGTATAAAAAAAATTCAGCCAAAATTACCATAGTTGCACCCCAACCCTTAGATTTTCTGTATTCCTCAAATTACATACCAGCAGTCTGTGGGTGTCATTAAAATTTTGTTCTGGGACATTTCTTTTGTTTATTTATGTATACTTTTTTCTACCCCTATCCGTACGTCCCGGGTACAAATGTAGGCATACCTCGCATATAATGATTTATACTGTTTATTCCTATCCGTATGACCTAGGTACAAATGTAGACAGTCAATGAATCTCTGCAATCTGTAATCAAATACTGTAAATACAAATGTTCTAATCTCCATGTGACCTGGATTAGTTCGAATTGTGATCCCTAAGCATGAATCCTCTGCAGATTCATCCCATTTGAGAGTAACTCCTTTAATAAAAGGTTTTTCTGGTACTTTTCCCATAACCAAAATAAAGAAGAATGTAGAACCGCGTGGTAATTCTTCAACTGGATCAGACGGAAAATCTGTGATCATTTTTAGAGTTTTTTTCCGGTGCTTTTTGTGCGTGAAATTGAATATCCATGATCAGCCAGGCGACGGACACAATTAATATCTTTCTTCGATGAGAGAAGCTAGAATACTCCCCTGATTCTGCCATTTTCTTAAGCTTTGGTCCTGTAAAAATAAACGTGTTTCTTATTCTAAATTCTAAAAGCCACTTTCAAGATAATTGTGCAGGAAGTTCAGAAGTTTCACCCGCTCGTAAACACCATCCTCGGTTAGTCTAAATACATAAAGACCTTCGCCAGGCACATCCCACCCCTCAACATCACCTAAGTCTTGTAGAGCAATACCATATCACTGTCGAACTTGTGCAGGTCCAGTAGAGTCAACCATTACGTATGTGTAGTGTTAATCGGATGTAATCACAATCGAATTTTCTACAGTCTAAATGTAAAACATCTACTGTCAATTGTGATATATTTGAGGAAATTAATCTCTTATACTCTGGATTAGTTGGAGACCAAATTCTCTAACAAGCTTCATTTGCAGCTGGTAGTAAACGTACAAGTGTCGATGGAAATCCGTTGACTATGTTTTCACAAGTTGGGAGTTCCCTGAGGTGAACGAAGAGCTCAATTGGTTAGGTTTGTTAGCAATCCGAGACATTTTAATTGGAATAGTCATCTTTTTATAGAGAACCCTAGCGTCTTACTGAGATTGGGGGAAAAATCTCTTAATCTAGTATCAAAATACACTTTTGCAAAAAACATGTCCCAGGATAATCCGTTTTGTTTGAAGAATTAGTTAAGACTACAGATATTGTAATAACCATCTGGAATAGTTACTCTCATTCCGTCTGCTTATTGTTTTTCAGCTGCTTGTTATGTTACACCATCGTGGTGCATAATCTATCGCCACAAGAGCTATTTCATGACTACCCTCATCTAAACTGTGGGGTAATTCTACATTAGATTTATTTTGAACTATTGTTACACACATACAAAACTAGTGAAGCAAACTATCATCCAGGAGTTCAAGATACAAATAACATTACGGGAGATTTTATTATCGTACAGGTTCAAGTACGCACACACGATGCTTTTGAAACTCAATATCCAAACGTATTTGAAGAGTATCGCCTGCCTAGAATTCATTCAGATATATATATAATATACATGCTTAGAGCTCAACTCCTATGCAATTCTGGCAGAAGCAGCTAAATTTTGCCGTATGGTGCGGTGTTTCTTTTTCTTTGAACTAGTAAATGTTATTTGTACCCTTGTCAGGCCAGAGTTTTCTGCTATTGTATGACAGTACACAATACAGCCTGCTACTGTCACCCCCACTGTCTTGTGGGTCATCTCGGGAGAGAGGAAGACTAGGGGAAGGTAACCCTGAATACAAATACCACACTGCCTTGTGTGTTGCTATGATAGCAAAGGCTATGGGAGTAAACCCAGACAGAAAATCAGGAGTGGAGACCCGAAGTTGGTTGTCAGGGAGAACTGCATCAAACTGGCTTCCAGCATCTCCTGCAGCCGGACTAGTTCCAAATGTATTGACCTGGTCTCTCCCTTGGGTTTAACTAGAATGGCAGAGAGAGGGGTGGTGCCTCTGGGCAAAGCACCATCTCTTAAAAATAGCCCAGGCAAGGCAGCAAAACGAGGAGGCGTTTGCTCGGGCTTGGCAAGCGTCTGTCTCTCCTCTATAAGCCCACCCATTTCCGATTTGGAGAGGACACTCCAGCCATCCGTTACGGATGGGCACAACAAGGGAGGTGGCAGTTACCGGTGATAAGCTCAATCCATTTGGCGTACGGATGAGCGCCAGGGGTCCCCTCTGTCGGTGGGAGCGGCTTTTCAGCTGCATTGATCAACTACCGCCCGCCGTAACCTGGGCAGCCCCCAGGCAGTTGGGTGTTGTTCCGCCACGTCAGCCTGCTTCATAAGGTGGTTGGAGCTAGACCAAAAGTCGAAAAGCTGACGTAAAGTGTGCACCTGGCAAAAACAGAAAAATACTAAAACTTGGTACCTGGAACGTCAGAACAATGCGACCAGGCTTGCAACAGCAAGATCTCACTGATATTGACTCCATCAGGAAATCCAAAATTATTGATCGAGAACTTCAGCTACTAAACATCGACATCGCTGCCCTTCAAGAAACTCGACTTCCCGACTCCGGGTCAGTCAAAGAAGAAAACTACACCTTCTTCTGGCAGGGCCTTAGCAGCGAACAGCCGAGAATCCACGGCGTGGGCTTCGCCGTAAAAAACTCCCTTATCAATTCGATCGCAACTCCATTTGGAGTGTCAGAACGCATCATGACACTCAGACTGAACACCCGGTCTGGTTTTACCAACATTATCTGTGTCTATGCCCCAACACTTACCTCCTCTGACGAAACCAAAGACATTTTCTACGAATCATTGCAGAGGACTCTCCACAACATCCCTCTCACCGAAGGCCTGCTAATTCTGGGTGACTTTAACGCTCGAGTGGGAGCAGATCACTCCGCATGGCCAAAGTGCATTGGGCACTTCGGCATTGGCAACATCAACGAAAACGGGCAGCGCCTTCTGGAGCTATGCTCCGTAAACTCATTATGTGTTACAAACACGTACTTTGACCTTAAGAGATGCCAAAGAACATCATGGCGCCATCCCAGGTCTGGCCATTGGCATCAATTAGATCTTATTCTCTCAAGGAGGAAGAGTTTGGGCTGTATAAAAATAACTCGTTCCCTCCACAGTGCTGACTGTGACACCGACCATGCACTGGTAGTCAGCAAAATCAAAATTTCGGCCAAGAAAATATACAGATCAAAAGCCCCTTCAATCCCTAAGATCAATGTAACAGCAATCAGAGATGAATCAAATAGAAAGTCATTTGAAAAGTTATTTGCTGAAAGCATGGATAATGTCACCCAATGTGACTCGGTAGATGAAACATGGAACACTCTCAGTTCAAAAATTCATGACTGTGCCATCAAGTCTTTTGGACAGCATAAAGTTTCAAACAACGACTGGGTAGCCCAGAACAGCGAAATTCTCCTACCTCTCATTGAGCAAAAGAAATCTGCTTTCAATGAGTATAACAAAAATTGCAATCAGAGTACAAAAACTTGTTTGAAAAATGCAAAAGCTAAACTTCAGCTGGAGGTAAGACGCAACGCCAACAAATACTGGACAGACTTGTGTAACAGCATACAAGAGGCAAATGAAAAGGGAGATATGAAAACCGCCTTTAGTCAGATGAAAGTAGCTCTTGGGCCAATCATCACCAAAAGCGCCCCACTTAAGTCTGTAAATGGTGAACCCATCACAGATAAAAATGAACAACTGAGCATTACTCTCTGTTGTATTCAACTGAGAAAAATATTCCACTGTAGTTTTGACACAAGACTTGAGAAACCCCAACCCAATCATGCTGAATGGCTCTCCTCTGGAGCAAGTGGGAAAATTCTGGGTGTGGAACAATAGCAAGCTGACCATCAAAACAAAGGTACTCGTGTACCAAACTTGCGTCCTAAGCACCCTGCTGTATGGCTCAGAGACATGGACCACCTACTCCAAACATGAAAGATCCCTCAACTCCTTCCACCTGCGCTGCCTACGCAAAATTCTCAAGATCAAGTGGCAAGACAGGATCTCAAATATCGAAGTTCTGAGCCGAGCCAACATTCCATCAACTCAGGCTCTCCTAGGCAAAAAAAGACTGCGGTGGCTTGGACATCTCCACCGTATGGAAAATGATCGCATCCCCAGACAAATTCTCTACGGGGAACTTGCTACTGGCAACCGACCCAGAGGTAGGCCACATCTGCGATTCAAAGACACTTGCAAGGTCACGATGAAAGCATTCAACATCGACCCCAATGAATGGGAGAACCTTGCAAATGATCGAAGCAGATGGAGACAAAAATTGCGCAGTGGCACGCTCGCAATAGACTTCAAGGCAAAAGAAACATACCTGACAAAACGACAGAGGCGGAATGAAAACACTCGCCAAAGTGAACCCAAAAGACTGACCTGCAATCACTGCCATCGCACTCTCGGGTCAAACATTGGTAGAATAAGCCACGAGAGAAGCTGTCAGTCAAAGTGAAAGTGAATATTCTAGCTGCTAAGACCGTCTGTAAAGACGCTAAAGGCCATATAAGTAAATGTATCCGTTCTCCGAAAACAAAACAAAAGAGATTGAGTGACTGCAAAGTCAGGCTAGACAAATGCTGAATTTTTTAAACTATTCGTCCACCGGACAATCATGGTCGCAAAACTTCAGGGGAGAGGTCTTCCCACCGTCCGCGCCACTTACCAAAAAGTTAACAAACATAATATGATGATCTCCCCTAACCCGCGCTTTCGTTCTTTCTTTGTTCTTTCTTTTGTCCCATACAAATACTAAACCCAACCATATTGATAAGAATGCTCAAAAGTCCCCTCTTTAGTGTGTTTTCTTGACTGGCGCGGACGGGCGGAGGACCTCCCCTTCAGTGTATACACAACATTGTCTGTGTAACACTGTCAGCATTGTCAGCATCAAGCTGAGCACATGTCTTGTTTACTTTCAAGAGGGCCACGCTAAAAGGAAATGGCCTATTCGATACTGTGTATCGGTTTTGCTAGCTCCCAGTAAAAAGGTTGCGGAATCGCCATCCATAACAACCATATAAACATATATCACGACATCCATGCAGCTCGAAAGGATAAAAAACAGTAGGCCTAGGCCTAGATATACCAAAATTGTGAGTGTCTCGCTTTAAAGGCCATGAAATGCTTCTAAGGCGTCATGCAGAAGTTTGCGCAAAATGACAGCCTTCGATACTGAGTATCGATTGCTACACCCATATGCAACACTCCAACAATCATAAAAACTACACCAGGAATTTACTCCGGGTTTAAACGTTAAGGCGTTTCACAGTTTTCAAAAAGATATAAGACGTGGTCAAACGCAAAAACTAAGCCAGCCATGCAACTCGGCAGTATCAAAAACGGTAGTATGCAAACTTTCAAGTGTCTAGCTTGAATGACCATGAAATGCATAAGCGTCACAGACAGTTTACCCCCTGCTCTCATTATTATAAGATATATAAGAAGACCATTTGACCACTGAAGATCCTATCATGCAATCATTATATATCGCTTTCACGTATCCACTACGACTATCAGATAAGACATATATTGGAGGAGATACATGCTCTGCTGCCACAAGAGTGGCACCCTTTTAACAATCCATACGATGTCAGAACTTTCGAAAAAATTTGTTAAGATGTATCTTCTAATTTTAAATGGCATATAAGTTAGCGAAAACATGGGCCTTGAGAGAGTATATCATTATTTCCCTACTCTGGGATATCACATTTACGATGAAACAAAAAAAACAACAACTACAAATCAAGTAGTTCATGTTGAATACATAACAGAATACATAACAGGACACACACTTCAAATGCAGATAGCATGGAAAACTTTCATTCTCGATAGGTCAGAAGGCTTTACTCGTCCTGGAGTTGAGAGAATTAACGATAGTATTAGGACGTAAATTTGGACAATACTTGGTGCCCAAGTACAAGTACACGTTCAGCCATTGCAGTATCTTCATTAAGGATGAACAGGAGGCTCTTTTTTCTTCTAGATTATGCAGAAGTTCAGCAATTCGACGTCTGGTGAACTCGTGAAGACTCCCTCCTTCATCTAACTTAGTTTTCTCCTGTCCGAGATGTTTATTCACCTCTGTTCACTTTGCAAGATTGTTAGTAAGCCCACCACGTATAGTCTGTAAGACTTTGTCGAGGCCTCGGAGTTCACAAAGATTGAGTAGAGATTCTTTAATTGTCTGAGCCTCGTTCAAAGTGGTTTCCATACGGTGACTAGAATTTGAAGCCTCATTCGCAATCTGTCCTAAATCCTATAGTATTACTTGCAACAGCTGCGTCTCCTAAATTGGTGCTCTGAAGAGCTTCAACAGCCTGAGCTGGTAAACGTGGAGCTTCCTTGCGTCGAGACCAATCTCAAAATCCCAGCTCGTCTCGGATCACCATTGCTCCGCCAGACGGGTGCCTATAATGGTTAGTCCAAGAGGCCTCCCTCTGTGGTTGGGATAGGCTTTCAGCCTTAAGCGGCGTGTCAACTAATAGGAACTTGGTCGGATCTCGACCAGAATCTGCTGCAAATCTCTAAGAATCTATATAATTATTTTCTTTTCTGAGAAATAGTAGATAACACGAAGAGAAGGAGAGGAATGGGCGGAGACTGCTGAGGTCCAAATAGGGGCCTTTATTACAAAATTGATGTATATGAGCAGCTATAGTCACACTAGTCTCATAAATGAAGTGTCACTGAAGGAAAAAGTTAGCGATTTACTTTTTTCAAAACAAAGATTTTGCACACTGTTGAAATCTGATGATAACGTGACTGCCACAGGATGCAAGGCACATTGAGTACTTTCAGAGATGTCTGGGGCGTGTTTGTGAAAAACTTGGCAGTGCATTATTTGTCAGGAACATGTCTCACTATTGATGAACAACTTTTTTTCCTTCAGGTGAAGATGCAGCTTTTGTTTTTTCCACTATGTAACCATAACAAAGGAAACAATGACGAGTCTTTCGAGCCTGTGATCTAGAAACAAACTACCCATTTTGTAGAATATCTAATCTTAGGGAAGGAGGTGAAATTGGGATATAGAAAGAGGTGATATGAACCTGCTCAGAAATATATTAGAAGAACTGACCTCTGCCTTAATAACAATGAAAAAAATGTCACTTGTGACCACTCAATAGCTCTTGAACTCTGTAAATGTCTTGAAAAAACAGAACACGACTGCTTACCACTACGAATAAGTACCACTACGCTATGTACAACTACGACTACGACAAAACTAAGTAGAATCTACGAATGGGTAAATCTACGAATGCGTAAATCTGCGAATGCGTAAATCTACGAATATGTATATCTACGAATGCATAAATCTACGAATACGTAAATCTAGGAATGCGTAAATCTTACAATACGTAAATATACGAATGCGTAAATCCCCTAATACGTAAATGAACGAATGCGTAAATCTAGGAATATATAAATCAACGAATGAGTAAATCCACGAATACGTAAATCAACGAATGCGTAAATCTAGGAATACATAAATCAACGAATGAGTAAGTCAACGAATGAGTAAATCATCGAATGCGTAAATCAACGAATGCGGAAATCAATGAATGCGTAAATCCACGAATACGTAAATGAACGAATGCGTAAATCTACTAATACATAAATCAACGAATGAGTAAATCCACTAAGACGTAAATCAAACGATGCGTAAATCTAGGAATACATAAATCAACGAATGAGTAAATCAACGAATGAGTAAATCAACGAAAGCGGACATGAAGGAATGCGTAAATCTAGGAATCCCTAAATCTACGAATGCATACAACGGCGAATGCGTAAATCTACGAATACATATATCTACGAATACGTAAATATCCGAAAGTGTAAAACATCGAATTCGTAAATCTACGAATACGTAAATCTACGAATAGTTAAATCCACGAATAATTAAATGTACGAATATTTAAATCAACGAATACTTAATTCTACGAAAACGGAAATCTAGGAATACTTAAATCTACGAAAACTTAAATCTACGAATGTATATATCTACAAATACGTAAATCTACGAATGTGTGAATCTACAAATACGTAAACCTTTCATAAATCCAAGAATACATAAATCAGCGAATGCGTAAATCTACGAAGGCGTAAATCTACGAATGCGTAAATCGATGAATATGCAAATCAACGAATGCGTAAATTTACGAATACATAAATCAACGAATGCGTAAATCAACGAATACTTATATTTACTAATATTTAAATCTACGAATATTAAAATCTACGAATACGTAAATCTACGAATACTTAAATCTACGAATACGTAAATCTACGATCTTGTAAATCAACGAATGCGTAAACCTAAGAATGCGTAAATCTACGAATGTGTAAATCTACGAATACCTAAATCTACGTACCGCTACGATTACGTAAAAACTTGGACTGCTTACCACTACGACTACATACCATTATAAGTACGTACCACTACGACTATGTAAAACTTCTATCACGTACCACTACGAATACGTACCAAAAAGGCTACCTAACAGTATTACTATGTAAACCCTGGACTACGTACCACTACGGCTACCTACCACTTCCACTACGTACCACTACGAATGCTCACCACTACGACTACGTACCACTACGAATGTTCACCACAAGGACTACGTACCACTAGAAGTATGCTTTTGCCATAGGTTTATTTCCAATTTGGTCTCGTTGATTCCGCGAGCTGCTATGAAATAATAATAAACTACCAACAGCAATAACAAATTGTCCATAAATTTTCACTAAGCCAGCTAACAGTTTTAGAAATTGTACCCAAGAGCCAAGAAACGATTGATCCAATTATACCTGGTAGAGCAGCAGCAGCTTTACCAGCTAGCTTTGCCAAAAAAGTCTTCAAAGATTTTCTAAATGTTTTTCTTACCCATTCTCTTTGAGTCCTTTTTTTGTCCGGAGGAGAACTACTTAGTTGTCCTGAACCACACCCAGTTAAAGCGAGATCTAGTGTACTACTTGCCATTCCGATTGCTGTAATAATAGACCCAATCGTTATCCCCTGCTCGCGAAAGAGTGTGCGTATGCGTTCAGCCAGTTCAGCCAGTGTAGTATGAACAGGAGGCTCTTTTTTCTTCTAGATTACGCAGAAGTTCAGCAAGACTCGTCAAGACTCCCTGCTTCATCTGAACTTAGTTTTCTCCCGACTGAGATGTATGTTAGCTTGGCAAGATTGATAGTAAGCCCACCACGTATAGTCTGTAAGACTGTGTCGAGGCCTCGGATTTCACGAAGATTGAGTAGAGATTCTTCAATTGTCTCAGCCTCGTTGAAAGTGGTTTCCATACGGTGACTAGAATTTGAAGCCTCATTCGCAATCTGTCCTAATTACTGGCAACAGCTGCGTCTCCTAAATTGGTGCTCTGAAGAGCTTCAACAGCCTGAGCTGGTAAACATGGAGCTTCCTTGCGGTCGAGACCAATCTGAAAATCCTAGCTCGCCTCGGATCACCATTGCTCCGCCAGACGGGTGCCTATAGTGAATTGCAAGAGGCCTCCCTCTGTGGTTAGGATAGGATTCCAGCCTTAAGCGTCCCGTCAACTAATACGAACTTGGTCGGATCTCGACCAGAATCTCCTGCAAATCTCTAGATACCAAACGGTATCAGCTGCTAATCTTGCATCTATATAATTATTTTCTTTTCTGAGAAATAGTAGATAACACGCAGAGAAGGGGAGGAATGGGCGGAGACTGCTGAGGTCGAAATATGGGCCCTTATTACGAAATTGATGTATATGAGCAGCTTTAGTCACACTAGTCTCATAAATGGAGTGTCACTGAAAGAAAAGTCATTGATTTACTTTTTTCAAAACAAAGATTTTGCACACTGTTGAAATCTGATGATAACGTGACTGCCACAGAATGCAAGGCACATTGGGTACTTTCAAAGATGTCTGGGGCGTGTTTGTGAAAAATTTGGCAGTGCATTATTTGTCTCACTATTGATGAACAACTTTTTTTCATTCAAGTGAAGATGCAGCTTTTGTTTTTTCCACTATGTACCAAGGAAAACAATGACGAGTCTTTCGAGCCTGTGATCCAGAAACAAACTACCCATTTTGTAGAATATCTAATCTTAGGAAAGGAGGTGAAATTGGGATATAGAAAGAGTTGATATGAACCTGCTCAGAAATATATTAGAAGAACTGACCTCTGCCTTAAATAACAATGAAAAAAAAGTCACTTGTGACCACTCAATAGCTCTTGAACTCTGTAAACGTCTTGAAAAAACAGAACACGACTGCTTACCATAAGTACCACTACGCTATGTAAAACTAATACCAAGCAAAAACTAAGTAAAATGGTTAAATCTAAAATTAGGTAAATCTACGAATGCGTATATCTGCGAATGCGCAAAGCTACAAATTCCTAAATCTACCAATGCATAAATCTACGAACATGTAAATGTACAAACGCGTAAATGTACCTATGCGTAAATCTATGAATAAGTATACGAATTATACGAATGCATAAATCTACGAATACGTGAATCTACGAATATTTAAATCTAGGAATACTTAAATCTACGAATATTTAAATCTACGAATGTGTAAATCTACGAATCACTGTCGAACTTGTGCAGGTCCAGTAGAGTCAATCATTACGTATGTGTAGTGTTAATCGGATGTAATCACAATCGAATTTTCTACAGTCTAAATGTAAAACATCTACTGTCAATTGTGATATATTTGAGGAAATTAATCTCTTATACTCTGGATTAGTTGGAGACCAAATTCTCTAACAAGCTTCATTTGCAGCTGGTAGTAAACGTACAAGTGTCGATGGAAATCCGTTGACTATGTTTTCACAAGTTGGGAGTTCCCTGAGGTGAACGAAGAGCTCAATTGGTTAGGTTTGTTAGCAATCCGAGACATTTTAATTGGAATAGTCATCTTTTTATAGAGAACCCTAGCGTCTTACTGAGATTGGGGGAAAAATCTCTTAATCTAGTATCAAAATACACTTTTGCAAAAAACATGTCCCAGGATAATCCGTTTTGTTTGAAGAATTAGTTAAGACTACAGATATTGTAATAACCATCTGGAATAGTTACTCTCATTCCGTCTGCTTATTGTTTTTCAGCTGCTTGTTATGTTACACCATCGTGGTGCATAATCTATCGCCACAAGAGCTATTTCATGACTACCCTCATCTAAACTGTGGGGTAATTCTACATTAGATTTATTTTGAACTATTGTTACACACATACAAAACTAGTGAAGCAAACTATCATCCAGGAGTTCAAGCTACAAATAACATTACGGGAGATTTTATTATCGTACAGGTTCAAGTACGCACACACGATGCTTTTGAAACTCAATATCCAAACGTATTTGAAGAGTATCGCCTGCCTAGAATTCATTCAGATATATATATAATATACATGCTTAGAGCTCAACTCCTATGCAATTCTGGCAGAAGCAGCTAAATTTTGCCGTATGGTGCGGTGTTTCTTTTTCTTTGAACTAGTAAATGTTATTTGTACCCTTGTCAGGCCAGAGTTTTCTGCTATTGTATGACAGTACACAATACAGCCTGCTACTGTCACCCCCACTGTCTTGTGGGTCATCTCGGGAGAGAGGAAGACTAGGGGAAGGTAACCCTGAATACAAATACCACACTGCCTTGTGTGTTGCTATGATAGCAAAGGCTATGGGAGTAAACCCAGACAGAAAATCAGGAGTGGAGACCCGAAGGTGGTTGTCAGGGAGAACTGCATCAAACTGGCTTCCAGCATCTCCTGCAGCCGGACTAGTTCCAAATGTATTGACCTGGTCTCTCCCTTGGGTTTAACTAGAATGGCAGAGAGAGGGGTGGTGCCTCTGGGCAAAGCACCATCTCTTAAAAATAGCCCAGGCAAGGCAGCAAAACGAGGAGGCGTTTGCTCGGGCTTGGCAAGCGTCTGTCTCTCCTCTATAAGCCCACCCATTTCCGATTTGGAGAGGACACTCCAGCCATCCGTTACGGATGGGCACAACAAGGGAGGTGGCAGTTACCGGTGATAAGCTCAATCCATTTGGCGTACGGATGAGCGCCAGGGGTCCCCTCTGTCGGTGGGAGCGGCTTTTCAGCTGCATTGATCAACTACCGCCCGCCGTAACCTGGGCAGCCCCCAGGCAGTTGGGTGTTGTTCCGCCACGTCAGCCTGCTTCATAAGGTGGTTGGAGCTAGACCAAAAGTCGAAAAGCTGACGTAAAGTGTGCACCTGGCAAAAACAGAAAAATACTAAAACTTGGTACCTGGAACGTCAGAACAATGCGACCAGGCTTGCAACAGCAAGATCTCACTGATATTGACTCCATCAGGAAATCCAAAATTATTGATCGAGAACTTCAGCTACTAAACATCGACATCGCTGCCCTTCAAGAAACTCGACTTCCCGACTCCGGGTCAGTCAAAGAAGAAAACTACACCTTCTTCTGGCAGGGCCTTAGCAGCGAACAGCCGAGAATCCACGGCGTGGGCTTCGCCGTAAAAAACTCCCTTATCAAATTCGATCGCAACTCCATTTGGAGTGTCAGAACGCATCATGACACTCAGACTGAACACCCGGTCTGGTTTTACCAACATTATCTGTGTCTATGCCCCAACACTTACCTCCTCTGACGAAACCAAAGACATTTTCTACGAGGCATTGCAGAGGACTCTCCACAACATCCCTCTCACCGAAGGCCTGCTAATTCTGGGTGACTTTAACGCTCGAGTGGGAGCAGATCACTCCGCATGGCCAAAGTGCATTGGGCACTTCGGCATTGGCAACATCAACGAAAACGGGCAGCGCCTTCTGGAGCTATGCTCCGTAAACTCATTATGTGTTACAAACACGTACTTTGACCTTAAGAGATGCCAAAGAACATCATGGCGCCATCCCAGGTCTGGCCATTGGCATCAATTAGATCTTATTCTCTCAAGGAGGAAGAGTTTGGGCTGTATAAAAATAACTCGTTCCCTCCACAGTGCTGACTGTGACACCGACCATGCACTGGTAGTCAGCAAAATCAAAATTTCGGCCAAGAAAATATACAGATCAAAAGCCCCTTCAATCCCTAAGATCAATGTAACAGCAATCAGAGATGAATCAAATAGAAAGTCATTTGAAAAGTTATTTGCTGAAAGCATGGATAATGTCACCCAATGTGACTCGGTAGATGAAACATGGAACACTCTCAGTTCAAAAATTCATGACTGTGCCATCAAGTCTTTTGGACAGCATAAAGTTTCAAACAACGACTGGGTAGCCCAGAACAGCGAAATTCTCCTACCTCTCATTGAGCAAAAGAAATCTGCTTTCAATGAGTATAACAAAAATTGCAATCAGAGTACAAAAACTTGTTTGAAAAATGCAAAAGCTAAACTTCAGCTGGAGGTAAGACGCAACGCCAACAAATACTGGACAGACTTGTGTAACAGCATACAAGAGGCAAATGAAAAGGGAGATATGAAAACCGCCTTTAGTCAGATGAAAGTAGCTCTTGGGCCAATCATCACCAAAAGCGCCCCACTTAAGTCTGTAAATGGTGAACCCATCACAGATAAAAATGAACAACTGAGCATTACTCTCTGTTGTATTCAACTGAGAAAAATATTCCACTGTAGTTTTGACACAAGACTTGAGAAACCCCAACCCAATCATGCTGAATGGCTCTCCTCTGGAGCAAGTGGGAAAATTCTGGGTGTGGAACAATAGCAAGCTGACCATCAAAACAAAGGTACTCGTGTACCAAACTTGCGTCCTAAGCACCCTGCTGTATGGCTCAGAGACATGGACCACCTACTCCAAACATGAAAGATCCCTCAACTCCTTCCACCTGCGCTGCCTACGCAAAATTCTCAAGATCAAGTGGCAAGACAGGATCTCAAATATCGAAGTTCTGAGCCGAGCCAACATTCCATCAACTCAGGCTCTCCTAGGCAAAAAAAGACTGCGGTGGCTTGGACATCTCCACCGTATGGAAAATGATCGCATCCCCAGACAAATTCTCTACGGGGAACTTGCTACTGGCAACCGACCCAGAGGTAGGCCACATCTGCGATTCAAAGACACTTGCAAGGTCACGATGAAAGCATTCAACATCGACCCCAATGAATGGGAGAACCTTGCAAATGATCGAAGCAGATGGAGACAAAAATTGCGCAGTGGCACGCTCGCAATAGACTTCAAGGCAAAAGAAACATACCTGACAAAACGACAGAGGCGGAATGAAAACACTCGCCAAAGTGAACCCAAAAGACTGACCTGCAATCACTGCCATCGCACTCTCGGGTCAAACATTGGTAGAATAAGCCACGAGAGAAGCTGTCAGTCAAAGTGAAAGTGAATATTCTAGCTGCTAAGACCGTCTGTAAAGACGCTAAAGGCCATATAAGTAAATGTATCCGTTCTCCGAAAACAAAACAAAAGAGATTGAGTGACTGCAAAGTCAGGCTAGACAAATGCTGAATTTTTTAAACTATTCGTCCACCGGACAATCATGGTCGCAAAACTTCAGGGGAGAGGTCTTCCCACCGTCCGCGCCACTTACCAAAAAGTTAACAAACATAATATGATGATCTCCCCTAACCCGCGCTTTCGTTCTTTCTTTGTTCTTTCTTTTGTCCCATACAAATACTAAACCCAACCATATTGATAAGAATGCTCAAAAGTCCCCTCTTTAGTGTGTTTTCTTGACTGGCGCGGACGGGCGGAGGACCTCCCCTTCAGTGTATACACAACATTGTCTGTGTAACACTGTCAGCATTGTCAGCATCAAGCTGAGCACATGTCTTGTTTACTTTCAAGAGGGCCACGCTAAAAGGAAATGGCCTATTCGATACTGTGTATCGGTTTTGCTAGCTCCCAGTAAAAAGGTTGCGGAATCGCCATCCATAACAACCATATAAACATATATCACGACATCCATGCAGCTCGAAAGGATAAAAAACAGTAGGCCTAGGCCTAGATATACCAAAATTGTGAGTGTCTCGCTTTAAAGGCCATGAAATGCTTCTAAGGCGTCATGCAGAAGTTTGCGCAAAATGACAGCCTTCGATACTGAGTATCGATTGCTACACCCATATGCAACACTCCAACAATCATAAAAACTACACCAGGAATTTACTCCGGGTTTAAACGTTAAGGCGTTTCACAGTTTTCAAAAAGATATAAGACGTGGTCAAACGCAAAAACTAAGCCAGCCATGCAACTCGGCAGTATCAAAAACGGTAGTATGCAAACTTTCAAGTGTCTAGCTTGAATGACCATGAAATGCATAAGCGTCACAGACAGTTTACCCCCTGCTCTCATTATTATAAGATATATAAGAAGACCATTTGACCACTGAAGATCCTATCATGCAATCATTATATATCGCTTTCACGTATCCACTACGACTATCAGATAAGACATATATTGGAGGAGATACATGCTCTGCTGCCACAAGAGTGGCACCCTTTTAACAATCCATACGATGTCAGAACTTTCGAAAAAATTTGTTAAGATGTATCTTCTAATTTTAAATGGCATATAAGTTAGCGAAAACATGGGCCTTGAGAGAGTATATCATTATTTCCCTACTCTGGGATATCACATTTACGATGAAACAAAAAAAACAACAACTACAAATCAAGTAGTTCATGTTGAATACATAACAGAATACATAACAGGACACACACTTCAAATGCAGATAGCATGGAAAACTTTCATTCTCGATAGGTCAGAAGGCTTTACTCGTCCTGGAGTTGAGAGAATTAACGATAGTATTAGGACGTAAATTTGGACAATACTTGGTGCCCAAGTACAAGTACACGTTCAGCCATTGCAGTATCTTCATTAAGGATGAACAGGAGGCTCTTTTTTCTTCTAGATTATGCAGAAGTTCAGCAATTCGACGTCTGGTGAACTCGTGAAGACTCCCTCCTTCATCTAACTTAGTTTTCTCCTGTCCGAGATGTTTATTCACCTCTGTTCACTTTGCAAGATTGTTAGTAAGCCCACCACGTATAGTCTGTAAGACTTTGTCGAGGCCTCGGAGTTCACAAAGATTGAGTAGAGATTCTTTAATTGTCTGAGCCTCGTTCAAAGTGGTTTCCATACGGTGACTAGAATTTGAAGCCTCATTCGCAATCTGTCCTAAATCCTATAGTATTACTTGCAACAGCTGCGTCTCCTAAATTGGTGCTCTGAAGAGCTTCAACAGCCTGAGCTGGTAAACGTGGAGCTTCCTTGCGTCGAGACCAATCTCAAAATCCCAGCTCGTCTCGGATCACCATTGCTCCGCCAGACGGGTGCCTATAATGGTTAGTCCAAGAGGCCTCCCTCTGTGGTTGGGATAGGCTTTCAGCCTTAAGCGGCGTGTCAACTAATAGGAACTTGGTCGGATCTCGACCAGAATCTGCTGCAAATCTCTAAGAATCTATATAATTATTTTCTTTTCTGAGAAATAGTAGATAACACGAAGAGAAGGAGAGGAATGGGCGGAGACTGCTGAGGTCCAAATAGGGGCCTTTATTACAAAATTGATGTATATGAGCAGCTATAGTCACACTAGTCTCATAAATGAAGTGTCACTGAAGGAAAAAGTTAGCGATTTACTTTTTTCAAAACAAAGATTTTGCACACTGTTGAAATCTGATGATAACGTGACTGCCACAGGATGCAAGGCACATTGAGTACTTTCAGAGATGTCTGGGGCGTGTTTGTGAAAAACTTGGCAGTGCATTATTTGTCAGGAACATGTCTCACTATTGATGAACAACTTTTTTTCCTTCAGGTGAAGATGCAGCTTTTGTTTTTTCCACTATGTAACCATAACAAAGGAAACAATGACGAGTCTTTCGAGCCTGTGATCTAGAAACAAACTACCCATCTAATCTTAGGGAAGGAGGTGAAATTGGGATATAGAAAGAGGTGATATGAACCTGCTCAGAAATATATTAGAAGAACTGACCTCTGCCTTAATAACAATGAAAAAAATGTCACTTGTGACCACTCAATAGCTCTTGAACTCTGTAAATGTCTTGAAAAAACAGAACACGACTGCTTACCACTACGAATAAGTACCACTACGCTATGTACAACTACGACTACGACAAAACTAAGTAGAATCTACGAATGGGTAAATCTACGAATGCGTAAATCTGCGAATGCGTAAATCTACGAATATGTATATCTACGAATGCATAAATCTACGAATACGTAAATCTAGGAATGCGTAAATCTTACAATACGTAAATATACGAATGCGTAAATCCCCTAATACGTAAATGAACGAATGCGTAAATCTAGGAATATATAAATCAACGAATGAGTAAATCCACGAATACGTAAATCAACGAATGCGTAAATCTAGGAATACATAAATCAACGAATGAGTAAGTCAACGAATGAGTAAATCATCGAATGCGTAAATCAACGAATGCGGAAATCAATGAATGCGTAAATCCACGAATACGTAAATGAACGAATGCGTAAATCTACCAATACATAAATCAACGAATGAGTAAATCCAATAAGACGTAAATCAAACGATGCGTAAATCTAGGAATACATAAATCAACGAATGAGTAAATCAACGAATGAGTAAATCAACGAAAGCGGACATGAAGGAATGCGTAAATCTAGGAATCCCTAAATCTACGAATGCATACAACGGCGAATGCGTAAATCTACGAATACATATATCTACGAATACGTAAATATCCGAAAGTGTAAAACATCGAATTCGTAAATCTACGAATACGTAAATCTACGAATAGGTAAATCCACGAATAATTAAATGTACGGATATTTAAATCAACGAATACTTAATTCTACGAAAACGGAAATCTAGGAATACTTAAATCTACGAAAACTTAAATCTACGAATGTATATATCTACAAATACGTAAATCTACGAATGTGTGAATCTACAAATACGTAAACCTTTCATAAATCCAAGAATACATAAATCAGCGAATGCGTAAATCTACGAATGCGTAAATCGATGAATATGCAAATCAACGAATGCGTAAATTTATGAATACATAAATCAACGAATGCGTAAATCAACGAATGCCTAAATCTACGAATACGTAAATCTACGAATACTTAAATCTACGAATACTTATATTTACTAATATTTAAATCTACGAATATTAAAATCTACGAATACGTAAATCTACGAATACTTAAATCTACGAATACTTAAATCTACGAATACGTAAATCTACGATCTTGTAAATCAACGAATGCGTAAACCTAAGAATGCGTAACAGCAATCAGAGATGAATCAAATAGAAAGTCATTTGAAAAGTTATTTGCTGAAAGCATGGATAATGTCACCCAATGTGACTCGGTAGATGAAACATGGAACACTCTCAGTTCAAAAATTCATGACTGTGCCATCAAGTCTTTTGGACAGCATAAAGTTTCAAACAACGACTGGGTAGCCCAGAACAGCGAAATTCTCCTACCTCTCATTGAGCAAAAGAAATCTGCTTTCAATGAGTATAACAAAAATTGCAATCAGAGTACAAAAACTTGTTTGAAAAATGCAAAAGCTAAACTTCAGCTGGAGGTAAGACGTTGCGCCAACAAATACTGGACAGACTTGTGTAACAGCATACAAGAGGCAAATGAAAAGGGAGATATGAAAACCGCCTTTAGTCAGATGAAAGTAGCTCTTGGGCCAATCATCACCAAAAGCGCCTCACTTAAGTCTGTAAATGGTGAACCCATCACAGATAAAAATGAACAGAAA
This sequence comes from Onchidella celtica, assembly GCA_963931925.1. Classification (NCBI taxonomy): domain Eukaryota; kingdom Metazoa; phylum Mollusca; class Gastropoda; order Systellommatophora; family Onchidiidae; genus Onchidella; species Onchidella celtica. The sequence continues at coordinate 20,724,689 of OZ007579.1, read as the reverse complement.
AATATTCCACTGTAGTTTTGACACAAGGCTTGAGAAACCCCAACCCAATCATGCTGAATGGCTCTCCTCTGGAGCAAGTGGGAAAATTCTGGGTGTGGAACAATAGCAAGCTGACCATCAAAACAAAGGTACTCGTGTACCAAACTTGCGTCCTAAGCACCCTGCTGTATGGCTCAGAGACATGGACCACCTACTCCAAACATGAAAGATCCCTCAACTCCTTCCACCTGCGCTGCCTACGCAAAATTCTCAAGATCAAGTGGCAAGACAGGATCTCAAATATCGAAGTTCTGAGCCGAGCCAACATTCCATCAACTCAGGCTCTCCTAGGCAAAAAAAGACTGCGGTGGCTTGGACATCTCCACCGTATGGAAAATGATCGCATCCCCAGACAAATTCTCTACGGGGAACTTGCTACTGGCAACCGACCCAGAGGTAGGCCACATCTGCGATTCAAAGACACTTGCAAGGTCACGATGAAAGCATTCAACATCGACCCCAATGAATGGGAGAACCTTGCAAATGATCGAAGCAGATGGAGACAAAAATTGCGCAGTGGCACGCTCGCAATAGACTTCAAGGCAAAAGAAACATACCTGACAAAACGACGGAGGCGGAATGAAAACACTCGCCAAAGTGAACCCAAAAGACTGACCTGCAATCACTGCCACCGCACTCTCGGGTCAAACATTGGTAGAATAAGCCACGAGAGAAGCTGTCAGTCAAAGTGAAAGTGAATATTCTAGCTGCTAAGACCGTCTGTAAAGACGCTAAAGGCCATATAAGTAAATGTATCCGTTCTCCGAAAACAAAACAAAAGAGATTGAGTGACTGCAAAGTCAGGCTAGACAAATGCTGAATTTTTTAAACTATTCGTCCACCGGACAATCATGGTCGCAAAACTTCAGGGGAGAGGTCTTCCCACCGTCCGCGCCACTTACCAAAAAGTTAACAAACATAATATGATGATCTCCCCTAACCCGCGCTTTCGTTCTTTCTTTGTTCTTTCTTTTGTCCCATACAAATACTAAACCCAACCATATTGATAAGAATGCTCAAAAGTCCCCTCTTTAGTGTGTTTTCTTGACTGGCGCGGACGGGCGGAGGACCTCCCCTTCAGTGTATACAGAACATTGTCTGTGTAACACTGTCAGCATTGTCAGCATCAAGCTGAGCACATGTCTTGTTTACTTTCAAGAGGGCCACGCTAAAAGGAAATGGCCTATTCGATACTGTGTATCGGTTTTGCTAGCTCCCAGTAAAAAGGTTGCGGAATCGCCATCCATAACAACCATATAAACATATATCACGACATCCATGCAGCTCGAAAGGATAAAAAACAGTAGGCCTAGGCCTAGATATACCAAAATTGTGAGTGTCTCGCTTTAAAGGCCATGAAATGCTTCTAAGGCGTCATGCAGAAGTTTGCGCAAAATGACAGCCTTCGATACTGAGTATCGATTGCTACACCCATATGCAACACTCCAACAATCATAAAAACTACACCAGGAATTTACTCCGGGTTTAAACGTTAAGGCGTTTCACAGTTTTCAAAAAGATATAAGACGTGGTCAAACGCAAAAACTAAGCCAGCCATGCAACTCGGCAGTATCAAAAACGGTAGTATGCAAACTTTCAAGTGTCTAGCTTGAATGACCATGAAATGCATAAGCGTCACAGACAGTTTACCCCCTGCTCTCATTATTATAAGATATATAAGAAGACCATTTGACCACTGAAGATCCTATCATGCAATCATTATATATCGCTTTCACGTATCCACTACGACTATCAGATAAGACATATATTGGAGGAGATACATGCTCTGCTGCCACAAGAGTGGCACCCTTTTAACAATCCATACGATGTCAGAACTTTCGAAAAAATTTGTTATGATGTATCTTCTAATTTTAAATGGCATATAAGTTAGCGAAAACATGGGCCTTGAGAGAGTATATCATTATTTCCCTACTCTGGGATATCACATTTACGATGAAACAAAAAAACAACAACTACAAATCAAGTAGTTCATGTTGAATACATAACAGGATACATAACAGGAGACACACTTCAAATGCAGATAGCATGGAAAACTTTCATTCTCGATAGGTCAGAAGGCTTTACTCGTCCTGGAGTTGAGAGAATTAACGATAGTATTAGGACGTAAATTTGGACAATACTTGGTGCCCAAGTACAAGTACACGTTCAGCCAGTGCAGTATCTTCATTAAGGATGAACAGGAGGCTCTTTTTTCTTCTAGATTATGCAGAAGTTCAGCAATTCGACGTCTGGTGAACTCGTGAAGACTCCCTGCTTCATCTAACTTAGTTTTCTCCTGTCCGAGATGTTTATTCACCTCTGTTCACTTTGCAAGATTGTTAGTAAGCCCACCACGTATAGTCTGTAAGACTTTGTCGAGGCCTCGGAGTTCACAAAGATTGAGTAGAGATTCTTCAATTGTCTCAGCCTCGTTCAAAGTGGTTTCCATACGGTGACTAGAATTTGAAGCCTCATTCGCAATCTGTCCTAAATCCTATAGTATTACTGGCAACAGCTGCGTCTCCTAAATTGGTGCTCTGAAGAGCTTCAACAGCCTGAGCTGGTAAACGTGGAGCTTCCTTGCGTCGAGACCAATCTCAAAATCCCAGCTCGTCTCGGATCACCATTGCTCCGCCAGACGGGTGCCTATAATGGTTAGTCCAAGAGGCCTCCCTCTGTGGTTGGGATAGGCTTTCAGCCTTAAGCGTCCTGTCAACTAATAGGAACTTGGTCGGATCTCGACCAGAATCTGCTGCAAATCTCTAAGAATCTATATAATTATTTTCTTTTCTGAGAAATAGTAGATAACACGAAGAGAAGGAGAGGAATGGGCGGAGACTGCTGAGGTCCAAATAGGGGCCTTTATTACAAAATTGATGTATATGAGCAGCTATAGTCACACTAGTCTCATAAATGAAGTGTCACTGAAGGAAAAAGTTAGCGATTTACTTTTTTCAAAACAAAGATTTTGCACACTGTTGAAATCTGATGATAACGTGACTGCCACAGGATGCAAGGCACATTGAGTACTTTCAGAGATGTCTGGGGCGTGTTTGTGAAAAACTTGGCAGTGCATTATTTGTCAGGAACATGTCTCACTATTGATGAACAACTTTTTTTCCTTCAGGTGAAGATGCAGCTTTTGTTTTTTCCACTATGTAACCATAACAAAGGAAACAATGACGATTCTTTCGAGCCTGTGATCTAGAAACAAACTACCCATTTTGTAGAATATCTAATCTTAGGGAAGGAGGTGAAATTGGGATATAGAAAGAGGTGATATGAACCTGCTCAGAAATATATTAGAAGAACTGACCTCTGCCTTAATAACAATGAAAAAAATGTCACTTGTGACCACTCAATAGCTCTTGAACTCTGTAAATGTCTTGAAAAAACAGAACACGACTGCTTACCACTACGAATAAGTACCACTACGCTACGTACAACTACGACTAAGACAAAACTAAGTAGAATCTACGAATGGGTAAATCTACGAATGCGTAAATCTGCAAATGCGTAAATCTACGAATATGTATATCTACGAATGCATAAATCTACGAATACGTAAATCTAGGAATGCGTAAATCTTACAATACGTAAATATACGAATGCGTAAATCCCCTAATACGTAAATCAACGAATGCGTAAATCTAGGAATATATAAATCAACGAATGAGTAAATCCACGAATACGTAAATCAACGAATGCGTAAATCTAGGAATACATAAATCAACGAATGAGTAAGTCAACGAATGAGTAAATCATCGAATGCGTAAATCAACGAATGCGTAAATCCACTAAGACGTAAATCAAACGATGCGTAAATCTAGGAATACATAAATCAATGAATGAGTAAATCAACGAATGAGTAAATCAACGAAAGCGGACATGAAGGAATGCGTAAATCTAGGAATCCCTAAATCTACGAATGCATACAACGGCGAATGCGTAAATCTACGAATACATATATCTACGAATACGTAAATATCCGAAAGTGTAAAACATCGAATTCGTAAATCTACGAATACGTAAATCTACGAATAGGTAAATCCACGAATAATTAAATGTACGAATATTTAAATCAACGAATACTTAATTCTACGAAAACGGAAATCTAGGAATACTTAAATCTACGAAAACTTAAATCTACGAATGTATATATCTACAAATACGTAAATCTACGAATGTGTGAATCTACAAATACGTAAACCTTTCATAAATCCAAGAATACATAAATCAGCGAATGCGTAAATCTACGAATGCGTAAATCTACGAATGCGTAAATCGATGAATATGCAAATCAACGAATGCGTAAATTTACGAATACATAAATCAACGAATGCGTAAATCAACGAATGCCTAAATCTACGAATACGTAAATCTACGAATACTTAAATCTACGAATACTTATATTTACTAATATTTAAATCTACGAATATTAAAATCTACGAATACGTAAATCTACGAATACTTAAATCTACGAATACGTAAATCTACGATCTTGTAAATCAACGAATGCGTAAACCTAAGAATGCGTAAATCTACGAATGTGTAAATCTACGAATACCTAAATCTACGTACCGCTACGATTACGTAAAAACTTGGACTGCTTACCACTACGACTACATACCATTATAAGTACGTACCACTACGACTATGTAAAACTTCTATCACGTACCACTACGAATACGTACCAAAAAGGCTACCTAACAGTATTACTATGTAAACCCTGGACTACGTACCACTACGGCTACCTACCACTTCCACTACGTACCACTACGAATGCTCACCACTACGACTACGTACCACTACGAATGTTCACCACAAGGACTACGTACCACTAGAAGTATGCTTTTGCCATAGGTTTATTTCCAATTTGGTCTCGTTGATTCCGCGAGCTGCTATGAAATAATAATAAACTACCAACAGCAATAACAAATTGTCCATAAATTTTCACTAAGCCAGCTAACAGTTTTAGAAATTGTACCCAAGAGCCAAGAAACGATTGATCCAATTATACCTGGTAGAGCAGCAGCAGCTTTACCAGCTAGCTTTGCCAAAAAAGTCTTCAAAGATTTTCTAAATGTTTTTCTTACCCATTCTCTTTGAGTCCTTTTTTTGTCCGGAGGAGAACTACTTAGTTGTCCTGAACCACACCCAGTTAAAGCGAGATCTAGTGTACTACTTGCCATTCCGATTGCTGTAATAATAGACCCAATCGTTATCCCCTGCTCGCGAAAGAGTGTGCGTATGCGTTCAGCCAGTGTAGTATGAACAGGAGGCTCTTTTTTCTTCTAGATTACGCAGAAGTTCAGCAAGACTCGTCAAGACTCCCTGCTTCATCTGAACTTATTTTCTCCCGACTGAGATGTATGTTAGCTTGGCAAGATTGATAGTAAGCCCACCACGTATAGTCTGTAAGACTGTGTCGAGGCCTCGGATTTCACGAAGATTGAGTAGAGATTCTTCAATTGTCTCAGCCTCGTTGAAAGTGGTTTCCATACGGTGACTAGAATTTGAAGCCTCATTCGCAATCTGTCCTAATTACTGGCAACAGCTGCGTCTCCTAAATTGGTGCTCTGAAGAGCTTCAACAGCCTGAGCTGGTAAACATGGAGCTTCCTTGCGGTCGAGACCAATCTGAAAATCCTAGCTCGCCTCGGATCACCATTGCTCCGCCAGACGGGTGCCTATAGTGAATTGCAAGAGGCCTCCCTCTGTGGTTAGGATAGGATTCCAGCCTTAAGCGTCCCGTCAACTAATACGAACTTGGTCGGATCTCGACCAGAATCTCCTGCAAATCTCTAGATACCAAACGGTATCAGCTGCTAATCTTGCATCTATATAATTATTTTCTTTTCTGAGAAATAGTAGATAACACGCAGAGAAGGGGAGGAATGGGCGGAGACTGCTGAGGTCGAAATATGGGCCCTTATTACGAAATTGATGTATATGAGCAGCTTTAGTCACACTAGTCTCATAAATGGAGTGTCACTGAAAGAAAAGTCATTGATTTACTTTTTTCAAAACAAAGATTTTGCACACTGTTGAAATCTGATGATAACGTGACTGCCACAGAATGCAAGGCACATTGGGTACTTTCAGAGATGTCTGGGGCGTGTTTGTGAAAAATTTGGCAGTGCATTATTTGTCTCACTATTGATGAACAACTTTTTTTCATTCAAGTGAAGATGCAGCTTTTGTTTTTTCCACTATGTACCAAGGAAAACAATGACGAGTCTTTCGAGCCTGTGATCCAGAAACAAACTACCCATTTTGTAGAATATCTAATCTTAGGAAAGGAGGTGAAATTGGGATATAGAAAGAGTTGATATGAACCTGCTCAGAAATATATTAGAAGAACTGACCTCTGCCTTAAATAACAATGAAAAAAAAGTCACTTGTGACCACTCAATAGCTCTTGAACTCTGTAAACGTCTTGAAAAAACAGAACACGACTGCTTACCATAAGTACCACTACGCTATGTAAAACTAATACCAAGCAAAAACTAAGTAAAATGGTTAAATCTAAAATTAGGTAAATCTACGAATGCGTATATCTGCGAATGCGCAAAGCTACAAATTCCTAAATCTACCAATGCATAAATCTACGAACATGTAAATGTACAAACGCGTAAATGTACCTATGCGTAAATCTATGAATAAGTATACGAATTATACGAATGCATAAATCTACGAATACGTGAATCTACGAATATTTAAATCTAGGAATACTTAAATCTACGAATATTTAAATCTACGAATGTGTAAATCTACGAATCACTGTCGAACTTGTGCAGGTCCAGTAGAGTCAATCATTACGTATGTGTAGTGTTAATCGGATGTAATCACAATCGAATTTTCTACAGTCTAAATGTAAAACATCTACTGTCAATTGTGATATATTTGAGGAAATTAATCTCTTATACTCTGGATTAGTTGGAGACCAAATTCTCTAACAAGCTTCATTTGCAGCTGGTAGTAAACGTACAAGTGTCGATGGAAATCCGTTGACTATGTTTTCACAAGTTGGGAGTTCCCTGAGGTGAACGAAGAGCTCAATTGGTTAGGTTTGTTAGCAATCCGAGACATTTTAATTGGAATAGTCATCTTTTTATAGAGAACCCTAGCGTCTTACTGAGATTGGGGAAAAAATCTCTTAATCTAGTATCAAAATACACTTTTGCAAAAAACATGTCCCAGGATAATCCGTTTTGTTTGAAGAATTAGTTAAGACTACAGATATTGTAATAACCATCTGGAATAGTTACTCTCATTCCGTCTGCTTATTGTTTTTCAGCTGCTTGTTATGTTACACCATCGTGGTGCATAATCTATCGCCACAAGAGCTATTTCATGACTACCCTCATCTAAACTGTGGGGTAATTCTACATTAGATTTATTTTGAACTATTGTTACACACATACAAAACTAGTGAAGCAAACTATCATCCAGGAGTTCAAGATACAAATAACATTACGGGAGATTTTATTATCGTACAGGTTCAAGTACGCACACACGATGCTTTTGAAACTCAATATCCAAACGTATTTGAAGAGTATCGCCTGCCTAGAATTCATTCAGATATATATATAAGATACATGCTTAGAGCTCAACTCCTATGCAGTTCTGGCAGAAGCAGCTAAATTTTGCCGTATGGTGCGGTGTTTCTTTTTCTTTGTACCCTTGTCAGGCCAGAGTTTTCTGCTATTGTATGACAGTACACAATACAGCCTGCTACTGTCACCCCCACTGTCTTGTGGGTCATCTCGGGAGAGAGGAAGACTAGGGGAAGGTAACCCTGAATACAAATACCACACTGCCTTGTGTGTTGCTATGATAGCAAAGGCTATGGGAGTAAACCCAGACAGAAAATCAGGAGTGGAGACCCGAAGGTGGTTGTCAGGGAGAACTGCATCAAACTGGCTTCCAGCATCTCCTGCAGCCGGACTAGTTCCAAATGTATTGACCTGGTCTCTCCCTTGGGTTTAACTAGAATGGCAGAGAGAGGGGTGGTGCCTCTGGGCAAAGCACCATCTCTTAAAAATAGCCCAGGCAAGGCAGCAAAACGAGGAGGCGTTTGCTCGGGCTTGGCAAGCGTCTGTCTCTCCTCTATAAGCCCACCCATTTCCGATTTGGAGAGGACACTCCAGCCATCCGTTACGGATGGGCACAACAAGGGAGGTGGCAGTTACCGGTGATAAGCTCAATCCATTTGGCGTACGGATGAGCGCCAGGGGTCCCCTCTGTCGGTGGGAGCGGCTTTTCAGCTGCATTGATCAACTACCGCCCGCCGTAACCTGGGCAGCCCCCAGGCAGTTGGGTGTTGTTCCGCCACGTCAGCCTGCTTCATAAGGTGGTTGGAGCTAGACCAAAAGTCGAAAAGCTGACGTAAAGTGTGCACCTGGCAAAAACAGAAAAATACTAAAACTTGGTACCTGGAACGTCAGAACAATGCGACCAGGCTTGCAACAGCAAGATCTCACTGATATTGACTCCATCAGGAAATCCAAAATTATTGATCGAGAACTTCAGCTACTAAACATCGACATCGCTGCCCTTCAAGAAACTCGACTTCCCGACTCCGGGTCAGTCAAAGAAGAAAACTACACCTTCTTCTGGCAGGGCCTTAGCAGCGAACAGCCGAGAATCCACGGCGTGGGCTTCGCCGTAAAAAACTCCCTTATCAAATTCGATCGCAACTCCATTTGGAGTGTCAGAACGCATCATGACACTCAGACTGAACACCCGGTCTGGTTTTACCAACATTATCTGTGTCTATGCCCCAACACTTACCTCCTCTGACGAAACCAAAGACATTTTCTACGAGGCATTGCAGAGGACTCTCCACAACATCCCTCTCACCGAAGGCCTGCTAATTCTGGGTGACTTTAACGCTCGAGTGGGAGCAGATCACTCCGCATGGCCAAAGTGCATTGGGCACTTCGGCATTGGCAACATCAACGAAAACGGGCAGCGCCTTCTGGAGCTATGCTCCGTAAACTCATTATGTGTTACAAACACGTACTTTGACCTTAAGAGATGCCAAAGAACATCATGGCGCCATCCCAGGTCTGGCCATTGGCATCAATTAGATCTTATTCTCTCAAGGAGGAAGAGTTTGGGCTGTATAAAAATAACTCGTTCCCTCCACAGTGCTGACTGTGACACCGACCATGCACTGGTAGTCAGCAAAATCAAAATTTCGGCCAAGAAAATATACAGATCAAAAGCCCCTTCAATCCCTAAGATCAATGTAACAGCAATCAGAGATGAATCAAATAGAAAGTCATTTGAAAAGTTATTTGCTGAAAGCATGGATAATGTCACCCAATGTGACTCGGTAGATGAAACATGGAACACTCTCAGTTCAAAAATTCATGACTGTGCCATCAAGTCTTTTGGACAGCATAAAGTTTCAAACAACGACCGGGTAGCCCAGAACAGCGAAATTCTCCTACCTCTCATTGAGCAAAAGAAATCTGCTTTCAATGAGTATAACAAAAATTGCAATCAGAGTACAAAAACTTGTTTGAAAAATGCAAAAGCTAAACTTCAGCTGGAGGTAAGACGTTGCGCCAACAAATACTGGACAGACTTGTGTAACAGCATACAAGAGGCAAATGAAAAGGGAGATATGAAAACCGCCTTTAGTCAGATGAAAGTAGCTCTTGGGCCAATCATCACCAAAAGCGCCCCACTTAAGTCTGTAAATGGTGAACCCATCACAGATAAAAATGAACAACTGAGCATTACTCTCTGTTGTATTCAACTGAGAAAAATATTCCACTGTAGTTTTGACACAAGGCTTGAGAAACCCCAACCCAATCATGCTGAATGGCTCTCCTCTGGAGCAAGTGGGAAAATTCTGCTACCTAGGCTCAACCATCAGTGGTAGCACAGACATAACAACTGAAATAAATGCCAGAATAGGAAAGGCGGCCACAGCTTTTGGCAAACTCTCAAAAAGGGTGTGGAACAATAGCAAGCTGACCATCAAAACAAAGGTACTCGTGTACCAAACTTGCGTCCTAAGCACCCTGCTGTATGGCTCAGAGACATGGACCACCTACTCCAAACATGAAAGATCCCTCAACTCCTTCCACCTGCGCTGCCTACGCAAAATTCTCAAGATCAAGTGGCAAGACAGGATCTCAAATATCGAAGTTCTGAGCCGAGCCAACATTCCATCAACTCAGGCTCTCCTAGGCAAAAAAAGACTGCGGTGGCTTGGACATCTCCACCGTATGGAAAATGATCGCATCCCCAGACAAATTCTCTACGGGGAACTTGCTACTGGCAACCGACCCAGAGGTAGGCCACATCTGCGATTCAAAGACACTTGCAAGGTCACGATGAAAGCATTCAACATCGACCCCAATGAATGGGAGAACCTTGCAAATGATCGAAGCAGATGGAGACAAAAATTGGGCAGTGGCACGCTCGCAATAGACTTCAATGCAAAAGAAACATACGTGACAAAACGACAGAGGCGGAATGAAAACACTCGCCAAAGTGAACCCAAAAGACTGACCTGCAATCACTGCCATCGCACTCTCGGGTCAAACATTGGTAGAATAAGCCACGAGAGAAGCTGTCAGTCAAAGTGAAAGTGAATATTCTAGCTGCTAAGACCGTCTGTAAAGACGCTAAAGGCCATATAAGTAAATGTTATCCGTTCTCCGAAAACGAAACAAAAGAGATTGAGTGACTGCAAAGTCAGGCTAGACAAATGCTGAATTTTTTAAACTATTCGTCCACCGGACAATCATGGTCGCAAAACTTCAGGGGAGAGGTCTTCCCACCGTCCGCGCCACTTACCAAAAAGTTAACAAACATAATATGATGATCTCCCCTAACCCGCGCTTTCGTTCTTTCTTTGTTCTTTCTTTTGTCCCATACAAATACTAAACCCAACCATATTGATAAGAATGCTCAAAAGTCCCCTCTTTAGTGTGTTTTCTTGACTGGCGCGGACGGGCGGAGGACCTCCCCTTCAGTGTATACACAACATTGTCTGTGTAACACTGTCAGCATTGTCAGCATCAAGCTGAGCACATGTCTTGTTTACTTTCAAGAGGGCCACGCTAAAAGGAAATGGCCTATTCGATACTGTGTATCGGTTTTGCTAGCTCCCAGTAAAAAGGTTGCGGAATCGCCATCCATAACAACCATATAAACATATATCACGACATCCATGCAGCTCGAAAGGATAAAAAACAGTAGGCCTAGGCCTAGATATACCAAAATTGTGAGTGTCTCGCTTTAAAGGCCATGAAATGCTTCTAAGGCGTCATGCAGAAGTTTGCGCAAAATGACAGCCTTCGATACTGAGTATCGATTGCTACACCCATATGCAACACTCCAACAATCATAAAAACTACACCAGGAATTTACTCCGGGTTTAAACGTTAAGGCGTTTCACAGTTTTCAAAAAGATATAAGACGTGGTCAAACGCAAAAACTAAGCCAGCCATGCAACTCGGCAGTATCAAAAACGGTAGTATGCAAACTTTCAAGTGTCTAGCTTGAATGACCATGAAATGCATAAGCGTCACAGACAGTTTACCCCCTGCTCTCATTATTATAAGATATATAAGAAGACCATTTGACCACTGAAGATCCTATCATGCAATCATTATATATCGCTTTCACGTATCCACTACGACTATCAGATAAGACATATATTGGAGGAGATACATGCTCTGCTGCCACAAGAGTGGCACCCTTTTAACAATCCATACGATGTCAGAACTTTCGAAAAAATTTGTTATGATGTATCTTCTAATTTTAAATGGCATATAAGTTAGCGAAAACATGGGCCTTGAGAGAGTATATCATTATTTCCCTACTCTGGGATATCACATTTACGATGAAACAAAAAAAACAACAACTACAAATCAAGTAGTTCATGTTGAATACATAACAGAATACATAACAGGACACACACTTCAAATGCAGATAGCATGGAAAACTTTCATTCTCGATAGGTCAGAAGGCTTTACTCGTCCTGGAGTTGAGAGAATTAACGATAGTATTAGGACGTAAATTTGGACAATACTTGGTGCCCAAGTACAAGTACACGTTCAGCCAGTGCAGTATCTTCATTAAGGATGAACAGGAGGCTCTTTTTTCTTCTAGATTATGCAGAAGTTCAGCAATTCGACGTCTGGTGAACTCGTGAAGACTCCCTGCTTCATCTAACTTAGTTTTCTCCTGTCCGAGATGTTTATTCACCTCTGTTCACTTTGCAAGATTGTTATTAAGCCCACCACGTATAGTCTGTAAGACTTTGTCGAGGCCTCGGAGTTCACAAAGATTGAGTAGAGATTCTTCAATTGTCTCAGCCTCGTTCAAAGTGGTTTCCATACGGTGACTAGAATTTGAAGCCTCATTCGCAATCTGTCCTAAATCCTATAGTATTACTGGCAACAGCTGCGTCTCCTAAATTGGTGCTCTGAAGAGCTTCAACAGCCTGAGCTGGTAAACGTGGAGCTTCCTTGCGTCGAGACCAATCTCAAAATCCCAGCTCGTCTCGGATCACCATTGCTCCGCCAGACGGGTGCCTATAATGGTTAGTCCAAGAGGCCTCCCTCTGTGGTTGGGATAGGCTTTCAGCCTTAAGCGTCCTGTCAACTAATAGGAACTTGGTCGGATCTCGACCAGAATCTGCTGCAAATCTCTAAGAATCTATATAATTATTTTCTTTTCTGAGAAATAGTAGATAACACGAAGAGAAGGAGAGGAATGGGCGGAGACTGCTGAGGTCCAAATAGGGGCCTTTATTACAAAATTGATGTATATGAGCAGCTATAGTCACACTAGTCTCATAAATGAAGTGTCACTGAAGGAAAAAGTTAGCGATTTACTTTTTTCAAAACAAAGATTTTGCACACTGTTGAAATCTGATGATAACGTGACTGCCACAGGATGCAAGGCACATTGAGTACTTTCAGAGATGTCTGGGGCGTGTTTGTGAAAAACTTGGCAGTGCATTATTTGTCAGGAACATGTCTCACTATTGATGAACAACTTTTTTTCCTTCAGGTGAAGATGCAGCTTTTGTTTTTTCCACTATGTAACCATAACAAAGGAAACAATGACGAGTCTTTCGAGCCTGTGATCTAGAAACAAACTACCCATTTTGTAGAATATCTAATCTTAGGGAAGGAGGTGAAATTGGGATATAGAAAGAGGTGATATGAACCTGCTCAGAAATATATTAGAAGAACTGACCTCTGCCTTAATAACAATGAAAAAAATGTCACTTGTGACCACTCAATAGCTCTTGAACTCTGTAAATGTCTTGAAAAAACAGAACACGACTGCTTACCACTACGAATAAGTACCACTACGCTATGTACAACTACGACTACGACAAAACTAAGTAGAATCTACGAATGGGTAAATCTACGAATGCGTAAATCTGCGAATGCGTAAATCTACGAATATGTATATCTACGAATGCATAAATCTACGAATACGTAAATCTAGGAATGCGTAAATCTTACAATACGTAAATATACGAATGCGTAAATCCCCTAATACGTAAATGAACGAATGCGTAAATCTAGGAATATATAAATCAACGAATGAGTAAATCCACGAATACGTAAATCAACGAATGCGTAAATCTAGGAATACATAAATCAACGAATGAGTAAGTCAACGAATGAGTAAATCATCGAATGCGTAAATCAACGAATGCGGAAATCAATGAATGCGTAAATCCACGAATACGTAGATGAACGAATGCGTAAATCTACCAATACATAAATCAACGAATGAGTAAATCCAATAAGACGTAAATCAAACGATGCGTAAATCTAGGAATACATAAATCAACGAATGAGTAAATCAACGAAAGCGGACATGAAGGAATGCGTAAATCTAGGAATCCCTAAATCTGCGAATGCATACAACGGCGAATGCGTAAATCTACGAATACATATATCTACGAATACGTAAATATCCGAAAGTGTAAAACATCGAATTCGTAAATCTACGAATACGTAAATCTACGAATAGGTAAATCCACGAATAATTAAATGTACGGATATTTAAATCAACGAATACTTAATTCTACGAAAACGGAAATCTAGGAATACTTAAATCTACGAAAACTTAAATCTACGAATGTATATATCTACAAATACGTAAATCTACGAATGTGTGAATCTACAAATACGTAAACCTTTCATAAATCCAAGAATACATAAATCAGCGAATGCGTAAATCTACGAATGCGTAAATCTACGAATGCGTAAATCGATGAATATGCAAATCAACGAATGCGTAAATTTACGAATACATAAATCAACGAATGCGTAAATCAACGAATGCCTAAATCTACGAATACGTAAATCTACGAATACTTAAATCTACGAATACTTATATTTACTAATATTTAAATCTACGAATATTAAAATCTACGAATACGTAAATCTACGAATACTTAAATCTACGAATACGTAAATCTACGATCTTGTAAATCAACGAATGCGTAAACCTAAGAATTCGTAAATCTACGAATGTGTAAATCTACGAATACCTAAATCTACGTACCGCTACGATTACGTAAAAACTTGGACTGCTTACCACTACGACTACATACCATTATAAGTACGTACCACTACGACTATGTAAAACTTCGATCACGTACCACTACGAATACGTACCAAAAAGGCTACCTAACAGTATTACTATGTAAACCCTGGACTACGTACCACTACGGCTACCTACCACTTCCACTACGTACCACTACGAATGCTCACCACTACGACTACGTACCACTACGAATGTTCACCACAAGGACTACGTACCACTAGAAGTATGCTTTTGCCATAGGTTTATTTCCAATTTGGTCTCGTTGATTCCGCGAGCTGCTATGAAATAATAATAAACTACCAACAGCAATAACAAATTGTCCATAAATTTTCACTAAGCCAGCTAAGAGTTTTAGAAATTGTACCCAAGAGCCAAGAAACGATTGATCCAATTATACCTGGTAGAGCAGCAGCAGCTTTACCAGCTAGCTTTGCCAAAAAAGTCTTCAAAGATTTTCTAAATGTTTTTCTTACCCATTCTCTTTGAGTCCTTTTTTTGTCCGGAGGAGAACTACTTAGTTGTCCTGAACCACACCCAGTTAAAGCGAGATCTAGTGTACTACTTGCCATTCCGATTGCTGTAATAATAGACCCAATCGTTATCCCCTGCTCGCGAAAGAGTGTGCGTATGCGTTCAGCCAGTGTAGTATGAACAGGAGGCTCTTTTTTCTTCTAGATTACGCAGAAGTTCAGCAAGACTCGTCAAGACTCCCTGCTTCATCTGAACTTAGTTTTCTCCCGACTGAGATGTATGTTAGCTTGGCAAGATTGATAGTAAGCCCACCACGTATAGTCTGTAAGACTGTGTCGAGGCCTCGGATTTCACGAAGATTGAGTAGAGATTCTTCAATTGTCTCAGCCTCGTTGAAAGTGGTTTCCATACGGTGACTAGAATTTGAAGCCTCATTCGCAATCTGTCCTAATTACTGGCAACAGCTGCGTCTCCTAAATTGGTGCTCTGAAGAGCTTCAACAGCCTGAGCTGGTAAACATGGAGCTTCCTTGCGGTCGAGACCAATCTGAAAATCCTAGCTCGCCTCGGATCACCATTGCTCCGCCAGACGGGTGCCTATAGTGAATTGCAAGAGGCCTCCCTCTGTGGTTAGGATAGGATTCCAGCCTTAAGCGTCCCGTCAACTAATACGAACTTGGTCGGATCTCGACCAGAATCTCCTGCAAATCTCTAGATACCAAACGGTATCAGCTGCTAATCTTGCATCTATATAATTATTTTCTTTTCTGAGAAATAGTAGATAACACGCAGAGAAGGGGAGGAATGGGCGGAGACTGCTGAGGTCGAAATATGGGCCCTTATTACGAAATTGATGTATATGAGCAGCTTTAGTCACACTAGTCTCATAAATGGAGTGTCACTGAAAGAAAAGTCATTGATTTACTTTTTTCAAAACAAAGATTTTGCACACTGTTGAAATCTGATGATAACGTGACTGCCACAGAATGCAAGGCACATTGGGTACTTTCAGAGATGTCTGGGGCGTGTTTGTGAAAAATTTGGCAGTGCATTATTTGTCTCACTATTGATGAACAACTTTTTTTCATTCAAGTGAAGATGCAGCTTTTGTTTTTTCCACTATGTACCAAGGAAAACAATGACGAGTCTTTCGAGCCTGTGATCCAGAAACAAACTACCCATTTTGTAGAATATCTAATCTTAGGAAAGGAGGTGAAATTGGGATATAGAAAGAGTTGATATGAACCTGCTCAGAAATATATTAGAAGAACTGACCTCTGCCTTAAATAACAATGAAAAAAAAGTCACTTGTGACCACTCAATAGCTCTTGAACTCTGTAAACGTCTTGAAAAAACAGAACACGACTGCTTACCATAAGTACCACTACGCTATGTAAAACTAATACCAAGCAAAAACTAAGTAAAATGGTTAAATCTAAAATTAGGTAAATCTACGAATGCGTATATCTGCGAATGCGCAAAGCTACAAATTCCTAAATCTACCAATGCATAAATCTACGAACATGTAAATGTACAAACGCGTAAATGTACCTATGCGTAAATCTATGAATAAGTATACGAATTATACGAATGCATAAATCTACGAATACGTGAATTTACGAATATTTAAATCTAGGAATACTTAAATCTACGAATATTTAAATCTACGAATGTGTAAATCTACGAATCACTGTCGAACTTGTGCAGGTCCAGTAGAGTCAACCATTACGTACGTGTAGTGTTAATCGGATGTAATCACAATCGAATTTTCTACAGTCTAAATGTAAAACATCTACTGTCAATTGTGATATATTTGAGGAAATTAATCTCTTATACTCTGGATTAGTTGGAGACCAAATTCTCTAACAAGCTTCATTTGCAGCTGGTAGTAAACGTACAAGTGTCGATGGAAATCCGTTGACTATGTTTTCACAAGTTGGGAGTTCCCTGAGGTGAACGAAGAGCTCAATTGGTTAGGTTTGTTAGCAATCCGAGACATTTTAATTGGAATAGTCATCTTTTTATAGAGAACCCTAGCGTCTTACTGAGATTGGGGAAAAAATCTCTTAATCTAGTATCAAAATACACTTTTGCAAAAAACATGTCCCAGGATGTAACTCCACAGATAATCCGTTTTGTTTGAAGAATTAGTTAAGACTACAGATATTGTAATAACCATCTGGAATAGTTACTCTCATTCCGTCTGCTTATTGTTTTTCAGCTGCTTGTTATGTTACACCATCGTGGTGCATAATCTATCGCCACAAGAGCTATTTCATGACTACCCTCATCTAAACTGTGGGGTAATTCTACATTAGATTTATTTTGAACTATTGTTACACACATACAAAACTAGTGAAGCAAACTATCATCCAGGAGTTCAAGATACAAATAACATTACGGGAGATTTTATTATCGTACAGGTTCAAGTATGCACACACGATGCTTTTGAAACTCAATATCCAAACCTATTTGAAGAGTATCGCCTGCCTAGAATTCATTCAGATATATATATAATATACATGCTTAGAGCTCAACTCCTATGCAGTTCTGGCAGAAGCAGCTAAATTTTGCCGTATGGTGCGGTGTTTCTTTTTCTTTGAACTAGTAAATGTTATTTGTACCCTTGTCAGGCCAGAGTTTTCTGCTATTGTATGACAGTACACAATACAGCCTGCTACTGTCACCCCCACTGTCTTGTGGGTCATCTCGGGAGAGAGGAAGACTAGGGGAAGGTAACCCTGAATACAAATACCACACTGCCTTGTGTGTTGCTATGATAGCAAAGGCTATGGGAGTAAACCCAGACAGAAAATCAGGAGTGGAGACCCGAAGGTGGTTGTCAGGGAGAACTGCATCAAACTGGCTTCCAGCATCTCCTGCAGCCGGACTAGTTCCAAATGTATTGACCTGGTCTCTCCTTTGGGTTTAACTAGAATGGCAGAGAGAGGGGTGGTGCCTCTGGGCAAAGCACCATCTCTTAAAAATAGCCCAGGCAAGGCAGCAAAACGAGGAGGCGTTTGCTCGGGCTTGGCAAGCGTCTGTCTCTCCTCTATAAGCCCACCCATTTCCGATTTGGAGAGGACACTCCAGCCATCCGTTACGGATGGGCACAACACGGGAGGTGGCAGTTACCGGTGATAAGCTCAATCCATTTCGCGTACGGACGAGCGCCAGGGGTCCCCTCTGTCGGTGGGAGCGTAACCTGGGCAGCCCCCAGGCAGTTGGGTGTTGTTCCGCCACGTCAGCCTGCTTCATAAGGTGGTTGGAGCTAGACCAAAAGTCGAAAAGCTGACGTAAAGTGTGCACCTGGCAAAAACAGAAAAATACTAAAACTTGGTACCTGGAACGTCAGAACAATGCGCCCAGGCTTGCAACAGCAAGATCTCACTGATATTGACTCCATCAGGAAATCCAAAATTATTGATCGAGAACTTCAGCTACTAAACATCGACATCGCTGCCCTTCAAGAAACTCGACTTCCCGACTCCGGGTCAGTCAAAGAAGAAAACTACACCTTCTTCTGGCAGGGCCTTAGCAGCGAACAGCCGAGAATCCACGGCGTGGGCTTCGCCGTAAAAAACTCCCTTATCAATTCGATCGCAACTCCAATTGGAGTGTCAGAACGCATCATGACACTCAGACTGAACACCCGGTCTGGTTTTACCAACATTATCTGTGTCTATGCCCCAACACTTACCTCCTCTGACGAAACCAAAGACATTTTCTACGAGGCATTGCAGAGGACTCTCCACAACATCCCTCTCACCGAAGGCCTGCTAATTCTGGGTGACTTTAACGCTCGAGTGGGAACAGATCACTCCGCATGGCCAAAGTGCATTGGGCACTTCGGCATTGGCAACATCAACGAAAACGGGCAGCGCCTTCTGGAGCTATGCTCCGTAAACTCATTATGTGTTACAAACACGTACTTTGACCTTAAGAGATGCCAAAGAACATCATGGCGCCATCCCAGGTCTGGCCATTGGCATCAATTAGATCTTATTCTCTCAAGGAGGAAGAGTTTGGGCTGTATAAAAATAACTCGTTCCCTCCACAGTGCTGACTGTGACACCGACCATGCACTGGTAGTCAGCAAAATCAAAATTTCGGCCAAGAAAATATACAGATCAAAAGCCCCTTCAATCCCTAAGATCAATGTAACAGCAATCAGAGATGAATCAAATAGAAAGTCATTTGAAAAGTTATTTGCTGAAAGCATGGATAATGTCACCCAATGTGACTCGGTAGATGAAACATGGAACACTCTCAGTTCAAAAATTCATGACTGTGCCATCAAGTCTTTTGGACAGCATAAAGTTTCAAACAACGACTGGGTAGCCCAGAACAGCGAAATTCTCCTACCTCTCATTGAGCAAAAGAAATCTGCTTTCAATGAGTATAACAAAAATTGCAATCAGAGTACAAAAACTTGTTTGAAAAATGCAAAAGCTAAACTTCAGCTGGAGGTAAGACGAATGGCGCAACGCCAACAAATACTGGACAGACTTGTGTAACAGCATACAAGAGGCAAATGAAAAGGGAGATATGAAAACCGCCTTTAGTCAGATGAAAGTAGCTCTTGGGCCAATCATCACCAAAAGCGCCCCACTTAAGTCTGTAAATGGTGAACCCATCACAGATAAAAATGAACAACTGAGCATTACTCTCTGTTGTATTCAACTGAGAAAAATATTCCACTGTAGTTTTGACACAAGGCTTGAGAAACCCCAACCCAATCATGCTGAATGGCTCTCCTCTGGAGCAAGTGGGAAAATTCTGGGTGTGGAACAATAGCAAGCTGACCATCAAAACAAAGGTACTCGTGTACCAAACTTGCGTCCTAAGCACCCTGCTGTATGGCTCAGAGACATGGACCACCTACTCCAAACATGAAAGATCCCTCAACTCCTTCCACCTGCGCTGCCTACGCAAAATTCTCAAGATCAAGTGGCAAGACAGGATCTCAAATATCGAAGTTCTGAGCCGAGCCAACATTCCATCAACTCAGGCTCTCCTAGGCAAAAAAAGACTGCGGTGGCTTGGACATCTCCACCGTATGGAAAATGATCGCATCCCCAGACAAATTCTCTACGGGGAACTTGCTACTGGCAACCGACCCAGAGGTAGGCCACATCTGCGATTCAAAGACACTTGCAAGGTCACGATGAAAGCATTCAACATCGACCCCAATGAATGGGAGAACCTTGCAAATGATCGAAGCAGATGGAGACAAAAATTGCGCAGTGGCACGCTCGCAATAGACTTCAAGGCAAAAGAAACATACCTGACAAAACGACAGAGGCGGAATGAAAACATTCGCCAAAGTGAACCCAAAAGACTGACCTGCAATCACTGCCATCGCACTCTCGGGTCAAACATTGGTAGAATAAGCCACGAGAGAAGCTGTCAGTCAAAGTGAAAGTGAATATTCTAGCTGCTAAGATCGTCTGTAAAGACGCTAAAGGCCATATAAGTAAATGTATCCGTTCTCCGAAAACAAAACAAAAGAGATTGAGTGACTGCAAAGTCAGGCTAGACAAATGCTGAATTTTTTAAACTATTCGTCCACCGGACAATCATGGTCGCAAAACTTCAGGGGAGAGGTCTTCCCACCGTCCGCGCCACTTACCAAAAAGTTAACAAACATAATATGATGATCTCCCCTAACCCGCGCTTTCGTTCTTTCTTTGTTCTTTCTTTTGTCCCATACAAATACTAAACCCAACCATATTGATAAGAATGCTCAAAAGTCCCCTCTTTAGTGTGTTTTCTTGACTGGCGCGGACGGGCGGAGGACCTCCCCTTCAGTGTATACACAACATTGTCTGTGTAACACTGTCAGCATTGTCAGCATCAAGCTGAGCACATGTCTTGTTTACTTTCAAGAGGGCCACGCTAAAAGGAAATGGCCTATTCGATACTGTGTATCGGTTTTGCTAGCTCCCAGTAAAAAGGTTGCGGAATCGCCATCCATAACAACCATATAAACATATATCACGACATCCATGCAGCTCGAAAGGATAAAAAACAGTAGGCCTAGGCCTAGATATACCAAAATTGTGAGTGTCTCGCTTTAAAGGCCATGAAATGCTTCTAAGGCGTCATGCAGAAGTTTGCGCAAAATGACAGCCTTCGATACTGAGTATCGATTGCTACACCCATATGCAACACTCCAACAATCATAAAAACTACACCAGGAATTTACTCCGGGTTTAAACGTTAAGGCGTTTCACAGTTTTCAAAAAGATATAAGACGTGGTCAAACGCAAAAACTAAGCCAGCCATGCAACTCGGCAGTATCAAAAACGGTAGTATGCAAACTTTCAAGTGTCTAGCTTGAATGACCATGAAATGCATAAGCGTCACAGACAGTTTACCCCCTGCTCTCATTATTATAAGATATATAAGAAGACCATTTGACCACTGAAGATCCTATCATGCAATCATTATATATCGCTTTCACGTATCCACTACGACTATCAGATAAGACATATATTGGAGGAGATACATGCTCTGCTGCCACAAGAGTGGCACCCTTTTAACAATCCATACGATGTCAGAACTTTCGAAAAAATTTGTTATGATGTATCTTCTAATTTTAAATGGCATATAAGTTAGCGAAAACATGGGCCTTGAGAGAGTATATCATTATTTCCCTACTCTGGGATATCACATTTACGATGAAACAAAAAAAACAACAACTACAAATCAAGTAGTTCATGTTGAATACATAACAGAATACATAACAGGACACACACTTCAAATGCAGATAGCATGGAAAACTTTCATTCTCGATAGGTCAGAAGGCTTTACTCGTCCTGGAGTTGAGAGAATTAACGATAGTATTAGGACGTAAATTTGGACAATACTTGGTGCCCAAGTACAAGTACACGTTCAGCCAGTGCAGTATCTTCATTAAGGATGAACAGGAGGCTCTTTTTTCTTCTAGATTATGCAGAAGTTCAGCAATTCGACGTCTGGTGAACTCGTGAAGACTCCCTGCTTCATCTAACTTAGTTTTCTCCTGTCCGAGATGTTTATTCACCTCTGTTCACTTTGCAAGATTGTTAGTAAGCCCACCACGTATAGTCTGTAAGACTTTGTCGAGGCCTCGGAGTTCACAAAGATTGAGTAGAGATTCTTCAATTGTCTCAGCCTCGTTCAAAGTGGTTTCCATACGGTGACTAGAATTTGAAGCCTCATTCGCAATCTGTCCTAAATCCTATAGTATTACTGGCAACAGCTGCGTCTCCTAAATTGGTGCTCTGAAGAGCTTCAACAGCCTGAGCTGGTAAACGTGGAGCTTCCTTGCGTCGAGACCAATCTCAAAATCCCAGCTCGTCTCGGATCACCATTGCTCCGCCAGACGGGTGCCTATAATGGTTAGTCCAAGAGGCCTCCCTCTGTGGTTGGGATAGGCTTTCAGCCTTAAGCGTCCTGTCAACTAATAGGAACTTGGTCGGATCTCGACCAGAATCTGCTGCAAATCTCTAAGAATCTATATAATTATTTTCTTTTCTGAGAAATAGTAGATAACACGAAGAGAAGGAGAGGAATGGGCGGAGACTGCTGAGGTCCAAATAGGGGCCTTTATTACAAAATTGATGTATATGAGCAGCTATAGTCACACTAGTCTCATAAATGAAGTGTCACTGAAGGAAAAAGTTAGCGATTTACTTTTTTCAAAACAAAAATTTTGCACACTGTTGAAATCTGATGATAACGTGACTGCCACAGGATGCAAGGCACATTGAGTACTTTCAGAGATGTCTGGGGCGTGTTTGTGAAAAACTTGGCAGTGCATTATTTGTCAGGAACATGTCTCACTATTGATGAACAACTTTTTTTCCTTCAGGTGAAGATGCAGCTTTTGTTTTTTCCACTATGTAACCATAACAAAGGAAACAATGACGAGTCTTTCGAGCCTGTGATCTAGAAAAAAACTACCCATTTTGTAGAATATCTAATCTTAGGGAAGGAGGTGAAATTGGGATATAGAAAGAGGTGATATGAACCTGCTCAGAAATATATTAGAAGAACTGACCTCTGCCTTAATAACAATGAAAAAAATGTCACTTGTGACCACTCAATAGCTCTTGAACTCTGTAAATGTCTTGAAAAAACAGAACACGACTGCTTACCACTACGAATAAGTACCACTACGCTATGTACAACTACGACTACGACAAAACTAAGTAGAATCTACGAATGGGTAAATCTACGAATGCGTAAATCTGCGAATGCGTAAATCTACGAATATGTATATCTACGAATGCATAAATCTACGAATACGTAAATCTAGGAATGCGTAAATCTTACAATACGTAAATATACGAATGCGTAAATCCCCTAATACGTAAATGAACGAATGCGTAAATCTAGGAAT
The DNA here is from genome assembly GCA_963931925.1 of Onchidella celtica. Taxonomy (NCBI): domain Eukaryota; kingdom Metazoa; phylum Mollusca; class Gastropoda; order Systellommatophora; family Onchidiidae; genus Onchidella; species Onchidella celtica. The sequence continues at coordinate 20,701,185 of OZ007579.1, read as the reverse complement.
ATATAAATCAACGAATGAGTAAATCCACGAATACGTAAATCAACGAATGCGTAAATCTAGGAATACATAAATCAACGAATGAGTAAGTCAACGAATGAGTAAATCATCGAATGCGTAAATCAACGAATGCGGAAATCAATGAATGCGTAAATCCACGAATACGTAAATGAACGAATGCGTAAATCTACCAATACATAAATCAACGAATGAGTAAATCCACTAAGACGTAAATCAAACGATGCGTAAATCTAGGAATACATAAATCAACGAATGAGTAAATCAACGAATGAGTAAATCAACGAAAGCGGACATGAAGGAATGCGTAAATCTAGGAATCCCTAAATCTACGAATGCATACAACGGCGAATGCGTAAATCTACGAATACATATATCTACGAATACGTAAATATCCGAAAGTGTAAAACATCGAATTCGTAAATCTACGAATACGTAAATCTACGAATAGGTAAATCCACGAATAATTAAATGTACGAATATTTAAATCAACGAATACTTAATTCTACGAAAACTTAAATCTACGAATGTATATATCTACAAATACGTAAATCTACGAATGTGTGAATCTACAAATACGTAAACCTTTCATAAATCCAAGAATACATAAATCAGCGAATGCGTAAATCTACGAATGCGTAAATCGATGAATATGCAAATCAACGAATGCGTAAATTTACGAATACATAAATCAACGAATGCGTAAATCAACGAATGCCTAAATCTACGAATACGTAAATCTACGAATACTTAAATCTACGAATACTTATATTTACTAATATTTAAATCTACGAATATTAAAATCTACGAATACGTAAATCTACGAATACTTAAATCTACGAATACGTAAATCTACGATCTTGTAAATCAACGAATGCGTAAACCTAAGAATGCGTAAATCTACGAATGTGTAAATCTACGAATACCTAAATCTACGTACCGCTACGATTACGTAAAAACTTGGACTGCTTACCACTACGACTACATACCATTATAAGTACGTACCACTACGACTATGTAAAACTTCGATCACGTACCACTACGAATACGTACCAAAAAGGCTACCTAACAGTATTACTATGTAAACCCTGGACTACGTACCACTACGGCTACCTACCACTTCCACTACGTACCACTACGAATGCTCACCACTACGACTACGTACCACTACGAATGTTCACCACAAGGACTACGTACCACTAGAAGTATGCTTTTGCCATAGGTTTATTTCCAATTTGGTCTCGTTGATTCCGCGAGCTGCTATGAAATAATAATAAACTACCAACAGCAATAACAAATTGTCCATAAATTTTCACTAAGCCAGCTAACAGTTTTAGAAATTGTACCCAAGAGCCAAGAAACGATTGATCCAATTATACCTGGTAGAGCAGCAGCAGCTTTACCAGCTAGCTTTGCCAAAAAAGTCTTCAAAGATTTTCTAAATGTTTTTCTTACCCATTCTCGTTGAGTCCTTTTTTTGTCCGGAGGAGAACTACTTAGTTGTCCTGAACCACAACCAGTTAAAGCGAGATCTAGTGTACTACTTGCCATTCCGATTGCTGTAATAATAGACCCAATCGTTATCCCCTGCTCGCGAAAGAGTGTGCGTATGCGTTCAGCCAGTGTAGTATGAACAGGAGGCTCTTTTTTCTTCTAGATTACGCAGAAGTTCAGCAAGACTCGTCAAGACTCCCTGCTTCATCTGAACTTAGTTTTCTCCCGACTGAGATGTATGTTAGCTTGGCAAGATTGATAGTAAGCCCACCACGTATAGTCTGTAAGACTGTGTCGAGGCCTCGGATTTCACGAAGATTGAGTAGAGATTCTTCAATTGTCTCAGCCTCGTTGAAAGTGGTTTCCATACGGTGACTAGAATTTGAAGCCTCATTCGCAATCTGTCCTAATTACTGGCAACAGCTGCGTCTCCTAAATTGGTGCTCTGAAGAGCTTCAACAGCCTGAGCTGGTAAACATGGAGCTTCCTTGCGGTCGAGACCAATCTGAAAATCCTAGCTCGCCTCGGATCACCATTGCTCCGCCAGACGGGTGCCTATAGTGAATTGCAAGAGGCCTCCCTCTGTGGTTAGGATAGGATTCCAGCCTTAAGCGTCCCGTCAACTAATACGAACTTGGTCGGATCTCGACCAGAATCTCCTGCAAATCTCTAGATACCAAACGGTATCAGCTGCTAATCTTGCATCTATATAATTATTTTCTTTTCTGAGAAATAGTAGATAACACGCAGAGAAGGGGAGGAATGGGCGGAGACTGCTGAGGTCGAAATATGGGCCCTTATTACGAAATTGATGTATATGAGCAGCTTTAGTCACACTAGTCTCATAAATGGAGTGTCACTGAAAGAAAAGTCATTGATTTACTTTTTTCAAAACAAAGATTTTGCACACTGTTGAAATCTGATGATAACGTGACTGCCACAGAATGCAAGGCACATTGGGTACTTTCAGAGATGTCTGGGGCGTGTTTGTGAAAAATTTGGCAGTGCATTATTTGTCTCACTATTGATGAACAACTTTTTTTCATTCAAGTGAAGATGCAGCTTTTGTTTTTTCCACTATGTACCAAGGAAAACAATGACGAGTCTTTCGAGCCTGTGATCCAGAAACAAACTACCCATTTTGTAGAATATCTAATCTTAGGAAAGGAGGTGAAATTGGGATATAGAAAGAGTTGATATGAACCTGCTCAGAAATATATTAGAAGAACTGACCTCTGCCTTAAATAACAATGAAAAAAAAGTCACTTGTGACCACTCAATAGCTCTTGAACTCTGTAAACGTCTTGAAAAAACAGAACACGACTGCTTACCATAAGTACCACTACGCTATGTAAAACTAATACCAAGCAAAAACTAAGTAAAATGGTTAAATCTAAAATTAGGTAAATCTACGAATGCGTATATCTGCGAATGCGCAAAGCTACAAATTCCTAAATCTACCAATGCATAAATCTACGAACATGTAAATGTACAAACGCGTAAATGTACCTATGCGTAAATCTATGAATAAGTATACGAATTATACGAATGCATAAATCTACGAATACGTGAATTTACGAATATTTAAATCTAGGAATACTTAAATCTACGAATATTTAAATCTCATAATGTGTAAATCTACGAATCACTGTCGAACTTGTGCAGGTCCAGTAGAGTCAACCATTACGTATGTGTAGTGTTAATCGGATGTAATCACAATCGAATTTTCTACAGTCTAAATGTAAAACATCTACTGTCAATTGTGATATATTTGAGGAAATTAATCTCTTATACTCTGGATTAGTTGGAGACCAAATTCTCTAACAAGCTTCATTTGCAGCTGGTAGTAAACGTACAAGTGTCGATGGAAATCCGTTGACTATGTTTTCACAAGTTGGGAGTTCCCTGAGGTGAACGAAGAGCTCAATTGGTTAGGTTTGTTAGCAATCCGAGACATTTTAATTGGAATAGTCATCTTTTTATAGAGAACCCTAGCGTCTTACTGAGATTGGGGGAAAAATCTCTTAATCTAGTATCAAAATACACTTTTGCAAAAAACATGTCCCAGGATAATCCGTTTTGTTTGAAGAATTAGTTAAGACTACAGATATTGTAATAACCATCTGGAATAGTTACTCTCATTCCGTCTGCTTATTGTTTTTCAGCTGCTTGTTATGTTACACCATCGTGGTGCATAATCTATCGCCACAAGAGCTATTTCATGACTACCCTCATCTAAACTGTGGGGTAATTCTACATTAGATTTATTTTGAACTATTGTTACACACATACAAAACTAGTGAAGCAAACTATCATCCAGGAGTTCAAGATACAAATAACATTACGGGAGATTTTATTATCGTACAGGTTCAAGTACGCACACACGATGCTTTTGAAACTCAATATCCAAACGTATTTGAAGAGTATCGCCTGCCTAGAATTCATTCAGATATATATATAATATACATGCTTAGAGCTCAACTCCTATGCAATTCTGGCAGAAGCAGCTAAATTTTGCCGTATGGTGCGGTGTTTCTTTTTCTTTGAACTAGTAAATGTTATTTGTACCCTTGTCAGGCCAGAGTTTTCTGCTATTGTATGACAGTACACAATACAGCCTGCTACTGTCACCCCCACTGTCTTGTGGGTCATCTCGGGAGAGAGGAAGACTCGTGTACCAAACTTGCGTCCTAAGCACCCTGCTGTATGGCTCAGAGACATGGACCACCTACTCCAAACATGAAAGATCCCTCAACTCCTTCCACCTGCGCTGCCTACGCAAAATTCTCAAGATCAAGTGGCAAGACAGGATCTCAAATATCGAAGTTCTGAGCCGAGCCAACATTCCATCAACTCAGGCTCTCCTAGGCAAAAAAAGACTGCGGTGGCTTGGACATCTCCACCGTATGGAAAATGATCGCATCCCCAGACAAATTCTCTACGGGGAACTTGCTACTGGCAACCGACCCAGAGGTAGGCCACATCTGCGATTCAAAGACACTTGCAAGGTCACGATGAAAGCATTCAACATCGACCCCAATGAATGGGAGAACCTTGCAAATGATCGAAGCAGATGGAGACAAAAATTGCGCAGTGGCACGCTCGCAATAGACTTCAAGGCAAAAGAAACATACCTGACAAAACGACGGAGGCGGAATGAAAACACTCGCCAAAGTGAACCCAAAAGACTGACCTGCAATCATTGCCATCGCACTCTCGGGTCAAACATTGGTAGAATAAGCCACGAGAGAAGCTGTCAGTCAAAGTGAAAGTGAATATTCTAGCTGCTAAGACCGTCTGTAAAGACGCTAAAGGCCATATAAGTAAATGTATCCGTTCTCCGAAAACAAAACAAAAGAGATTGAGTGACTGCAAAGTCAGGCTAGACAAATGCTGAATTTTTTAAACTATTCGTCCACCGGACAATCATGGTCGCAAAACTTCAGGGGAGAGGTCTTCCCACCGTCCGCGCCACTTACCAAAAAGTTAACAAACATAATATGATGATCTCCCCTAACCCGCGCTTTCGTTCTTTCTTTGTTCTTTCTTTTGTCCCATACAAATACTAAACCCAACCATATTGATAAGAATGCTCAAAAGTCCCCTCTTTAGTGTGTTTTCTTGACTGGCGCGGACGGGCGGAGGACCTCCCCTTCAGTGTATACACAACATTGTCTGTGTAACACTGTCAGCATTGTCAGCATCAAGCTGAGCACATGTCTTGTTTACTTTCAAGAGGGCCACGCTAAAAGGAAATGGCCTATTCGATACTGTGTATCGGTTTTGCTAGCTCCCAGTAAAAAGGTTGCGGAATCGCCATCCATAACAACCATATAAACATATATCACGACATCCATGCAGCTCGAAAGGATAAAAAACAGTAGGCCTAGGCCTAGATATACCAAAATTGTGAGTGTCTCGCTTTAAAGGCCATGAAATGCTTCTAAGGCGTCATGCAGAAGTTTGCGCAAAATGACAGCCTTCGATACTGAGTATCGATTGCTACACCCATATGCAACACTCCAACAATCATAAAAACTACACCAGGAATTTACTCCGGGTTTAAACGTTAAGGCGTTTCACAGTTTTCAGAAAGATATAAGACGTGGTCAAACGCAAAAACTAAGCCAGCCATGCAACTCGGCAGTATCAAAAACGGTAGTATGCAAACTTTCAAGTGTCTAGCTTGAATGACCGTGAAATGCATAAGCGTCACCGACAGTTTACCCCCTGCTCTCATTATTATAAGATATATAAGAAGACCATTTGACCACTGAAGATCCTATCATGCAATCATTATATATCGCTTTCACGTATCCACTACGACTATCAGATAAGACATATATTGGAGGAGATACATGCTCTGCTGCCACAAGAGTGGCACCCTTTTAACAATCCATACGATGTCAGAACTTTCGAAAAAATTTGTTATGATGTATCTTCTAATTTTAAATGGCATATAAGTTAGCGAAAACATGGGACTTGAGAGAGTATATCATTATTTCCCTACTCTGGGATATCACATTTACGATGAAACAAAAAAAACAACAACTACAAATCAAGTAGTTCATGTTGAATACATAACAGAATACATAACAGGACACACACTTCAAATGCAGATAGCATGGAAAACTTTCATTCTCGATAGGTCAGAAGGCTTTACTCGTCCTGAAGTTGAGAGAATTAACGATAGTATTAGGACGTAAATTTGGACAATACTTGTTTCCCAAGTACAAGTACACGTTCAGCCAGTGCAGTATCTTCATTAAGGATGAACAGGAGGCTCTTTTTTCTTCTAGATTATGCAGAAGTTCAGCAATTCGACGTCTGGTGAACTCGTGAAGACTCCCTGCTTCATCTAACTTAGTTTTCTCCTGTCCGAGATGTTTATTCACCTCTGTTCACTTTGCAAGATTGTTAGTAAGCCCACCACGTATAGTCTGTAAGACTTTGTCGAGGCCTCGGAGTTCACAAAGATTGAGTAGAGATTCTTCAATTGTCTCAGCCTCGTTCAAAGTGGTTTCCATACGGTGACTAGAATTTGAAGCCTCATTCGCAATCTGTCCTAAATCCTATAGTATTACTTGCAACAGCTGCGTCTCCTAAATTGGTGCTCTGAAGAGCTTCAACAGCCTGAGCTGGTAAACGTGGAGCTTCCTTGCGTCGAGACCAATCTCAAAATCCCAGCTCGTCTCGGATCGCCATTGCTCCGCCAGACGGGTGCCTATAATGGTTAGTCCAAGAGGCCTCCCTCTGTGGTTGGGATAGGCTTTCAGCCTTAAGCGTCCTGTCAACTAATAGGAACTTGGTCGGATCTCGACCAGAATCTGCTGCAAATCTCTAAGAATCTATATAATTATTTTCTTTTCTGAGAAATAGTAGATAACACGAAGAGAAGGAGAGGAATGGGCGGAGACTGCTGAGGTCCAAATAGGGGCCTTTATTACAAAATTGATGTATATGAGCAGCTATAGTCACACTAGTCTCATAAATGAAGTGTCACTGAAGGAAAAAGTTAGCGATTTACTTTTTTCAAAACAAAGATTTTGCACACTGTTGAAATCTGATGATAACGTGACTGCCACAGGATGCAAGGCACATTGAGTACTTTCAGAGATGTCTGGGGCGTGTTTGTGAAAAACTTGGCAGTGCATTATTTGTCAGGAACATGTCTCACTATTGATGAACAACTTTTTTTCCTTCAGGTGAAGATGCAGCTTTTGTTTTTTCCACTATGTAACCATAACAAAGGAAACAATGACGAGTCTTTCGAGCCTGTGATCTAGAAACAAACTACCCATTTTGTAGAATATCTAATCTTAGGGAAGGAGGTGAAATTGGGATATAGAAAGAGGTGATATGAACCTGCTCAGAAATATATTAGAAGAACTGACCTCTGCCTTAATAACAATGAAAAAAATGTCACTTGTGACCACTCAATAGCTCTTGAACTCTGTAAATGTCTTGAAAAAACAGAACACGACTGCTTACCACTACGAATAAGTACCACTACGCTATGTACAACTACGACTACGACAAAACTAAGTAGAATCTACGAATGCGTAAATCTGCGAATGCGTAAATCTACGAATATGTATATCTACGAATGCATAAATCTACGAATACGTAAATCTAGGAATGCGTAAATCTTACAATACGTAAATATACGAATGTGTAAATCCCCTAATACGTAAATGAACGAATGCGTAAATCTAGGAATATATAAATCAACGAATGAGTAAATCCACGAATACGTAAATCAACGAATGCGTAAATCTAGGAATACATAAATCAACGAATGAGTAAGTCAACGAATGAGTAAATCATCGAATGCGTAAATCAACGAATGCGGAAATCAATGAATGCGTAAATCCACGAATACGTAAATGAACGAATGCGTAAATCTACCAATACATAAATCAACGAATGAGTAAATCCAATAAGACGTAAATCAAACGATGCGTAAATCTAGGAATACATAAATCAACGAATGAGTAAATCAACGAAAGCGGACATGAAGGAATGCGTAAATCTAGGAATCCCTAAATCTACGAATGCATACAACGGCGAATGCGTAAATCTACGAATACATATATCTACGAATACGTAAATGTCCGAAAGTGTAAAACATCGAATTCGTAAATCTACGAATACGTAAATCTACGAATAGGTAAATCCACGAATAATTAAATGTACGGATATTTAAATCAACGAATACTTAATTCTACGAAAACGGAAATCTAGGAATGCTTAAATCTACGAAAACTTAAATCTACGAATGTATATATCTACAAATACGTAAATCTACGATTGTGTGAATCTACAAATACGTAAACCTTTCATAAATCCAAGAATACATAAATCAGCGAATGCGTAAATCTACGAATGCGTAAATCTACGAATGCGTAAATCGATGAATATGCAAATCAACGAATGCGTAAATTTACGAATACATAAATCAACGAATGCGTAAATCAACGAATGCCTAAATCTACGAATACGTAAATCTACGAATACTTAAATCTACGAATACTTATATTTACTAATATTTAAATCTACGAATATTAAAATCTACGAATACGTAAATCTACGAATACTTAAATCTACGAATACGTAAATCTACGATCTTGTAAATCAACGAATGCGTAAACCTAAGAATGCGTAACAGCAATCAGAGATGAATCAAATAGAAAGTCATTTGAAAAGTTATTTGCTGAAAGCATGGATAATGTCACCCAATGTGACTCGGTAGATGAAACATGGAACACTCTCAGTTCAAAAATTCATGACTGTGCCATCAAGTCTTTTGGACAGCATAAAGTTTCAAACAACGACTGGGTAGCCCAGAACAGCGAAATTCTCCTACCTCTCATTGAGCAAAAGAAATCTGCTTTCAATGAGTATAACAAAAATTGCAATCAGAGTACAAAAACTTGTTTGAAAAATGCAAAAGCTAAACTTCAGCTGGAGGTAAGACGAATGGCGCAACGCCAACAAATACTGGACAGACTTGTGTAACAGCATACAAGAGGCAAATGAAAAGGGAGATATGAAAACCGCCTTTAGTCAGATGAAAGTAGCTCTTGGGCCAATCATCACCAAAAGCGCCCCACTTAAGTCTGTAAATGGTGAACCCATCACAGATAAAAATGAACAACTGAGCATTACTCTCTGTTGTATTCAACTGAGAAAAATATTCCACTGTAGTTTTGACACAAGGCTTGAGAAACCCCAACCCAATCATGCTGAATGGCTCTCCTCTGGAGCAAGTGGGAAAATTCTGGGTGTGGAACAATAGCAAGCTGACCATCAAAACAAAGGTACTCGTGTACCAAACTTGCGTCCTAAGCACCCTGCTGTATGGCTCAGAGACATGGACCACCTACTCCAAACATGAAAGATCCCTCAACTCCTTCCACCTGCGCTGCCTACGCAAAATTCTCAAGATCAAGTGGCAAGACAGGATCTCAAATATCGAAGTTCTGAGCCGAGCCAACATTCCATCAACTCAGGCTCTCCTAGGCAAAAAAAGACTGCGGTGGCTTGGACATCTCCACCGTATGGAAAATGATCGCATCCCCAGACAAATTCTCTACGGGGAACTTGCTACTGGCAACCGACCCAGAGGTAGGCCACATCTGCGATTCAAAGACACTTGCAAGGTCACAATGAAAGCATTCAACATCGACCCCAATGAATGGGAGAACCTTGCAAATGATCGAAGCAGATGGAGACAAAAATTGCGCAGTGGCACGCTCGCAATAGACTTCAAGGCAAAAGAAACATACCTGACAAAACGACAGAGGCGGAATGAAAACACTCGCCAAAGTGAACCCAAAAGACTGACCTGCAATCACTGCCATCGCACTCTCGGGTCAAACATTGGTAGAATAAGCCACGAGAGAAGCTGTCAGTCAAAGTGAAAGTGAATATTCTAGCTGCTAAGACCGTCTGTAAAGACGCTAAAGGCCATATAAGTAAATGTATCCGTTCTCCGAAAACAAAACAAAAGAGATTGAGTGACTGCAAAGTCAGGCTAGACAAATGCTGAATTTTTTAAACTATTCGTCCACCGGACAATCATGGTCGCAAAACTTCAGGGGAGAGGTCTTCCCACCGTCCGCGCCACTTACCAAAAAGTTAACAAACATAATATGATGATCTCCCCTAACCCGCGCTTTCGTTCTTTCTTTGTTCTTTCTTTTGTCCCATACAAATACTAAACCCAACCATATTGATAAGAATGCTCAAAAGTCCCCTCTTTAGTGTGTTTTCTTGACTGGCGCGGACGGGCGGAGGACCTCCCCTTCAGTGTATACACAACATTGTCTGTGTAACACTGTCAGCATTGTCAGCATCAAGCTGAGCACATGTCTTGTTTACTTTCAAGAGGGCCACGCTAAAAGGAAATGGCCTATTCGATACTGTGTATCGGTTTTGCTAGCTCCCAGTAAATAGGTTGCGGAATCGCCGTCCATAACAACCATATAAACATATATCACGACATCCATGCAGCTCGAAAGGATAAAAAACAGTAGGCCTAGGCCTAGATATACCAAAATTGTGAGTGTCTCGCTTTAAAGGCCATGAAATGCTTCTAAGGCGTCATGCAGAAGTTTGCGCAAAATGACAGCCTTCGATACTGAGTATCGATTGCTACACCCATATGCAACACTCCAACAATCATAAAAACTACACCAGGAATTTACTCCGGGTTTAAACGTTAAGGCGTTTCACAGTTTTCAAAAAGATATAAGACGTGGTCAAACGCAAAAACTAAGCCAGCCATGCAACTCGGCAGTATCAAAAACGGTAGTATGCAAACTTTCAAGTGTCTAGCTTGAATGACCATGAAATGCATAAGCGTCACAGACAGTTTACCCCCTGCTCTCATTATTATAAGATATATAAGAAGACCATTTGACCACTGAAGATCCTATCATGCAATCATTATATATCGCTTTCACGTATCCACTACGACTATCAGATAAGACATATATTGGAGGAGATACATGCTCTGCTGCCACAAGAGTGGCACCCTTTTAACAATCCATACGATGTCAGAACTTTCGAAAAAATTTGTTATGATGTATCTTCTAATTTTAAATGGCATATAAGTTAGCGAAAACATGGGCCTTGAGAGAGTATATCATTATTTCCCTACTCTGGGATATCACATTTACGATGAAACAAAAAAAACAACAACTACAAATCAAGTAATTCATGTTGAATACATAACAGAATACATAACAGTACACACACTTCAAATGCAGATAGCATGGAAAACTTTCATTCTCGATAGGTCAGAAGGCTTTACTCGTCCTGGAGTTGAGAGAATTAATGATAGTATTAGGACGTAAATTTGGACAATACTTGGTGCCCAAGTACAAGTACACGTTCAGCCAGTGCAGTATCTTCATTAAGGATGAACAGGAGGCTCTTTTTTCTTCTAGATTATGCAGAAGTTCAGCAATTCGACGTCTGGTGAACTCGTGAAGACTCCCTGCTTCATCTAACTTAGTTTTCTCCTGTCCGAGATGTTTATTCACCTCTGTTCACTTTGCAAGATTGTTATTAAGCCCACCACGTATAGTCTGTAAGACTTTGTCGAGGCCTCGGAGTTCACAAAGATTGAGTAGAGATTCTTCAATTGTCTCAGCCTCGTTCAAAGTGGTTTCCATACGGTGACTAGAATTTGAAGCCTCATTCGCAATCTGTCCTAAATCCTATAGTATTACTGGCAACAGCTGCGTCTCCTAAATTGGTGCTCTGAAGAGCTTCAACAGCCTGAGCTGGTAAACGTGGAGCTTCCTTGCGTCGAGACCAATCTCAAAATCCCAGCTCGTCTCGGATCACCATTGCTCCGCCAGACGGGTGCCTATAATGGTTAGTCCAAGAGGCCTCCCTCTGTGGTTGGGATAGGCTTTCAGCCTTAAGCGTCCTGTCAACTAATAGGAACTTGGTCGGATCTCGACCAGAATCTGCTGCAAATCTCTAAGAATCTATATAATTATTTTCTTTTCTGAGAAATAGTAGATAACACGAAGAGAAGGAGAGGAATGGGCGGAGACTGCTGAGGTCCAAATAGGGGCCTTTATTACAAAATTGATGTATATGAGCAGCTATAGTCACACTAGTCTCATAAATGAAGTGTCACTGAAGGAAAAAGTTAGCGATTTACTTTTTTCAAAACAAAGATTTTGCACACTGTTGAAATCTGATGATAACGTGACTGCCACAGGATGCAAGGCACATTGAGTACTTTCAGAGATGTCTGGGGCGTGTTTGTGAAAAACTTGGCAGTGCATTATTTGTCAGGAACATGTCTCACTATTGATGAACAACTTTTTTTCCTTCAGGTGAAGATGCAGCTTTTGTTTTTTCCACTATGTAACCATAACAAAGGAAACAATGACGAGTCTTTCGAGCCTGTGATCTAGAAACAAACTACCCATTTTGTAGAATATCTAATCTTAGGGAAGGAGGTGAAATTGGGATATAGAAAGAGGTGATATGCTCAGAAATATATTAGAAGAACTGACCTCTGCCTTAATAACAATGAAAAAAATGTCACTTGTGACCACTCAATAGCTCTTGAACTCTGTAAATGTCTTGAAAAAACAGAACACGACTGCTTACCACTACGAATAAGTACCACTACGCTATGTACAACTACGACTACGACAAAACTAAGTAGAATCTACGAATGGGTAAATCTACGAATGCGTAAATCTGCGAATGCGTAAATCTACGAATATGTATATCTACGAATGCATAAATCTACGAATACGTAAATCTAGGAATGCGTAAATCTTACAATACGTAAATATACGAATGCGTAAATCCCCTAATACGTAAATGAACGAATGCGTAAATCTAGGAATATATAAATCAACGAATGAGTAAGTCAACGAATGAGTAAATCATCGAATGCGTAAATCAACGAATGCGGAAATCAATGAATGCGTAAATCCACGAATACGTAAATGAACGAATGCGTAAATCTACCAATACATAAATCAACGAATGAGTAAATCCACTAAGACGTAAATCAAACGATGCGTAAATCTAGGAATACATAAATCAACGAATGAGTAAATCAACGAATGAGTAAATCAACGAAAGCGGACATGAAGGAATGCGTAAATCTAGGAATCCCTAAATCTACGAATGCATACAACGGCGAATGCGTAAATCTACGAATACATATATCTACGAATACGTAAATATCCGAAAGTGTAAAACATCGAATTCGTAAATCTACGAATACGTAAATCTACGAATAGGTAAATCCACGAATAATTAAATGTACGAATATTTAAATCAACGAATACTTAATTCTACGAAAACTTAAATCTACGAATGTATATATCTACAAATACGTAAATCTACGAATGTGTGAATCTACAAATACGTAAACCTTTCATAAATCCAAGAATACATAAATCAGCGAATGCGTAAATCTACGAATGCGTAAATCTACGAATGCGTAAATCGATGAATATGCAAATCAACGAATGCGTAAATTTACGAATACATAAATCAACGAATGCGTAAATCAACGAATGCCTAAATCTACGAATACGTAAATCTACGAATACTTAAATCTACGAATACTTATATTTACTAATATTTAAATCTACGAATATTAAAATCTACGAATACGTAAATCTACGAATACTTAAATCTACGAATACGTAAATCTACGATCTTGTAAATCAACGAATGCGTAAACCTAAGAATGCGTAAATCTACGAATGTGTAAATCTACGAATACCTAAATCTACGTACCGCTACGATTACGTAAAAACTTGGACTGCTTACCACTACGACTACATACCATTATAAGTACGTACCACTACGACTATGTAAAACTTCTATCACGTACCACTACGAATACGTACCAAAAAGGCTACCTAACAGTATTACTATGTAAACCCTGGACTACGTACCACTACGGCTACCTACCACTTCCACTACGTACCACTACGAATGCTCACCACTACGACTACGTACCACTACGAATGTTCACCACAAGGACTACGTACCACTAGAAGTATGCTTTTGCCATAGGTTTATTTCCAATTTGGTCTCGTTGATTCCGCGAGCTGCTATGAAATAATAATAAACTACCAACAGCAATAACAAATTGTCCATAAATTTTCACTAAGCCAGCTAACAGTTTTAGAAATTGTACCCAAGAGCCAAGAAACGATTGATCCAATTATACCTGGTAGAGCAGCAGCAGCTTTACCAGCTAGCTTTGCCAAAAAAGTCTTCAAAGATTTTCTAAATGTTTTTCTTACCCATTCTCGTTGAGTCCTTTTTTTGTCCGGAGGAGAACTACTTAGTTGTCCTGAACCACAACCAGTTAAAGCGAGATCTAGTGTACTACTTGCCATTCCGATTGCTGTAATAATAGACCCAATCGTTATCCCCTGCTCGCGAAAGAGTGTGCGTATGCGTTCAGCCAGTGTAGTATGAACAGGAGGCTCTTTTTTCTTCTAGATTACGCAGAAGTTCAGCAAGACTCGTCAAGACTCCCTGCTTCATCTGAACTTAGTTTTCTCCCGACTGAGATGTATGTTAGCTTGGCAAGATTGATAGTAAGCCCACCACGTATAGTCTGTAAGACTGTGTCGAGGCCTCGGATTTCACGAAGATTGAGTAGAGATTCTTCAATTGTCTCAGCCTCGTTGAAAGTGGTTTCCATACGGTGACTAGAATTTGAAGCCTCATTCGCAATCTGTCCTAATTACTGGCAACAGCTGCGTCTCCTAAATTGGTGCTCTGAAGAGCTTCAACAGCCTGAGCTGGTAAACATGGAGCTTCCTTGCGGTCGAGACCAATCTGAAAATCCTAGCTCGCCTCGGATCACCATTGCTCCGCCAGACGGGTGCCTATAGTGAATTGCAAGAGGCCTCCCTCTGTGGTTAGGATAGGATTCCAGCCTTAAGCGTCCCGTCAACTAATACGAACTTGGTCGGATCTCGACCAGAATCTCCTGCAAATCTCTAGATACCAAACGGTATCAGCTGCTAATCTTGCATCTATATAATTATTTTCTTTTCTGAGAAATAGTAGATAACACGCAGAGAAGGGGAGGAATGGGCGGAGACTGCTGAGGTCGAAATATGGGCCCTTATTACGAAATTGATGTATATGAGCAGCTTTAGTCACACTAGTCTCATAAATGGAGTGTCACTGAAAGAAAAGTCATTGATTTACTTTTTTCAAAACAAAGATTTTGCACACTGTTGAAATCTGATGATAACGTGACTGCCACAGAATGCAAGGCACATTGGGTACTTTCAGAGATGTCTGGGGCGTGTTTGTGAAAAATTTGGCAGTGCATTATTTGTCTCACTATTGATGAACAACTTTTTTTCATTCAAGTGAAGATGCAGCTTTTGTTTTTTCCACTATGTACCAAGGAAAACAATGACGAGTCTTTCGAGCCTGTGATCCAGAAACAAACTACCCATTTTGTAGAATATCTAATCTTAGGAAAGGAGGTGAAATTGGGATATAGAAAGAGTTGATATGAACCTGCTCAGAAATATATTAGAAGAACTGACCTCTGCCTTAAATAACAATGAAAAAAAAGTCACTTGTGACCACTCAATAGCTCTTGAACTCTGTAAACGTCTTGAAAAAACAGAACACGACTGCTTACCATAAGTACCACTACGCTATGTAAAACTAATATCAAGCAAAAACTAAGTAAAATGGTTAAATCTAAAATTAGGTAAATCTACGAATGCGTATATCTGCGAATGCGCAAAGCTACAAATTCCTAAATCTACCAATGCATAAATCTACGAACATGTAAATGTACAAACGCGTAAATGTACCTATGCGTAAATCTATGAATAAGTATACGAATTATACGAATGCATAAATCTACGAATACGTGAATTTACGAATATTTAAATCTAGGAATACTTAAATCTACGAATATTTAAATATCATAATGTGTAAATCTACGAATCACTGTCGAACTTGTGCAGGTCCAGTAGAGTCAACCATTACGTATGTGTAGTGTTAATCGGATGTAATCACAATCGAATTTTCTACAGTCTAAATGTAAAACATCTACTGTCAATTGTGATATATTTGAGGAAATTAATCTCTTATACTCTGGATTAGTTGGAGACCAAATTCTCTAACAAGCTTCATTTGCAGCTGGTAGTAAACGTACAAGTGTCGATGGAAATCCGTTGACTATGTTTTCACAAGTTGGGAGTTCCCTGAGGTGAACGAAGAGCTCAATTGGTTAGGTTTGTTAGCAATCCGAGACATTTTAATTGGAATAGTCATCTTTTTATAGAGAACCCTAGCGTCTTACTGAGATTGGGGGAAAAATCTCTTAATCTAGTATCAAAATACACTTTTGCAAAAAACATGTCCCAGGATAATCCGTTTTGTTTGAAGAATTAGTTAAGACTACAGATATTGTAATAACCATCTGGAATAGTTACTCTCATTCCGTCTGCTTATTGTTTTTCAGCTGCTTGTTATGTTACACCATCGTGGTGCATAATCTATCGCCACAAGAGCTATTTCATGACTACCCTCATCTAAACTGTGGGGTAATTCTACATTAGATTTATTTTGAACTATTGTTACACACATACAAAACTAGTGAAGCAAACTATCATCCAGGAGTTCAAGATACAAATAACATTACGGGAGATTTTATTATCGTACAGGTTCAAGTACGCACACACGATGCTTTTGAAACTCAATATCCAAACGTATTTGAAGAGTATCGCCTGCCTAGAATTCATTCAGATATATATATAATATACATGCTTAGAGCTCAACTCCTATGCAATTCTGGCAGAAGCAGCTAAATTTTGCCGTATGGTGCGGTGTTTCTTTTTCTTTGAACTAGTAAATGTTATTTGTACCCTTGTCAGGCCAGAGTTTTCTGCTATTGTATGACAGTACACAATACAGCCTGCTACTGTCACCCCCACTGTCTTGTGGGTCATCTCGGGAGAGAGGAAGACTAGGGGAAGGTAACCCTGAATACAAATACCACACTGCCTTGTGTGTTGCTATGATAGCAAAGGCTATGGGAGTAAACCCAGACAGAAAATCAGGAGTGGAGACCCGAAGGTGGTTGTCAGGGAGAACTGCATCAAACTGGCTTCCAGCATCTCCTGCAGCCGGACTAGTTCCAAATGTATTGACCTGGTCTCTCCTTTGGGTTTAACTAGAATGGCAGAGAGAGGGGTGGTGCCTCTGGGCAAAGCACCATCTCTTAAAAATAGCCCAGGCAAGGCAGCAAAACGAGGAGGCGTTTGCTCGGGCTTGGCAAGCGTCTGTCTCTCCTCTATAAGCCCACCCATTTCCGATTTGGAGAGGACACTCCAGCCATCCGTTACGGATGGGCACAACACGGGAGGTGGCAGTTACCGGTGATAAGCTCAATCCATTTGGCGTACGGACGAGCGCCAGGGGTCCCCTCTGTCGGTGGGAGCGTAACCTGGGCAGCCCCCAGGCAGTTGGGTGTTGTTCCGCCACGTCAGCCTGCTTCATAAGGTGGTTGGAGCTAGACCAAAAGTCGAAAAGCTGACGTAAAGTGTGCACCTGGCAAAAACAGAAAAATACTAAAACTTGGTACCTGGAACGTCAGAACAATGCGCCCAGGCTTGCAACAGCAAGATCTCACTGATATTGACTCCATCAGGAAATCCAAAATTATTGATCGAGAACTTCAGCTACTAAACATCGACATCGCTGCCCTTCAAGAAACTCGACTTCCCGACTCCGGGTCAGTCAAAGAAGAAAACTACACCTTCTTCTGGCAGGGCCTTAGCAGCGAACAGCCGAGAATCCACGGCGTGGGCTTCGCCGTAAAAAACTCCCTTATCAAATTCGATCGCAACTCCATTTGGAGTGTCAGAACGCATCATGACACTCAGACTGAACACCCGGTCTGGTTTTACCAACATTATCTGTGTCTATGCCCCAACACTTACCTCCTCTGACGAAACCAAAGACATTTTCTACGAGGCATTGCAGAGGACTCTCCACAACATCCCTCTCACCGAAGGCCTGCTAATTCTGGGTGACTTTAACGCTCGAGTGGGAGCAGATCACTCCGCATGGCCAAAGTGCATTGGGCACTTCGGCATTGGCAACATCAACGAAAACGGGCAGCGCCTTCTGGAGCTATGCTCCGTAAACTCATTATGTGTTACAAACACGTACTTTGACCTTAAGAGATGCCAAAGAACATCATGGCGCCATCCCAGGTCTGGCCATTGGCATCAATTAGATCTTATTCTCTCAAGGAGGAAGAGTTTGGGCTGTATAAAAATAACTCGTTCCCTCCACAGTGCTGACTGTGACACCGACCATGCACTGGTAGTCAGCAAAATCAAAATTTCGGCCAAGAAAATATACAGATCAAAAGCCCCTTCAATCCCTAAGATCAATGTAACAGCAATCAGAGATGAATCAAATAGAAAGTCATTTGAAAAGTTATTTGCTGAAAGCATGGATAATGTCACCCAATGTGACTCGGTAGATGAAACATGGAACACTCTCAGTTCAAAAATTCATGACTGTGCCATCAAGTCTTTTGGACAGCATAAAGTTTCAAACAACGACCGGGTAGCCCAGAACAGCGAAATTCTCCTACCTCTCATTGAGCAAAAGAAATCTGCTTTCAATGAGTATAACAAAAATTGCAATCAGAGTACAAAAACTTGTTTGAAAAATGCAAAAGCTAAACTTCAGCTGGAGGTAAGACGTTGCGCCAACAAATACTGGACAGACTTGTGTAACAGCATACAAGAGGCAAATGAAAAGGGAGATATGAAAACCGCCTTTAGTCAGATGAAAGTAGCTCTTGGGCCAATCATCACCAAAAGCGCCCCACTTAAGTCTGTAAATGGTGAACCCATCACAGATAAAAATGAACAACTGAGCATTACTCTCTGTTGTATTCAACTGAGAAAAATATTCCACTGTAGTTTTGACACAAGGCTTGAGAAACCCCAACCCAATCATGCTGAATGGCTCTCCTCTGGAGCAAGTGGGAAAATTCTGGGTGTGGAACAATAGCAAGCTGACCATCAAAACAAAGGTACTCGTGTACCAAACTTGCGTCCTAAGCACCCTGCTGTATGGCTCAGAGACATGGACCACCTACTCCAAACATGAAAGATCCCTCAACTCCTTCCACCTGCGCTGCCTACGCAAAATTCTCAAGATCAAGTGGCAAGACAGGATCTCAAATATCGAAGTTCTGAGCCGAGCCAACATTCCATCAACTCAGGCTCTCCTAGGCAAAAAAAGACTGCGGTGGCTTGGACATCTCCACCGTATGGAAAATGATCGCATCCCCAGACAAATTCTCTACGGGGAACTTGCTACTGGCAACCGACCCAGAGGTAGGCCACATCTGCGATTCAAAGACACTTGCAAGGTCACGATGAAAGCATTCAACATCGACCCCAATGAATGGGAGAACCTTGCAAATGATCGAAGCAGATGGAGACAAAAATTGCGCAGTGGCACGCTCGCAATAGACTTCAAGGCAAAAGAAACATACCTGACAAAACGACAGAGGCGGAATGAAAACATTCGCCAAAGTGAACCCAAAAGACTGACCTGCAATCACTGCCATCGCACTCTCGGGTCAAACATTGGTAGAATAAGCCACGAGAGAAGCTGTCAGTCAAAGTGAAAGTGAATATTCTAGCTGCTAAGACCGTCTGTAAAGACGCTAAAGGCCATATAAGTAAATGTATCCGTTCTCCGAAAACAAAACAAAAGAGATTGAGTGACTGCAAAGTCAGGCTAGACAAATGCTGAATTTTTTAAACTATTCGTCCACCGGACAATCATGGTCGCAAAACTTCAGGGGAGAGGTCTTCCCACCGTCCGCGCCACTTACCAAAAAGTTAACAAACATAATATGATGATCTCCCCTAACCCGCGCTTTCGTTCTTTCTTTGTTCTTTCTTTTGTCCCATACAAATACTAAACCCAACCATATTGATAAGAATGCTCAAAAGTCCCCTCTTTAGTGTGTTTTCTTGACTGGCGCGGACGGGCGGAGGACCTCCCCTTCAGTGTATACACAACATTGTCTGTGTAACACTGTCAGCATTGTCAGCATCAAGCTGAGCACATGTCTTGTTTACTTTCAAGAGGGCCACGCTAAAAGGAAATGGCCTATTCGATACTGTGTATCGGTTTTGCTAGCTCCCAGTAAAAAGGTTGCGGAATCGCCATCCATAACAACCATATAAACATATATCACGACATCCATGCAGCTCGAAAGGATAAAAAACAGTAGGCCTAGGCCTAGATATACCAAAATTGTGAGTGTCTCGCTTTAAAGGCCATGAAATGCTTCTAAGGCGTCATGCAGAAGTTTGCGCAAAATGACAGCCTTCGATACTGAGTATCGATTGCTACACCCATATGCAACACTCCAACAATCATAAAAACTACACCAGGAATTTACTCCGGG
This sequence comes from Onchidella celtica, assembly GCA_963931925.1. NCBI lineage: Eukaryota > Metazoa > Mollusca > Gastropoda > Systellommatophora > Onchidiidae > Onchidella > Onchidella celtica. The sequence continues at coordinate 20,680,679 of OZ007579.1, read as the reverse complement.
TTTAAACGTTAAGGCGTTTCACAGTTTTCAAAAAGATATAAGACGTGGTCAAACGCAAAAACTAAGCCAGCCATGCAACTCGGCAGTATCAAAAACGGTAGTATGCAAACTTTCAAGTGTCTAGCTTGAATGACCATGAAATGCATAAGCGTCACAGACAGTTTACCCCCTGCTCTCATTATTATAAGATATATAAGAAGACCATTTGACCACTGAAGATCCTATCATGCAATCATTATATATCGCTTTCACGTATCCACTACGACTATCAGATAAGACATATATTGGAGGAGATACATGCTCTGCTGCCACAAGAGTGGCACCCTTTTAACAATCCATACGATGTCAGAACTTTCGAAAAAATTTGTTATGATGTATCTTCTAATTTTAAATGGCATATAAGTTAGCGAAAACATGGGCCTTGAGAGAGTATATCATTATTTCCCTACTCTGGGATATCACATTTACGATGAAACAAAAAAAACAACAACTACAAATCAAGTAGTTCATGTTGAATACATAACAGAATACATAACAGGACACACACTTCAAATGCAGATAGCATGGAAAACTTTCATTCTCGATAGGTCAGAAGGCTTTACTCGTCCTGGAGTTGAGAGAATTAACGATAGTATTAGGACGTAAATTTGGACAATACTTGGTGCCCAAGTACAAGTACACGTTCAGCCAGTGCAGTATCTTCATTAAGGATGAACAGGAGGCTCTTTTTTCTTCTAGATTATGCAGAAGTTCAGCAATTCGACGTCTGGTGAACTCGTGAAGACTCCCTGCTTCATCTAACTTAGTTTTCTCCTGTCCGAGATGTTTATTCACCTCTGTTCACTTTGCAAGATTGTTATTAAGCCCACCACGTATAGTCTGTAAGACTTTGTCGAGGCCTCGGAGTTCACAAAGATTGAGTAGAGATTCTTCAATTGTCTCAGCCTCGTTCAAAGTGGTTTCCATACGGTGACTAGAATTTGAAGCCTCATTCGCAATCTGTCCTAAATCCTATAGTATTACTGGCAACAGCTGCGTCTCCTAAATTGGTGCTCTGAAGAGCTTCAACAGCCTGAGCTGGTAAACGTGGAGCTTCCTTGCGTCGAGACCAATCTCAAAATCCCAGCTCGTCTCGGATCACCATTGCTCCGCCAGACGGGTGCCTATAATGGTTAGTCCAAGAGGCCTCCCTGGGATAGGCTTTCAGCCTTAAGCGTCCTGTCAACTAATAGGAACTTGGTCGGATCTCGACCAGAATCTGCTGCAAATCTCTAAGAATCTATATAATTATTTTCTTTTCTGAGAAATAGTAGATAACACGAAGAGAAGGAGAGGAATGGGCGGAGACTGCTGAGGTCCAAATAGGGGCCTTTATTACAAAATTGATGTATATGAGCAGCTATAGTCACAGTAGTCTCATAAATGAAGTGTCACTGAAGGAAAAAGTTAGCGATTTACTTTTTTCAAAACAAAAATTTTGCACACTGTTGAAATCTGATGATAACGTGACTGCCACAGGATGCAAGGCACATTGAGTACTTTCAGAGATGTCTGGGGCGTGTTTGTGAAAAACTTGGCAGTGCATTATTTGTCAGGAACATGTCTCACTATTGATGAACAACTTTTTTTCCTTCAGGTGAAGATGCAGCTTTTGTTTTTTCCACTATGTAACCATAACAAAGGAAACAATGACGAGTCTTTCGAGCCTGTGATCTAGAAAAAAACTACCCATTTTGTAGAATATCTAATCTTAGGGAAGGAGGTGAAATTGGGATATAGAAAGAGGTGATATGAACCTGCTCAGAAATATATTAGAAGAACTGACCTCTGCCTTAATAACAATGAAAAAAATGTCACTTGTGACCACTCAATAGCTCTTGAACTCTGTAAATGTCTTGAAAAAACAGAACACGACTGCTTACCACTACGAATAAGTACCACTACGCTATGTACAACTACGACTACGACAAAACTAAGTAGAATCTACGAATGGGTAAATCTACGAATGCGTAAATCTGCGAATGCGTAAATCTACGAATATGTATATCTACGAATGCATAAATCTACGAATACGTAAATCTAGGAATGCGTAAATCTTACAATACGTAAATATACGAATGCGTAAATCCCCTAATACGTAAATGAACGAATGCGTAAATCTAGGAATATATAAATCAACGAATGAGTAAATCCACGAATACGTAAATCAACGAATGCGTAAATCTAGGAATACATAAATCAACGAATGAGTAAGTCAACGAATGAGTAAATCATCGAATGCGTAAATCAACGAATGCGGAAATCAATGAATGCGTAAATCCACGAATACGTAAATGAACGAATGCGTAAATCTACCAATACATAAATCAACGAATGAGTAAATCCACTAAGACGTAAATCAAACGATGCGTAAATCTAGGAATACATAAATCAACGAATGAGTAAATCAACGAATGAATAAATCAACGAAAGCGGACATGAAGGAATGCGTAAATCTAGGAATCCCTAAATCTACGAATGCATACAACGGCGAATGCGTAAATCTACGAATACATATATCTACGAATACGTAAATATCCGAAAGTGTAAAACATCGAATTCGTAAATCTACGAATACGTAAATCTACGAATAGGTAAATCCACGAATAATTAAATGTACGAATATTTAAATCAACGAATACTTAATTCTACGAAAACGGAAATCTAGGAATACTTAAATCTACGAAAACTTAAATCTACGAATGTATATATCTACAAATACGTAAATCTACGAATGTGTGAATCTACAAATACGTAAACCTTTCATAAATCCAAGAATACATAAATCAGCGAATGCGTAAATCTACGAAGGCGTAAATCTACGAATGCGTAAATCGATGAATATGCAAATCAACGAATGCGTAAATTTACGAATACATAAATCAACGAATGCGTAAATCAACGAATGCCTAAATCTACGAATACGTAAATCTACGAATACTTAAATCTACGAATACTTATATTTACTAATATTTAAATCTACGAATACTTAAATCTACGAATACGTAAATCTACGATCTTGTAAATCAACGAATGCGTAAACCTAAGAATGCGTAACAGCAATCAGAGATGAATCAAATAGAAAGTCATTTGAAAAGTTATTTGCTGAAAGCATGGATAATGTCACCCAATGTGACTCGGTAGATGAAACATGGAACACTCTCAGTTCAAAAATTCATGACTGTGCCATCAAGTCTTTTGGACAGCATAAAGTTTCAAACAACGACTGGGTAGCCCAGAACAGCGAAATTCTCCTACCTCTCATTGAGCAAAAGAAATCTGCTTTCAATGAGTATAACAAAAATTGCAATCAGAGTACAAAAACTTGTTTGAAAAATGCAAAAGCTAAACTTCAGCTGGAGGTAAGACGAATGGCGCAACGCCAACAAATACTGGACAGACTTGTGTAACAGCATACAAGAGGCAAATGAAAAGGGAGATATGAAAACCGCCTTTAGTCAGATGAAAGTAGCTCTTGGGCCAATCATCACCAAAAGCGCACCACTTAAGTCTGTAAATGGTGAACCCATCACAGATAAAAATGAACAACTGAGCATTACTCTCTGTTGTATTCAACTGAGAAAAATATTCCACTGTAGTTTTGACACAAGGCTTGAGAAACCCCAACCCAATCATGCTGAATGGCTCTCCTCTGGAGCAAGTGGGAAAATTCTGGGTGTGGAACAATAGCAAGCTGACCATCAAAACAAAGGTACTCGTGTACCAAACTTGCGTCCTAAGCACCCTGCTGTATGGCTCAGAGACATGGACCACCTACTCCAAACATGAAAGATCCCTCAACTCCTTCCACCTGCGCTGCCTACGCAAAATTCTCAAGATCAAGTGGCAAGACAGGATCTCAAATATCGAAGTTCTGAGCCGAGCCAACATTCCATCAACTCAGGCTCTCCTAGGCAAAAAAAGACTGCGGTGGCTTGGACATCTCCACCGTATGGAAAATGATCGCATCCCCAGACAAATTCTCTACGGGGAACTTGCTACTGGCAACCGACCCAGAGGTAGGCCACATCTGCGATTCAAAGACACTTGCAAGGTCACGATGAAAGCATTCAACATCGACCCCAATGAATGGGAGAACCTTGCAAATGATCGAAGCAGATGGAGACAAAAATTGCGCAGTGGCACGCTCGCAATAGACTTCAAGGCAAAAGAAACATACCTGACAAAACGACAGAGGCGGAATGAAAACACTCGCCAAAGTGAACCCAAAAGACTGACCTGCAATCACTGCCATCGCACTCTCGGGTCAAACATTGGTAGAATAAGCCACGAGAGAAGCTGTCAGTCAAAGTGAAAGTGAATATTCTAGCTGCTAAGACCGTCTGTAAAGACGCTAAAGGCCATATAAGTAAATGTATCCGTTCTCCGAAAACAAAACAAAAGAGATTGAGTGACTGCAAAGTCAGGCTAGACAAATGCTGAATTTTTTAAACTATTCGTCCACCGGACAATCATGGTCGCAAAACTTCAGGGGAGAGGTCTTCCCACCGTCCGCGCCACTTACCAAAAAGTTAACAAACATAATATGATGATCTCCCCTAACCCGCGCTTTCGTTCTTTCTTTGTTCTTTCTTTTGTCCCATACAAATACTAAACCCAACCATATTGATAAGAATGCTCAAAAGTCCCCTCTTTAGTGTGTTTTCTTGACTGGCGCGGACGGGCGGAGGACCTCCCCTTCAGTGTATACACAACATTGTCTGTGTAACACTGTCAGCATTGTCAGCATCAAGCTGAGCACATGTCTTGTTTACTTTCAAGAGGGCCACGCTAAAAGGAAATGGCCTATTCGATACTGTGTATCGGTTTTGCTAGCTCCCAGTAAAAAGGTTGCGGAATCGCCATCCATAACAACCATATAAACATATATCACGACATCCATGCAGCTCGAAAGGATAAAAAACAGTAGGCCTAGGCCTAGATATACCAAAATTGTGAGTGTCTCGCTTTAAAGGCCATGAAATGCTTCTAAGGCGTCATGCAGAAGTTTGCGCAAAATGACAGCCTTCGATACTGAGTATCGATTGCTACACCCATATGCAACACTCCAACAATCATAAAAACTACACCAGGAATTTACTCCGGGTTTAAACGTTAAGGCGTTTCACAGTTTTCAAAAAGATATAAGACGTGGTCAAACGCAAAAACTAAGCCAGCCATGCAACTCGGCAGTATCAAAAACGGTAGTATGCAAACTTTCAAGTGTCTAGCTTGAATGACCATGAAATGCATAAGCGTCACAGACAGTTTACCCCCTGCTCTCATTATTATAAGATATATAAGAAGACCATTTGACCACTGAAGATCCTATCATGCAATCATTATATATCGCTTTCACGTATCCACTACGACTATCAGATAAGACATATATTGGAGGAGATACATGCTCTGCTGCCACAAGAGTGGCACCCTTTTAACAATCCATACGATGTCAGAACTTTCGAAAAAATTTGTTATGATGTATCTTCTAATTTTAAATGGCATATAAGTTAGCGAAAACATGGGCCTTGAGAGAGTATATCATTATTTCCCTACTCTGGGATATCACATTTACGATGAAACAAAAAAAACAACAACTACAAATCAAGTAGTTCATGTTGAATACATAACGGAATACATAACAGGACACACACTTCAAATGCAGATAGCATGGAAAACTTTCATTCTCGATAGGTCAGAAGGCTTTACTCGTCCTGGAGTTGAGAGAATTAACGATAGTATTAGGACGTAAATTTGGACAATACTTGGTGCCCAAGTACAAGTACACGTTCAGCCAGTGCAGTATCTTCATTAAGGATGAACAGGAGGCTCTTTTTTCTTCTAGATTATGCAGAAGTTCAGCAATTCGACGTCTGGTGAACTCGTGAAGACTCCCTGCTTCATCTAACTTAGTTTTCTCCTGTCCGAGATGTTTATTCACCTCTGTTCACTTTGCAAGATTGTTAGTAAGCCCACCACGTATAGTCTGTAAGACTTTGTCGAGGCCTCGGAGTTCACAAAGATTGAGTAGAGATTCTTCAATTGTCTCAGCCTCGTTCAAAGTGGTTTCCATACGGTGACTAGAATTTGAAGCCTCATTCGCAATCTGTCCTAAATCCTATAGTATTACTGGCAACAGCTGCGTCTCCTAAATTGGTGCTCTGAAGAGCTTCAACAGCCTGAGCTGGTAAACGTGGAGCTTCCTTGCGTCGAGACCAATCTCAAAATCCCAGCTCGTCTCGGATCACCATTGCTCCGCCAGACGGGTGCCTATAATGGTTAGTCCAAGAGGCCTCCCTCTGTGGTTGGGATAGGCTTTCAGCCTTAAGCGTCCTGTCAACTAATAGGAACTTGGTCGGATCTCGACCAGAATCTGCTGCAAATCTCTAAGAATCTATATAATTATTTTCTTTTCTGAGAAATAGTAGATAACACGAAGAGAAGGAGAGGCATGGGCGGAGACTGCTGAGGTCCAAATAGGGGCCTTTATTACAAAATTGATGTATATGAGCAGCTATAGTCACACTAGTCTCATAAATGAAGTGTCACTGAAGGAAAAAGTTAGCGATTTACTTTTTTCAAAACAAAGATTTTGCACACTCTTGAAATCTGATGATAACGTGACTGCCACAGGATGCAAGGCACATTGAGTACTTTCAGAGATGTCTGGGGCGTGTTTGTGAAAAACTTGGCAGTGCATTATTTGTCAGGAACATGTCTCACTATTGATGAACAACTTTTTTTCCTTCAGGTGAAGATGCAGCTTTTGTTTTTTCCACTATGTAACCATAACAAAGGAAACAATGACGATTCTTTCGAGCCTGTGATCTAGAAACAAACTACCCATTTTGTAGAATATCTAATCTTAGGGAAGGAGGTGAAATTGGGATATAGAAAGAGGTGATATGAACCTGCTCAGAAATATATTAGAAGAACTGACCTCTGCCTTAATAACAATGAAAAAAATGTCACTTGTGACCACTCAATAGCTCTTGAACTCTGTAAATGTCTTGAAAAAACAGAACACGACTGCTTACCACTACGAATAAGTACCACTACGCTACGTACAACTACGACTACGACAAAACTAAGTAGAATCTACGAATGGGTAAATCTACGAATGCGTAAATCTGCGAATGCGTAAATCTACGAATATGTATATCTACGAATGCATAAATCTACGAATACGTAAATCTAGGAATGCGTAAATCTTACAATACGTAAATATACGAATGCGTAAATCCCCTAATACGTAAATGAACGAATGCGTAAATCTAGGAATATATAAATCAACGAATGAGTAAATCCACGAATACGTAAATCAACGAATGCGTAAATCTACCAATACATAAATCAACGAATATGCAGAAGTTCAGCAATTCGACGTCTGGTGAACTCGTGAAGACTCCCTGCTTCATCTAACTTAGTTTTCTCCTGTCCGAGATGTTTATTCACCTCTGTTCACTTTGCAAGATTGTTAGTAAGCCCACCACGTATAGTCTGTAAGACTTTGTCGAGGCCTCGGAGTTCACAAAGATTGAGTAGAGATTCTTCAATTGTCTCAGCCTCGTTCAAAGTGGTTTCCATACGGTGACTAGAATTTGAAGCCTCATTCGCAATCTGTCCTAAATCCTATAGTATTACTGGCAACAGCTGCGTCTCCTAAATTGGTGCTCTGAAGAGCTTCAACAGCCTGAGCTGGTAAACGTGGAGCTTCCTTGCGTCGAGACCAATCTCAAAATCCCAGCTCGTCTCGGATCACCATTGCTCCGCCAGACGGGTGCCTATAATGGTTAGTCCAAGAGGCCTCCCTCTGTGGTTGGGATAGGCTTTCAGCCTTAAGCGTCCTGTCAACTAATAGGAACTTGGTCGGATCTCGACCAGAATCTGCTGCAAATCTCTAAGAATCTATATAATTATTTTCTTTTCTGAGAAATAGTAGATAACACGAAGAGAAGGAGAGGCATGGGCGGAGACTGCTGAGGTCCAAATAGGGGCCTTTATTACAAAATTGATGTATATGAGCAGCTATAGTCACACTAGTCTCATAAATGAAGTGTCACTGAAGGAAAAAGTTAGCGATTTACTTTTTTCAAAACAAAGATTTTGCACACTCTTGAAATCTGATGATAACGTGACTGCCACAGGATGCAAGGCACATTGAGTACTTTCAGAGATGTCTGGGGCGTGTTTGTGAAAAACTTGGCAGTGCATTATTTGTCAGGAACATGTCTCACTATTGATGAACAACTTTTTTTCCTTCAGGTGAAGATGCAGCTTTTGTTTTTTCCACTATGTAACCATAACAAAGGAAACAATGACGATTCTTTCGAGCCTGTGATCTAGAAACAAACTACCCATTTTGTAGAATATCTAATCTTAGGGAAGGAGGTGAAATTGGGATATAGAAAGAGGTGATATGAACCTGCTCAGAAATATATTAGAAGAACTGACCTCTGCCTTAATAACAATGAAAAAAATGTCACTTGTGACCACTCAATAGCTCTTGAACTCTGTAAATGTCTTGAAAAAACAGAACACGACTGCTTACCACTACGAATAAGTACCACTACGCTACGTACAACTACGACTACGACAAAACTAAGTAGAATCTACGAATGGGTAAATCTACGAATGCGTAAATCTGCGAATGCGTAAATCTACGAATATGTATATCTACGAATGCATAAATCTACGAATACGTAAATCTAGGAATGCGTAAATCTTACAATACGTAAATATACGAATGCGTAAATCCCCTAATACGTAAATGAACGAATGCGTAAATCTAGGAATATATAAATCAACGAATGAGTAAATCCACGAATACGTAAATCAACGAATGCGTAAATCTACCAATACATAAATCAACGAATGAGTAAGTCAACGAATGAGTAAATCATCGAATGCGTAAATCAACGAATGCGGAAATCAATGAATGCGTAAATCCACGAATACGTAAATGAACGAATGCGTAAATCTACCAATACATAAATCAACGAATGAGTAAATCCACTAAGACGTAAATCAAACGATGCGTAAATCTAGGAATACATAAATCAACGAATGAGTAAATCAACGAATGAGTAAATCAACGAAAGCGGACATGAAGGAATGCGTAAATCTAGGAATCCCTAAATCTACGAATGCATACAACGGCGAATGCGTAAATTTACGAATACATATATCTACGAATACGTAAATATCCGAAAGTGTAAAACATCGAATTCGTAAATCTACGAATACGTAAATCTACGAATAGGTAAATCCACGAATAATTAAATGTACGAATATTTAAATCAACGAATACTTAATTCTACGAAAACGGAAATCTAGGAATACTTAAATCTACGAAAACTTAAATCTACGAATGTATATATCTACAAATACGTAAATCTACGAATGTGTGAATCTACAAATACGTAAACCTTTCATAAATCCAAGAATACATAAATCAGCGAATGCGTAAATCTACGAAGGCGTAAATCTACGAATGCGTAAATCGATGAATATGCAAATCAACGAATGCGTAAATTTACGAATACATAAATCAACGAATGCTTAAATCAACGAATGCCTAAATCTACGAATACGTAAATCTACGAATACTTAAATCTACGAATACTTATATTTACTAATATTTAAATCTACGAATATTAAAATCTACGAATACGTAAATCTACGAATACTTAAATCTACGAATACGTAAATCTACGATCTTGTAAATCAACGAATGCGTAAACCTAAGAATGCGTAACAGCAATCAGAGATGAATCAAATAGAAAGTCATTTGAAAAGTTATTTGCTGAAAGCATGGATAATGTCACCCAATGTGACTCGGTAGATGAAACATGGAACACTCTCAGTTCAAAAATTCATGACTGTGCCATCAAGTCTTTTGGACAGCATAAAGTTTCAAACAACGACTGGGTAGCCCAGAACAGCGAAATTCTCCTACCTCTCATTGAGCAAAAGAAATCTGCTTTCAATGAGTATAACAAAAATTGCAATCAGAGTACAAAAACTTGTTTGAAAAATGCAAAAGCTAAACTTCAGCTGGAGGTAAGACGAATGGCGCAACGCCAACAAATACTGGACAGACTTGTGTAACAGCATACAAGAGGCAAATGAAAAGGGAGATATGAAAACCGCCTTTAGTCAGATGAAAGTAGCTCTTGGGCCAATCATCACCAAAAGCGCACCACTTAAGTCTGTAAATGGTGAACCCATCACAGATAAAAATGAACAACTGAGCATTACTCTCTGTTGTATTCAACTGAGAAAAATATTCCACTGTAGTTTTGACACAAGGCTTGAGAAACCCCAACCCAATCATGCTGAATGGCTCTCCTCTGGAGCAAGTGGGAAAATTCTGGGTGTGGAACAATAGCAAGCTGACCATCAAAACAAAGGTACTCGTGTACCAAACTTGCGTCCTAAGCACCCTGCTGTATGGCTCAGAGACATGGACCACCTACTCCAAACATGAAAGATCCCTCAACTCCTTCCACCTGCGCTGCCTACGCAAAATTCTCAAGATCAAGTGGCAAGACAGGATCTCAAATATCGAAGTTCTGAGCCGAGCCAACATTCCATCAACTCAGGCTCTCCTAGGCAAAAAAAGACTGCGGTGGCTTGGACATCTCCACCGTATGGAAAATGATCGCATCCCCAGACAAATTCTCTACGGGGAACTTGCTACTGGCAACCGACCCAGAGGTAGGCCACATCTGCGATTCAAAGACACTTGCAAGGTCACGATGAAAGCATTCAACATCGACCCCAATGAATGGGAGAACCTTGCAAATGATCGAAGCAGATGGAGACAAAAATTGCGCAGTGGCACGCTCGCAATAGACTTCAAGGCAAAAGAAACATACCTGACAAAACGACAGAGGCGGAATGAAAACACTCGCCAAAGTGAACCCAAAAGACTGACCTGCAATCACTGCCATCGCACTCTCGGGTCAAACATTGGTAGAATAAGCCACGAGAGAAGCTGTCAGTCAAAGTGAAAGTGAATATTCTAGCTGCTAAGACCGTCTGTAAAGACGCTAAAGGCCATATAAGTAAATGTATCCGTTCTCCGAAAACAAAACAAAAGAGATTGAGTGACTGCAAAGTCAGGCTAGACAAATGCTGAATTTTTTAAACTATTCGTCCACCGGACAATCATGGTCGCAAAACTTCAGGGGAGAGGTCTTCCCACCGTCCGCGCCACTTACCAAAAAGTTAACAAACATAATATGATGATCTCCCCTAACCCGCGCTTTCGTTCTTTCTTTGTTCTTTCTTTTGTCCCATACAAATACTAAACCCAACCATATTGATAAGAATGCTCAAAAGTCCCCTCTTTAGTGTGTTTTCTTGACTGGCGCGGACGGGCGGAGGACCTCCCCTTCAGTGTATACACAACATTGTCTGTGTAACACTGTCAGCATTGTCAGCATCAAGCTGAGCACATGTCTTGTTTACTTTCAAGAGGGCCACGCTAAAAGGAAATGGCCTATTCGATACTGTGTATCGGTTTTGCTAGCTCCCAGTAAAAAGGTTGCGGAATCGCCATCCATAACAACCATATAAACATATATCACGACATCCATGCAGCTCGAAAGGATAAAAAACAGTAGGCCTAGGCCTAGATATACCAAAATTGTGAGTGTCTCGCTTTAAAGGCCATGAAATGCTTCTAAGGCGTCATGCAGAAGTTTGCGCAAAATGACAGCCTTCGATACTGAGTATCGATTGCTACACCCATATGCAACACTCCAACAATCATAAAAACTACACCAGGAATTTACTCCGGGTTTAAACGTTAAGGCGTTTCACAGTTTTCAAAAAGATATAAGACGTGGTCAAACGCAAAAACTAAGCCAGCCATGCAACTCGGCAGTATCAAAAACGGTAGTATGCAAACTTTCAAGTGTCTAGCTTGAATGACCATGAAATGCATAAGCGTCACAGACAGTTTACCCCCTGCTCTCATTATTATAAGATATATAAGAAGACCATTTGACCACTGAAGATCCTATCATGCAATCATTATATATCGCTTTCACGTATCCACTACGACTATCAGATAAGACATATATTGGAGGAGATACATGCTCTGCTGCCACAAGAGTGGCACCCTTTTAACAATCCATACGATGTCAGAACTTTCGAAAAAATTTGTTATGATGTATCTTCTAATTTTAAATGGCATATAAGTTAGCGAAAACATGGGCCTTGAGAGAGTATATCATTATTTCCCTACTCTGGGATATCACATTTACGATGAAACAAAAAAAACAACAACTACAAATCAAGTAGTTCATGTTGAATACATAATGGAATACATAACAGGACACACACTTCAAATGCAGTTAGCATGGAAAACTTTCATTCTCGATAGGTCAGAAGGCTTTACTCGTCCTGGAGTTGAGAGAATTAACGATAGTATTAGGACGTAAATTTGGACAATACTTGGTGCCCAAGTACAAGTACACGTTCAGCCAGTGCAGTATCTTCATTAAGGATGAACAGGAGGCTCTTTTTTCTTCTAGATTATGCAGAAGTTCAGCAATTCGACGTCTGGTGAACTCGTGAAGACTCCCTGCTTCATCTAACTTAGTTTTCTCCTGTCCGAGATGTTTATTCACCTCTGTTCACTTTGCAAGATTGTTAGTAAGCCCACCACGTATAGTCTGTAAGACTTTGTCGAGGCCTCGGAGTTCACAAAGATTGAGTAGAGATTCTTCAATTGTCTCAGCCTCGTTCAAAGTGGTTTCCATACGGTGACTAGAATTTGAAGCCTCATTCGCAATCTGTCCTAAATCCTATAGTATTACTGGCAACAGCTGCGTCTCCTAAATTGGTGCTCTGAAGAGCTTCAACAGCCTGAGCTGGTAAACGTGGAGCTTCCTTGCGTCGAGACCAATCTCAAAATCCCAGCTCGTCTCGGATCACCATTGCTCCGCCAGACGGGTGCCTATAATGGTTAGTCCAAGAGGCCTCCCTCTGTGGTTGGGATAGGCTTTCAGCCTTAAGCGTCCTGTCAACTAATAGGAACTTGGTCGGATCTCGACCAGAATCTGCTGCAAATCTCTAAGAATCTATATAATTATTTTCTTTTCTGAGAAATAGTAGATAACACGAAGAGAAGGAGAGGCATGGGCGGAGACTGCTGAGGTCCAAATAGGGGCCTTTATTACAAAATTGATGTATATGAGCAGCTATAGTCACACTAGTCTCATAAATGAAGTGTCACTGAAGGAAAAAGTTAGCGATTTACTTTTTTCAAAACAAAGATTTTGCACACTCTTGAAATCTGATGATAACGTGACTGCCACAGGATGCAAGGCACATTGAGTACTTTCAGAGATGTCTGGGGCGTGTTTGTGAAAAACTTGGCAGTGCATTATTTGTCAGGAACATGTCTCACTATTGATGAACAACTTTTTTTCCTTCAGGTGAAGATGCAGCTTTTGTTTTTTCCACTATGTAACCATAACAAAGGAAACAATGACGATTCTTTCGAGCCTGTGATCTAGAAACAAACTACCCATTTTGTAGAATATCTAATCTTAGGGAAGGAGGTGAAATTGGGATATAGAAAGAGGTGATATGAACCTGCTCAGAAATATATTAGAAGAACTGACCTCTGCCTTAATAACAATGAAAAAAATGTCACTTGTGACCACTCAATAGCTCTTGAACTCTGTAAATGTCTTGAAAAAACAGAACACGACTGCTTACCACTACGAATAAGTACCACTACGCTACGTACAACTACGACTACGACAAAACTAAGTAGAATCTACGAATGGGTAAATCTACGAATGCGTAAATCTGCGAATGCGTAAATCTACGAATATGTATATCTACGAATGCATAAATCTACGAATACGTAAATCTAGGAATGCGTAAATCTTACAATACGTAAATATACGAATGCGTAAATCCCCTAATACGTAAATGAACGAATGCGTAAATCTAGGAATATATAAATCAACGAATGAGTAAATCCACGAATACGTAAATCAACGAATGCGTAAATCTACCAATACATAAATCAACGAATGAGTAAGTCAACGAATGAGTAAATCATCGAATGCGTAAATCAACGAATGCGGAAATCAATGAATGCGTAAATCCACGAATACGTAAATGAACGAATGCGTAAATCTACCAATACATAAATCAACGAATGAGTAAATCCACTAAGACGTAAATCAAACGATGCGTAAATCTAGGAATACATAAATCAACGAATGAGTAAATCAACGAATGAGTAAATCAACGAAAGCGGACATGAAGGAATGCGTAAATCTAGGAATCCCTAAATCTACGAATGCATACAACGGCGAATGCGTAAATCTACGAATACATATATCTACGAATACGTAAATATCCGAAAGTGTAAAACATCGAATTCGTAAATCTACGAATACGTAAATCTACGAATAGGTAAATCCACGAATAATTAAATGTACGAATATTTAAATCAACGAATACTTAATTCTACGAAAACGGAAATCTAGGAATACTTAAATCTACGAAAACTTAAATCTACGAATGTATATATCTACAAATACGTAAATCTACGAATGTGTGAATCTACAAATACGTAAACCTTTCATAAATCCAAGAATACATAAATCAGCGAATGCGTAAATCTACGAAGGCGTAAATCTACGAATGCGTAAATCGATGAATATGCAAATCAACGAATGCGTAAATTTACGAATACATAAATCAACGAATGCTTAAATGAACGAATGCCTAAATCTACGAATACGTAAATCTACGAATACTTAAATCTACGAATACTTATATTTACTAATATTTAAATCTACGAATATTAAAATCTACGAATACGTAAATCTACGAATACTTAAATCTACGAATACGTAAATCTACGATCTTGTAAATCAACGAATGCGTAAACCTAAGAATGCGTAACAGCAATCAGAGATGAATCAAATAGAAAGTCATTTGAAAAGTTATTTGCTGAAAGCATGGATAATGTCACCCAATGTGACTCGGTAGATGAAACATGGAACACTCTCAGTTCAAAAATTCATGACTGTGCCATCAAGTCTTTTGGACAGCATAAAGTTTCAAACAACGACTGGGTAGCCCAGAACAGCGAAATTCTCCTACCTCTCATTGAGCAAAAGAAATCTGCTTTCAATGAGTATAACAAAAATTGCAATCAGAGTACAAAAACTTGTTTGAAAAATGCAAAAGCTAAACTTCAGCTGGAGGTAAGACGAATGGCGCAACGCCAACAAATACTGGACAGACTTGTGTAACAGCATACAAGAGGCAAATGAAAAGGGAGATATGAAAACCGCCTTTAGTCAGATGAAAGTAGCTCTTGGGCCAATCATCACCAAAAGCGCACCACTTAAGTCTGTAAATGGTGAACCCATCACAGATAAAAATGAACAACTGAGCATTACTCTCTGTTGTATTCAACTGAGAAAAATATTCCACTGTAGTTTTGACACAAGGCTTGAGAAACCCCAACCCAATCATGCTGAATGGCTCTCCTCTGGAGCAAGTGGGAAAATTCTGGGTGTGGAACAATAGCAAGCTGACCATCAAAACAAAGGTACTCGTGTACCAAACTTGCGTCCTAAGCACCCTGCTGTATGGCTCAGAGACATGGACCACCTACTCCAAACATGAAAGATCCCTCAACTCCTTCCACCTGCGCTGCCTACGCAAAATTCTCAAGATCAAGTGGCAAGACAGGATCTCAAATATCGAAGTTCTGAGCCGAGCCAACATTCCATCAACTCAGGCTCTCCTAGGCAAAAAAAGACTGCGGTGGCTTGGACATCTCCACCGTATGGAAAATGATCGCATCCCCAGACAAATTCTCTACGGGGAACTTGCTACTGGCAACCGACCCAGAGGTAGGCCACATCTGCGATTCAAAGACACTTGCAAGGTCACGATGAAAGCATTCAACATCGACCCCAATGAATGGGAGAACCTTGCAAATGATCGAAGCAGATGGAGACAAAAATTGCGCAGTGGCACGCTCGCAATAGACTTCAAGGCAAAAGAAACATACCTGACAAAACGACAGAGGCGGAATGAAAACACTCGCCAAAGTGAACCCAAAAGACTGACCTGCAATCACTGCCATCGCACTCTCGGGTCAAACATTGGTAGAATAAGCCACGAGAGAAGCTGTCAGTCAAAGTGAAAGTGAATATTCTAGCTGCTAAGACCGTCTGTAAAGACGCTAAAGGCCATATAAGTAAATGTATCCGTTCTCCGAAAACAAAACAAAAGAGATTGAGTGACTGCAAAGTCAGGCTAGACAAATGCTGAATTTTTTAAACTATTCGTCCACCGGACAATCATGGTCGCAAAACTTCAGGGGAGAGGTCTTCCCACCGTCCGCGCCACTTACCAAAAAGTTAACAAACATAATATGATGATCTCCCCTAACCCGCGCTTTCGTTCTTTCTTTGTTCTTTCTTTTGTCCCATACAAATACTAAACCCAACCATATTGATAAGAATGCTCAAAAGTCCCCTCTTTAGTGTGTTTTCTTGACTGGCGCGGACGGGCGGAGGACCTCCCCTTCAGTGTATACACAACATTGTCTGTGTAACACTGTCAGCATTGTCAGCATCAAGCTGAGCACATGTCTTGTTTACTTTCAAGAGGGCCACGCTAAAAGGAAATGGCCTATTCGATACTGTGTATCGGTTTTGCTAGCTCCCAGTAAAAAGGTTGCGGAATCGCCATCCATAACAACCATATAAACATATATCACGACATCCATGCAGCTCGAAAGGATAAAAAACAGTAGGCCTAGGCCTAGATATACCAAAATTGTGAGTGTCTCGCTTTAAAGGCCATGAAATGCTTCTAAGGCGTCATGCAGAAGTTTGCGCAAAATGACAGCCTTCGATACTGAGTATCGATTGCTACACCCATATGCAACACTCCAACAATCATAAAAACTACACCAGGAATTTACTCCGGGTTTAAACGTTAAGGCGTTTCACAGTTTTCAAAAAGATATAAGACGTGGTCAAACGCAAAAACTAAGCCAGCCATGCAACTCGGCAGTATCAAAAACGGTAGTATGCAAACTTTCAAGTGTCTAGCTTGAATGACCATGAAATGCATAAGCGTCACAGACAGTTTACCCCCTGCTCTCATTATTATAAGATATATAAGAAGACCATTTGACCACTGAAGATCCTATCATGCAATCATTATATATCGCTTTCACGTATCCACTACGACTATCAGATAAGACATATATTGGAGGAGATACATGCTCTGCTGCCACAAGAGTGGCACCCTTTTAACAATCCATACGATGTCAGAACTTTCGAAAAAATTTGTTATGATGTATCTTCTAATTTTAAATGGCATATAAGTTAGCGAAAACATGGGCCTTGAGAGAGTATATCATTATTTCCCTACTCTGGGATATCACATTTACGATGAAACAAAAAAAACAACAACTACAAATCAAGTAGTTCATGTTGAATACATAATGGAATACATAACAGGACACACACTTCAAATGCAGTTAGCATGGAAAACTTTCATTCTCGATAGGTCAGAAGGCTTTACTCGTCCTGGAGTTGAGAGAATTAACGATAGTATTAGGACGTAAATTTGGACAATACTTGGTGCCCAAGTACAAGTACACGTTCAGCCAGTGCAGTATCTTCATTAAGGATGAACAGGAGGCTCTTTTTTCTTCTAGATTATGCAGAAGTTCAGCAATTCGACGTCTGGTGAACTCGTGAAGACTCCCTGCTTCATCTAACTTAGTTTTCTCCTGTCCGAGATGTTTATTCACCTCTGTTCACTTTGCAAGATTGTTAGTAAGCCCACCACGTATAGTCTGTAAGACTTTGTCGAGGCCTCGGAGTTCACAAAGATTGAGTAGAGATTCTTCAATTGTCTCAGCCTCGTTCAAAGTGGTTTCCATACGGTGACTAGAATTTGAAGCCTCATTCGCAATCTGTCCTAAATCCTATAGTATTACTGGCAACAGCTGCGTCTCCTAAATTGGTGCTCTGAAGAGCTTCAACAGCCTGAGCTGGTAAACGTGGAGCTTCCTTGCGTCGAGACCAATCTCAAAATCCCAGCTCGTCTCGGATCACCATTGCTCCGCCAGACGGGTGCCTATAATGGTTAGTCCAAGAGGCCTCCCTCTGTGGTTGGGATAGGCTTTCAGCCTTAAGCGTCCTGTCAACTAATAGGAACTTGGTCGGATCTCGACCAGAATCTGCTGCAAATCTCTAAGAATCTATATAATTATTTTCTTTTCTGAGAAATAGTAGATAACACGAAGAGAAGGAGAGGCATGGGCGGAGACTGCTGAGGTCCAAATAGGGGCCTTTATTACAAAATTGATGTATATGAGCAGCTATAGTCACACTAGTCTCATAAATGAAGTGTCACTGAAGGAAAAAGTTAGCGATTTACTTTTTTCAAAACAAAGATTTTGCACACTCTTGAAATCTGATGATAACGTGACTGCCACAGGATGCAAGGCACATTGAGTACTTTCAGAGATGTCTGGGGCGTGTTTGTGAAAAACTTGGCAGTGCATTATTTGTCAGGAACATGTCTCACTATTGATGAACAACTTTTTTTCCTTCAGGTGAAGATGCAGCTTTTGTTTTTTCCACTATGTAACCATAACAAAGGAAACAATGACGATTCTTTCGAGCCTGTGATCTAGAAACAAACTACCCATTTTGTAGAATATCTAATCTTAGGGAAGGAGGTGAAATTGGGATATAGAAAGAGGTGATATGAACCTGCTCAGAAATATATTAGAAGAACTGACCTCTGCCTTAATAACAATGAAAAAAATGTCACTTGTGACCACTCAATAGCTCTTGAACTCTGTAAATGTCTTGAAAAAACAGAACACGACTGCTTACCACTACGAATAAGTACCACTACGCTACGTACAACTACGACTACGACAAAACTAAGTAGAATCTACGAATGGGTAAATCTACGAATGCGTAAATCTGCGAATGCGTAAATCTACGAATATGTATATCTACGAATATGTATATCTACGAATGCATAAATCTACGAATACGTAAATCTAGGAATGCGTAAATCTTACAATACGTAAATATACGAATGCGTAAATCCCCTAATACGTAAATGAACGAATGCGTAAATCTAGGAATATATAAATCAACGAATGAGTAAATCCACGAATACGTAAATCAACGAATGCGTAAATCTACCAATACATAAATCAACGAATGAGTAAGTCAACGAATGAGTAAATCATCGAATGCGTAAATCAACGAATGCGGAAATCAATGAATGCGTAAATCCACGAATACGTAAATGAACGAATGCGTAAATCTACCAATACATAAATCAACGAATGAGTAAATCCACTAAGACGTAAATCAAACGATGCGTAAATCTAGGAATACATAAATCAACGAATGAGTAAATCAACGAATGAGTAAATCAACGAAAGCGGACATGAAGGAATGCGTAAATCTAGGAATCCCTAAATCTACGAATGCATACAACGGCGAATGCGTAAATCTACGAATACATATATCTACGAATACGTAAATATCCGAAAGTGTAAAACATCGAATTCGTAAATCTACGAATACGTAAATCTACGAATAGGTAAATCCACGAATAATTAAATGTACGAATATTTAAATCAACGAATACTTAATTCTACGAAAACGGAAATCTAGGAATACTTAAATCTACGAAAACTTAAATCTACGAATGTATATATCTACAAATACGTAAATCTACGAATGTGTGAATCTACAAATACGTAAACCTTTCATAAATCCAAGAATACATAAATCAGCGAATGCGTAAATCTACGAAGGCGTAAATCTACGAATGCGTAAATCGATGAATATGCAAATCAACGAATGCGTAAATTTACGAATACATAAATCAACGAATGCTTAAATCAACGAATGCCTAAATCTACGAATACGTAAATCTACGAATACTTAAATCTACGAATACTTATATTTACTAATATTTAAATCTACGAATATTAAAATCTACGAATACGTAAATCTACGAATACTTAAATCTACGAATACGTAAATCTACGATCTTGTAAATCAACGAATGCGTAAACCTAAGAATGCGTAACAGCAATCAGAGATGAATCAAATAGAAAGTCATTTGAAAAGTTATTTGCTGAAAGCATGGATAATGTCACCCAATGTGACTCGGTAGATGAAACATGGAACACTCTCAGTTCAAAAATTCATGACTGTGCCATCAAGTCTTTTGGACAGCATAAAGTTTCAAACAACGACTGGGTAGCCCAGAACAGCGAAATTCTCCTACCTCTCATTGAGCAAAAGAAATCTGCTTTCAATGAGTATAACAAAAATTGCAATCAGAGTACAAAAACTTGTTTGAAAAATGCAAAAGCTAAACTTCAGCTGGAGGTAAGACGTTGCGCCAACAAATACTGGACAGACTTGTGTAACAGCATACAAGAGGCAAATGAAAAGGGAGATATGAAAACCGCCTTTAGTCAGATGAAAGTAGCTCTTGGGCCAATCATCACCAAAAGCGCCCCACTTAAGTCTGTAAATGGTGAACCCATTCAACTCAGTGTATTCAACTGAGAAAAATATTCCACTGTAGTTTTGACACAAGGCTTGAGAAACCCCAACCCAATCATGCTGAATGGCTCTCCTCTGGAGCAAGTGGGAAAATTCTGGGTGTGGAACAATAGCAAGCTGACCATCAAAACAAAGGTACTCGTGTACCAAACTTGCGTCCTAAGCACCCTGCTGTATGGCTCAGAGACATGGACCACCTACTCCAAACATGAAAGATCCCTCAACTCCTTCCACCTGCGCTGCCTACGCAAAATTCTCAAGATCAAGTGGCAAGACAGGATCTCAAATATCGAAGTTCTGAGCCGAGCCAACATTCCATCAACTCAGGCTCTCCTAGGCAAAAAAAGACTGCGGTGGCTTGGACATCTCCACCGTATGGAAAATGATCGCATCCCCAGACAAATTCTCTACGGGGAACTTGCTACTGGCAACCGACCCAGAGGTAGGCCACATCTGCGATTCAAAGACACTTGCAAGGTCACGATGAAAGCATTCAACATCGACCCCAATGAATGGGAGAACCTTGCAAATGATCGAAGCAGATGGAGACAAAAATTGCGCAGTGGCACGCTCGCAATAGACTTCAAGGCAAAAGAAACATACCTGACAAAACGACAGAGGCGGAATGAAAACATTCGCCAAAGTGAACCCAAAAGACTGACCTGCAATCACTGCCATCGCACTCTCGGGTCAAACATTGGTAGAATAAGCCACGAGAGAAGCTGTCAGTCAAAGTGAAAGTGAATATTCTAGCTGCTAAGACCGTCTGTAAAGACGCTAAAGGCCATATAAGTAAATGTATCCGTTCTCCGAAAACAAAACAAAAGAGATTGAGTGACTGCAAAGTCAGGCTAGACAAATGCTGAATTTTTTAAACTATTCGTCCACCGGACAATCATGGTCGCAAAACTTCAGGGGAGAGGTCTTCCCACCGTCCGCGCCACTTACCAAAAAGTTAACAAACATAATATGATGATCTCCCCTAACCCGCGCTTTCGTTCTTTCTTTGTTCTTTCTTTTGTCCCATACAAATACTAAACCCAACCATATTGATAAGAATGCTCAAAAGTCCCCTCTTTAGTGTGTTTTCTTGACTGGCGCGGACGGGCGGAGGACCTCCCCTTCAGTGTATACACAACATTGTCTGTGTAACACTGTCAGCATTGTCAGCATCAAGCTGAGCACATGTCTTGTTTACTTTCAAGAGGGCCACGCTAAAAGGAAATGGCCTATTCGATACTGTGTATCGGTTTTGCTAGCTCCCAGTAAAAAGGTTGCGGAATCGCCATCCATAACAACCATATAAACATATATCACGACATCCATGCAGCTCGAAAGGATAAAAAACAGTAGGCCTAGGCCTAGATATACCAAAATTGTGAGTGTCTCGCTTTAAAGGCCATGAAATGCTTCTAAGGCGTCATGCAGAAGTTTGCGCAAAATGACAGCCTTCGATACTGAGTATCGATTGCTACACCCATATGCAACACTCCAACAATCATAAAAACTACACCAGGAATTTACTCCGGGTTTAAACGTTAAGGCGTTTCACAGTTTTCAAAAAGATATAAGACGTGGTCAAACGCAAAAACTAAGCCAGCCATGCAACTCGGCAGTATCAAAAACGGTAGTATGCAAACTTTCAAGTGTCTAGCTTGAATGACCATGAAATGCATAAGCGTCACAGACAGTTTACCCCCTGCTCTCATTATTATAAGATATATAAGAAGACCATTTGACCACTGAAGATCCTATCATGCAATCATTATATATCGCTTTCACGTATCCACTACGACTATCAGATAAGACATATATTGGAGGAGATACATGCTCTGCTGCCACAAGAGTGGCACCCTTTTAACAATCCATACGATGTCAGAACTTTCGAAAAAATTTGTTATGATGTATCTTCTAATTTTAAATGGCATATAAGTTAGCGAAAACATGGGCCTTGAGAGAGTATATCATTATTTCCCTACTCTGGGATATCACATTTACGATGAAACAAAAAAAACAACAAATACAAATCAAGTAGTTCATGTTGAATACATAACAGAATACATAACAGGACACACACTTCAAATGCAGATAGCATGGAAAACTTTCATTCTCGATAGGTCAGAAGGCTTTACTCGTCCTGGAGTTGAGAGAATTAACGATAGTATTAGGACGTAAATTTGGACAATACTTGGTGCCCAAGTACAAGTACACGTTCAGCCAGTGCAGTATCTTCATTAAGGATGAACAGGAGGCTCTTTTTTCTTCTAGATTATGCAGAAGTTCAGCAATTCGACGTCTGGTGAACTCGTGAAGACTCCCTGCTTCATCTAACTTAGTTTTCTCCTGTCCGAGATGTTTATTCACCTCTGTTCACTTTGCAAGATTGTTAGTAAGCCCACCACGTATAGTCTGTAAGACTTTGTCGAGGCCTCGGAGTTCACAAAGATTGAGTAGAGATTCTTCAATTGTCTCAGCCTCGTTCAAAGTGGTTTCCATACGGTGACTAGAATTTGAAGCCTCATTCGCAATCTGTCCTAAATCCTATAGTATTACTGGCAACAGCTGCGTCTCCTAAATTGGTGCTCTGAAGAGCTTCAACAGCCTGAGATGGTAAACGTGGAGCTTCCTTGCGTCGAGACCAATCTCAAAATCCCAGCTCGTCTCGGATCACCATTGCTCCGCCAGACGGGTGCCTATAATGGTTAGTCCAAGAGGCCTCCCTCTGTGGTTGGGATAGGCTTTCAGCCTTAAGCGTCCTGTCAACTAATAGGAACTTGGTCGGATCTCGACCAGAATCTGCTGCAAATCTCTAAGAATCTATATAATTATTTTCTTTTCTGAGAAATAGTAGATAACACGAAGAGAAGGAGAGGCATGGGCGGAGACTGCTGAGGTCCAAATAGGGGCCTTTATTACAAAATTGATGTATATGAGCAGCTATAGTCACACTAGTCTCATAAATGAAGTGTCACTGAAGGAAAAAGTTAGCGATTTACTTTTTTCAAAACAAAGATTTTGCACACTCTTGAAATCTGATGATAACGTGACTGCCACAGGATGCAAGGCACATTGAGTACTTTCAGAGATGTCTGGGGCGTGTTTGTGAAAAACTTGGCAGTGCATTATTTGTCAGGAACATGTCTCACTATTGATGAACAACTTTTTTTCCTTCAGGTGAAGATGCAGCTTTTGTTTTTTCCACTATGTAACCATAACAAAGGAAACAATGACGATTCTTTCGAGCCTGTGATCTAGAAACAAACTACCCATTTTGTAGAATATCTAATCTTAGGGAAGGAGGTGAAATTGGGATATAGAAAGAGGTGATATGAACCTGCTCAGAAATATATTAGAAGAACTGACCTCTGCCTTAATAACAATGAAAAAAATGTCACTTGTGACCACTCAATAGCTCTTGAACTCTGTAAATGTCTTGAAAAAACAGAACACGACTGCTTACCACTACGAATAAGTACCACTACGCTACGTACAACTACGACTACGACAAAACTAAGTAGAATCTACGAATGGGTAAATCTACGAATGCGTAAATCTGCGAATGCGTAAATCTACGAATATGTATATCTACGAATGCATAAATCTACGAATACGTAAATCTAGGAATGCGTAAATCTTACAATACGTAAATATACGAATGCGTAAATCCCCTAATACGTAAATGAACGAATGCGTAAATCTAGGAATATATAAATCAACGAATGAGTAAATCCACGAATACGTAAATCAACGAATGCGTAAATCTACCAATACATAAATCAACGAATGAGTAAGTCAACGAATGAGTAAATCATCGAATGCGTAAATCAACGAATGCGGAAATCAATGAATGCGTAAATCCACGAATACGTAAATGAACGAATGCGTAAATCTACCAATACATAAATCAACGAATGAGTAAATCCACTAAGACGTAAATCAAACGATGCGTAAATCTAGGAATACATAAATCAACGAATGAGTAAATCAACGAATGAGTAAATCAACGAAAGCGGACATGAAGGAATGCGTAAATCTAGGAATCCCTAAATCTACGAATGCATACAACGGCGAATGCGTAAATCTACGAATACATATATCTACGAATACGTAAATATCCGAAAGTGTAAAACATCGAATTCGTAAATCTACGAATACGTAAATCTACGAATAGGTAAATCCACGAATAATTAAATGTACGAATATTTAAATCAACGAATACTTAATTCTACGAAAACGGAAATCTAGGAATACTTAAATCTACGAAAACTTAAATCTACGAATGTATATATCTACAAATACGTAAATCTACGAATGTGTGAATCTACAAATACGTAAACCTTTCATAAATCCAAGAATACATAAATCAGCGAATGCGTAAATCTACGAAGGCGTAAATCTACGAATGCGTAAATCGATGAATATGCAAATCAACGAATGCGTAAATTTACGAATACATAAATCAACGAATGCTTAAATCAACGAATGCCTAAATCTACGAATACGTAAATCTACGAATACTTAAATCTATGAATACTTATATTTACTAATATTTAAATCTACGAATATTAAAATCTACGAATACGTAAATCTACGAATACTTAAATCTACGAATACGTAAATCTACGATCTTGTAAATCAACGAATGCGTAAACCTAAGAATGCGTAACAGCAATCAGAGATGAATCAAATAGAAAGTCATTTGAAAAGTTATTTGCTGAAAGCATGGATAATGTCACCCAATGTGACTCGGTAGATGAAACATGGAACACTCTCAGTTCAAAAATTCATGACTGTGCCATCAAGTCTTTTGGACAGCATAAAGTTTCAAACAACGACTGGGTAGCCCAGAACAGCGAAATTCTCCTACCTCTCATTGAGCAAAAGAAATCTGCTTTCAATGAGTATAACAAAAATTGCAATCAGAGTACAAAAACTTGTTTGAAAAATGCAAAAGCTAAACTTCAGCTGGAGGTAAGACGTTGCGCCAACAAATACTGGACAGACTTGTGTAACAGCATACAAGAGGCAAATGAAAAGGGAGATATGAAAACCGCCTTTAGTCAGATGAAAGTAGCTCTTGGGCCAATCATCACCAAAAGCGCCCCACTTAAGTCTGTAAATGGTGAACCCATTCAACTCAGTGTATTCAACTGAGAAAAATATTCCACTGTAGTTTTGACACAAGGCTTGAGAAACCCCAACCCAATCATGCTGAATGGCTCTCCTCTGGAGCAAGTGGGAAAATTCTGGGTGTGGAACAATAGCAAGCTGACCATCAAAACAAAGGTACTCGTGTACCAAACTTGCGTCCTAAGCACCCTGCTGTATGGCTCAGAGACATGGACCACCTACTCCAAACATGAAAGATCCCTCAACTCCTTCCACCTGCGCTGCCTACGCAAAATTCTCAAGATCAAGTGGCAAGACAGGATCTCAAATATCGAAGTTCTGAGCCGAGCCAACATTCCATCAACTCAGGCTCTCCTAGGCAAAAAAAGACTGCGGTGGCTTGGACATCTCCACCGTATGGAAAATGATCGCATCCCCAGACAAATTCTCTACGGGGAACTTGCTACTGGCAACCGACCCAGAGGTAGGCCACATCTGCGATTCAAAGACACTTGCAAGGTCACGATGAAAGCATTCAACATCGACCCCAATGAATGGGAGAACCTTGCAAATGATCGAAGCAGATGGAGACAAAAATTGCGCAGTGGCACGCTCGCAATAGACTTCAAGGCAAAAGAAACATACCTGACAAAACGACAGAGGCGGAATGAAAACACTCGCCAAAGTGAACCCAAAAGACTGACCTGCAATCACTGCCATCGCACTCTCGGGTCAAACATTGGTAGAATAAGCCACGAGAGAAGCTGTCAGTCAAAGTGAAAGTGAATATTCTAGCTGCTAAGACCGTCTGTAAAGACGCTAAAGGCCATATAAGTAAATGTATCCGTTCTCCGAAAACAAAACAAAAGAGATTGAGTGACTGCAAAGTCAGGCTAGACAAATGCTGAATTTTTTAAACTATTCGTCCACCGGACAATCATGGTCGCAAAACTTCAGGGGAGAGGTCTTCCCACCGTCCGCGCCACTTACCAAAAAGTTAACAAACATAATATGATGATCTCCCCTAACCCGCGCTTTCGTTCTTTCTTTGTTCTTTCTTTTGTCCCATACAAATACTAAACCCAACCATATTGATAAGAATGCTCAAAAGTCCCCTCTTTAGTGTGTTTTCTTGACTGGCGCGGACGGGCGGAGGACCTCCCCTTCAGTGTATACACAACATTGTCTGTGTAACACTGTCAGCATTGTCAGCATCAAGCTGAGCACATGTCTTGTTTACTTTCAAGAGGGCCACGCTAAAAGGAAATGGCCTATTCGATACTGTGTATCGGTTTTGCTAGCTCCCAGTAAAAAGGTTGCGGAATCGCCATCCATAACAACCATATAAACATATATCACGACATCCATGCAGCTCGAAAGGATAAAAAACAGTAGGCCTAGGCCTAGATATACCAAAATTGTGAGTGTCTCGCTTTAAAGGCCATGAAATGCTTCTAAGGCGTCATGCAGAAGTTTGCGCAAAATGACAGCCTTCGATACTGAGTATCGATTGCTACACCCATATGCAACACTCCAACAATCATAAAAACTACACCAGGAATTTACTCCGGGTTTAAACGTTAAGGCGTTTCACAGTTTTCAAAAAGATATAAGACGTGGTCAAACGCAAAAACTAAGCCAGCCATGCAACTCGGCAGTATCAAAAACGGTAGTATGCAAACTTTCAAGTGTCTAGCTTGAATGACCATGAAATGCATAAGCGTCACAGACAGTTTACCCCCTGCTCTCATTATTATAAGATATATAAGAAGACCATTTGACCACTGAAGATCCTATCATGCAATCATTATATATCGCTTTCACGTATCCACTACGACTATCAGATAAGACATATATTGGAGGAGATACATGCTCTGCTGCCACAAGAGTGGCACCCTTTTAACAATCCATACGATGTCAGAACTTTCGAAAAAATTTGTTATGATGTATCTTCTAATTTTAAATGGCATATAAGTTAGCGAAAACATGGGCCTTGAGAGAGTATATCATTATTTCCCTACTCTGGGATATGACATTTACGATGAAACAAAAAAAACAACAACTACAAATCAAGTAGTTCATGTTGAATACATAACAGAATACATAACAGGACACACACTTCAAATGCAGATAGCATGGAAAACTTTCATTCTCGATAGGTCAGAAGGCTTTACTCGTCCTGGAGTTGAGAGAATTAACGATAGTATTAGGACGTAAATTTGGACAATACTTGGTGCCCAAGTACAAGTACACGTTCAGCCAGTGCAGTATCTTCATTAAGGATGAACAGGAGGCTCTTTTTTCTTCTAGATTATGCAGAAGTTCAGCAATTCGACGTCTGGTGAACTCGTGAAGACTCCCTGCTTCATCTAACTTAGTTTTCTCCTGTCCGAGATGTTTATTCACCTCTGTTCACTTTGCAAGATTGTTAGTAAGCCCACCACGTATAGTCTGTAAGACTTTGTCGAGGCCTCGGAGTTCACAAAGATTGAGTAGAGATTCTTCAATTGTCTCAGCCTCGTTCAAAGTGGTTTCCATACGGTGACTAGAATTTGAAGCCTCATTCGCAATCTGTCCTAAATCCTATAGTATTACTGGCAACAGCTGCGTCTCCTAAATTGGTGCTCTGAAGAGCTTCAACAGCCTGAGCTGGTAAACGTGGAGCTTCCTTGCGTCGAGACCAATCTCAAAATCCCAGCTCGTCTCGGATCACCATTGCTCCGCCAGACGGGTGCCTATAATGGTTAGTCCAAGAGGCCTCCCTCTGTGGTTGGGATAGGCTTTCAGCCTTAAGCGTCCTGTCAACTAATAGGAACTTGGTCGGATCTCGACCAGAATCTGCTGCAAATCTCTAAGAATCTATATAATTATTTTCTTTTCTGAGAAATAGTAGATAACACGAAGAGAAGGAGAGGCATGGGCGTCACAAATCCCAGACTGGGAGATGTAATAAGTATGACAGGACAACAATCACGAACAAACAAGTTTAACACTTAACAGAACAACCCATCAGACTCACACATTTATTAAACATAATTATACATATAATAGCGCAATTACATACATTATATTATTGAAATGCACTGCCGTACAACGGCCTTATTCTCACACACACTCTCCCTCGGATCCACAATCCGGTAGTTACTCCTAAAGGCACTTCGGCCTCAGCCTCTCCCCTCAGGGTCTTAATAGTACATTAATGATTCACTGGCACCGCAGTCTCTCAATATCACCTTCCTATTGTCATACACCTTAGCACTCCCCTAGCACCTCCGCAGGGCAATAACACATTATTATTTCCATAGCCATCAACATGGCAACAACATAATATCAGTTCACTAGCCTATCAACATGGCAACAACATAGTATCTCATTCACTCTCATATCTACGTCCCCTGCCCGTGGCCTGACTGCCACGACTTTATGTGCCTCCACTGTCCTGCACTGACAGCCTCACTTCTGGCCTATGTGTGGCCTCCGGCCCTATGCTGGCCTATCCCCTGTGCTCATCGAGGTGGCTCTGCGGCCCAAATAGGGGCCTTTATTACAAAATTGATGTATATGAGCAGCTATAGTCACACTAGTCTCATAAATGAAGTGTCACTGAAGGAAAAAGTTAGCGATTTACTTTTTTCAAAACAAAGATTTTGCACACTCTTGAAATCTGATGATAACGTGACTGCCACAGGATGCAAGGCACATTGAGTACTTTCAGAGATGTCTGGGGCGTGTTTGTGAAAAACTTGGCAGTGCATTATTTGTCAGGAACATGTCTCACTATTGATGAACAACTTTTTTTCCTTCAGGTGAAGATGCAGCTTTTGTTTTTTCCACTATGTAACCATAACAAAGGAAACAATGACGATTCTTTCGAGCCTGTGATCTAGAAACAAACTACCCATTTTGTAGAATATCTAATCTTAGGGAAGGAGGTGAAATTGGGATATAGAAAGAGGTGATATGAACCTGCTCAGAAATATATTAGAAGAACTGACCTCTGCCTTAATAACAATGAAAAAAATGTCACTTGTGACCACTCAATAGCTCTTGAACTCTGTAAATGTCTTGAAAAAACAGAACACGACTGCTTACCACTACGAATAAGTACCACTACGCTACGTACAACTACGACTACGACAAAACTAAGTAGAATCTACGAATGGGTAAATCTACGAATGCGTAAATCTGCGAATGCGTAAATCTACGAATATGTATATCTACGAATGCATAAATCTACGAATACGTAAATCTAGGAATGCGTAAATCTTACAATACGTAAATATACGAATGCGTAAATCCCCTAATACGTAAATGAACGAATGCGTAAATCTAGGAATATATAAATCAACGAATGAGTAAATCCACGAATACGTAAATCAACGAATGCGTAAATCTACCAATACATAAATCAACGAATGAGTAAGTCAACGAATGAGTAAATCATCGAATGCGTAAATCAACGAATGCGGAAATCAATGAATGCGTAAATCCACGAATACGTAAATGAACGAATGCGTAAATCTACCAATACATAAATCAACGAATGAGTAAATCCACTAAGACGTAAATCAAACGATGCGTAAATCTAGGAATACATAAATCAACGAATGAGTAAATCAACGAATGAGTAAATCAACGAAAGCGGACATGAAGGAATGCGTAAATCTAGGAATCCCTAAATCTACGAATGCATACAACGGCGAATGCGTAAATCTACGAATACATATATCTACGAATACGTAAATATCCGAAAGTGTAAAACATCGAATTCGTAAATCTACGAATACGTAAATCTACGAATAGGTAAATCCACGAATAATTAAATGTACGAATATTTAAATCAACGAATACTTAATTCTACGAAAACGGAAATCTAGGAATACTTAAATCTACGAAAACTTAAATCTACGAATGTATATATCTACAAATACGTAAATCTACGAATGTGTGAATCTACAAATACGTAAACCTTTCATAAATCCAAGAATACATAAATCAGCGAATGCGTAAATCTACGAAGGCGTAAATCTACGAATGCGTAAATCGATGAATATGCAAATCAACGAATGCGTAAATTTACGAATACATAAATCAACGAATGCTTAAATCAACGAATGCCTAAATCTACGAATACGTAAATCTACGAATACTTAAATCTACGAATACTTATATTTACTAATATTTAAATCTACGAATATTAAAATCTACGAATACGTAAATCTACGAATACTTAAATCTACGAATACGTAAATCTACGATCTTGTAAATCAACGAATGCGTAAACCTAAGAATGCGTAACAGCAATCAGAGATGAATCAAATAGAAAGTCATTTGAAAAGTTATTTGCTGAAAGCATGGATAATGTCACCCAATGTGACTCGGTAGATGAAACATGGAACACTCTCAGTTCAAAAATTCATGACTGTGCCATCAAGTCTTTTGGACAGCATAAAGTTTCAAACAACGACTGGGTAGCCCAGAACAGCGAAATTCTCCTACCTCTCATTGAGCAAAAGAAATCTGCTTTCAATGAGTATAACAAAAATTGCAATCAGAGTACAAAAACTTGTTTGAAAAATGCAAAAGCTAAACTTCAGCTGGAGGTAAGACGTTGCGCCAACAAATACTGGACAGACTTGTGTAACAGCATACAAGAGGCAAATGAAAAGGGAGATATGAAAACCGCCTTTAGTCAGATGAAAGTAGCTCTTGGGCCAATCATCACCAAAAGCGCCCCACTTAAGTCTGTAAATGGTGAACCCATCACAGATAAAAATGAACAACTGAGCATTACTCTCTGTTGTATTCAACTGAGAAAAATATTCCACTGTAGTTTTGACACAAGGCTTGAGAAACCCCAACCCAATCATGCTGAATGGCTCTCCTCTGGAGCAAGTGGGAAAATTCTGGGTGTGGAACAATAGCAAGCTGACCATCAAAACAAAGGTACTCGTGTACCAAACTTGCGTCCTAAGCACCCTGCTGTATGGCTCAGAGACATGGACCACCTACTCCAAACATGAAAGATCCCTCAACTCCTTCCACCTGCGCTGCCTACGCAAAATTCTCAAGATCAAGTGGCAAGACAGGATCTCAAATATCGAAGTTCTGAGCCGAGCCAACATTCCATCAACTCAGGCTCTCCTAGGCAAAAAAAGACTGCGGTGGCTTGGACATCTCCACCGTATGGAAAATGATCGCATCCCCAGACAAATTCTCTACGGGGAACTTGCTACTGGCAACCGACCCAGAGGTAGGCCACATCTGCGATTCAAAGACACTTGCAAGGTCACGATGAAAGCATTCAACATCGACCCCAATGAATGGGAGAACCTTGCCAATGATCGAAGCAGATGGAGACAAAAATTGCGCAGTGGCACGCTCGCAATAGACTTCAAGGCAAAAGAAACATACCTGACAAAACGACAGAGGCGGAATGAAAACACTCGCCAAAGTGAACCCAAAAGACTGACCTGCAATCACTGCCATCGCACTCTCGGGTCAAACATTGGTAGAATAAGCCACGAGAGAAGCTGTCAGTCAAAGTGAAAGTGAATATTCTAGCTGCTAAGACCGTCTGTAAAGACGCTAAAGGCCATATAAGTAAATGTATCCGTTCTCCGAAAACAAAACAAAAGAGATTGAGTGACTGCAAAGTCAGGCTAGACAAATGCTGAATTTTTTAAACTATTCGTCCACCGGACAATCATGGTCGCAAAACTTCAGGGGAGAGGTCTTCCCACCGTCCGCGCCACTTACCAAAAAGTTAACAAACATAATATGATGATCTCCCCTAACCCGCGCTTTCGTTCTTTCTTTGTTCTTTCTTTTGTCCCATACAAATACTAAACCCAACCATATTGATAAGAATGCTCAAAAGTCCCCTCTTTAGTGTGTTTTCTTGACTGGCGCGGACGGGCGGAGGACCTCCCCTTCAGTGTATACACAACATTGTCTGTGTAACACTGTCAGCATTGTCAGCATCAAGCTGAGCACATGTCTTGTTTACTTTCAAGAGGGCCACGCTAAAAGGAAATGGCCTATTCGATACTGTGTATCGGTTTTGCTAGCTCCCAGTAAAAAGGTTGCGGAATCGCCATCCATAACAACCATATAAACATATATCACGACATCCATGCAGCTCGAAAGGATAAAAAACAGTAGGCCTAGGCCTAGATATACCAAAATTGTGAGTGTCTCGCTTTAAAGGCCATGAAATGCTTCTAAGGCGTCATGCAGAAGTTTGCGCAAAATGACAGCCTTCGATACTGAGTATCGATTGCTACACCCATATGCAACACTCCAACAATCATAAAAACTACACCAGGAATTTACTCCGGGTTTAAACGTTAAGGCGTTTCACAGTTTTCAAAAAGATATAAGACGTGGTCAAACGCAAAAACTAAGCCAGCCATGCAACTCGGCAGTATCAAAAACGGTAGTATGCAAACTTTCAAGTGTCTAGCTTGAATGACCATGAAATGCATAAGCGTCACAGACAGTTTACCCCCTGCTCTCATTATTATAAGATATATAAGAAGACCATTTGACCACTGAAGATCCTATCATGCAATCATTATATATCGCTTTCACGTATCCACTACGACTATCAGATAAGACATATATTGGAGGAGATACATGCTCTGCTGCCACAAGAGTGGCACCCTTTTAACAATCCATACGATGTCAGAACTTTCGAAAAAATTTGTTATGATGTATCTTCTAATTTTAAATGGCATATAAGTTAGCGAAAACATGGGCCTTGAGAGAGTATATCATTATTTCCCTACTCTGGGATATCACATTTACGATGAAACAAAAAAAACAACAACTACAAATCAAGTAGTTCATGTTGAATACATAACAGGATACATAACAGGACACACACTTCAAATGCAGATAGCATGGAAAACTTTCATTCTCGATAGGTCAGAAGGCTTTACTCGTCCTGGAGTTGAGAGAATTAACGATAGTATTAGGACGTAAATTTGGACAATACTTGGTGCCCAAGTACAAGTACACGTTCAGCCAGTGCAGTATCTTCATTAAGGATGAACAGGAGGCTCTTTTTTCTTCTAGATTATGCAGAAGTTCAGCAATTCGACGTCTGGTGAACTCGTGAAGACTCCCTGCTTCATCTAACTTAGTTTTCTCCTGTCCGAGATGTTTATTCACCTCTGTTCACTTTGCAAGATTGTTAGTAAGCCCACCACGTATAGTCTGTAAGACTTTGTCGAGGCCTCGGAGTTCACAAAGATTGAGTAGAGATTCTTCAATTGTCTCAGCCTCGTTCAAAGTGGTTTCCATACGGTGACTAGAATTTGAAGCCTCATTCGCAATCTGTCCTAAATCCTATAGTATTACTGGCAACAGCTGCGTCTCCTAAATTGGTGCTCTGAAGAGCTTCAACAGCCTGAGCTGGTAAACGTGGAGCTTCCTTGCGTCGAGACCAATCTCAAAATCCCAGCTCGTCTCGGATCACCATTGCTCCGCCAGACGGGTGCCTATAATGGTTAGTCCAAGAGGCCTCCCTCTGTGGTTGGGATAGGCTTTCAGCCTTAAGCGTTCTGTCAACTAATAGGAACTTGGTCGGATCTCGACCAGAATCTGCTGCAAATCTCTAAGAATCTATATAATTATTTTCTTTTCTGAGAAATAGTAGATAACACGAAGAGAAGGAGAGGAATGGGCGGAGACTGCTGAGGTCCAAATAGGGGCCTTTATTACAAAATTGATGTATATGAGCAGCTATAGTCACACTAGTCTCATAAATGAAGTGTCACTGAAGGAAAAAGTTAGCGATTTACTTTTTTCAAAACAAAGATTTTGCACACTCTTGAAATCTGATGATAACGTGACTGCCACAGGATGCAAGGCACATTGAGTACTTTCAGAGATGTCTGGGGCGTGTTTGTGAAAAACTTGGCAGTGCATTATTTGTCAGGAACATGTCTCACTATTGATGAACAACTTTTTTTCCTTCAGGTGAAGATGCAGCTTTTGTTTTTTCCACTATGTAACCATAACAAAGGAAACAATGACGATTCTTTCGAGCCTGTGATCTAGAAACAAACTACCCATTTTGTAGAATATCTAATCTTAGGGAAGGAGGTGAAATTGGGATATAGAAAGAGGTGATATGAACCTGCTCAGAAATATATTAGAAGAACTGACCTCTGCCTTAATAACAATGAAAAAAATGTCACTTGTGACCACTCAATAGCTCTTGAACTCTGTAAATGTCTTGAAAAAACAGAACACGACTGCTTACCACTACGAATAAGTACCACTACGCTACGTACAACTACGACTACGACAAAACTAAGTAGAATCTACGAATGGGTAAATCTACGAATGCGTAAATCTGCGAATGCGTAAATCTACGAATATGTATATCTACGAATGCATAAATCTACGAATACGTAAATCTAGGAATGCGTAAATCTTACAATACGTAAATATACGAATGCGTAAATCCCCTAATACGTAAATGAACGAATGCGTAAATCTAGAAATATATAAATCAACGAATGAGTAAATCCACGAATACGTAAATCAACGAATGCGTAAATCTAGGAATACATAAATCAACGAATGAGTAAGTCAACGAATGAGTAAATCATCGAATGCGTAAATCAACGAATGCGGAAATCAATGAATGCGTAAATCCACGAATACGTAAATGAACGAATGCGTAAATCTACCAATACATAAATCAACGAATGAGTAAATCCACTAAGACGTAAATCAAACGATGCGTAAATCTAGGAATACATAAATCAACGAATGAGTAAATCAACGAATGAGTAAATCAACGAAAGCGGACATGAAGGAATGCGTAAATCTAGGAATCCCTAAATCTACGAATGCATACAACGGCGAATGCGTAAATCTACGAATACATATATCTACGAATACGTAAATATCCGAAAGTGTAAAACATCGAATTCGTAAATCTACGAATACGTAAATCTACGAATAGGTAAATCCACGAATAATTAAATGTACGAATATTTAAATCAACGAATACTTAATTCTACGAAAACGGAAATCTAGGAATACTTAAATCTACGAAAACTTAAATCTACGAATGTATATATCTACAAATACGTAAATCTACGAATGTGTGAATCTACAAATACGTAAACCTTTCATAAATCCAAGAATACATAAATCAGCGAATGCGTAAATCTACGAAGGCGTAAATCTACGAATGCGTAAATCGATGAATATGCAAATCAACGAATGCGTAAATTTACGAATACATAAATCAACGAATGCCTAAATCTACGAATACGTAAATCTACGAATACTTATATTTACTAATATTTAAATCTACGAATATTAAAATCTACGAATACGTAAATCTACGAATACTTAAATCTACGAATACGTAAATCTACGATCTTGTAAATCAACGAATGCGTAAACCTAAGAATGCGTAACAGCAATCAGAGATGAATCAAATAGAAAGTCATTTGAAAAGTTATTTGCTGAAAGCATGGATAATGTCACCCAATGTGACTCGGTAGATGAAACATGGAACACTCTCAGTTCAAAAATTCATGACTGTGCCATCAAGTCTTTTGGACAGCATAAAGTTTCAAACAACGACTGGGTAGCCCAGAACAGCGAAATTCTCCTACCTCTCATTGAGCAAAAGAAATCTGCTTTCAATGAGTATAACAAAAATTGCAATCAGAGTACAAAAACTTGTTTGAAAAATGCAAAAGCTAAACTTCAGCTGGAGGTAAGACGTTGCGCCAACAAATACTGGACAGACTTGTGTAACAGCATACAAGAGGCAAATGAAAAGGGAGATATGAAAACCGCCTTTAGTCAGATGAAAGTAGCTCTTGGGCCAATCATCACCAAAAGCGCCCCACTTAAGTCTGTAAATGGTGAACCCATCACAGATAAAAATGAACAACTGAGCATTACTCTCTGTTGTATTCAACTGAGAAAAATATTCCACTGTAGTTTTGACACAAGGCTTGAGAAACCCCAACCCAATCATGCTGAATGGCTCTCCTCTGGAGCAAGTGGGAAAATTCTGGGTGTGGAACAATAGCAAGCTGACCATCAAAACAAAGGTACTCGTGTACCAAACTTGCGTCCTAAGCACCCTGCTGTATGGCTCAGAGACATGGACCACCTACTCCAAACATGAAAGATCCCTCAACTCCTTCCACCTGCGCTGCCTACGCAAAATTCTCAAGATCAAGTGGCAAGACAGGATCTCAAATATCGAAGTTCTGAGCCGAGCCAACATTCCATCAACTCAGGCTCTCCTAGGCAAAAAAAGACTGCGGTGGCTTGGACATCTCCACCGTATGGAAAATGATCGCATCCCCAGACAAATTCTCTACGGGGAACTTGCTACTGGCAACCGACCCAGAGGTAGGCCACATCTGCGATTCAAAGACACTTGCAAGGTCACGATGAAAGCATTCAACATCGACCCCAATGAATGGGAGAACCTTGCAAATGATCGAAGCAGATGGAGACAAAAATTGCGCAGTGGCACGCTCGCAATAGACTTCAAGGCAAAAGAAACATACCTGACAAAACGACAGAGGCGGAATGAAAACACTCGCCAAAGTGAACCCAAAAGACTGACCTGCAATCACTGCCATCGCACTCTCGGGTCAAACATTGGTAGAATAAGCCACGAGAGAAGCTGTCAGTCAAAGTGAAAGTGAATATTCTAGCTGCTAAGACCGTCTGTAAAGACGCTAAAGGGTATATAAGTAAATGTATCCGTTCTCCGAAAACAAAACAAAAGAGATTGAGTGACTGCAAAGTCAGGCTAGACAAATGCTGAATTTTTTAAACTATTCGTCCACCGGACAATCATGGTCGCAAAACTTCAGGGGAGAGGTCTTCCCACCGTCCGCGCCACTTACCAAAAAGTTAACAAACATAATATGATGATCTCCCCTAACCCGCGCTTTCGTTCTTTCTTTGTTCTTTCTTTTGTCCCATACAAATACTAAACCCAACCATATTGATAAGAATGCTCAAAAGTCCCCTCTTTAGTGTGTTTTCTTGACTGGCGCGGACGGGCGGAGGACCTCCCCTTCAGTGTATACACAACATTGTCTGTGTAACACTGTCAGCATTGTCAGCATCAAGCTGAGCACATGTCTTGTTTACTTTCAAGAGGGCCACGCTAAAAGGAAATGGCCTATTCGATACTGTGTATCGGTTTTGCTAGCTCCCAGTAAAAAGGTTGCGGAATCGCCATCCATAACAACCATATAAACATATATCACGACATCCATGCAGCTCGAAAGGATAAAAAACAGTAGGCCTAGGCCTAGATATACCAAAATTGTGAGTGTCTCGCTTTAAAGGCCATGAAATGCTTCTAAGGCGTCATGCAGAAGTTTGCGCAAAATGACAGCCTTCGATACTGAGTATCGATTGCTACACCCATATGCAACACTCCAACAATCATAAAAACTACACCAGGAATTTACTCCGGGTTTAAACGTTAAGGCGTTTCACAGTTTTCAAAAAGATATAAGAGGTGGTCAAACGCAAAAACTAAGCCAGCCATGCAACTCGGCAGTATCAAAAACGGTAGTATGCAAACTTTCAAGTGTCTAGCTTGAATGACCATGAAATGCATAAGCGTCACAGACAGTTTACCCCCTGCTCTCATTATTATAAGATATATAAGAAGACCATTTGACCACTGAAGATCCTATCATGCAATCATTATATATCGCTTTCACGTATCCACTACGACTATCAGATAAGACATATATTGGAGGAGATACATGCTCTGCTGCCACAAGAGTGGCACCCTTTTAACAATCCATACGATGTCAGAACTTTCGAAAAAATTTGTTATGATGTATCTTCTAATTTTAAATGGCATATAAGTTAGCGAAAACATGGGCCTTGAGAGAGTATATCATTATTTCCCTACTCTGGGATATCACATTTACGATGAAACAAAAAAAACAACAACTACAAATCAAGTAGTTCATGTTGAATACATAACAGGATACATAACAGGACACACACTTCAAATGCAGATAGCATGGAAAACTTTCATTCTCGATAGGTCAGAAGGCTTTACTCGTCCTGGAGTTGAGAGAATTAACGATAGTATTAGGACGTAAATTTGGACAATACTTGGTGCCCAAGTACAAGTACACGTTCAGCCAGTGCAGTATCTTCATTAAGGATGAACAGGAGGCTCTTTTTTCTTCTAGATTATGCAGAAGTTCAGCAATTCGACGTCTGGTGAACTCGTGAAGACTCCCTGCTTCATCTAACTTAGTTTTCTCCTGTCCGAGATGTTTATTCACCTCTGTTCACTTTGCAAGATTGTTAGTAAGCCCACCACGTATAGTCTGTAAGACTTTGTCGAGGCCTCGGAGTTCACAAAGATTGAGTAGAGATTCTTCAATTGTCTCAGCCTCGTTCAAAGTGGTTTCCATACGGTGACTAGAATTTGAAGCCTCATTCGCAATCTGTCCTAAATCCTATAGTATTACTGGCAACAGCTGCGTCTCCTAAATTGGTGCTCTGAAGAGCTTCAACAGCCTGAGCTGGTAAACGTGGAGCTTCCTTGCGTCGAGACCAATCTCAAAATCCCAGCTCGTCTCGGATCACCATTGCTCCGCCAGACGGGTGCCTATAATGGTTAGTCCAAGAGGCCTCCCTCTGTGGTTGGGATAGGCTTTCAGCCTTAAGCGTCCTGTCAACTAATAGGAACTTGGTCGGATCTCGACCAGAATCTGCTGCAAATCTCTAAGAATCTATATAATTATTTTCTTTTCTGAGAAATAGTAGATAACACGAAGAGAAGGAGAGGCATGGGCGGAGACTGCTGAGGTCCAAATAGGGGCCTTTATTACAAAATTGATGTATATGAGCAGCTATAGTCACACTAGTCTCATAAATGAAGTGTCACTGAAGGAAAAAGTTAGCGATTTACTTTTTTCAAAACAAAGATTTTGCACACTCTTGAAATCTGATGATAACGTGACTGCCACAGGATGCAAGGCACATTGAGTACTTTCAGAGATGTCTGGGGCGTGTTTGTGAAAAACTTGGCAGTGCATTATTTAT
This sequence comes from Onchidella celtica, assembly GCA_963931925.1. Lineage (NCBI taxonomy): Eukaryota > Metazoa > Mollusca > Gastropoda > Systellommatophora > Onchidiidae > Onchidella > Onchidella celtica. Next base: position 20,640,813 of record OZ007579.1, on the reverse strand, counting down.
CAGGAACATGTCTCACTATTGATGAACAACTTTTTTTCCTTCAGGTGAAGATGCAGCTTTTGTTTTTTCCACTATGTAACCATAACAAAGGAAACAATGACGATTCTTTCGAGCCTGTGATCTAGAAACAAACTACCCATTTTGTAGAATATCTAATCTTAGGGAAGGAGGTGAAATTGGGATATAGAAAGAGGTGATATGAACCTGCTCAGAAATATATTAGAAGAACTGACCTCTGCCTTAATAACAATGAAAAAAAAGTCACTTGTGACCACTCAATAGCTCTTGAACTCTGTAAATGTCTTGAAAAAACAGAACACGACTGCTTACCACTACGAATAAGTACCACTACGCTATGTACAACTACGACTATGACAAAACTAAGTAGAATCTACGAATGGGTAAATCTACGAATGCGTAAATCTGCGAATGCGTAAATCTACGAATATGTATATCTACGAATGCATAAATCTACGAATACGTAAATCTAGGAATGCGTAAATCTTACAATACGTAAATATACGAATGCGTAAATCCCCTAATACGTAAATGAACGAATGCGTAAATCTAGGAATATATAAATCAACGAATGAGTAAATCCACGAATACGTAAATCAACGAATGCGTAAATCTAGGAATACATAAATCAACGAATGAGTAAGTCAACGAATGAGTAAATCATCGAATGCGTAAATCAACGAATGCGGAAATCAATGAATGCGTAAATCCACGAATGCGTAAATCTACCAATACATAAATCAACGAATGAGTAAATCCACTAAGACGTAAATCAAACGATGCGTAAATCTAGGAATACATAAATCAACGAATGAGTAAATCAACGAAAGCGGACATGAAGGAATGCGTAAATCTAGGAATCCCTAAATCTACGAATGCATACAACGGCGAATGCGTAAATCTACGAATACATATATCTACGAATACGTAAATATCCGAAAGTGTAAAACATCGAATTCGTAAATCTACGAATACGTAAATCTACGAATAGGTAAATCCACGAATAATTAAATGTACGAATATTTAAATCAACGAATACTTAATTCTACGAAAACGGAAATCTAGGAATACTTAAATCTACGAAAACTTAAATCTACGAATGTATATATCTACAAATACGTAAATCTACGAATGTGTGAATCTACAAATACGTAAACCTTTCATAAATCCAAGAATACATAAATCAGCGAATGCGTAAATCTACGAATGCGTAAATCGATGAATATGCAAATCAACGAATGCGTAAATTTACGAATACGTAAATTTACTAATACGTAAATTTACTAATATTTAAATCTACGAATATTAAAATCTACGAATACGTAAATCTACGAATACTTAAATCTACGAATACTTATATTTACTAATATTTAAATCTACGAATATTAAAATCTACGAATACGTAAATCTACGAATACTTAAATCTACGAATACGTAAATCTACGATCTTGTAAATCAACGAATGCGTAAACCTAAGAATGCGTAAATCTACGAATGTGTAAATCTACGAATACCTAAATCTACGTACCGCTACGATTACGTAAAAACTTGGACTGCTTACCACTACGACTACATACCATTATAAGTACGTACCACTACGACTATGTAAAACTTCGATCACGTACCACTACGAATACGTACCAAAAAGGCTACCTAACAGTATTACTATGTAAACCCTGGACTACGTACCACTACGGCTACCTACCACTTCCACTACGTACCACTACGAATGCTCACCACTACGACTACGTACCACTACGAATGTTCACCACAAGGACTACGTACCACTAGAAGTATGCTTTTGCCATAGGTTTATTTCCAATTTGGTCTCGTTGATTCCGCGAGCTGCTATGAAATAATAATAAACTACCAACAGCAATAACAAATTGTCCATAAATTTTCACTAAGCCAGCTAACAGTTTTAGAAATTGTACCCAAGAGCCAAGAAACGATTGATCCAATTATACCTGGTAGAGCAGCAGCAGCAAAGCTAGCTTTGCCAAAAAAGATTTTCTAAATGTTTTTCTTACCCATTCTCTTTGAGTCCTTTTTTGTCCGGAGGAGAACTACTTAGTTGTCCTCAACCACAACCCAGTTAAAGCGAGATCTAGTGTATTACTTGCCATTCCGATTGCTGTAATAATAGAACCAATCTTTATCCCCTGCTCGCGAAAGAGTGTGCGTATGCGTTCAGCCAGTGTAGTATGAACAGGAGGCTCTTTTTTCTTCTAGATTACGCAGAAGTTCAGCAAGACTCGTCAAGACTCCCTGCTTCATCTGAACTTAGTTTTCTCCCGACTGAGATGTATGTTAGCTTGGCAAGATTGATAGTAAGAGATTCTTCAATTGTCTCAGCCTCGTTGAAAGTGGTTTCCATACGGTGACTAGAATTTGAAGCCTCATTCGCAATCTGTCCTAAATCTTATAGTATTACTGGCAACAGCTGCGTCTCCTAAATTGGTGCTCTGAAGAGCTTCAACAGCCTGAGCTGGTAAACATGGAGCTTCCTTGCGGTCGAGACCAATCTGAAAATCCTAGCTCGCCTCGGATCACCATTGCTCCGCCAGACGGGTGCCTATAGTGAATTGCAAGAGGCCTCCCTCTGTGGTTAGGATAGGCTTCCAGCCTTAAGCGTCCCGTCAACTAATACGAACTTGGTCGGATCTCGACCAGAATCTCCTGCAAATCTCTAGATACCAAACGGTATCAGCTGCTAATCTTGCATCTATATAATTATTTTCTTTTCTGAGAAATAGTAGATAACACGCAGAGAAGGGGAGGAATGGGCGGAGACTGCTGAGGTCGAAATATTGGCCCTTATTACGAAATTGATGTATATGAGCAGCTTTAGTCACACTAGTCTCATAAATGGAGTGTCACTGAAAGAAAAGTCATTGATTTACTTTTTTCAAAACAAAGATTTTGCACACTGTTGAAATCTGATGATAACGTGACTGCCACAGAATGCAAGGCACATTGGGTACTTTCAGAGATGTCTGGGGCGTGTTTGTGAAAAATTTGGCAGTGCATTATTTGTCTCACTATTGATGAACAACTTTTTTTCATTCAAGTGAAGATGCAGCTTTTGTTTTTTCCACTATGTACCATGGAAAACAATGACCAGTCTTTCGAGCCTGTGATCCAGAAACAAACTACCCATTTTGTAGAATATCTAATCTTAGGAAAGGAGGTGAAATTGGGATATAGAAAGAGTTGATATGAACCTGCTCAGAAATATATTAGAAGAACTGACCTCTGCCTTAATAACAATGAAAAAAAAGTCACTTGTGACCACTCAATAGCTCTTGAACTTTGTAAACGTCTTGAAAAAACAGAACACGACTGCTTACCATAAGTACCACTACGCTATGTAAAACTAAGACCAAGCAAAAATGGTTAAATCTAAAATTAGGTAAATCTACGAATGCGTATATCTGCGAATGCGCAAAGCTACAAATTCCTAAATCTACCAATGCATAAATCTACGAACATGTAAATGTACGAACGCGTAAATCTACCTATGCGTAAATCTATGAATAAGTATACGAATTATACGAATGCATAAATCTACGAATACGTGAATCTACGAATATTTAAATCTAGGAATACTTAATTCTACGAATATTTAAATCTACGAATGTGTAAATCTACGAATGCGTAAATCAATGAATTTGTAAATCTATGAATACATAAATTAGCGAATGCTTAAATCTACGAATACATAAATTAGCAAATGGATAAATCAACGAATGCCTAAATCTACGAATGCATAAATCTACGAATACGTAAATCCACGAATACATATATCTACGTATATGTAAATCTAAGAATGTGTACATCTAGGAATACGTAAATCAACGAATTCGTAAATCTACAAATACATAAATATACGTACATAAGCGAATGCGTAATTCCACGAATACGTAAATCTACGAATACGTAAATCTATGAATATTTAAATCTACGAATACTTAAATCTACGAAAACATAAATCAAGGAAAACTTAAATCAACGAATGCATATATCTACGAATACGTATATCTACGAATGCCTAAATCTACCAATGCCTAAATCTACGAATGCCTAAATCTACGAATGCATAAATCTACGAATGCATAAATCTACGAATACGTAAATCAACGAATACGTAAATCTACGAATACATAAATTAGCGAATGCGTAAATCAACGAATGACTAAATCTACGAATGCATAAATCTGCGAATACGTAAATCTACGAGTACATATATCTACGAATACGTAAATCTACGAATGCGAAAATCTACTAATACATAAACCAACGAATGGGTAAATCAACGAATGCGGAAATCAACTAATGCGTAAATCTACGAATGCCTAAATTTACGAATGCATAAATCTACCAATACCTAAATATACGAATACATAAATATGCGAATGCGTAAATCAACGATTTCATAAATCTACGAATGGGTAAATCTACAAATACGTAAATCTACGAATGCATAAATCTACGAATACGTAAATCTACGAATACATATATCTACGAATACGTAAATCTACGAATGTGTAAATCTAGGAATACGTAAATCTACGAATGTGTAAATCTACGAATACGTAAATCAACGAATGCGTAAATCTACGAATACGTAAATCAACGAATACGTAAATCTACGAATACATAAATTAGCGAATGCGTAAATCAACGAATGACTAAATCTACGAATGCATAAATCTGCGAATACGTAAATCTACGAGTACATATATCTACGAATACGTAAATCTACGAATGCGAAAATCTACTAATACATAAACCAACGAATGGGTAAATCAACGAATGCGGAAATCAACTAATGCGTAAATCTACGAATGCCTAAATTTACGAATGCATAAATCTACCAATACCTAAATATACGAATACATAAATATGCGAATGCGTAAATCAACGATTTCATAAATCTACGAATGGGTAAATCTACAAATACGTAAATCTACGAATGCATAAATCTACGAATACGTAAATCTACGAATACATATATCTACGAATACGTAAATCTACGAATGTGTAAATCTACGAATACGAAAATCAATGAATGCGTAAATCTATGAGTACGTAAATCTACGAATATTTAAATCTACGAAAACTTAAATCTACGAATGCATATATCTAGGAATACGTAAATCTACGAATGTGTAAATCTACGAATACGTAAATCAACGAATGCGTAAATCTACGAATGCATAAATCAAATAATGCGTAATTCTACGAATGCGTAAATCTACGAATGCGTAAATCCACGAATACGTAAATCAACGAATGCCTAAATCTACGAATGCTTAAATCTACGAATGCTATCCACTACGACTACCTACCACTACGAATGTTCACCACTACGACTACGTACTAAAGAAGTATGCAGCGCCATGAACATGTATCACTACTGCTATGTACCAATACGTACCCCTACTATGACTACTACTACTACGACGACACGACGACGTCTACCACTATTACTACTACTACGACTACTACTACAACCACTACTTAATTTAAGAATTCGCCTTTCAAATATTGTAAATTAACATCTTTGTTTATGTAGGACATTTTCTGAATCACCAAGTTCGAATAGACATTAATAATTTCTAATGATATTTTATTTTCAATTTCGATGGAGGCGTCTTTGCCACTAAGCATGGGAGAAGGGATGTCATCATCTGGTGGCGTTCGAATTATGATCCCTAAGCGTGAATCCTCTGCAGATTCATCCCATTTGAGAGTAACTCCTTTAATAAGAATGAAATGTTTTTCTGGTACTTTTTCCGATAACCAAAATAAAGAAGAATGTAGAACCGCGTGGTAATTCTTCAACTGGATCAGACGGAAAATCTGTGATCATTTTTAGAGTTTTTTTCCGGTGCTTTTTGTGCGTGAAATTGAATATCCATGATCAGCCAGGCGACGGACACAATTAATATCCTTTTTCGATTAGAGAAGCTAGAATACTCCCCTGGTTCTGCCATTTTCTTAAGCTTTGGGCCTTTGGTGTTTCTTATTCTAAATTCTAAAAGCCACTTTCCGGACAATTGTGCAGGTTCAGAAGTTTCATCCGCTCGTAAACACCATCCTCGGTTAGTCTAAATACATAAAGACCTTCGCCAGGCACATCCCGCCCTTCAACATCACCTAAGTCTTGTAGAGCAATACCATAACACTGTTGAAGTTGTGCAGGTCCAGTCGAGTCAACCATTACGTACGTGTAGTGTTAATCGGATTTTCTACAGTCTAAATGTAAAACATCTACTGTCAATTGTGATTATTTGAGGAAATTAATCTCTTATACTCTGGACTAGTTGGAGACCAGATTCTCTAACAAGCTTCATTTGCAAACTGGTAGTAAACGTACAAGTGGCGATGGAGATCCGTTAACTGTGTTTTCACAAGTTGGGAGTTCCCTGAGGTGAACGAAGAGCTCAATTGGTTAGGTTTGTCCGAGACATTTTAATTGGAATAGTCATCTTTTTATAGAGAACCCAAGCGAAGCGTCTCTCTAGTATCAAAATACACTTTGGCAAAAAAACTGCCCTAGGATGTAACTCCACAGATAATCCGTTTCGTTTGAAGAATTCGTTAAGACTACAGATATTGTAATAACCATCTGGAATAGTTACTCTCATCCCATCTGCTTATTGTTTTTCAACTGCTTGGATATGTTATACCATCGTGGTGCATAATTTATCGCCACAAGAGCTATTTCATGACTACTCTCATCTAAACTGTGGGGTAATTCTACATTAGATTTATTTTGAACTATTGTTACACACATTATACAAAAATAGTGAAGCAAACTATTATCCAGTAGTTCAAGATGCAAATAACATTACGGGAGATTTTATTATCGTGCAGGTTCAAGTACGCACACACGATGCTTTTGAAACTAAATATCCAAACATATCTGAAGAGTATCGCCTGCCTAGAGTTCATTCAGATATTTATATATAGAGCTCAACTTCTATGCAGTTCTGGCAGAAGCAGCTAAATTTTGCCGTATGGTGCGGTGTTTCTTTTTCTTTGAAAGACCATTTGACCGCTGAAGATCCTATCATGCAATCATTATATATATATCGCTTTCACGTATCCACTACGACGATCAGATACGACGTATATTGAAGGAGATACATGCTCTACGGCCACAAAAGTGGCACCCTTTTAACAATCCATACGATGTCAGAACTTTCGAAAAAATTTGTTATCTTCTAATTTTAAATGGCATATAAGTTGGCGAAAACATGGCCTTGAGAGAGTATATCATTATTTCCCTACTCTGGGATATCACATTTACGATGAAAAAACAAACAAACTACAAATCAAGTAATTCATGTTGAATACATAACAGAATACATAACAGGACACACACTTCAAGTGCAGATATAGCATTGAAAACGTTCATTTTCGATAAGTCAGAAGGCTTTACTCGTCCTGGAGTTGAGAGAATTGATGATAATATTAGGATGTACATTTGGACAATACTTGGCGCCCAAGTACAAGTACACGTACAAGGACTCTTGGAACTGGAATGACTTTCGATGCTCAGAAGTATGCTTTTGCCATAGGTTTATTTCCAATTTGGTCTCGTTGATTCCGCGAGCTGCTATAAAATAATAATAAACTGACCTCAATAACAGCAATAACAAATTGTCCATAAATTTTCACTAAGCCAGCTAACAGTTTTAGAAATTGTACCCAAGAGCCAAGAAACGATTGATCCAATTATACCTGGTAGAGCAGCAGCAGCTTTACCAGCTAGCTTTGCCAAAAAAGTCTTCAAAGATTTTCTAAATGTTTTTCTTACCCATTCTCTTTGAGTCCTTTTTTGTCCGGAGGAGAACTACTTAGTTGTCCTCAACCACAACCCAGTTAAAGCGAGATCTAGTGTATTACTTGCCATTCCGATTGCTGTAATAATAGAACCAATCTTTATCCCCTGCTCGCGAAAGAGTGTGCGTATGCGTTCAGCCAGTGTAGTATGAACAGGAGGCTCTTTTTTCTTCTAGATTACGCAGAAGTTCAGCAAGACTCGTCAAGATTCCCTGCTTCATCTGAACTTAGTTTTCTCCCGACTGAGATGTATGTTAGCTTGGCAAGATTGATAGTAAGCCCACCACGTATAGTCTGTAAGACTGTGTCGAGGCCTCGGATTTCACGAAGATTGAGTAGAGATTCTTCAATTGTCTCAGCCTCGTTGAAAGTGGTTTCCATACGGTGACTAGAATTTGAAGCCTCATTCGCAATCTGTCCTAAATCTTATAGTATTACTGGCAACAGCTGCGTCTCCTAAATTGGTGCTCTGAAGAGCTTCAACAGCCTGAGCTGGTAAACATGGAGCTTCCTTGCGGTCGAGACCAATCTGAAAATCCTAGCTCGCCTCGGATCACCATTGCTCCGCCAGACGGGTGCCTATAGTGAATTGCAAGAGGCCTCCCTCTGTGGTTAGGATAGGCTTCCAGCCTTAAGCGTCCCGTCAACTAATACGAACTTGGTCGGATCTCGACCAGAATCTCCTGCAAATCTCTAGATACCAAACGGTATCAGCTGCTAATCTTGCATCTATATAATTATTTTCTTTTCTGAGAAATAGTAGATAACACGCAGAGAAGGGGAGGAATGGGCGGAGACTGCTGAGGTCGAAATATTGGCCCTTATTACGAAATTGATGTATATGAGCAGCTTTAGTCACACTAGTCTCATAAATGGAGTGTCACTGAAAGAAAAGTCATTGATTTACTTTTTTCAAAACAAAGATTTTGCACACTGTTGAAATCTGATGATAACGTGACTGCCACAGAATGCAAGGCACATTGGGTACTTTCAGAGATGTCTGGGGCGTGTTTGTGAAAAATTTGGCAGTGCATTATTTGTCTCACTATTGATGAACAACTTTTTTTCATTCAAGTGAAGATGCAGCTTTTGTTTTTTCCACTATGTACCAAGGAAAACAATGACCAGTCTTTCGAGCCTGTGATCCAGAAACAAACTACCCATTTTGTAGAATATCTAATCTTAGGAAAGGAGGTGAAATTGGGATATAGAAAGAGTTGATATGAACCTGCTCAGAAATATATTAATAACAATGAAAAAAAAGTCACTTGTGACCACTCAATAGCTCTTGAACTTTGTAAACGTCTTGAAAAAACAGAACACGACTGCTTACCATAAGTACCACTACGCTATGTAAAACTAAGACCAAGCAAAAATGGTTAAATCTAAAATTAGGTAAATCTACGAATGCGTATATCTGCGAATGCGCAAAGCTACAAATTCCTAAATCTACCAATGCATAAATCTACGAACATGTAAATGTACGAACGCGTAAATCTACCTATGCGTAAATCTATGAATAAGTATACGAATTATACGAATGCATAAATCTACGAATACGTGAATCTACGAATATTTAAATCTAGGAATACTTAATTCTACGAATATTTAAATCTACGAATGTGTAAATCTACGAATGCGTAAATCAATGAATTCGTAAATCTACGAATACATAAATTAGCGAATGCTTAAATCTACGAATACGTATATCTACGAATGCCTAAATCTACCAATGCCTAAATCTACGAATGCCTAAATCTACGAATACATAAATCTACGAATGCATAAATCTACGAATACGTAAATCAACGAATGCGTAAATCTACGAATACGTAAATCAACGAATACGTAAATCTACGAATACATAAATTAGCGAATGCGTAAATCAACGAATGACTAAATCTACGAATGCATAAATCTGCGAATACGTAAATCTACGAGTACATATATCTACGAATACGTAAATCTACGAATGCGAAAATCTACTAATACATAAACCAACGAATGGGTAAATCAACGAATGCGGAAATCAACTAATGCGTAAATCTACGAATGCCTAAATTTACGAATGCATAAATCTACCAATACCTAAATATACGAATACATAAATATGCGAATGCGTAAATCAACGATTTCATAAATCTACGAATGGGTAATATATACATAGAATGTGTAAATCTACGAATACGAAAATCAATGAATGCGTAAATCTACGAGTACGTAAATCTACGAATACTTAAATCTACGAATATTTAAATCTACGAAAACTTAAATCTACGAATGCATATATCTAGGAATACGTAAATCTACGAATGTGTAAATCTACGAATACGTAAATCAACGAATGCGTAAATCTACGAATGCATAAATCAAATAATGCGTAATTCTACGAATGCGTAAATCTACGAATGCGTAAATCCACGAATACGTAAATCAACGAATGCCTAAATCTACGAATGCCTAAATCTACGAATGCTATCCACTACGACTACCTACCACTACGAATGTTCACCACTACGACTACGTACTAAAGAAGTATGCAGCGCCATGAACATGTATCACTACTGCTATGTACCAATACGTACCCCTACTATGACTACTACTACTACGACGACACGACGACGTCTACCACTATTACTACTACTACGACTACTACTACAACCACTACTTAATTTAAGAATTCGCCTTTCAAATATTGTAAATTAACATCTTTGTTTATGTAGGACATTTTCTGAATCACCAAGTTCGAATAGACATTAATAATTTCTAATGATATTTTATTTTCAATTTCGATGGAGGCGTCTTTGCCACTAAGCATGGGAGGAGGTATGTCATCATCTGGTGGCGTTCGAATTATGATCCCTAAGCGTGAATCCTCTGCAGATTCATCCCATTTGAGAGTAACTCCTTTAATAAGAATGAAATGTTTTTCTGGTACTTTTTCCGATAACCAAAATAAAGAAGAATGTAGAACCGCGTGGTAATTCTTCAACTGGATCAGACGGAAAATCTGTGATCATTTTTAGAGTTTTTTTCCGGTGCTTTTTGTGCGTGAAATTGAATATCCATGATCAGCCAGGCGACGGACACAATTAATATCCTTTTTCGATTAGAGAAGCTAGAATACTCCCCTGGTTCTGCCATTTTCTTAAGCTTTGGTCCTTTGGTGTTTCTTATTCTAAATTCTAAAAGCCACTTTCCGGATAATTGTGCAGGAAGTTCAGAAGTTTCATCCGCTCGTAAACACCATCCTCGGTTAGTCTAAATACATAAAGACCTTCCCCAGGCACATCCCGCCCTTCAACATCACCTAAGTCTTGTAGAGCAATACCATAACACTGTTGAAGTTGTGCAGGTCCAGTCGAGTCAACCATTACGTACGTGTAGTGTTAATCGGATTTTCTACAGTCTAAATGTAAAACATCTACTGTCAATTGTGATTATTTGAGGAAATTAATCTCTTATACTCTGGACTAGTTGGAGACCAGATTCTCTAACAAGCTTCATTTACTAACTGGTAGTAAACGTACAAGTGGCGATGGAGATCCGTTAACTATGTTTTCACAAGTTGGGAGTTCCCTGAGGTGAACGAAGAGCTCAATTGGTTAGGTTTGTCCGAGACATTTTAATTGGAATAGTCATCTTTTTATAGAGAACCCAAGCGAAGCGTCTCTCTAGTATCAAAATACACTTTGGCAAAAAAACTGCCCTAGGATGTAACTCCACAGATAATCCGTTTCGTTTGAAGAATTCGTTAAGACTACAGATATTGTAATAACCATCTGGAATAGTTACTCTCATCCCATCTGCTTATTGTTTTTCAACTGCTTGGATATGTTATACCATCGTGGTGCATAATTTATCGCCACAAGAGCTATTTCATGACTACTCTCATCTAAACTGTGGGGTAATTCTACATTAGATTTATTTTGAACTATTGTTACACGCATTATACAAAAATAGTGAAGCAAACTATTATCCAGTAGTTCAAGATGCAAATAACATTACGGGAGATTTTATTATCGTGCAGGTTCAAGTACGCACACACGATGCTTTTGAAACTAAATATCCAAACATATCTGAAAAGTATCGCCTGCCTAGAGTTCATTCAGATATTTATATATAGAGCTCAACTTCTATGCAGTTCTGGCAGAAGCAGCTAAATTTTGCCGTATGGTGCGGTGTTTCTTTTTCTTTGAAAGACCATTTGACCGCTGAAGATCCTATCATGCAATCATTATATATATATCGCTTTCACGTATCCACTACGACGATCAGATACGACGTATATTGAAGGAGATACATGCTCTACGGCCACAAAAGTGGCACCCTTTTAACAATCCATACGATGTCAGAACTTTCGAAAAAATTTGTTATCTTCTAATTTTAAATGGCATATAAGTTGGCGAAAACATGGCCTTGAGAGAGTATATCATTATTTCCCTACTCTGGGATATCACATTTACGATGAAAAAACAAACAAACTACAAATCAAGTAATTCATGTTGAATACATAACAGAATACATAACAGGACACACACTTCAAGTGCAGATATAGCATTGAAAACGTTCATTCTCGATAAGTCAGAAGGCTTTACTCGTCCTGGAGTTGAGAGAATTGATGATAATATTAGGATGTACATTTGGACAATACTTGGCGCCCAAGTACAAGTACACGTACAAGGACTCTTGGAACTGGAATGACTTTCGATGCTCAGAAGTATGCTTTTGCCATAGGTTTATTTCCAATTTGGTCTCGTTGATTCCGCGAGCTGCTATAAAATAATAATAAACTGACCTCAATAACAGCAATAACAAATTGTCCATAAATTTTCACTAAGCCAGCTAACAGTTTTAGAAATTGTACCCAAGAGCCAAGAAACGATTGATCCAATTATACCTGGTAGAGCAGCAGCAGCTTTACCAGCTAGCTTTGCCAAAAAAGTCTTCAAAGATTTTCTAAATGTTTTTCTTACCCATTCTCTTTGAGTCCTTTTTTGTCCGGAGGAGAACTACTTAGTTGTCCTCAACCACAACCCAGTTAAAGCGAGATCTAGTGTATTACTTGCCATTCCGATTGCTGTAATAATAGAACCAATCTTTATCCCCTGCTCGCGAAAGAGTGTGCGTATGCGTTCAGCCAGTGTAGTATGAACAGGAGGCTCTTTTTTCTTCTAGATTACGCAGAAGTTCAGCAAGACTCGTCAAGATTCCCTGCTTCATCTGAACTTAGTTTTCTCCCGACTGAGATGTATGTTAGCTTGGCAAGATTGATAGTAAGCCCACCACGTATAGTCTGTAAGACTGTGTCGAGGCCTCGGATTTCACGAAGATTGAGTAGAGATTCTTCAATTGTCTCAGCCTCGTTGAAAGTGGTTTCCATACGGTGACTAGAATTTGAAGCCTCATTCGCAATCTGTCCTAAATCTTATAGTATTACTGGCAACAGCTGCGTCTCCTAAATTGGTGCTCTGAAGAGCTTCAACAGCCTGAGCTGGTAAACATGGAGCTTCCTTGCGGTCGAGACCAATCTGAAAATCCTAGCTCGCCTCGGATCACCATTGCTCCGCCAGACGGGTGCCTATAGTGAATTGCAAGAGGCCTCCCTCTGTGGTTAGGATAGGCTTCCAGCCTTAAGCGTCCCGTCAACTAATACGAACTTGGTCGGATCTCGACCAGAATCTCCTGCAAATCTCTAGATACCAAACGGTATCAGCTGCTAATCTTGCATCTATATAATTATTTTCTTTTCTGAGAAATAGTAGATAACACGCAGAGAAGGGGAGGAATGGGCGGAGACTGCTGAGGTCGAAATATTGGCCCTTATTACGAAATTGATGTATATGAGCAGCTTTAGTCACACTAGTCTCATAAATGGAGTGTCACTGAAAGAAAAGTCATTGATTTACTTTTTTCAAAACAAAGATTTTGCACACTGTTGAAATCTGATGATAACGTGACTGCCACAGAATGCAAGGCACATTGGGTACTTTCAGAGATGTCTGGGGCGTGTTTGTGAAAAATTTGGCAGTGCATTATTTGTCTCACTATTGATGAACAACTTTTTTTCATTCAAGTGAAGATGCAGCTTTTGTTTTTTCCACTATGTACCAAGGAAAACAATGACCAGTCTTTCGAGCCTGTGATCCAGAAACAAACTACCCATTTTGTAGAATATCTAATCATAGGAAAGGAGGTGAAATTGGGATATAGAAAGAGTTGATATGAACCTGCTCAGAAATATATTAGAAGAACTGACCTCTGCCTTAATAACAATGAAAAAAAAGTCACTTGTGACCACTCAATAGCTCTTGAACTTTGTAAACGTCTTGAAAAAACAGAACACGACTGCTTACCATAAGTACCACTACGCTATGTAAAACTAAGACCAAGCAAAAATGGTTAAATCTAAAATTAGGTAAATCTACGAATGCGTATATCTGCGAATGCGCAAAGCTACAAATTCCTAAATCTACCAATGCATAAATCTACGAACATGTAAATGTACGAACGCGTAAATCTACCTATGCGTAAATCTATGAATAAGTATACGAATTATACGAATGCATAAATCTACGAATACGTGAATCTACGAATATTTAAATCTAGGAATACTTAATTCTACGAATATTTAAATCTACGAATGTGTAAATCTACGAATGCGTAAATCAATGAATTCGTAAATCTACGAATACATAAATTAGCGAATGCTTAAATCTACGAATACGTATATCTACGAATGCCTAAATCTACCAATGCCTAAATCTACGAATGCCTAAATCTACGAATACATAAATCTACGAATGCATAAATCTACGAATACGTAAATCAACGAATGCGTAAATCTACGAATACGTAAATCAACGAATACGTAAATCTACGAATACATAAATTAGCGAATGCGTAAATCAACGAATGACTAAATCTACGAATGCATAAATCTGCGAATACGTAAATCTACGAGTACATATATCTACGAATACGTAAATCTACGAATGCGAAAATCTACTAATACATAAACCAACGAATGGGTAAATCAACGAATGCGGAAATCAACTAATGCGTAAATCTACGAATGCCTAAATTTACGAATGCATAAATCTACCAATACCTAAATATACGAATACATAAATATGCGAATGCGTAAATCAACGATTTCATAAATCTACGAATGGGTAATATATACATAGAATGTGTAAATCTACGAATACGAAAATCAATGAATGCGTAAATCTACGAGTACGTAAATCTACGAATACTTAAATCTACGAATATTTAAATCTACGAAAACTTAAATCTACGAATGCATATATCTAGGAATACGTAAATCTACGAATGTGTAAATCTACGAACACGTAAATCAACGAATGCGTAAATCTACGAATGCATAAATCAAATAATGCGTAATTCTACGAATGCGTAAATCTACGAATGCGTAAATCCACGAATACGTAAATCAACGAATGCCTAAATCTACGAATGCCTAAATCTACGAATGCTATCCACTACGACTACCTACCACTACGAATGTTCACCACTACGACTACGTACTAAAGAAGTATGCAGCGCCATGAACATGTATCACTACTGCTATGTACCAATACGTACCCCTACTATGACTACTACTACTACGACTACTACTACAACCACTACTTAATTTAAGAATTCGCCTTTCAAATATTGTAAATTAACATCTTTGTTTATGTAGGACATTTTCTGAATCACCAAGTTCGAATAGACATTAATAATTTCTAATGATATTTTATTTTCAATTTCGATGGAGGCGTCTTTGCCACTAAGCATGGGAGGAGGTATGTCATCATCTGGTGGCGTTCGAATTATGATCCCTAAGCGTGAATCCTCTGCAGATTCATCCCATTTGAGAGTAACTCCTTTAATAAGAATGAAATGTTTTTCTGGTACTTTTTCCGATAACCAAAATAAAGAAGAATGTAGAACCGCGTGGTAATTCTTCAACTGGATTAGACGGAAAATCTGTGATCATTTTTAGAGTTTTTTTCCGACGCTTTTTGTGCGTGAAATTGAATATCCATGATCATCCATCCGACGGACACAATTAATATCCTTTTTCGATTAGAGAAGCTAGAATACTCCCCTGGTTCTGCCATTTTCTTAAGCTTTGGTCCTGTAAAAATAAACGTGTTTCTTATTCTAAATTCTAAAAGCCACTTTCAGGATAATTGTACAGGAAGTTCAGAAGTTTCACCCGCTCGTAAACACCATCCTCGGTTAGTCTAAATACATAAAGACCTTCGCCAGGCACATCCCACCCCTCAACATCACCTAAGTCTTGTAGAGCAATACCATAACACTGTCGAAGTTGTGCAGGTCCACTAGAGTCAACCATTACGTACGTGTAGTGTTAATCGGATGTAATCACAATCGAATTTTCTACAGTCTAAATGTAAAACATCTACTGTCAATTGTGATTATTTGAGGAAATTAATCTTTTATACTCAGGATTAGTTGGAGACCAGATTCTCTAACAAGCTTCATTTGCAAAACTGGTAGTAAACGTACAAGTGGCGATGGAAATACGTTAACTATGTTTTCACAAGTTGGGAGTTCCCTGAGGTGAACGAAGAGCTCAATTGGTTAGGTTTGTTAGCAATCCGAGACATTTTCATTGGAATAGTCATCTTTTTGTAGAGAACCCAAGCGAAGCGTCTCTATTAATCTAGTATCAAAATACAATTTTGCAAAAAAAATGCCCTAGGATGTAACTCCACAGATAATCCGTTTCGTTTGAAGAATTCGTTAAGACTACAGATATTGTAATAACCATCTGGAATAGTTACTCTCATCCCATCTGCTTATTGTTTTTCAACTGCTTGGATATGTTATACCATCGTGGTGCATAATTTATCGCCACAAGAGCTATTTCATGACTACCCTCATCTAAACTGTGAGGGTAATTCTACATTAGATTTATTTTGAACTATTGTTACACACATTATACAAAAATTGTGAAGCAAACTATCATCCAGGAGTTCAAGATGCAAATAACATTATGGGAGATTTTATTATCGTGCAGGTTCAAGTACGCACACACGATGCTTTTGAAACTAAATATCCAAACATATCTGAAGAGTATCGCCTGGCTAGAGTTCATTCAGATATTTATATATACATGCTTAGAGCTCAACTCCTATGCAGTTCTGGCAGAAGCAGCTAAATTTTGCCATATGGTGCGTTGTTTCTTTTTCTTTGAAAGACCATTTGACCACTGAAGATCCTATCATGCAATCATTATATATATATCGCTTTCACGTATCCACTACGACGATCAGATAAAATTATAATAAACTACCAACAGGAATAACAAATTGTCCATACATTTTCACTAAGCCTGCTAACAGTTTTAGAAATTGTACCCAAGAGCCAAGAAACGATTGATCCAATTATATCTGGTAGAGCAGCAGCAGCTTTACCAGCTAGCTTTGCCAAATTAGAAGAACTGACCTCTGCCTTAATAAGAATGAAAAAAAAGTCACTTGTGACCACTCAATAGCTCTTGAACTCTGTAAATGTCTTGAAAAAACAGAACACGACTGCTTACCACTACGAATAAGTATTACTACGCTATGTAAAACTAAGACTACGAAAAAACTAAGTAAAATGGTTAAATCTAAAATTAGGCAAATCTACGAATGCGTATATCTGCGAATGCGTAAAGCTACGAATGCCTAAATCTGCGTATGCAAAAATCTACGAATAAGTAAATCTACGAATGCGTAAATCTACGTATGTGTAGATCTATGAATACTTAAATCTACGAATACTTAAATCTACGAATATTTAAATCTACGAATGTGTAAATCTACGATTTTGCAAATCAACTAATTCGTAAATCTACGAATACATAAATTAGCGACTGCTTAAATCTACGAATACATAAATTAGCGAATGCATAAATCAACGAATGCCTAAATCAACGAATGTATAAATCTACGAATACGTAAATCTACGGATACATATATCTACGTATACGTAAATCTACGAAAGTGTAGGAATACGTAAATCAACGAATGCGTAAATCGACGAATACATAAATAAGCGAATGCGTAAATCAAAGAATGCATAAATCTACGAATGCGTAAATCTATTAATACGCAAATCTATAAATACGTAAATCTACGAATACGTAAATCTACGAATATTTAAATCTACGAATACTTAAATCTACAAATACTTAAATGTACGAATAAGTAAATCTACGAATACTTAAATCAACGAATGCATATATATCTACGAATGCCTAAATCTACCAATGTATAAATCTACGAATACGTAAATCTACGAATACATATATCTACGAATACGAATAAGCGAATGCGTAAATTAACGAATGCATAAATCTACGAATGCATAAATCTATGAATACGTAAATCTACGAATACATATATCTACCAATACGTAAATCTACGAATGCAAATATCTACGAATACATAAATCAACGAATGGGTAAATCAACGAATGCGTAAATCGACGAAATCAGAAATCAACTAATGCGTAAATCTACGAATGTCTAAATCTAGGAATGCATAAATCTACCAATACGTAAATCTACGAATACAAAGATATGCGAATGCGTAAATCAACGAATTCATAAAACTACGAAGAGGTAAATCTACAAATACGTTAATCTACGAATGCGAAAATCTACGAATACATAAATCAACGAATGGGCAAATTAACGAATGCGTAAATCAACGAATGCGGAAATCAACTAATGCATAATTCTACGAATGTCTAAATCTAGGAATGCGTAAATCTACCAATACATAAATTAGCGAATGCGTAAATCAACGAATGCCTAAATCTCCGAATGCATAAATCTGCGAATACGTAAATCTACGAATACATAAATCAACGAATGGGTAAATCAACGAATGCGTAAATCAACGAATGCGGAAATCAACTAATGCGTAAATCTACGAATGTCTAAACTTTACGAATGCATAAATCTACCAATACGTAAATCTAGGAATACGAAAATCTACGAATACATAAATCAACGAATGGGTAAATTAACGAATGCGTAAATCAATGAATGGGGAAATCAAGTAATGCGTAAATCTACGAATGTCTAAATCTAGGAATGCATAAATCTACCAATACGTAAATCTACGAATACATAAATATGCGAACGCGTAAATCAACGAATTCATCAATCTACGAATACGTAAATCTACGAATACGTAAATCTACGAATACTTAAATCTAAGAATACTTAAATCTACGAATATTTAAATCTACGAATGTGTAAATCAATGAATGCGGAAATCAACTAATTCGTAAATCTACGAATACATAAATTAGCGAATGCCTAAATCTAAATTAGCGAATGCATAAATCAACGAATGCCTAAATCTACGAATGCATAAATCTACGAATACGTAAATCTACGAATATTCAAATCTACGAATACTTAAATCTACAAATACTTAAATGTACGAATAAGCATATCTACGAATACTTAAATCTACGAAAATTTAAATCAACGAATTCATATATCTGCGAATACGTATATCTAAGAATGCCTAAATCTCCGAGTGCCTAAATCTACGAATGCATAAATCTACGAATACGTAAATCTACGAATACATATATCTACGAATACGTAAACCTACGAATGTGTAAATCTACAAATACGTAAATAAACGAATACGTAAATCTACGAATACATAAAGAAGCGAATGCGGAAATTAACGAATGCATAAATCTACGAATGCATAAATCTACGAATACGTAAATCTGCGAAGACATAAATTCGCGAATGCGTAAATCAACGAATGCTTGAATCTCCGAATGCATAAATCTGCGAATACGTAAATCTACGAATACATATATATACGAATACGTAAATCTACGACTGCGAAAATCTACGAATACATAAATCAACGAATGGGTAAATCAACGAATGCGTAAATCAATGAATGCGGAAATCAACTTATGCGTAAATCTAGGAATGTCTAAATGTAGGAAGGCATAAATCTACCAATACGTAAATCTACGAATACATAAATATGCGAATGCGTAAATCAACGAATTTATAAATCTACGAATACATAAATATGCGAATGCGTAAATCAACGAATTCATAAATCTATAATAATAATAATAATAATAGTTCGTACATCAGGTATGATGATGACCTTAACAACACCAGAGGAATAAAGAACAGAAATTGTTGAGAATTTCAACACATGGACAATAAAGAGAACTAAAGGACACAGAGGACAGAATGGAAAGACTGTTCTTTCATGACTTATGGCTTCTCATGTGACTGATAAGTCCTATTTTTGCCCTGCAGACCCTTCCGCATAAATGACAAGAGTGCTCCGTTGGTTCAGTACCACTGGGCCTTTTCTTGCGCCGTTCTCTTTTTTTGATAGCCTGCTGGACTCTGTCAGCTTCCCATGTTTTGCTGCCTCTGGTAAGGGCCGCCCTCCAATTTGCACGATCAAGCGAGAGCTTTTCCCACTCACTCACATCAATGGCAAAGGCCTTCAGTGATTGCTTGAGAGTGTCTTTGTAACGTCTCTTTGGGGCCCCAACATTCCTCGTTCCACTGGAGAGCTCAGAGAAGAAGATTTGCTTAGGGAGTCTGGAGTCGGGCATTCTGACAACATGTCCTGCCCAACGTAGCTGAATTTTTTTCAGGTGGCAGAAGATGCTCAATTCCTCGGCACGATTGAGGACCTCAGTGTCTGGAATTTTATCCTGCCATTTGATCCTTAGGATCTTTCTAAGGCAGGCCAGATGAAAGTGATTTAGCTTTCTGGCATGCGATTGGTACACTGTCCAGGTTTCAGCCCCATAGAGTAGGGTGGGAAGGACCACAGCATTGTACACTTTCAGCTTAGTGTCTGTGCGAATGCCGGCAACATCCCATACTCTCTTTCGAAGCCTGCCAAATGCAGAGCTGGCTTTGCTGATTCTTGAGAGAATTTCAGTATCAACACGAGCCGCGGAAGACAGTGTACTGCCAAGATAGGTGAAGTTCTCCGACACCTTCAGAAGACTGTCATGGACTTTGATATTTGGGGTCACAGGATACTTGTCGTCTGGAGTAGGCTGATGGAGCACTTCCGTCTTCTTTGTGCTTATTGTGAGGCCAAAGTTTGTCACAGGCACTAGAGAACTTATCAACACAGTTTTGCATGCTATCCTCATCGTGTGCCAGAAGTGCACAATCATCAGCAAATAGTAGGTCACAGACTTGAGTACTTTTGGTTTTGGTTTTTGCCTGAAGTCTCCTGAGGTTGAATAGACTGCCATCAGTTCGGTACTTGATGCTTACCCCTTGAGGAGGAGAGCTAAAGGCTTCTTGTAGCATTGCAGAGAACATGATGCTGAACAGAGTTGGGGCTAAGACACAACCCTGTTTTACCCCATTTGTGACAGCAAAGGGCTCTGAAACACTGCCGTTGCTCATAAATCTACGAATAGGTGAATCTACAAATACGTAAATCTACGAATGCATAAATCTACGAATACGTAAATCTAATAATAATAATAATAATAATATATTGCATTTATATAGCGCCCAACCCCGTCGATGACAAGCTCTGGGCGCTTTAACAAACTCTTACACACACACACACACACGCATACAGAAAAGAAATTCAAAAATATTTACTATTGTTGCTGCCGAAAAACACCTAGCCTAGTTTGTCTGAAAGAAATGGGTCTTCAGATGGCGTTTGAAAGAACCAATGTCATTAATTTTCCTGGTTGTCTTTGGAAGAGTGTTCCAGATGGTAGGGCCAAGAAATGAAAAGGACTTTTCTCCTAAAGTGGACATATTCATTTTAGGTACTTTCAATTTTGTAGTGTCAGATGATGATCTTAGTTGACGAGATGGAACATAGTAATCAGTTAAATCAACTAGGTACGATGGAGCAGTATTATTGACACATTTGTGACAAATGGATGACAATTTGTACATTATTCTTTTCTCGACTGGCAGCCAGTGCAAACTCTGCAGAAGTGGCAGTGCTGAATCTCTTTTCTTTTTCTTCAAAACAAGTCTCGCTGCATTGTTTTGAGCAATTTGGAGTTTTCTAATATTTTTTGTGTGAAATTCCAGCCAAAAGGGAGTTGCAATAGTCAAGCTTTGAAAGTACAAAAGAATTTACTAAAACAGCCGCAGTTTCAGTTGAAATAAGATGTCTGATTTTACCAATTTTCCAGATTTCCATGTATAGAATACGAATGAGGTGACTAACCTGAGATGACATAGAAAGATTTGAATCAATGTAAACCCCTAGGTTTTTTACTTTTTTTGAAATTTCTATTGAATTAGTGCCAATTATCATCTCAGTTCTGTCCACTTCTTGCAGAACCCGCTCACGGCCTAATAAAATAACCTCAGTTTTATCCTCATTTAGTGCCAGTTTGTTTTGGTTCATCCAGCTTTTAATTTCTGTTATACAGTTTCCAGCCTTCTGCAGAAGGCTGTCAACATCGCATGGCAAGGCAGAACTGTAGAGCTGGGTATCATCAGCATAGAAATGATATTGTAAATTAAATTTCTTTATTTCATGTACAAGTGGAATAGTATAGATAGTAAACAAAATAGGACCAAGCACTGAGCCTTGTGGTACGCCATACTGAAGCGCATAAGAAAAAGATCTTATTTTGTTGGTTACAGGTAAGATTCGACCCATTTAAGGGCGACCCCTCTGATTCCAAACGATGTTTCTAGCCTTCTGAGCAGGATTTCGTGATCGATGGTGTCGAACGCTGCTGATAGATCCAACAAATTTAGCAGAGTAATATTTCCAGAATCTGCCTTTACTAATATGTCATTCATGATTCTTAATAGTGCAGTTTCATCTATGAATACATATATTTACGAATCTACGAATGTGTAAATGTACGAATACGAAAATCAATGAAAGCTTAAATCTACAAATACATAAATAAGCGAATGCGTAAATCAACGAATGCATAAATCTATGAATGCGTAAATCTATGAATACGTAAATCTACAAATACGTAAATCTACAAATATTTAAATCTACGAAAACTTAAATCAACGAATGCATATATCTACAAATAGGTATATCTACGAATGCCTAAATTTACTAATACATATATCTACGAATACGTAAATCTATGAATACATATATCTACGAATACGTAAATCTACGAATGCGTAAATCTACGAATACGTAAATCAACGAATGCGTAAATCTACGAATACATAAATAAGCGAAGGCGTAAATCAACGAATGCATAAATCTACGAATACGTAAATCTACGAATGTGTAAATCTACGAATATGTAAATCTTCCCTATTGCTTATATATGACTCAAACCAACGCAAAGCCGTTCCTGAAATCCCAAATGTTGTTTCGAGGCGTTCTAACAAAATAGCATGGTCGATGGTATCGAATGCTGCGGATGTCCACAAAGTGAGGAGGCAAACGTTCTTTTCGTCCAAACTATCTAAAATATCAGATGACACTTTGAGAATTGCCGTTTCTGTACTGTGGTTTTCTTTATAGGCGGACTGATACTCCTCGTTTAAGTTATTTTTGCTCATGTGCGTTAAAAGCCTTTTCAGAACTATTTTCTCAAGGATTTTTGACAGAAACGGAAGATTGGAGACGGGCCTAAAGTTACTTAAGTTATTTTTGTCCAATCCTGTCTTTATCAAAAAAGGTTTGACTAAAGCTTTCTTAAAGCTTGGAGGAACGGACCCTGTTTGGAGTGAGTCATTTATGTCAGTAAGTTGTTTCATAAGATCAGTTGGAATAGGGTCAAGTTTGCAAGATTTGTTTGGGCTTTTCAAAATAGTATTTCGTACTTCAGCTTTAGAGACGGGTTCAAAACATAAATGTTTTTCTTACCCATTCTTTGAGTCCTTTTTGGGGATTCTTAAGATTGTTTTGTCACTTGATGATCTTAGTGAACGAGATGGTGTGTAAACTGGTAAAGAATTTTTGAGATAGCTGGTTGCGGTGTTATTTAAACATTTATAGCAAAAAACAGCAGTTTTATATGCAATTCTTTCTGTTATAGGAAGCCAGTGCAGTTCTTTTAACAAAGGCTTGTTTTTTCTTGGTAATCAATTTTGCTGCGTTGTTTTGAATTTCAGACAGTTTATCTGATGTTGTGCCAGCAAGAAGAGAATTGCAATAATCTATTCGAGATAAAATGAGTGAAGTAACTAAAGTTTCTGTGAGGAAATTTCGAACTCTGCTGATATTTCTTAGTTGGAAACGTGCATTTCTGCAAATATTATTTACTTGGGATGTGAAAGACATATCAGAGTAAAAAAGAACGCCTAGATTTTTTATGCACAAAGAAGATTGTATGATATGTCCGTTGATGTTCAACTGGATGTTTGGTAGATCACTTATCTTAGCAACATACGGGTTCGTACACAACATGACTTCAGTTTTATCTTCATTAAGTTTTAATCTATTGCTGTTCATCCATTCTTTTACTTTGATGATCCAATTGTTGGTACAAGAAATTAGATCTGAAAGATGATCTACGTGAGAACTTTTATAAATTTGACTATCGTCTGAATACAGGTGATATTTCATATCAAAGCTTATCAAAATATCAGTGAGAGGCTAGTGTACATGACAAACAAAATGGGACCTAGGACAGAGCCTTGAGGTACACCACAATCTAAAAGAACCTCATCAGATGACTCATTCTCGATGGAGAACTACTTAGTTGTCCTGAACAACACCCAGTTAAAGCGAAGTGTAGTGTACTACTTGCCATTCCGATTCCTGTAATAATAGACGGAATCGTTATCCCCTGCTCGCGAAAGAGTGTGCGTATGCGTTCAGCCAATGTAGTATCTTCATTAAGGAAGCGATTGACCGTCAACACTAAACTGCTGGGTATCCTTGAGCTGGTTGACCCAGAGAAGCTCAGTATTACAACTGGCACGGTGGTTTTTTTGACTTTCTATGTCGTCAAACTTCAGGTTAAACTGATCCTGATCCTGGTGTCTGTAGGCGACTAACTTTTTTGTATGACTTCCTGGAAACCCTCCTCCTTTTTAATTGGTGTAAATATTGTACACGCGACACAGCGAGGTAGGCCAGTGTAGCGTCCTAGTCCTACGGGCTAACAATGTTGTCCGCAGCCCTCGGCGACCCCTGGTGTGCTAGTTTTACTTCTCTGTGATGTCTCGTTGTGTGACGTAATTTTTTATTGTAGAGAATATACGATATCATTCATGTCGGAGTAATTACGCTAGGTTGGCCTTGGAGTGACGCAATTCTGTGACGTGTCTAAGTGCGATTAGGTGGCCTTCATGCATCCTGTAGTTCCTGGATTTCCCGTTCGTGAACGTTCTATGAAGATGGGTATTAAAGGATGGCAAGCGAGTGAGTGTGGGTGCAAGATACAGTTATTCCGCATGTGGGCAAGATCCTGTCATTCTGTGTAAGACCTATTGTAAGTTTTGTACGTAGACCTGCATGCCTTCCTCGTAAGTAAAAGTTATGAGATATCCAGCGTTCATCTACAGTTATTAAAAGTTAATGTTAATCGTTCATCGGATCCTGTTATCATTTATTTCTACGACATTTCGAGACACTTCCGTTTTTAAAGGGAAGCAGTTCAGATCACCTGATTCTCCCTATCATAACGTGCTGAAATTTACATTAACTGTTTACAGCCAGGTTGGACCAGTGAAGATAGTTGACAATAATCCAAACTTTTTGAGGGCCATCGATAGAGTCCCTGAGAACTGTGGACTGTGAGGACATATCCGAGATTCCAAGACGTTGGATGGATGCTGGTTCTATATCTACATATACAATATCGTTTAGTAGCAGGTCTTCTTTTCTGTTGGTTCCCGGAATAGGGACGTATATTTTGTTTCCGGCTATCCTTGGGATGGTACAGAAGAGGTACTAGAATGTCTGGAAAGTGGGAAAATTATAGATTTTCCGCCCCATCCTCTATTTTTTGTCTTGAAGTTAGAATTAAATCATTTGGCATCCAATTATCGATAAATTCATTCCAGCCTAGGCAACTAGGAAGTACACGTCTTTAAGTTTTACATTGGTACTTATCGGATTTAAGACGTATGTAGTTTTTGAAAATTTTAAGTTCAGGGTCTTTTGTCTTTTGTCATCTGTTTTAATTCTTCGTAATAGTTGGCGTTTTCTTTTTAACCAATCGTGTGGCATTTTACCAGGAATCGGTGGCGGTTGACTGTGATCCCCACAGCAGACAACCTGGACGTTTCTATGTTCTAACCAATCGAGGAATGTCTCTAGGATAGTTTTAGGTACGGTGCATACTCCATCCCAAATTGATTACCCGAGGAATATATTTTTGCCCCATTCTTTCGGGGGTCCACTCATTCTGCCCACTCCAACGAAAGAAGCTGGGACAAGTTTGAGCTTTTACTTGTCCTTGATGCATTTCTTTAGCCAGTCGATATGTTGGTGTAAAGACTAAGGGTTCGAAAGACTTCGATTACTCTAGTTGTTTTACCCCTTCCCCCCACCATTCAGGTAAGACAGCTGATGCCTAGTTAATGGATCGCTGTAAGGTGATGCGGTTGAAGTAGGAATGTCTTTATTGTAGATTGTATTCTGGTTTAGGAGAGTAATCAGCATGCTTCTTGGGCTCCATACAAATGTTCACCCTTATCCCGCCATTGACCAGAGGGGGCGTTTCTTTCACATAATGCCTTAATATCTGTAATCTAATATAATAAAATACAGACTTTCTCAAGTATATGGAGTCGGTAGCAACCCTCACAGCTTCTTCGGAAATTAATCTTGATAACACTGTCACAAATCCCAGACTGGGAGATGTAATAAGTTATGACAGGACAACAATCACGAACAAACAAGTTAACACTTAACAGAACAATCCATCAGACTCACACATTTATTAAACATAATTATACATATAATAGCGCAATTACATATATTATATTATTGAAATGACTGCCGTACAACGGCCTTATTCTCACACACACGCTCCCTCGGATCCACAATCCGGTAGTTACTCCTAAAGGCACTTCGGCCTCAGCCTCTCCCCTCAGGGTCTTAATAGTACATTAATGATTCACCGGCACCGCAGTCTCTCAATATCACCTTCCTATTATCATACCCCTTAACACTCCCCTAGCACCTCAGCAGGGCAATAACACATTAGTAATTCCATAGCCATCAACATGGCAACAACATAGTATCAGTTCACTAGCCTATCAACATGGCAACAATATCGTATCTCATTCACTCTCATATCTACGTCCCTGTCCGTGGCCTGACTGCCACGACTTTATGTGCCTCTACTGTCCTGCACTGACAGCCTCACTTCTGGCCTATGTGCGGCCTCCGGCCCTATGCTGGCCTATCTCCTGTGCTCATCGAGGTGGCTCTGCGGCCCGTCCCCGACACCAGTCATAACTGGAGAGACTCTCACTAGTCTTCTCGACTGCTTCCTTTTATCTCTGCCCGATGGGCTATTATTCACAGATCCGCTCCCTAGGACCTTCTAACTTGCAGTGATAGTTATACAGCGCTTTCGCCTCCTTCAGACCCCCCCCCCCCCACTACTCACAACAGCACGCTTAACTTGCTGTCTACTGTGAGCCTTTCTTACTCTACACCCGCTCTGTAGCAATCCCCTTAATTGCACTCACTCCACTCGTGACATCATCCCCCACCCCAAAAAAATTAATGCAATTAATTTCAAATCGCATCAAGATGACTGTCAACGAGTGAGCGTGAGCAATACCTACACTAAAAGAATGACCTAGCAGTTCTCCTAGTATATAGAATACCGAAATCAGGGGAAAATATGGGGATCAATATGGCCTGCAATATGCATATATGTGTCACATCATGAATAGCTAACTAACCACAATACTTAATACAGAATCAAAAACCATTCAACCTATCAACCATTCTTCATATCATATTTATAATGTCAATATTTTAAAGTCGACTTATTCACACAGATCCTGTCAATGTTCCTGTCCTCCGATGTATAAGCTCCCGAAATCTTCCCCTAGGCTCGACTAAGGTAGTCGGCGATATGATTGCTGGTTCCTGGAATTGGTTGAATAACGAAGGTATACGGCTGCAAAGCCAATGCCCATCTAGACAAGCGTGGGCTGGACGAACGATTCTTCGACAAAAATGTCAGTGGCTTGTGGTCTGTCTGGATACAAAATTCTCGTCCCATGAGATAACGTCCTAGTTTCTGGACGGACCAGACAATGGCAAGACACTCACGCTCTATCACAGAATACTTTCTTTCTCTCTGCAATAACTTCCTACTGACATAACATACAGGATGGAGACATTCGTTCTTCTCCTGTAGAAGACAAGCGCCGACACCAGAGTCCGACGCATCCGTTCTGAGGATAAAATTAGATCGAAAATCGGGCAATATCAGAATGGGTGACGATGATAATGCTGTCACCAAATTATCAAATGATGTCTGACATTCAGACGTCCACTGGACCTTATCGGGTTGTCCCTTCTTAGTAAGGTCAGTAAGAGAAGATGACAAGGAGGAAAAATTTGGAATGAACTTTCTGTAATAATTTAAAATCCCCACTACGCTTCTGACTTGTTTCTTTGTTTTTGGGATTTGCAACCCTACTAACTTGTCAATTTTTGTTTCTTCAGGTCTCTGAACACCTCTACCCACAATATGTCCTAAGAATACTATCTCTGGACATGCCAACTCCATCTTTGCGGGTTTAGCAGTTAGCCCAAAATGACGTAATCGTTGAAAAATTACTGTTAGTGTCTGAATATGATCAGACCATGTCGACGTATGGCATGCTATATCGTCAAAGAATGACACGACATTAGGTATGTCCTTCAACACCAATCTCATTAATCGTGCAAACGTCGCTGGCGCGTTTACCAACCCAAATGGCATGACCTTAAATTGGAATAATCCAATGGGCGTTTGAAACGCCGTGTATTGTTTAGACTCCTCAGTAAGCGGGATTTCCCAATACCCTTTCGTCAAATCTATCTTGGAAAACCACGTGGACCCGGCCAATGAAGCTATTAATTCCTCCTGGAACGGGACAGGTTCCCTATCGCCTACCGTAATAGTGTTCAATCTTCGAAAATCAATACAGAACCGCACCGATCCATCAAGTTTTTTCACGAGGACGATGGGTGATGAATACGGCGATGTTGATGGTTCTATCACATCTAACTTCAACATTGACTCAACTTCCTTTATGACTCTATCTCTCGAAGAAAACGGCAACGGATACGGTCTAAGAAATACTGGCTTATCCGAAGTCAACTTTATTTGGTGCTCGATCACTGTAGTGCGACCCGGCAAATCCGTAACAACATCCGGAAATGACGCTAACAGGGTCTCAAGTTCCCTACTCCTTGAACTCGTGAGGTCAGGGTTAATTTTTTTACGTCCCTGTAACCTTGTGTCGGAGTTAACTCCGGCAATTGAATTTGTAACTGCCCCTGCGCCTCGGTGTCGCTTACGTCACAGTCCAACTGGTCTACGACCCCCGTACAAGCGGTAGAGAAGACAGTCTCCTTTGGTCTTGTCTGTGCACACAGATACTGTGGTCTCTCATAAAATCTCTGTAGCATATTAACATGGAAAACCTTACTCGTTCCATCAATGTGGATAGCGTAATCTACCTTTGAAACAACTCGCTCAATAACATAAGGACCTTTCCATGTCATCAATAACTTATTATGGTCCGTAGGTAACAACAGCAGAACCTTGTCTCCTGGCTTAAAAATTCTCAGTTTGGACCCTCTATCTTTATAGTCTTTTGCTCTTTTCGAAGCGATACCAGACGCTTCTTCTGCTATAGTGCGCGCTGCAGATAGTCTTTCTCTTAAATCAACAAGGTACTGAAACACCGAAATCTGCTCATCGTCTCCCGATGATGGCGACGTCATCATGTCCCGAAGAACATCAGTTGGGCCCCTAGGACTACGACCGTACATCATTTCGAACGGCGAGAATCCCGTTGACTCCTGCCGTACCTCTCTGTACGCGAATAGCACTGCAGGGATATATCTATCCCAATCTTTAGGGCGATCAGCAGCTACCTTACGCAGCATCGACTTCAACGTCGAGTTCAATCTCTCGCACATGCCATTAGCCTGCGGATGATAAGGGGTGGTAGTGATGGGTTGTATACTGAATAAGCGGAACAATTCCTTCATCATCTGCGACGTAAATTGCGCGCCCCTATCAGACAGAATTTGCTCTGGTATTCCTACCCTAGCGAAAATTGCAAACAACGCTTCCGCGACTGCCTCAGACGTTATGGTCCGCAGAGGAACCGCCTCTGGCCATCTCGTAGCATTACATATGACCGTTAAGAAAAATCGATTCCCCCTATCGGTCGCTGGGTGAATGGGGCCAACAAGGTCTATCGAGACCTTTTTAAACGGTTCCGAGACCGTGGGGATCTTCTGAAGAGGAGCCTGGGGTGTACGACCCTTATGCGTCGTCTTTTGGCACGCACTGCACGTCTTACAATAGACCTGCACATCTCTGTGGATCGATGGCCAGTAAAAATTTTTAAGAACCCTTTCTTTGGTTCTAGCTATCCCCATATGACCCGCTAATGGGACATCATGTGCCAAATGCAATACTGTTGCGATCAGCAACGCTGGCACAACGACCTGCTTTAAAATGGAGGACACCGTTACATACTTACGGAACAGAATGCCCGCCTGAACAATAAAGGAGGACGACCCGTTCTTATATCTCCTCGTTTTCTCGGTTCGCGCTTCCCCAAAACATGGGTTTAATGATGGATCCTCCCTTTGTAATTTCGCCAAGCGCTCTGGCGTGATATCTAGGTTGACCGCTGGCGTAGCCAAAGGTCTAATCTTATATTTATCAGCTACCCGTCGACGTGTTTCGACCGCGGCGCAAAAGTCAATACCTTTTGATTGCGACCATGCTTGCACGTTCTCATCGGAAGGGGAAACCACCCGTGATACATTCCCAATGATGAGCTGGGCGCCTGGAAAACAACCAACGACTGCTTCGACTTCCCCGCTACGGAAAGGTGTATCTATCACTATTCTTGCCATGGGTAACTTCTCAATGGCCCCCGAAAATTGGATGCACGGGACAGTCTCACCTGTAAGCTGTGAATCCCGAATGCAATCCCTATGCACTCCCACAACAGTAGATCCTGTATCTCGTAAAACCGAGACCGGTTCGTCCCCAACAAACCCCGGATAAACCCTAAGACCACCTCCTGTATGACATGAATTTATAACGGGGATCTTTCTCCCACAAGGTAAAACACCGGAAGATAATAACTTCTCGCAACTGGGACACTTAGAATACTGTCCGCCTCCGTTGTCCGATGTAACACACGCAGCCGCATGATGAAATTTATTTGGGGAACATGGACTGGAGCTACTGTCCACGTTCGCCGCTATCCTACCTGCAGGGCAGTTCACGCTGATGTGATCTGCTCTTCCGCAGTTCCAACACTTCGCGGCCCTACACTCGCGCGAAAAGTGACCCACGCGTCCGCAAGTCCAACACTCCGCTCCCTGTGCTGCTCTAGGCCTGGGTCCCCGTGACCCCTCGCGACCGGAACTAGAGTCCCTATGCCGTCGGTCATCGGCAAAGGTCACAACTCGCCCCCGGCCATTACCGCGACCTAGCCCTCCTGCTCGGTCAAACTTACCGGATCCATATGCCGGTGATTGGTGATAGCCCCTACGCTGCCCCTGGGCTTGCCCGCTATAGGCACCACGCTGACGCGACCTGTCCCCAAGTCCTGCCGGCGACCCCTCGACAACGGCGACGTACCCAGCATCTTGGACGTACGCCCTGGCGACTGGTTTGGACGGATGCGCCGTACGGTATGCCTCCGCCAACTTAGACGCCTCCTGCACCGTCGCGGGTTCGTTCTCTTTCAGGAAAGCCACCAGATCTTTGTGGCACGACGCGTACAGCTGGTCACGGATCATTAAGTCTTTCAGTTTAGCAAAATCCGTGCCCACATACGCCAAGTCTACCCAGTTCGCGAAATACTCCGTCAGTCTCGCGACGAAGGCAGCAAAGTCCTCCCTGGTATCTGCACGTGCTCGCCTAAACTGCTCCCGGAAATATTCCTCGGTACGCGCAAATCGGCGAAGCAGCAAAGCCTTCAGCTTATCGTAATCTTGTACGTCTTCGCGCTGTAGCTCTTTAAAGTATGTTAACGCTCGCCCCTGCAAAAGCGAGGCCAGGTACGTGGCCCATAATTCCTTATTTTCCCCCCATTGCAATTGTGCGTTCAGCTCGAACCTGTAAAGGAAGGCGTCTATGTCGTCCTTCCGGTCGTCGAACGTAGGGAGCTTAATCCTAACGCCACCTTTATTGGGTACCTGCCGCTCAACTGTTTCTGTTGGCGCACTCTTTTTGATTTCCAACTCCGCTATTCTTACTCGCGCGTCTGTCTCCCGCTCTTGAGCTTCTATCTCCTTTAACCTTATCTCCTGCTCCCGTTCTTGAGCTTCTATCTCCTTTAACTTAAACTCTCTTTCCTGTTCCTTATCCTTAGCCTCTCTTTCCTGTTGCTTATCCTTAGCCTCTCTTTCCTCTTCCTTATCCTTTTTTTCCTGTTCTCTATCCTTAGCACGCTCATCGCGCATTTCTGCCTGCTGTTCTTTAATCCAGCCGCGTAGCTCTTCTCCCTCCAGGCCAAGTTCCTTACCCAACTTCATTAGTTGTTGGAGTTCCGCCATTTCACAGATTTATGGTTATGGTATCTATTATGCGAACGACCAACCTGTCGGTATGATCACTAACGACACGACCAGAGACCTGAGATCACACCAGATATAACAATACCCGGTTCAGAATACAATTCAGAAATTTACCTTTACAGCACAATTAATTCTATATCTATAAAATGCATAGCACTATTAATTATAAAAGAAAATAGAAATGACAAGAATGAAGAAATACAGTAGAAGGACCACAAGTACGTCAAGGACAACGAACCAGACTAGGACAAAGCTTCTACAAAAAAAAAAAAAACTATAATGGAAAAAAATGCAACCTACTACGCCGATTACACTACACGGTACAAACAAGAACAGAGTCTGAAAAAAAAGAACGTATCTACAGATAGGGAGGAGAAGGACAAGAGAAACGTCTTCCTAAAACAACGAGGAAGATAGAACGCTACACTCTAAACAAAAATACAGGTCCCTACAGAACTGTTCACTGTGATGAACGAAGTTCCAAATTTAGCCCACCTCCCGAAGAGGACAAACTACGCTCACCACAGCAAACCCGCGCCACCGCCCATATAATCAATTACAACGAAAACAGCAAAAACAGGGAAACAGACAGATGAAAAGACAGCGCTTAATCCAGGGTACAAAATTTTAGACTTTTACTTAACTTTCAGCCTTATGAGTTTAAGTCCTCGACCTAATCGGAGCTCTGGCTGCTTGTCTCCTCAGGCTGCACGCACACTCTGCAGAAATTCAAGTACACATTAATACATATTCATCAAAATACATGCATCAATACATATTATTATTCATAAATATACATAAATCATATCATGAAATGTCCATTCATCCAACGAACAAGACAGCACAAATACCTACTAACTAACTACAACTAAATATTACGAAAATGGACGAGTCACAATGGACGAGCCCCCAATGTCACAAATCCCAGACTGGGAGATGTAATAAGTTATGACAGGACAACAATCACGAACAAACAAGTTAACACTTAACAGAACAATCCATCAGACTCACACATTTATTAAACATAATTATACATATAATAGCGCAATTACATATATTATATTATTGAAATGACTGCCGTACAACGGCCTTATTCTCACACACACGCTCCCTCGGATCCACAATCCGGTAGTTACTCCTAAAGGCACTTCGGCCTCAGCCTCTCCCCTCAGGGTCTTAATAGTACATTATTGATTCACCGGCACCGCAGTCTCTCAATATCACCTTCCTATTATCATACCCCTTAACACTCCCCTAGCACCTCAGCAGGGCAATAACACATTAGTAATTCCATAGCCATCAACATGGCAACAACATAGTATCAGTTCACTAGCCTATCAACATGGCAACAATATCGTATCTCATTCACTCTCATATCTACGTCCCTGTCCGTGGCCTGACTGCCACGACTTTATGTGCCTCTACTGTCCTGCACTGACAGCCTCACTTCTGGCCTATGTGCGGCCTCCGGCCCTATGCTGGCCTATCTCCTGTGCTCATCGAGGTGGCTCTGCGGCCCGTCCCCGACACCAGTCATAACTGGAAAGACTCTCACTAGTCTTCTCGACTGCTTCCTTTTATCTCTGCCCGATGGGCTATTATTCACAGATCCGCTCCCTAGGACCTTCTAACTTGCAGTGATAGTTATACAGCGCTTTCGCCTCCTTCAGACCCCCCCCCCCACTACTCACAACAGCACGCTTAACTTGCTGTCTACTGTGAGCCTTTCTTACTCTACACCCGCTCTGTAGCAATCCCCTTAATTGCACTCACTCCACTCGTGACAAACACCGTTACAAGATTGATGTGAGGGTATCCCAAACATAGATGCTCTTAAGTGAGCATACTGTGGCTGTGATCCATCGTAATAGGTTAAGATATGACCTAATGGGCATTTTCCAGTACCAATTAAGGCATCTTAATGCATGTTGAGCATCTTGCACGAGAAAGTCAGGCTCCCCGTTGTCGATTACTTATCTCCTAGTCATCCTTTTACCAGCACTCTGAGTAAATTTTCCTATAATACTACATTCAAGGTTGCAATCTTCTGGAAACCATACGCTATCTTGTTTTCCGAAGGAAATAATGGCTTCCGTTACAAAAAGAGACTTTAGAAGACCGAAGTCTAGTAGATAAGTAAGGAGATGTGTAGGAGCCCATCCTTTTTCCATGAAGTGCCTTCCATACCACACGGGAATAACAGGATGAATATAGGGTACAAATTCTCACTCAAGGTAGTTCTGATGTTATTAGATCTGATCTTCAATGACCCAAATTTCATCCAGATCATCTATAAATTTAATATTTTTATTAAAAAAAAAACACCATCTGGAAGAGCAGCAATAATTTCTTCTGCTCTGGTATCAGTCACTGTAGTGTTCATAATTAAATTTCCCGCCCTGGTGTAAAAACCACCTGCGAATTCAGGGTCGCCGAGGCCTTCATGTAGAGAAGACCACATAAGCACCGTCAACTTCAAATTCGTCTTTAGCATTAATAATTCAACCCACTGGTCACCGCGAGGGGGCTGAACCGGGGGAGGGGCCTTGTCATCCAGACCGATAAGAAGTTGGCACTCGTTCTTCCGGTTCATACTCATTTCTTCAATTAAGACATCCATAATGTTCACTTCTGTAGTGTATATCACTATATAAGCAATATTATATATTTAAATGGAAAATATTTAAAAAGTCAAACCGCAATAACCTGCACTATATTTTGGATTTCTTCTCCAAGGCGACGGGTGTCGACTTCTATAGTATATATTACATACAATATTAAATTTCTAAATGGAAATCTAACCATGATAAGCTGCCCCAAAACAAGATTAAACTGTTCCCTGGCTTTTTTCTCTTGAGCTATGTGCCGACGGCGAACTCTCTTCTCGCCCACAATCCCGTCAGAGTTGTATCTCGATCTGAACTCCTTTGCCGCAGACTCTACAGGGTATTGAATTTTCGCTGCCTTTACGAATTATAGCGAGATGAGTATTGCAGTATTTTCAGCGGCAGTTTTTCTCGCAAATCTCCAACCCACCACTTCTTAACCAAGCGCATTTATTATACATGTTGGTATCTAAAGATATACTTATTACAATATATACATCTAAAACGAATTTATGTGGTGAGGAACCCTGTGTCACGAGTGGAGTGAGCGATAGTTAATAATTACGGGGGGAAAGGAGGAGAGTAAAATTAACGCACGTAGACAAGTAGGGAAAAGCGTGCCTGTTATGAGTGGTGGGGGGTCTGAATGAGGCGAAAGCGCTGTATTACTATCACTGCAAGTTAGAAGGTCATACTGAACGGACGCAAGAGAAAGCCCAGCGGGCGAACATAAGGGGAGCACTCGGAAGACGGATGAGAGTGTTTTTTCCAGTGATGACTGGTAGGTAGAACGTTGATTGATAATTATGATTGATGTATTATATTCGTCTATTACCATGATGTAAATAAGTATATGTGAGGAATGTGGAAGTCCTTGATATTGGATATAGCAATGTGCGCCATGAGCGATAGATGAAAGTGAGTTCATGGATTTGTAGCACGAGTGAGTATTGTGTACTCCGATGGAGGTGTGTTACCGTAAGATGTTGGTGAGTGAAAGGTGAACTATTGTGTGTACGCTTCATGGGTTGTAAGGAGAGGTGGAGTGAATAGAAATGGTAGGGTATTATACCAATGTAATGTTATTCTTGTAGGTGTCGGGGACGGGCCGAAGAGCCACCTCGATGAGAACAGGGGATAGGCCAGCATAGGGCCGGAGGCCACACATAGGCCAAGAGTGAGGCTGTCGGTGCAGGACAGTAGAGGCACATAAAGTCGTGGCAGTCTGGCCACGGACAGGGACGTAGATATGAGCGTGAATGTGATAATGTACTATTGCCATGTTGATGGGCTATTGAAATGATAATGTGCTATTGCCATGTTGATGGGCTATTGAAATGATAATGTGCTATTGCCCTGCTGAGGTGCTAGTGGAATGCTAAGGTGTTATGGCAATAGGAAGGTGATATTGAGAGACTGCGGGGCCAGTGAATTATTAATGTGCTATTAAGACCCTGAGGGGAGAGGCTGAGGCCGAAGTGTCTTTAGGAAATAATTACCGGGTTGTGGATCCGAGGGAAGAGTGCATGTGGGAATAAGGCCGTTGTACGGCAGTTAAATTCAATAATATAATGTATGTAATTGCGCTATTATCTGTATAATTATGTTTAATAAATGTGTGAGTCTGATGGGTTGTTCTGTTAAGTGTTAAACGTGTTCGTTCGTGATTGTTGTCCTGTCATAACTTATTACATCTCCCAGTCTGGGATTTGTGACATTGGGGGCTCGTCCGTTGTGACTCGTCCATTTTCGTAATATTTAGTTGTAGTTAGTTAGTAGGTATTTTTCAGTGGGCAATTGTTACTTTAGTTTTTGTCCACGTAGTACTTATCTTGTGGTAGGAATTTGTGCTGTCTTTGTTCATGGGATGAATGGAAATTTCATGATGGTATGATTTATTTGTATTTATGAATATGTATTAATGCATGTATTACTATGAATATGTATTAATGTGTACTTAAAATTCTGCAGAGAGTGTGTGTGCCAGCCTGTAGAGGTCAAGCAGCCAGAGCTCCGAGACAAGGGGAGAAGTTATAGTCAGAATTGCGAGTTAAGTAAAATTCAAAATTTTTGGGCCCTGGATTGTGGGCTGTTCCTTTAATCTGTCTTTTTCTCTGTTTTTGCTGTTTTCGTTTGCTGTGTTGAACCTAGTTTATCCTTTTAAAAAGGTGTGATAAACTTGGAACTTCGTTCATCACGGTGAACATTCTGTAGGGCTTTGTTAGTGTTTAGTTGTAGCGTCGATATCTTCTCTGTTCTGCAGGAAGACGTATTCTCTTGTCCCTCTTTCTTCCCTATCTGTAGATACGTTCTTTTTTTTTCAGACTCTGTTCTTGTTCGTACCTTGTAGTGTAATCGGCGTAGTTAGGTTGCATTTTTTTCCATTATAGTTTTTTTGTAGAAGCTTTGTCCTAGTCTGGTTCGTTGTCTTTGATGTCCGTGTGGTCCTTCTTCTGAATTTCTTCATTTTTGTCTTTTCTTTTCTCTTTTTGTTATTTAATAGTGCAATACATTTTATGAACGTAGAATTAGTTAGAGATAGTATGTTATAAAATGTTCTGTAGGTAATTTTCTGAATTGCATTTGAAAATAGCAGTTGTTATTGTAGTGACATAATTTCAGATCTCTGGTCGACGTTAGTGATCATACCGATAGGGTGGTCTTTTGCATAATACATACCATAACCATAGAACAGTGAAATGGCGGAACTCCAACAATTAATGAAGTTGGGTAAGGAACTTGGCCTTGAGGGAGAGGAGCTGCGCGGCTGGATTAAAGAGCAGCAGGCAGAATTGCGCGACGAGCGTGCTAAAGATAGAGAGAGAGAAAAAGAGGCTCAGCAGCAAGAAAGAGAGGCTAAGGCTCAGGAGAGGGAGTTAAAGTTAAAGGAGATAGAGGCGCAATTAAAATTGCGGAATTAGAAAGCAAAAAGAATACGCCAACGGAAACAGTTGAGCGGCAGGTACACAATAAAGGTGGCGTTATGATTAAGCTCCCTACCTTCGACGACCGGAAGGACGACATAGACGCCTTCCTTTACAGGTTCGAACTGAACGCACAATTGCAATGGGGGGAAAATAAGGAATTATGGTCCACGTACCTGGCGTCTCTATTGCAGGGGCGAGCGTTAACCTACTTTAAAGAGCTACAGCGCGAAGACGTGCAAGATTACGATAAGCTGAAGGCTTTGCTGCTTCGCCGATTTGCGCGTACTGAGGAATATTTCCGGGAGCAGTTTAGGCGAGGGAGGACTTTGCTGCCTTCGTCGCGAGATTGACGGAATATTTCGCGAACTGGGTAGACTTGGCGCATGTGGGCGCGGATTTTACTAAATTAAAAGACCTAATGATCCGTGACCAGCTGTACGCGTCGTGCCATAAAGATCTGTTGGCTTTCCTGAAAGAAAACGAACCCGCGACGGTGCAGGAGGCGTCTAAGTTGGCGGAAGCATACCGTACGGCACATCCGTCCAAACCAGTAGCGAGGGCGTACGTGCAGGATGCTGGTTACGTCGCTGTTGTTGAGGGGTCGCCGACAGGACATAAAGACAGGTCGCGTCAGCGTGGTGCCTATAATGGGCAAGCCCAGGGGCAACGTAGGGGGTATCACCAATCACCTGCATATGGATCCGGTAAGTTTGACCGAGCAGGAGGGCTAGGTCGCGCTAATGGCCGGGGGCGATTTGTGACCTTTGCCGATGACCGACGGCATGGGGACTTTAGTTCCGGTCGCGATGGGTCACGGGGACCTAGGGCTAGCGGAGCACAGGGAGCGGAGTGTTGGACTTGCGGACGCGTGGGTCACTTTTCACGCGGGTGTAGGGCCGCGAAGTGTTGGAACTGCGGAAGAGCAGATCACATTAGCGTGAATTGCCCTGCAGGTAGGATAGCGGCGAACGTGGACAGTAGCTCCAGTCCATGTTCCCCTAATAAATTTCATCATGCGGCTGCGT
The DNA here is from genome assembly GCA_963931925.1 of Onchidella celtica. Classification (NCBI taxonomy): domain Eukaryota; kingdom Metazoa; phylum Mollusca; class Gastropoda; order Systellommatophora; family Onchidiidae; genus Onchidella; species Onchidella celtica. The sequence continues at coordinate 20,601,622 of OZ007579.1, read as the reverse complement.
GTGTTACATCGGACAACGGAGGCGGACAGTATTCTAAGTGTCCCAGTTGTGAGAAGTTATTATCTTCCGGTGTTTTACCTTGTGGGAGGAAGATCCCCGTTATAAATTCATCTCATACAGGAGGTGGTCTTAGGGTTTATCCGGGGTTTGTTGGGGACGAACCGGTCTCGGTTTTACGAGATACAGGATCTACCGTTGTGGGAGTGCATAGGGACTGCATTCGGGATTCACAGCTTACAGGTGAGACTGTCCCGTGCATCCAATTTTCGGGGGCCATTGAGAAATTACCCATGGCAAGAATAGTGATAGATACACCTTTCCTTAGCGGGGAAGTCGAAGCAGTCGTTGGTTGTTTTCCAGGCGCCCAGCTCATCATTGGGAATGTATCACGGGTAGTTTCCCCTTCCGAGGAGAACGTGCAGGCATGGTCACAATCAAAAGGTATTGACTTTTGTGCCGCAGTCGAGACACGTCGACAGGTAGGTGATAAAACTAAGATTAGACCTTTGGCAACGCCAGCGGTCAACCTGGATATCACACCAGAGCGCTTGGCGACATTGCAAAAGGAGGACCCATCATTGAGTCCATGTTTTGAGGAGGCGCGAACGGAGAAAACGAAGAAATATAAGAACGGGTCGTCTTCCTTTTTTTTTCAGGCGGGCATTCTGTTCCGTAAGTATGTAACGGTGGCCTCCATTTTAAAGCAGGTCGTTGTGCCAGCGTTGCTGATCGCAACAGTATTGCATTTGGCACATGATGTCCCATTGGCGGGTCATATGGGAATAGCTGGAACCAAAGAAAGGGTTCTTAAAAATTTGTACTGGCCATCCATCGACAGAGATGTACGGTTATATTGTAAGACGTGCAGTGCGTGCCAAAAGACGACGCATAAGGGTCGTACACCTCAGACTCCTCGTCAGAATATTGCGGAAGAAGCTTCGAGTATGGCTTCAAAAAGAGAAAAAAACTATAAAGATAGAGGATCTAAACTGAGAATTTTTAAGCCAGGAGACAAGGTCCTATTGTTGCTACCTACGGACCATAATAGGTTATTAATGACATGGAAAGGTCCTTATATTATTGAGCGAGTTGTTTCAAAGGTAGATTACGCTATCCACATTGATGGATCAAGTAAGGTTTTCCATGTTAATATGCTACAGAGATTTTTTGAGAGACCAGAGTATCTGTGTGCACAGACAAAACCAGAGGAGAGTATCTTCTCTATTGCTTGTACGGGGGTCGTAGACCAGTTGGACTGCGACGTAAGCGACACCGAGGCGCAGGAAGAGTTACAAATTCAATTGCCGGAGTTAACTCCGACACAAGGTTACAGGGACGTAAAAATTAACCCGGACCTTACGAGTTCAAGGAGTAGGGAACTTGAGACCCTGTTAGCGTCATTTCCGGATGTTATTACAGATTTGCCGGGTGATCCAGCACCATATAAAGTTGACTTCGGATAAGCCAGTATTTCTTAGACCTTATCCGCTGCCTTTTTCTTCGAGATAGAGTTATAAGGGAAGTGGAGTCAATGTTGAAGTTAGATGTGATAGAACCATCAACATCGCCGTATTCATCACCCATCGTCCTCGTGAAAAAACTTGATGGATCGGTGCGGTTCTGTATCGATTTTCGAAAATTGAACACTATTACGGTAGGCGATAGGGAGCCTATTCCATTTCAGGAGGAACTAATAGCTTCCTTGGCCGGGTCCATGTGGTTTTCCAAGATAGATTTAACGAAGGGTTATTGGGAAATCCCTCTTGCTGAGGAGTCTAAACAATACACGGCGTTCCAAACGCCCATTGGATTATTCCAATTTAAGGTCATGCCATTCGGATTGGTAAACGCGCCAGCGACGTTTGCACGATTAATGAGACTGGTGCTGAAGGACATACCTAATGTCGTGTCGTTCTTTGACGATATAGCATGGCACACGTCGACATGGTCTGATCATATTCAGACACTAACGGTAATTTTTAAACGATTACGTCATTTTGGGTTAACTGCTAAACCCGCAAAGATGGATTTGGCGTGTCCAGAGATAGTATTCTTAGGACATATCGTGGGTAGAGGTGTTCAGAGACCTGAGGTAACAAAAATTGACAAATTAGCAGGGTTGCAAATCCCAAAAACAAAGAAACAAGTCAGAAGCTTAGTGGGAATTTTGAATTATTACAGAAAGTTCATTCCAAATTTTTCCTCTTTGTCATCTTCTCTTACTGACCTTACTAAGAAGGGACAACCCGATAAGGTCCAGTGGACGTCTGAATGTCAGACAGCATTTGATAATTTGGTGACAGCATTATCATCGTCACCCAATCTGATTTTACCCGATTTTCGATCTAAATTTATCCTCAGAACGGATGCCTCGGACTCTGGTGTCGGCGCTTGTCTTCTACAGGAGAAGAACGAATGTTTCCATCCTGTATGTTATGTCAGTAGGAAGCTATTGCAGAGAGAAAGAAAGTATTCTGTGATAGAGCGGGAGTGTCTTGCCATTGTCTGGTCCGTCCAGAAATTAGGACGTTATCTCATGTCCCATGAGAATACTGTATCCAGACAGACCACAAGCCACTAACATTTTTGTCGAATCGTTCGTCCAGCCCACGCTTGTCTAGATGGGCATTGGCTTTACAGCCGTATACCTTCGTTATACAACCAATTCCAGGAACCAGCAATCATATCGCCGACTACCTTAGTCGAGCCTAGGGGAAGAGTTCAGGAGCTTATACATCGGAGGACAGGAACATTGACAGGATCTGTCTGAATGAATCGTCGACTTTAAAATATTGATATTATAAATATTATAGGAAGAATGGTTGAGAGGTTGACTGATTTTGATTCTGTATTGCATGTTGTGTTTTAGTTAGGTATTGATGATGTGATACATATATGCATATTGCAGGGCATATTGATCCCCATAATTTCCCCTGATTCCGGTATTTTATGTGCTAGGGGCATTGGTAGGTCATTTTTATGTAGGTGTTGCTCACGCTCACTCGTTGACAGTCATCTTGATGCGATTTGAAATTAATTGCATTAATTTTTTTGGGGTGGGGGATGATGTCACGAGTGGAGTGAGCGATATTTAATAATTACGGGGGGAAAGGAGGAGAGTAAAATTAACGCACGTAGACAAGTAGGGAAAAGCGTGCCTGTTATGAGTGGTGGGGGGTCTGAATGAGGCGAAAGCGCTGTATTACTATCACTGCAAGTTAGAAGGTCCTACTGAACGGACGCAAGAGAAAGCCCAGCGGGCGAACATAAGGGGAGCAGTCGGAAGACGGATGAGAGTGTTTTTTCCAGTGATGACTGGTAGGTAGAACGTTGATTGATAATTATGATTGATGTATTATATTCGTCTATTACCATGATGTAAATAAGTATATGTGAGGAATGTGGAAGTCCCTGATATTGGATATAGCAATGTGCGCCATGAGCGATAGATGAAAGTGCGTTCATGGATTTGTAGCACGAGTGAGTATTGTGTACTCCGATGGAGGTGTGTTACCGTAAGATGTGTGGTGAGTGAAAGGTGAACTATTGTGTGTACGCTTCATGGGTTGTAAGGAGAGGTGGAGTGAATAGAAATGGTAGGGTATTATACCAATGTAATGTTATTCTTGTAGGTGTCGGGGACGGGCCGCAGAGCCACCTCGATGAGCACAGGGGATAGGCCAGCATAGGGCCGGAGGCCACACATAGGCCAAGAGTGAGGCTGTCGGTGCAGGACAGTAGAGGCACATAAAGTCGTGGCAGTCTGGCCACGGACAGGGACGTAGATATGAGCGTGAATGTGATAATGTGCTATTGCCATGTTGATGGGCTATTGAAATGATAATGTGCTATTGCCCTGCTGAGGTGCTAGTGGAATGTAAGGTGTTATGGCAATAGGAAGGTGATATTGAGAGACTGCGGGGCCAGTGAATTATTAATGTGCTATTAAGACCCTGAGGGGAGAGGCTGAGGCCGAAGTGTCTTTAGGAAATAACTACCGGGTTGTGGATCCGAGGGAAGAGGGCATGTGGGAATAAGGCCGTTGTACGGCAGTTAAATTCAATAATATAATGTATGTAATTGCGCTATTATCTGTATAATTATGTTTAATAAATGTGTGAGTCTGATGGGTTGTTCTGTTAAGTGTTAAACGTGTTCGTTCGTGATTGTTGTCCTGTCATAACTTATTACATCTCCCAGTCTGGGATTTGTGACACCCTGGGTTGGCGAAGGATGTGGGCCTCTCCTTGGGATATTTACGCAAAATGTCAAATGGAGATATGAATTTAGATTGTTTACAAAAACCTGTCTGAGAGGTACTTTTTTTTAATGGTGCTGGGAAGTTGGAAGTTGCTGAATATTATTTGCATCAATAATTTTCGATTTTTTTTTTCCAAAAAGTTAGCTACCCTCCTGTGCTGCTTTATGTGTAAGTGGTACCCCCTAATCTCTTTCCTCACTCTCTAGATACATGAGTCAATCCAAAAACGCTCTCTTTTTTAGGCCTTTTTGTCATCGTGTTATTTCAGTCGTTTTTTCTCCGGTTTTTTTTTTTTTTTGGTTATATATGATGCAATAACCTACAGGAGCAAGATGATCACAGTTGTTTCCCTCGTTTTCTTCGAATTTGAATCATTGGTTTTGTAAAATGACTGATTTTTTACATTTTCAAAATGGACATCCTTGCTGGTGTAGTCACGCTTGCACTTAACGTTCTTGCTTGTGTAGTCACGCTTTTAATGAAAAAATAAAAGCTTCCAGTAAAACACCTCAATGTGATAGCAGGTTAGCCATGTGTCCCAATAACAGGTTATCCTTCAAATAATGGGAATTGTTGCCTTTGGCTAGTAAGTTTTCAGCGGCAAAGGCTTCACAAAGAAAGTTTGAGAAATCATGTATTTTGTAGTCACATCGTAACGTCCAACCACATTGTAAGAATACAGACACATCATTTTCCCAGTCCGTCTAAACAGGTCTTTTGAAATTCGTATGTAGTCCTTCTCATATGGGGAACGCATGGTGGTGTTTTCAAGATGAAGGAATGCAACAATAATTCTCTATAGAAATTGGAATTTTTCTCATCACCATATATTTAATAGTAACGTCCGACATGTTTCTCTATCTTTTTGTAATGTTCGACATTTTTTGGGGTCCATTTTTTTTTATTAATTCTTGCTCTGATAATTTTATTGGCAACAGGTTTCCTAAAAATGCATTTTGCCAGTCCCAACAATGAACACAGAGAAAAAATGAGTCACCATCACTAGAATTTCTATAATCATCATGGCATTATCCTTGATTTTACGGGAATTGAATTAAAATTATCTTGGCTGTCAATGCAGACTGAAGGATTATGTCCATTGTATTGTTACTGTATATTTAAGAATTAAATATTTGCTTGAAAATGGGGAATTACATTACTTTTCATAGTTTGTCATCCTGTAACGTCCAACACAAAATATAAAAATAAAGTCATCTAATATTTGTAGTGCCAATTTTATATATATTATCTTGGCTGTCTACGCAAAACCGGAGTCTTATGTGGATTGTATTGTCACTGCATATTTAGCAATTAAATTTAATATTTGCCTAAAAATGGACAATTACATTACTTTTCAGAGTTTGTCATCCTGTAACCTCCAACACAAAATAAACAAATAAAGTCATCTAATATTTGTAGTAAGAATTATAAATCCAAATTAACTGCTAAAGGAGCAGTTGTGTATGATAAAATTTGTCCTCATTAACAACACTGTAAAACTTCATTTTTGCCTCTTGTGGCAGATGGCGGACAACAAAAGAGCAGCATTTGTAATGCATTTTGTTTACCTTTTTTATACACCATTGAAACTTTTGACTTACAATAATGATTTTAACACACAATTACAGGTAAAATGTACAATCTTTTCCATATTAGTGACTTTATTACTTCTCTTCTGTCATGTCCGCCACGTTTCTCGTTCATGTGAAAATCATTCAATTTCATTGAATTTAGAACGTTTACAGCCTTATGAAACTTATGAAATTGGAAATAAAGATAGTCACAGTACTTCCTTTTCCATATTAGTGACTTTATTACTTCTCTTCTGTCATCACAGTATAGTCATGTCCGCCACGCTTCTCTTTCATGTGAAAATCATTCAATTTCACCGAATTAAGAACGTTTACAGCCTTATGAAACTTGAAATTAAGATAGTTAAAGTGTCACAGAATGTGTCTTTTTGTTTCCCTTGTGAGTAGTGCTTTTTCAGTCCCTCTGTCCATTTTTCTATTAGAGCTTTTTGGTACTGACCCATATCTAATTGCCAACGCTTTCCATTTCCAGCTATGCAACATGCTGTAGTAGGAAGGGTTAGTCCCGACAGTGGTGGGCAATGTAGTTTAGTCTCCACTATGAAATTTTATCTGTTGTTTAAGATGGAATTCTCTTCTACTTTTCGTGAAAAATATCAAGGACATTTTAACATTCAGTGTGACTGATCAGAGTGATCACCGAGATTCAGAGTGATAAATAGTAGTAGTAGTTTGAGTTTGGGTTTTACGGCAATGCAATTAAATAGTTTCATAATTGTATCACATTGGTGAAATTCTCAAATTATCAGTATAATAATATACGAACAAAGTTTTGTAAAGAGGTATAGAAGTTGTAGACCTTAGCCCCTCCCAGAAAGGACATGGCGCCATGCACAGTCCAACCAGACTAGATCAAGTTGCGACCGTCATTTTTTTTGTTTTTGGTATCTAGTCATTTAAAAAGTACCCGAAGTCTGTTATTCCCTAACATGTAACATTTCCCTAAAGAAAGAATTTCTTTCAGCCACAAAAAATCACACAGTACCGTTGAGATCTTTTTGTTTACTAGCTGAGGTCCCCGGCCCTGCCGGGGATAAATGGGTTTAAATATTGGTTTCAGTTCTGGGTGGTTATTATGGACCTGCTTCATCTGGCCTGTTCCTATTTGTTTATTTTATTTTTGTTTGTTTGTTTTTAAATAAGTCTTACTGCTCTGCCTTGGTGAGTTGACACCCTGCGCATCCCCTACAACTGCATGATTTGCGCACGGGTTAGTGTGTTTGATAGTGAACACATCGCAGGTAATGATAACGAAACCTTAAAATGGCGAACCATGACTCGAAATAGATCTTGATGGCGAAACAATAAATTTCCAATAAAAAAAACTACAGCGATTTGAGACTTGTATGCCTACCGATAGTACGTTTTTTAGGGGGCATGCTGCATCAGTGCATGCTAGATCTAGCTCTCACAGACACTACTGTGGTTATGAATCGAATTCCGGGGCCGGAAGTGGAAAAGCGATTAACAAAGAAAAAGGTCATAGGTTAACGAACGTACAATTCGGATCAAACGCTCTCGCAAATTTACTGTTCCATTCTTATCGCATTATTGGAATAACTCACGAATCCCATAAGCTTTTTTATGCCTATGTACATAGGAACACTGGTCAGTATCGTACAATTGTGTGTGCCAAATTTCAGTTCAATACGTCCAGTAATTTTTGAGTCCATAGGGAACAAAGGGGTTTTCTTACATTTTTTTTGTATAGATCGGGGGCCTCAGCATAGTGCTGTTGGCCCCCATATCATACAGTACATACTTAGCACTCCTTAAAATATGAAAACCTATCACACTGCCATGACAATCAACCTTTTTGTTATGTACACTAGTATCAGTCCTGATGTGTTGGTAAAATGGACACTTATTATAAATTTACGGATGGCCTGTATGTTGTAATGTAAACAAAGATTACTACTTAGAAAACCTAGGCATGAAAATGACACAGAGAAATAACGCAGAAAATAAAAGTTGATGTTATTGCTACCAGAGATGTAGATCAGTCTTGGCAAATAGATTATATAATTGTATGTCAGTATGTACTTTCTTCATTGTCTTCCCCCTTGGTCGTCATCACCGTCACAAAATGCCCTCTCCATCATGATCACTACTTTGTTCTTCCACCTCAAGTGTCATTTCTTCCTCATATTTCTCATTTCTCCATATTCGGTTACCTCATTTGCATTGCCCTCTCTAATGTCATCTTGATACCACAGAACTACCAAAATCTTATTCTGAAGGCACTGTCACTGTTCAGCCAGAAAGCCACCTCAACAGAATCTATAAAAACTATAGTCTGAAAATGTTTTAACCACCAGGGATGAACAAGAAGACTTAGTAAATTGTAATGCCACCTACAGATTACTGGTATGTAATTTGAGGAATACAGAAAATTTAATGGTTTGGGTGTAATTATGCTAATCTTGGCTGAATTTTGTATACATTTTTTATACAAGTCTTAACGTCTTTGTCAGTTTCGACAGTGTCTTCATAGATATTGGATGAGTAATTAAATTTATTAATCACTTCCACTGACACCGATTTTCTTGTCTATACGTTAATTGCTCATCATTTCACATTTCTCCATACCGTTTCGAGCATCAGGCTGAATTTAAGGGAGGAATTTTAACATGCAACATTGTTGAAGACACGGAACTGGTTTTCTGTAGACATTGCTTTTGGTTAATCAAAGACTATACATACTTATTATTTGTAAACCGTGATATTTTAGCCATTTTAACGATTTCATCATGTTTTAAAAGTTTCAATAAACCCGCACGGTGTGGTTGTTTTATGACAAAAATAATTCACATCCAAGTACATTATTCTGAATTTCAAAACAAGACTTAAGAATTCGTCTTGAATAAAAGCACATTGAAAACACATACTGGTTATAATTGTCATTATATTGAAAATGCTGACGAATTTGTCAGCCAAACCAACCTACTCTCTTTCTCCAGCGACTGAATTACCCAATTCTTCTCAGTAGGGCGGCTAATGCGTTAAAGTTAGCATGACACGAACCTATCACGGAAATTCGGAAAAACTTTGCATATTTTTCCTTTCTGAAATTAGATGATTACACGACTTCTTCCATACTTGAGAACTTCTTGAAATAAATATTTAACATGTACATAATATAGGGAGACAAATTTAAAATGTTATCTACAGTGAAATACAGAAAATACAAAACTAGAAAAGCAAACTAATCTATTGTGAAGTGATTTTTCAGCTTATCAGGGAAAGAGAGAGAGGAACACTTTAGCAATTCATTGAGAAATTTCAATTCAGATCAGGTTTGAAATGGATCCTTGCACGACAATGAAATAGACGTCAACTGTTTCCTCTCTTTCTCCACAAAATGGAAAATATCCCTTGCAATGCTTCTCCACACCATTATCATATTCCACAATGGCGAACAAAAGTGAAGAGACCCTTACATTTTCATCATGGCCATGACAAACTGGGGATAAAGGAAACTTCTGACTGATTAGTAGTAGCAATTAAGAATATTTCTTGTAAAGAGTTTGTATAAATTTCTATAATGATTGCTTTTGATGTAACAATGAAATATTTCTGTGTTTTGATTGCTTTTTGTTAACGCCAGTTTCATGTGTGTTATAGGTTTTTGGAATCATTTCGCAAGGAAAGAGACCCTGAACATATTAGATTTATATGGTATAAACTTCCGAAGAATTTGATCACACCTTTACTTCAAACATTTATGTGAAGTATGAATCTAAAGAATCTAGAAGAAATAACTTCAATAAGCAAATTTACTGTAACTTTTATTGTACGATACTCGGTGTTCTCAAGTTAGCCACATCTCTTCAAAACAAATAGGTGGGCATTAAAATATGATAAATTACTTCAGTTCAGTTCCGAGCTGATAAATTCTGATAAATATAGCCCCTTTCATATTTGGCTAGAAAAAAAAAGAAGGTCGGCAGTGTTTCTCATTCTTTGACAGTTATTGTGCTTTTTAACTGGGTATAAACGCTGGCATAAAAGTAATCCAACTCCTTAAATCTCTACAGTTCTTTACTATGCAAATGTGGTAAATTTCAATTCTTTCCCCGGCCCCCCTCCCACCACAATGTAGAATTGACACTTGGCGTCTCATTGTTATTATTTTTGCAGCTCAAACATCTCTGTTTCTTGAAGAGCTTTCCACCCAGAAGCAAAACACAACATAGCAGTAACATATTCTGAACTCAATAGAAAAAACAGCATGATCTAGATCTACTACATTGTTGTCTCCAAGCTGGAATTCACTGAAAACTCGGGTAATTTCACTATATTATTATTTTCAACTTTTGTAAAAACTATGAAGAATTGTAGAACGGAATAAAACTCTCCCCCCCCCCCCACCGCCCCCCTGCTAAAAAACAACAACTTAACAACAACAACAAAAAAACAAAAAACAAAACAAAACCATTCGTGTTCCGATCTTCCTTGATAAAAAGTTCGCCATCGATTTTTCGTAGAAGTTGAAACTAGGTCCTCTCATCCTGTTCTAGACACGTATTACATTGTTACCCCATTTCCCGGAAGAAAGTACTTCATAGTTCAGGCTTTGTGGTCGCTGTGAAATATTTGTTCCCATGTCGCAGTCCCCCGGGAACAAATGCTATGTAATTAAAAGGTCCCCTGGGAATAAATATTCTATTTTAGATGTTCCCCCGATCAAATACTTCATATAAAAGCGCCCCCTCCCCGTAATGTGCCAGAAATGATGATTTCTCAGAAATTAAGGAACTTTAAAAATCAAATGAACTGGGAAAGCGAAATTTCCAATTTGAACATCTGTAAACATCGAAAACGATTTCACCCTAAAAGGGTTTGTCAGTTTGTCATTCTCTATTTGTTAGTTTAAGAAATATTGTTTATGTTGAGAAAATTGCAATTGATTGTTAAAGCAATGGTTCCATGAGTGTCACAGAAAATTCTTGAACTTTTCTTGAATACTTGAATTTGTTTGCCTTTTCAACTTTTCCTAACAAGTCGTTAAAAAGGATACTCACATACTATGAACGACAATTTCTGGGCATTCCGTTGTCTGTTTTTTAAGCGTTTTTTTCACCAACTGTGTCATCCGACAAGAGGGGTTCCAAAAGGAAAATTACTATAAATATATTTATAAAAAAAAATCTTTTCTTCTTCTTGTTTCCCTTGTGAGTAGTGCTTTTTCAGTCCCTCTGTCCATTTTTCTATTAGAGCTTTTTGGTACTGACCCATATCTAATTGCCAACGCTTTCCAGTTCCAGCTATGCAACATGCTGTAGTAAGAAGGGTTAGTCCCGACAGTGGTGGGCAATGTAGTTTAGTCTCCACTATGAAATTTTATCTGTTGTTTAAGATGGAATTCTCTTCTACTTTTCGTGAAAAATATCAAGGACATTTTAACATTCAGTGTGACTGATCAGAGTGATCACCGAGATTCAGAGTGATAAATAGTAGTAGTAGTTTGAGTTAGGGTTTTACGGCAATGCAATTAAATAGTTTCATAATTGTATCACATTGGTGAAATTCTCAAATTATCAGTATAATAATATACGAACAAAGTTTTGTAAAGAGGTATAGAAGTTGTAGACCTTAGCCCCTCCCAGAAAGGACATGGCGCAATGCACAGTCCAACCAGACTAGATCAAGTTGCGACCGTCATTTTTTTTGTTTTTGGTATCTAGTCATTTAAAAAGTACCTGAAGTCTGTTATTCCCTAACATGTAACATTTCCTAACATTCCCTAAAGAAAGAATTTCTTTCAGCCACAAAAAATCACACAGTACCGTTGAGATCTTTTTGTTTATCGGGGGCCTCAGCATAGTGCTGTTGGCCCCCATATCATACAGTACATACTTAGCACTCCTTAAAATATGAAAACCTATCACACTGCCATGACAATCAACCTTTTTGTTATGTACACTAGTATCAGTCCTGATGTGTTGGTAAAATGGACACTTATTATAAATTTACGGATGGCCTGTATGTTGTAATGTAAACAAAGATTACTACTTAGAAAACCTAGGCATGAAAATGACACAGAGAAATAACGCAGAAAATAAAAGTTGATGTTATTGCTACCAGAGATGTAGATCAGTCTTGGCAAATAGATTATATAATTGTATGTCAGTATGTACTTTCTTCATTGTCTTCCCCCTTGGTCGTCATCACCGTCACAAAATGCCCTCTCCATCATGATCACTACTTTGTTCTTCCACCTCAAGTGTCATTTCTTCCTCATATTTCTCATTTCTCCATATTCGGTTACCTCATTTGCATTGCCCTCTCTAATGTCATCTTGATACCACAGAACTACCAAAATCTTACTCTGAAGGCACTGTCACTGTTCAGCCAGAAAGCCACCTCAACAGAATCTATAAAAACTATAGTCTGAAAATGTTTTAACCACCAGGGATGAACAAGAAGACTTAGTAAATTATAATGCCACCTACAGATTACTGGTATGTAATTTGAGGAATACAGAAAATTTAATGGTTTGGGTGTAATTATGCTAATCTTGGCTGAATTTTGTATACATTTTTTATACAAGTCTTAACGTCTTTGTCAGTTTCGACAGTGTCTTCATAGATATTGGATGAGTAATTAAATTTATTAATCACTTCCACTGACACCGATTTTCTTGTCTATACGTTAATTGCTCATCATTTCACATTTCTCCATACCGTTTCGAGCATCAGGCTGAATTTAAGGGAGGAATTTTAACATGCAACATTGTTGAAGACACGGAACTGGTTTTCTGTAGACATTGCTTTTGGTTAATCAAAGACTATACATACTTATTATTTGTAAACCGTGATATTTTAGCCATTTTAACGATTTCATCATGTTTTAAAAGTTTCAATAAACCCGCACGGTGTGGTTGTTTTATGACAAAAATAATTCACATCCAAGTACATTATTCTGAATTTCAAAACAAGACTTAAGAATTCGTCTTGAATAAAAGCACATTGAAAACACATACTGGTTATAATTGTCATTATATTGAAAATGCTGACGAATTTGTCAGCCAAACCAACCTACTCTCTTTCTCCAGCGACTGAATTACCCAATTCTTCTCAGTAGGGCGGCTAATGCGTTAAAGTTAGCATGACACGAACCTATCACGGAAATTCGGAAAAACTTTGCATATTTTTCCTTTCTGAAATTAGATGATTACACGACTTCTTCCATACTTGAGAACTTCTTGAAATAAATATTTAACATGTACATAATATAGGGAGACAAATTTAAAATGTTATCTACAGTGAAATACAGAAAATACAAAACTAGAAAAGCAAACTAATCTATTGTGAAGTGATTTTTCAGCTTATCAGGGAAAGAGAGAGAGGAACACTTTAGCAATTCATTGAGAAATTTCAATTCAGATCAGGTTTGAAATGGATCCTTGCACGACAATGAAATAGACGTCAACTGTTTCCTCTCTTTCTCCACAAAATGGAAAATATCCCTTGCAATGCTTCTCCACACCATTATCATATTCCACAATGGCGAACAAAAGTGAAGAGACCCTTACATTTTCATCATGGCCATGACAAACTGGGGATAAAGGAAACTTCTGACTGATTAGTAGTAGCAATTAAGAATATTTCTTGTAAAGAGTTTGTATAAATTTCTATAATGATTGCTTTTGATGTAACAATGAAATATTTCTGTGTTTTGATTGCTTTTTGTTAACGCCAGTTTCATGTGTGTTATAGGTTTTTGGAATCATTTCGCAAGGAAATAGACCCTGAACATATTAGATTTATATGGTATAAACTTCCGAAGAATTTGATCACACCTTTACTTCAAACATTTATGTGAAGTATGAATCTAAAGAATCTAGAAGAAATAACTTCAATAAGCAAATTTACTGTAACTTTTATTGTACGATACTCGGTGTTCTCAAGTTAGCCACATCTCTTCAAAACAAATAGGTGGGCATTAAAATATGATAAATTACTTCAGTTCAGTTCCGAGCTGATAAATTCTGATAAATATAGCCCCTTTCATATTTGGCTAGAAAAAAAAAGAAGGTCGGCAGTGTTTCTCATTCTTTGACAGTTATTGTGCTTTTTAACTAGGTATAAACGCTGGCATAAAAGTAATCCAACTCCTTAAATCTCTACAGTTCTTTACTATGCAAATGTGGTAAATTTCAATTCTTTCCCCGGCCCCCCTCCCACCACAATGTAGAATTGACACTTGGCGTCTCATTGTTATTATTTTTGCAGCTCAAACATCTCTGTTTCTTGAAGAGCTTTCCACCCAGAAGCAAAACACAACATAGCAGTAACATATTCTGAACTCAATAGAAAAAACAGCATGATCTAGATCTACTACATTGTTGTCTCCAAGCTGGAATTCACTGAAAACTCGGGTAATTTCACTATATTATTATTTTCAACTTTTGTAAAAACTATGAAGAATTGTAGAACGGAATAAAACTCTCCCCCCCCCCCACCGCCCCCCCCTGCTAAAAAACAACAACTTAACAACAACAACAAAAAAACAAAAAACAAAACAAAACCATTCGTGTTCCGATCTTCCTTGATAAAAAGTTCGCCATCGATTTTTCGTAGAAGTTGAAACTAGGTCCTCTCATCCTGTTCTAGACACGTATTACATTGTTACCCCATTTCCCGGAAGAAAGTACTTCATAGTTCAGGCTTTGTGGTCGCTGTGAAATATTTGTTCCCATGTCGCAGTCCCCCGGGAACAAATGCTATGTAATTAAAAGGTCCCCTGGGAATAAATATTCTATTTTAGATGTTCCCCCGATCAAATACTTCATATAAAAGCGCCCCCTCCCCGTAATGTGCCAGAAATGATGATTTCTCAGAAATTAAGGAACTTTAAAAATCAAATGAACTGGGAAAGCGAAATTTCCAATTTGAACATCTGTAAACATCGAAAACGGTTTCACCCTAAAAGGGTTTGTCAGTTTGTCATTCTCTATTTGTTAGTTTAAGAAATATTGTTTATGTTGAGAAAATTGCAATTGATTGTTAAAGCAATGGTTCCATGAGTGTCACAGAAAATTCTTGAATTTTTCTTGAATACTTGAATTTGTTTGCCTTTTCAACTTTTCCTAACAAGTCGTTAAAAAGGATACTCACATACTATGAACGACAATTTCTGGGCATTCCGTTGTCTGTTTTTTAAGCGTTTTTTTCACCAACTGTGTCATCCGACAAGAGGGGTTCCAAAAGGAAAATTACTATAAATATATTTATAAAAAAAAATCTTTTCTTCTTCTTGTTTCCCTTGAGAGTAGTGCTTTTTCAGTCCCTCTGTCCATTTTTCTATTAGAGCTTTTTGGTACTGACCCATATCTAATTGCCAACGCTTTCCAGTTCCAGCTATGCAACATGCTGCAGTAAGAAGGGTTAGTCCCGACAGTGGTGGGCAATGTAGTTTAGTCTCCACTATGAAATTTTATCTGTTGTTTAAGATGGAATTCTCTTCTACTTTTCGTGAAAAATATCAAGGACATTTTAACATTCAGTGTGACTGATCAGAGTGATCACCGAGATTCAGAGTGATAAATAGTAGTAGTAGTTTGAGTTTGGGTTTTACGGCAATGCAATTAAATAGTTTCATAATTGTATCACATTGGTGAAATTCTCAAATTATCAGTATAATAATATACGAACAAAGTTTTGTAAAGAGGTATAGAAGTTGTAGACCTTAGCCCCTCCCAGAAAGGACATGGCGCAATGCACAGTCCAACCAGACTAGATCAAGTTGCGACCGTCATTTTTTTTGTTTTTGGTATCTAGTCATTTAAAAAGTACCTGAAGTCTGTTATTCCCTAACATGTAACATTTCCTAACATTCCCTAAAGAAAGAATTTCTTTCAGCCACAAAAAATCACACAGTACCGTTGAGATCTTTTTGTTTATCGGGGGCCTCAGCATAGTGCTGTTGGCCCCCATATCATACAGTACATACTTAGCACTCCTTAAAATATGAAAACCTATCACACTGCCATGACAATCAACCTTTTTGTTATGTACACTAGTATCAGTCCTGATGTGTTGGTAAAATGGACACTTATTATAAATTTACGGATGGCCTGTATGTTGTAATGTAAACAAAGATTACTACTTAGAAAACCTAGGCATGAAAATGACACAGAGAAATAACGCAGAAAATAAAAGTTGATGTTATTGCTACCAGAGATGTAGATCAGTCTTGGCAAATAGATTATATAATTGTATGTCAGTATGTACTTTCTTCATTGTCTTCCCCCTTGGTCGTCATCACCGTCACAAAATGCCCTCTCCATCATGATCACTACTTTGTTCTTCCACCTCAAGTGTCATTTCTTCCTCATATTTCTCATTTCTCCATATTCGGTTACCTCATTTGCATTGCCCTCTCTAATGTCATCTTGATACCACAGAACTACCAAAATCTTACTCTGAAGGCACTGTCACTGTTCAGCCAGAAAGCCACCTCAACAGAATCTATAAAAACTATAGTCTGAAAATGTTTTAACCACCAGGGATGAACAAGAAGACTTAGTAAATTGTAATGCCACCTACAGATTACTGGTATGTAATTTGAGGAATACAGAAAATTTAATGGTTTGGGTGTAATTATGCTAATCCTGGCTGAATTTTTTATACATTTTTTATACAAGTCTTAACGTCTTTGTCAGTTTCGACAGTGTCTTCATAGATATTGGATGAGTAATTAAATTTATTAATCACTTCCACTGACACCGATTTTCTTGTCTATACGTTAATTGCTCATCATTTCACATTTCTCCATACCGTTTCGAGCATCAGGCTGAATTTAAGGGAGGAATTTTAACATGCAACATTGTTGAAGACACGGAACTGGTTTTCTGTAGACATTGCTTTTGGTTAATCAAAGACTATACATACTTATTATTTGTAAACCGTGATATTTTAGCCATTTTAACGATTTCATCATGTTTTAAAAGTTTCAATAAACCCGCACGGTGTGGTTGTTTTATGACAAAAATAATTCACATCCAAGTACATTATTCTGAATTTCAAAACAAGACTTAAGAATTCGTCTTGAATAAAAGCACATTGAAAACACATACTGGTTATAATTGTCATTATATTGAAAATGCTGACGAATTTGTCAGCCAAACCAACCTACTCTCTTTCTCCAGCGACTGAATTACCCAATTCTTCTCAGTAGGGCGGCTAATGCGTTAAAGTTAGCATGACACGAACCTATCACGGAAATTCGGAAAAACTTTGCATATTTTTCCTTTCTGAAATTAGATGATTACACGACTTCTTCCATACTTGAGAACTTCTTGAAATAAATATTTAACATGTACATAATATAGGGAGACAAATTTAAAATGTTATCTACAGTGAAATACAGAAAATACAAAACTAGAAAAGCAAACTAATCTATTGTGAAGTGATTTTTCAGCTTATCAGGGAAAGAGAGAGAGGAACACTTTAGCAATTCATTGAGAAATTTCAATTCAGATCAGGTTTGAAATGGATCCTTGCACGACAATGAAATAGACGTCAACTGTTTCCTCTCTTTCTCCACAAAATGGAAAATATCCCTTGCAATGCTTCTCCACACCATTATCATATTCCACAATGGCGAACAAAAGTGAAGAGACCCTTACATTTTCATCATGGCCATGACAAACTGGGGATAAAGGAAACTTCTGACTGATTAGTAGTAGCAATTAAGAATATTTCTTGTAAAGAGTTTGTATAAATTTCTATAATGATTGCTTTTGATGTAACAATGAAATATTTCTGTGTTTTGATTGCTTTTTGTTAACGCCAGTTTCATGTGTGTTATAGGTTTTTGAAATCATTTCGCAAGGAAAGAGACCCTGAACATATTAGATTTATATGGTATAAACTTCCGAAGAATTTGATCACACCTTTACTTCAAACATTTATGTGAAGTATGAATCTAAAGAATCTAGAAGAAATAACTCCAATAAGCAAATTTACTGTAACTTTTATTGTACGATACTCGGTATTCTCAAGTTAGCCACATCTCTTCAAAACAAATAAAATATGATAAATTACTTCAGTTCAGTTCCGAGCTGATAAATTCTGATAAATATAGCCCCTTTCATATTTGGCTAGAAAAAAAAAGAAGGTCGGCAGTGTTTCTCATTCTTTGACAGTTATTGTGCTTTTTAACTAGGTATAAACGCTGGCATAAAAGTAATCCAACTCCTTAAATCTCTACAGTTCTTTACTATGCAAATGTGGTAAATTTCACTTCTTTCCCCGGCCCCCCTCCCACCACAATGTAGAATTGACACTTGGCGTCTCATTGTTATTATTTTTGCAGCTCAAACATCTCTGTTTCTTGAAGAGCTTTCCACCCAGAAGCAAAACACAACATAGCAGTAACATATTCTGAACTCAATAGAAAAAACAGCATGATCTAGATCTACTACATTGTTGTCTCCAAGCTGGAATTCACTGAAAACTCGGGTAATTTCACTATATTATTATTTTCAACTTTTGTAAAAACTATGAAGAATTGTAGAACGGAATAAAACTCTCCCCCCCCCCCCCCACCGCCCCCCCTGCTAAAAAACAACAACTTAACAACAACAACAAAAAAACAAAAAACAAAACAAAACCATTCGTGTTCCGATCTTCCTTGATAAAAAGTTCGCCATCGATTTTTCGTAGAAGTTGAAACTAGGTCCTCTCATCCTGTTCTAGACACGTATTACATTGTTACCCCATTTCCCGGAAGAAAGTACTTCATAGTTCAGGCTTTGTGGTCGCTGTGAAATATTTGTTCCCATGTCGCAGTCCCCCGGGAACAAATGCTATGTAATTAAAAGGTCCCCTGGGAATAAATATTCTATTTTAGATGTTCCCCCGATCAAATACTTCATATAAAAGCGCCCCCTCCCCGTAATGTGCCAGAAATGATGATTTCTCAGAAATTAAGGAACTTTAAAAATCAAATGAACTGGGAAAGCGAAATTTCCAATTTGAACATCTGTAAACATCGAAAACGGTTTCACCCTAAAAGGGTTTGTCAGTTTGTCATTCTCTATTTGTTAGTTTAAGAAATATTGTTTATGTTGAGAAAATTGCAATTGATTGTTAAAGCAATGGTTCCATGAGTGTCACAGAAAATTCTTGAATTTTTCTTGAATACTTGAATTTGTTTGCCTTTTCAACTTTTCCTAACAAGTCGTTAAAAAGGATACTCACATACTATGAACGACAATTTCTGGGCATTCCGTTGTCTGTTTTTTAAGCGTTTTTTTCACCAACTGTGTCATCCGACAAGAGGGGTTCCAAAAGGAAAATTACTATAAATATATTTATAAAAAAAAATCTTTTCTTCTTCTTGTTTCCCTTGAGAGTAGTGCTTTTTCAGTCCCTCTGTCCATTTTTCTATTAGAGCTTTTTGGTACTGACCCATATCTAATTGCCAACGCTTTCCAGTTCCAGCTATGCAACATGCTGCAGTAAGAAGGGTTAGTCCCGACAGTGGTGGGCAATGTAGTTTAGTCTCCACTATGAAATTTTATCTGTTGTTTAAGATGGAATTCTCTTCTACTTTTCGTGAAAAATATCAAGGACATTTTAACATTCAGTGTGACTGATCAGAGTGATCACCGAGATTCAGAGTGATAAATAGTAGTAGTAGTTTGAGTTTGGGTTTTACGGCAATGCAATTAAATAGTTTCATAATTGTATCACATTGGTGAAATTCTCAAATTATCAGTATAATAATATACGAACAAAGTTTTGTAAAGAGGTATAGAAGTTGTAGACCTTAGCCCCTCCCAGAAAGGACATGGCGCAATGCACAGTCCAACCAGACTAGATCAAGTTGCGACCGTCATTTTTTTTGTTTTTGGTATCTAGTCATTTAAAAAGTACCTGAAGTCTGTTATTCCCTAACATGTAACATTTCCTAACATTCCCTAAAGAAAGAATTTCTTTCAGCCACAAAAAATCACACAGTACCGTTGAGATCTTTTTGTTTATCGGGGGCCTCAGCATAGTGCTGTTGGCCCCCATATCATACAGTACATACTTAGCACTCCTTAAAATATGAAAACCTATCACACTGCCATGACAATCAACCTTTTTGTTATGTACACTAGTATCAGTCCTGATGTGTTGGTAAAATGGACACTTATTATAAATTTACGGATGGCCTGTATGTTGTAATGTAAACAAAGATTACTACTTAGAAAACCTAGGCATGAAAATGACACAGAGAAATAACGCAGAAAATAAAAGTTGATGTTATTGCTACCAGAGATGTAGATCAGTCTTGGCAAATAGATTATATAATTGTATGTCAGTATGTACTTTCTTCATTGTCTTCCCCCTTGGTCGTCATCACCGTCACAAAATGCCCTCTCCATCATGATCACTACTTTGTTCTTCCACCTCAAGTGTCATTTCTTCCTCATATTTCTCATTTCTCCATATTCGGTTACCTCATTTGCATTGCCCTCTCTAATGTCATCTTGATACCACAGAACTACCAAAATCTTACTCTGAAGGCACTGTCACTGTTCAGCCAGAAAGCCACCTCAACAGAATCTATAAAAACTATAGTCTGAAAATGTTTTAACCACCAGGGATGAACAAGAAGACTTAGTAAATTGTAATGCCACCTACAGATTACTGGTATGTAATTTGAGGAATACAGAAAATTTAATGGTTTGGGTGTAATTATGCTAATCCTGGCTGAATTTTTTATACATTTTTTATACAAGTCTTAACGTCTTTGTCAGTTTCGACAGTGTCTTCATAGATATTGGATGAGTAATTAAATTTATTAATCACTTCCACTGACACCGATTTTCTTGTCTATACGTTAATTGCTCATCATTTCACATTTCTCCATACCGTTTCGAGCATCAGGCTGAATTTAAGGGAGGAATTTTAACATGCAACATTGTTGAAGACACGGAACTGGTTTTCTGTAGACATTGCTTTTGGTTAATCAAAGACTATACATACTTATTATTTGTAAACCGTGATATTTTAGCCATTTTAACGATTTCATCATGTTTTAAAAGTTTCAATAAACCCGCACGGTGTGGTTGTTTTATGACAAAAATAATTCACATCCAAGTACATTATTCTGAATTTCAAAACAAGACTTAAGAATTCGTCTTGAATAAAAGCACATTGAAAACACATACTGGTTATAATTGTCATTATATTGAAAATGCTGACGAATTTGTCAACCAAACCAACCTACTCTCTTTCTCCAGCGACTGAATTACCCAATTCTTCTCAGTAGGGCGGCTAATGCGTTAAAGTTAGCATGACACGAACCTATCACGGAAATTCGGAAAAACTTTGCATATTTTTCCTTTCTGAAATTAGATGATTACACGACTTCTTCCATACTTGAGAACTTCTTGAAATAAATATTTAACATGTACATAATATAGGGAGACAAATTTAAAATGTTATCTACAGTGAAATACAGAAAATACAAAACTAGAAAAGCAAACTAATCTATTGTGAAGTGATTTTTCAGCTTATCAGGGAAAGAGAGAGAGGAACACTTTAGCAATTCATTGAGAAATTTCAATTCAGATCAGGTTTGAAATGGATCCTTGCACGACAATGAAATAGACGTCAACTGTTTCCTCTCTTTCTCCACAAAATGGAAAATATCCCTTGCAATGCTTCTCCACACCATTATCATATTCCACAATGGCGAACAAAAGTGAAGAGACCCTTACATTTTCATCATGGCCATGACAAACTGGGGATAAAGGAAACTTCTGACTGATTAGTAGTAGCAATTAAGAATATTTCTTGTAAAGAGTTTGTATAAATTTCTATAATGATTGCTTTTGATGTAACAATGAAATATTTCTGTGTTTTGATTGCTTTTTGTTAACGCCAGTTTCATGTGTGTTATAGGTTTTTGAAATCATTTCGCAAGGAAAGAGACCCTGAACATATTAGATTTATATGGTATAAACTTCCGAAGAATTTGATCACACCTTTACTTCAAACATTTATGTGAAGTATGAATCTAAAGAATCTAGAAGAAATAACTCCAATAAGCAAATTTACTGTAACTTTTATTGTACGATACTCGGTATTCTCAAGTTAGCCACATCTCTTCAAAACAAATAAAATATGATAAATTACTTCAGTTCAGTTCCGAGCTGATAAATTCTGATAAATATAGCCCCTTTCATATTTGGCTAGAAAAAAAAAGAAGGTCGGCAGTGTTTCTCATTCTTTGACAGTTATTGTGCTTTTTAACTAGGTATAAACGCTGGCATAAAAGTAATCCAACTCCTTAAATCTCTACAGTTCTTTACTATGCAAATGTGGTAAATTTCACTTCTTTCCCCGGCCCCCTCCCACCACAATGTAGAATTGACACTTGGCGTCTCATTGTTATTATTTTTGCAGCTCAAACATCTCTGTTTCTTGAAGAGCTTTCCACCCAGAAGCAAAACACAACATAGCAGTAACATATTCTGAACTCAATAGAAAAAACAGCATGATCTAGATCTACTACATTGTTGTCTCCAAGCTGGAATTCACTGAAAACTCGGGTAATTTCACTATATTATTATTTTCAACTTTTGTAAAAACTATGAAGAATTGTAGAACGGAATAAAACTCTCCCCCCCCCCCAACCACCGCCCCCCTGCTAAAAAACAACAACTTAACAACAACAACAAAAAAACAAAAAACAAAACAAAACCATTCGTGTTCCGATCTTCCTTGATAAAAAGTTCGCCATCGATTTTTCGTAGAAGTTGAAACTAGGTCCTCTCATCCTGTTCTAGACACGTATTACATTGTTACCCCATTTCCCGGAAGAAAGTACTTCATAGTTCAGGCTTTGTGGTCGCTGTGAAATATTTGTTCCCATGTCGCAGTCCCCCGGGAACAAATGCTATGTAATTAAAAGGTCCCCTGGGAATAAATATTCTATTTTAGATGTTCCCCCGATCAAATACTTCATATAAAAGCGCCCCCTCCCCGTAATGTGCCAGAAATGATGATTTCTCAGAAATTAAGGAACTTTAAAAATCAAATGAACTGGGAAAGCGAAATTTCCAATTTGAACATCTGTAAACATCGAAAACGGTTTCACCCTAAAAGGGTTTGTCAGTTTGTCATTCTCTATTTGTTAGTTTAAGAAATATTGTTTATGTTGAGAAAATTGCAATTGATTGTTAAAGCAATGGTTCCATGAGTGTCACAGAAAATTCTTGAATTTTTCTTGAATACTTGAATTTGTTTGCCTTTTCAACTTTTCCTAACAAGTCGTTAAAAAGGATACTCACATACTATGAACGACAATTTCTGGGCATTCCGTTGTCTGTTTTTTAAGCGTTTTTTTCACCAACTGTGTCATCCGACAAGAGGGGTTCCAAAAGGAAAATTACTATAAATATATTTATAAAAAAAAATCTTTTCTTCTTCTTGTTTCCCTTGTGAGTAGTGCTTTTTCAGTCCCTCTGTCCATTTTTCTATCAGAGCTTTTTGGTACTGACCCATATCTAATTGCCAACGCTTTCCAGTTCCAGCTATGCAACATGCTGTAGTAAGAAGGGTTAGTCCCGACAGTGGTGGGCAATGTAGTTTAGTCTCCACTATGAAATTTTATCTGTTGTTTAAGATGGAATTCTCTTCTACTTTTCGTGAAAAATATCAAGGACATTTTAACATTCAGTGTGACTGATCAGAGTGATCACCGAGATTCAGAGTGATAAATAGTAGTAGTAGTTTGAGTTTGGGTTTTACGGCAATGCAATTAAATAGTTTCATAATTGTATCACATTGGTGAAATTCTCAAATTATCAGTATAATAATATACGAACAAAGTTTTGTAAAGAGGTATAGAAGTTGTAGACCTTAGCCCCTCCCAGAAAGGACATGGCGCAATGCACAGTCCAACCAGACTAGATCAAGTTGCGACCGTCATTTTTTTTGTTTTTGGTATCTAGTCATTTAAAAAGTACCTGAAGTCTGTTATTCCCTAACATGTAACATTTCCTAACATTCCCTAAAGAAAGAATTTCTTTCAGCCACAAAAAATCACACAGTACCGTTGAGATCTTTTTGTTTATCGGGGGCCTCAGCATAGTGCTGTTGGCCCCCATATCATACAGTACATACTTAGCACTCCTTAAAATATGAAAACCTATCACACTGCCATGACAATCAACCTTTTTGTTATGTACACTAGTATCAGTCCTGATGTGTTGGTAAAATGGACACTTATTATAAATTTACGGATGGCCTGTATGTTGTAATGTAAACAAAGATTACTACTTAGAAAACCTAGGCATGAAAATGACACAAGGAAATAACGCAGAAAATAAAAGTTGATGTTATTGCTACCAGAGATGTAGATCAGTCTTGGCAAATAGATTATATAATTGTATGTCAGTATGTACTTTCTTCATTGTCTTCCCCCTTGGTCACCGTCACAAAATGCCCTCTCCATCATGATCACTACTTTGTTCTTCCACCTCAAGTGTCATTTCTTCCTCATATTTCTCATTTCTCCATATTCGGTTACCTCATTTGCATTGCCCTCTCTAATGTCATCTTGATACCACAGAACTACCAAAATCTTACTCTGAAGGCACTGTCACTGTTCAGCCAGAAAGCCACCTCAACAGAATCTATAAAAACTATAGTCTGAAAATGTTTTAACCACCAGGGATGAACAAGAAGACTTAGTAAATTGTAATGCCACCTACAGATTACTGGTATGTAATTTGAGGAATACAGAAAATTTAATGGTTTGGGTGTAATTATGCTAATCTTGGCTGAATTTTTTATACATTTTTTATACAAGTCTTAACGTCTTTGTCAGTTTCGACAGTGTCTTCATAGATATTGGATGAGTAATTAAATTTATTAATCACTTCCACTGACACCGATTTTCTTGTCTATACGTTAATTGCTCATCATTTCACATTTCTCCATACCGTTTCGAGCATCAGGCTGAATTTAAGGGAGGAATTTTAACATGCAACATTGTTGAAGACACGGAACTGGTTTTCTGTAGACATTGCTTTTGGTTAATCAAAGACTATACATACTTATTATTTGTAAACCGTGATATTTTAGCCATTTTAACGATTTCATCATGTTTTAAAAGTTTCAATAAACCCGCACGGTGTGGTTGTTTTATGACAAAAATAATTCACATCCAAGTACATTATTCTGAATTTCAAAACAAGACTTAAGAATTCGTCTTGAATAAAAGCACATTGAAAACACATACTGGTTATAATTGTCATTATATTGAAAATGCTGACGAATTTGTCAGCCAAACCAACCTACTCTCTTTCTCCAGCGACTGAATTACCCAATTCTTCTCAGTAGGGCGGCTAATGCGTTAAAGTTAGCATGACACGAACCTATCACGGAAATTCGGAAAAACTTTGCATATTTTTCCTTTCTGAAATTAGATGATTACACGACTTCTTCCATACTTGAGAACTTCTTGAAATAAATATTTAACATGTACATAATATAGGGAGACAAATTTAAAATGTTATCTACAGTGAAATACAGAAAATACAAAACTAGAAAAGCAAACCAATCTATTGTGAAGTGATTTTTCAGCTTATCAGGGAAAGAGAGAGAGGAACACTTTAGCAATTCATTGAGAAATTTCAATTCAGATCAGGTTTGAAATGGATCCTTGCACGACAATGAAATAGACGTCAACTGTTTCCTCTCTTTCTCCACAAAATGGAAAATATCCCTTGCAATGCTTCTCCACACCATTATCATATTCCACAATGGCGAACAAAAGTGAAGAGACCCTTACATTTTCATCATGGCCATGACAAACTGGGGATAAAGGAAACTTCTGACTGATTAGTAGTAGCAATTAAGAATATTTCTTGTAAAGAGTTTGTATAAATTTCTATAATGATTGCTTTTGATGTAACAATGAAATATTTCTGTGTTTTGATTGCTTTTTGTTAACGCCAGTTTCATGTGTGTTATAGGTTTTTGAAATCATTTCGCAAGGAAAGAGACCCTGAACATATTAGATTTATATGGTATAAACTTCCGAAGAATTTGATCACACCTTTACTTCAAACATTTATGTGAAGTATGAATCTAAAGAATCTAGAAGAAATAACTCCAATAAGCAAATTTACTGTAACTTTTATTGTACGATACTCGGTATTCTCAAGTTAGCCACATCTCTTCAAAACAAATAAAATATGATAAATTACTTCAGTTCAGTTCCGAGCTGATAAATTCTGATAAATATAGCCCCTTTCATATTTGGCTAGAAAAAAAAAGAAGGTCGGCAGTGTTTCTCATTCTTTGACAGTTATTGTGCTTTTTAACTAGGTATAAACGCTGGCATAAAAGTAATCCAACTCCTTAAATCTCTACAGTTCTTTACTATGCAAATGTGGTAAATTTCACTTCTTTCCCCGGCCCCCCTCCCACCACAATGTAGAATTGACACTTGGCGTCTCATTGTTATTATTTTTGCAGCTCAAACATCTCTGTTTCTTGAAGAGCTTTCCACCCAGAAGCAAAACACAACATAGCAGTAACATATTCTGAACTCAATAGAAAAAACAGCATGATCTAGATCTACTACATTGTTGTTTCCAAGCTGGAATTCACTGAAAACTCGGGTAATTTCACTATATTATTATTTTCAACTTTTGTAAAAACTATGAAGAATTGTAGAACGGAATAAAACTCTTTCTCCCCCCCCCCCCCACCGCCCCCCTGCTAAAAAACAACAACTTAACAACAACAACAAAAAAACAAAAAACAAAACAAAACCATTCGTGTTCCGATCTTCCTTGATAAAAAGTTCGCCATCGATTTTTCGTAGAAGTTGAAACTAGGTCCTCTCATCCTGTTCTAGACACGTATTACATTGTTACCCCATTTCCCGGAAGAAAGTACTTCATAGTTCAGGCTTTGTGGTCGCTGTGAAATATTTGTTCCCATGTCGCAGTCCCCCGGGAACAAATGCTATGTAATTAAAAGGTCCCCTGGGAATAAATATTCTATTTTAGATGTTCCCCCGATCAAATACTTCATATAAAAGCGCCCCCTCCCCGTAATGTGCCAGAAATGATGATTTCTCAGAAATTAAGGAACTTTAAAAATCAAATGAACTGGGAAAGCGAAATTTCCAATTTGAACATCTGTAAACATCGAAAACGGTTTCACCCTAAAAGGGTTTGTCAGTTTGTCATTCTCTATTTGTTAGTTTAAGAAATATTGTTTATGTTGAGAAAATTGCAATTGATTGTTAAAGCAATGGTTCCATGAGTGTCACAGAAAATTCTTGAATTTTTCTTGAATACTTGAATTTGTTTGCCTTTTCAACTTTTCCTAACAAGTCGTTAAAAAGGATACTCACATACCAAAATGAACGACAATTTCTGGGCATTCCGTTGTCTGTTTTTTAAGCGTTTTTTTCATCAACTGTGTCATCCGACAAGAGGGGTTCCAAAAGGAAAATTACTCAACAATTCAAGCACCAGCTCGGAGGCCTAAAACTGTCTAATTAAAATAAATAAAATATATTTTACCAAAAACCTAGCCAGAAAACTATCAATCCTGAGTTCACATGAAACGCATTGCAGGTCGAACCATATAACAATGACATCAACAGCTGTTGAATAACTACAACAATGAATACAATGCAAAAATCAAAATAAGGTAATACAGCAATAAGGTAATATATATATATATATGTATAATAGATTGGTTGTTCTAATAAAGAAGCTAACACAACTCAGGAACAGTTACAGTGAAGTCTAACATAAATCATAAAGACAACATCAATCTTTCCGTATGTGATTCAGCCTCTCAAAGCCGTAACTGAAGATGATATCCATAATGTTCAGGAATAACTTTTATGGCTCTTTCGTGGCTCTTATGAACAAACATAGGTTAAACATGAGTAATGAGATTTCATTACCAAATGCGACTTGATTTGTCCACATAAAAAAGTTCAGGAAAAAGAAATGAACTGCACGTTTCTTGGCCTAGAGAAATACAACAAAATTATGAATCTTCATATTTTGATTGAATATACAATATTCACATCCATTCAACATGTAGCTTGCCGATCAACATGTAACTTTTGTTAAAAACATTTAAGTATTCCTAAGAATCGAAACAGATGGAAAAACCAGAGGTAACATTGGATGTCACATCTGTTCCAGAAATATATTTATAAAAAAAAATCTTTTCTTCTTCTTCCACTTCCTTCATCTTCTCTTTTTCTTTTTCTTAAAATCGTCTTTCCCACAACTCTCTTTTCAGTTTGTGCACCAATAACAAACATGGAAACACAATTTTGAATAATAAAAGTACAAAGTCCTGGAGGAATTTTCACACAACCACTAATTTTCTTGAACACGCATAACTATATCAGTATCACATTTACAAATGCGTTCATTATTTCGTACGTATCAACAGAAAATGAATATGCACTGAAAATCATTCCCACTCAGGATGACGTACTTGATATAAAATTATTATTTTCAGGAAAATCACGAGGAAATTCAGTTCAAAGTTCACTTGAATATTGATTAGGCTGCCCATGCAGTGAGGTTCTCAAAGTTTTCATCCGGATAGCCTCTCCCGGGCGGTTCAGTGGTTTCCTCTCAGAGTAAGAATTGAGTGTCCTGTCGTCTGGGAGACGAATGACAAGTGAAAGAGATCTTTCAGACCGGAATGTCATGTGAGTTCAATCATTCGATCCTACACCAAAGATCTTAAGAGTCTGCCTCTCTAAAAATTGCTTTCATACATGTAATTTCATTACTTGAATAATGCTCCTTAACCCTAATCTACGGTCGCTAGTTCTAATACGCTCCTGACCCAGGCTCAGAATATAGTAAAAAAAACGACCTTCCCTATCTACTGTCGTGGGTCACCTCTGACTTGGAATAAAGCAAAAATAATGAATTTTCTTAATTTGCGATTGTGGATCCAACACATCCAGCACTGCCATAGCTTTATATAACCTCTCAATGATACGAGCAACATTAACAGCATTTTTTAAAATTTCTGTTTTCGCAGCATTTAATGGGCAGCTTCAGAAGCCTGTCATCTATTGTCAAAATCTAAAGCAAGCCAACTAAGAAGAGAAATAGTATATCAAAATGAATTTCTGCCCTATGGGTATAGCTTTCAAATCTCACTAGCCTCTAAGAATAAATGCAGTTTCTTATTACTACTTTTTCCATCATCATTATAATTTCTACTATTACTATACAACACCAGCAACGTCATCGTTATTACTGTTACTCACTTTGTACATCATGTGCTCTTTTACTCTCTTACTGTATTTTATAATGTTCCTTTTAGCAGTCAACTAAGCTCATTTTATTTTGTTGCGAACAAAGCAATATTTGTTCATGTTTTATTTTATGCATGCGTCACATTTCCAACACTTTGTTGAGAAAAATGGGGAGGTGGAGAGGAAGAAATGTTAGGCAGGGCAGTGAATGTAACGGCACTATGAATTACGTAAAGGTGCGTGACACTGGGGTCGAAGCACTAAGCTTGAATTCGGGAGAAAGTTTGAATGCATGGTATTATACAACTGGATAAGATAGGCAGGCTGGAAGGGCACAGGAAGTAGCGGCCAGCTATTTTTTGCCGCCCATGCCAGTGAGGGCACTTGACCAGCCAAAAGACAGGTTCACTTTCTGACTAGATGACTGGGGAATTTTTGAAACAGAGAGGTGTGGTAGAGATTGAGGGAGGTAAAAGATCAAAGAAAAAATTGGGTGAACTCACTGATAAGAAAGGGGTACCATGAAAGGAGGGGTATGAGAGAGAAAGAGAGAGAGAGAGAGATCTGTGCAATTCTGCAATTTGCTCCGTGGTTCGATGACCAAACTGGGTTATTTCAGTTGTCCACGGAAACGAAGGAAGGCAAAGTGTCGTAAATGAACTAGGCCAGAGAAGCTCCGATTAAAAAAATGTTCTGGCTGAGTCTAGTTGGGGACGGAGATGAAGACAGAAGAATTCGTTCACCGTGGCGTTGAGAAACGAAGAGCAAGAACCAGTAATGCGGCTTGATCATGAGGAAGTGACTGCTGTCCCCAAAGTTTACATTGAGACTGTTGGATCCAGACGGAAAATCGAACTTACAGCATATTTTGGATGCCGCCGTCAAAAAACGCCAAGACTGCATCTGTGTTCAGCCCAACAAGCGTTTCTGCTCTTTGTGATAATTCGTTGTTGGCTACCACAGTTACATGCACTGATGTTGAAGGAAGGAGGGAAAAGGAGCAACGTGGACAGACACCAATCAAGCTGAGATGATGGTTTCCGTGGGCCGGGACGCTGTGTTCTTCTGGTGGTGCCCTGAATCAGAACCTGCAAAGTGCGACCATCTTGTGGTATACGCATACACTGATCATCTCTGATATAGGCTTGGTTCAGTCATGACAGACTGTCGACATTCTCACATGGTCTGATGTTTGACGCAAGGAGACATGCTCTGCACATGTAGGCAAGAGCCAGGGACCTATTTGGGCCCTTCAGAGAAATTTGGGACAGCTTCATCAAACACTAATGTATAGGCACATTCTTGGCCCAACGCTCAGCGTCGATAAGCAGCTCATGCCAAGACATTTAAATCTGACAAACAGCACACAACTATTCTGGATGTGTGATTCAGAAACAGCATTATCTCCTTTAGAACGTGGGAAATCAATCTGGCGGGGCAGGGGGAGGGGGGGGGACATTGCATTTGAACTCGAGACTCCCTTTGCAAAGACAGTAAATTCACGACCACAGGAGGAACTCGGGGAAGGGGGCGCAAAGGGAGGAAATGTTCAGACTGCCCCTGGAGGAATTGCTATGCGTGCGTTTTTTTCACTCATCTGATCCTTGAAGTTTGGAAAAACCACTTGTGGGCAGATTAGGTAGGAAGAAGTATTTCCTTCTGGCTGAATTCCCCAGCAAGAGGGCACCCTCTAAAGGGGAACCACTCTTGGCTTTCCAAAAAAAGGTTGACCCTGCTTAGCCATAAGTCTGGATCAAAGAAAAAATCTTATCCTCTAATACCATGCACAAAGATGCTGTCATTCCAGATTTAAAAAAAAAATCAAAATCAGAAATTCTTTTGTGCCACAATAAAACAAAGTGAGAACAGACAAACTGAACCGGCTTGCACACACTGCCAGTCCAAAGCGGAAGACAAGAAGATGGCTTATGATTGTGTTCTATAATATAATAGACGTTGCCTCAGCAGCAGCCAATCGGGAAATATTTCCCACTGACCTAAAATCAGCAACTGGGGAGCGCTCTGAGCTCCAGATTGGACTGGTTGCAAGTAAGAAGGCGTCCAATGCGAAGAAACATTTATTTATCTCGAAACTCGAACACTGTGATTCAGGAATGTGTCATTTACATAAAAGGAAGGGGAGCGTTCAGCTAGTAAATTCAAGACAACAGGAGGAACTATGGGAAGGGGGCGCAAAGGGAGGAAATGTTCAGACTTTGTAACTTTGACATAGCTGCCAGAAATATATTTGCGGTGAACTTTTGTGAACCTCTGTGTTCTAATTGTACTGCGGATGATGAATGCTGGCTTTATTGTTTGTTTAGAAACTCCCAGAGACAAAAGGAAATCCACAAATTTCTTTTTATAATGTTTTACTTTACAGATTCTTGTTGCAGTGCAGCATCTTTCTCCATAGTTTATTCTTTGTTACTGTTACGTAAGTCTGGGTAAGAGGGCTCTGACCTACGATAGCAGAAAGAGATGAGGAAAATTATATTGCTATATATAAGGAGTATGAGTCAGAGGTGACTCGCGATAGTAGATTGTGTGGTGGAACAATATATCACTATATGACGAGTCTGGGTCAGATCTGACCCATGCCTGTAAACCAAAACAGCAGTTAGTGGTCAGCTCCCTATTGACTTTCGTCCTCAAAATGACCTTTTAATTCATTACATGTTAAGAGACTACATAAAGTTTCAGTCATCAGGTCCATGTGGTTGATTACTTACAGAATTAAAACCAGCTCTCTGCGTCAATATGACCCACGTTAGTAGATAAGTGTTAAAAAAAAAAAGGATAAATTTTTTATAATTCAAATAGGTATTTTTCGTCATAAAACACCACAATATGAAAAATCTGAGGCATTGTCATGCAACTAGATTGGAATTCTTATCTGACTGACAAAACTGATCTACTTACCGACATAACTATGCTTGGTCTCCTGGGTGACGGAAGTCATGAAAGACTTGCGAAAACGATAGGCCCGCTTGCGAACATTGCCCATGAAAGGAGCAGTTGAGAGAGTGTACAGTATTGGGTTGACAGCCGAGTTGAGAGGCAGGATGAATACTGCAATCCAAGCATAGACCTGTATGGAAACAATAACAGTTTTGATGGTTTTCTTGAATATTAGCCACATGAGAACATAGCCACATATCGGAACAAAGCCACAGAGATCTGGGTGAAACAATAAAAGAAGGGGCGTGCCATGCAATTCTGATTTTTAAATAAATAACTTAGAAGAGTTGAAATAGCAACGTTTTTGGTGATGTCCGAGTTTCCTCTAACTCGGGAATGATAAAGAGCATGTTTTTTGCTGAAAATTTTGCCCCTAATTAACAGGAATAAACCAGAAGCAAACATAAGTACGACGGTCATAACTTACTTACATAATTAGACGCATTAACGCCCCCTAGTGATGCAAAACCCAACAAAATGATGGGTACCCAACACACGAAGTCAGTCATCACAATCAGAGTCATTCTTCTGGCCATGGCTGCATCACTTTTTGTCTCTGGACTGCGAACTAAACACGACAAAAAGACACATTAACTCATTGTTTACAGTCAAAGTGTCATAAATCAGAAGTGGGAAACCCTTATATTGGTGAATTGTGGAACAGGGTCGTATGATTGTTTTGAGCCATTCGCAAAAAGTCGGCCAGACATTGTGAATGCCCCACTGAGTTCTCTAGATAGACTAGATAGGGCAGTCCGGTGCCCAGCACGTCTTTCTTCCATCCATACATGGCGGCATTTCCGTGGCCAAATAAGGCGCCGCCACTGCAGACAAAAGGAGGGTATGTGACTATAAAACACTATATCTCTGTATATAACAGCATTATCCAGAAACTAAAAGGCTCTTTAAAACGGATGGATGAAATTCGCTGAAACTTTGCGTACAGTTTTTTTTAAAAATCGATTTGCCTTAGCAGGATTATATTTTAAAATTTTCTTTTATGTGGAAATAACTGAAATTCTTTTTATTTTTCAGATTGTGTAAGGAGTTGCGAACATTAAGGTACGGTAATAAAGTCAGAAATTTGACTTTTATTACGTAAAGGCAAACTGGATAAGTTCGGATAAATATATGATTGGTTTAATGAGTAACGTAACCAGCCACTTAGTCAGCCAAGGCTGATTAACAACATAAGCTATTCTGATGGACAAAGTCATTTTACACAAAGTCATTTTACACATTTGCATTACTATTTTGGGTGAAACAAAAAGTATAGTATGATATGAATAATCACGTTGCCTACACAAGCGTTGTACATGCAACCTACGCACTAATGGGACGTTTAACATTTTGCTCCATATTTAAACATTCTGTAGTCAAAGGATGTAATTATTCAATGCCGTGCACATGGAACCTTGGAGTGCAGAACAAATTAGCTCTCTTAACTAACCATTCTCATCTTACACAGATCATATGATTTCTTTCGATTATTTCATTGCCATAATCCCCCTCCCCCTTTCCAGCTTAAAGGAAGTAAAGCCTTCATGAATTTTCAAAAATACACGTAGGTCCAAATAAAGGAATAGTTCATGTTCAAATCAAATCAAAATCCACGAAAAATGAAGTCCATGGGAAGTAAATTTCACGTTCAGTGTCACCGCACTGAGTTTTGTGACTGAATAATCTCCACACTTTGCGGTTAGGTCTGCTTTTTTCCTGGGACGACCTTTTTCTTAAATGGTACAAATGGAAAGCCGCAAAGGTATTTCCTTTTACACGGAGAATTGAAGTGACGCCTGCGATGGAGCAAAATATTGTAAAGCCTTTAGAATTTGAAAAGCACGGAATTGGGGCGCACCCTTTTTCAAACTGTTTTTGTCAAAACTTTGCCCTCCTTTTGCCTCACCTCAAGGCACCACAAGGTGCACAGTGACTTGATGTACTTCCCGCTCTAGTCTATCTTTATGCCCCCAAATTTGAAAATGCTTCACTCACAGACCAAGGGGTCCCTCCACACGAGTGAGACTAAACAGTGTCATGTTCTGGCATGCTCCCAGTTGAAATGACTTAAAAACCAATATATTAAGAACTAATCTAAGTTACTTAAGGACCATAATATTAATATGAATGTTTGGTTTTACGTCTATGAAAAGTGTACTGTATAAGTGAGGTTTGAAAGGCATCACATCATTTTTTCAAAAGTACTTTTCACAGCTTCAGAACTTTGTTGAGGTAATGAGAAAAACTGAAACAGATGATATGAAATGGAGAAAATCACATAGCAACTATTACTTTTAACTTCATAGACGTAACAGTGACAAGAAAAAAAAATCACTGAATATGTAACCTTTAACGACCAAAACAGTGAACCATGGAAATCATCAATATTATGTGAACCTCCTTTGACAGTGTGTTCCTTTAGAATGACAAGATTCTAACTTACCCTGTCCCATCGACTTTTGAGGTTTCATATTATTCTCATAACGCCAGTATGCGACTTGATTTTTAGCGTAACTTAAGATATGATACACCAAATTAGCAGACATACATAGAAAGCCTATGAAGTGTTAACCCCGTCAATCCAAGGGGAAGAGTAGATTAGAACCATTTAAAGTTAAGCATATGATCCATTCCCAAAAGTCAAAACAATCTACAGGCTTTAGTCAAGTATTTTCTAAAAAAAAAAAAAAAACTCCAGGGGAGAAACTATGATGAGATGAAGGAAGCACATTTATATAAGAAGTGTCACCCGACAGACATTCTCACTGACATTGGGATGGGGAAGTCGAAAACTTTTAATACTTCACAGTTAAGAGTACAGCTCGCAATTGTTTAGAAAATATAAGCCTGTGTTTCTCCTGAGATTTATTTCGGTACCAGACGGTACCACCACATTATATTTGGTGTACTTTTTTTTTTCTCATATAAAATGGCGAACAGACAGCACTGGAGTATGAACGAAGGAAATAATAGAATCTAAAAACAACATACGTAGATGTGGTGACATTGGCCTTTCCTCTGCGACCGATGAAACCGTGAATTCATCTGCTTTACCACTCTGATTTTATTCATTATTGTTGTAGGTAGATTCCAAACATAAAGCGTTCAATCTTCATTACATTTTGCTTTTAAGACTGTTTTGCTTCGGTGAGACTAAAAATTCAGAGTTGAATATAATAAAAAATAAATTTCTGCTGCGAGATTCTAATGAGTTTTGAATGGATCCTAATCTGCCTTTCCATTAAGCAACAATGACGTGGACCAGTGATCGGGTGGACAGTTGGACGGATAAAACTAAACATGTGAACTGACCGGCGGACCGAGTCTCACGAGCCACCAGAAACATCCAGATATACGAGCCAGCAATGATGAGAAATGAGATGAAGTTGAAGACAAGGAAAACTGCCACTGAAAACTGCCAACCAGGGGGTCGGGCTGGAGTCACGTGCAAGGCCAAGCACACACCAGATCGTCCATAGAAATTCTGAAAAGGAGAAGCTGGTCAAATCAAGTGGGGAAACTGAGGACTTAGACGTATTCTTGGGCAGGCATTATACATCTTCATGGATAAATAGTGGGATTTGACTCGTTGGTTCGATGGCACTTTAACTTTGCGCATTTGACAGTTTCTTGGTTTCTTTGAGTCGATTTTCAGTGTTGTTCGTTCACACGTTTACAAATAAGATAAAATAAGATAATGGGAAAAGGCCCACAAAGTATAGCAAGGAATTTATAAAAATATATTATAAAAAAAACGTTTAGATTTCAGCCTCCTTCAGAGAGGACAGCATGGGCTATGTCAGGAAATAATTTTTTTTTTGTAGATCCGCAGGCTTACTGCCTTCTTTGCATATTTCTTCTTGGGAAGGGGGGACCACCGCCCCTTTCCCCCGTGGGTAAAAAAAAAGAGCTTGCCCTCATTGTAAAAAAAAAACAAACAGACTTGGGTGTGGTAGGTATGACCAAGGTGGAGTTCACAATTTCATCTCGTCCATTTCTTTCCAAGTCGATACTTTTTTTTTTTTTGCACCTGCCATTTCAATTGTGTGGGATGAGCAGAAAGAAGACCAGAAAATACAGGCAACAAGTCAAAACGGTGCCACATCACACATAACATTAGGTGGCACTACAAAATACGTATTTGTGGTTCTTCTCTTGAACATAATGTTGGGTGATGGAGTTATCCCCACGACGTATGGAAAGTGCAAACATGGTGTTTTTCTCTCATACCAAAGGTGGGGTGACAGAACTAGCCTACGTTGTACTGACACTGGGTATAATTTGTGTGTTGACTAACTTCCTTGGATGCCCACCACTGATGAAAACTTACCTGGAAATATGGGATGCCCACCAATGGTGACAAACTTACCTGGAAATATGGGATGCCCACCAATGGTGACAAACTTACCTGGAAATATGGGATGCCCACCAATGGTGACAAACTTACCTGGAAATATGGGATGCCCACCAATGGAAGAGCTGAGATGACAAAAACCAGGAGCCACACGAACAACATTGCAATAGAGGCATCCCGAACACTCAGGCGTGTCAGACGGAGAGGAAGGATGATACAGATGAGCCGATCAAGGGTTATGATGGTCAGGGTCAGCACGGAAAGTTCTAGACACAAAAGAAGAACGCAGTTAGGCAGTTTAGATTTAATGTTGATTTTTTAAATTTGATATAACTTTACTTGAGGAGTTATTCCTGTTTCTTCACGTTCCTTCCAATCCCCCCCCCCCCCCAACTTCTCTCTCCATCCCGCGTGCGCTCTCTCTTTTTGTCTGGTAGAATCGATGAGCCAGAGTTGCCCACAATTTAGGTGGACTGATAAAGGTATTACGATTTTCAAATGGTCGCATTTCATGTAACAATTCTATGTAAATATTTGCAAGAGTGAGAGATGTCCGGATCAGTTTTCCAACGCAAGCACGGAGGTCATGAGATCTGAAGCTTGTGAGATACTTGTATGGAGCTTATCAGTTTTGTTCCAGGTACCACAATCTTTAGTGCGCCCTGCATTCTTTTGCCAGTTCTCGACAACAAAAGAGGATGATTTGATTTATCATTATAGCTGACATAAATGTCATAACAGTGGGGCATTTTACACTATCTTCAGCAGTGCGGCATGGATCTCACTCTCCCCTAACACATGTGCAAATTTCTTGTGGTTTTTTATAAAGTGCGAAGCAGGTCGAAACGTTTAAAAGCGTGAATCAAAAGTAGCGAACTTCTAAAAAAATTGTTTACAACAAGTGCTGAAATCAAAATGAACACCCAGAGAAGTATCTAGAAGTATCCCACTACCAAAAAGAATCGTTTATGGCGAACTACAGCAGGGACAACGCTCCCACGGTGGACAGGAGAAGCGATTTAAAGACGCTTCAAGTTTGCCACCGACCCTGACTCCCGGGCAGAAACTGCACTAGACTGAGGAACGTGGCACATTTCAATTCACAAGGGCGTAAAGCCACGCCAGGTCGCGAAGAACAACAGCAGCAGAAATGAGCAGAATGGCCCGGAAAGCCAAAGCTGCATAAACGGCCCCCTCATGCCCTGTGTCATCTCCCACTGTACCTTCCGTGCGTCTTGTCAGCCATCTCCGCATACACCGTCAGCTGCAATCTATCTACTCGAGTGACGAACAACATAACATACTTCTCAATTTGTTCTCAACTTTTCCTGTGCAAATACGTAGATTTCCCTTTCTCTTCTGATGGAGATAACATGAAGGAATGGCTGAAGCTCCATTTTATGAAAATGTTCACATCATGTTTCGAAACATTTTATTCGTGCCACAATGTGCCTGATCCATCAGTGATCCCTTTTTGTAACACGTCGAAACAGTCAACCTCGTCGGTTCAAAACTGAATAACACTGCCACAGCAATGTGTAGTCTAGTTAAAATTGTTTGCCTATAAAAGTACCTACACTAGGAAATAAAAATCCAGGGTTGGTATAGTATCTAATCATGTCACTGCATAACACACCTGTCTTCAATTAGTCACACTGACAAAATTTGAAAGAAATCTCGGCAATAATAATAATAATAATGATAATAATAATACTAATAATGAATTCTATAGCACTTCTTCTCTAACCGAGCTCAGAGAGCTTTACAAACTATAATCCAAAAGCTAAAAACAAACACAAAAATCAGTATAAGAATTACTCACACCCACACAGAGGTTTAAAAATTATATAGACATCACCAAATAAATGGTGTTTCCAAACATGATTTGAACAATTTTCATAAACGGAAATTCAGTTATTCATTTATTCAGTCATTCCCATACAAATTACAAACCTAATTAGATCAACAACAAAAAAAAAGTCGAAAAAGAATTTAAAAAAAAAAAAAAGCAGACAATGTTTATTTTAAAGACAGAAATGATTTGGGGCTTCTTGTCTGGGGGGGGGGGGGGGGGGGGGAGGAGAGAGGTCTCTCTACCTTATGTTGGGCCCGGAGGAAGGGGAGAGTAACTTCGGGTTTACTGACTTGGACCATTCCAGTTGCTGGGTTATTGCAAGAGAAGCAGAGAACGCCTTCATTTCAGTTGCAAGAGAAGCAGACAACGCTTTCATTTCAGTTGCTGGGTTATTGCAAGAGAAGCAGAGAACGTTTTCATTTCAGTTGCTGGGTTATTGCAAGAGAAGCAGAGAACGTTTTCATTTCAGTTGCTGGGTTATTGCAAGAGAAGCAGAGAACGCTTTCACTTCAGTTGCTGGGTTATTGCAAGAGAAGCAGAGAACGCTTTCATTTCAGTTGCTGGGTTATTGCAAGAGAAGCAGAGAACGCTTTCATTTCAGTTGCTGGGTTATTGCAAGAAAAGCAGAGAAGGCTTTCATTTCAGTTGCTGGGTTATTGCAAGAGAAGGCCTTCTAGATGAAAGTTCGTGGCTCGGCCTCTCATCCTCTCTCTCTCCCCCCCCCCCCGCCTTTTTTTTTATTTTCTCAGCAAACCAAGAACAACTGGTACAAACAACACAATCAGCAACACATTATGTACCTGATGAGAAAGTGGATATGAATCCAGCAAACTGACAAAGGGCACTGTGTCTCCAAGCCTTATCGTGTAACATGTAGACCCCCCTGTAATGTGAGTCTACCACAGCGATAATGATGAGATAGACGCCCATGAGAAGATCCCCAAGCGCCAAGTTGGTGATGAGGAACGAGTGTACCTGTGGATTTAAACACAGGGATAAATACAGTGTTCATTGTGTGGTTCATTGACTTGGACAATTTCAGTTGCTGGGGTTATGCTATAGCCAAGACAAAACCCCTAATAAATAAAATACTGACAAGGTTCACATTACCTAAGAACCTATGAGCTTTTTCAAGCTACATAGCTTGCATCAGTGTATCTGTGTTTTATGGCATGTATTTGCCTTCCATGTCCTGTAAGTCTTACGTTAATGAACAGATTAAAGAACAAAAACAAAAACAAAAGCAATGGCAACAACAAAAGATTTGGGCTGCCTGGTTGCCATCAGCAGTTTCTGTCGCAAGACCGCATCATACACGATTTGCCATTTTTATGAACAGGGCTAAAAATGTTCGTAGAGTTCTTTCCCCCGTAGGTCTTCAGACCAAATGCATATAAATGGGACAAAAACCTAACATAAAGCTCTGAAATGCACATGAAGTTATTGCTGGCCCCATCAGGAAACTTCACCAGAGTTTTCGCGAAACTGCAGATGACAACTTTACTCTTTATTGTCATGAACTCTAGGAATCGTATTCTTACTGCTGATGAACGGGGAGTACAGCAGGCCTGTCTAAAACTACCCTGGATTAATTATGGGGCAAAATAAGCGTGTGGTTAGGATAGCAAGGTCAGAGGAGGGGAGGAGGGGCCCCACAGAATTTTCAGCCGAACTATTATGCCCTTAAACTCTTTCACATTCGACTTAGTCAGTTTTTATATTTCTTGTACTAATCTATCCTGGTTGACTGTACGCTGTGGTGTGAAAAGATTTTCTGAATAAGACTAAAGTTTGGGGATTCTGAAGAAGTGCTAGGAGGCGGGGGCAGGGCAGCATTAGTGCACTGTGCTTAGGGGTAGCTGGTCAGGTTAATCTGGCCCTAATTTAAACTATTTTAGAATTTGGTTTCTGACCGGTCGGCATCTGGTACGAACCACAGAGAAAACACACCAGAGGAGTATTTGAAAAATCGTGTAGGCCACATCCAATTGAATACATTATAAACTAGCTTTCAAAAACATCAACGGAAATATTGCAACGCCACATTCATTAGATGAATGAGATTTTCACACATAGAAAGCTTTCCCGAAATCATTATCACTTAAAAGTTGTATAACTAACCTCTAGTGCCCAGGCATAGTCTGTCTGTCTGTCTGTCTGTCTGTCTCTCACTCTCCCTCCTTTCTGTCCGCCTCTCTCCTCTTTCTTGTCTCTCTCTGACCCCCTCTTTATCTCTCTTTCTGTCTCCCTCTCTCACTCCCCTTGCCCCTCTTTCTCTCCACATCTCTCGTTCTCTCTCTCTGTCTATCCAAAATAGTTGAGACATGCAAAATTGATTTGAAATAGACGGACACGGAACATGAATAACATTTTTTCGAGAAAGAATAAGTTAATCTCACTGACAGGTGACAAAATGTCATTGCATAACCCCTGACCTTTCTGCCCCTGACGTCACGTGCACGCCATACAATGACCACCAGATTTCCAACGGAGGCCAAAAGCCCCAAAACCCAGATAGAAATCCGTAACACATGATTGGACATTAGATCTTCACAAGAGGAAAATTCATCCGGTTCAGGCAAACACCTCTCTACAGACCGGGCCAGGCAGCAGAATCGATACTCATCAGTGACTCTGGGGACAAAGATGATGATGATGATGTTGGTAATAGAGAATTTTTCTTTGACCACTGTGTCCGATTTCAATGTATGACGTATCTCGGATGCAACATTTGTTATTTTACTGATAATCGTGGTAAAAGTGATGTTACTATTGCTGTTTATATGCCTGATGATAATATTAATTATAGCATGATCGTCAATATTACTACAAGGGGTGCTTTGAAGAACTCGCTCAAAATATGTGAGAAATTTTCTCTAAAAAAGCAAAACAACAACAACATCATCAACAACAACAACTGTTTATTCCAGCCTAATTTTGAACTATTCAGAGTCACATAATTATCATTAAAAACATCCGAACTAAGAAAGACAAGGGAAAACTGAAGTATAGTCAGATGAATAAGGAGAAACAAACTTAACATGAGGTTATAAGCGACTATATGAGCTTGAGAACAACTTACAAATATGACAGCCGTGGTATTCCATAGAAAACCCTCGCGCCTATGTTCTCTATCTGATTACTGGACAGGTCGCTGACGGAAGGTCAAGGATAAATCAAGGTCAGTAGTAACAAAAGGTAATCTCATTAACGAATAATGGCGAAAATAGTTCTTACGTCATTCAATCTCACTCTGTTGCTATTTGAAGCCACAATTGCGACGACAGTGACAAAAAAAAAACCCAACAAGAACAATAGCTAGTAATTATCAATACTATCACAACTTGTATAAGTATTGTGGGAGTGTCCACTCTCAAAGTATGGAAAAAACAGAAAGAACTGTTATTATTATTATAACCGTATTTCTTTACTATTTCCTCAGACATTATGTACGTCTGGGAATAATATCGACTATAACAGAGGTGTAAATGCCGAGAGCAGTGAGCTTCCTAAAATAAAGACCTCAAACCCATCCACTCTTAACAGACCAAAGAGTCCACAAACGATTGAGAGCTTACAGTGTCAATAGGTTTTGAAGTCCTATGAAGGCACCGTCGTGTATCTCCTGTATGTTGTTTCCAGATAGGTTCCTACAAAATGAGAAAATCATGATACATTTACTGTAGATAATTAATGGTGAACGATAGAAGGATAATCGTCGCAGCTCACTCATAAAAAGCAATGATTTCCCAAAAATAAAAGCGTTACGTAAGAATGAAAAGTTTTTCTTTTCAGACGTACTTTGACGTAAATAAGTAATGAAATTCACATCACGGAGCAAAGTACAAGCGAAACTACATCATGAAAATGAGTTTTATCGTAAGTCGCCCGACTCTGGCGAAGATTTCTGGACCCCCTCTCCTTTCTAAACTCTCTCCTTCTGTTCGGTGAAGCTTAGCAGCGCTCCAATTGACTTTTAGACACAATAATCAGACAGTTCAAAAGTATTGAAAATTGAAGGTGAAAGCTTTGAAGGTCCTCTTCTCCCCAAAGTATATGTTTTTCAGCCAACAAAATCTACAATACCAAAGCTCATTAATTTTTCTGTTCGAAGGGATTTTCTTACCTTGCCACGAAACCCTTCGGAACTACCTGACAAAAAACATAAACATACAGCCGTCTGGCTTCTTGACTCGGCATGGATAGAGCTTAAAATTTATTTTGATGTAAAATTTATTATGATTGGATCATTCATTGAGTTTTCGAAAATGATTTTTAAAATTGGGCAATTTTCACATTTCCCCTCCCTTGAAGTCTTTCTCAAGAAGCTTCGGAGCCATTTATAGATCCAACTCAATAAAACTGGCAATTCTACTGCTTTGATTCACCCCAAAACGGGTTTATTTATTTTACGCCCGAGTCTATGCTGCACGTTTTTTGAAGTGTATGGGTTGCTTGCTTTGGTATCTAGTGAGCTTCAACGTTGGTTCCTTGTGTAAGTACACATATCTGCTCTCTTTTCTGAAACTTCAAAATCACATAATGTGTTTAAAAATTATCCTACACACATATATCCTTGTACTTGGTCTAAAAACGCCCAGAATGAAAAGGTCTTTAATGAAAAAAAGTTTTAGGGAAAACAGCTTTTCAAAATTCAGTAATGGGTACCTCTTTACTGTTACATGATGTTCTTTTTAAAGTAGAAATTTGAGATACATTATTTTTTAAGCCGATTGTTTCGTTGTTGAACCACCGATCGTAACTGCAAGAATGAACTATGGAATGTTTGTTCCATGACCGGCTGATTTCAGTTGTTTGAATGCTACAGTACTGAAGGGTTTAAACACAAAATACAGTTATGTGTGTGAGCAATGTTCTTACTTGTTGGTAATGTTGTGTGAGCAATGTGCGTGTGTGCGGTGTGCGTTAAAGACCTGTAGGTCTTAGATTTTACATTTTTTTGCTGTTGTACTGTTACTGAATGCTGCGACAACAAATTTCCTGGAAACGGGATAATAGTCATATCTTATCTTATCTAAAATGTTTTATAGGACCATTATATTCTGTTTACACCCACCCCCCCCCCCCCACCCCTCGAAAAATAAACATCTATAGCTTCCTTCCTTCAACAGCCTTCACATACCATCTTTTACTATTGCTGGTATTTTACCAGCATACCGCATCTACCCCTTAAGTTCTTTCTTTCCATCTCAGCCTGCATGAACAATATCTCAATCTCCTCTTCTAATGCTTTCTTGTCTATATATTTCTTTCTTTTTTTCTAGAGAGATCAGCACTTACAGAAGATGTAGACGATGAAGACCCAAAAACGTGTTTGGCCCGATGAATGACAAGTTCTGGTAGCTCAAATCTCTGTCAGATGAAAGCCAATAAAGAAAAAATTAACAAAGCGCTAAAAAATCTGCTATCAAGAGTTCAATTTAACCCATCGCCCCCACCAACACCTACCCATTAATGCAATCAACTCACTCAATGTCCATTAAATGTCCATTCGTCCATCACGCCATCCATTCATCCACAATCAACCCAACCCAACCCACCCGAACCTAATTTAACTCACCCCACCACCCAACCGACCAACAACCAACCGATCGACCGACCGACCGACCGATCGACCGCCCGACGAATCGACCGACCGCCTGACGAACCGACCGACCGACAGACAGACGAACCAACCAACCCACCCACCACCCGACAGACCAACCAACCAACCAACCAACCATCCAAACAACCATCCACCCAACGAACGAACCAACCAACCAACCAACCAACCAACCAACCAACCAACCAACCAACCAACCAACCAACCAACCAACCAACCAACCAACCAACCAACCAACCAACCAACCGACCGACAAACTATATAAAATACGTCATCAATACTTCACGTACAATGTAGTTAACTGTCCAATGTCTAGGAAAGATCCGTTCTGAATAGTCTGTATTTTATTTCTCCCTAAGTACCTGGTGGGAGGAAAAAACGTGGGAGGGGTGGTGGACATTAAGATGGATGATGATGACAACACAGGTAACTGGTGACCAGATGAGTAATTCAACGTGAATACGATAGGAATATTGTACAAGAATACAACATGACCACAGCAAGGGACATATCGAGAACAGCCAGGGAAACAGAGACCACCCCAAGAAAAGTAAAAAAAAAAAAGAAGTTTGGTTTACGTGA
Organism: Onchidella celtica; assembly: GCA_963931925.1. Classification (NCBI taxonomy): domain Eukaryota; kingdom Metazoa; phylum Mollusca; class Gastropoda; order Systellommatophora; family Onchidiidae; genus Onchidella; species Onchidella celtica. The sequence continues at coordinate 20,557,117 of OZ007579.1, read as the reverse complement.
GACTGAGTCATTAAATAAAATTGTAAACTTCTGCGTCGTCATGAGACTCACACATATATACACACGCACGGGCACACACACACACAATCGGCAAAGAAATGCAACTCACAACTGGGTCAGATTCTTCAGTCCTGCAAAAGATCGGCTCCTGATAACTGTGAGAGAATTGTTACCTAAGTTCCTGAAGACAAGAGAATGGCAGAGATGACAATTGTAACAGACGATGATAAGGATGATATAACGATTATGATGATATGACAATGATGATTTTGACTCCATATGGTAGTGATTCTGGGGGCCTTGGCGGGAAACACGTAGATTCGATTAAAAAAATGCGTGTTCTATAACATTATATAGCATTCTGGTGTATTGTTTTGAGAGTTTTGGTAATTGAATACAAGGACAAAGAATACAAGTAAAGAGTTTTTTAATTGTCTGTGAGATCCTTGTGAATATGATGATGATGTTGGTGGTGATGCTGATGGTAGTCATGCTTGTGACAATACTGGTTACAGTATTATGTGGTAACGATAGCAGATGATAGTGGTGTTGAGAGAGATGGACATGGAGATCCAAGCCAAGGGCTTATAGCAAAGATGGGTGGGAAAATGATGAAGACTAAAGTAACTAAGACATAGCTGGTGGTGGCTGATCAGTGGTTGGTTTGATGGTGATGTGACGATAGCATTAATAGGTGATGTTCGCTCACATAATAGTCAATGGTCTTGAAATCGAGTAATCACTGATCTGTAACACTGACATGTTTTAATAGATTGTTACATTTTTATGTCTTGGCAGTGCGTTTTAAATCTGTTCGAGAAACTTAATGATACAGGTCGACAGTTTTTTTTCTGGTGTGAGATTGTTGTGGAGTTTAATTAATGTGGCTATGACATCGGTGGATCCAGCCTTTCGTCTTGGTCGTTTTCCAAAATCTGGGAAACAAATCCCACGCAATCGACTGACGCAAGTCATTGCTACCTGTAGAAAAAGAATCCATTGGCTGTCTGATGGAAGGCAGTCAAAACCCGCCCCTGGATAATGATCATTGTAAAATATAAAGTCCACGTCAGTGACGTAGCTCTTGGCTTAAGAGCAAATGATGATAATGGCCATACAATAATGGTAATAATATTCATGAAGACTGGGATGGAGTAAAAACTTCCGAACACTAAATGAAGAAGTCATGCTTACAGATATTTCAGTTTCCACATAAACTGGAACATATTATCTGGCAGACTAGACACGGAGTTGTTGCTCAAATCTCTGAGGAGAACAACACAGAACATTTAAACAAAGTGCATTGTCGCCAAAAAGACCAATTGCTCACAAGACAATGTAGTTTATAATGAGGTCCAGTCTTGGCAAGTTTTTCCAAAAGACCATTATAGAATGTTGCCAACGAAAACGTTATAAACACCAGCTGACCAAATCCAACGTTAATCCGGATGTCACACCCTGAGACCTTGCAAAGAATAAATATCATTGTGCAGATAAAGTTTGGCTAACCGGTTAAAATAAGCTTAATTAGGCACCCCTACGAAAAAAGACATTGAAAATTTATACATACATGTAGCATATTATTATTATCATTCTATTGTTCTACAGTGGTACCTCCTTAAACCGAAATTCAGGGGATGAACAATTTTGTTTCGTACTAACTGTATTTTGGATAAACAGTATTTGTTTTAAAAGCACCATATTTAGTCTCTTAAAGGGAAGCAATATAAATCGCGTTAGTAATTTTATTTTAATACCGCACCCCCCCCCCCCTTTGATTCATTTTATTCAACGACCAAACTCCATTGTGTTCGTGTTTGTGTGTGTATGTGAATGTGCTTTGTGTTTGCGTACAGTAGCCTTAAAAAAACCAAACATAAACACTGTGGGTTGTGGTAAACCACTTGCATTGACTATAATCTATGTGAACTGCTGGACAAGTACTGTTAGTGAATTTATTGTAGTCGATGTTACGCCCATGACACGTTCGTAATGGCCCACGGAAGGATGAGAAGACGAGAGGGTGCCTAGTCAAAAAAAAAAAAAATGTTACTGGCGGCGGCGATACTTCAAATTTTCAGTAATCGCGATTACTGACTACTTTTGTGAAAAGTAATCAAAGTATCGATTACTTTAACGGTTACGGTGGGGTGGGTGTGTGCGTGTGTGTGTGTGGGGGGGGGGGTTCTGAGAGAACAAAACAAATACTCTCATATGCAAAACAGATTATAGACGTTCGGCTTATACAAATACAAATAAAAAAAAGTAATATCTTTGGAATAATGACCAAGTTACTTGTAAATGGGTAACTTACTGATGATTTTAATGATTTTTGAGGGGGTGGGGGACAAATGCGTTTTATATTTACTATTATTAGTTGTTTTTTTTTTACAGCTCTGTTAAGTAATGTTCAGACAATCTTGGGGGTCGGCCAATTAAATTGCTTGGGAGGCAGTTGGTTGCACATGTGTGGCTTAGTATAACAACGAATACACCATACTTTTATGTGATAGAATTGAAAGAGACAAGACTCATTGATAACTGGGTACTGGTATAGTGAATGTGTCTTGAAGTGGCACACAAATCTGAAGGAATCAAACTTCGGAACGTCGTCCTCCCATAACAGAAAACGCTGACTTTAAATGCATTAGGCCTACTGACCATTTCGTAACTGAAGCTGTTGGTGTCAACTTCTCATCACTTGTTGTCTTCACTCTAGATTTACCCCAGCCTCTGCCGCCGTGTCATATACATTAACACCGTTGGCTTTACATTGTAGTTGTGGTGAGTTGTGTCAGTTGAATCAGTTTTTTGTTGTTTTTTTATCAATCGAGGAAGTTTATACAATTTTATGTCATAGTGTACGGAAATGGTATGTGAGTGACTATAAAAAAATTAAAGTTACAAAATCAATCGCAATCACCGCTATTTTTCAACCCGTTGGCTAGGCTGTGTTAGGCCGGCATCGAGCGCTCAGCCCAGTCCGCGATGGTGAGAGGGGGTTTCAATGCGGACCATTCCGGCTCGCTTCGAGAAGCAGCCAGCAGGGAAAGAGAACGCTGGAGAAGCCACGCGTGGAATTTAGCTTTGCAGTGTACACGTGTCCCAACCTTGTGGGTCCTGCAAAGAGCTTAGATGAAATGGAGACAGCACTACGGTCACGTGACCATGATTCGTTGAACCCGCTTGCCACCACCGAACTGGGGGGCGAAGCAGTGGTTGTTTACCATGGTAACAAGGGTGAAGGCGTGTGTCGGGTTCGGGTGTACAGCCCGTGAGATCAAGAATGCAACCAAAAGCTTTCATTCGTATTTATTTGTACTTTTTGAACACTTAGTTTAAAAGCATTAAATTGAGATTTTAACGTGATTAATAATAAAATGAAGGAATTTTGATCGCTCGACCGTGGCACTGGCACGCGACTGTTTCACATGTGTTGATTCACATTTCATCATGCATCCGCGTTTGCTCTATAATTAAAAAAAGAAAAAAAATAGATATTTAGTTCTAATCTAATCCTCATCCCTCCTGCCTCCATTAATTCAAGTAAATAGATCTATGTCCATGAGGGATAGTCTGTCTTCTAAATCTATGAGCTGCAAAACAGTAGGACTAGGCCCTACATTGCCGTTCTGCCCCAGTTCTTTTGTTGGTCGGCATGAACGTAGACTGATAATGGGGAGCTCCACTGTATATTCAGAAAAATATTCTGTTTCCAATCATAGTAAATGATGAGAGAGATATAGTTTGGTCTTCTAAGCGCAAGTTGTCTGATATCTGCACATATTAGTTGTAAGATATGGTTAGGTCTGAAGTGCCCTGTTCCAGGCTCAGCCACAAGACATTGTCATTTAAAAGCTTAAAATGTTGTATTATTATTTTTCAGATTTTTTTCTTTTCTTCTTTGACTTTAAAATCTTCTTTGATTTATTCATGTGTTCTTTGCTACATGCAAGTTTAGTGATTATTACTGCTTTTTTCTAATATCGTCAAATATTTTGTTTACATTAAAGACAGATTCTGAGCATTTGAAAGTTGTGATGCAGTTTTACATTGCTGAATGATATATCATACAGGAAAGTTAGGGGTAGGAGGGAAACTTGCTCAACGCTGATTTAGATTATTGGTCTCTTTCGCATTGTAATTAATGCAGTAAACTTGCAAGAATTGGAACTTGGGTTCAGTTTCATATAGGAGGTTTACAAAGCTTTTATTAATACAAAGATGCTGGGGACAAGGTGGTCTAGAGGCAAGGTGCTCGCCTCTCGTGCCAAGGGTCCTGGGTTCGAAACACGGGCTGTGCAGGCATGTTGGAAATTGGGATTTTTCTCACATTTTCGTGTCCCTGATCCTATTGGGAGTAGGATCGAGTACCTAGTCTTCCTAGTCTTCTCGGATAAGGACGAAAAATTCGGAGGGCCCGTGTGCACGTTGCGCACGTTAAAGAAACCTTGGCAGTTGGAAATCGCAAAGAGTAGGCCGTACAGGCCGCTGCCGGGCAAAATTGATTAAAATTCAACCATATCACCTCCCCCCTCCATATCTCCAACTAAAAAAAAAAATGTATATAATTCATTATTAAAAATAGGGAGAACCCCTAAAGGCAGACTACACGGAGGAATGCACCTCCTGCAACACTGTTGATTCCACGCGTATCGACCACGTCGTTCCGATGGATCAAATCAACACTGTCGAGAGGGGGAAAGTGCACCATGGGCTAGGCACTTTCTCCATACCCACAGCCCAGGCATGCAGCACAAAAACTATTTAAGACGAAAAGAGGCAATTATTAAAACAAAATCTTAAACCACGGTATTTTTTGCCATTGTCTCCAAATCGTTTATTCTTAAGGTTCAATGTTTTTTTTTTCTTTGGAGGGAGGTGGGGCATGCAATGAGAGCAGAAGGAAGGATTGGAAGTTATAATAATTATTTCTGAAGTAACCTCATCAACTATCCATTCACGCTTTTATGGCACGATTTCATATTCATTGATGTGTTGTACTGTTATCCATTTTAATTAGTTATAAGTTCTTGGTTTACGAACAACCACGCCAGAAACAACAAACTAGTACTGTGCCTATTTTGTCATTGCTCAATTAGGCTCTATTTCCTTGACCTCGCTAGCCTTTCCGTAGACCTGTATTGCCATTGACATAGAACAAACAGTTTATAACTTAGTAATAATTATTGTATGTGTGTGTGAATCACAGAAAATTCATGCATTAACTTGCAATAGGTCCGAAATCGGATGGAAGAATGCATTGGAATACTCTGAAAATCTTCTTCATGGTTGGCATTTTCAATATATTTTCAGTGATTAAGTGGAGTTGACTCTTATGGAAAGATAAATTGCCGAGATTTTATTTTACAGGGCAAATGAAAGCCCGTTGTGAATCCTAAACTTCATGAAACAGTGAGGGCGCCTCTATGCAACCCAGTAGACTTGACCCCGCTATGGCTGCCAAGCCGCCATGTCATGTTACTGTTCACGCCTCGCGGGTGCGCTCAGCGAATGAGAAGTGCCTCCATTTGAACCATTTCATCTAAGCTCCTTGGGGTCCTGTTTACCTGATTGGTCATGTACTTTCACACAAAGGACTGACCACGTGCGACTAGTCTTGCGTCATCGCCCGCATTCTACCAGTGCCAGCCACTGACCTCTTCTATATAAAATTATAAAATGATATCCCTCCACCAGCTCAGCTTTCCCGTTTGCCTTACTCCGCCCTTCCCCCACCCCACCTCCGTGGATCAGAGAAAAGACATAATCACAACTGCACTAACAAGTAGGTCACGCTGTCCATATGAGGCCCGGCTTGACTGAAGGAGGTGGAAGTCAAGGTCGCATTGAAAAAATTTCCCGTCAGGCGGCTGAGGAAAAAGGGGAAGCAAACATATGAGTATAACAACACCAAACATGCCAAAGGACAATAGGTTAAAAAAAGAAATGCACTCTTCTCCTTCCATGTCGCCAAATGGTACTCCATCAAAAATCAGGCTAGAGGTCAGATCTGGTTGGCCACAGATCTTATAAACACTGAGATAAAGTGGTCAGGTGGATACCATGTCGACTGAGATTCAAATCAGGTACCGTTCGACTGCGGCTCAAGCGCCCTATATATATATATAACCACTAGGCCGCTACGGTGGTCTTTCACGAAAGAAATTAAACGGAAGTAATGCCCACGTGCAGCTTTAGAATGCTGAGGAGAATCCTCAAATACCTTTAGCGGAAGTGACTTGACATTTTTAAGAGAATGTTCACTGCAACACTACAATTGCCCCCCCCCCCCTTTTTTTTAAAAAGAAGAGAAATAAATTAAACAAAAACTAGTGAAACAGTGGGCAGATGCAACTTTTACTGTGTGACAGATGTGTACAGAGAAAATTTTCTCTATTGAGTGGTGAGTTTTTTTTTTTCCCTTACCCTTTTTCTTTTTTAGGACATGCTTGGGTAGAGGCAGGTTCCGTGCGAAGGCCAATAACGAAAATACAGCTGACCAGTGAATATTCAGTATTTTCTCTGTTCGGCTTCACTTGGAACAGAGAAAATACTGATTCACTGGTCAGCTGTATTTTTTCGAATTCCAAGCAATATCTTAAAAATGTTGAAAAAATTGTAAAATCAATAATCTTCTTTCGTGCTCCCTTTCACAAGCACATTGCACAGATTAAAATTTATTCAATGACCCGTTATATTTTCAATCAAAAACGGCAAAAACCTACCAAATAAACAACCCCCAAAAACATAAAAATGTAAAAACCTTCAACATTGTAGCTAAAAAATAATTTAAAAGTAATCTCGTCAAAATTTCCAACCACAAACATAAAACAATAGCAACCACAATCAAATTTAAAAACTAAGAAAAACTGCAATACCCATGGCTTGGGAGGGCCCGCTTTCAGCGCATTCTCACGTTGAATATTCTGAAATTGTATAGTAAATTCAATTTCTAGATATCCATAAAAAATATGTATACGTCGTCCGTTAGCTGGGCTTCTGGTCCGTTGCTTATCAAGGGTAATATTACACTTGTTTGCTTTCAAACAATCTCTGCCTATGAACAGCGTCCCGCAGGCCTTTGACGTGAGAGATATCTAGGCGATCCATTTCTCTCACCTCTATGTGGATAATCTTCGGAGGCCTCTGATTAGGACCGTCTGCTACTTCCCCTTTGCACACTTGCCTTTTTTTTTTTCAACTTCTACTAGTAGGGGGACCACGCCGTCAGATGGCCGGGAACCTTGCACAAAAATATATACTCCTGATTTTGCTATAAATGTTAGGAGAACCACGTTGGGCTCCTGAAAATGCCGGATATAATGAAATAAAGGGAGGCAATGCTAAGAAATTCCTCAAAAACACCCCCTACGTGACATCACAGATTAGCGCTCTTTTCAGCCAAAATGACAGTAATAAAGTTATACCCAGCCAAATATCAAAGAGATACCCATGCTTAATATATATCAAATTAAAAAGAATCCAATTTCCTACCACAAGAACGTTATTCATACTGATTTGTGTTTATTACAAGAAATCTGTTGGACAAAATCAAAACTATACCCCTTATATCGCTAAACATTGCGAGTCCAATATTTTAAAAAATCTGATAAAATATACCAGGTGGCCAAGGTTGAACGTTACTGCCTATTATCATAGGCAAGTGCTCATAGAAGTTTTTGAAAAACATAATGCAACAATTTGAAGATCAAATTATTAATAATAGCTGTTACAGTAATACGTCCATTTGGAGGATCCGCTCTGAACTGCTTCACATAATGAGAAATGTTAGTAATTGTTCGTTACATCTGCTGTTGATGCTGAGATATGTATACAATATTGCTACAAGAGTTAGTTGTTTCATTACTGCAATTCAAGCCAGGTTCATTCAACTTGAATTATATCGGAAAGTGCTGTGGAAACAATATGTTAGTGCTTGAGAAACAAGTCAAATAGACAAACCCCTCTGTGCTGTCCAGTGCGATCTGCAGACAACCTCCAACAAACTATCAGTCTTAGCGTGGCCTAAGCATACCCTGTTTCGTAGCTGGATGTATATTGAAAGTTTCCTGATGGTTTTGAATGAAAATTAAATTTCGGTTCCAGATCCGATCGTTGCCACCTATGAGAATTTGAGCATTTTTCAATAAATGATGAACTCCAAGATAGCCGCCATTGAAAAGTTCCGGTGTCCTTCACATTCCAACTGAGAACAACTTCCAAAGTGTTTTTTGTTGTTGTTGTTTCAGTTGGAAATAATAGATTTTGTAAAAGCAAACAGAAACATATCAAAATAGACATACATACATTCGGTGCCAATTGTTTGATCTTAATTCGAACATAACAATTGTTGAATGGGTGAGGGGTGATGCAGATGCATCTAGTCTCCAAACACACCTACAAACTGATCACCGCCGTATCAATAGATGTGTAAATGAGGTCATTAATGATATTCTGTCATGTCATCACTGTTTCACCAATGCCCCATTACTTCAACCATAGCAACTTCAATGGGAGAATTTTATTTTTAGGTGAGTCACATTCAATTCACCGATGTTGTAGGAAACTGGTTTTTAGTGGTCTTCAGCTGGATTCGTCTCAGCTGCTACATCCCTAACAGGATTGTTATATGATATTAGAGGTTGTCTCCTTTCGTTTGCACAATTGAATACAGGTCAGTACATTAGCTTGTGCTGCAGCTCGTTTTGCAACTGCAGCTAAACAGGTTAAGAGCCTTTTTGGTGCTCTCAGCTGCATCTCGACAGACCATAATTATAGTCACAGTGCAGAGGGTTGAAGTTTGCAAATGAGCCACCAGCAACTTTCTACGGTAATACCTGATGCTGAACGTCCAGACATTGTGTCTGATACTGTTCATACATGGTGAAAAGCTGAGCAGCTTTGGTGTGACATGCCTCTTGGCTGCAATTTTCGTGCTGAAAAGATGCATTTTCGTCAAGAATGTCCCCGGTGCCCGATGATGCAGCGAAGCTATGAAGTGAAGCAGAATTCTATGATTTCTTCTTCTGTTTAACACGTGTTACTAACTCTTGGAAGACCAGAGAACATTACATTTTTAACATGGTAAGAGTGTAGTGTTTCCAAGGACAACAAACGAGGCAGAGGAAACAGTGTTCCGCCCAGTGAGGACATGGATTGCAAAGATGTTCAGCAAGATGGCTTCGGGGATGCTGACAAACAATATTAACGGATATGACATTACTGGTTGGCAATAATACCTTCATGAAAGGTACTATTGAAGTTGACTCTTATGGAACAACTTCCAAAGTGTACATAGCAACCAGACTTCCATGCGTTTCCACGTGCAGGGTGTTAGCGAGATATGGCGGTACGTCTGTGTCGTCTGAGTTGACTTTAATGTTATGATGCCCATCACTGATTTCCTGAATCATGTGATATAACCACAATAAAACCAGCTTTCTGTGTGCTGAATTCCACCTCCCAATTGTACTGGTTGTGGGCCTGGGCCTATGACAATGCGATATGTACTCACTGAATGCTACAGAGACCTCACCTGGCAGATAGTCATCCGTCTGGTTTGTCCTTCCTACGTAGCAACGGTGAGAACAAGGGGCTTCTGGGGACGCGACGGCTCTTTGTTAACAAAAAAGACGATTGAGTCCTCTCTGGATGGGGTGGGGTGGATCAGTGTTTCAAACTAAGTAGAAAGTCCTGCTGCATGTCCCAGACATGCAGCAGGACTTTCTACTTAGTTTGAAACACTGATCGAAAATCACATACAGAATACGTGCCTTCACAAAGGATAAGTCCCTTCATCGCTGAAGTGATAAAGTCAGATACTTTGTATGGGGAAACTGGTGGTGGCATGGGTCCACAGGCAGCAAGGATGTCTACTTCTGAAACCCCATGGTGAAATGTTCAGTAGAAATCTTACACACTTTGTTTCAACACTAGCTTGCTGATAGAGTGCATTTCGACCATTTGACCCAAGAGAGATGACGACAGTGAGTGAGTTGTAATGAGAATAAAGTCTCTATTAGGCTGGAAACGCGTGCACAGCTGAATTCAGGTTCAATATTTAGCTCAGGAGTGGAAGCTATATCCCTGGCCCTACCGTAAATCGCACAATAATGTGTTCTCGCAACTTCAGATGACAACTCTCTTTTGCCCAATATTCTACACACTATATGCAAAAATTTCATTTTTTTTCAACCTTTGAAGGAACAGCACAATCTTTCAAATATTTACAGCTAAAAACGTAAGAAGATAAGCAACGCATTTGAAGAAATTTGTTTTCTCCCTCTTGTAAATCTGTCCCTTGCACTTATGCAGTTTCATATGTGGTTACATAACTTGGCCACCGACAGGTTTATTATTTTTCTACTGAAGCCTGGGAAAAAGGGGGGGGGGTCCATTTAGGTGGTTTCAATGAAAAGGTCTGACCAAATGCTAAGCCACACACCCACTTACGATGCACAGCATGTCTACTGGAAAGAAACCTCTTAACGTGGACAGGATAAAGCCCTATACGAAAGGCAGGTAATACAGTCTGCAGTGTACGTAGCTGTTGTGATCTTCTGCCAAAAAATATGGCAGCATCCTCCCGCTGCAATCAAATGAAAAAGCCAGTCATCTTCCCTTTCTCTCTCCCCTCCCGTCCCCCCCCCCCCCATTTTCTGCCAGTAAAAATACAGTCATGGTGGACAGTCACTGCGAAGCAGTTCGTTGACTTCCCAGTTTTCTGTTCACGCATGTCTGGGGTTCATCATCTTGCGAATTTAGTGAATTTGGTGGTGAATCCTGATCTCAAGAGGTCTTTGACGACTGATTTCAGTGCCCAGCTCGTCGCAGGTTGGTCAGGTAGTTTACCGCCCTCCTGTCAGTTGGAATTGTACCTCATTCAATATTTCCCAAGATCGAACGGCATCGTGTGCAGGATCATCGATATTCGGCGTCGATATTGTGACGTCACAAGATGGAACATCAAAGGATCGCTAGTGTTGCAGTACCGTGGGTACATAGTATTGGTGCTTACGAAGGCTTTGTTACTGATGATAGCGAAACATTTTGGCCTCTCATAAAAAAGACTCGACTGGCATCCTTTGGCATGAAACTGAACCGAGATTAGTAACTATCTGACAACCTAATTCAGCAATAAAATTTTCCATACGTCCAATCGCTAGGCTCAGATAGCCTTACAAAGGAGCCACACTCGAACTACATTTCATCAGTTTGAGAACAATTTGTTGCTAAGAGGTAACACTAGCACAGAGAGCACCCAAAAGGAAAATATTTGGTAACAGACTGGTAAAACTATAGAAATTTATTACAATGGTATCCCTTATTCTTATACTCAGAACGGCGAAGCAGGAGAAATGAGTGCTATAATTCTTATATACAAAAAATGTTAGGACATTTAGAAATTCTAAATTTATATTCTTGGGGGATTAATGATAAAATTAGCTAATAAAAAATGTTTGTAGCATCTTTCTAAGGCATCTGTGGTAAAAACATTTAGATAGTACCATATTAGTCACTATAAACATGGATCCAAACTGATTTATTCGAAATTTTCAGATTTTTTAATGTGTACATAGTTCTCAACCCATGATATGCAGAATAATGAACAAATAATATATTTGAAGCTTTCAGTTCCTGGTCTGTCTATTTGAGAGTAAGTGTGTAGAGTATCAAAGCTTTTGGTAGAAAACCAAGGAAGTAGTGAATATTTTCTTACCCTACCCCCGTTAAAATTGAGCTATATTATCTAAATAAAATTGGGGACAAAATCGCGTCTACATACGTAATGCCACCCTTTAGCCAAATATATCCGGCAGTTTCTTACGCCCAGGGGATCACGTTAAATGAAAATACAACAAACAAGAGTATATAGTTTAGTGCAAGGTTCAACGCTTATTTGAAGAGATAGAGCAAGTTGGCCCCCCTACTATACCTGTGATAAAGAGGATGATTGTGAGATTGCAGACTCCTGTGCAGTGCAGTAGCTTCTGCACCTGTGGAATAGAGGGCTGGGCATTTGTTTTTGATAGGCATAGATCTACATCCTCAATCTTTGGTTGTCTTCGCAGTTTCCTCAAGGCCAAACATGTATCTAAACAGTGCCTAATTTAGTTTAGCTTTTGTTTCTGATAAAGAAAAAAACCCATTCTCATCTCGTAAGCGATTACTGACAGAATGCAAGTAGTAGTAAAATTGCAAAAATAGTTAGGTCTATATTCTCATGAATTCTGTGCACGGGAAATGAAATCCCAAGAAAAGTAAATAAGAGCAACCAGAGATGTAAGAAATAAATCATTATGATAGGATTCACTGATCACCAAATCACTTTATTTAATGCTGCCCCAAAGTAGCAATAAAATACGTACGACTTGTGCAAGATGCATGACTTACCAACTGGTAGACATGTTGAAGGGGATTACAGAAATTCAAGCATGTATAGGTTCAGCACGAGGACATGTTCACCACATTTTCAATAAGGTAATCGTGCAATATACAGATTGAAACTGTGGTACCTGACACCGAAATACTCGCTATAGACTTTATCCTGAAATCGTGGATTTATATTTTAAGAATATATATTGCGCTGAAAATGGGTCGATTTTTGGTTACCTGAGGGCGCTGAAAACATGCAGTGAAACAAAAATTTCCATCGAAAGCGGGTGCACCGTGCAAAAAGTGGGCAATCTCGATCTACAAAAAGGATATGCCGCGGTAGGGACAGTGTCACGTATGCCGTGGTAGGGACAGTGTCACGGTTTCCAAGTGAAGCCGAACAGAGAAAATACTGAATATTCACTGGTCAGCTGTATTTTCTTTATTGGCCTTCGCACGGAAACTGCCTCTACCCAAGCATGTCCTAAAAAAGAAAGAGGGTAAGAAAAAAAAAAAGCCTAATCTTTTGCCAAGCCTAAAGGAAAAGCTGTTGGCTAAATAATAGGCATCTCCATTGGTCAATCTATGACTTTTGCTGTGCATAGACATAATTACAGTTTAGAAACACAAACATTGTTTGCCTTTGCCGTTAACATGAAATTAACTTCTGATTACTTTTAATTTCTATTGAGTTTATGACACATATGGACGAGTTTTTCGGGTCTATACACAGACTAATAAAATACCCAGACTGGATTATGTGACGTCACAAAACAGCGAAAGGTCCGCCATTTTAGGTTTACGGTTGCGACCGACGCTTCAGCATTATTAGCTACAATGCAGCGGTCGCTAAAAGTCCACACGGTCATTATTTATAACAATTAAAAAAAGAGGCAGATGTAGACAATAAAATGAAAGGATAGGCAAGTTAATGCATTATTAATACATGTACAAACAATCTTGACAAATAAAAAGAAATTCCTACTGCAGATTGAACTAGAATCGGAATTTTCCGAGCGGCGGCCATGTTAGTTATACAGTCGCCGCTCGGGAAATTCCGTAAAAAAAGACACAGCTCGAAGCTCGTGTTTCCAGTCTGGTTACTTTATTAGTCTGTGGGTCTACATTCTACACTTTGGTCCAAGGATGGCTGGGAGCATTAATATGTTATGACATACTTAAATGTTGTTTTTTTATAACATGCCCTGATCTTTGTGAATTTGCTTTGTGAATTCTCGTCACTGAATGGTTTCAGTACTAGTTGGTCAAAAGAAAAATATACAGGACAACAGAAGAACACACAAGAATAATATAATCATCATCAACATCAACAATAGTGCCACAACAAGAACATAAAAAATGTCGAATACCTCCCCCAAACAACAATAACAACAACAACAACAACACACACACAAAATTGACCAGTATTTCCTTGCTATTAGAAAACTGTTAGAATAGAATTTATTATGTGGAATACTTTTTTTTAAATAAAGTAGTTCCTTTTGCAAATGCGAAAATAAGTTCACCCCCACCCCATATACAATATAAAATTAAAAAATTACCCACAACTTGATTATATGCTCGTTGTGTGTCGAGAGTGGAAGGGAGGTCAGCCCTTGTCCTTCACAGTTCATCTCCCTGTCAAAACACCTGCAAATTCTGAGACCGTAAGGGCAGGCATATTCTTAAGAAGAAAAAGAAAGAAAGAAAAGAGATATGAATTCTGTGGCATGTTTTATGAACGAGCATAAAGTATTTTGTATGAAGCGCTGAAAGAGAGCACATCGTGCACCAGTCACAGTTGCGAGGGACGGTTATATTGACCCCCCCCCCCCCCCACGGACTGTGGAAGGTTGGGCAAGAAGGGAAAAAAAGCAAATAAATCCCCCGACCTGGTAAGCAATAAGGAATGAGTGCTCCACAACAAACTTAATATTCTTCTATGACATTGTGAGCGATTTTACCTCCTGGCACGAACTGTGTGAAAGCCGCAGCAGGAACATAATAGAGCTATCCTCCGCTTTTCTACATTCTTCTTGCTACAATTACAAACAAACACATCTTGATAGAATTTAACCCCCCCCCCCCCCCCCCAAACACACACAAAACAAAAAAACAAAAAACAAAAACCGAGTAAGTATTTGGACAAGGAGGTCAATCCGATTTTGTTTGCTCAGTGAACTTTTGGTTGGGTTTACGTTGAGATTCCCGACACTCGGGAAACGTGTGGCGAAACAGTCACGATATATTTTGGGAGACTGACCATAACTTGGTCATAGAAAAAACCTACAGTGAGTATTTTGGCTAAATGGCCCAAATACCCCCACATGAAAAACAAAACAAACCAAACAATAACAAAAAAAAAACCCCGTCTGCATCAGACTTGAAAAGAGAGGCAGTTAAAATTTTAGGATTTTATCAGTTGCTTCGATGGTCTTAGCCGGGCTGCTCCTGGGGCTCTGCTTGAATACTGAGACTGTCTTGTTGGGGCCATTCTAACAGGTGTATGCGAGCGAGTGATCCTTGCAGCTGACTGCTGGTCCGATCCCAGGTCTGAAGGGACCCGGGGATTTTTCGTTCTCGACCGCCACGAGGTAGCAGCTGGGCCGCTCAAAATGCATTGGGCTCCAGAAGAAGTCGTTTCTAAACGAAGCTAAACGACTAACTGAGGAGTATGAGTTACAGCAAGACAGACTGCCACTTCGGTTACGGACGATAGAGCCCCCCTCATGCCTCCCTGAAAACTCTAGTGATAGTAGCATGACTTAAGGAAGTCATCCCAACGATTCTGAAAACAGCGGCTAGCGAGACTATTGCAACACAGCCCGCACATAATTATGATTAAGGCTTACACTGATGGCTCCGCAGTGCAGGCGATGAAAAACGTGGGATACGGAGCAATAATCTATTACCCAGATGCCACCGCCACCGAAAAGATCTGCGGGCAATGCGGGGCGAACGGCTCCAGCTTCGACGCAGAGGCAACAGCAATACTGAGAGCGCTAACTACAGTTTTCAACGGCTTTGAAAACGGGGCGATAACCCCAACAGATATCGCTCTGTCCTCAGACTCGAAGTCACGCTCATGGCCGTACAATCGCATAGCCACAAGCTCGAAGCCCATGAAACTGGTACCAGAGGCAGAAACGGTGAGCATGACACTTTATCGGCCAAGGGTGATTTCGGTTGAAACTAAAGTTTTGGTTGATCATTATTTCTCAGCATTTCTTCTCTGTGTGTACAAAATGTGTGCCGCGAATAAATGCCTAAGTGAATAAAATAATTATATGACTCTACGTTAATGATCTATTTAAAAAGGTGACCCACACTGACAAATGGAACCGCCGGTGTCTGCAAACGAATCCAAGCTAAACGAAATAATATTTTCTACCAAACCCTTCCCACCTCTTCCACATCATACCATAGTTCGTTTCATGAAAAAAGGGCATCTTTTGGGAATAACTACTTTTGTCAACGTACCGATTATTTCGATACTTTGCATGTTTGTCTTCATTGGAACAATTTATCTTTATTAAACAGTTTTTCTCCAGTGTGATCCCTTGAGGTTCGAGAGTTCTTTTTGTCTTTATCTGCATTATGTACATTAAACCCTGTGCACTTATTTGGGAATTTTACAGAGAAGTGGCATCTAAATCCCAAATTGCACACGGGTTGAAAATGGAAAGCCATCTCGTTGCAAATACGGTGAGCGCTACTGCGCACTCAAAACAAACATGAACAATGTATGCTGTAAATCTCCTAAACTTTTGAATAGAAGGCGTTATATACGAAATCAACAGCGAGTATACGACCTACTTTCAAGTCTCGGAAAATATAAAATTCGATATTTTATTAAGTCAACCCACTGTCATGCCACGTGCAAAATTTCAGGAAGATGCTTCGAGAAATGAATAAATAAAGATATCATTCCAGAAAAACGCTATATTATATATATATATTTGTTTGGGTCAGGAAACGAACTATACCTGAACATAATATAACACCAAAGCATATCTTCATACAGTCCTTGCCAGGTGTAGGCATATCTTCATCTAGGCCTACCAGGTGTAGGCCCTGCCAAGTGTAAGCGTAATTATCTAATAATGCTGGTGGTTTCTTAATTAATGTAGATGAATTGTGTGGTAAAGCATGAAATAGTTGGGAGTTCTAATTATAAATATTTGACGACGCTATGGGGGCTACCAGTAGGTCTTGATAAAAATCTGAAATAGGGCAAAAAAGAAAATATGTCTTTTCCAAATTCCGCCTCAGTAAAAATCAAATCATATAATACATTCTAAAGGAAATAACTCAATAAGCAGGTTTTCAGGCACTACGACCATCGTTTACCTATGAAAAGAACATAATAATATATACATAATAATATTTTGCTCACCACAAGCCGCTTCGTCCATGTAGTTAAGTAGACAATCATAGCTACCGTCACATAACTGTTCTTGATCTATACAAAAACTCTTACGGCACTTGAACTGGTCCTTGCCGCAGGTGTAGTTTTCTGATAACCATGAAACATAAACATAAACTTACTGTTGACAATGGATAGTAGTAGCATTAACAGCTGCCATTCAATATCTATTTAAGGCATAGTTCATACCTACTATTACACTCTTTTTCTTTTCCCATCAAGCTTACAGCGCATGTTAATAATAAGTCAATCGGCCGATTCCCAACACTTAAAATAAATAGAGAAATAAATATGTCTGTTTAATCAAAGGTAGAGAGAAGGGGAACGGGAGAGGTGGGGGAAGAGAGAAGAGAGAGACGAATACATGGAGGGCAGAAAGATGGTGAGACAGATAGACAGACGGAGAGAAAGAGAGAGAGAGAAAGAGAGAGAGACAGGAGAGAGAGAAAGACAGACTGGCAGAGAGGGACATAGAGAGACAACCGACAGACAGATTGACAAGGAAAGAGACAAGAAACAGACAGAAAGAGACACAGAGAGACAGAGACAAAGAGTCAGTGAGACAGACAGACATAGAAAGACTGAAAGAGACAGGCAGACAAACAGAGAGAGAGAGAGAGAGAGAGAGAGAGAGAGAGAGAGAGAGAGAGAGAGAGAGAGAGAGAGAGAGAGGTGTCAACTGTTCAGGTACATTATTCCCATCCTCCAATGCCCATACCACCAGAAAACTATTTTTTTTACCACAATGTATAAGATGTGACTTGTCCATGCAACCTTGCGCCTCCGCCTTTCTCCCGTTGTAACATATACTACAGATAAAGGCACACACTCCCCGTTAGAACACGTGAACTCATCCTGCCCACATGTGCGGTAATCTGTGGCAACAAGAAAAACACAACCAACAAAATAATGTTACACAAGTTTTCTACTCTCCTTTTTTTTACCCACCATTCTCATTGAAGATTGATTCGTAGGATGGCGAATTTCCAGAAAGTTATTTTATCGTCTCGTCAAGTAACAGTACAGTGACTTGTTGTAATGCGCAAGTGACAACTAATAATACCACAACTTGTCACAATAGCTGTGGTACGCATACTTTTCAGAATTTGCTTGCTCCAACCGAAAACTGTCAAGATACAATTATATAATAACCGAATAAACACGTCGTAATAGTCATAGTAATAAATTGTGGAAAACGGGGTGAATTGTTGGGCGTACAGCCATTTTGTAATCCTGTCTGAGTGCTCAGTCACAGACATTGTCATAGTCTCTTTTCACTTCACTCAACTTAGCAAAGACATGTACCTATTTGTCTAGGTGATTCACATTTACCAATGGAACCATCAGTGCCCACAATCGAATCCAAGCTAAACGAAAAAATGTTTGCTATCAGCTCCTTCCACATCCTTAGTGGGTTATGAACCCTAATTGTTATCATGCACTCACTTACACCCGCAAGAAGAACTGCTAGATTGCCAGCAATGCATTGAGGGTCAGGTCATTTTCAAACAAGAAGCCTACATGGTTTTCCAGATAAACACTAGAACATCAGTTCTTCCCTCTGGAGGGAAGTTCCTAAAAACAGAGACTTAAACCAGAGAAAGTGGCTGCCAATGGGTGAGAGGGGTGATCTAGTTTTCCACAAACACTGCCAAGACTCTGCAATTCCACCGGTTTGTTTCTTAGTCTACTCACTCACCGCACTTGCTTTCGTCCGAGCTGTCCGGACAGTGAGGCCAGTGGTCACACCATTTGGACTCTGACAGACACTGGCCGCTGCTGCACCGCACATGATCACCAGGACACTGATAGCTGTCTGTAGAGTGTGGACACATTTCGTTATGTCATCGTGAAGATGCCAATGGCATAGTTTTGAATAAGAACAATTATTGACTCCAAATACTACATTGTATCGTACTTTTTAATCTAACTGAGAAACGTGATTAAATTTAACATCGGTGGATTGTCATAGTGTTGTTGTGAATTAGATTCTGGCGAGAGTGAAGATGAACCTGCAATTAATTACCTCTCACATTTCAACCGTAAAGAAAAACATACCGAAATTAGCCGAAGGTTATACCATAAGATTAAAAAAACAACAACAGAAAACGAGACAATTTCATAGATACACATGACATAAAAGAAGAAGATAAATGGCTTAAACGTTAATAAAATAAACACTATTACCATGATTATAGCACGCACAAAATTTGGTATCAATCACTGAGTAAACACAACAAATAAAAACCTTTACTGCCATACATACATTGGCATGAGATAATGAAAACAGTGGAGACCACAGAGAAGAAACAACCATAGGCTCAAAGAAAGTTTGAAACTGGGAAAATTTCATTTCAAAATTTGAAAGTCAACTCTTGCAACTGAAATGATGATTTTCCATATTTTGTGATTGCAGCTCTTTTGGCAAACTTTGGTTTCACTGAAACGCGGCTGATGACGACGGCAAAGTTCACTTTTTGTGAATATTTTTTGCCTGCAGTCTTCAATTGTGAATGGCATTTTGTTACTTACGACATTCTTTCTCATCTGACCAGTCCAAACAGTCATTGACAGTGTCACATCTCTTCTTTAGTGCTACACATTTGTGATTATCACATTCAAACTGGTCCTCTGCACAGGTGCTAAATGCTGAAATAAATGACAAGAAGCCGAAGGTCACAGATGTAACTACAATTAGGTCCAGTGGACATTGGTATTTGGTTAACAATAAGCAACAGGCAAGAGTGGATGGCATAGAGATCGGTGACTTGATGTAGGGACAATGGTGGTCGCAATGGGGAAACTAAAGAGGGAAAGAAAAGGAAAGGGAGCAAGAAAGAAAGAGAGAGAGAGAGAGGGGGCGGGTGAGAGAGAGAGAGAGAGAGAGAGAGAGAAGAGCAGGGAAGACAGAGTGAAACGAGGGAGACAGAGAGAGAGACACAGAGAGAGAGAGGGGGGGGGGAGAGAAGAAGAAAAAGAAGAAGAAGAAGAAGGAGACAGCGAGAGGGAGAGAAGGGAAGAGTGAAAAATAGAGGGGTGGTGGTAACAAGTAAATGAGCTGGATGAGGAGAAAACGAGAACAGAACATTGCGAACATCCCGTTTGATTCATCGTCTTGACAGACGGAGAGGGGAGACGTTCCTTCAAGCTTGCATACGCCAAGTGGACCGTTTAGGTGGCGGTAGTGTGATAATATGGAGTGGAATCTCGCCTCTTGACCGCACTTAATAACTGTTCAAGGGAACCTATTGGACATGTCACTGTGACGAATTCTTCGCCGTTGTATGTCATCCTTAATGATAGGCCATGGTGGAATTTTTAACCTGACAACGTCTCCCTCACGTGGGCAAGACTTTCTTCAAAACCCGAAAATCTATGTTTTGGACTGGCCTTCATGGCTCCCCTGGCCAAAATCCAATAGAACATCTATGGGATGACCTTGACTGATGCATCAGGAACCGGCCATGTCTTCCAACTCTTCAGGAACATGACTCTGCGCTGCGTCAGAAGTGGCACATACTTTTTCAGAGACAATTGCACACTGCATTCACTCAATGAACAGCGATTACATTGCTGTGGTTAAAAGCCAAAGGTGGCCACAGGAGATATCAAACAGCCAGAGGTGTGCCACAGGAGATATCAAACAGCCAGAGGTGGCCACAGGAGATATCAAACAGCCAGAGGTGGCCACAGGAGATATCAAACAGCCAGAGGTGGCCACAGGAGATATCAAACAGCCAGAGGTGGCCACAGGAGATATCGAGGTGGCCACAGGAGATATCAAACAGCTAGAGGTGGCCACAGGAGATATCAAAGAAACTCTGACATGAAAATTCTCGTGGCTGGTCCAAACAAACTCGTCGTGTTTCAAATTCCTGAAACAAATTCTTATTCTTTTTTCACATGTTTATACAAAAATGAATGGAAATTGCACATGGGAATTTATTCCTCGGGATCTCGTATGAAACTTTTCGTTTCACATCAACTTCACGCGTGGCAGGACTTTTGAGACTTTGTATAATATTCAAAATCAAACCAACTGGGCAACCCGGCATTGCTTGGCGCAAACCTGTCGCCGGATTATGATCATTATTATTAATAATATACTTTAGATCTACCTAACTATCTGTCCATTTCTGTGCATGCGTATTGGTATTGGTATTGCGTCTGGGTAAACTGCAGTAAAGCGCTGTCACATTCACTCCCATCACTGGATTTTCGTACATTCTGCACGCCAACTGGGCAGTTCATTTAATGATTACGCAGTTTTGCACATCATCAGGTAAAGCACGGACAGGGAGAGGTGGGAATGATAGACAAAACGCAGCGTGGAAAAGATAGGACTCGACTTCGAAAAATGTCCTTGCTGAGCATAATGCTAATACATACCCACAATTTTATTCGTCCACACCGGAAACTACCTTATTTCCATGAAATTTAGATGAAAACCGTATGTTTTAAAGTTTTTGTATTTATCTCGGCATAACTTTGCAACTCGCTTTATACAGACAAACACTGGAGATAAAACAATTGACAAGGGGCACAATAAAGTTAAATTTGGCATTCTCACATGAGCATGTTATCTCCCTTGACATATAAAGTGCATCCTCGCCCCTGAGTTATTTACTCGTTCAGCTCTCGAGCACGTCTGTGCCTTGCCGATCGTAATGAAGTTACACCAACATTAAACAAGGCACCCAAAACTAACCATTGATGGCCAAAACGCTGACACTTCTCAGAAACACACGACTAGAATTGGCCTACAGTCTTATTGTCCGCTGACCAGCATTTTATATCCTTAATTTTTGACAGTGACGCTATAATCACTACAGTCGCTTTCATTGCGTAACCTGACACAGAATGAAAAAAAAAAATTGTGTTTGTGCTGCATGTGTATGATCTGCGTGAACTTGCTAACAGAATTATTTATGAGGACGTAGCATTATTCCAAGGTTGAGAGGATAGCGAACTATCACATAGTACTTTGATAGATGTTTAAAAACCCTCCCCTCCGCGACACCCTAACAGCATTTTGTTTTTCTTGTCCAATGACTGGTTTGCTACACTGGCTAAGAGGGTCTTTTGTTTCTCTTGCTCTGATATAGGCAAATAAGTAATAATTTGTTACACTACCATACGTGCAGCATACCAGCATGGCTGTTTATTTAATGTGGTGTTGACGATATCACAGTGTCTTGCAATTTGATTTGATCAACGTCCAAAAGTCCGATTTCATCAGTCTGTTACCAGGAGGCTCTGACCTCTCACCACGTGTAATTCGAAAAACCTTTTTTTAAATAATGAAAACAAAGCTTTACCATCGTTAATTTAATGCACGGAACGTAAGAGTGTATGGATTTCTCAGGGGCATTTTTTTTTGCATACCCTTGATTGACAGGAAAAGAGGTGCATACTAGTCAAATCCGTTTAAAACAGATCTAATCATGATGCTGTAGAAATAATTTTATAAACAGGGAACTCGAATCCATAATTTGTTGTCTAAAAGTGTGCGTAACCAGCTTTAAACTGGCTTTAGCAAACATTGAATGTTCTTTCCACCTGTACTTTCATTTTATAGCAGATTAGCATTACACCATAGTCAAATACTTGTGAAAATTGAGTGGAAAGATGTGACAATAATTATGTAGAGTTTCTCTGTGAAGCTGAAACAGGATGTATGGCGATGACTGTTTCATCAAAGAAGACTAATTTTCCTGAGCGAGAAAGGCAATTTCCAGGTGTCACAGAAAAGATGGATGGCGCACCACACGGGATTTGGGCAGGGGGAGGGGAGGGAAAGACGGTGGAAATTTGCAGATTTGTCTTCGCGTTTCTTCCAAGTTACCTGTTTCTGAACAAGATGTTATGAGTATGAGAAAACTTAACCATGGCCTACCTATTTTTCCTGACAATAACATGCAGAATATTACGTGATAGGGAGAAATCATCAATAAAGAGATAACATTTTGGGTATTTGAAAATTACTTCACAAAACTGTAGCAATAAGGACAGACAGACAGACAGATACACACATGCACACGCGCTGATGTAATTATGTAACTAAAAAAGCATCCACAATCAGTAAGACACCATTTTATAATGGACAGAAAAAACAGCCAGGTTGTTGTAATGTTGAAAGAGTGGAAGAAAGACACAGTGTACATAATAAGGATTCTCCTTCATACTGACAACTGCTCATTCCAAAGCATCAGCCAGTTACAACATGTCGTCACAAACATCACACAGTCCTGGTAGTGACTTTGATCCTGCTGGTTGGCAATGAGTAAAAATGTGGCAAAAAGATTATCCGTATTTCTTAAATAATGGTTGGAGATGACCAGTTAGCCATGAAACAGATCTGAAAATAATATTACACATACATACTGACGGACACACATACATATACATACATACATACATAAACATAATACATCAATAATCTTTATTTTCACGAAACACATGTCAGCGAAAACACACATAATTATATTATATACACATTTACATTCAAACTTACCACAGCCTTCCTCGTCTTCTCCACCAAGACAGTCCCAGTAATGATTACAGGCCAAGACCTTGGGTAGACATCGACCCTCCGGGCACAGGAAATGATCAGGGTGACGGAACGTTGAACAGTCGCTGGAATTGTCTGAGACATCAGGTGGTGGGCCAAAAAAGGAGGGAGGGGAGCAGGGGAGAAATCAACAAAGTACTATAATATTCTGGGAAAGGAAAAGCCCAAAACACAAGGATGATAACACAACTGACAAATTTTAATTACGTCGACTGTGCCAATAAACTATTCATACGACAAATTATAAGGCCTTGTGTCACATCTGTTTCCTCTGACGTGGGCCACATCAAACTTCTCCAGATTTCACAGTTTCCTAACAGAAATTTATAACAGAAAGATAATTGTGTTGTCCTGGGTAAACTGAACAAATAAACAACTGGGTTGTCTCCATGAAACAGAGTTCTAAGATCATGTCAGTCTTCAAGCTGTTGCGGGTGTGAGGTGCCAGTCAGTATGATCTTTACAACTTGTCACTTTTGTACTGTCTGTCTGTGCTGTCTGCATGCCTGCCGTATTAAAAAAAATTATGGGTGCATTCGAAGTACGACAACTTGATGTTTTTGTCTCAGGAGGACACTCAAACTTTTCCGCACTTTGGTTGTTTGATAGACACCGACAGTGACAAGAGAGAGGACATGGAGAGATCGGGAGTGAATCACTGGAACGCGTAATTTCCAGATTGTGTTTTGTACTTTCAGCATTTATTTGTTCGTAATTTTGTGGTGCCTCATCATGCCCGTTTTTGTATACTTCCTATTATGGTGCTGTCTGGTAGACTGTGGAATTAATTGTTGTAATAAAGGTGGGTGTCTGTTTCGTCTGCTTGCCTGCCTTATTGCCTGCATATCTGCCTGTCTGTCTGCTTCTCTGTAGTAACTTGGATAGACAGACTTGCGGGCAGGCGGATAAACAGACATATCTGCATGGAAATGAATACTCTGCTTGCCTACATAAACAAGACAGACCTACATCATGCAGACAGACACACGGATAAACAGACTCAAATACAGAACAGTACTGAACACTGTGGTCACTTACGACAAAAGTACTCATCAATGCCAGTGCCAGTATTCTTGCAATTGTTGACACCATCACAAACGTATCTATGTTTGATACACCTGTTGGTACCTTGACATAGGTAGTAGGTGCTGGGATCACAGTAGGTGGCATCTGTAGCATTGGGCGAGGATGGTAACGGGAGGAAGTGGATGGCGGATAAGAAGTTGGAAAGAGGGAGTAAGTTGGTGAGGAGAGAATATATGAAGAATAATAATACTAATTCATGTATCATTAATGACTGGTTTTCAATGACTAAAATGAAGCTTTAAGAAAAATGAACGAAAGGAAAGCACCTGGAAATGATAATAACACACGACGTACTACAGATGGGTGGATACCACATAGTAAAATATATAACAAAAGCATTTAACCAGATTCTAATCAAACAGAGAATACCTGAATGCTGGCATGAAGCAAAGATCATAATTGTATTCTTTACAGGAACAATCGAAGAAATATTTAAACAGTTACATCTAGAAAATGGCATAAATATTGATGGTGAAGATCTGCAAGACCTGAGATTGTCAGACGATATCGTACTCTGTGCAGTGAAGTACATTAAATGGAAACCAATCTCAACCAGGGGCGAGGCTTCCTCATAATCAAATAATCAGTGATTACCTTACGAAAATTAATTCTAGAATTACTGTGCTTTCCAGATAGAGCCCAACTCCAAGTCCACGAATATTAATTCCAGAATTACTGTGCTTTCCAGATAGAGCCCAACTCCAAGTCCATTTAGTCAGTTCAGCATTCAATTCTATATCACTATTTGCGTTTGTTTTAATTATAGTCCAACACCCCTCACCGAAAAGCATCTTCGTAGGGACCTACACCTTATGAACTGGTCCAGAATCAGTGATTAACAAAGACAAAGAGGACTTGACTACACCCAGAAGCTATCTTGAGCATAGCCTGTATTCGTCGACGCGGCCCCGTAGACAGCAGAATAGTGGGCATAAAAATAGGTTTATAATCAGTTTCACCTGATTTTACCTAGATTTATGCATGTTTTCACTATGCGGTCGTTTTCATCCTAATCGAAAGGTACGGAATAGAGTGAAAGTGTGTGGATTTTTTTGTTTGTTTGAGATAATCTAAGAATAATTCACTCTACGCACAGCAAGAGCTATCAAAGCATAATAATATAGTCTAGATCTAGACAATTGTGATCAAATTCAGTCGAACGTATCAAGATCATCACTTCACTTAATAGGTCGAGCGAACCTATACCGCAACGGTAGATAGCCACTTATCCGAGATCGCTGCACATCGTTGTGTCACAATGATGCCACTGAAGCACTTTCTGCCATTTAATGTTAATGGGTCCTTTTTGAGAAACTTTATGAGATGGTAGAATATCAAAATCTCTGGCTATGAATATGACAATGAAAACTTGCCGTTCAAATTATATTTTTAAAATGGATGAAAAATATGCCTTTATATGTCTGTTAGTATGAATGAATGGTGTTTTCAGATTAGTTTGGCTTGTAAATTGCTGCATTCCTGTCCTGTTGACAAGAATAGTCCACTCTTTAGATTTTGCAGTGCATAGCCACCGTTTCATTGTTTCAGTCGCTGCATTTATAATTATGTAAATATGATGAAGCGATACGTCCTTTTATGAGGGTCTTACTAGCTTAAATTCTGATGACCCTCTGCAGAGGGCCACACTTCGCCCGTGATCTCAACATACTAAACAAAGAGAGCAAGAAGGCCGGCCTGAAGACGCAGAATTACAAAACTAAACACATGACAAACTACGAGACCGAAGAAAAGGTTATAATGGAAAACAAAGTCATCGAAAAGTCATAGAGTATAAATATTTAGGCTAGATAGTGAATATGGAACACAACAAACAAACTGAATTAAACACCAGAATAAGAGCAGCGTGGTGTTGCTCTGGAAAATACAGAGAGATATTCCTGGATTCCAAACTGCCAATGTCCCTCAAGAAGCAAGTATTCAATCAATGCATTCTTCCAACGATTACATAAAATATGGTTGTCAAACATGGCCGATCACAAAACAGCACAAGAATAAAGTAAGAACTACCCAGGAGGCAATGGAAAGAAAAATGCTTATTATCAGACTGCAAAATAGAATCCCCCACACTGACATACGCAAAGCGCAAACAAACAAAACTAAAAGACGTAGTGGATTTCGTGCTACTACAAAAGTGGAATTGGGCCGGACACGTGGGGAGGATGAATGACAATAGGTGGACAAAACGCTGCACTGAATGGCAGCCAAGGACAGGAAAAATATCAAGAGGACGACCAGGAAGAAGATGGAAGGATGACATTACAAAGAGAGGAGGAACAACATGGCTGGGGAAAACACCTGCAGGTGGGTGAGACAACGCCTAGGTGGAAAGTAAAAAGGTGAAAATGAACCTGCAAAATAGAATTCCCCAAGTTGGAGGTTCCTAGGTATCTCCGTTGTTCACGAGTTCGCTCTATACATGTGTATTAACCGTTCAAAAAAAAAAACTGTCCTTCGAAGCAAATGTTGAAACCCCCCCCCCCCCCCCCACCTTAAACTCCGAGGGCTTGCGTGCTATCCATCTAAAGGCTATACAAACAGATATTTTCCTGCACTGTGTACACCGAGTGAGCTGAGGAACGTAAGACATGGCAACCATTGAAAGCTATGAAAACCTAAATATCGCTCTGTAAGAATCAGTTTTCCGATTTCTTGTGAAGAAGCTAATTTTCCCCCTTATTCATAAATGATCTCCAATGCGCCGGTGCTACGTTACTGCTGATATTAAACATTTTCCGAACCACGAAATTTTCAAGTGCAGACCGAAACGTGATAGTTTTATATTCATCAAATTACAATAGTTAGTATTCCGAAAATTATGCTGGGTGGCAAAGTGTTTACTGTCCGGTGGGCCATCAACAGTTTTGACACAATGGATTAAAATTGATTTTAAACTCCCGTCTGAACTTTTTCTTCCGTTTTCGATTGCCCTTGTCTTGTTTTGAAAATCGCTACCTTTTATTCTCGTTTGTAGATCTGGGATGTAGGTGGATCGTTGGTTTGTTTTGTACGTGTGCTTCTTTCGACAGCGCCGGGTTCATTATAACAGATTCTTTAAACTTTGTGAATTCATTACTTATCATTGAAATATTGGGCTCTGGCAAAATGAGGTTAAAATTAAACAACCATGACCCTACCTCCCCCCCCGCCCCTCCCCCCCCCCCATTAAATTAAAAATTCGGGGCTTCTGAAGAAGAGAAAAACCGATTTCTTATAAAAGGGAAAAATTTACATTCCTGTAGTGTGTGTGTTCCGGGCACATTTCCAGAGTCATCTCGGTGTTGTTCTACAAAAGACGTTTTTTGTTGTTGTTTCTTGGTGTGCATGTGTGTGTGTGTGTTTTTTGGGTTTGGGGGGGGGGGGCTGTCTCAGGTAGTGGTCAGAGCTTTGAAGGGTCGACAAGTAAAATAAGTTGAAAATCTCTGTTTTAGATCATTGTGAGCTGTGGTTAACGAAAGCATCGCCGTCACATAGGACTGAAAATATCTGGTTATTGCTACAATGTTGATTGTAAAGACATCATTTCAGGCTCCGAAATGCAATAAGGATAAGGCAGTTCACTTACCACAGCCCATTTCATCATCACAGTGAATACAGTCGCAGATTCCGTCACAATGAGCAGCTTGACTTACACATTCATCATTGTCACACTGGAAATCCTGAGATCTGCAGTCACCACCTGAAGGAAGGAGGGGGAACAGGCGTTAAGATATCCTGTTATCACAGGCGGAGCACTGGAGCAGACAGCACATATACTTATAGTACTAATTACTCTTATACAAACTTCAATGTCGCATTCCGCGCCGACCCAACGAATAGTTTAAATCAGCCGGCAGGAGATGTTCACGTCACGTATCATGTGTCGGGGTCGAAAGAGAGCAGTCGGAACACAAAGCAAACTTTAAAAAAAAAAAAAGTACAAAAAAATCTGGTGCACCCTCTGCGGTATTTGAAACCTACATGCAAAATTTGGTTACTGTAGGTAGCTTAAAAAAAAAAAAAAAGCCTTTTGCGTTCAAAGGTTGAGAATTGTGATTTATAATATAGATAAGGCTAGGTCTTTACAAAATGAATAGGGCCATTCTAATTCATTTTGGCAAATTCATCTCTTAAATTTTATTCCGGTTTTCCAATTTTCAAAAACGTTTTAAAAATGATCAAAATGTCCGAAAGTTAATGTTATTTATTATTTCATTTTCAGTCTTTCACGATTCATTCATTGTTTAATTTGTCGGTTGTTTCCAGCGTGATGGCTTTGCCGAATGCAACTTTGGCATAGTTTCACATGTGGGGATAAGGATTTGAATTGGCAAAGGGCTCGAAAGTTTTTCATGGTGATGAGCATTTTTTTTTCTTCTGTAGAGCATGGGATTTTGTAGAGCTGGACGTGTAGACTACTCATTCTGCCAATCATTCTAATGGTTCTTACACTCATCTTTCCTCCCACGTTCATCAGTTAGGTTTTCCCCCACCCACACATTTAGTATATAATTATTACAACCAGTTAGTGTACATGTCCAGTATTTCACAACAAAGGCCAACATGATTTTTTTCAATGGTTATTCGCACAGAGCGATATAAAACGCGAAACTTGATGTCGCGCAAAGAAATTCGACCATTGAAGTTAATGTAACAAGGATTACTGCGTGTGCAAATGAGATCAACCGCCATTGGATTCAATCAGAGATATTTCAGATTAACTGGATTCAATAGTAAAGTTGTACAGCCTCATGATTCTCACTCTCCCCCCTTTCCTTCAACGGCCTCTTCTTACAGCCAATATCTCTCTCTCTCTCTCCCTCCCCCCCCCCCCCCCATACCCACTCAACACAGCCTCTACTTACAGCCAGCCTCGTCTGCATGTGTGATAGTACAATCTTGCCAACCGTCACAGAGTGCAGACATCGCTACGTAGAAACCAGTGGGACATTGGAAGTGAGCAGCTAGTAAGGAAAATCACAAAAGAAGACAATCTGAGAAGATAATCTAAAAACAAAGCTGTAAATCGCAAATATTTTTTGCGTTACAATCTCATTGACATGAATCTACGTTACAGCCGTTCACCGTTGTTACGATAAAGACTGAAAAAATGTTATCTTCATAATCATCACTATGGAATTTAGATCAGATGTCACAAATTTGAAGGCTGTCAACAATATGAATTTGAGTTTAAGTTTAACGGCGCGTCGGCACGATAATGGCCACTTTGCGCCTCTCACGGTTTTTTCGTTCTCTCTCTCTTTGGGCCAGCTTTCAGCCCTCAGTTGCTTATAGATAATTATTATTATTATTATTATTTTATATAGCGCATATCCATTTTTAAAATGCTCTATGCGCTTTACAGACGAAACCTGTCAACCACAGAGCAGAATGGAGTGCCGGCGAAGCGCTCAACACACTACACTGCTTCTTCCTCTCTCCCTGTCTCGCTCACTCTCTCTCTCTATCTCAGAGCAAATTGTGACGCAGCCTGTTAGGCGCAGTACACAACTCAAAACAGTTCACAACTCACAATACAAATAATATTTGAATATTTATTAATAATAACATATATTTAATAATGTATAATAAATTTTGTTGTTGCTGGTGAGGAGATCATATGGATAAATTTTAATCTATTAATTTCAATTTTTGCCCGGGCAGCGGCCTGTTCGGACTGCTCTTTATGATTTCCAACTGCCAAGGTGTCTTTAACGTGCACACGGGCTCTCCGAATTTTTTTCGTCCTTATCCGAGAAGACTAGGTACTCGATACTACCCCCCAATAGGATCAGGGACTTGAAAATATGAGAAAAATCCCAATTTCCAACACGCCTGCACTAACGGGAAAAGGCCCGTATTAAAATCTAACGGGAAGAGGCCCGAGATAGAGAGATAGATAGATAGATAGATAGAGAGAGAGAGAGAGAGAGAGAGAGAGAGAGAGAGAGAGAGAGAGGGGATAGGGAAAGAAGGAGAGGGAGAGTGTCAAAGCAAGTCTGTTCCAGACAAAACGCTGGGTGCCTCAACAAGTAACTGATGTACCCGCTGATGCACAACAAAATCAATTTACACAAGGCAAACGCAAATGAATGTAATAAAAACCTACAGCTGTCGGTCTCTGGTGTATGTAGGATTCCCAATCGGGTCGGGCTTCCCAAAAATGGCAGGTCTCTCAAACGTGACAGACTGCACACGCTGCGCAAAATATTACTGAACACTTCAAGGCACTACCCAACACCAATTTCACATCCTGCGCAAAATATTGATAGAAATTTAGCAAGGCACCGCTTCTCAGCTGAGACACAAAAACTTTTTGAATCCTCTGAAATACAATTATAGTCACTTGATTTTCATCTCTTCTTTCCTGTCCGAATGACCTTACCTAATTTGAAACCATTTTCACTTGCGTAATGTTAAAGTTTACTCCATATATTTGGGAGGACAGGGTTAGTCTAACTGCAGTAGCATTGAAATAACTCAGCACTTTGAAAGTGTCAGTCAGATTGCATAATAACCATTGGCACCAATGCGCACTCGATGCGCAATCTGCCATATTTGGGAGACAGTGTCTGCATCGAAAGATCCACACTATCCCTAGTCTGTCGTCCTCACAAACATGTCAGATGGAACACCAACCAGTAGAACTAGCGCACGCTAGGTGTGCAATCTGCCACACTTAGGAGATCTGCCATATTTGGAAGGCTTGGCACGATTGGGAGACCTACATAATTTTATCCATGTAATATGTCCTCTTCGTAAAATAAATATATGTATACATTATCTAATGGATTCCTGCATTTCTTCATAAAGAAAAACTGACCAATTTTGTTTAGTAATGATCAGAAATATGGATGAAGAGCTCGCCCGACGATGATAATGATGGTCTTTCAGATCTACATATCTTAAGTGCTTGAGAATACAAACATTCCAAATTGTTAATGAAACCTTGCACTTTCTGCTACGAGGTTGACGTTAATGCTGGTGAAGATACTATTTTTTGTTATCATCACCGTACGATCCTTGGATCTCATACAAAAACCACATTACCAACTTGGAGGTCCAGACCAGAGTAATGCAAGCCATGGATCATACGAAGACCTGTTGTCCACAGTGAAACGAAGGAAAATGAGATGGTATGGTCATGTATCAAGATCAACAGGACTTGCCAAAGCCATTCTACAAGGAACAGTGCCAGGAGGCAGAAGGAGAGGAAGACAGAGAAAGAGATGGGAGGACAAGATTCAGTAAATGGACTGGCCTCACATTCAGTAACTGCCTAAGAGCGTCTGAGAACTGGAAGGAATGGAGGAAGTCGTTGCAAAGTCTTCTGTGATGCTCCGACGCTCTTCTAAGACTCCGCGGTAGAGAGAGAGAGAAGGAGAGAGAAAGAGAGAGGAGAGAGAGAGAGAGAGCGAGAGAGATAGAGAGAGAGAGAGAGAGAAGTAAATTGGGAAAATACAGTGCGACGGACCATTTGAAATGAAGATGGTTTGTTTATCTTTTACTGGCTGTCGATTGTCGATGAATTAAGTTGAATACTTATCAGAGTAATCTGATTGGCCGCCTACTCAGTCATTACTGACAGGTGTTGTGGTGGGCGAATATTTATAAACGTTTTTATTGTATTCGATTCACTACTATTCACAGGAACTGCAGAAAGTACAATCATACTCGGCAGAACATTTTATGCCCCAAGCGCGAGTACACAACAGCTAAGATGATAAAATTTTATGGTGGACGAAGCAATGTACTTTGCAAAGCCCAGTATTCAAAGTTGCAAACACAACTGTAACTGAGCCCTTTTGGACTGTCACTATCATTCTCGTTACTACCAAAATTGCAACTACCACAACCTAGCAACACAAACACGTGCGCCCGCGAGCACACACATGCATACACACATACGCACAAACACAGACCAAGCCTTCGTTATCATGCATTAGTTTTAATCTAATACAAAAACTACAACAACAAAAAACTACAGCTTCAAGCCAGCGTCATACACAGAGGTCTCATTTCTGCACCGATTTTCTTGCAACACTTTTCAATAAAATTTACTTTCAGATGACACTGTTTCTTTGTAATTTGGTCGCCCCATGTTTTGTCTACAAACTGTTTTAAAAAAAAGATTTCTCGGATAGTTTTCTTTTTCAGCTGTTTTAAAAAGAAAAATAATGCCGGAACTGTGTGCAACCACTGTCCACTTCTAGCATATGGCAAGGTTTTTAAGCTTAGACACCGGGATATTTGGTACGGAGGGTGTTTTATGCACGGCTACTGGCCATATATAAAACAGTGGGTCTTTTATGCACAGCCATCGGCCTTTACATAGCAAGAATACAGTAGGTGTTTTATGCACTGGCCATGTATTGTACTGAAGGTGTTTAATGCACTGCCGCTGGCGGTGTATAGTAAATAAAGGCACTAAAGGACATGGGAGACTGCATTTGACACACGTTCAATTTACTGCGTTTTCAATTCTCAGTGCAAAAAAGGGAAAGCCAAAGCGTAAGGAAATTATATGCGCAGATCCGGCTTTAAAGAATGTATGGAGCGGGGAGGGGGGGGTGGACGCAGGTTTATCGCCAGGTACCTCAGCAGGTAATAAAAAAAAATATGGACAAACTGATTAAAAAATGGAGAAATGTTGTTGCCAGAGAAAAAAAAGAAAAAACAAAAGACGGGAAAGTCAACTGGGCGGAGAGAGAGAGAGAGAGAGAGAGAGAGAGAGAGAGAGAGAGAGAGAGAGAGAGAGAGAGAGAGAGAGAGAGAGAGAGAGTATGAGGAGGAGGAAGAACGTCTTCATGTACGAACTGCTGGGTGGAGAAATATTAACACAACACCAAAAGGAAGAGGAAGGGTGGAGGGGGCAAAACCAAGGTAAGGAAAATAGCATACGCAATATGAAGGATTGTGATGGATTAAAACTGTTATGCATTAGACAGGATCATGAAATCAATGGAAGATGGGGAGGAGAACGAGAAGAAACAAACGACAAGAACTTGAAACAAATATAATAGTGGATTGATGATGTCTGTATTCAGTTAGCTAAAAGCACTTTTTTTATATTTTTACGGAAAAAAATTACCCACCTTACAAATTCAAATTCACCGCGATTTAAAAAAAACAACAACAAACAACCAACAACAACAACAAAACAACAACAGTGGAATTCTATTAAGATTCCCGTGTATCGAGTACAGACATTTGCATGATCGCTACGCCCACCACCATCCAGACTTGACTATCTGACACTGGCGGCAAGGTTCCACACCGCCAACCGGTTTTACGATTACTTTTCCCACATGGAAATTTTATCCGTCAAATTACTGTGAGATCTTACTTCGATTTATTTAAACAGGTGGCCCCGGACACTTCCATTGAGAGAAAAACAACGGAAAGCAAAATGTTATCTACAGTTATATACGGTATTTTATGGGAAATGTTCGAATAATTTGTCTCATATACCAAAATAATGATTGGACGTTAAAACCCGAAACTTTGAGAATTGCACTTTGCACTTATTTATCATTATTTATGCCTCGCATTTTTACTCCTCACTTTGAAAGTCCCGTTGGGTTTCATTTCAGCACTCACATTTAAAGTTTTCTACAAAGTGTATTGTAATGGTTGCCAATTAGAAAGGCATTTCCTGCCTCGTGGATAGACAGACATGTGGACAGACAGATAGAGTGATTCAATAAAAGACCAGCAAATTTTCCAAAATATTATGTACAGGTTAAAGTAAAGGGTAACGTGTCCAAAAAAAAATAATAAAAAAAATAGACCTTTCTAAAAATCTAGAACATCGAACATTCTGCGTAACTTGTCAATTTTCTTTGCATAAGAAACATAACCTATAAATGTTCAGAGCCGAAAGCTGTTTTTAATTGTTCTATTATCAGACTGTTTGACTGCACTTCTTAAATATTGCAGATCATTGTAAAACAATCGCCAAGCTGTTCAGGATATCGAGTGGTAACAAACGTCTTTTCTTTTACTAATCTAATAACCAAAGGAAAGAATATAATGCTACCAAGCCTAGGTAGGAAAAATTATTATTGGCAAAATAATATACAAAATCCCCAACTATTACAATAGATAATTTATCAGCCCTTAAGTACTGTAAATGTGCATCCACGCGTCTGAGATATGTATGTACGACTTGTGTTTGATAATATGTTAAAATTGTTGAAAATGTCAAGATCGGAACTTATGCAAGCTGGTGATAATTACAAGATATGCTACAAAGCCCTACGTAAGAATCAATAACGAAAAGTTACAATGAACCAGAAATGAAAAGCAAAGGCAACAAATCTTTCATTCAGCGAGGACCTTTGACAAGAAAAAAAAAGTACCGCACAACTGACACAAAATAGAAAAATTCAAAGAGAATCTTTTTATGAAAAAAAAAGACAACAACAACAAAAACCAGCCACTCAGCTATCTAAAGTTGCAGTTGGTGGCTGTGATGATCTTTTTGTTGTCGTTGTTGTTGATGATTAGAAAAATCCCCACTTCCTTAATGACTTAACGGCGATAAAAGCATCATCACTTCGACTACATGGTTAACCGGTCCAGAATAGTACATATTATTGCAAGGACAACTACATCAACACGAGAAACAAAACAACAACATCAATAATTACCTTACCAACACGCAACAACAAGAACAACAACAACAATTATTACAACACTAGAAGCAGCAACATCAAGAACAACGACAACAGCATCAGTAATTACAATACCAGGAGCAACAGCAATAGGAACAAGAAACAGCATAAAACAGCAATCACAACAAAAGGCACCAGAAGAAAACAAATGATTAGTATGCACAGAATTCATACAAATATACACATTTGCTGACTCTCACTTGGACAGACAAGCCAGGAAATGATGACAACGGGTATCAAGAATGAAACATGAATATTACATGATCGGACGCACTATTTCATGTAATCTCCAACTCAAAAGAAAGGACCTCACACGTATACCCACACACACTCACACAAGAACGAACTAATTGCATTGCAAACAACCAAAAATTGTTTTCGACGTAGGGCAAGTAAAACCCAGTAAGCGATATTTTTATAAGAAGGGTAAAAAACAGCAACCGCACACACACACACACTCACACACACACGAAAAAAAAGGGAGTTCAGAAAAAAAAAAAGGCACTTGGCAATTACAAAAAGAGAAAATCAATCATACAGCAGCTGGTGGGAAGAAAAGGAGAATAAATCACGAGGATTTGCAGAAGGAGGGAAATTAAAGTTCTGTTCATTTATTCATGTCCAAAATTGGGATAATTTCCTCAACAGAGCCCTCTCTTTCGCCATTCCGCCCCTCTCCCGCCCATTCCTCTCTCCCACTTCCTCCCACTACTCCCTTCCCCGCTTCACACCAAGCAAGATCAGCCTGTATCTGCGAGGAGCACTTCCTATCCCTTTCAAAATACCCAACATAATTATGTCGTAGGCCTATGCAAAATAAGTTCAAGTTCAAGTTTAGTTTATTATAGGCCTGGCGGCCAATTCAAAAACACACAAGAATCATGTGAACAATCTTAGAAAACATTAAACAAACAAACAAACAGACAAAATGCATGGTCGTTCACTCTCTCCGCTCCCTGCAGCATTTATACACTTACTTATTATAGTATACAATCAAATACAGCTTGTAATTGCCAGCAACAGACACCATTTTCAATCCCCCCCCCCCCCCTGCATAACCGATCTTTCCTCACCTTTATCTGTTGTAAATTTACTACAATTGAAAATATCACTATAATTTATTCTTTCACTCGAAGGTGAATTTAGTTTTCAGACTTCGCCAGGAGAAGTCACAAAGCGACATTATTGTATTCGTTTAGAACTTTATGGCAAAACAGTGCAAACGAATGTAGTTCTCTATCGTGCATCGTCGACAGAAAATGTATAAGCTTAAACATGCTTGGTCCAACAAGTAGCCAAGACGGTAAAAACTTTCCTTATATCTTTGACTTTTTTGCAAGTTAGTAACACGTGAAATTCGTCCTCCAATTCATTACAGGTCTCACATAATCTCATAACATACTCCAGTTTAGGCCTCTGCCACCTTCCCCTCTCCACCATAAAGTTGTGAGAGCCCAATCTTATCTTTGCT
Source organism: Onchidella celtica (assembly GCA_963931925.1). Lineage (NCBI taxonomy): Eukaryota > Metazoa > Mollusca > Gastropoda > Systellommatophora > Onchidiidae > Onchidella > Onchidella celtica. The sequence continues at coordinate 20,520,512 of OZ007579.1, read as the reverse complement.
ATGGCTATCCTTAAATGCTTCTGCTTTACTTCATGTAAGTAATTTTCTGAGTAAAATTCAACAGCTAAATGTCTATATAGCCGATTCTCACTTAAATGCTCTATGTCACTTCGACATGTTTGTTGAAAATTGTCACGTAGACGTTGTTCTAATTCAGATAAAAACAACGAAGTTTGATCAACCTTTTGGCTTTCCCAGATGTATCCAAATCCAGATTTCTCCAGTATTTTCTTTGACAGTGAAGCCCAGTTAATTGTACTTGTGTTGTTTTCTGTGGCTGATAATAATCTGCTATAAACTTTTTAAACGGTACTATTGTCGTCTAAGCCTAATATTTTAACCCAGAATTTCATTAGTCTAACCTGGCGGTCAATTTTTAGAGGATAAACTCCCAATTCAAAATATATAAAAGCTAATGGACAGTTTGCACCCTGGAGTAGCTTTTGGGACACACACCCTAGCATAATCATAAAATAACAATTAAACGACCTCTATAACCGAAACGATAGGCCGGACTGCTGTCTTCTCTTTCAGTATGATGGTTGATAGTCTTGAATGAATAGGTAATTATTATACATTATACAGTTGTTTGTAAGCATAATTATTTATTATGGAACCAGTGCCAAATATTTTACTATTTTTCATTCTATCCTGAAGGGTTCAGCTGCACTGAGTCAAAAATGTCTGACCCAGTGCGCTAGGTTTCTCTTTCAGCCTGCTTACACAAAACAGGGTTCGTGTTGGGAATCAGACTCGCGCCAGACGCCAGACTTGCTTCAGTCTAAATGAGGCCGCATTTAACTCCATAGTCCACAACTCACACCGAAACTGAGGCAGATCAGTTCTGATTCAGTGCATAATTTACATTATGCTGTTTTTCTTAAATTACAAAACAAAATGTAATAAATCATTACTGTGCGCCGTCTTATATTTTTGGAGTTCTCATTTATTGAAGAGTGCAGCTCTTTTTGAAATTCTGGACAACTGTTTTACTGAATTAACATCAGATATCATTAATTATATTTAGAGCAAGCAGCGGAGCTTAGAATTAAATGGCACCTTTAATCGTGCCTGGCATTTTCTGCAATAATTTTATCTTATTGAAGTTTAGATCACGTTTCACAACAATGACATTTGAGCAATACAACACCAGAAATAAGCAGGGTGAACAGACTTGGATCTAGGGGCCTAGTACACCCGAATGGGTTGCTCTGTTCTCTGGGCCATTGCACCAGCTATTTCTTGGGCTTTCCTTTTTTGTTTTACCTATCAGCTAAATTCTTACTGTATCAATACTTATTATCGACGGTCAGTAAAATTAATTTTTATAACTGCATTACATAACGTTCACAGAAGGTCCAGAACAGTTTTTTAAAAATCTTTTCTTTTTTTTTTTGTTCGTGGTATTAAATCGGCATACCTATTTAATTTTCTATCAGTTGTGATGTATTGGCGATTGATTTTAGTCTGCAACTTTATTTATTATTATTTTCGTTGTTCTGAGTTTATACAAAAAAAGAAAAAAAAAGTTAATGTAGAAATACAATTACATTCTGGCATTAGACATACGTATTCTTTTAAAACGCTGACATGCAGCAATGCAATATTACTGTTTACAAGCAGAACTGCCCCTACGCTGGGCACACAAACACAATTATGTTTTCCTCGGCGACTTGATTCGCATTATTTAATATAATAAAAGCATAACAATGAAATATTAAATTTACGTTAACATTTGCAAAAATAAATAAATAAATTAATTAATTAATTAATTAAAACCCAAAAATCAAAACAAGTTTAAATCTAAATCTGGACCCATCTCAATAATAGGTCTTCGTTCAGTACTTTAGCTCATGGCGGTTAAAAGCTGTTATTCGACGCCTCACCGCGTGGGTAAGCTACTGGAATAAATTCATTTCCGAAATAAGTCAACGCTTTCATCAAACTAAATTTCAAGGGTGTGATGTGGAACTTCAAGTAAATGAAAATGTTCATGCCAGTTTTCAAAGCTTAAGTGCTGCATTTACTGAGAAAATGTGTTAATTTTTTTTTCAAAGTCTCAATAATAATAATATGTAGATAAAGTTCCCAAGCACATGCTTGTGGCAGTGAGGAGTTAACAATTGAATTGAGTTTGCGTATGAGAAAGCACGTCGACGCGATAGCAGTCATTTTGTGGGAGGAAAAATTAAGACGATAGACAGAATGTGACCGAGTGATCGGACAAAAGGAGACCCTACCAGAAGCGCTCACCAACCTCTCGTGTTCATAACTGGAGCCGAAATAATAATTATAACAATAGTACAGTAATGTATTCTGGTTTTCAAAGTGGTGTTTGGGAGGTGGGTGGGAGGATGAGGATGGGGACTTGAGGGGCCGATGTGAGTTAGAGTTAGAATTATAATGTTTGAAAGAGATGGTGAGAAAAAGAAAGAATGAGGAGAAAGAACAATCATGACGGTAGAATAAGGATGTATGTAGAGAACGCGAATAAAGTTTGTATATAATAAACGGATAGCCAACTTGCGCGCTCTTCAAATAAGCATCGAACCTTGCACTGAAAAATATACTTTTGTATGTTGTATTTGCATTTAAAGTGATACCCCGGGCCTAGGAAACTGCCGGATATAATTGACCAAAGGGTGGCATTACCTGCGTAGACTCGATAATGTCCCCAAGTTTACTTAGACGATATGGGTGGGATAAGAAAATATTCGCTACTTTCTTGATTTTCTACCAAAAAGCTTTGATACTCTCCACACTTACTCTAAAATGGATACATCAGGAATTAAAAGCTCCATAATATTATTTTATCATTATTCATAGGTCCAGATCTCTGTGCACATTAAAAAAACTGAAAATTTCGAATTAATTGTTTCGGGAGACTGTTTTTTAGGACTAATATGGTACTATCTCAATTTTTTTTTTTTACCACAGATGTATTTGGAAGATGCCCACACATTAAACATTTTTTTGCTAATTGTAAAATTTAGAATTTCTAAATATCCTATCGTTTTTTGTAACCAAGAATTATAGCACCCATTTTCCTGCTCCGCCATTCTGTCGCACTAGGAATAACCACTGCCACTGTATTAAATTTCTGTATTACTACTCAATAACCAATTATTTTGCTTTTAGAAGCTATCTGTGCCATTGGTACCTCTTAATTACAAACTGTTTTCAAATTGATGTAATTCAGTTCGAGTGTGGTTTTATGTAAGGATATCTGAGCCAAGAGTTAGGTCGTATCGAAAATTTTATTGCTGAATTGGTTTGTCAGAAGGTTACTGATCTCGGTTCAGTTAGATGTCACTTCATGCCAGACAAGTCTTTTTTATGAGAGCCCAAATTTGCTATCATTGGTAAAGCAATGTCTTCGCAGGACCGATACTGGGCACTCACGGCACTTTGATGTTCCATCTTGTGAGTCATAATATCGATGCTGAATATTGAGCACACGATACTGTTCGATCTTCGGAAGCATTGAGTTGGGCACAATTCTAACCGACAGGCGGGCGACAAACTAACTGAACCAACCTGCAGTGAGCTGGGCCCTGAGGTCAGTCATGAAAGAACTCTTGAGATAGGACCTGCCACCAAATCCACTAAATTCACACGATGGCAGACCTCAGCCATGCTTGAACAGAAAATTGGGATGCCAACAAACGCCGCAATCGTGGTCAAACTGCTTGACTGAGTCTGTTTATCATGACTACTCTTGTGCGAGCAGAAAGGGGAGATGCCTGAGCTTTGTAGCAAATCTGACCGTAGAACGAAGGACACACCACATAAAACGTGTAGATCTACTAATCACCTTTGTTACTTTATTAATTGACACGGTCAATTTGAAAGTGTAAGCATAGCGCTCTTCTGAGGAGAAAACAAAGTTGCGTCAATAACTAATAAATCAACAGGTGTCATCTTTTTGTTAGTGTCCTAGATAACAGTTCGCATAGAACAGTTCAAGGTTCGCAGTAGACGAACTGTGCGGAAGAATATGGCAAGCTATCTGTGGGCGCAGTTCTGAGTCCTAGGAATACCCAAGGTAGCTTCTCTACACAGTCTGGGCCTGTGTTGCCTTGAGAGCTGTCTTAAGGCTACGATGGAAAAGTACGATCATCCCGTTGGCTTGTGGATGATAAGCTGTTGTATGATAGAGTCGTACTCCAAGGTGAGCTGCTATTTTAGTCCACAAGGCTGATATAAACTGAGAGCCGCAGTCAGACGACATGTCTCCAGGAACCAAAAAACGGGAGATCCACCCAGTTATTAGAGCACGAACGCACCCAGCCCTTGTTATTGTCTCGCAGTGGGATTGCCCCTGGTCAATGTGTATTGCGATATATGATGGTTAGAAGATGTGTGAAACCGAAGGATTGTGGAAGGGGGCCAACGATGTCGATGTTGATGTGCGGAGAACCTTTTTCGGGAGGCTCTAGAGTGTGCTTTTGAACTTTTGAGGTTTGACAATCGTGGCACTCCTCCACCCATCTACCAATCTATCTTCGTAGCCCGTGTCACACGAATTTCTCTGCAACCAGCTTGATTGTGGCTTTGACCCCAGGGTGTGCGAGGTTGTGGATAGCTTCGAACACTGGGCGTCTGAGATCTGGCGGAACAGTAGGGCGTGGACGGCCAGTTGAAATATCACACAAAAGTTCTGGTCCCTGGGAGTCCACCTTTGAGAGCATAATGTGTGGATTGGTAAGTGCCATTCTGTAAGCTGATACGTCCACACTGGACGCTTGGGATCTGGCCATGGCTGTGTAGTCACTACCAAGTGAGACTGTGTTGGCTGCGGCGCGAGAGAGGCAATCGGCAACAATGTTGTTTTTCTTGGAGGTATGAGGAATATCGGTGGTAAACTCCGAAATGGCAGAAAGATGTCTTTGCTGTCGTGCCGACCATGATTCGGTTGCTTTTACCGTATACCAGTCCTGGCATGGACCAACGATTTATGGTCAGTTTAAATGGTGAATTGCCCCCCCCCTCTAACATGAAGCAAAAATGACGTATAGCCAAATGCACACCAAGGAGTTCCCGTTAGAAAGCGCTGTATGTTTGTTCAGGTTTCCGCAGCTCCAAAGAAGTCAAGAGAAGACACTCCAAAGAGGCATTTCTCGACTCACGAGGCGAATTATAAGTCCATGACCCTTTAAGCGCCAAAGGACCCTTCTGAGGTCATCGTGTCTTCTCAGATGAGCTGGCAACCAGAATGTCGTCAAAGTAAAAGAATGCGCATTCTAGGTCTTGCAGAACTGTGAGACCCTGGAATGCTTGCAAGGAGTTTATTTTTTCAACCAGAAGGGCATGCTCAGAAGTTCCCATAGACCCAAAGGAGTGATCACCGCAGTCTTGGAGACATCTTCATGGGCAATAGGAATCTGATGATACCCGCAGTCGAGGTCAATCTTGGAGGAAAGATGACAGGATAGCTTTCTGGCACCATATCATCATTGAGGCTGCGGTAGTCACCACATGGACGCCAACCACCATTGGCTTTTGGGAACAACATGAAGTTCAAGGACTGTTTGACTTTCGGATAATGCCCATCTTTTCCATTTCCAGAACTCTTTTTTTGGCTGTAGTAAGTTTGTCCGGGAACAAACGGCGTGCTGGAACAAAGACAGGGCGGCCTTTGGTCAGAAATGCTAGACGCCGCCCTTTACCTCATCAGTGGAAAATGTTGGTTGTAAAAGCTCAGGATAATCACTGAATATCTTACGGAACCAGTTGCTGTTAGGCTCTATTAGAGCGAGATCACCATCTGCCAGAGCTGACAGCAAGGGATGTACAGGAAAGACTCAGCCTCAATCAGTCGATGGTCGCGAATGTCCACAAGACGGTGGAAGTCCGCTCTTGGAAGGGGGCGTTTGACATCTGCAGCGATGAGGGATGCTTGGAAAACGCGCCGACCGAAGCGTAGCGGCACGACTCGAGCACCATAGGTCGTCATGGAGGGTCCGTTGGTTGCTTGTAAAGGGGGTCTCACATTTCCTGACCGTTTGTCGACCAGTGACGCAGGGGTGACACGAACCTGGGCGCCTGTATCAGCCAAAAAGCGTCTTTGAGATATATTGTCCATGGCGAACAGCTGTGTATCCTTTAAGTTTTGTGTAGTCCTCAGACTCATTGTAGAAGTACAGCATGTCGGGCCAACAGACGGGGGAGTTTTTCTGTTTTTTCTTGTTCTTGAAACTGCTAAAGTGCTAGCATGTTTGAGAACAGCGTTTAGCATTCGACCCCAACCGCCGGTGGTACCAGCAAACAGAGTCGATCGCAGGTGAAGCTACATCTGTAAGTGAGGGAGGTGACTGAATGTAGCACACACCCTTAAATCTAGTCTCACGGAGTTGAAAAGAGTGTCAGTTTCCCGTGCCAATGCCCGATAGTCTTCAATGTTAGAAGAATTTGCCAGTTGAACACCATGGTTCACTGGAAGTTGTCTAAGGAAACTGTTTTTAAACATAAAACGCGCGTCGTGGTTGCCCAAGACGGGGCCAACAGCACTAGACTGAGGCCCCCGAGAAACCAAAGGATCCCAGACCTGGTTGCCTAAGAGGGCCAGCTTCGTGTCCATCAGTTCGGATGGTTTTCTGTCTCCCAAGCTTTGTGAGTCTAGAAGGATGGCCGCTCGTTGTACTTCGGAGAGGCCGTACATTGACGTTTGGAAAGATTTTAGTTCACTGTACTTACTGTCAGCAGATGGAGAAGAGATGATAGGCAAGGTCCTGGCTGCAGTGGTAGTACTTTGTCTCGCCATTAGTTATACCACGTAAAGCGAACTGAGCTTCAGTTTGAGCGAATCAGGCCGAAGGGCAGCTGGTCCAAAACGTGGGCAGTTTAAATGATACTGCGTCAACAGACATTACAGATCTAAACTTTCGAAAAAAGTCGGTGTCGAAGAAGTATAGATCTAGATCTAAAATCGCTTCAGGGTCACCAGTTTAGCAAATCTGACCATAGAACAAAGGACACACCACACAAAACGTTTAGATCTACTAATCACCTTCATCAACTGACTCAGGAGGAAGCAAAGTTGCGTCAATAATTAATAGGTCAACCGGTGTCAGCTCTTTCTCAGTGTTAATAGTGAACCACAACTCTTTATTAGATTGCAGCGGGAGAATGCTGCCATATTTTTCGCAGAAGATCACAACAGCTACGCACACTGCAGGCTGTACCGGTATTAAGAGCTTTTCATCAGGGCTTCATCTTGACCTCGTTAAAAGGTTTCTTTTCAGTAGACATGATATGCACCATAAGTCGATCTGTGGGATAGCATTTGTTCAGGTCTTTTCATTGAAACGACCTAAATGGGAAGAAAACAAATCAACAGAAACTTGATAAACGTATGGCTAGCCCTGTTGTGAAGCTGCATCTGAAACCGCATAAATGTGTGCAATGGACCAAATTTTACAGGAGATAGAAAAAGATAAATGTTTTTCTTAAAGTGCGTTGCTTATCTTTACGCGTTTTTAGCTATAAATATTTAAGAGTGTGCTTTTCTTTCACCGATTATAAAAAAAAAAGATATTTCTACAAAGGGTATGAGTATTTAGCATTTGAGAGTTGTCACCTGCAGTTGTGAGAACACATTAGTGCGATTTCACTGTGGGGCCAGGGATATAGCTTCCAGACTTGAGCTAAAAATTGATCCTGAATTCAACTGCGCACGTACTTCAGGCCTACTATGGTCACCGAGAGAAAATAATTATCACTCCAGAGACTTTGTTCTCATAAGAACTCACTCAATGTCGTTATCTCCATATGGTGAAATGGTGGCAATGCGAACAACCAGCAAGTTAGTGTTGAAACAAAGCGCGCAAGATTTCTGCTGAAAATTTAGCCGTAAAGTTTCAGAGGTAGACATCATTACTGGCTATGGCCTCAAGCCATGGTCGCTTTCCCCAAACAAGGTGTCTGAATTTATCACTTCAGCAATGGAGGCATTTATCCGTCGTGATGAGAATGCATAATGTTCTGCGTGTGGTTTTCGACCAAAGTTTCAAACTGAGAAGCAAGTACTGCTGCCTGGTCCCTCGTCAGAAAGGACTCAGTCTCTATTTTTTTTTTATATACTGTGCAGGGAAGAGCCGTCGCGTTCCCAGCAGACCCTTGTGCCCTCCGTTGCAACATATAAAGAACAAATCAGACGGATGGTCATCAATCAAGTGAGGTCTATGCAACATTCAGGGAGTGCATGTCTCATTGTCAAAGGCCAAGATGAATAAGCAACAGCCAATAGAAATGGGAGACAGAATTCAGCACACCTCTATAAATCATGAGAAAACTGGTCGTCTCCTTAGAATGGCAAGGTTCTATCTCGCTTTTTTGGGTGAACTGATTTACACATTAAACACTACTTCTACAGGCCTTCTCCATCATGTGTCAAAGTATCAAGCGGATTCGGTGTGTAGTTTTGTAAGTAGTAGTAAAAAGAAAAAAGTCATATGTCTTGTGTAGCCGCCCGTATTTTGGTGGTATGGAGATATTGGTAACACCAGATAGGTTACTCAAAGCCCTTTCATTTGGTTAAAAAATATTCCTGTAATTTAATTAGCAGAGAAGATATGGCCCCTCAATGGCACGACGTGACACACCCACAGTTTTGGGAAAAACGTTACTAAAGTTTCAGCTTTTAGTTAAAATTATGGATGTCGACTCGATTCAAAGTCAGTTTTGAGGCATTTACCCTTCTCAAACATGATTATCATTTGGAAAAGGAACAGTAAAGAGGTTAAATTTTTCAAAAATACTGAAAACGCAAAATTGATCAAATTGACCCCCCGATGCATTTTAACGATTTTCTCGAATCAGGTAGTGCCGAGATGTGCCTCATTTGGTCGGGTGGCTACTATCAGCACATCGATGGCTCCGTGCTGAATCCGGCTATCTGCTTGACAGCAAAATCATGAAACTTCAATCATCAATTTCTCAAAAGTTGATGGAAGGGAGTTAAAACTCTCATTCTATGGGGACATGGTGTTATCTCGGCATATCACATGATTTAGGAAATCAGTGCTAGGCATGGTAACATTCAAAGTCAACTCAGATGATACAGACGTACTAACACCCTGCTCCTGGAAACGCATGGAATTCTGGCCATTATAGTACTTTCTTAAAGCAACATGGCCAACCGGCAATGTTTTGTCCGCTAACACTGTTTGTCAGCACCCACAAAGACATGCTGTACATCCTTGCAGCCCGTGCCCTCACTAGATGAGACACCGTTTCTACATAAAATTGCTGTTACTGGAAACACTACAGTTCCTACCAAGTTAAAAATGTAGTGGTCTTTGGTGTTCCAGTATTTGGTGTCACGTATTAAACAGAGGAAGAAATCATAGAATTCCGTCGTCGCCCCATCATCGAGCACAGGGGACACTCTTGAACAAAATGCTGCTTTCCAGCTAGAAAATCGCAGTCAACAGGCATGTCGCACCAAAGCTGCTCAGTTTTCTACCATCTGTGAACAGTGTCAGGCACACTGTCTCCACGTTCAGCATAAAGTGTTCCGGAAAAATGTTGCTGGTGGCCCATTTCCATCAGACTTCAACCTTCTGTAGTGTGACTTCATGGTCTGTGGATATACAGCTGGAAGCGGCAAAAAGGTTCTTAACTTGTTGAGTTGCAGTCGCAAAACGAATTGCTGCACAAGCTAATGTACTGACCTGTATTCAGTTGTGCAAATGCAAAGAGGGCAAATTCTGCAGCAGTCCTGCCAGGGATGTAGCAGCTGAGATGAATCCAGTGAAGACCACTGAAAATCAGTTTCCCGCCGCTTTGGTGAATATGAATATGAGATTAATCCTGGCCTGAAAATGAGAATTGTCCTGATGAAGTATGACCGAAGTAATGGCGCATTGGTGAAACCGAGATGGCGTGAAAGAATATCACTAATGACCAGAATCATACACCTATTGACGCAGTGGTGATCAGTTTATAGGTGTCTTTGGAGACTAAATGTGCCTGCACCGCCCCTCATCATTTCAAGTATATTTATGTTCGAATTAAGATCAAATAATTGGCACCAAACCTGTGTATGTCTAATTTGATATGTTTCTGCTATATTTATTTTCACAAAATCTACTATTTCCAACAGAAAAGCAACAACAACAACAAGAAAAACCAACCAAATACGTCTGTAGTTGTTCTCAGTTGCGAAGCAACCCTACCAATTTCAATGGCGGTTACCTTGGATTTCGCTATTTGTTTGAAAACTGCTTAACTTTTTCACTGTTGGCATCGACTGGATCTGGAATCAGAAATTAATTTTCATTCAAAACAGCCTGGAAAATTTCTACAGACGTGTGACAACAAAACAGGCCGGGTATACTAGGACTAATAATTTGTTAGGGGTTGTCTCCAGATCGCACTGGACAACACAGAGGGTTTGTGTATTTGACTTTTTTCTCTGGTGCCAACGTTTTGTCTCTACTCCACCTTCAGATATAATTCAAATGGAATGAATTGGCTTTCGCAGCAGAATCGAAAGAAGCAACGCTTGCAAGCTACAACAAAAGACGTAACCTACTAATATTCATATGAAGCATTTTCAGTGTGGATCTTGCAAACAGACGTATTACTGTAGCAGTTATTAATAATAATAATAACTATTTGATCTGCAAATTGTTGCATTATATTTTTCAAAAACATCTATGGGTACTTGTCTATGATAAGATACAGTAAAATTCCACCTTAGCCATCTGGTATAATAATATATTATATATTTTTTTTTTCAAAATATTGGACTTGCCCATTTTAGCTATATAAGGGACACGGCAGGGCACTACACACCAAACTGAACGCGTGTGAAATAATATTGTCCCCCGTGCGGTGGGCTTATCAAAGGGAGCGGCTGGTAAACTAATTGCTGGCGTGGACTGTTGCTGACATTAATTTTGATGTGTTGTGTATTTGCAGACCCGGCGCATAGCAAGGTCTTCGGGGATGGAAAAGTATGCTCTTTTCAAAGTGGTAGCTGAGAAGACGGTATACATGAGCATGGGAATGGGTGAGTTAGAGTACCGGCACTGAAACAGATGGAAAGATAATGAGTGAATGATCAACAAAAATATAAGTAATGAACGGTAATAGAACTATCAGAGAAACATAATGGCCATGTCGTGTAGGGATGCGGGGAAGATAATGAAGAGAGAGAGAGAGAGAGAGAAAGAGAGAGAAAGAGAGAGAGAGAGAGAAGGAGAGAGAGAGAGAGAGAGAGAGAGAGAGAGAGACAGACAGACAGAGACAGAGAGAGAGGGGGAGAGAGAGAGAAACAGAGAGTTTAGAGAAAGTCCGTACACGAAATCACGGCCATTTTTTGCTCGGAAAAAGCAAGACGATAGACAGAATTGAACAAGAGAATGATAGGACAGAAGGAGGCCCTACCAGAGGTGCCCACAAACCACCCGCGCAGATAGATAGATAGATAGATAGATAGATAGATAGATAGATAGATAGATAGATATATTGATAGGTAGATAGATAGATAGATAGATAGATAGATAGATAGATAGATAGATAGATAGATAAATAGATAGATAGATAGATAGATAGATAGGTAGATAGATAGATAGATAGATAGATAGATAGATAGACAGATAGATAGATAGATAGATAGATAGATAGATAGATAGATAGATAGATAGATAGATAGATAGAGAGATAGATAGATACATAGATCGATCGATAGATAGACAGATAGATAGATAGATAGATAGATAGATAGATAGATAGATAGATAGATAGATAGATAGATAGATAGATAGATAGATAGATAGATAGATAGATAGATAGATAGATAGATAGATAGATAGATAGATAGATAGAGAAAGAGAGAGGGAGAAAGAGAGAAGAAGAAGATGAAGAAGAAGCAGAACAAAATTTATAAGCCAAATAAAGGGACAGGTAATGGATAAAATCAAAGAAGAGAAAAAGGCTGTACACAAAGGAAGTCCAGAAAAGTTGTTGTTATTGAAATGAAGAGGAAATGAGTTTTAACTATCCTTACTACCCAGAATGCCAACAGTGGGAGTCCGATTTGATTGCTCGACTAAGGCTCCGAAAAGGATTGCTTTTTTATGAAAGGAATATTTCATCGCTCTACTTAATCCAAGTGGCATTGGAAAAGAGGGATGGGGGCAGAAAGGAGGGGAAGAGACGGAGAAGGGACTAGGAGGGGACAGTAGAGGGAGGGGTAAGGGCAGGAGAGGGGAGCAAGTTCATCCCGGGTAACCTTTGGTGCTTCGTCTAGTACATAGGCCTACACGAATAAAATGGATAAATTAGTAGGCTTAAATAAACAAATAAATAAATATAGTTTATAAAGTACATAAATCACGGGCCCTATCATGAAATAGCACTAATGTAATCGCAAAGCTGCACGTGACAGCTCTGTTTAGCCAAATATGTTAGGAACTCCCTGAAGGAATTCTGTTTTTCAACTGATCAAAAGATGGGGGTTGGGGGGGGGGGGGGTATACAGTCTTTCAATGTTTAGTTAAGTAACTTAAAATGTAAAGCAGGTTTTTCCTCTGCTGTAAAATTAAATCTTTCGCAGCTGTATGGTTTCATGATAGGCCCGCAAGATGAATTAGTTAACAAGAATGACAGGCTTGCTCATACGCATACTTATGCTGCCTCACCAAAAGCATGCATTCCCGCAAACATACACACACAAAAATGGCTCTTGATTTCCATTTGATATTAATTGCCTTATATACCGTCCAAAGTGAATAAATCATGGCAACATGCGCCAAAATGAACACTGAATCAATTACTGAAGGCGGACTTATAAAATTAGCTACAGGGATGTGCACATGATAATATGGGGTGTGGGGTGTGGATAACTAATGGACAGAAAGACAGAATGAAATATAGTACTGACAAACTGTCAGATACACAGAAACATTCATTGCAGACTGTAAATGAAATAGACCCGAGTAATTTTTTTCTCATCTTCTTTTTATTTATAAGTTTGTTTTTGGTTTTGCTGTTGCATTCTTGGACAGCCAGAAATAATAGTGAGCATTTTCTTCTCTTTTGTTTTTGTCACACTTGCAAATAGGAAGTTGTCCCCAGTAAGATCTGTTTGATAACAACAACAATATGAGCAACAAAGAGAACATCGACATCGAAAGCACTGATCACGATCATCTGTACGTAAGTTCAAATATTCACATGTCCCCTATCTGGTCAAACTGATAATTAAGACTGATTTGATCACAACATGGAGTCATATTTATATTAACACATTTAGATACTTTATTTGTCGAAGGCATTCTGTACACACATAGAGGAGATATTGCGGAATCACAAACAAACCCTCCGGTTTGATGTACATCACCCTCGGCCGACAGAAGTGCTGCAGACGCCGCTCTGCCTCAGCAACTTAATTGCCAGTCTAAGTCACCTCTACTTCTCTCTCTTTTCAAATCTGGCCCCTTGTCTTTCTTTCTATCCATTTTACTTGTCATTTATTGAATTTATATTTTAGGAAGACAGAGACTCATGGCCAGAGATATAACGAACTAGCATTTTGTAGAATTTTCTTTTGCATCATCACCACCTGTATAAAAACTCCACCCTCGCCTCCCCCTCCTTCCCGACCCCTTCACCACCCCTTCTCCACCTCATCTTATCAAATAATAATCGAGCAGACTGTAGAACCGCAATCAAGCTTCAGTAAAGCTACATTTATCCCTTGATTTCAAAGACACCGCCTAGTTCACTTACATTCAGACTGATTAAAACGCTGATAGGTGGACTGGAAGGAAGTGCGGGTGGAGGGTGAGATAGACTACCACACGCAGTAAATTCACACACAGAAAATTAATTATATAATGTCCAGATTTCTTTTATTACCATCTTTACAGTAATTGAAACCACTATTATGATTATATTTTATGTGCCATTTCTAATTCTGTGTCTGTGCTTCCCGCCCCCTTCCCTCTCGTTCTCTTGCTCACTCGTTCACACACACACCCACCCACCCATTCACTCACTCACCCACCCACGCACTCATTCACTCATCCACCCACCAACGGACACGCATACACGTGCGCACATACACGTGCGCACATACACATTTTGACAAACTGTCTCTAGCCTTGTGAAAAGCATCTTATCACTGTTGATATTGATTTAATGACAATGGAAAGAAACAAAAACAAGAAGGTGAGAGACAAACAAAACAGAAACAGAAACCACTTGTAACATTCATCAATTTATCGATAGAATCGCAATAATTAGTGGCAGACAAAAAAAAAAAAAGGAGAGGGGGGGGGGGGGGAGCATTGATCTAAAGGTGCTCGTCTTTCATAGCGCTGGCGTATTAAATATTTGGGGGATTTTTCTGTCCCTGAACCTATGGCAGGTAGGATCGAGCACCTAGTATTCTCCGATAAGGACCGAAAACTCGGATGGTCCTTGTGCACGTTGCGCACGTTAAAGATACCTTGGCAGTTGGAAGTCCAGAAGAGCAGGTCTAATAAGGCCGGCTGCTCGGAAAAAAATTAAAAAACAACAACTAATTCCCCCCCCCCCCCCCCCCCAATAGGATCAAACACATATATACGAATACAAATACAGCAACAAATAAAAAAAACAAGAACAAGAAAAAAAAAAAAACAACTAATTCCCCCCCCCCCCCCCCCCCCCAATAGGATCAAACACATATATACTAATACAAATACAGCAACAAAAAAAAAAAACAACAACTAATTCCCCCCCCCCCCCCCCCCTCCCCCCCCAATAGGATCAAACACATATATACTAATACAAATACAGCAACAAAAAAAAAAAACAACAACTAATTCCCCCCCCCCCCCCCCCCTCCCCCCCCAATAGGATCAAACACATATATACGAATACAAATACAGCAACAAATAAAAAAAACAACAACTAATTCCCCCCCCCCCCCCCCCCAATAGGATCAAACACATATATACGAATACAAATACAGCAACAAATAAAAAAAACAACAACTAATTCCCCCCCCCCCCCCCAATAGGATCAAACACATATATACGAATACAAATACAGCAACAAATAAAAAAAACAACAACTAATTCCCCCCCCCCCCCCCCCCCCCCCAATAGGATCAAACACATATATACGAATACAAATACAGCAACAAATAAAAAAAACAACAACTAATTCCCCCCCCCCCCCCCCCCCCCCCAATAGGATCAAACACATATATACGAATACAAATACAGCAACAAATAAAAAAAACAAGAACAAGAAAAAAAAAACAACAACTAATTCCCCCCCCCCCCCCCCCCCCCCAATAGGATCAAACACATATATACTAATACAAATACAGCAACAAAAAAAAACAACAACAACTAATTCCCCCCCCCCCCCCCCCCCCCCCCCCAATAGGATCAAACACATATATACGAATACAAATACAGCAACAAATAAAAAAAACAAGAACAAGAAAAAAAAAACAACAACTAATTCCCCCCCCCCCCCCCCCAATAGGATCAAACACATATATACTAATACAAATACAGCAACAAAAAAAAAAAACAACAACTAATTCCCCCCCCCCCCCCCCCCCCAATAGGATCAAACACATATATACGAATACAAATACAGCAACAAATAAAAAAAACAAGAACAAGAAAAAAAAAACAACAACTAATTCCCCCCCCCCCCCCCCCCAATAGGATCAAACACATATATACTAATACAAATACAGCAACAAAAAAAAAAAACAACAACTAATTCCCCCCCCCCCCCCCCCCCAATAGGATCAAACACATATATACTAATACAAATACAGCAACAAAAAAAAAAAACAACAACTAATTCCCCCCCCCCCCCCCCCCCCCAATAGGATCAAACACATATATACGAATACAAATACAGCAACAAATAAAAAAAACAAGAACAAGAAAAAAAAAACAACAACTAATTCCCCCCCCCAATAGGATCAAACACATATATACTAATACAAATACAGCAACAAATAAAAAAAACAAGAACAAGAAAAAAAAAACAACAACTAATTCCCCCCCCCCCCCCCCCCCCAATAGGATCAAACACATATATACTAATACAAATACAGCAACAAATAAAAAAAACAAGAACTAATTCCCCCCCCCCCCCCCCCCCCCAATAGGATCAAACACATATATACTAATACAAATACAGCAACAAATAAAAAAAACAAGAACAAGAAAAAAAAAACAACAACTAATTCCCCCCCCCCCCCCCCCCCAATAGGATCAAACACATATATACTAATACAAATACAGCAACAAATAAAAAAAACAAGAACTAATTCCCCCCCCCCCCCCCCCCCAATAGGATCAAACACATATATACGAATACAAATACAGCAACAAATAAAAAAAACAAGAACAAGAAAAAAAAAACAACAACTAATTCCCCCCCCCCCCCCCCCCCAATAGGATCAAACACATATATACGAATACAAATACAGCAACAAATAAAAAAAACAACAACTAATTCCCCCCCCCCCCCCCCCCCCCAATAGGATCAAACACATATATACGAATACAAATACAGCAACAAATAAAAAAAACAAGAACAAGAAAAAAAAAACAACAACTAATTCCCCCCCCCCCCCCCCCCCAATAGGATCAAACACATATATACGAATACAAATACAGCAACAAATAAAAAAAAACAACAACTAATTCCCCCCCCCCCAATAGGATCAAACACATATATACGAATACAAATACAGCAACAAATAAAAAAAACAAGAACAAGAAAAAAAAAACAACAACTAATTCCCCCCCCCCCCCCCCCCCCCCAATAGGATCAAACACATATATACGAATACAAATACAGCAACAAATAAAAAAAACAAGAACAAGAAAAAAAAAACAACAACTAATTCCCCCCCCCCCCCCCCCCCCCCCAATAGGATCAAACACATATATACGAATACAAATACAGCAACAAATAAAAAAAACAAGAACAAGAAAAAAAAAAAACAGAAATGAGAGCTGCAAATGCCAAGGGCAGATGTCCGAAACCAAAGACCTCAGCACTGGTAGACAAATATACAGACAGACAGAGAGACAATATGATTACCACAGTGTTTAAGATCCTCATCACTACCATCTTTGCAGTTTTGAACCCCATCACACAAACTTGTGGTCTTGGTGCATTCAAAATTGTCACATCGGAATTCTCCGTAGTCACAATTGCGAGGAGCTGATCCAGGGGGTGAAAAAAGGGGGGCGGGGGAATGGAAGAAGTAATTAAGTGGGAAACTATGTCAGATACTCTCGTGAAGAGAGGATGATCGTTCCATAATAAAAGCCGACAATGTGGCATTTGCATGGAGTAAATGGCTGTGGAGCTGGAGACACGTTGCTTGGTGTTTCGGGGGTGACTGACACGACACACCATTACTATAAAATAATGTAATAATATTGACAAAGATAATTATGAACGGCATGGTATAAAGTTTGCCACGTTTCAATCTAAAATGTCTATCTCTTTTCTTGTCCTGTGTGTCTGTCTATCTTCCTTGTCTACCCTTCTCTCTGTCTCCCTTTGTCAGACTGTCTGTCTGTAAGTAAACATATCTATCCATCTTTTGTCCTTCCATCTGTCCATGTCTGCCTCTCTGTCTATCTTGTCTGATTGTTCTTCTGCCTGTCTGTCTGTCCATATGCATCTCTGCCTATCTGTCTACCTGATTACCCGACTGTCTGTCCCTTTCTTCCTGTCTGCCCGTCTGTCTGTCTTTTCGTATGTCAGTCCCATTTGAAAGAATCTCAGGGCTATATGTCAGGTATTAATTTTGAAGGTAATGCTGCCGACGATGTCCACCAAGGCACAAGTGCAAATAAAAATGGTGATGATTTAACAATATTGGCCTGCTTTACTACACTGTTGTTTGCTCGATAGTGCAAGGTAATGTTTGACAAATTAAATTAAACAACAATAGACAGATATTTCTCTCTTGTGACGCTATTGTGAATATTTGAGGGTGATTATGATGCTGATAATGATGATGATGATGATGATGATGATGATGATGATGATGATGATGATGGTGCTGATAATGGTAACTTACTGCAATGACTCTCATCAGAGTTGTCGCCACAGTCATCCACATAATCACACACCATGTCTCGTGGGACACACATGTGGTTGGCACACTTGAAATGGGTCAGTGCACACACGAATGTTTCTGGTGAAAAGAAAAGAGACAGATCTTCAGCACCTTTTCAACCCATGCAGATATTGAATAATATCATCTACCTCAACCCTTTTTTTGGTAGTGGATTTATAAAGAAAGAAAATCAAACTGAACGACATTAAACCATTAGCTCTTGCTATCATTATCGTCATTAAAAATGATAATGATCACAACAATGGTAATGGCGACCATAACAACGACGGTATGAGCGTTAAATTATCAGTATTAACAGGAACAAAAGACAATGACAGATATAACAACAACAACAACAATAACAATAATTACAACAACAACATTACAAAAACAACAGCAACAATTACAACGACAACAGTATCAACAATAACATTACCAAAACAACAACAACCATTACAACAACAACAGCAACAATTACGACAACAAAATAATAAAATGGCCATATTTTATACCATGAGATACTTTAGGCCAAATGTAAAACGCATTACTCAGATTAAACTAAAATGTACATATAAAGCGTTATAGTACTGAAGTCAAGGTTGTCCATAATCGACAACTTTATTTGTGATCTATCTGGTCAAAGCGGTATGAAATCACTTTTAGTCATATATGAAATTATACTAAACATTGGCATTTTATTCACGAAAACCAGTTTGTACACACATAGAAGAGACATTATTCATCCAAAATCTCAGTTTAGACAGAAATCATCATTAGCTGATAAAAGTGCCCCCTTCCCTTCTCCGTCCATGTGACTTTCTTATCGTTTTGAGAAACCGCGTCAGATTTATTTATGCATTACCTTAAAATTATACAACTGCCAATACTAAACTCTATGTCTAAATATGGAATTATAAAAGATCTTTATTGCTGTCCTAGGCATGTGGCACAAAGCCAGTCAGATTAGTGACATAATTTTCCTGCGTTCAAGCCAATATGCACTGGCAAAAGATGCTGTATTGTGCGCACAGAATCAGTTTGTTTGGAGAAAGGCCAACATGACTTGCTTGAATTTTGTCTCTTTCGGAAATGACATTTCTATGTACATATATTTGTATTATGTACTGCAATGATTTAGTGATTCTATAATCTTAAAACCTAAATTATGCGGTTAGGAATCATCTTGAAAAATTTGAAGGAGGTACGAAGCGTAAGAGTTTGGATTAGGAGAACCCAGAAACTGAATCTCATACACGTGAAGATTTCTACTATTGTCATATGCAAAACGATCACATTGTCCAATTTGGGTCCAAATCACTTATCAACATCATCTGTTAGAATGAAATAATGTCCTACCTTTCTATTGGGCTAATCATTTTATATGACTAACAGTTTCTTCTGGTCAGCAACATGCACAAATAGATGTGATGGGCAACGCCATTTTTTCTGTGTATGTGAGAGGCTTCTTTAACATTTTGTTTTTCTTGAATACGGTCTTTTCCCCAAACACAGCAGAACGGGTTTGTTTCAAGTGAAGTCACAGAACTAGTGCTCCTATGAAATTTTGAATTTTATTTCGCCTTTCGTCGGAACGTTGCGAGACACCATAGGCATAAGGACAATCGTGATAAACAATAACATGGTTGTCTACAGGCTATGATTCAAATAGCAGATAAGATAAGATAAAATAAGAATCACTTTATTATCCCATGGGGAAAATTTTCGTTCGCAGAACGTTTAAGAGCACATACATGGTACACATATCTTACGCGTCATTACATAAACATTATATAATGATTCGATAAACTAAATAACAGGCACAGGTGAAGTGACATGGCAAGGGACATTAGTGAAATAAGGCACACATCTCGCTAAAGTTTCTCGCTGAGGCGAATTGCGGAGGGCAAAAAAGGGTCTTCCTATCTTTCTCTTTTAGCTTTCATGTTGCTCCTGGATGATCCAGAAACTTGATGAAACAGGGGATGGTAGAATTTCTTTACATAAGCATTTGAGTACAGATGGTCAAAACTGAAAAATGCCGTGTCTGAATGTCATGTTCCATGTTTTCTTGATGGCTGTGTTGTTTATTCTTGTCACAATCGCTGGTATTGCATGAACTGAAATTCTAGTTTATCTCGATATTTAGTTTGCTTACATGTCCCCATATGGAAATCTAATTACGTCTTGGAGTTACTAATAAATTTAATGTTGTCATTCATGTCAAGCTCTAGCCACGTAGGGTACTGTGGTGCTGAAGAATTCCGCGGTGGCGCATCATTATAGTGGAGTCAGGTAGGGCGAAAATTGTGCATTTGATGACGAAGGCCACAAACTTTTCCTAGTTGTTGCAGGTTGACATACAAATAATTATGGACGTAGAACCACCTCACCAGATGACCCTAACCACCTCAAAATGACCTCTAACTTCTTTAGATCTTTTGTATTTCTTTGTATTTGAATGACATTGATTCAGGGCTAGAAAAAACCAAAAGAAAGGGAATTTTTTTATTTTTTCAAATTTTAATATGTGTGAAGTGATGTTCCACAGTTTGTTTGTAATGACAAATTAATTTTTCACAGTGACCCTCAAAGTGACCAGTGGTCATTACGACACCAATGCTGTGAATCAGTGATATTTTTCAGGTAGAAATGTTTTATCAGTATCGTGAAGTGCAGATTCTAATGCCAATAAACAAAACCTAACACGCTGACTTTTAAAATGAGCGAGATGACCATCCAAGTAACCAGTGGTCATTATGGAAACCAATACTGGGACCATCTAGGGACTCAGTCAGTGAACATCCCCATTCAAATTAGAACCAAACTAGCTTATTTCGGGACGCTGCAGATTGGAATATACCAGTCAACATACCCATAACGGAATAGGGACCTATAGACTGCCAAGGACATACGCAGTTACTGGATATTTTCGACTATTCCGAGGCAGGTAAGAGAGTGATCATGACTGACCCAACAATTCCCTAGAAGATTCGCATTGGCCAACATAAAATTGAAACTTATAATGTGCAGTGAATTGGCCAAGGAAATAGCCAGAAACGTATACTCATTGAAAGTTCCACTGGTCAAGATTGGTTTCACAGGATTTGTACGAGCACCAGTGTACAGTCCGGAAAGCAGCTTAGCATGAAGGTCTGACAGGGGTCAGCAAAATTGAAGAGGTTGACAAAGGTGACTGAAGAGACTTCAGCTGGCAGGATATGGAACAAGTAGAATGACCAAAAGACCCAATGTGCCCCCCCTCCCCAACCCCATAGGGCGCAAGGAAGTCAAGAGCCGCAACACTCATTTGACAGGGGTTCTCTTCCTCTGAAAATCTCTTGCTTTTTTAAAATTCATTTATTTATTTGTTTTCGAGGTGGCATGTTGCAGTTTGGTTCCAACGGTCTAACCTCTTTACTGGTGTGGGAGGCGTGTTTCTTCGTAATAGCATGGTTCTGTACATGGCAGTGGGATTTTCCTACAGCTGCAAGAGTCTTTGCTTCCTTCCCGGTAGCCTCTTTTTCATTAAGTAGTTCTTGGCAAAAATTTTAACATGTCCGGTAGAGTTGTCCTGAACAGGATGAGATGACCGTTACGCTGAGATATCGGTCAGCCTTTCTTGTGGATTTCCACTGAAACAGGCCGATGTCCAAACAAGCATGGCAAGCTTGAAAAATTAAACATTTGGTCTTTTCAATAACGTGGGGGGGGGGGGGGTTGAGTATATCCTCGATAACTCTGCCTTTTCTAGCGAAGAGTGCTCCCCGACATTACTTTCTTAACTTTCTTAACGTGTGTGCACTGAGAACCTTTCTACCAGTACAGCCACACCAGAAGGCAAGCTGGCAGATTTTGAAATATTTTTGCATCAGGATACGAGCTCTAAGCTGCCTAAGCTATTTTCTTGCCTTTGCTAATAAAACAGGACGTGCTGTCACGGCTAGTGAAAGAACAATAAAAACAGTGATTACCTCAGGCATTAACTGTTTGGCGGTTGTATACACTGGAATGTACGTACTTTTCCTATGATGGAAAATCAACCAAAAATATTCCAGAGTTGTGCAAAGTGGGCAAACAGACCAGAATGAAATCTATGTGCACAGTCCTGATATTTTCTTCTGACTTTCATGTAAGGCATTTGAGGCATGAAGCCACATCCTCGTGTCAGCTTCTTCCTGCCCACATAGAAAAAGGGTAGGACTCACGAAATCGCTTGAAACTGCCCGATCATTTATTGTTGCAATGCTCATGAGGGGCAGCTGAAGCCCGCCTAATTTCCTGAGCTAGATATCTGATAAAACTCGCGTCTTTTGTTATAGCTTTTGCAGAGAGTTTTTTCAGTTTCCTCGGCCTGCATCTTGGAAGTGGGAATGACTCTTCTTTGGATCCCAGCTACACGTTCCTCACGGTTCTAAAAGTTGATATCAAGTTATCTGTCAAAAACAATAGCCACCCGAGCAACCGAAATTCCTCCTCCTTTTTTTCTGTAAGACATGGTATAATGATATACTTTGAATAATAAAACAATACTGTGGTGCCTCTTGGAAAGAGCATCTGAACAACGGTTGAACCATTGGCAACCGGGCTATTAATATTTGGTGTTTCTTCATTTGGTCGCATTTTTTTCTGGTAGACATGACAGCAGATTTCATTTTTTATCACACTTTAGCATGTGCTCTTCAGCTCCTTAGGAAGGACGGGAAGCTTGATTTTTGTGAATAAAAAAACTTAACCTAGTCAGTTTGCTGTGCTTTAGCTCTAGCATGCTTTGCGCTCCGCTTGTGCCCCAAGAGCTGAAAGTCATGCTCTTCTAGCGGTTCTCTGATGTTTGTTGTTTGTAATTTTGTTCTCTCATCAACATACTAATTGCCATACTGCCTTCCTTTTTTTTTAAACGTTTTTGACGATATGGCATTGTGCTACGCCAACGCGTGAGTAAATTTGTTATTGAGGTCATGATTTGCCATTTCTAAACATGGATTTCTGAGTGCTTAAAACACATCATAAAGCACTGACTGAAACTTCTGCTTGGCTTCATGGTGATCTTCGCTCTTCTGTGGAATTTTGACTGGACGATTTGTGCTACATGTTTTGTCTTCCAACAGTAAATCACTTCCTATAATTTC
Organism: Onchidella celtica; assembly: GCA_963931925.1. Classification (NCBI taxonomy): domain Eukaryota; kingdom Metazoa; phylum Mollusca; class Gastropoda; order Systellommatophora; family Onchidiidae; genus Onchidella; species Onchidella celtica. Next base: position 20,497,274 of record OZ007579.1, on the reverse strand, counting down.
GATGCAATGCCGAAAACAGATATATGAATGGCACATTATCAATCATTCTATTTGACCTAGAGGGAAATGTTCAATATTTTCTTGAGTTGTATCGAAATATCCGTGTCATGACGTTACCAAACATTAAAGTTTATCCCCTTGAAAGTGTACAAAAACAAAATTAAACCGGATATTTATAAATGTCAGAGCTACGTCATCAAGCAAGATCGATCCCCACTCCTCACTGAAAATCGGGCCAAGTGGCACGTTCGTCGACGATTTTATAAGGATAGTTTTTCCATCACATGCTAAAGAACTTTTCAATAATTCTATCCACAGGATGTTAAATTTGATGACAACGAAGTAATATGTCATAGCATTGTATTCATCCTGTCATTCTTGACAGAAAGATTATCGACAACCAGTTCCACTAGAAACTAGTTGCAGAACGAAACCTGGTAGTACTATACTCTACAGCCTAGAGGCTGAAGTCAAGACCTGAAAACTGCCGGCTAGGTCCGGGAGCTTATTATTTTGTGTATGTGGTTTTTTAAATTTTTATTTCAAAGCGGTTCCGTTTCTTAATAATTATCTTCTAAGGGCCTGGAAATGGAATGAGTGAAGCTTTGGAAGAATCTTTTAAATTATTGTTACATGATGTAACCGTGTTCAAATGGAAAAGGATGAGGGGGAATGCGTATTATTACATGTTGCACAATGAAATGAGAAACAATGCATCGATAAAGATACCATCAGCCCAAAACCCACTCGTACTAATAATGTAACCAGCTAGTTTGTCAAGGCTGTGGAGGTCCAGACTTAAATGCCCCAGATCAATATATTAAACAAACTAAATTAATGTGGACTTAAAGAAACATTTGCTGGCCGAGCACTGAAAACAAACACAAAAAAAAAGTAAGATACATTTAAAAAAAATGAAAACGGAACAATTCTTTTTGTTGCTGTTGTTGTTTCAACACGCGGCTTTATGACCACCCCCCCCTCCACACACACATTTTAGCCTTATCACAAGTCCTGCTGCCATGCCACATTTTTTTTTGAAAGGACTGCGATACTCTTTGCTTTATGGTTACTGAAATACGTAGGACGGATAATTTCTTTCCGCCCCAAGCATCTCGACGATATTTTGATGACGCTACAACGTGTGCAATGTTATTCAGTGTGTAGGGTTGGCGGTGATCCTGTTTTACGCATGCCCACAAAATACAAAATCTGTCAACTTCCAACGGTTCTTGACCCGTTTATCTGAGATCTCTCAGAGTGGTTCTACACCACATTTTGTATAAATTTTTGAAGCACTCTATTCACTCCCAAAGTTTGGTGCCTTTAACACAATGCGCACAATTCATAGACTTTTTTTTTAATCTCTTGACTCAGCTATAAGGGTAGGACATGAGGGCAAGTAGTTTCGTCACACCAGTGTTGTCCTGTGCTCTTTTTGGTTTCCCTTGAATTGTTATCAATGCTATGCGGCCATAAGCTGAGATTCCACCCCATTCCACCACAGCGGCGGTCAAATTGGTGGAAACAAGCTGGGAGAAACCTTTTCCCCTCTTCATCAGTATACACTTTTTTCCCATCAATTCGATAAATTCAACAGGATCCATCAGAAAAAACAACAACACAATGTTCCACTGTCTCTGATGCCTTCAGCCCACACTCGGCGACTTTTACGATGAACATCTGCAAGGACAACGTAATCCACTTTCATACAAGCGCCAGAGAATGACATGTTTTGATGCACAATTCTGTCTGTAGGCATCAGTACTTGTCGAGAAACGATTTTGGAAATGGCGGTTCAAGATAACTTGGTAGTCCTCAACACCCCGAAATACTGTATAGTAGCGGACAGTAACATCCCAGGATTTGCTATCCCTTTCGGAATTGGCTAGTCTTGTCATTTTGAGACTATGTACTGTGGTGATTAAAAATTTGAAACAATTTATAATGTGTGAGTATTGAATATTGAACGTCCTTTAAACTTAAAATTGTGGTCAGCACTTTCAGACAAAAACACGGTTTTCAGGATTTTTCCCATGTGCAAATTCCATTGAGGTGAGGGGGAATCGATTTTGATTACTGCACGAAGTGCATGATAATGTAAGGAAATCATCCTATACGATTTAAATTACAAAGACAACAATCTATACAACAATTTAACCTGTTTACAATTTCGAGTTAAGAGAGTTATGGCAGAACCTAGGAGACTCAGTGTACTTTTCTGTACATTAAGAATAATCACACTGTACAAGTGTCTTCCTTTTAAACTCAAAGGCATACTAGGCTCTAGTTACTCTTTTTTTGCCAGACAGAGTGACATAATTAATGAAATGTGCTCTGTTGTATGCCGTCGGGATGCACGATTCCACGGATTAGATAAACTAGCCGACCGGCGCAAGATAAATCTTGCAGATTCTTTGTAGGAAGCCCAACCGTATATCTAGATCTAGTCTACATTGAAAGTAGCATTTGGATTCGATGCAGTGACTAATAGAACTTACGTAGAAATACACAGATGGGATTACGTTGATTTTCGATCACCAGTGTGGAAAGAGAGGTCAAGGACAAAATTTCCGATCATGCTTTTTGACTCTACTCGGCGAAAATGCGTCTCCATTTTTGCGGCTCAAAACGTTTTAGTGTAAATAATAGTAAAGACTGATTTTTGTTCAAAATGAGTGTAACCACGTAACATTTCGTCAAAAATTGATGCAGTACACCAAGTTTCATAATTTTTGATGGTGTAGTCGCGAAGTTTTAGCTGCTTACAGGTTCACCCTCTAGCTCAATTATACTAAGACTAGCTGAGTACCCGTTCGATGAACAGGTTTGTGAAGTTTTTTTTTTTTTTGGTGAACTTAAGACGCCTGTGAACTAAGAAAGGCATTAATGCTGCATAGATAGCTTTAAGAGAGATGCAAACAACAAAGGACACCACTTCAGACCGAAAGGAATAAGGACAAAAGCCGAGATGCGTAGGGTCATCCTCAAAATTCAGCGATAGGACAGTACACAGTGTGCAGTGGTGCGCACCGAAAATTTTCAGGAAGTGATGATGTCATAAAAACCTACAGCATGTCAGTGAGCCTAGTGAAACTTGGGGAAACAATATAGTTCCAATAAAAAAAAACTACACCGATTTGAGACTTCTATTAAAAACTGTGCACCCTTACATCCATTCTGATGTACCATATAAAATTTAAAGTCTGAGTGTTGAGTGGTTCAGAAGCCTTTTGCAACGAAAAATCTCAAGTCCACAAATATATATAGTATAGATGTTGAAAATGGTGTTTTAAAAAGATGATTGGAACTGGTAACAAAACAAATGACTTCATAAATTCAGTTAGTACATTTCCACACATTATATCTTCAAAATGAATGTGTAAAAACCTAGTAGATTTTTTAACTAATGAGCACAGAAAGTTTGAACTTTCTACGTTTAGCCGTTTTTCTATGCATAGGGAAGGACCGCTCCAAGTTGTCCAAATATATAAGACTAGCTAAGGTCCCCGGCCCTGCCCGGGATAAATCGGTTTGAATATTAGTTTCAGTTCTGGGTGGTTATTATGGACCTACTTCATCTTGCCTGTTCCTATTTGTTTATTTTATTTTTGTTTGTTTGTTTTTAATTACGTCCTACTGCTCTGCCTTTGTGAGTTGACACCCTGCGCGTCCCGTACAACAGCTTGATTTGCGCACGGGTTAGTGTGTTTGATAGTGAACACATCGCGGGAAGTGATAACGAAACCTTAAAATGGCGAACCATGGCTCGAAATAGATCTAAATGATGCCGAAACAATGAAAAATGAAACGTAGAAGCCTGAACATTTCATAATTTCTAATATAGCCCATGTTACTTTCGCATTGATAATATGCTGTTGTGCAAAGTTTGAAGCCTGAGTGTGATGCGGTTCCTGAGCCTTAGGTGACCAAAGTTTCGAGTTACCAAAATATCTTACTACACTCGGCCCTATCTGAGCTGTAAAAATGATGAATAGGAAAACCTCGAACGGCCCATTTTGTTTTCTATTTTTCTAAATTTTTAAGGTTGTTGCATCCTTAAAATGAATTGATACAAACCTTGCTCAGTCTTTGAACTACTTTCAGTAATTTTTTCATGGCTCTATGTTCAGTAGTTTTTTCAGCTATAGAGTACAACCGTCCAATTTTTCTAAAATCAGTAGGGCATCAAATTTCAAGAAGTATTCCTTAAAAACCTCGTACGTTTTGCTCTGCATCAGCACAAAAAATTTCAGAACTCTGTGTGCTGTGGTCATGGAATGCATAGAGGACAAAGTTTTCAAGTCCTCAAATATATATATAGATATAGATATAGATGAGAAATGAGTCTCGTGCAGTGACGGATTCCAGTAGTGAGTGAGGGAGAGCTCGAACTCAGGAGAGTATGTCTGTGTGTGTGTGTGTGTGTGTGTTTATGTGGAGAGACAGAGAAGCAAGCGGGCAGACAGACAGATAGACAGACAGATAGACAGACGGAGACAGAGATATTGAATTGTAGAGAAAGAATAAGAAATGTTCTCCGACACAATATTTTACCTCAGAATAAACAAACAGCTGCAAATGAACAAGACTAATCAAAAACATCTTGAGTTTGGCATTAACTGACCAATTACTGCAAAGAACAAGAACAATATCTATGTTTGGCGCCGCCCTTTTCAAGTCGCTAAGCAACCACTAATGCGAGATATACGACTATGGGCACGGCTTAAAACAGCATTAACAGGTGTGCTGTCCGTGATGGATGAAGAATACTGGAGATTTGGGGGTGAAGTAAGGGACGTGAGCGAAGAAAATTAACTGGGGAGGGGGTGAAACAAAAATGATAAGAAAGGAACTCTGGAAGAAAGGATAAAAGAGAAATCAAAGAAGTATAGATTTAGGCGAAAAACAGATGTAATGGCGCCGAAATATGTAGGCATCCGACAAAATGAGGCACTCCGTGCATTTTTGGTGCTATGGAGATATTGTTATCACCAAATAGGTTATTGAAATTCCTTTCATTTGCTAAAAAAAAATGTAATTTAATTAGCAGAGAAGACATGGCCTCTCAAAGACAGGAAGTGTCATAATCACAGTTTCAAGAAAAACGCTTTTAAAGTTTCAGCATTTAGACAAAATTATTGATGATGACTGGATTCAAAGTCAGTTTTGATGCATTTAGCATTTTCAAACAGGATTATCATTTGGAAAAAGAATAATAAAGAGGTTAAACTTTTCAAAAACACAAAATCAATAAAATGGACTCTGTGATGCCTTTTAACGATTTTCTCCAACCAAGTAGTGCCCAAATGTACCTCATTTTGTCGGGCGACTACACAAATACTTTCATGCGACTCCCATAAATGATCTTGAGAAACAATTCATATTTCTGAATCCGTGTGCGCTCATGTTTGAACTGCATTTAATGTCAACTATGAAAACTTTCAAGACATTTTCACAACCTATAAAGACTGAATGGCCAAATCACTTTTACTTCTTGGTATATTGTGCATGTTCATGTCTGAACAGTATCGAATTCATGTCCATTATGAGGAACGACGTTCAACAAATTCTGTTACTTTGTAAACTTTAACTTGATTCCTGACTCAAACAGTTGTCATCCATTTGACTTTGTTAGGACTCACAGAAACATTTCTCAGGCTGTTACGTGTTTAATGAGTCTTAAACAAGATCACATTCACAGAGCACACATACACGCCTTCTTTCTGTTTTACAATACAAACGTACAGACACACATCACAACATCACAGAGCTATTCCACCCTCTCTCATCCTCACCTTCCTTGCCCCTCACGTAGACCATATAGATCAGTGTTCAATCTTTTTTTTTGTTTGTTTGTAACTATATGGACTCATTCAATGGAATTTCTCAGTTTGCCATCGACCTCGAAGCCAATTAAGGATAACATTCATTCTAATTATATATTTTATAAAAACACATTTTATGAGTAGATTAATATAATTTTTATAAGTAAATATGAGTAAATAAGTAAATAAATAAATAAATAAATAAAGCTAAAAAATACAAAAAAAACAACAACTTTCTGAGTAGACACAGAAAAAAAAAAAAAAAAACTTTCTGAGTAGATTAATATATGAGTAAATAAATAAATACATAAATAAATAAATAAGGCTAAAAAATACAGAAATAAAAAAACAACTTTCTAAAATTTGAAATTAAGACAAATCTGCGGCAAAACATGAAACAAAAGTTTAATCTGCGCACATGAACATGTCGAATGTAAAGCTGACCCACATTAAACACTTCCATTTTCTGTCTAAGTGTCAACTTTCGATTCCAAAAAGCTAATTATTTTGATTATTGTTTGATAGTCTAGAGTTAATCGACCCCGCAAATTATCTCATCGACCCCTACAGATCGTCATGGTTCACTTTGAGGATCCAATATAAAGACATTTACCAGGTTCCTAAGTAACATATTCACTTTCAATAAATCGTACTTAAAGACACTAAGCCCATAGATAAGTTCAGCAAAAAGGCTCTGAAACTACTCATCGAAAACATGACAACTAGTAGGCTACGTAAGTTTGTCGGTTTAGGTGCGCATATCAATAATCATTGGAGAAGATACAGCGCCATTACGTTTTGATACCGCCACAATTTCGTCAGTTTGAATCGGGTGAACATCGTGACCTTGATCCCCTTGATAAGGAAAGATTAAAGACAAAAAAGTATTCAACATGTGTACTTCTGTGCGTGGAATATTTTTCAATGAGAATTATCCCCGTTCAAGAACTCATTTTACTGATTCGCACAGTTTAGTCGTGTTTTGTCTAACCATCAAAGCGAAAGGAAGCGAACTCAAAATAAAGCCAGCCACAGTGTAACAATTAAAAAATCAATTCCATAAGTTTGGTTTGAAGTGTGAACCTCTGCAAACTTTCAAACAAATATGAGTTTCCGAGAGAATTTACGTTAATTCCGCTTGGTAAGACATAGTCAAAAAACATAATTATGATCATGAGCCTTTTTACAAAGACTTCAAGGACCGAAATTAAGACAATAATCACTCAGTCGATAGTCTCAAAATCTACAATAACGGCAGGTGAGATCCAAATGAGGAAAAAGACATGAATAAAACCAGATAATTAGGAGTCAATATAGAATCTGTCAGAGAGGGAGGGAGAGAGAAAGAGAGAGAGAGTAAGAAAGAAAGAGGGAAAGAAAGAAAGAAAGAGACTGAGAGAAAGAAAGAGAGAGAGAGAGACAGAGATAGGTGTCAGGGAAGGGAGGAAGGAGAGAGATTGGGAGGGGTGTAGAGATAGGAGGAAAGGGAGATATTGGAGGGGGTGATGGAGAAGGAGCTAGAGAATGAGAGATTGACGGTAGGAGGGAGAGAGAAAATTGTGGAAGCGAGGGAGAGAGAGGGGGATTGGAGAGAGAGAGAGAGAGGAGAGAGAGAGAGAGAGAGAGAGAGAGAGAGAGAGAGAGAGAGAGAGAGAGAGAGAGAGAGAGAGGGGGGGGGGAGAGAGGGCGGGTGGGGGTGAGAGAAAGGGAGGGCAAAATCTGGTTTTTCTACCGCATGACCGGGCACATCATCTAGACGATTTTTTCCTCTGTTCATAGAACGGGTGCTTTGCATGTTAATATAATGTATATAATTGTAGAGAAACAAACTTGACCACCCACCCGAATACGAATTTATTATACCACGCCCAAGATAACCACGCGGTTTGGTTTGGTAACATTTCATTTTTATAAAAACATCGCACCATACTGTACCAGGATTCCGCCAGCTGATTCCCTTGCTTGCACAAAGCAAATGAAGATAAGCTGAGCAGAGTTTTATATTGTATTGTTTGCACAGGTTCACTAAGAGTAAATGCCATCACGCAACCTTCAGTCCATCATGATCTATCATTAAATCTAACTCGAGGGTTCTCCATTTTGCCTGAGTTCTTCGACTTTTTTTTTTTTACCCCTCCTGTGCTCACTGGCTCACTCAAAACTGATTTAAAACTGTCATGTTCCCCCCCCCCCCCCTCTCTCTCTTTTCAAGTAAAAATACATATGTACCCATTGTCCAAATTTCTTTTTAAATATTAATATTAATTGCACCCAGGGCAAAGAGCCATTCACTGTCTAACATTTGTAACAAACTTTTATTCATTAACAAGACATTTAATCCTTATAATAAATCGACATACTGCTTTCCGACCACTTGTCCCAGGACTTTTCTCATTGCTGGGCATTCTGGACACAGGGTGTGCATTCAACTCAAGACCCCCCCCCCTCCCCAATCGCCCAGCCTTTTCCCTGGGCACACAACCCTATAAGCCACATCCTCTCCCAGACTCCCGATCCCATGCCCCCGGAAGCTTTTTCCCTAAATCTCAAGACAAATTTCCCCTTATTCTAAATTTTTTTCTGTCAAACTGTATGTGGTTTTCACATTAGCTTCAGCATGCCGGTCTGGCCATGTACGTTACATTAACAATGCATAGTTACTTGCCCGGATTCGCTTTTTGCAGCTACTGTCAGTGTATTGTGGCAAACTTATCAGCTGCATCTCTGTGAGTGGAGCAAAATATGAATTTTATAGTCATGCTTGTCATCTGCACAGACCATCTAATTAATTTATTTTGTTAACTTTAATGAATTTTTCCCATCATCTCAAGTCAAAATGTTTCTCTTGTGCCCATCCGTATTCATGCTGGAAGAACATTTAAATACCGAACTGGATCAGAAATCATTTACCCCATTTTCATTCTCAACCCCCACCCCAGCTCCCTAGGCTATTGAGGTCTGAGAACCATGGAATTTGCATGATTTAACGACTCTTTTGAAATTATTCTGATATGCTTCACACACAGGCATATCCCCCAAAAAGGTACAATAAGATAATAAAAAATATAGTCGCTTTGTCATAAGACTCAGTCTTAACTACTGACCTGCCAATCACCCATTAACCTACTCGTCACGATTTTGAACGCCATTCAGTGTATCAGATGGCATACCTTAAGAGGCCCACTCAGGGGGGCAAACCGATACCGGCACCAAACGATAGATCTTGGTTAGTAGAAGACAGATATAATATCTGATAGCAGTCTCAGATCGGTAGCTTTCAGAAGTTATCAGGGGTCAAAGTTGAAGAAAATTGCATATTATGTCTCTTTACCAGTTCGGTCTACCATGCACTTCTATCTTTACGAAATAGTGTGATTCCACAAGCACAGCTTGATCAACATAGGCGAGAAGATCGTTTGAGAAGTTTCACCACGACAGTTTTATTACACAAAAAGCCAGAGCTCACAATGCGGAAGCGTTTCTTGCCCTTTCACGTTCACAGTTAACAGACTTCAAAAGACGAAATGTAAATTTAGAATACGTGAGTCACTTGGCTTTTTGTAGAGGTGGCAGGAATGGGGTCCAGATGCACCCTCGTTGGGCTTTTTCTCCGACGAAGTGTTTTAGAAGATAAAAATGTAGCGCTCTAAACTGTTACATTTTTAGCGTCAAAACTAGCCCTTCCACAGCCCCTCGCCCTTTGCCCTGGCTTTCTCTGGTATTTTATAGGTATAAAAAAAAAAAACGTTTCGTATGCAGCTGGTCTTTGTGTCGGGAATCGCTCAATCAATTCCATAGCAGTAGTGCTTTACCATGATGCTGAACGGCTCGAATGTCTAATGACGAAATCGGCTATTTTTAGTCAATCTGAATATAGTAACGGCCTGTTAAATCCCGTTCCCGATAGGAACACTCAGACTTCTGGGGCAGTCAGCCGTTTTTACCTCACACTAGCCGAGTACAGCAGCGCTCACTTCAACCAACTGAGGGACCTGACTAAAGTCAGTTCGTCGGGGTGGTCGCACTGGACAGTACTGCTGTGTAGTGCTATTTCAAAACCATTACTCAGCTGGGAGCGATTGCACCAGCTTATATGGGCTCAATCAGGCCAACAAATGTATATTGAGCAGTAGTCGTTACTAGCTCGAACGCTATTAGTAATTTTGTTGTAGGGCAGGTCATAAGGCTGTCCCTCATACAAAAAGCTAATTCGTTACATTAGTATTGTTTTATTGTGTACTTAATTGAGCCTCCCCTAATGTGGATACATTTAATCATAAATGGAGCATAAGCTGCACAACGTATGTAAAGACGGTATCCCCCCCCCCCCCCAAGCTACTCGATCATAATTGTTACGACCTCATTTCATAATCCAGAAATGTTTAGCTTTCTAAAATCCCATGAGGCAAGATGTCCCCAGCCCTGTCTCACACAGAAATGGCCCGACAACTACATATTTAAGACCAATTAGTTAAGCACATAATATGTTCAGCTGGGTATCGTTAATTTGTTAACATGTGTTTTTGTCAGTGTGGTCCTCCTAGACAGCACTGTTGCCTACTGCTACTTCAAAATCATTACTCCTTAGGGGGCGGTTGCAGAACTGATTTGGGCTCATGTCGTCCAAGAAAACCAAATTTAATCATGGATTATGGTGGCTGCAAAGAGCAAAAGCTGTACAACGGTGTAAACAGGGTGAGGCCTTTTAGACCCCCCCCCCCCGCTCCCTTTCCTGAAAAGCTACTCGATCACGATTGATATCACCCCATTGTATAATCCAGACAGGTTTAAATTTCTGAAAATCCATATGGCAAGATGTCCGCAGCCCAGTCTCACACGTACAGAAATAGCCCGGCAACTATATCTTTAGTTTAAGACCTGTTGGTTGAATAAACATGTTTAGCCATGTTTCGTTTATTTGTCAAAGTGTGTGCTTGCCATTGTGATCGTACTGGACATCATTGTTTTTAATGGTATTTCAAGATCATTACTCAGTAGGGGGCGGTTGTATAACTTATAGTGGCTCATTTAGTCCAATAAAATCACATTTAATCATGGACTGTGGTGGATGCAAGGAGCAAGAGCTGCAATACGTTGTAAATAGGGTAGGGTCTTTAAGAGCTGCAAAATGTTGTAAATAAGGTAGAGTCTTTTAGACCCAATTTTTCCTAAAAAGCTAGTCGAACACGATTGCTATCACCTCATATCATAATCTATCCCTAGTCATGTTTAGCTTTCTAAAAATCCATGTGGCAATTTGCCTCCATGGGTGCACCGCTCTAGCCCCTATTGCGCTATCCAGCTGACACACAAAGAGAGTTCAGGTTATTAAATTAGGGAGGACAGAACCGCCTAAGCAGCATCGCAAGACAAGCAGATATCAGGAAACATCTCAGAGAAAAGTGTACATTAAATAAATTTTCTTGCATTGTTTGTTATACTTTTTCAGTTATAAAGAACAAACTGTATATTACATAATTTAATATTGTTTTCAAGTTGGGAGGCACATTCTTTTTGTTGTTTTTTTTTTGCACGTGCAGGGAACTTTTTTTTTTTTCATGAAGGAAGCCAGTTTAAGATAACGTACTGCAATTTCCATTGTTCAGAAATTATCATTGTCCTGTTCCGTCTTTTCTACAAAAAGAAAAATTTAGTACGGACTGAAATGAACATGTCATAAATGACAACCAGAAGTTCCTATCATTTTGAGTTAACAAACAAGGGTCACATGTCGTGTTAGCACTTTCTCGATATTGAGAGCTGTGTAGAGCTTAAAAGTGGCGATGTTCTTTAAGGGGGGGGGGGGGTATTCATGTTATTGAAATTTTTGTCAAAATGATCGAATTTCGATTTTTGCGCTATCTTGCAACAGCAACCATTTCTACACATGTTTCCATCGAGATTTCACTTAATTCGACATTATTTGTGTGAATAAATTGTTTATTGAAGGTCCCCCTCATGTCACAAAAAGGTTGAAAAATTAGCCGAAATACCCAGTTTTTGCTAACGAATTACACCGTCTAAATCCGATTATATATATGAAACGCCGGTATTGGTACTTGCTTTCTGCCCTTCTTCACACTTCACAGAAAATATCAGTATGTTTGAGTCTACAAAGACTGTGTCATCGCATGCTAAACAGTTTAACTGTCAAGCTTGAACAGCTGAAGACGCGACCTGCGTGGGCCGGCATAGTTGTAACGTATAACATTGGCTGAACGGGAGATCGGCTCTCGCTTGTTCGCAATTCCCATTGGCTGGCGGACGTCATGTACCCGTGAACTTGCTGCTTCCGACTATTTTTGGCTATGCCGCATGGAAAAGTTTGTCAACAGTCAGCTGTGTTTTGCTTACTTTTTATGCTAAATAACGCACTATTTGTCTGCGAATTTTGACTAACTCAACCATGACGGAGAACGGAAGACAATTTGCTCATCTACATAAAGCCAGACAAGCAAAATGAGAACAAACTGAGATCACAGAGATAAGTGAAATACATAAATAAGTGAAAAACTAATTATATTACCCTACTTGGAAGGAGTAACATAATGCGTTGCACAATTTTAGTCTGGCATCTGTGCTCGCATTCACTATAAACAACAACAACAACCTCATAAACATCCATGTAAAGGACTACCTTAAGATGGAGATCAGTCGAAAAGTACAATTTTAGATATTCAGCAATGGTTAGTGACTGAGACTCGAAAGCCTTCAATAAGGTTGTATAGATGCAACCATATGGTGCCGATGTAGAAATAAATTAGGAAGACTGCATCAACCACGTCTACAAAAGGCTAAGAGCAGCCTTAAGAAACCTGGTGGCCAACTGCAGTAAGAAAGTCATTATGTTAGGAGGGAGAGGACATGGCCATCTAACAGCTGAAGCCCTTAAAAAGCTCCAGATTTATTACTCAAGAGCCATACGGGGGAACACCACACAACAAAGGGAAATGCCTCATGAAAAGCACATAGAATGCACCGGAGAAGGAAAAGATGAGAGAAACACAATGCCATCAAGCCCAAGAGAAAGAGCGACTGCAGAAAGAAGGGAATGTTTTGAGGTGTTCCCTAATGTTCACTCAATTCTCAGCTATAACAACTTTCAGATGCATTTTTCTCAAAACTTGATTTTTTCATTACATAATTTCTATCTTCTCTTTTTATTTATGAAGCAATCGAAAAACACTCTGGCGCACATCATGTCTATAGGTATACAATAAAACAAATAGAGAGGTATTTGGAAAATGCTTCTTAGTTTTCATGAAATGAGCTGTTTAGGCGCCAATATTGGGAGAAAAACGAATTGTACATACATGTGCATTTCATACATTTTTAATAAAATAATCTAGATGTTAAAAAAGCTCTCTATTTCATGAAAGGGCAGCTGCGTTGGAATGTTTTAAAGCAAATTTCAAAGAAATCGTACACTTTTTGAGGGAGGAGATAACTTTTGAAATTGGCAAAATTTGTACTGGGCAATTCTAGACGGCCGCCGTTTCCATGACAACCATATTAGAAAGCCATTTTAAAAAAAAATGTTTCCCCCAGTGTGAACGTGCTGAATCCAATAGTAATGATTAAAAGGGTGTACAATGAAATGTTTAGAAAATCACCTTCAGGACCCCCCCCCCCTCCCCCCTTTAAGAACAATGGAGGAGGAATTTCTTTTCAAGGGTTTGATTCTCTTTATTTTAAAATAGACAGGAAAGATTTATTTAACGCACATTTTCTGAGATGTTTACTGGTATCTGCTTATCTTGCGACACTGCTTAGGCACTTTTGTCCCCTCTAATTTATGAAAGTGTGCTGCATTCGTGTATCAGCTGGATAGGGCAAAAGAGGCCGAGTGGCGTCTCCACCTGTAACATTTGACTGAAGATGCATTAGAAAGGTGTCTTCACTTAACCAGGTATAAGGAGTCGAAAGTAAAAAAAAAAGAAAAAGGTAGAAAAAGCTCATACTTTTGAAAAAAAATGTGAGAGTAAATATTTTTATGTGTATTATTTTAACACTCAGACGCCTCCTAATTTCAACATTTTGAAGAAGAAGCATTCCATAACGACTTTCAATAAGGCTCCAAAAAGGCAAAAATAAGATCAAATCACTACATAGTTCGTTTTGATTTTTATATCCTCATTTTATATCCCCATCGTCGGGTATTCTTGCCAGTGTTTATTCATGTCACTGTCCGCCAAAGCCATGAAATTATTCTAGGGCGATGTAAGGGGTATTTAAGGTCATATACACATGTTAATACAGTACAAATACCATCGAAAGGCCACGAAATGGTTTCATGTCAATATCGTCCTTACCTGAAAAAAAAATTGCTTGAAATATTTTATCCCCAGACACACGGGGAAAGAGTTTAGATTCGACAGCAGGTCAGTATTGTTTAATGACGTCAAATTTAATACAACAGAGAGACCTTTCCGAAACAGACTCACTATATTTTGACATGGACTTTTTCAGTTGGCCTTTTTATGGTTTCCATGACTTCGTCACTTTAGAAATAACTCTGGCACGTGTCACTCCCTTCTCGCAAATATCTAAGATTTTAAAACAGTCATTACCACGAGCATATGGCTCCACGTCCAAAACGCCAGGTACTTTAACACGACCAGGAACCACGTGAAAGGTAGACACGTACTAACGAATGAAACATAAAACTCATAAATTAGAGAATCGTTCACGGCATTTCCTTGGGGTCCCAGTCTAAAAAATAAATACCAAACAGAGTCTGCTACTCAGGAAGAGGAAAACATAAATAAAATCCTGAGGTCTTAAACCAGAGGTTCTCACACTTTCGTGTCTCAGAGCCCATTATAAATGTTTAGTATGCTACTGAACTCCATAAGTTCGAAAGCAACCACACCGTCCAAAGTCTGCACAGGCCCGTAGCTCGGCCTCTACACGACATAGTGCAAGGAAGGCCAGGGCCTAAACACATGTTTGATGTAGAGTCCTCTTCCAGTATACCCGTTCCCCAACATTTTCAATTTTTTGTTTGTTTGTTTGTTTGATTGTAATTGGGCAGGTAGACACAGTGATGGTGTAGTTAAATTCTTTACTGTCCAACTAAGAGAGACGAATAACATTAAGATTTTGATGTTAAAATACTTAAGTTATATACTAAAAGAAAATCACAACACATCAAGGCAATAACGTAATCAACAACACAAGCAACAGCAATAACAACACCAACACGAATAAAAACGTAATTGCTCCAAAAATGTAACATCTACTTCCAGAACACTTATCTTTCGACCAACAAGCGGGCTGATCTAAAAACAAAATGATAAGACAATAGTATTGAATCATTATATTATCTAAACTCTTTTTCTAAAGTTGATATACTGATATGGCACATAAAGCTGAATAAAGCTCTTGAAATAACTGTGTTATGACTTTTGTCCTACTTTCATTATTAGGTCCGACACGATACATTCGCTGACAGAAAAAAATAAATAGTTTGTATTCAATCAGCGGGTCATATTTTATCATTCTGAGAATACCTTTTCCAGACCAAAACAATTCATTAACAAGGATCTGTTTATGACCACAGCGGCAGCCCAGGAAGCCTAATTGAAATAAATGGCGTCAGAATCTGCTCCATAAATTAATAGAGTTGGCAAGGTGAGGTTTGTTTTAGCCGTCAATACTGTTGTATTTAGCTTCAGCGCTATTGTGGTGACTAAAGTCTGTTGTTCTTTGCCGGTTAGATGAGAGTACAACACCCTGAAAAAAAAACACCCAACAGTCATGAGGGGATTGGTTCAGCAGACTGTAAAATCTATTTCCAATTTTAGATAACGATATTTGTGTCTGGAGATTACTGCTTGTTTTTAAGAATAGCATGAACGTCTGAAAAACAGCATGCTAGCAGATAGCACAGTGCTTTCAGTCTCAACATAGCATTTTCAAACGTCTGTCTTGTGAAAACAAGGTACATAGACTGAATGTGTTGTACAACAAACCTCTAAAGATCTTGGAATGTAGCATCGGATAAGAGTATTCCCTTTTCTTCAGCTGTATGAATACTACGGGGCATGTGTGGGTTCTTTCGTTGGGCAGCAAATTTATTATGATCACACATACAGAGGCGTCGCAGGGGTTGCCAGCGGGGCCCCCAGACCCGTGGGCTGTTAGTTCGTGACAACGTTTATTTGTCCCGTCATGTTGAATAAATTGTGTAGAATGTTCGCAAATTGAGAAATTTTCTGTGTCAAGGGGAGGGTGTGCTATATTTTATCTATTATAATTTTGCGCCCCTAAGAATTTGGCACCCCGGGCAACCGCCCTGTGGCACCTCCCCCCCCCCCCTTCCTATGCATACATATTTTTAACATAATAACAACATTATAAACCTAAGCTCCAGTGAATTGCCAGAGTGGTAGCTGGTGGCCTACTCTCTCTGGCTGGCTCATCCTCTTGTTACCTGAAGGCAGGGACACTTTATTCATCGTTCTTGCATCTGTTTCTAGTCTTTTTATGACGTCCACATGATGCTCAGTGGACTAGGTGTATTTGTCATCATCAAACCGTTTCACAAACACATATAATTTAGTTATTCTTGCCAAATTGTACAATAATCCACCACACCAACCCACCTCCCCCCCTTTTTTTTTTAAAAGTCCACCTCAAAGAGGATAGGTTAACGCTTATCTACATTTTCAGGGTGAGGCATGAGATCTGACCTGTAAAGTTTGTCATTAGGAGATTGGTTTTAGTTCAATTTATCTTCACTATCTTCCGAAAACTTGATCATGTGGATGCACTACATGTGCTCGCCTCTCGTGCCAAAGATACCGGGTTCGAATCCTGGTCGGTTCAGTCATGTTAGAATTTTGGGAGAAACTTCCTGCCCCTGATAATGTGGTAGGTAGGATCGAGCGCCTAGCCTTCTTGGACAAGGACGAAAAACCCGGGGGGGGGGGGTGTGCACGTTGAGCACGCTAAAGATACGTCGGCATTTGAAAGTTCAGAAGAAAGTTCAGGCCGAAAAATTTCGACTGCCCAGGAAAATTAAAATAAGGAAAATTAATTCCTACTACAAAAGCACACAGAAACGAGAACAAGAAAAATAAAACCAAGAAAAGTGAGATGTAAATGCCAAGAGCCGCAAACCCCCTAAATAAAGTCATAAAAACAAACAAATGAATGCTGCAAAATGTAATACTCATAGGCAGTGATTTCTTTTTTTCAATATCGATGAGAATAAAACACGACAATTCTTTAGCATCCAATACATATATGATATAAAAATATATATAATGCAAGAAGTTTAAGAAACATGATATCATGGTTCCTACTAAATACTATGAAAACGGGAAGTAAAAAAATGACACACAAAAAAGCACACACATATACATACCCGCGCAAAACAAATACACGCACGTAATTATATTCACACGCAGACACAATAATATTTAATCTCAGAGCGAGGACGCACAGGTTTATCCTGGGGGATGCTGGGTATCTTATCTAATCTTACAATAAATGATTAAAGTAGTTGTCTAGCTCTCTTTCAATTTTTTGTTGGAACTGATTTCTATCCAGCACTTGCTGGCCTGTTAGCGTGAATCAAAGATTGTTTATTCAGCCCCAAATCACGGAAAGATCGAAGACAGCTGTTATCATATCTCTACGTCCATACCATGACTACTGCCACTCTCTTGTTTCAACTTGTCTTGATTAAAATGTGTCGAGTCAGGAAGATTGAAGTGCAATTTAAACATCCAGCTGCGCAATTACACACCGTGCACACCATTCTGCACAAAATCAGCAGCAGAATTCATCTGACATTCCGACAAATTTGTCGGCTTACCATTACCAACCGCTGGAAACCAGCGTCCTCAAAGGATAAAGATGCTTAATCCCGCACCAGCAACCTGCTTTCTCTATGTGCTCCCCCTTAGTTTCATGTTCCAATCGACTCTGCAATGTGCCCGTGCCTTGTATGTGTGCACAACTCCAGGTTAAAAAAAAAGAGCAAATGAATCAACTCCAGTGTAAACTCCATTTGGTTAACACCCGTAAGTTAACACCTGCAAGATAACACCTGCAAGTTAACACTCGCAAGTTAACACCCGCAAGTTGGCACTCCCAACAGCATTTTGTAAAACTTTAGAACCGCCTTACCAGTCAGCCCGACTACCTCTTCCCGCCGCGCACAATAATCACTACACCCTCCTATCCCAGTAAACTATTCTTTAATAAAAATGAATGCAAAGTGGATGAAAGTTGCCATAATACACGAAGAATGCAATCTGTTTTTTGAGCACATAAAGGATTAGCAGGATTATGAAAGTACAACATTTGAAACTACTATCCAATATAGAATAGTAGACCATTAGCCATCAAGTACGAAAGAGCTAATAATAACATAATAATAACAAAGAGATCAAACTATTCCTATTTCACAGGAAATGTGGAACAACCAAAATAATGATTAAAAACCACTGGCAGACTTACATAATGAAAATAAATTTTGATATGGATTTATGCAATAACACTAAAACTAGCTGAATGGTGCACTACACAAGTTTGGAAATAATTTTCCCCCCAAGAAAATCGTAACTGAACACTCTCATCTTTGTTGTCAGGGTTAGGATTTGAATTGCCGTGCTGGGTCACGCTTTGTTTATTTCATGGCATCATTGATTTTAGCCAGTGCAAATGTCCTTGAACTATTCCCGTGGACAGTTTGTTTTTGTAACGCTTTTTCTTAGAGATGGAAAGAAAGTGGGGCAAGATGGAACGAATGGATAAATTAACAGTGACGGTGCAGTTTTCGACCCCGTGGTTTGGGTGTACTTTAGCAAGGGAAGACGGGGCGAATAAGGAGTGAATAAATTCGTACATAAAACGTAGAGGGTGTAGTGACTTTGCGAAAGGTTTTGACATCCTAGTTTAACTTTGTCTGTTACTATTAATAGACTGCGAGCTGAGCTCGAAATGGATGCACCAATCAAATTTGAGCAGTTCGCTGGGGTTGCAGAAGATATAAGCGAAGCCATCTTTAGGTTTCTTCACTCCATGCAGATCCTTCCTTCTGCGAGGGCGTCGGCTAGGTTCGGCCTGAGAGAATCATGAGACTGTTAAGACATGTCTATGTCCTTGATAGACAATGGAAATTACCCACAGCTATTTTCTCCAGTTCCCTGATATCATTTCAGGGAACCAATCGTAAGTTTTGAGACAGTGCGTCGACGACGACGTGAATCTGACCCTACTTTTCCAGTAGAAGTGCTACCAAAGGATGCAAGATTATAATGTCTTTACTTGCAATTAAGCTCTAGACTGAGTCACTGATATACACATTTGTAAATTGTAATTTGATGTGTCTGGATGAGGCTGGGGATTGCCAGCCCATCCTAGAGCAGATCTAGATCTATATTAACTACGTCAGTGTGTCTTGACGGTTTGATCCTTTATAAGCTATTACTGAGTTAATATTGTCGTCTGAGACATAAGAATATTATTGGTGAGATAGTAGGCAGATTATATTTCTGAAGATAAATAATTACTAAGTAAACTGTGAATGAGTCAGAATGATATGGATTTTCTAATCTTTTAAGAATCTAGAGGAGACTTCTAGTTATGTATTATAGTATTTTCATTTGATGCTGCTGATGTTGTCCTTTTAATATGTAAGATAGACGAAATTGTTAGGAATCTTAAGTAATAAATTTGTGGCCCTACAAGGTCCTTGATATAACTTACTCGAAATTGTTATTAGTGTATGTGGCATGGTATGGCAGAGTAATTTGTAAAACCTCTCGATTTTATTAAATGCAGTCGAACACTTAAATTTCATAATAACCATCCCCATAACACTCGAGGGTAGGACCCCAAATCGTAACACTGGAGAGGGACCCTTAAAAGAACTTTAATAA
This sequence comes from Onchidella celtica, assembly GCA_963931925.1. Taxonomy (NCBI): domain Eukaryota; kingdom Metazoa; phylum Mollusca; class Gastropoda; order Systellommatophora; family Onchidiidae; genus Onchidella; species Onchidella celtica. Next base: position 20,477,551 of record OZ007579.1, on the reverse strand, counting down.
CGCCATGCCATTTAGGTAAATTATTTAAAACCTATTGTATTTTTTATTCCATCATTTAATATTGTACTCTTGTAATATTATGTTTTCAGGTCTTTTTATTATCGATTTTAGGCAATTTTTATTAATTTAATATTTTGTATTTCAATTTCATATGGTGAACTCAACATCCCATTGACCCGTGGACACCGGCGAGGGAACCCTTTCACCGTACAGATCTACCTCAGACAGAAATACAGTTTTGGGCTTGGAGCTGTGGATTAGGGATAATTACCATCTGAATTCCTCAAAAAGAAAGATAAGGGATCCATCTATCTAACAGTCTTGAGGAGGGCGACGTACTTTCCGCTCTGTGTGTGTTTTCCAGGCCATTTTACTATTTACTATATGTTTAGTTTAAGTGCGGGAGGTTGGATGGGGTCATAGTTTAGCATATCTTCTTTGCCATTTCGAAGGATATTGGAGTGCCTTGGTGGCTATTTATAACTCGGGGGGATTTGCTTCACTGTGAATAGTTCTATTAGGGATCCATTATTCGTATAGATTGTGGCGTTTCTTTTCCTTCCTTACATTTTTTAGGAAGATGTCTCTCCTGTCTTTTGCTTAAACTATCTTGTAAATAAGTTAGGACTTGTAGGGTCTGTTATCGTTCGTTTTACTTGTCAGTATACCGTCCTGTTTATTGTATTTCTTTTTGCTTCCTTATAAACTTTAAACTACTATACTAACATTGTTATGTTTACAATATATGCCTGAGGTGTTTCACGTGCTAAAACCACGTTGAATTGTAATCTGGTATTGACATATGAGAGAGATATATAATAAATTTTTTGTTCACGTGACAATTTCACGGTGAAGATAGAGAGAATAATTTTGCAGTGGTAACAGAAGACACTGCGTGTGCGCGTTTTGAGAAGAGAGAGATATTTCAAATTTGTCGTGTTGAGAGAGAGATATATTTTTGATTCATCGCATTGAGAGAGCGATTCAATTTTGACAGTGATAACAGAGGACACTGGTTCGTCGCGTTGAGAGAGACATAAATTTTGAGAGTGATCACTCAAGACATTAATTTATCGCAGTAAAGGCGATATATAGTATTTTATTGCAGTGGGAGCAACGGATAGACGGCACTGCCTTACTAGAATTCATATTCAGAGAGAGAGAGAGAGATAAAGTTTTTGCAGTTTAAGTGATACTGCCTGTAATTTTCAGAGAGAGATAGAACGTTCTTTTCGCGAAGCAGTGCTAACATAAGACACTGAATTAATATTAACAGTCAATAACTGTTCATATAATATAATTGATTCCGCGATATCCCTTAATAGTAGGTAAATACTTACTATTTACAGACTTTAACATATCATGGCTGATTTTCTTAAATATTTTGAATCTGCCAAAGTTCTGGGCATACCAGAAGAAGAACGCGCCGCGTGGTGCGAACGACAAGTACAACAAGACCGAGAGCGCGAGGATCGAAAAGAAGCAAGAGAGAGAGAAAAAGAAGAAAGAGAAAGAGAAAGAGAAAAAGAAGCAAGAGAGAGAGAAAAAGAAGAAAGAGAAAGAGAAAAAGAAAGAGAGAGAGAAAAGGAAAGACAGCATGAACTCGCAATGAAAAAGTTAGAGCAACAATCGCTTGTAACACCCACTACTGCCAGCAATACTTATGCTAAGAAACCAAAACTGCCGACATTTAACGAAAAACTCGACCGGATCGACGCATACTTACATCGGTTCGAGCTACACGCTAAATGCGTCGGATGGCAGCAGGCGATGTACAGTTCATGCCTGTCTAATTTATTAACAGGTAAGGCTTTAGAAGTATTTCATAGCCTAAAAGTAGAGGATGCCAATGATTATGACAAGCTTAAAACAGCACTGCTTAAGCGATTCCAGCATACCGAGGATGGCTTTCATCAAAGATTTCGCTCATGTAAACCTGAGCCATCTGAAAATTTTTCAACTTATGTGAATCGACTGAAACATTATTTAGATCGCTGGATCGAGCTCGCGAACGTAACTACCGGAAATTATCTTCAACTTTATGATTTGGTCTTGAAGGACCAAATCTATACGGCATGTCATTCCGATTTGGTTGCCCACTCTTAAAGAGAGGGCACCAACATCCTCTGAAGAAATCACATCGTGCGCGGAACGTTACGCGTCCGCCCACCCAAATCGTCCTTTAGCAAAGCCTTCAACTATAACACCGTGTTATGCCAACGTAAGCAAAGGAGCGCCAACCGGACACGATCGTTCAAGGCCGACTCGTCGTCAGGCCCCAAATCCGCGCTCTCAATCAGAGCCGCCTTTTTTTAGACAGAAAGATTTTCCGAATCGAGGTAATGTATCCCCGCGTCGAGGATACCAGAGCTATTCTTTTTACGAGCCTCGCCCATATTATCGTGGCAACTATCCAGGCCAACAATATAACCGGCCTCAGGGACCGCCGCGACGAGTGCATTTTGATGATACTCATAATTATAATAGACCACAGAGTCTTCCTTATCGTGGAAACGATCTTAATCGTACTATATGTTTTAGGTGTAATAGGGTAGGCCACATACAAAGATTTTGTAACGCGAAAGTGGAAGCAGCAAATGCCTGCTCGGTTAAATCTACACCTTATGAGACTGACGGTCATTCTGAATCTTCATGCCAATCAAAATCTATTCCAGTCATGTCCGCCCTACATGAACTGGGTGAATTAACATTTTACCAGGGCCGCGTGAACGCGATTCGCGCTTCTGTTCTACGTGACTCCGGATGCACAACTATCGGCGTTCGACAGTCACTAGTCCGTCCAACACAATTTTTGGACAAGGATGTAACTTGTATTACTTTTGGCGGATCTGTAGAGCGATTCCGTCTTGCAGAAGTTTATATTGATACACCTTTTCTCACAGGTATTGTTACTGCATGTGTACTTCCTAATCCCGTGGCTGATGTAATCATAGGGAATGTACCTCAAGTAAATAAGTTTCCTATCGGTAACTTGGAAATTTGGACTGAGGATGAGAGTGTTGCTTGTGCGACAACACGCCTACAATCGAGTCGACGAGCAGACAGTCCATTGAGTAATCCTACTATTGAAGTGAACATAACGTCTAGTGCATTTCATGATGAGCAACATTCAGATCCCACATTGAAACATTTGTTTGCTAAGGTTGATCCTACCGCACCGGATACCTCTAAGTTTCTTATTAAAGATGACTTATTATATCGTAATTTTCGGAATAAGCGAGAGACCGTTATGCAACTTGTGGTACCAAGATCTTTTCGTCGCGACATTATTCGTCTCGCGCATGACACTTCCTTGGCGGGTCACCAAGGAAAGGCCAGAACTAAGTCTCGAATACTATCGCAATTTTTTTGGCCCAGTATTTACGCAGATGTAAACCGGTTCGTATCAACATGTGACGTATGTCAGAGACGTACTCCTAAAGGAAGAGCATCGCGAGCTCCTCTGCAGGAGATGCCTATGGTCTCCAGACCATTTGAGCGCGTTGCCGTAGATATAGTTTTGCCTCTTCACAAGTCAGACAGAGGACATCGTTTTATACTTTCTGTCATCGACTACGCAACCCGTTGGCCAGAGGCCATTCCGCTAAAAGACATTTCAGCTGATCATGTCGCTGAGGCCCTTATTACTATTTTTTCGCGTCTTGGGTTTCCGGTTGAAATTTTATCGGACAGAGGTCCACAGTTTACCTCTGAACTTTTTAAGAGAGTCTTGGAGTTGGTCGGGATTAAACAAAGATTGACATCTCCATACCACCCACAGTCTAATGGCTGCTGTGAACGTTGGAATGCTACCATGAAAAGTATGCTTGCGCGAGTTTCCGCCGACAAACCGAGTGATTGGGATCGACAACTCCCCGCTATTCTTTTTGCATACCGAGAACTGCCGAACGCATCGACGGGTTTTTCCCCCTTCGAATTATTGTATGGTCGTAAGCCGCGTGGTCCAATGGCCATACTTCATGATTTATTCGCCGGATCAGACACCGACGACAATGATACGCGGTCTGCATATCAATATGTTGTAGACTTGCGCCATCGAATTCTTAACGCATGTCAGCTCGCACAAAAATCTTCAGCTGCGCATGCTAGTCTTTATAAACAATATCGTGATCAAGGTAGCCGATTGCGAACCTTGGCCGTCGGAGACCAAACTCTTGTTCTCCTTCCGGAGACGAAAAATAAACTCCTTCTTACATGGAAGGGACCTTTTAAAGTTCTAAAGAGACTTTCTCGAGTAAATTATCTTATCAAGATTCGAGGACAGGACAAAGTCTTCCATATAAATATGTTAAAGCAGTACCTGTCCGACGATGATAATCGACAGAATAATCGCCGAAATGTAATTGTTCAGGCCAATGCGGCCTTGGTTTCAGTTGACGATGATGATCCTATTAAGATTGAGAATTCAATCCCCGCACTTCGATCTTCTGAAAACACTTCGGATGTAAATATAAATCCAGATTTATCTGAATCGCAAAGACAAGATATAAGAGATTTGCTTAACGAGTTTACTACAGTCTTTACTGATCTACCAGGTAATACTTCTTTGGTACAACATGTTATAAGATTAAAGACGGATATACCCGTCTTTGTTAAACCATACCCGCGTCCGCTGCACGCACAAGAGACTATAATAACCGAGGTACGTAACATGTTTCACCTAGGAGTGATAGAGCGATCGACGAGTCCATATAACTCACCCATCGTCTTAGTGAAAAAAAAAGATGATACCGTGCGTTTTTGTATTGACTATCGTAAACTTAATGAGATTACGATTTATGACGCTGAACCGATTCCCAACCAGGAGAATCTTTTTGCTCAGTTAGCGAGGGCAACGATTTTTTCTAAAATTGATCTTTCCAAAGGCTATTGGCAAATTCCGCTTGAGGAGAATAGCAAGCAATATACCGCTTTTCAGACTCCGTTGGGTCTTATGCAGTGGCGCTATATGCCTTTCGGGTTAGTTACAGCCCCTGCTACTTTCGCCCGTATGATGACAATATTGCTCCAGGGTATGAATTCCGTATTGTCGTATTTTGACGACATTTGTATTTATGAAACCGATTGGTCGGGCCACCTCGCAGCCCTACGACAAGTTTTTATTGCTCTTCGTCGAGCTGGCCTTACGGCGAAACCCAGTAAGGTGTTTTTAGGATATAATGAAATTAATTTTCTGGGCCATACAATTGCCCATGGCGTTCAGACTCCTGATGACAAGAAAATAACTACCATCTTAAAGCTCCAACCTCCTCGAACTAAGAAAGAAGTTCGTAGTTTATTGGGCTTTCTTAACTATTATAGGAAATTCAATCCAAATTTTTCTTCGCTTACAGCTCCGTTGTCGGACCTCACAAGAAAGAATTTTCCTAATAAAGTGAAATGGACAACCGAATGTGCTGATACACTTCGTACCGTTCAACGACTGTTTTCCACTTCCCCCATTCTCATACTTCCAGATATAAACCAAATATTTATTGTCCGCACTGATGCGTCGGACAAGGGATTGGGAGCTGTGTTATTACAGGAACGAGACGATACCTTGCGGCCATGTCTATACGCCAGCCGCAAGTTGCTAGATAGGGAATGCCGCTATGCAATTATCGAGCGAGAGTGCCTCGCTATCATTTTTGCTGTAAACGCATTTTCGAGATATCTACTCATGTCCGAGTTTATAATTGAAACGGACCATCGTCCGTTGTTATTCTTAAAGACTAACAGGGCTAAAAATGCTCGATTAACGAGGTGGAGTCTTGCACTCCAGGAATACCGGTTTGTTATCCGGGCTATCCCTGGCGGTGACAATTCCCAAGCTGATATTTTGTCACGTCTCATTTAATTTCCTATTAAACAGTGTTGTGTCTTGTATTGGGGTTGGATAGTGCTTGTCCCCCTCAATTCTAGACGGTGGATGGGTTCACATTTATCTTGTTCATTACTTTATGAACCAATTTTACAACCTTTTTTGTGAATATCCTCTTTCCACCAGCGTCATTCCTGACTGTGACCTGAACTTCTGGCAAACCTGACGCCCTTGTCAGCGGGTCAATGAGATAGAGACATGGCAAACCAAGCTACCAGAGCTACTGCTGCCATTGGATACCACAGTATTTTAATTAACAATATATTGTGTGTGAATGTGTATATAAGCAGCAATTGTGTGTGTTGACTAGATAATTATGAGCCTATTCCTTCAGTAAGGCTTCATTATTTGATAATAGTTATACTTTAATCCAGCAGTATACAGTGATATACTCATTATTATTATAGATGTTTCTGAGAATTTTGATTGTGTGCAGTAAGAATGTTTAAATAGAATAAATTCTATAGAACGTGGCATCAATAATTGTATGCTGTTTGTCCATCCAATATGCACGTTCTTAGTTAGATTTTTCTTCTCAAGCTTAAGGCTCTACAGTACTACTTAAGCCCCTACCACAATAACTTTGGGATTTCTTGGATCCTATCGTGTAAATTTTTCTTAAAATTTTCACTGGGGTGGGGGATATGTCAGGGTTAGGATTTGAATTGCCGTGCTGGGTCACGCTTTGTTTATTTCATGGCATCATTGATTTTAGCCAGTGCAAATGTCCTTGAACTATTCCCGTGGACAGTTTGTTTTTGTAACGCTTTTTCTTAGAGATGGAAAGAAAGTGGGGCAAGATGGAACGAATGGATAAATTAACAGTGACGGTGCAGTTTTCGACCCCGTGGTTTGGGTGTACTTTAGCAAGGGAAGACGGGGCGAATAAGGAGTGAATAAATTCGTACATAAAACGTAGAGGGTGTAGTGACTTTGCGAAAGGTTTTGACATCCTAGTTTAACTTTGTCTGTTACTATTAATAGACTGCGAGCTGAGCTCGAAATGGATGCACCAATCAAATTTGAGCAGTTCGCTGGGGTTGCAGAAGATATAAGCGAAGCCATCTTTAGGTTTCTTCACTCCATGCAGATCCTTCCTTCTGCGAGGGCGTCGGCTAGGTTCGGCCTGAGGGAATCATGAGACTGTTAAGACATGTCTATGTCCTTGATAGACAATGGAAATTACCCACAGCTATTTTCTCCAGTTCCCTGATATCATTTCAGGGAACCAATCGTAAGTTTTGAGACAGTGCGTCGACGATGACGTGAATCTGACCCTACTTTTCCAGTAGAAGTGCTACCAAAGGATGCAAGATTATAATGTCTTTACTTGCAATTAAGATCTAGACTGAGTGACTGATATACACATTTGTAAATTGTAATTTGATGTGTCTGGATGAGGCTGGGGATTGCCAGCCCATCCTAGAGCAGATCTAGATCTATATTAACTACGTCAGTGTGTCTTGACGGTTTGATCCTTTATAAGCTATTACTGAGTTAATATTGTCGTCTGAGACATAAGAATATTATTGGTGAGATAGTAGGCAGATTATATTTCTGAAGATAAATAATTACTAAGTAAACTGTGAATGAGTCAGAATGATATGGATTTTCTAATCTTTTAAGAATCTAGAGCTTCTAGTTATGTATTATAGTATTTTCATTTGATGCTGCTGATGTTGTCCTTTTAATATGTAAGATAGACGAAATTGTTAGGAATCTTAAGTAATAAATTTGTGGCCCTACAAGGTCCTTGATATAACTTACTCGAAATTGTTATTAGTGTATGTGGCATGGTATGGCAGAGTAATTTGTAAAACCTCTCGATTTTATTAAATGCAGTCGAACACTTAAATTTCATAATAACCATCCCCATAACACTCGAGGGTAGGACCCCAAATCGTAACATTTGTCTTTCATTGTCTGCTGAAGTAAATAAGTGTCTAGAAGGAGAGAAAAGAAAAGACACACATACAAAGAAAAAAAAATTAAGGGGCTCAAAGCCGAAAGATGACAGTAACTCTGTCCACTTCTACTATAACTCTGTCCACTTCTACTAACTCTGTCCACTTCTACTATAACTCTGTCCACTTCTACTATCAGAAATTGTCGGTATGTAAGTAGTGTTCACTCCTACTCCTACAGTAAAGACACAACTAGGAGTTGATGATATTGCCAGCACTTCTTCTAGACCGAACAGAGCAGATGTGCGACTTCGGTCATCCTTCAAGCATACCTTTATTCTGTCTAATATTTTCGACTTTCTTCCTTTACCAGGTTCCCTGTATTCTGTTTCCGTTCCTGCACCAGGGTTGCTTGTATTTCCATGGCCACCACAGACTCACGGCGGTCTATCATTCTCACGAAAAAATGTAACAGAAATTACTACGAGGGTGGTTAAGAAAGTGGTGCAAGTTGTGTAATAATTCCAAAAGTTTTAATTGTGTGAACCTGGCATTTTCAGAGACCCTCAAAATATTTCCCTCTACTTTGCATGCAACGATCCAGTCTTGTCAGCCACTTTTGCAGGGAACAACAGTAGTCAGTCTCAGGTCTGGTGTGCAGCTCTGAATTGACAGCTTTTGCACGACCTTGTATACGTTCAAATTTCTTCTTCTTTTTTTTTTTGCGAATGGGGTTTAACCAACAGTCACAGGGTGCTAAGTCTGGACTGTAGGCTGGATGAAGCAAAATAAACTTGAATTCCTTGCTCTTCAAGGCACAGACTTGTAGCCCTATCTTTAGGAGGGGGCGCATTATCATGAAAGAGTAAGGTGCGTGAGGTTCCTGTCTTTGGTCTTTGCTCATCAGCAGCTGCTTTCACTATGGGCAGTTCGTTTTGCGCATAGGGACCATAGGTCATTGTAGTATCATTTGGCATAATATCGACCACTGGTGGACCACCGTATTAGAAAAAGATGGTGAAAACTCTCTTCCTACTTTGAAATCCTTGGTGCAACGCAACAGGCCTGTCTTCTTTTTCGTCGATCCACACACCGTTCAATCGTTTTGAAGGGATCCCAAAGAAATGGATCCTGGTTTAATGACCCGTTACTATGTCTGTAAGTCTCTTGAGTCTGTGGGGCTCAAACATACTGAGTAATTCAGTGGCACATCTCACCCTCTCCCGTTTTTGCTCTTCGGTGCGTAAATGGAGGATCCTTCAGGTGCATACTTTTTTCATATCAAATTCTTCATGCATAATTTTTTGTACCGACCCAATCAAAAGTTCAGACATTTTGATAAGTTCCTGTGTACATGGATGTGGATCTTTGTTCAGTAAGGTTGCGGATAATATTCTACTGTTTGCTCGTTCACAGTACAATTTGGGCGAACAGAAAGGGTGTCATCAGAAACTCTCTCTCTCTCCTTTATTAAATTCTCTTACCCAACGACAAACAGAGTCATAGGAACACACAGGAGCTTCACAAACAGTCTGCAAATTTTCATGAACTATCTTGGGCGACATCCGGAGTTTACAGCGCAAGAAAATATAGAAACGAATGTTTTCCTTTGAAAACTCCATTTTGATTGCGTCACATGGGATTTCTATGGTGTTATCACTATGACGCCCTTTTCTTAATTTAAAAATAAACCTTTCATTCAAGAGCATACTTGTTAGGGAGCTTCCAAAATATAAAATAGAACCTTCTGCAGGGCGAAAGGAAGGCATATGTAAACTTTCATGTATGAGCCAGTATTTTTTTGCTAACACACAGACAAACATACATTCGCTTTTATATATATAGATGTGTTCTCACTGCCTGGATCTAGGCGGCCCCCAGAATGCTGTCGTTCAATACATGTATACAAATCCCATATTTTCTGCAGTGTGGGAGAATACATGTTCTTCTTTTTTTTTTTTTTTAAATCCTTTCTTGAGTAATTGATTGTCTATTCTAGGGAAACTACTGATACGTGGCCGGATCTCTTCTCTCTCATTGGGTTTGCCTGTGTCCGTTTGCTTCCCTCTCATGTCAATATCATTGGTACTCAGGCATTTTAATACATCAAGTGCTGTTTAAGTGACTACCTCGTCCCTTACGTTAAGTCTCTAGGAACATTCTCTTGCTCACACTGACACCATCCGCCCAGGTTCATGCTGTGTATGGCTTCCTCTTGAGTTTGATCCTGTCTCTGCGAATGTCTTTTTTTTCCCCTGCATCTTTTCCACAACTTTAAACAGACAGTACAATTCTTCTAGTAGTAGTAGTTGTGGAAGGTTCTTGACCTCTCATCATTTGAGATATCTAATTCGCACTTACTCCTACAACGGACAGTATAGCCAGGTTTTAATTCTCTTTCCCGATGTATTTATTCCTGTTCTCGTCACATCCGATTCCCTTGCTCCACAAACACGTTCTGGGGTAACTTTCACTCGACCTTTTTGTCGATTGTCTTGGACATACGACAGGTGGTGGTGCTAGGCTTGAAGCTGTAGAACGCCTTAAGCTGTTTGATACAACTGAAGTATCGAGAGGAGTCTCACCAGTAATTTTCTCTTGGTATTTAGCGCTAAATGGGACACGATCCAAAGTTCTTATTTCTAATTTAGACGGGGTTGTCTAACTTTATCTGTGTCATACTTTAACGGCCAGATCTTAAAACATGATCACTCTTAGTAACAGTCTTGTGACTGAATCCAGGCAGGGGAAGAGCATGGCGCCAGCAAAGTTGGATTCGAGGAATACTGTCTTCATCTAAGGTCTTTTGTGAGTTGGAGAGATAATCTGCTTGAGCTCTGCATTGTGATTCATCTGCACTCTCTCTCACACTGTCAACACACACATCAACACTGCCATCTCCAAACAAACAACTATTTGACAATCCACGTGACACAAAGGGCCAGTATATGAAACAGACAAGATCTTTTCAAACTATCATGCCTTGTCACGCGTGCCGCACCACCTCCAATCAAACCAGCATCTCCGCCATGGGAACCAAAAACATAACAGCCTTGCTGTTTTCATATTATGCCTACCGGTATGAGGAAAACACAATACCAAATGTTAAAACCACAGTGCTCCTTTGAATATTGCTCTGAGTTATATCCGTCAATACCACTTTCGGATGTACACATAATTATGCATCCAATGAACATCAGCTAATGGAACTGCTGTGGACACATTTGCATCCACAAGTATACCATTTTGCACTCGGTGATTCCTTAAAAGACACTCTCACATTATCAGTGACCACTGTTTTCAGTACATCTCCAGGCAGGAGCAATGTTGTGTCGTGCAGTCGAGCTGCTTCCAGAAAGATTCTGTCTCCATGCTCCAAAATAGGCAAGAAAAGGTAAAGCTGATACTGTTTACCTATAGAGAACGACGAAATTAACCCTTCCAGATTACGATACATTTGTTGAATGTTAACCTTTGGATGCTTTTGTTGTGATTTATTTACATTACAATTTCCAAACAGAACTAAAGTGAATCATGTTATTGTGTGTCATGAACGTAGAAAAGTTACTTCGCCACAACACTAAAACCGCAAAACAGCTTCATTTCAGTAGTATTCCAACAGAAATGGTGGATATAAGAATATAAATGCAGTATTTAAGTTACAACTCTACTGTTTGCAAATATTATTTAGGCTGCTAACTTACATCAGTAGTAGTATAGAAAAGATTTGGGGGAAAACCCAGGTGGTTGAATGTAGGTCAGCCATCAAATAGAGTGGTGAGTGGAGAAGGTGAGGCAAACAACTGGCCATGAGTAAAGCTCTGACTACTCATATCAACTGGCTAGTACGAAATGCAATGTTTGTTCACATTCATAAAATTTGGGAATTTGTGGTAAAATTGGTGGTTTGTTTGTTTGCTTTTTTGTTCATAACGTTTTAACCAATCAAGTGACTGCAAGACGAATCAGTGTAAAGCTGTCTCACAGTATACATTTCTAAAAAAAAAACAACAACAACAAAACTGCAGTATTATGTAGGGGCGGCGATGTACATTTTTAGTTTTTAAAAAAATCTGAAACACAGGAGGTATTTTATTTCCCCTAAAGTTTAAACAATAGTGAATAAAAAAATTTCTTCTGGGAAATCATATAATACTTGGAAATAAAAAATGTCATTTTCTGTTGCGTGAATCCACTTGAGCGATCCCATGACAAGGCTAATGATATACTGAGTAGGAACCCTCAGCAACTTTCACTGGGGATCAAAGCCTAGCAGAATGATATTCACTAGTCAATGACTTGAGCATAGCCTAAACTATAGAGTATTAGGAAGGAATCTGGCCGTGTTATGGATGAAGACTATACACGCTAAAAACCAAGTTTCACAGGATACGCAAAAAATATTTCAAGTTGGGCCTTGCTTTTTCCCGGATCACTTGTTCAATTTTCATTTGTGATGACCACACAAAAGGGTTAGATCTATTGGTACAATTTATAAATAAGAGAGAAAGAATGAGCACATTTTATTCTATGAACGGATGTTAAATAGGGAATTAAACTAGATAGGTGTACCGGTATACATTCTTTGTCTGTTATACGGTACTAGTGGGTACCAGGTGTATTGTGTTTTTATGCCGGAATTTTCCTCTGAGATTATTGTCTTATTTCCTCCTCGACTCTCTTTTTCTATCCACGCCTGATCCAACGACGGGTTTATAGAGTGCATCACCGAAAAGCGACGAATAAAATAAAAATAAAAACAATTTATTGACCCCCCCCCCCCCCCAGAAAAAGGGGGAAAATTCACATTCCTAAGATCAGTAAATAATCCGAGCGATGTCGCTTGAGAAATAAATTCTATATAATCTGGGAATGAACATAGAACGACAAGCACTTTCTCACTGATTTAGCAGGAAATAAAAAATAAAACCTTACATTTTTAAAGTTCGAAGCCCTGAATTTTATGTCCGGAATCATAGGCTACAGCTCAGCAACTGATGAATTTATATTAACTTTGTGGTCTGCAGGTCTAGGAGCATCATGACATTTGATCTGTACAAATACGAAGGGGAAGTAAGGCTATGAAACGGTACCTATCATGAAGAAGGAACATCAAGCCGATAACGCCAGCTTAAACCAAAACCCAAACTCAAACTGACATCTATATGTTTTTCAACACAAAAGATGGTGTGTGCACGTTGGAACGTTCAGCAATATTCCAAGATTTCCTGCCACTGAGATCCTTTTATTTGCTAATATTGACAAATGGGAAGAGTGACCGTTTCATAAATATCGTGTAATAATCGTGTGTTTAAAGTTCTACATGATGATGCAGAAAAGAGGGACCCATTAACAACAGAGTAGTCAGTCCGTAGTTTGCCAGGCGCCTATTTCAAATTTGAAAAAGAAATATACCACTAACCCTCTAGTATCCTGACATAGACTGTCCTATCCAAACATTTTGAAACTTGTAAAATTGTTATGTTACGTATAAATTCATCACTAAAATATTTTTTGATAAATTTGAAAAGAGTTGACTAACAAGAAAAAAAAGACACAGTTGACACATCTCAAGTAGGGAAGCCTGGGCACTGAAGTTTTAAATGAAAGTCTTAAATAATGGACGTGTCAGAATTGTGGTAAAATTGAGAGAAGCTGAGTAACGAGATCATTAGTTATCTAGACGTGGAAATAATACATGTACACACTTTAGTTATGTATACGTTTGGACGACTTATCTCCCCCCCCCCCCCCCCCACTCCACCTCTACAAACCTCTGATGGAGTGTGAAGTCGTTTTGTATCACATGACACCCGTCTGTTATTGTCTTCACTACTGTTTAGTCCTACATATCGACACTGGGAAATCGAAATAGCACGCGAAATATAAATTTGATATTAAAGTTCTTACTCTCGAAGGTTCTCAAAAATTAATAAAATTATAGAGTGTGGGTGTTGGTCCCTGCGGCGCTAAGGTTATACCCCAGTGAGTCCTGACCTCTCAATCTCCTTGCCAAAGGGCTGCCTAATTCCTTATATCATTAAACGTTTCTTTAGAAATCCTAGTCTCGATCGAGGGCGTGGTGCAGATTTATGCACGAGAGAGATAAGTTTGCGGCGATAAACCATGTATGAAACAGTATTGGATGTCATTATGCCAAACACTGCACGTGTTTCAGATCTAGAGGGTTACGCCCCCGTATCACATTGGGCATTTCATAGGTATTTCCTAGCATGAAAGTCAAAAAAGATAAAATATTTTCCACCCACTTCTTGCTTCCATGCATATTTCCGTTCCCCTTTCTCTGTTTTTGTGTACCAACAGTTGTCAGAGTGGGCTCCCGGAACCTTCTGGTACCATCAGCTTTGTTCTAGGTTTCCGCGAAGGTTCCACAAACTTTTTATTCCACACGCTACATTTCAGCCAAGAAATCGGTAGTCGGCTCTCAGGAAGGAATTTTATGTACTACAAACTCAATGATTACCATACTTCCCGCGTCTCTCCATCGGGATCCTCTTTTATTCATAACAATACAGTTCCTACAATAGATGTAAATGAGGAACATTTCCTAGGGCAGATCTCAAGAAGGAATATACACTACAACCGACAAACAAAAGTACCAACACGTTTCACTCAAGAACAAGACGTGCCGTGACCTGTGGCTGGATCTCACTGTAGCTGAATGCTCTTCTTTTCTACAGTAATATTCAATTTTCTGTCCTCCCTCCTTCCGCTACAAGAGACATGAACGCTCATCTTTCCCACGTTAAAATTCAAATTTTTTTCATCCTTCATTTTGTTACATGAATACACGTATTACAATAGACGACAGTTATCAATATTGTAGCCATGGAGAAGGATGCTTTACAATGGGCCGGGCAAACGAGTATAATGTCATGGTCATAACACAAATGCCAAGGTCACGTTTTGGTGTTATTTGAAAATCAAAGAAAACTGTTACTTCGAATATAGTGGTAGCTGTTGTTAGGGGAGCGTAGAATTTACACAGAAAGCTACTACAAAATAGTGAACACAGCTCAGTATTTTCTCTATTAGGTTTGGTGATTAGTCTACGCCCCCTCTAACACCACACAGTGGGAATGCTGGTACAGATGGATGTGGGCTTTTCTTTACAAACTCACAAGTCAAAGAAGTAAAATAATGTAACTGTGCAACGGAGCAACCTGACTGTCTGATAGGGTGAGCATTTCATCTCACAAAACCAAAAAAAGACTCAGGCAATGGGCTTCACCAGGTTTACCAAAAATTCCCAAAGGCTCATGACTTCAACCTTGCCCCTAAGAGAGGCAAAAGAAAGTGAACAATGCTCTTTGCATTGCTAGTCATTTGATACAATCCGTCTCAAATTTACTCACGATCTATTGTTTGCCTCACTTCTGCTGCTTTCCACTGTTTTGACGGTTGACCTACTTTCAGTCTTTTGGCTTTTCCCCCAAAATTTTGTATTCGACTATTGTGAAATGACCGTGACTATATGTGGTTTTATTACTCTGCGCACGTCCAGAATTATTCAGTTGAAATCCAATTCCAGACCAGAATAAAGCGCCTGGGACACAAAAGGATGTGGCTATCTTAACACGCAAGCGATGAACAAATATACCTGAAAGAAAATCATGAATGTATTGCATGGTATGTATTCCTGCATTTGCTGACAATTACACAACATAAATGTATCTCAGAATCCCAAAGCAGAATGAAATGCCTGGCCGTGTTTATTGCCTCCTATGGCATGGGACTTGAGTCTTAAATATATCAAAGTGTGGCTCTTGATGCTGTCGGCAGTGGGTCGTGGACCAGTGCTAGATTATTCTTTTCTGGTTCTAAAACTGCATTGCTTTTTTAGACAAAGGCTATTCGCGCATTTGAACTAAAAAACAAGCGAATACCAACCAATAAAAAGAGGAGTACGACAACGCTGTGTTTTATCACCCGATGTATTCTCCATCTACAGCGGAGCAATCATGACAAATATTCATGAGATGCCTAGAGTCAGCATAAATGGGCACAATATGAACAATCTACGCTATGCGGATGGCACCGTACTCATAGCAGAATCGGAAGAAGACCTGCAAGAACTAACAGATGTGATGGTGACAGAGAGTGAACAAATGGGACTAAGCCTGAATGCAAAGAAAACAGTAACAATGGTTATATCGTGGTTATATCGAGAAAGATGGAGAGAGTACCGTGTAAAATCAAAGTGGATGGAAAAGAACTTGCTCAAGTAAATAAAATAAAATACTTTGGAGCCCAGATAACATCAGATGGAAGATGCCAAACAGAAGTAAAAACTCGAATATGCCAGGCCAAAGCAGCATTCCAAAACATGCAACATGTCTTAACAAACAACAAGCTACCAATAAGTCTCAGAAAAATAATATTGCAGTGTTATATTGAACCAATTTTATTTTATGCCTGCGAAACCTGGACGTTTAATGCAGACACAGAAAACTTGAAGCAACAGAAATGTGGTTTCTAAGAAGAATGTTTAGAATTCCATGGACTGCAAGGAAGACAAATGCAGAAATGTTGAGAAAAGCAGAGGAAAAGAGGAAACTCCTAAACAAGGTCAGAAAAAGACAGGGATCATTTTTTGGACATGTAATGAGAAGACGAGGACTAGAACATTTGGAAACAACAGCGAAATTCAATGGACGGACTACAGAAGATCGCGAGAGATAGAGGGTCATGATCGCCAACGCCTACCGACAGGGCACTTAATGAATGAACCAAAATACTCACCATATAATTTTTGCTACCAACAAGTGACCAGTTCCCGGAAAAAGTTACTGTTGCCATGTCATCAACCGAAAGGTTGCAGGATCTACACTAATCCTAAAATTTCATATAGAACTGACCATTGAAAAAACGTAATTTCCTTATAATTTCATTTTTTTGGTTGAATCTTTAGACGGTCATTATTAGAGTGCTAACTTTGTTGAACTTGTATTTCAGTGTCACTAAATACTCGTAACAACATAATAGTGTTGATCAAGTGAACGCTGAGGGCCGGGTGGGATGAAGCTGACACGCCAGCTCAGATGGGTGGGTGACCTCTGGCTAAAATGAAGAATGAAAAATAAATTCACAAAGAGGAAAACAGATAGACAACCAATTCCACGGCGAGACAAACTTACACAGACAAACAACTTCACAGACAGGCAAATAAAGTTACAAAAAAAGACAAACACCCCACAAACAAACAAACAACTTCAATGACAGGCCATACTATCAAAGACAAGCAATTTCACAGACAGAAAAACTCACCACAATCCTCCTCGTCCACGCCCCCCTCACAATCCTCACTGAGGTCACATCTCTTGATCAGATCGATACAGTGACTAGAATTACATTGGAACTCGTGTGGTAAACATCCTGAGTGTGGATCATATAGGCAGAAAGATTGATAATATTATTTTTCTTCATGAACAAATAACAGCAACAAAAAAACAAAACAAAACAAAAAAAGCTGCAAAACAACAACAACAAAATATAGGAAGAGTAGTCAGAACTCAGATGACAATTTTCTTTAATGACTACAACCGTATGGTCCTAAACTCAGCATAATAAGTCAAGGAACAAAATTTCAAAGAATGACAAGTCCAAAACGGTTGAACACAATTTATTTATTTTTTTCCTCAAATATGTCTTTGAGACCATAGATTACATGTGTGTAATTTGAATTCTAAACGAGGTCGCGATTTTATTTTAACAAGAGTTCATTACAGAGGGGTCGATTTTCGACAGTCCCAACTGTCTTATCCCACTGGAAACATGTCAGTAGTGGGTGTCGCCGCCCCGCCTGGCCAAACACTCCATGCAGCGTCGACGTATGGACAGGACATGCCTTCGCAGGAATTGTTGTGGGAGGTTTTGCCACTCCTGTTGCAGGTAACCGAGCAGTTCCTGTTGGCTCTGTGGTGGAGGGTGATTGTCTCTCAATCGACGGTCCAGGTGGTCCCACACGTTTTCTATAGGCTTCAAAATCGGGACTGCACGCTGGCCAGTCCATGCGATGGACCTCTCTCTGCTGCGGTCCCATCCGCTGCAGGAGAGGAATGGCAAGGGGACCCAAGATTTCGTCTCTGTATCTCACTCCAGTCAGATTCCTCTGAATATGGTACAGGGGGGTCCTGTGGTTATCAGAGAAACCCGACCACACCATGACGGAGCCTCCGCCATAAGGTGCCACCAGCTGGACGCAGTCCTGTTGGTACCTCTCACCTGCCCGCCTCCAGACCTTAAAGCGCTTGTCTGGATGGAGTATGTTAAACCGGAATTCGTCGCTGAACATGACGTTGGCCCACTGGCGACGGGCCCAGCGAAAATGCTGAGCGGACCACGCCCGGCGAGCGGCTCTGTGGGCAACCGTGTGCTTGGGACGCCTGGCAGGGACACGGGAACGGAGCTGAGTTCCGTGAAGACGGTTCCTCACCGTCTGGTTGCTCAGCTGGATGTTCATGGGGACCTGTAGCTGCCCTCTGATACGATTTGCTGTGGTGGTGCGTGACGTCATGGCCTGGCGGATGATGTAACGGTCGGCCCTAGAATTCGTCTTACGAGGCCTCCCAGGTCGGGGCCTGTCCTGTACCCTTCCGGTCGCTCTCCACCGTTCTTGAAGTCTCCAGACGACAGACGGGGACACTTGAAGACGGCGAGCAACCAGTTGGAAGGTGGCGCCATCTTGGAGCCAGGCAAGGGCACGACCTCTGTCGACATTAGGGAGGGAGCGTCTTCGGACCATGGTGGTGCAATGGCGCATTGCTGCAAAACCCTGGCTAAAGGTTTTGAAGTGAGTGATTTTCACAGCCAAGACATCCGTTTAGCACGTGCTACGCTCAGTTTTGACCACCAGTTCCTGCGACCATTTTGCTAAGGCAGTGAAATTATGCCCGATTTTCATGCTTTTAGCCTGCACATTCGGCCTGCACTGCGCCCATTCTGTAAATGACATGCTGGCAAGTTTGCTGTAAAGACAAACTGTGTCTAGTGGTTAGTGTGTTTGCCAAGTTTGGTTGATTAGACATGACGGTTTTGCGAGATACTGAAGTTTTATTTTGACATGTGAAAATGTAACTTGTTCCTTGACTTATTGTGGTGAGCTTTTATCTCAGACTG
The DNA here is from genome assembly GCA_963931925.1 of Onchidella celtica. NCBI lineage: Eukaryota > Metazoa > Mollusca > Gastropoda > Systellommatophora > Onchidiidae > Onchidella > Onchidella celtica. The sequence goes on along the minus strand of OZ007579.1, from coordinate 20,458,627 downwards.
TGTTATTTACTCCGAAAAGACATGATAATTCCGCCATAATTTCAGGAAGGAAAATCTGTCAGATATTCCATTGGGATCTGAATCGGAAACTATTTTTTTCATGAAATCGCAATAAAATAGATTTATTACTTCAGGCATTAACTTTCACGAGTTAGCATCAGCTTTCGTCAGTAACAGCTGGGACTTTGAGTTTGTATCTGTACATTTTGGAGAAACATAAAATTGAGTGTGGGACAAATTGCACTTCATCATTGATCTTCATTTAACAGATCAGGGCAGTCTATATAATAATTTTTTTTTTTAATCGCCCGAATTTCAACAGGACCACCTGCCGCTTATACAGCTCGGATTTGCGTGAAACTTAGAAGGTACCTTCCTTTCATTTAGTAGTGTGTATCTATGCTTCCTTTCGACCTGCCGAAGGTTCCCCCTCTGATTCGGAGACTTGGTAGAGAATTTTTTTTTTCTTCACAAACACGTGAGCTCACAAGGCCATCACTTCCTGACGATATATTTAGTAAAATTTTATTTACGTTACGCACGGGGAGTGCCATAATATGTATCTAAGTACAAACAAACAAACAACAGCAACTATATAGTAAAACTAAAGGGACAAGTAAGGAAGGTGAAGCAGATCAGATCCATAGTGACCACCCAGTATAGAAAGTAATTAACACCAATAGATTTATCTTCCACAAAGCCGGGAACGTCAGCTAACTGAGCTAGTGCTCTCATATATATTTTTTCTTTCAGTTACTGAATGTAAAAGTACATCTTCAATTTCAGTCAACTGTCTTTGGTTTTATTCAACAAAAAGAAAATACTATTTTAATAGATGAGGAAAAAACAAATAATAAACAAACAAAATAAAATTCAAAAGCTTACAAAAAAAAAATATCCTCTTTGAAATCCTGCTTCCACATTTAAAAAGAAAGTCAACACCACGTCGTACAATTAACTTCAGATACACTAAAGACTTGTAAAAAAAATGCAAAGTAATGACGGCAATTTTTTTCTCTCAGAGCTGTTAACATGATCAATGTCGAAAGCTGAGTTGGTGGTTGGGATATGGGGCTCCAACCATTCCATATATCGCACAAAATGTATTCACACCAGGGTGAGACATCTTAAGCAGTGGTTCTCGACCTTTTTCAGGCAATCGCCTGAATTTTCTTTCGTTCCCCCCCCCCTTCCCCCCAACAACCTTACCCCACCCAACATGAAACCAAAGTTGCACAGAACAGACACAAATTATGTTAGGGTTTTCAAAGCCTGTTTAATGACACTTGACTTACTGATTATTGAAAGAAGAACAAAAATAGAAAAAGGTGCTAGCCTCTCATGCCGAAGGCACCGGGTTCGAATCTGTGTCGTGCAGGCATGTTGGAAATTTTTTTCTCTCATATTTTCCTGTCCCTGATCCTATGTGTTATATATCCATATGTAATCAAGGGAAATTACGCATACATGTAATTACTTAGTTACTGCCCTTGGTTAGACCTACACTTAATTACGTAGTAAGGGAAATATTTTACCTCTTATTCATTGTGTGATTAATTAACACCACCACTTTACCTACACTACTTTTCATGTTGCATTACTCTCAGTAAGTTGGTAATACATTAGGTCACCTATTATAAAGTATGAAAGTGTGTGAATGACTTTATCTTTATTGATATTTGGTGACACTCATTACTCTATGCATTATTGTGTACATCTACTACGGTACTGTATATAACTGATGACCTGTAAATATTACCAGAATAAAGTTGCTAATCTTCACGGCTACAACTGACTTCTCTTTGTTTGTTATCACCACATAACATTATGGTAGGTAGGATCGGGCACCTAGTCTTCTCAGATAAGAACGAAAAAAATTCGGAGGGTCACGTGCACTCAGCGCACGTTCAAGATACCCTGGCAGTTGGAAATCGAGAAGAGCAGGCCGAATAGGCCGCTGCCCGGCCAAAATCAAATAAAATTTATCCCTACCACACCCTCCTCCACGCCCCTACCCCCACCGAAAAACAAAACAAAACCGCCGACCGACGCTGCACTATGGCTAAGATGTGTCTGCTCCAGTTGTAACTGGGATGCAATGACCCTAAGGCAAATTTCCAAATGGGATTAAAGAAGTATACAAAATACAAAATATCTTCCATTAAAGGCACCAACAACTGGCTGTTACTGGACATAAAACCCGCGTGCAAGTACTGTTAACATGTCGGTGACTTTCCCGTGGTTGGTGATCAGCCATGTAATGTTAGTGTTTGTGAGAAGCAAACGTTGATCGCCCCACAGAATAAATATAACACAGAATTACAAATCGCCTCTTCGGTATGTTCCGCCAACGCTCGGTCTGCCATTTTAATTTGTCGTATGCGACAGCTGTTTACATCATTCTGTGGTTTCCTCGGGACCTCATGGTCATTACGCACATTTTTTTATCTTTCGACATGGAGGAAAGTAGGTCTAATTCTACATGATAGCAAGCTAGTTAGATGTCGCCATTCATTTAGCCATCCATCTATCCATCTATCCATCCATCCGCCGGTCCGTTTGGCCGTCCATCCACCCATCCATTCATGCATTCATTCATCCATCTATCATCCATTTACCAGTGTATCCATTCATTAATCAGTCTCCTTATTCATCATCCATCAATTTAATCCACCCATCCATTCATTCATCCATCCATCCACTTATCCATCCATCCAATCATCCACCCACTCATCCATTTGCAGACTTGGGATCACACTGTAATCCTCGCGAGAAATGCAACCCAAAATGAGGCAAGGCAGACCCTGCTCACTACCACACATACATGTTGCGACACGTGTGTTCGTAACCGTGCCACACGTTTCGCAAGTTATAAAAATTTAATACTCGTGATCTAGATAGCCTATGGTGATATGCCCACCTTTCGGAAGATTCGAACACTGGAAATTACTGACAAGCCTTAAATTATTTTTTATTTCACTCTGAACACGGGGAAGGCACATGTTCAAATGAATCAATTGTTCTTTATTAGGCTAATAAGATTGCAATTTTAAAAGCATTAGAGGCCGAAATGAGGGTACATCACCATAGACCTAGATTTTCCTAACTTAAGAAACTGATTACATTTAAAATAGATCTATGTCTAGATTTAGCATCTCTAGTAGACCTCTAGTCTTGATTTCCATTCAGCTGAAATCTTAAAAATGACACAATACACGATTAACAAGGGTACACGGAATGATGTTCATATTGATAGCCAACTTCGCACAATGCAACGCAACGCACAGTGGGCAGCGTCTATAGATACGAGGTATCATACGACAAAACAAAATGGCGGGTCGAAAACCAGTTTTGTGACGTCACTCAATGGGGATTGTGCGTCTGCCTAATTATAAGTCTGTGGATCGCCCGTCCCATACATCTGAAGCCCGTTTCATTGTTTTTGAGATGTTTTTACGCTGCACCCGATCCTTTTCCTTCAAAATAGGAAAACGTGAAGGGAAAAGGCCACTAGAGGGAGAAGGAATGTCCTTCCGGAGGGGAAGAATCGATGTCCTGGTTGTCGCGAGCGAGTGAGCGAGGATCAATAATTACGGGAAGAAGGGGGTATAGTAAGATTAACTCACGGCAGACAATTAATGGAAAGCGTGGAATGTTGTGAGTTGGGGATTGGACGAGGCGAGATCGGTGTACTTACAAGTCACTGCACACAGAGAGTCCTAAGGGAACGGACGCAAGAGAGAGCCCAGAGGGCGAACATAAGGGAGCAGTCGGAAGACTAGTGAGAGTGTTTTTTCCAGTGATGACTGGTAGGTTGAACTATGATTGATAATTGATGTACTATATTCTTCTGATGACCATGATGTAAATAAGTTATATGCGAGGAGTGTGCAAGTCATTTGTGCTACTGTATTAATAGATGTGAACTTAGAGCGAGATCTGTACGTTAGGAGTGTGGATTCCTAGCCTAGCCTGAGTACTGTGTAATACGGTGGAGGTGTGTTACAGAAGAGAGGCGCAGTTGTGTGGTGAGTGAACTGTGGAATGTGTATGTACGCGTGATGGTTCGTAATGAGTGGTGAAGTGGATAGTAAGTGTATGATGTATAGAGATGTAATGTTATTCTTATAGGTGCCGGGGTCGGGCAGTGAGGCCACCCGCGGTGGACGGACACAGGCCGTGGACAGGCTGTGGAGCCGTGTAGACAAGGGCGTAAGGCCGACAGGCAGCCCAGCAGCCGTGGCAGTCTGGTTCGGGGAATTGGGCTGACCATAGGTCTAAGTTATTTACTTGATAATCTGTATTATGACTTGTATAGAGTGTTGATGTTAGGTCGAGTAGGGGCCTGGAAAGTCAGAGTGTAAAGCATTGACTGTACGGTTGTGGAACCGGAGATAGGGTGACTGTGGGAAGAATGGCCATTGTATGGTATTTGAATTGACCACTGTATTGTATGTAATTGAACGTATTTTTAATATATAATAAATGTGTGAGCCTGTTTGATTGTTTTGTTACTTGGTATACTTGTTCGTTTGTGATTGTTGTCCCGTCTTAATCAGTACATTTTCCAGTCTGGAATTTGTTACACTGGTGTCATCAGGAAAAACGCTGTGGCTCTGTTGTTTGAAAATGACTCGACTCTCGGTGCAGTGCTAGAAATCTAACAATTCCTCTTGCAAATACCCGGTGCAGAATGGGTGCCTCGTAACCATTAAGGTTCAAATCCCACCCAGGGACACATAGATTTTGCAGGTCTCGAAGTCACCTGTCCATGACTTTGCTAAGTTGAATGAAGTTGAAAAGATATACCCGATTTCGACAACTCCAGCTTGACGGAGAATGACGACAGTATATATAGTTTGCCCTTATCAGATTGGTCTTGTTTGCCGTTAAAGTTCACTACATTAAACTTGGCAACATTTTTAACTATACAGACAGCTTCTGTAGTCTCCAGGCTGACATGCCGAGCCCTTTTGCTAAAAAAAAAAAAAAAAACCGCACTCACTCAAACACCTCCAAAATGCCCGGAAGGCAGTCAGTTACTCATTGACCAGCAGCCGGCTTCCAGATACAGAAAAAGTCGCCCAAATTTCTAGTCTTCTTAACATGGGCGGCGAGAAGGCCAGGCATCCTCATTTTTACGAGGTATATGCAGCTTTACTGTCATCCCATCATTAATGGGTGCTCCATCTCTTGCAACTGAAATTATGTTGGTCGTCGCTATGGCCTTGTCTCTAAAGTATGTCTATAACTGCTGTTATTTAGATCTGCTAGTTAATTACTGAATGGTCAACAAAATTGAACAGCATGGATCTGACATGATTTTTTTTCTAACAATTGGCACAAATATCTGAGTCCATATTTCAAAGAATATTTTGGCCACGGGGTTGGGGGCGGGGTCCAGAATTATGCCACATCGGTCTCCATCCTCCATCGTCGAGCTGATGAAAATCAGCTGCTCATGCTCATGAGTCATGAAAACTGCCACTCCAAACAATGTGAACGTCTGGGCAGAGTATTTCTTAACGACAACCAAAGATACTAGATACTGTATTCGCTGACACTATCAGGAAAACTGCATAAATGTATTCTCACCATTGCAAATGACAACTCCTTTTTGTCAAATATATTCTGTAAAGTCCCTGAAGGCATGTTATTTTTCACTATTGATCAAGGGGAAATACAATGTCATTTCAAATTATTTATTTATATAGGTAAAGTGTACATAAGATAAGACATACATTGGAAGTTAAAACATTTTTTCTTCTCCCATTAATTGTGCAGTTTCATGATCGAACCAGCGTCCTGAACAACATATATTTTACCTACCACAATCTTCAACACTTTCATCTCGGCCATTTTTGCAGTCCATGACGCCATCACACGTCATCGATGACGCAATGCACTGACTCTTCCCGATGTCACATTTAAACTTGTCGTCACCCGCACACTCCGCAGACGTCTTGACGCCATCGTCTTCCGTAGCAATTATGTAGCTGACGTCATTTCCTCTAGAAACTTCAGCTGTTGAAATAGATTGTTTAAATTTTGAACCGTAAAATTCCATAAGTTAGCTGAAAATCGAGGAAGTAATTTCATGCCATGCGTAAATCCACCTAACTCCAAAACAAACAGTATAGATCTTCAATTTTGGATGAATGTCTGGTTTTGTTCACGGTGCATCAACATTTTCATATATCAAATTCAGCTTTAGAAAATACAAAAACCAAAAAAAACAGCAATGAAACATAAACCTTTAACCAATTACAATGATCTTCTCCTGGCAAGTCCAAGTAATAAAGAGAATAGTCCAGACTCTGTTACAGGTCCTTCCCTCTTTAGAGAGAGATGAATTTTATTAATAAAAATAACAAGCAAAAAATCTATACTGTTTGAAAAAAAAGTCTGCGGAACTGCCCTTGAACTGCTCCAAAGCAGTCAAGGAGTACTATGCCACGCTTAATCACTATTCCGTCGCTGAATAAAGATACAGACACACACCGTCACTACAGAAAGTGATTATATCAGTACCATATTTTGTGGTTAATGAGACAGGGTGGAGGTGAGGGGGGGTGGTTGAGGGAAAGACAGGGAGGGCGAATCGAAATCAAGTTTATCCCAAACAACGCTGGGTACTTCATGTAAGTATACTTTTATCTTTCATTTTTTCTTTCCCTCTCTGAGCAGAACGGGTGCTTTGCTTAAATCTAGACAACAGGCCTTAGGACTTGACGGGCTGTCTGTGAGCCGTCTGGTCAAATCGGTTAGTAGGACAAATTAAATATCTTCTTATATGGAGTCATACTTAAATCATTTCAGATATTTAATTCATGAAGAAAAAAGATTGTGCACACGTAGAAAATGACGTGCTGGTGAATCACAGACAGCCAAACTCTTAGATTTGACAGAACTCGGGTAAATAAGAATTCCGTTTTCCCCGCTCCGCCCATGTGAGGTAATTATCTATTTGAAGAATTTGAAAGTAACGATTTGTGAAACCGTTAGGAGGATGGACTGTTTTTCATAATTGCAGTTGGGAGTAGGCAACTTATTTTACGTGTGTGGCTATTAATGTACAGGTCATTAAATTTTGTGGCACGTTCATCAGTTTCAAAGAGAAGTTTTCTCTTTTCGCGATACAGATTTAAACATTTTGAAAATGTCTAAACGCACAGAGCCTTTCTCCTTGGTTCAACCATGCCACTGGAATGGGAGTGACACATTGAGTAATATCGACATGCCACTTAAACATAACACTCAGACAGTCGGGTTTCAAGGCAAAGTTAACGATTTTTTTTTTACCCTGGGTAAAGCCCTAAATCTGATTTATATTCTGAACATATGGAGTAAAGGACCAATTCCTTGCTGATGTTTGTGCGCGTTAGGAAGAAGAAGAAAAACATGGAAAAGTTGTTGTCAAGGAAAAGTAATGGGGGGGGGGGAGAGAGAGAGAGAGAGAGAGAGAGAGAGAGAGAGAGAGAGAGAGAGAGAGAGAGAGAGAGGGGGGGCACGAAAGCGAGAGAGAGAGATTTCGTCGGTCCCGTCGCATAGGGGCGAACACGGAAAATGAGAGCTTCGCGGTACGGCCGTTTGAAAAATAAGAAAATTTGAAACGTTTACTACTCACCAGCTAATTCCAGGATGCTGCAGGCTGGAAAATACTGGCCAATACACCCACAACGGAATGAGGACTTACAGGCCGTCAGGGCCATAGGCCTGCTACTACACATTTTCGTATTATATACAGAGGCAGGTAAGAAAGTGGTCATGACTGAGCTAACAATTCATACAAGATATTGGTAAACATAAAATTGAAAATGACCCTGTCCAGCGATCTGTCCAAGGAAATAGTCAGAAACGGATACTCGTCGAAAGTTCACGCCACTGGTCAAAATCGCTTTCAGAGGATTTGTAGCAGCACCAGTATACAATCCAGAAAGCAGATTGGCATAAGGGGGCCAAAGAGGTCAGAAACACTGAAGAAGTTGACAGAAGTGGCCGAAAAAGACTTTCATCTGGATATGGAATAAGTAGAATGACAAAAAGAAAAAACATGATTTAAATTGACCAACACTGTTCTGCCAGAGACATAATTATTTTCTTTCGCAACACCAGAAGACAATCTGACAGATTTTGAAATATGTGTGTATCAGGTGAAGAGCTCCAAACTACTCAAGCTATTTTCTTGCCTTTGCCCACGAAAGGGAAAGGCGCTGTCACAGACAGTGAAAGTGTGAAAGAACAGTAAAGACAAGCGGCTACTAAGGCTTCCCTTTGGCCGTTGTGTGCACTGGGATGTACTTGAAATTCTCCCCATTGCAAAAGTAACCCAGAATATTTCCAGAATTGTGCAAAGTGGACAATAGACAGAATGACAACTTCTGCGTGTGCAGTCTTGATATTTTTTTTGCGACCTTCATGAAAAGCATTTAAGGCCCCAAAAATCATTGTGTTGCTTCCTATGTGGCAACATAGAGAAATGATAGACACCTAAAATGGCTTGAAAGTGCCCTGTCATTTATTGTTGCAATGCTCAAAAGGGGTAAGAGGTAAGCGCAAGTCTTGTAATTTCTTGAGTCAGATAGCTCTGAAAAGCTCCGGTCTCTTGTCACGGTTTTTCAGAAAGCCTCTCCAATTCCTAAGCATTCTTCTTGGCTGTGAGAATGCCTCTTCTAATCCCGGCTCCACGTTTCTCACGGTTAGCGCTAATATCAAGATATCTGTCAACCCTCTCACCCTCGTTTTTTTTTTTTTTTACTTTAAGATATGGTATATTATTTTGAATAGTCAAAAAGGGCTGTAGTCCCACCTATCAGGGAAGTAACATTAATTTGGCGTTTTTTCGCTTGGTGGAATTTGTTCTAGTAGCTATCACAAGAGGTTGGATTTGATACCACACTCCAGCATGCCGCCTTCACATGCTAAGGATGGAGAGTAAGCTTGATTTTCGTGAGTAAACAAAACTTAACCACGTCCGCACACCGCTGAGAAAAAGAAGCTTGCAGTTGTTTTTGCATTTTGAAACTGTGCTTTAGTTCCAGCATTGCTTTGCGTCGCGCTTGTTCCCCAAGAGCTGAATGCCATTCTGTTTTAATGGCTCACTGATGTCTGTTGCCTTTGATTTTATTCTCTCATTTACATATTGATTCCAAAGCTGTCTTCCTTTCTCTTTCAGCTTTCTTAAATTTTGACGATATTGCATTGTGCCATAATGCTAGCAGATATGTTGATGAGGACTTGTTTTGCTATTTCTGAAAATGGATTCCTAAACTGTTCAAAACACACCCGATAGTACCGACTGAAACTTCTGCTTGGCTTCGTGGTGCTCCACGCTGTACTATGGAATTTAACTGGACGAGTTGTATTTGTATTTGTATACTTCTTTACTCCCATTTGGGAAATTACAGTTACAACTGGAGCAGGCACGTCGTCGCTACAGTGTAGCCCCGGTCGGCGGTTGTTGTTTTTTTTTGGAAGGGGGGGGGGAGGGGGGAGATGAGGGAGGGAATGGCAGGGGTGACTTTTTATTTAATTTTGCCCGATTTTACGATTTCCAACTGCCAAGGAGTTGTGCAACGTGCACACGGGCCCTCCGAATTTTTTCGTCCTTATCCGAGAAGAATAGGTATTCGATCCTACCCCTCAATAGTATCAGGGACACGAAAATATGAGAAAAATCCCAAACTTCCAACCGGCCGGGTTTTGAACCCGGGACCTTTGGCATGAGAGGCGAGCACCTTGTCCCCTATGTGTTTCTGTGGTCTCTTCCAGCAATAAATCGCTTTTTATAATTTCGATGCAGTATTGAAAACAGATATATGTATGGCACGAGATCAGTCGTTCTAGTTGACCTGGAGGAAAATCTTCAATATTTTTTTGAGTTGTATCGAAATATCCGTATCCTAACATAACCAAGCATTAAATGTTACCCCCTTGAAAGTGTAAAAAAACTAAAATTACACCGAATATTTGACAACGTCACAACTACGCCATCAAGCAAGATCCGTCGGCGATTTTCTATAGTTTTCCATCTTGTGCTAAAGACTTTTATATAATTTTAACAGCAGGCAGTTAAATTTTCTGCTAGTAAAGTAATAGCACATAGCAATGTATTCATCCTGCCATTCTTGATTGAAAGGTTGTCGAAAACCAAGTCCATTAGATGAAGAACGAAGCCTAATACTAATATTATTAGGACTGCAGACTGAAGTCAAGACCTGAAAAGTGCTAGCTAGGCCAGGATGCTCGTTATCTTTCATGTCATTATATCGAAGCGGTTCCATTTCTTAATCTCTTCTAAAGGTCTGGAAATAGAAGCGGGTGAAGTTTTAGAGGAACATTTTGAATTATTGTTGAACGATGTAACGGTAGTTCAGACAGAGAGGCGAATGGCGAGGATGTCTTATTATATTTAAACAGAATTAAACAATGCATTGATGAAGCTGTCATTAGCCTTAGACCTACTCATCCTGACAATGTAACCTTGCATTTTTATAAGGCCGCTACCTAATATGTACCCGAAGCGACCTGGTTTTAAGGCGCCAGTGACCCGCCTTTGCCCCTTCTCCTGTCAGTTGAAACAGCTCCGCCGGCGAGATGGCCAGGAGTAGGACTTAGCTGTCAGAGGCTATCTGAGATGCACGCCTTGGGAGCATTTGATGAACAGTGGGAGTTTATCCCCACTGCCCTCTCCCGGCGTAACAGCCTTCAGAGCTTCGGGTAGATGAAACTCGTTAACCTTGGGTGGTAACTCATCTAGGTGAAAGAAAGCACTGATTTCAAACCTCCACTTCCTTGCGGCTATACCCATCCCGTGAAAGGCTTCAGGAGTAAACCCTGAGGAAAAATCCGGAGTCAGAGCTCCGGAGGCGGTCTAAAGATGAACTCCATCTACTTTCCAGAAGCTCCTGCAGCCACCGAGACCGACAGGCGTGACGCCCCATCGTACCACTGCCAAACAACCTCTCTGGCCGAGGGAGTGGGGTTGCCCCTTTGCAACGGCTCTACCACTTTAAAAACATTCTTGCACAGATTATACTACATAGTCACGCCTAATTATGTAAAGATCCTGACTTGAATACTTCAGAAGAATAAATCAAACAAACCAAAAAATGGATGGCATTTATAATAGCGCCGCGCATATTCATTTAAAATGCTCTATGCGCTTTACAGAAGCAACATGTCAACCACAGAGCAGAATGGAGCGCCTGCGAAGCGCTCAACACACTACACTGCTTATTTCTCCCTCCCTGTCTCGCTCACTCTGTATCTTTGCCTCTCTCTATCTCAGAGAAAAATATAACCCAGCCTGTTAGGCGCAGTTCACAACTCACAACAATGGCGCAGTTCACAACTCACAACAGTTCACAACTCACATCACATATATCACAACTCAAATAGTAGTTGAATATTCATTAATAATAATATATATTTAATAATGATCAATAAATTTTGTAGTTGCTGGTGGGGTTGGGGGGGGGGGGGGGTGATATGGATACATTTTTAATCTATTAATTTCAATTTTGCCCGGGGTGGCCTGTTCGGCCTGCTCTTTACGATTTCCAACTGTCAAGGTATCTTTAACGTGCGCAACGTGCACACGGGCCCTCCGAATTTTTCGTCCTTATCCGGGAAGACTAAGTACTCGATCCTACCCCCCCCTCCCCCCCCCCCCCCCACCCAATAGGATCAGGGACTTGAAAATATGAGAAAAATCCCAAACTTCCAACACGCCTGCACTGCCCGGGTTTAGAACCCGGGACCCAAAAAGGCCAAAAAGAAAACCATTTTGGTCACAAAGCAAGCATTAGAAATAAACAATAATACAAAATGTACAATAAATCTCCAAGGAAATGAAAACAGGATGATTCTTTTGGAATTCATTCTATATTATATTTTGTTGCTGTTGTTATTGTTGTTGTTGTTGTTGTTGTTTAACGTGAGGCCGTGTGACCCACATTTTTTCTCCTCCATGTTTTAAGCCTTGCCACAAGCCCTGCTGCCACACCACATTTTTATTTTAAACTAAAAAAGATTGCATTACTTTGCTTTAGGATTATTCACACAGTACCCGGCCTTTTCATTTTGCTCCAAACATCTCGACGATATTTTGGTGACGCTACGCTGCGTGTACAATGTTATGCAATGAGTAGGTTTGGCGGTGTTCTTGTTTTAAACAAACAAAAATTCTGTCAACTTCCAACAGATTCTGTGTCGTTTCTGAGGTCTTCCAGAGTAGTCCTGTACTACATTTTGTATATTTTGAAGTAGTCTATTCACACCCAAAGTTTGGTGCCTTTATGAACATGTGCACAATTCATAAAAATTCTTTATCAGTAAATGATTCTACTGTTAGCCTTTTTCAGAGGGAGAGAGAGAAAGTGAGAGACAGAGAACAAAGAAAGAGGGACGGATACAGATAGATAGATAGATACAGAGAGAGAGAGAGAGCAGATTAGGGGAGGAAGAGGAGAAGTTGAGATACTGTGTTCTTTTTTACGTGGAGATGAAGAGTAGATGTCTCTCAGATGGTGATCAGAGCTCTCATAGTGGTTGGAAAGCAAAAGAGTTAAAACCTCCAAGATAAAAGAAAAAACCACCAACAGAGTGTTTAAACAAAATCCACCAAAATCCAACAAGATCTGTTTATATTCTTTCACAGAACATATCATTGAGAACATGTCACTGATCTTATCATGAAACCGCACACATACAGACACAATTTTAACAGGACGGGAAACAAACGATTCTACTTCAAATAGCCTTATCTTGATACATTTTTAAGTATATAATAGAGCATTTCAAAAGGGACAAGGTGGTCTAGAGGCAAGGTGCTCGCCTCTCATGCCAAGGGTCCCGGGTTCTAAACCCGGCCGGTGCAGGCATGTTGGAAGTTTGGGATTTTTCTCATATTTTCATGTCCCTGATCCTATTGAGGGGTAGGATCGAGTACCTAGTCTTCTCGGATAAGTACGAAAAAATTCGGAGGGCCCGAGTGCACGTTGCGCACGTTGCGCACGTTAAAGATACCTTGGCAGTTGGAAATCGTAAAGAGCAGGCCGAACAGGCCGCTGCCCGGGCAAAATTAAATAAAATTCATCACTACCACCCACTCCCCCTCACCCCCCCCCCCCACCACCAAAAAAAAAAAAAAAAAGCCGACCGGCGCTGCACTGTGGCGACGACGTGCCTGCTCCAGTTACAAAGGCAAAATTTCCCAAATGGGATTAAAGAGTTATACAAATACAAATACAAATACAAAATACAAATACACTGCCCGTAATTCATGGAAGTAAATAAAATGAAACTGCTTCACAGAAAATGTGGAAAAACCCGAACAACACCAAACGTCACCCTCAGCTGGGCTAATAGGTAGAATGCGCATGACGTCACAGAGTGGTTTCGTTTTGGTTTTCCGCCATGTTGTTTGGCCAGTGGAGTCGATTCAAGTGAGTGCGAGGCGTGACGAATTCCACTTGGACTTGGATATTAAAACAGTTACAATGATAGCGAAATGCATCGTTGTTGGTTGCAGCAACAAGGGTGGAAAGGGTGGCTGTAAGATGTTCAGATTCCCTAGCGTCCGTGTTAAGGAGGGAAAGGAAGTGAAAGAATTAACGGAACGTCGACGTCGTCTGTGGTTGAAGGCAGTGAACAGAAAGGGAATTGACTCCAAAACTCGGAAGCCGCACCACTTTGTTTGTGCCGAGCACTTCGTCTCAGGTAATCATCATTTTACATCTTAATTGAACAATGTGATAAAACTAAGCCTGTTATTTTCGTCGCAGGAGAGCTAGATCTAGATCTCCATAGGCTACATGTATTGCACGATATTGCAGGCCAGATAGATCTAGCCTAGGGCTCTAGAGCAATATATTATATCCGAGTGAAGGTAGGTGTCTGACAGAATTAACGGTTAGGACCAGGCAGTTCGGTTGTAGGTTTTGGAACTGGGTTAGTTGTGAATTTCTTTCAAGTTGAATCATTAAGAACATCCTACTTGTTTGTGTTTTCTGGATGTAAGCAGATTCAGTAAATTCCTTCTGAACTGCACTGATCAAGATCCTAGACCTAGTAGGCCTGATTTCATCCATTTTAAACAAGTTCAACATGTTGTCCTTTCAGATTACTGTTGCTTAATGATACAGTGTAATTTAATTTGATAAAATTTTATGTTAAAATGACAAGGCAAAACTGAGCTGCCACAGATAGGTTGGGGGAATTCCCCCATTATTGTAGGTGTAAAAACTCGTGGTGCAGGCTAGATAGGCCACAATGTCTGGAAATGTGACCGCCGGAAAGTCTTTCTGGGTCCAGCTGGTGTCAGGGATGCTATAAGGATCGAGTCCTTTTACTTTTGCGATTTTTCTTCGTACCTGGCCCGACTGACTGGGTCCAAATGGCTTACTTTAGCGTCTTCTACACTGCATTCCTCCATTGTTGTGGACAGGTCTAGCCAAACAACATGGCGGACCCGGAAGTAAAGTGAAATATGCGCATTCTACCTATACATCAATTGTGCAATTTCATGCCGGGGCCAGCCATGTTTCGAGTGTGTATGAGCCTGCTCGCACCGAGGCATTTTGACATATTAGGTTTAATGATGGTTTTATATTACTTTCTCAATATCTGTCGTATACAGTTACAATGAAACTATTACTATCAACATATTCTTATTGTGTGGGCACCTGTTCTTTTCCCCATCGAAATATTGTCTTCATCATTTTGATATCAGGTGACCATTAGCAAAATTTATCAGGCCGCTTATATTGTCTTTCCTTCTTTTATTTCATGAATAAACCCTATAACAAGAGCTACTGACCTTTCTGTTTCCTTTGTTGAAGTAGGGATATTTATAGACATGATGTCATATGACGGACTGCATATACTCGCCGAGTTCCCACTCTTCATATAATGGATTTTACAGCGGTCAGTTAGAGTATATCAAGTTGGCTCTATCATGAATCTGCACAAGTCCCGAAGAATCCAACTTTACAGGAAAGTGAGTGAAAGAAAAAGAATAACACGGATATATTGGAATAGATTCCTCTTCTTTAATGTATTTTTTGGCCTCGGTCAAAATAGAATGATCATGGTTGTGCATCCAGTATAGTAATTGTTCTGTCTATCTGGTTGTGTGGGGCAGCGTCGTCTGTGACTGTGGAGACCGGTGTGAGAGTGGCAGTCTCTCTTGCAGATGTGACATTTTATGCGCTGTCTCTGGTCTGTGGGAGCTGATGCGCTCCTTCTTCGGACCGCTTCTCCGCCTCGGCATTCATTAGGTTCTCCTCCCTCAACCTGAGGCGCTGGTTCAGGGTGCTTTTCTGGTTTGACATGACTTGAATTCTACAGAGTTTTTTGTTTCAAGTTGTCGGAAATTTCCGTATATCCCGTTTTGATATTGCTGACCTTTGAAACTTTCCCACCCCAGCTCTCCTCCTCACAATTATACAACCAAACACAATTACTGTTATCATCAAAGAGCCTATAGTACACATTATTCGTCCGAGTTCTTTCTGGTTGGCGTCATTCTCCGTGTTGATATAATTATTTGTTTAAAAGCATGTCGACATTGCGCGAAGCATTGCTACATACAACTTTTTCTGTTTGCTCAATTTTGACACGACATGGTACTCGGTACCATGCTACTGTAAATCTTTATTTTTATTGTCAAATCGGTACACGATTATAACTCCCCCATCCATCCAACCACCCATCCATCGTCCCACCCACCCATCCATCCATCCATCCACTCGCCTATCCATCCATCCATCCATCCACCCACCCACCCACCCACCCACACACCCCTCCATTGAAACCGAAGGACTTTTATACAAGATGTACAGACCACAGTGTGACAGATGGCACTAGCAGCCAGTGCTTGAGACAGCATCCCCACTCCCCCCAAATCTCCGTCCCAGTCCCCATCCGTTTCTGATTGTATGGTAGGTAATCCACCAATGAGGATCTCCAACATGTCTAGCCAGAGGACCCAGGCCCAGTCACGCCAGGGCCAAAGTAAAGTTTTCCTGTGTCAAGATATCTCCATCTCTCACTGGGGGAAGGGGGGAACTTCACTGACTCTTCTAGCCCCCTAGATCAGCTGGTCAGTGACAGGTCTAGTGGGTGTGAGAACTGCAGGTGAAGACAGGGAGACTCAATAACGGAGAGAGAGATAGATAATGAAATGGGGAGAGTTGGAGAGAGAGAGAGACAGACAGAGAATAAAGAAATTAGACAGTGCATGAGTTAAAGAGCAGGGAAATTAGAAAAAAAAATTAAACCACCCCGGACTCCCACTGTTACCTGGTATTCTTATCAAGACAAAGTGACGAAGAATGGGCGACAGACAGACAGATAGTAGAATCTCTCCAAAGAACAGAGTGATCACCGGAAGAAGGATAGCTTAGACTATTTAACATGTAATTCCTTCAAATCTTCTATAACGGTTTTGAATTAATGCTCCGGTTTATTCTTAGTGTCGTGAGAATATATTGGATCTGATTTTAGGATTTTTAAGAACTATAATCCGCTCAAAATTATACAGTTAAACAATATCTTTAATATCTCCGGATCGCCTAGATCAGTCACGGTAAAATTTTGCAGGGCCCCCTGTTTCAATTTGACTTAACTGAGAACTCTTTATTTGCCAAAAAAGTTTTCTTCATAAACGTATATAGAAAACAGAAAACACGATGGAGGTAAAGAGCAGAGTTTTTAACATGTGCACAGAACTGTCGTCTTTATATCATCATGTCTGCATAAGAGCGAAACCAAACATTTCAAATAAGCGTCATTTCATATTTTCGCCACTTTTGGATTACAATGCACATTAACTGCCGCACGACTGCGCAGCATAAACAAGGGCAACATCACTGAATTTCGTGATTTTAGGCATCTTTGTAAACCTAAAAAACATTTAGTTTGGACAAACCTTGAGTCTTGAGGTCGTACAATCTAGCCAGTGTGGCAAAGTGCTAACGAATTAAAACAACAACAACAAACCAGCAGAGACATGTTTGAAACAGTAACGGTAACAGTCATTATACCCCGACAGAATGATACTCAAGTATAGAAAATGGCTCTGAGAGCACTTAAAGATCGTGGATGCGAAGCTCAAAACAAAACCCCCGGTTTCTTGTCACTGCCCCCTGAAACGCCCCCGTTCATGTTTGGATGTAAGCACCACTATATACAAACGTTGGCAGAACGAGCTGCCAGATATGAATTAAGATGGTAGAAAAGGCGGAGAGCCACTGTTGGACAGCTTTGACTTTGATGTTACGGAAAGATACATTCAAACTATTTGAAGACGAAGTATACCTTACTTTAAAATTACTGAGACATAATCTTAACACAAAGTATAACATCACTGTCAAGAGAAGAATTCTTTATTTGACACTGAAGACCTTGGGGTTCAAGTTCCAGTCCACAAAAAGTGAAAGAAAGTTCTTAAAGGATCTTGTTACAGCAAGATGCCAATACCTTAGTGAGTGGAAAAGTTTGCCCGGGAATTTGTGGGAGTATTTAACGGTGCTGACTGAAGAAAACCAACATCCTGATGACATTGATTTCCGAGGTTTTGCTCGACAGAATATGAAAATTAGAAGCTTCTGGACGAAATCAAATATAAAGTGTCCCATTATGTTTGGATTGTACCAAGTTCAGTATCTATCCACACATGGACATTTGTGTAACAAGCTCGTAACCAGCCTAGAGACAAAATACTATATCAGTACAGCAAAAGTAATCATGGGTCCAAACAATATTGCCTCTTTGCGGGGACGCCATTTCCACTGTGGTATAGCCCTTTCAAGATATTAAAGACCGTACTGAATTTATTTGCTTGTTTGTATTCAAAGTCACAAACAATGCTATGGTCAAACCTTGTTCAGTAGAACACTTCTCTTTAAATAATTATGCAGTGCGATATGCTCCTCTGCATTTACGAAAACTCCGTGTCAGAGGTGTACTTTCGCTAGCACTGTAAACAAGCCTTATGTTCACCATTTGATGTCGACAAGTTTGTTTTTTTAATTTAATTTTACGAAAAAAATGATTTCTATCTCGATGAATGTCAAAAAATAATTTCCTGTTAAGACAAATTGAGGCTATGCAAAATTTGACCGAGACTGGTCAAGGCAAGCCGGAGATATTACAGAAATTGAGAAACCGTATAATTTGAAATGGACTGTAGTAATTAATTTGGTAGCAATGGAACAGGCGGATGTGTGTCTGTGTGTGTGTGTTGAAGGGGGTGAAGTTGTTAAAGTTCTAAAGTTTGTAGGGTTTTTCCACGTTTTTTTTTTCGTAAGTTTGGGGGTGGTGGTGTTAAGTCTTCGTTGAGCTTGTTCAAATGTCTGTTACGAACTTTAAATCCTCACCAATAATTAGGTCAATTAATTCGATAATGGAATTCTCATCATGTCAAAATGTAGTACTCACTAAGGCGAAACAGAATATGCAAAAAAAAATAAAAAAATTATCGAAAATTTTCGAGTTACGGCGTTTGCACAGGCACCCCTTGAAACGCATTAACCACTGGAACGCTGCCCTGGCATCGTCAGTGCGACAAAACCAGTATGTGTGAACAAGTTTTAGCGTGTCAAATTCATTTATGAGATACCAAAAACAACTGACGTCTGATCAAGTTTTACCTTTCCATGAAATCAATCTCCCCATCAGATTTTCTACCTTTTTAAAAAAAAAATGTCGTGAGCTCCCCACCCCCGGTAGTGGGGTTAAAGAAAAAAAAAAAGGAGATACCCCTTTTAACTAGGATTGACTGTATCCGTCCTGGTGACAAGTTCTTCCAAAAAAACAACAGCAACAAAAATTTTCCGTTTAATTTCCACCCTCACCCGGCCATTATTGCTTTCCTCTTCCTTTCTCTCCCCTCATCACCCCGTACTCAAGATTTAATTTTTCACCCTCCAAATTGAGCCCTCGTCATATCTTGTTGCCCCACTTCCGCTGTCAGCCTCTCTCCTCCCCAGTGTCCAGAAGAGGGTTCGCCAGTCATCTTCAATTGCCACATATGGAGCCACTGTCATCAAAAATACCTAATGCTGTGAGTTATCGCCCGATCTCTGCTAGGGCTGGGCGGCATCAGCACTTTTTCAATGTCTAGACTCCCGGCTCCGACACCATATTAACTTCTCGTTGGAGTCGTCACTTCCCTAGTGTCGACTCCGAGACCCCGACTCCGGCACTGACCCTGAGAATTTGCATGATGTAAAGGTGAACAGTCAGACTTTACTTGGCTGTCTCCTGTCTTGTGCGGGGCACTGATATGGTACCCTAGTGTCGTGGGGACGCAGAACTAATCGTCTAAATACTGAAAATCTTTGTAATGTAATATTTACACATATTAAATGTAAAATAATTAAGCAGTGGTTATGAGAAGGAAAACTACAGCGCTGGCGTACTGTCGGCACTAGTGCCGGTACCGGTACCAGATTCTGGTGTCGGAGTCGCAAGGTGAATTTCAGTACCTAAGGAGCCGACGCTGGTGTCGGAACCGTGCCCAGCATTAATCTCTGTCGTCTCCATACAAGCAGGAAATCGCTAAATAATAACCTATCTATCTATCTATTTATCTATCTATCTATCTATCTATCTATCTATCTATCTATCTATCTACTTACACCAGATTACATACACTGGTAAACTCACACAAAAATAACAAAGCAGTATATTCAATAGATGTACAGGGCCATTAATTTAATTCCACTCCTGCAGTCTATTGTATCCGTTCGAATACGGTCAAGTTGTAAAATGTCCGTTCATTTAGTACTTCAAGATTTCGAGTCTCCTCAGAGAATATTGACATTTTAACATACTCAAGAAAGACTTTTAATACCTCAGGAGTCCGCGTATCGTGAGCACTGTGACCTGCTCTTGACCTGGCCAGGATATTGGGTCTCAAATCTTGACAAGTTTTTAATAAGGAAGCGCTGACAGTGCATATCCGTACAACGCACACAATTCGATGACGTAGAACACTCACCGGAATACTATATTACTGACCTTGTTAATTTGCATAGTTTTGAAAAACATGAATCGGCTTAGTAGCAAAACAATCCGATTTCTGCTAGGAGATTGCGTGATCTGCGCTAACAATATACTTGAGTGCACGTCGATCACCAACGGCTACCCCAATCCCTTTTCGCCTGATTAGTCAATCTGACTACCGCCCATTGATACAAACTGACTAGACCCTCACGCCCTCAGGTCCATCTGACTATTCCATGTGTTGTCACTTTAAATTCGTGAACACCATATAATACCAAGTTTTGTTTCAGCAAACCTTCACCAGTCGCGCTTTTTGGTAAACATGTTGTAGGGATATGCACTGTCCATATCCATACAAAATGTTGTACGGATATACACTTCCTTTTAATAATGTGAGAATTTGAGTTGCCAGATTTTGTCAAGTTTTGTGACAAATTATTTTTGAGACAAGGTAAAATTTTGGTATGAACCCGTGATGACTGTGCGGCCTAAATGAAATAGTTCAGCGACACACGCATTAATGGCAGTTTTGCTAAATGGCATTTATTTAAATGAAATATATTGTCTTTTCGTGGTTATTTACCTATTTATTCATTTGTTGCTTTTGCTGCATTTTTGGGTTATTACAAGTATTTGCGGTCCGTGGCCAAACTGGGTTTTGTTTTCACGGTGAATATTTCTGAAAACTTTTAGAAAAGACTTAGCGAACTGGTCACAACATCTATCAACTTTTCACCAGCGACACAGCGAAAACAACGATTTCGGAAATTGCCCACAAGTTGGTAACATAAAATCACACATTAAATCTTATTGTGAGTATTTTGGCCTTTATGACCCAAATAACCTGTACATTTTTAATTGGGGGGGGGGGGGGGGGACCGAGAAGGAGAATCACCAGGAATGTTTTTTTCAGTATGGTACTGACATTTTTAAGTTCAGCGAATTTCATCAGACATAGATAATTTCGATCAATAGATTTACTGTCACAATGCTTGAGTTTGTCTGGATTAAAATTTAAAGCAGAGTTTCAATCTCGTGAATCTGACAAGACAAAAATTACTTTTTTTTAAAATTTAGGTGGAGCGCACAATGGTGAATTATTTACATTCGGCACATACGGGAATTTGTCAGGGCACTAAACGGATCCCAACAGTCATCAAGCTACCGTCGATAAAGAGACGAAAATGTTCATAATTCCAAAGTAATTTGAGTAAGGGGATTGCTTCAGCGATGATCTGACACCAGAGTCTGCTGTATGACATTGTGGGGTACAAATCTTTGTGGCAGCGCGGCCTCCATTCTGTTACTAACGGCCGTATTGGAAAATTAATGTTGTCTGTAAGAGCATATTTGCTGCAGGACTGGTAATTACTTTCAATGGCATCGGTTTCTCAGAATAATGATATGTGTGTGAGGGATGGAGAAGGTAGGGTCACGCTCGTCCACACTGCCACCAGCAGTTGTCGGTGAACAGTTTTATCAGTAACTGAAATGGATAAAATTGACAGATAAAGTTTGTCACAACAAGTTAAATACATAATAATAAATTTCCTGTTAACTATGTCCGTGCGGCTTTTGAAAAGGCAGTTAGAATGTATTTCAGAGATCAGCATTGCGTTTTTTTTTTCTATTCCTAAGACAGGAGGGTTAATGTACGTTGTTGATTTATAACAAATAGTGTGATAATATACTGAGACTTATTAGAGCGTGGTAAAGTCTCGATCTCGAGGTTATTCTGGACAGATTGAGTAGGAGACGGACGTCACGCTGTCTCATGAAATTAACCACCGAGGGGCAGTTTCTGATGGTGTACAACTGGAAACCCAAACTTATGCCTTATTCTCACCCTACGTAAACAGATATTTGAAAAAGAAAAGTACACCATTCTCCTGGAATCTAGACATTGATTTGTTTCACTTGACATCACAGATCTTGCACTTCTTTGAAATTTTGAATTTTACTTCGCGGTTTGTAGGAAAGATTCAAGGCATCTTGGGCATAGAGCCAGTTGAGATATAAAAAAAAAAATGACGTAGCTGACCACAGGTGATGTAAAGAAACCCCAGTTTGTCTCTTTATTAAGTTTGGTTACGCACGCCATGCAATCGAGATAGGTCTACATGTGTGAATAAAATGTCAGTCCTAAACAAGCATACTCCTTGTAAAGTACTGGTTTTCACATCTTTAGTGCAGCAGTCTCGTGTTTCGTTTCCCAGAGAGTTTTCATTTTTCCTTTAGTATCAATTTTCACTACATACCCAAAATTTGCTCTTTTCCTTGTGCAATCAGATCAGTTTTTCTCACACATTTGAAATGCATTTAACAACAAAAACTTGCAAGATCTGGAATAATAACATTAGTTATCTGTGGCTGTAATGTGGTTGTTTGTTTCGCCGGACATCACATGACTTCCACATCTCCGAAATGTTACATTTATTTCGTCTGTCCTCATTTTAAAGCACTCATAATAATTATGGTGCCACTCAGGGATGGCTTGCAAAGCATACAGTCAACATGACATGTTGGGTGACATAAGCGAAACTATAACTGGACGCAAATTTGAAAAATCAGAGCAAAATTAGCTTATATCAGTTTATAGCTCTGTTTGACCCAAACTTGGAAATCAGAGTAAAACAGTTTACCCAAAACTAACTGACTCACAAGGTTCATCCACAGCAAGAGATATCATGAAATGGGAGTTTTAGACATTTCACATAATAAAAGAATCGTACAATGTTCTAGTAAGTCTAAATGAATGTGGAACTAGATGTGACCAAATTGAAACACTAATCTTTCCCTCCAGATTACAAGAATGGTGTCATTACAATAGCCATTTTAACTAAGAAATGATGTCCGACAAACAAACTGCCTGGAATCTGATTGGGAAAATGTCCAAACCGGCAATCTTAATCACTCCCTTATAACCATTGTCCCCACCCCAGACCTCTTCCACCGCACATTAAAAAAAAAAAAAAGAAAGAAAAAATGTTAACTGAATGATTCTACTCTCCGGGCTGGGAGAGGGCTCACAATCATGTTGTTAAAGTGAAAAATCCTTCCTCTGCCAAAAGAAAATTCAAAAGGAGTTGCAATTTATTACCCTTGATGTCATGGGAAATTTCTGGTTTTAAATTCGCTTTCCGAGCTGTTGAGCAATTTTCATTTTGATTTGAGGAAACGAACCCATCTGTCTTTGGCTGTTTAGCGCAGTATCGCTCCCTTGATGTCGCAGTTAGGATTCCGAGAGAGGTGTAAACTGAGTGGTCGGAGGGGGTAATCGGGGGTACTTTCTTAATGCCAATATTTTAATTTGTTTAATATAACAAATGGAATTATGTTCCCCTCCCCACCCCCTCCCTCCCCGCGGCCACTTGCGTTGGCACGTGTGGTGATGGTGGCCCAGGAATAAGAAAGGGAGCGTTCTGAAGGGCATGGTTGAGAAACTCTGATCTGAGGAAGTCTTTCTGTATGCCAGGCCCGTCGTCCTGTACATACAGATATATTCATTTGTAGCCATGCCCTCAGCGCTTTGCGCCGAGGGACCAAAATATACAACTCATTTCCTGACCTTGACCCATATCACAGTTATAACAATAACTCATTATTACACGCAAGGGTACTCAAACAGACATACATTATTATAATTATTCACACACACACGTGCGCGCTCACACATACACGAGCACTGACCGGTTATGTTTTGTTATTTCAAAATAATTATTATTCCTCTCCTCTACAAAAAAACAACAACACAAAAACGCGCACATAGACCACAGCATACTTATTACAATCTCTCTCTCTCCTTTTTTTTTTCATTTCAAAATGTTGACTTCTCAGTGTTTCAGAACACAAGCGACGACAGCCAAACATAATGTTCTCACGCTTCGCATGCTTGATTTAATGTACATCTCCCGTTATGTCTGTCGCTGTCCACAACAAACACGCCTGGTCGTAGACGTAGATCTATGTCTTCGTTCCTTCGTGCAAAGGGCGTGTAGTGTAAGTAGCCTAGGCTGGACTTTGGCCAGTTCTGACCTCCCCTCCCCCTACTTTATGTACGCTTTTCATGCGCTTGGCCTCAAGTCAGTCACCAGCCTGTGGGAGCGTACGGCCTTTGAAACATTGACTGTCCATGACAAAGCCATGATATTCTGAAATTGTAAATGACATTTTGCACGAACTATTTGACTGTTTCATGAGAAAAATAGCCTGTCTATTTTGATTTTCATAATTAGGACCCCACACCTTATTTTGTTGGGAAAAGAAGTAAAGAAGCCTTTTTTTTTTTTTTTACTAAATTCATACCGTAGCTAAAAAGTGTACAAACGCTTTACAGAAGTCGCTCCACCTCCGGACATTACTTTTCCAATAACTGATACCCCGCCCCCTCGCTCCGATTTACTGACAGGCGCTTGTTATGCATGGCAAAAAGAAAATGCTTTTTTTTTTTTTCCACTTTTCAATCACCTCTCAGCTCTTTTCACAGGCATTTAACATACTTACAAAGGCATATTGCTGATTGTATAAATTTTCTCCAGCTTTTCCTGGTTTTCCTTGCCGAAACGAAAAAATCTGTACCATGTTTTTTCTAAACATATTTCAAGCTTATTTTTCTTTTACTTTAAACAAATCACTTGAGTTATAAAAAAAATGACCCCAATTGTTTTTTTTTTTTGCTGTGCCATCTTCTTTCTTCCGTTCAACCCAAATAAAAATCTATGCAATAAAAGACACAGCATTGTTGATCTATACTTTTTGGCGGCCTTAACAAACACGCCCAGCATTTGATCTTCCTAAAAGGATTCAGTCTTTTCCTGTGATCATAACGTGTGGGAATTGAATAGAGGGAAACACAGCACAAACGGTGTGAGAGAGAGAGAGAGAGAGAGAGAGAGAGAGAGAGAGAGAGAGAGAGAGAGAGAGAGAGAGAGAGAGAGAGAGAGAGAGAGAGAGAGAGGGATGGAGGGGAGGCAAACGATTAAAAAAGAAGCACGATGCTCGAAATTAAACGAGCAAAGAGATTGAGGAGCCGCTTCTGGGGGATTATTCACCTAAACATTAAATAATGCGGTGTTTTTCTATGACATAATTTTATTAATGATCACAACTCTATGTCACATGTAATCGTTGACTGTGCTTGCACAAATTTGCACAAAAATAATCGTAATATGACAATGCCATGACATTTCACCACGAGACATTTGCCAGGACATTTAGGTTAATCCAACGGCCGCCTCAGCAAAAATCTGGCGTGTTGCCAGAATCTTACTGGCCAAGGATCATTTTGTGTGTGTGTGTGTGGTTGTATGTGTGTGTATATTCGTGAGCGCGCGCGTGTGTGTGTATTTCGGAACGTTACGGGCCACTAAATTTGCTTTAATTACTGGAGGATAAAGAACCGCCCTCTCAGGGAGAGGTAATTCTCCGGCTCTTATCACTTCCGTCTCCTCGGCCGAATATGAAATGTCCAATTTGCGTTTTATGAACCCGTTTTTTGTTGTTGTTTGTTTGTTTTTTGTTTTTTTTAATTCTGATAGTTTTTCTTTTTTCATCCCGCCAGCTTGTCTCCGAAGCCAAAGATGTAATACTGCAATTGAAAAGCAAGGGTTATCCAATGCTTATATAGGGGATGTCGCCGCGAGGCGCTAGCGTGAATAATGTTTTAAATAAATACAGATAATATTGCATTTTCCTATTGACAGACGTGCAAATCTTCACAACTCACTGTCATCATGTGAGCGAGGAAAATCTTTGTAAACACCTGAATGAGACCATGGCCCATTTGTAGCCGGTTTATTTCTTTTACTTTTTCGTTAGTTGTATGTATACATTTATATTCGGCATGATAAAGGGCCTAATAGAAGAGGGGACAGAGAGTACGGAAGGGAGGACAGGGAGTAAGGGAAGGGGGGACAGGGAGTAAGGGAAGGGAGTAAGGGGAGGGAGTAAGGAGAGTAGGGGAAGAGAGGAAAAAGAGTAAGAGAACGGAGGAGAGGAGAAGAATCTCATATTATTTTCCGTGACCGGAAGATTTTCTGATCAGTAAATCCCCACACAACCCGAATTTTCCGACAGGAGAATTCATTTTATTTTTTTGGAATATTGCAAAAAATGTGCCCCAAAACATTCAATTTTACAGTAAACTCATCATTATTAGTTCACGCCACTTCCGTATTCAATATTTCTGACTTGATGCAGAAAAAGTCTTTTTTTTCCGTTAAGAGAAAACAACAACAAAATGTCCCGCCCAAGCGTAGTTTTATCATTCCCGAGCAGAAGTGTATACTTTTTTTTTTTAGCGGAAATGGTAAAGTACTACTTGTAAAACCATTGAATTTTTATCCTGAAAGCCTGGGGCATTTTCTACACAGCCTTAGGAAGTAAAATATGAAATGACACTTAAGTAAGGCCATGAAGACCAGTCTAGTCCATATACCAACTTTCAATGCATTCAGTCTAAGGGCTGCAAAGTTGTTGATAGCTTTAGGAAGAGCGACACAGTTTTCTGGACGGACTAGAGTCAAAAATATAGGACAAAGGAGTATAGACAAACAACAACAACAACAAAACACTAACATTATCTTCTATGCAAGGCCTGAACACGGAGGAAAAAGAGTTCAAGTCTTTCAATTCGGAAAAAGAACTCATTCCGTGATGCCAAGTGAAACCATCCAAAGGAACTGTATTGCATGAGTTACACAAGGAACGGGCGGTTCTGGGTTGAACATGATTATCTTGTAGTAGCGTTTGTTTTTTTTAACGTGGAAACTGTGGCTCCTCAGCCAGATGACATTTCAATTGTTAAATCTGCCATCTGTTTAACCACGCATCCATCCTGACATTTTAACAGATTATGGACATTTTCAGCATGAAACAAAATAGTGGAATGACAAGATGAAATTAAATTAAAACAAAAGGAAAGTGGGGGTGAGGAGTGGTAGAGAAGATGAAGTGAAGGAAGACAAAAAGAGAAAGGGAAATAGAAAGGAAAAAAAAAAAGTAACTGTATCAGCAGCCACGGCAAAAACAACAACAAAAGTAAATAAGAAAAAAGAAGATTTTGGTTACCTTTGTTTCGTCTCCCGCTTCACTGACGACGATCTATAATTTTCTTAGCGAGGCAAATGTGATGTGTAATAAAGGAAGTAAATGGTTTTGTTTTCATTTATTTCCCCTTGATCTTTACTGTTATAGCTTCCTTTTCACTTTCCTTAACCCAGTTGAACAACAAAACACTGACATTATCTTCCAAGCATGTCTTTGAACACGGAGGAAAGAGAGTTGAACAGCGTACGATCCTCTGATGGATCTGTCTCAACGAAGTTCTAAAGCTTCGCCGTCCCAACATCTTTTGATCAGAACTTTGTTTGATTACAGGAAGACTGTGAAGTAAAACGTGCCTGCGCTGCACGTATAACACTAACAACAACAGCAGGAACAGCCGACCAAATGTATCAGCTAATGTGGATGATGATGATAATGATGTTGATAATGGCGATGATGATGAGAAGAGGATGAGGAGAATGATGATAGTCACATAAAAATAACCACAGATACAACAACAACAATGAAATAAAACTTGCAATACCGGTAAGACTGAAAAAAGAAAAAAAAATATAGCAACAACAAAAGAGGCCAAACAAATATCATGATAAGAGCAGCAGCAACAGCAACATCATACGAACATCAACAAACATCACCATTATTCCTTACATAACTGTAATTCAGGCTGCCGCATCACCAGTGTCTGACACGAAAATGTGATGATACTGCTGGCCACAACAGAGGTCATCCTAACAAAGCAAGCCGAGTCTCATGCCTCCCATTTTAAACTGGTATGTTATTATTACTACCATTGAACATGACTTCAGCCAATGCTTAAGCCAAAGCAGGTGCCAGTTTAGTGACTCTGTAAAATTACAACGAAAATATAATTCCATGTTATACTGGCCAGGTAGCCAATACAATCCCAGCTTATACTCAATATTTTCTCAATATATTTTATTTTTTACTGTTTTATTGTATAATTTTTGCCTTATGCGCCTGTGTTATATGTCTGTGTGTATAGCATAAGAGTGTATGCGATAGATTGTGCGTGAGAGAGAGAGAGAGAGAGAAAGAGAGAGAGAGAGGGGGGGGGTGAGTTGCAGATGGAGAGAACAAGACAATCTGTTTAGCGCCGAGAACAATTATTTTGGATTTGGCACTATTTAAATTATTATTATTATTATTATTATTACTGTTATTAGTAATAATAGTTATAGTAGTAGTAGTAGTAGTAGTAGTAGTAGTAGCAGTAGTGGTAGTAGAAGTAGTAGTGGTATACTGATCGGGTGGCCAAAGTAGTCCCAATATGTTATACGGCCCAAGTGGCCATTGTAATCCCGAGGTCATACTAGCCGGGTGACTGTATTTCACTAATCGAAGACCAATAGTAGTACTCTAGTGAAAGCAATCAGGATAAGAAGTTTCTGATATTGTCTTACCAAAACTCCTACCTTAATCCCTGAGCCAGAATGTAAACTTAAACAGATGGTCAGTATGGATCAGACACATTCTTGGTGTAGAAATGATGACGGATGTCTAGATTTGATTGGTCAGAAATTTCTCGGGCCGGCCGTAAATAATCATTTTGTAATCATAACAATATAAAGTCCTTGCTTATAAGATAACGGTGAGGGAAATGGAAAATAGATGTGATACGAAAGACAGAAAAATACAGAATATTTGGTTGGTGTTACAAAGGAAAAGAGAGGACAGAAGGGGATAATTTAAAAAATCAACATTGCGCAGCCTTTCAAGTGAGGACGATCTCAGAGGCAAACAACCCATTCTGTACAACATCAGAAAAAAATATACATATATTATATAATATATAAAACGCCCGACAGGTAACGGAAGGTTCTGAGAAATACGATAACTGTTAGCTGCACATTCTGGTTAAATTGAAAACATTTGCCATAACGATGCTTGGAGTCACTTGATCATGAAAAGGATGGAGGTAGATTATTTTGTAAGTCAGTAATGCGTGCATCGGTAAATTCTCTATAACTCTCCACACCCTGTGATGATGCTGTGTTTTGAACCCGCTCCAAGAGTTGAACGCAGTGTCTTTCCACCAGGGGAAAATTTTGGGATTTGGAGGTGGGGCGGGAATTGTTGGAATGCCTAGGCCGTTAAATAATGCACATCATAACAGTACAAAGCCGCTTTACTTTTTCTTATTCCAGACAGTGCAGAATAGTTTCTAACAACGTTCGAGTCGATCTCCGACACTGAACTCCACTGACCCGGGTTCCTCGATCACTGCTGAAATCGAATCCCCAAAATAGCTGTGAAAAACAGCCAGCAGAAGTTAGAAATACAAACAGAGACAAAGGTATTTTTTAAAAAAAGAAAGAGAAAAAAATCTGCCTTGGGGTGGCGAGTAGGGTGTAGGAAGGGGGGAGGGAGGGGTGAAGCAATAAGACATGAATGTAGGGGGGGGGGGGGCAGGTTTTGGTCAAGGAAATGCCTGGCATGTCCACACTAACTCAAATTTCGAACATAATGAAAGAAAACAACAGCAACTATTGCGCAGTATTCAAGTTTCGATGAGAGGAACAGACCGTTGCGCATATCATGAAGGACCGAGAAAACTACAAAAATTATTTATAAAACCTGGACATGGGAGGATACCCTGGGGGTGGAGGTGGGTGGAAAGAATAAATAAATGGATCATATGATTCAGAGTGGAGTCTATGATCCCTTAAAACCATGAAGGAATGAGAGATAGAGAGAGGGGGTGGGAAGAGAATGAAAAAAAAAGGCTGAGCCAGAGAATGAAAGGAAGAGTGGTAACAAGAAAGAGGGAGGGAGCAGGAGAGAGAGAGAGAGAGAGAAAAGAGGGGAAGGGACAGAGGTACATAGAAGAAACAAGGACAGACAGAACGGAAAGAGAGAGAGAAAGAGAAAGACACACACACTTACGCACACACACATACACACATTTAAATAGATAAAAGAAATAAAAACAAAACCAGCTTAAAACAGGAACATAAAGTAAAAAAAAATTCATAATATATTTTCATTCTTAACTGAAGAAAGTACAAAAGTAACTGATATAGTGTAAAAAACAACAACAACGGGGAAACAAACAATGAGAGGCAGCAAGGATTTACAGATAAAAACTCACTGAAAGTCGTGCCAGACCGAAACTGATTTTCCAGAGAACGGAGCAAGATCATGGAACAATCAGATCTCTTTCCTCATTATTTTAATTTCATGGTTTGTCTCCGCAGAGATACGAAGATGACAATTTTGTCCTACGGAAAAGACAAGGAGGAAAAACCAACGATTCATAACTTGATATTGGTGTCAGTGTCATCATCAAGCACGATGGCATTAAACACAAATTAAATGATTTCCTTTATGTGTTAATGCAGTGACAGTGTATGGTCGAGAAAGAAGATGATGCTTAACGAGCTGTCGGTCGGCTGGAATATGGGTTAAGGGGGAAGTGGGATGAGGACAGATTGGACCTAGGCTAAGGAACAAGTGTTTGAAGGTGTGATTGTGTGGGTTGGTTTTTCTTTTTTTTGGGGGGGGGGGGGGAGGGGGTGCATTACACTTAGCAAAATAAGACCAAAACTTCGATAGAAAGAAGATGCGGAATGCCAATTGTCTATTGGCTTGGATATTTTGGGGTAGAGGGGAGATTTTTGGGAGTGGGCTTAGTATATAAAAATAAGTTCCGTAACCGGGAGGAGAAAGGGATTTTCACAGAGTGGGGCAGAAAGGAGGACAGGTTTAGTAGGTTTGTTGAAGGGAAAAAGGGGAGGGGGGTTATATCGACAAACTCGGTCATTTTATTGTCTGCTAGTGCTAGAGGGTGATCTGACACATACCTGAACACTGATCATTATTTATTTGCGCAATCCTGTAGAACGTTTTTCTGTTATTGATTTATTAGTTATCTATAGCCACTACACTGGAGAGAGAGGGAGGGCGAGAGAGAGAGAGAGAGAGAGAGAGAGAGAGAGAGAGAGAGAGAGAGAGAGAGAGACAGAGAGAGAGAGAGAGAGAGCGAGAGAGAGAGAGTGAGAGAGAGAGAGAGAGTATGTGATTAACGCCTGCCCACATCACCATTTTTTAAAGGAAGAACAGAAACAAATGACGATGACGATGTTGAATAGCGTTACTTATCGTTTATATGGCGATAATTCATACCAGGCATGAAAAGTGTATAGTGTATGTGCACATAGTAAATAAAATTGTTGTTGTACAGGATATTGTGGGAATTCTTCTCTTCTTGGCATTGGATTACTAGGTGGGTGACTATGGGAAAAATTTGTTGGGGGGGTGGGGGTGGTACAAGAGAACTTTAGGAGGGATTGGAAAGGAGGAAAAACAAGTGGACATTAGTTAAAGGAGGACTATTTGGCAGGCTGTGAAGGACTCCCTGTTGTGACTCAAGAAGGAACGAATGATGACGGAAGCATCATCAATAGATAGTTTGCGGCCTAGCGTAACTTTCAGGATTCTACCACTTTAGGCTTAACGTTGCCTAAATTTACGGCCCGCTCCCACAAAGCTGCGCTAAATGGTAAATCCTCATAATCTCTTCATTGCTGGTCTTCACGTTTATGATCTTCTCACTAGAACAGCAGCTGTCAACAGTACCGTATCTCAAGTTTTCATAATTATCATTGCACAGCTTCTAAGCATGCTTTTAGTATTCCTATTTCAATATTTATAAAGTGCCACACAACAGTGAATTGAACAGGGCAGTAGTCATGTTACAACCTGCCAGTGCTGTTCACATAAAGAACATTCATTCCGTAGTTATTTCTGAGATTCAACAAACTAATCGGTGGGATGATCCAGTAGTGCCAATGGCAACATTCCAGTTCCTTAGGTCGGCTTGATACCCGGTTAATGATAACCATCACGCAATGAGGGTGCTCGGAAAGCACTCAGGAATAAAAGCCATACAAGCCTGACATACAGGCAGACAAAGGGGGCAGTCAGAGAAACAGATCAGTCGCTCAGCTGTCAGGCAGGCATAAATACATTAGTGACATTATCAGTGAGTGGAGGAATGAAAGAAGGCGACAGCTGACAGAAAAAAAGGAAGGCGGAAGACCTTTATAGAGCCCGATAGATAGACTAATAATATTCTTTTTGACCAAATCCGTAGGACAAACTCAAAGAAAAACCTTCAAAACAAAATCCCCCTCGGGTGAAAGTTGTAGCAGTGTGAAAACGGGACAAATTGTTTAGTGAACGGACAGATGATTCCGTTAATCATTATGTCATAAACATAGTCAGTGTCAGTTGTAATGGAAGACAATTATGAAAGCATTAACATGAAACCTTCGCAATTTGTAATGTTTGGATGAATATTTTGCTAGGGCGTCCTGAAGAGGATCACCACCAGTATGACGTGAATGAAGTATGGAACGTACATGTGAGTCGTTATTAACCGAGGAGCAGGGAAAACCAGGTATATGACGAGGTCCCGTTTCTCCTTGATGACTGCCTGATGACAGGCCTACCGTCTTTCACTTGTGTATTTGTGCAGTAACCTTTGAGTGTGTGTGCGTGCGGGGCTTTCTTCAGTGTTTCCCTTGTTGACTTGAACATTTCTAAAATACCTCAGATGTGATATCGGGAGTGACCAATGTTGATGACATGTTGGAGAAAATCTGGAGATAATTGATGACCACTACACATAACCCAAAAAACAATACAATCAATCACGAAATTTTCACTGATAGCCATCGGCAATTGCCCTTTGGATCGCCGCTCTCTCAATCTTCAGATCGTCTAGACAATAAGCGCCCCCCTCCGCCCGCCCTTGTTGAACCGACAAGCAAATAATTATGTGACGGAGGTAGAAAGAGATGGGGAGGGGAGAGAGATAGAAAGAGAGAGACACAGAGAGAAAGAGAGGAAGAGAGTGAAAGAGAGAGAGAGAGAGAGAGAAGAAAGACACAGATAGAGCGACAGAGAAAGAGAAAGGCAGAGAAGGAAAGAAAGAGAGAATGGGAGATGGACAGAAAGAGAAAGAGAGACAGAGAGAAAGAGAGTCACAAAAAAACATCACCAATTCTCAATGACAGTCTTGTAAAAACAGTCCCCTCAGACTAGCTTGTTCGTTCTCAGTTTTCTAGAACTGGTTGGTTGTCAAGGAAATTGGATAGTGTCGGTTGCTA
Source organism: Onchidella celtica (assembly GCA_963931925.1). Classification (NCBI taxonomy): domain Eukaryota; kingdom Metazoa; phylum Mollusca; class Gastropoda; order Systellommatophora; family Onchidiidae; genus Onchidella; species Onchidella celtica. Next base: position 20,425,418 of record OZ007579.1, on the reverse strand, counting down.
AGAGAAACAAATAATGTTACAAAAATGTTATAAAATACCAGGAAACCAGTCGTTTTCTCTTTCTCTGTCTCTCTTTCGCTTTGGGACACTCAAATTCAGTACAGAAACAGCCAAGAAATCTGAGGAAATGATTGCAGAGAACAGGTTGGGAACAAACGGGAAGTTCAAACGGGATAAATAATGATAATTCCGTGTCGGGGAAAGACTGGGAAGAAACAGGAGATGTAAGAGGCAATCTTGTCTCATGGCAAAAAGGAGAAAGGATCGACGGGAGCTGGAGAAATTAAAAAAAAAAAAGACGATGAAAGAAAGAAAGAAAAAAAGGAAGAGGAAAAGAAAGAAAGAAAAGGGGGAAAGCAAAACAAAAGGGAAAGACGAGGATGAAAACAACAAAAGTAACAAAAGAAGGCAGTTCACATTTAAAAAATGAAAAGAAAAGAAAGAGAAGAAAGTCGAAAGAATACAAAGAATGGCACAGATTGGAAGAATGAAGAAATTATCCAGGAGAGAAAATTGAAAGTAGGAGTGAAAAATAATTAACTGAAAGCTGGAGCGATATACATGGAAAGATCGCAAAGTAAAGATCATAGAATCAAGACCAGAGAGTCAAATATTTTGATGACCAAAAATCACGGAAAAAAAGATTACAGAGTAAGAGATCACCAAAGACCGTGAGCAAAGAAAAAGTATAATGGGGTAAAGGATCACAATTTATATTAGATTATTTATAGAGCCTAAGATCATTAAAAACGATCATGGAGTAAAACAAAAGATAAAAAAAAGTCAAAGATCCAGGGGCAAATATGACAGATATAAAGATTTAGGAGTAAAAGATCACAGAGCAGGGCGAGATAGAGAGAGAAAATCTCTGTCTCACAGATAAGGGTTTTAAACAGCCAGACTTTCTTGCCCCTTGTGATATACATATCCTCCACAGTATTATGTTTCTACTTCAATCGGTCCAGCCTGGCCCGACCAGGCCCGGCTTGGCTCGTTTAGGCCCGTCACACGGCAAAGTGTTGCTTCCACTTGGCCCAATATTTTGGCTGTCAGGGTAAGAGCAGTGTGTTTGTGTGTGTCCCCGAGGTTACTGTTCTGAACAGCGAATGTCATAACATCTCACAGAGGGTGGAAGAAAATCCAAGCTGAGCCGAATTCGGTGGAAACAGAGCATAAGATAGAAAAAAGGAGACGTTTTTTCGGGGCATCTTTGCATTGTTTTGGGCTGTTTGAGTAACGTCAGGTGATGTGGATTTCATTTATTTACATTACCAAGATACGAAGAAAGATGGTTGCTGTGGTAATAATCTCGATACCGCCCGGGGCAAAGTCTCTACCGTATTACTGTAAGAGATCGTACATGCCAGTCTGGGTCAAGTTCACGGTCTAACACCATTTTATGCAATGTTATACTCTGCCTTTCTATTTGGGTTTGAACTTGTGCCATGAATAGTTTTATATTGGTCATCACAAAATGGAGGAACAAAGAGTAGAGCAGGCCTAAAGTGAAATCTCCTTTAAGTCTCTTGTAAACTTTAGTTTTGGGCGCATACGCTGTTTTTCCATAACATGTCCGGTCTCATTCATTCTGCTCTGACACCTCAAACATGTTGATATCGTTGGAGTTCCCCTTATCAGTTTAACGAAAATAGATCTGTGTCTGACGAAAGGAGGGAGCTAGAGAAAGAAAAGACAAGAGAGAGAGAGAGAGAGAGAGAGAGAGAGAGAGAGAGAGAAAGAGAGAGAGAGAGAGAGAGAGAGAGAGTATGTGTATGATTGTAATGTGTGCTCGTGTGTTCGCGTATTAGTCACTATCTTAACGCACGACGTATACAACAGAAATAAATCATGATGCTGGATCCCGGAGGTTTATCAGAGTCCGTAAGCTACTCCATGCAGTCCTTTCTATAATGCTTTTGGTAGAAAAAAAAATGAGCTGTCAGTAAATCAAAGTGCTTATGGATTATTCTGCAACACCCGGTGCTTAGATATGGTTCTCGACAGTACTCGAACTTTTTTTTTTGTTGTTGTTATTGTTGTTCATTTCTCTGTATCCATACTGGTGTCATGAAATCAGTTAAGTATTTTTCATTAAATTTGTGGCCGGACCTTTCAATTTCATCAGCATTTTGAACATTGTAGAAGACAATATTATTATATATGTATTAAGTATTATGTATAAAGAAAAAACAATCGAATAAGAAACACAAATAAGGTCGAAAGGATGAAAGAATAACATTACCCGAAGACGAGTCCAGAAGAACGATAAAAATGTCTAGGAGAGGATGAAACTTGAATGGAGAAGAGACAGAAGAAAAATGAGGAATAGATGTAAAGTACTGAGAAGGTGGGGATGAAAGCGATGATGATGATGATGGCGATGATGACGACAACGATTCACTACGAACAAAAAGGACAAGAAAGAGAATGTTATAGGTAGTGAAATCGATGCTGGCTAAATCACATTCCAACAACAAAGAGAAAGAAGAAGATGATATGACTGTGACAACAATGATCTCGAAGTCAAACACCAAGAAGAAAGAGACATTTTGTTTGTCGGTGTCCATACCAATTATTATTGTTTGTACCAAATGATGATTAGTGCTCGGTATTGATCATTGTGCCCAATGTTTATTTTAAGCATTTTATGTTGCTTATTTTTTGTACCCAATGCTGATTTGGGGTAAGTAATTTTGATTTTTGTAACCTAATGACGATTATTAGTGCCTGATTTTGATGTTTAGTTCACAGTGTTAATTACAGTAGTTAGTGCTGCTTATCGGTGCCCAAATGTATGCTTGTCCAAGTATCTTAAACATATGTACATTATTCAAAAGGAAATTAATAATATTATTTTCCATACGTATACCATGTCCTCCCCAACTATTCTTAATGAAGGAGTAAACAAAGAGACTTAACTGCTCTTATCTTATTTAACACAGCATGCGCACTCGATCAGGCGTACGTGCATAAGCAATTCCCTGGGAAGCCACACAGATGCCACGTCAATTTCTTTGTGAGAGTTGCACTAGTAGGCACCCGGTCTTGTTCGCGTCGCTGTCGCCTCATTTATTTTGCGTCGTCTTCACGCACAGACAGAAAGATAACTGTTCTTCAAAATGGCCATGTTGGATGAAAGAGTATCGCAGTTATTTCTATTGGGGTGAGGGAGGTTGTGCGATTCAGCGAAAACTCACAAAATCTACAGAGACATCCCACTTCACAAGAAAAATGTACCTAGACATATTCGCACATATTACCTTGTCACAGAAGCCCTTTTTGTTGATCCTCGAGTATAGTATTTTATTGTTGTTGTTGTTGTTTTTCAAAGCTAGAGTATATTATATTATGTTTACATGGAATTTCTTGGAAATGGAGAAACGCTAAAGCCACCGCACAAGAAAAGCCCAAGTTCTTCATAGAAGAATGAGAAATTACTGGTGCCTCCTTCACTGACCCATTGATACACCACCCGGACTTGTTCATCTATACAGGCATGTTCAGAGAACAACAATATGTGCCATTATTCACAACTAACAAAGTTGAATTGTGGCATAAACTAACAACTGTGAGAACTACAACTGCATATTGCTTCTACTTGATATTCACGTACAGTATTCATAATTTATTGTGTTTAGGGTTGTTGCTGTTTTTTTTTAAATCATTTGTTTCATGTTTTCAAATTTGTGTGTGTGTGTTTGTATGAAAAGGTGTGTGTGTGTGGTTGGGGGGGGGGGGGGCTTTTATTTTTGCTTTGCGTAACATATAAATTTTGTACATACTAAATCTACTGCCATCTCACAACTCCTCCATTTTTTTTTTAAAACCCATTTTCAGCACAGTACGTTGAAAGAGTGACGCGACCCAGGAGGACTTGCCTGCGGTATACAAAATTCCGAAAACCAAGCAACAGAAAAAAATAATGTCCTGAAATGATTTCTTGGTTCGGGTTTCACTACAGCATTAGTATATATTCCGTTTTCAATAAATAGCGTGATAAACAATCAACGTCAAACAAAAAATGCGAAACAAAGTAAAATTCAATAAATTTGAAGTTCGGCTCCAGAAACTATGTTGCCCAAAGTTCACAGTGGAAATGTTCATACAACAGAAGGAGAATAAAATTCGTGGCGCAACTAAAATGCAATATCTTTAAAACGGACAGATGGAATTCCCTGAAACACAATATTTTATCGATTTGCCTTGGCAGGAAAGTATTTTTCAAAATTAATTTCAGTGGAAATAAGTAAAATCCTTTCGTAAAAGGATATATTTTTCCAAATTATGTATGGAATCGCAAATACTTCCATGTATACAGTATTTAAGTCAAAAACACGTTTGCGATGCCTACTTAAAAGGCAAATTGGGTAGATACGGATAAATGCACGACTGGTTTAATGAATAGCCTAACCAGACAGTTACAGAGGTTCCTCTGGTTAGACTGGGGGTTAGACTGAGTAAACTGTAAGATCAATATTCAAATTTTGTTGCAAACACCAAGCTCCTTTAAAAGTGTTAATTTAGTAAAAAAAAAAAAAAAAACACCTCAGAAAGCTCTTTGATTTTTCGTTTACATCTTTTGAGGACGATAAGCGGCCACGAGCGACACATTAAGTAGTCCCTTCATCATATTTTTGTATCACTAAGCAGAACAATTAAATCATTGGTTTGTTCAGCTTTCTGTGACTGTAATGGGTGGTGTTTTTTTTTTCTAACCGAAGACTTAATATCTGTAAGCCTCTTTAATATCTTTAAATGTGTCATTCTTTTGGAATTTACTGCTCAGTTGTTGTTGTTTTTTTCTAGTTGTTTTTCTAACGCGGGGCTTTGCATTTAATACATATTTGGGGCCACATTTTAACTTTATATCACTTATGTCTGTGAACGGTGCAGAACGTCTCTATAGGTGGACATTTATCAACTGTTTGACCGTCATGACAAAGTAACAAGTTACTCACCAACTAAAGCCACAGCAACCGCTAGATAAATGACACATGTCCTTGCCATGTCATATGTCACACTTGACTGCCTGAAATATAAACAAAACCTGTTGTTAGATCACTGCAGTTGTGGTATGTGACATGGGTATGTTCATCTTTATCATATACAGACACAAAAGAATCTCGCTGGTTCCATCATGAAACCGCACATGTGTCGAGAATTGAATTCTACAGGAAGGGAAAAAAACTGTTTTACATGAAATGTATCCGGTAACTTAAACAGAGTTTTAGTTTTAGTTATCTAGATAAACATACGAAGGACTGTAGAACTGTAACAGCCCCCCCCCCCCCAAACCACAGAAGAAAAATAAAACTCCTTTAAGGAATTCATGGACCATTTGGAAAAGCAACAATAACAAGAACAATCATCACCCTCTACAACTGTGCCTTTACTCTCGCGAAGTTTCATGATAGGGCCAGCGAATTGTCATTATCGTTAAGATTATCATTCACTTCATCGTCATCAATCTTCAAATTTTATCTTCATATACATAGCTTTAAATTGTCATCATTTACATAGTATCACCTTAGTATATGAATCAAATTATCAGGATTGAGTGAGTGGTTGATTTTGTGAGTGGTTGATTAGATGGGTGAAGAGTGGAATGCTTTAGTGCATGATGTATCCAGTTACATTATGATAGTGATTATTTAATGGGTCTGCTTCACCCTGCCCGTTCCTCTGGGTTTATTTTACTGTTTGCTGTCGTTTGCTTGTTTGTTTCTAGATACGCCCCAAGTTATAAGTTATTATCGAATTTCATTATAAAACATTAAAATTAAGATCCAGTAACTGCCAGTCGCAAAACCAAATAAAGAAAAAAAAAGTTTTGTGCTTGTTCCAAGTACATAATGGACGAAGGATGAAAATACAGAAATTGCAGACAAACGAACAAATTGATGGGCGGAAAAGAAAAAATGAATGAGCAAAAGGTTGAGATAAGATTTTTTTTAAAAAGTATCAAACGTAACAAGCAAAACAACATCACAACCAACAACAACACCACAACCAACAACAACACCACAGCCAACAACGACACTACAGCCAACAACAACACTACAGCCAACAACAACACCACAACCAACAACAACACTACAGCCAACAACAACACCACAGCCAACAACAACACCACAACCAACAACAACACCACAGCCAACGACACCATCACAGCCAACGACATCATCATAGCCTACAACAACACCACAGCCAACAACAACACCACAGCCAACAACAATACCACAGCCAACAACAACACCACAGCCAACAACAACACCACAGCCAACAATAACACCACAAACAACAACAACACCATAGCCAACAACAACACCACAGCCAACGACAATACCACAGCCAACAACAACACCACAGCCAACAACAACACCACAACCAACAACAACACCAAAACCAACAACAACACCACAACCAACGACACCATCACAGCCAACGACATCATCACAGCCTACAACAACACCACAACCACCGGCAATACCACAGCCAACAACAACACCACAGCCACCGCTGCACAGCCAACAACAACATCACAGCCAACAACAACACCACAGCCAACAACAACACCACAGCCAACGACACCATCACAGCCTACAACAACACCACAGCCAATGACACCATCACAGCCAACAACAACATCACAGCCAACGACAACATCACAGCCAACGACACCATCACAGCCTACAACAACACCACAGTCAATGACACCATCACAGCCAACAACAACATCGCAGCCAACGACAACATCACAGCCAATGACACCATCACAGCCTACAACAACACCACAGCCAATGACACCATCACAGCCAACGACAACATCACAGCCAAGGACACCATCACAGCCTACAACAACACCACAGCCAACAACAACATCGCAGCCAACGACAACATCACAGCACAACAACAACACCACAGCCAACGACACCATCACAGCCAATGACACCATCACAGCCTACAACAACACCACAGCCAACGACAGCATCACAGGCAACGACAACATCACAGCCAACAACAACACCACAGCCAACGACACCATCACAGCCAATGACAGCATCACAGCCAACGACAACACCACAGACAACAACAACATCACAGCCGACGACAACATCACGGCCAACAACAACAACAGCAACAAGAACAAGCGGAAGAGGGGGTCGACAGACAATGACAAGACATGGAAGACGAAGCAAAAAAGAACAATGATAGGGAAAGATGAAAGTACGAAAACGAACAGGAAACAATTTAAAGAAAAATAAAATGATAAGAAATGGTAGACAAAAAATACAATTAATAAGCCACACCCACTGAAAGGAAACGCCAACGAGTAAAAGGAGAAAAGAAGAAATGATGGAATTAAGAGGTCCGGAAGAATAAGTAATGCAGAGCGTCATGCTGATCTGTTCATGTTAAGCAGCGTTTGTCATGGCCTTAGGTCATCAGTTGTTCATATGAGAACAGCAAAGGGATAAAGAATACGCCTTTATGGGAAGCACTGTGATCGCAGTCAACGGAATAATATTCCTCGCGTCATTGACAAGTGTTCGTGAAAGGACAGCTGTTCACATGTGGCCATCACAGGCGCTCTGCAGAGGAGACATCCAAACTGTTGTCCAGTCTTTGCAGATCGGATGGTTGAGAAGGTGGGATGTTGGGAATGTGATCTCAATAATCCTTGAACTCAGCTCACGTGTCAACATTTGGCTGGTAACGCAGGCCCGCGTATGTCAGCCGGGGTATCACTCAGGCCAGGATGGGACCTCGCTACAGTTACAGGGAATTATCCCCACATGGTTTAACTAGGTACGTGACTGGAAAGGGGGTGAGGGCGGGGCGCACACTGGGACAGGCAAAGATCTTAAAATAGTATTCACCTAGATTCCCTAGTCGCGCTGCGAGAACCAGCTCGCGGCGTCCCGGGCGTGGAGAGCGAAAACAATGGCGGCTTGAGGTCAAGCTGTCCAAGCGGCGGCCTAGCAACGCTACTGTTTACCATAGGAAACACAAACCGTTTGCCTGGAATTTGATAGTAGGCCTACGATGTAGTACATAGTAAGCCTAGCGTGTTGTTTTACGTTGTCGAGAAAAGTAGATCTTGAGTGCTACAACAATCAGGAAAATGTCAGAGATTCTAGAATAAGAGAACATTGTAGGCCTACAATTGTTTTTAATACATGTATAAGGAGGTCTAGAAGAAGAAACTCAGAAGCTTGGACCGACAGACTCGCAAATTCTTACTTCAACGTGTGTGTTAGAGAGAGAGAGAGAGAGAGAGAGAGAGAGAGAGAGAGAGAGAGAGAGAGAGAGAGAGAGAGAGAGAGAGAGAGAGAGAGGGAGAGAGAGAGAGAGAGGGAGAGAGGGGTATTATAAGACGTACCACCATAACAGCTCCAAAATCAGAAAAAATGAAAGTAATCGACAACCTCACCCCCCCCCCCTCTAATAAAATAAACAGACGGATATCAAGATCCAGCAGAAGCTCAAGTGCATGGGCAGACACTCACTAGTAGCATGTGAGAGTGTGAGGGGGGGGGGGATAAGGCGCAAGCATGATAATGGCTACATAAAATCATAATTTGCTACGTCAACAGCAGCCTCCAACCACCTGTGACAGACACCCCCCTCCCCCCCCCCAAAAAAAAGACAGAGAGAGAGAGAGGGAGAGAGAGAGAGAGAGAGGGAGAGAGAGAGCAGAGAGAGAGAGAGAGAGAGAGACGATAGGGGAGACAGACATGTAGAGGAGAGGGAGAGAGACTCACTTACTCTCGTTCGCCCACTCACTTACTCGCACACTCGTCACTCGTCTCAGTCACTGTCAAACCAGGCTAACCGGAAGAGTTGTTTCTGACCTCAATGGCCGAAAGCGTTGAGGTACGGTCACGTGACCTCACCAGGGAATCTAGGTTAATACTATTTTAAGATCTTTGGGGACAGGTTTTCTCTCAACAATCTTCAGTGTAAAATCCTCCCACTAATTTACCATAGATATAGGTGCTAGATTACCTTTCGCCTGCATTGGAACATTTCGCATCGCATAATGTACCTGAATATTATGAAAATGAAATTTTACGACACCCACCACCCCTTTTTCCCTATTTTTGATTTAGAAATATTTCAAAGCTTTTAAATTCTTATTAATGACCAAACCTAATCCTAATCAATTTACAATAAAAGTCATTAAGCGAACAAAATCTGGCCTGCCACAGTAATCACTTTTGTTTCATAATGACAATAGAATTGAATCCCCTGGGGCAGCGAGACTACAAGAGATTTTCAAACGGAGGGGGGGGGGGGGGTGGTAAACAAACAAGACTAAATGGATCGGCCCATGTCCTTCTTATATTCTATAGGGGCCAGGCCACAAGTAAGACATATTGATATGTAAGAACATTCCATGGATTATAAAATAGGACTGTAGAATAGAGTGCTTTGTTGTTATCTGATCCAATCCACGTGAAGTTTTGCAGGCAGAACGTGTGAATTCAATGTGTGATTCTTGAAACTAAGACTCTATCACCCCCTCCCCTTCCCCGTTCGGCAATGACAATGAGAGCATGGCAATTATATTAACAATAATAATACTTACAATAATATCCATAATAGTGGTTGGGTTGGCAATAATAGCAACATAACAAAAATAAGAACTGTTACCGCGATTGCCAAAATAACAAAATTCAAAGATAAAGAAATGGCCAAGCTGAAAAAGCTGAAGACTAACATATTTATTGTAAGCCAACTAGCTATTTCTTAACAGGAAAAATAATTACGTTTTTTACTAAGAAAGCGAGACAACGGACATCACTAAATGAATGCGGTTCTTTAGAAAGTAAGAGAGGCATGATTGTTCTGGTCACATGGAATTCTTTGCATTGGCACTCTGTCTGGCTCGGCCAGATGTCCCCACGCCTCCCTCCCCGCTTTGTGAAATGTTCGGTGGTGACCATCATATAGAGGGCTTGTCACTTCCGCTTATTGCCACTTTGCACGCTAAACGAATCTATATTTGGCTACGGGGAAGCAAACTCTGGCAAATATTGGTTGCCAGAACAGGGTGGCGATCTAAAAAACAGGCTTGAAAGACCTCACTTGGATCACTCATCTTCTTGTCAGTTCTGGGTCCAAGTGACTCGATAACTATGTTTGCTTCCCGACAACGATAAAGGCAAGGCAGTAATGGAGTTTTCGACAGCAAATGAATAGTAAGACGATGTTTCTGGCTATGAGCTAAACGAGGGGGTCAGTCGAGGGTAATCCAGTTTATGACGAGCGAAGAAAGAAGAGAGTGCGTTCGTTGTCAACGTAAACACACCCGCTGACGATAGTTGTTCTCGCTTCACTATTGGATGATGATAATAATACGTCATTCGGCGGCGCGTGGACAAGAACATCCATCCCGTCAAGCATTTTGGGTTTCTGAGGGCCTGGGGTAAACGAACATGACAGGTATTTGCATAGGGTTCTTGAATTCATGGCAGAAATAACAAGAACAAAATATGAAAGAAAGAATGTGGTAGTTTGTGAAGTTTTCATGTATGACCTATCTAGCCAGATTGGTATTTAAGTAGGAGTTTGCCATATGGTGTCTGATTTAATGCATTCAGATGATATATTTATGGAATGCATTTGGTACACACACGGGAGAGACACGGTGGTTCCATAAGTAGCCAAAACCCCAGCTTCCACCAAACATCATCCTTGAGCAGTAAAAGTGCCGTTCTCTCGGCTCACCCTTAATCACGTAAAAACTGCATCGCATAATTATACAGTCACAGTGATCAAAATCGAAGGAATTACTGGTAACCCTGGCAAAATAGTCATTGTTTACACGAATAATGACTTCAAATATCCACATAAATTCTAAGGAAGGAGCAAGAGCTTTACTAAATATCTTGGTTCAACATCCGACATTTATCCTCAGCTTACCTCTGGAAACGGTGACGGCTTTAAGAGACCACTGGATCCGTATATTTTCTGGTGCTATGGCCATTACGTGAACTATTCACATCATTCTCTCGATGATCTCTGCACCACAGATCGGTGCTGTGCTAGCGGCCACTAGCCAAACAGCCAAACTACATACCTAAAACATACCCAAACCGCCAAAATTCACATACCGAAAGGGCCAAAACATTGGAATAACAACCTATTGTTACTGTTAACCTCTTAAGCCAGAGTTCCCCAAGAGGTTCTTTCGTTTGTTTGTTTTTTGTTTGCTGAGATCTCTCCCAGGTCACTTTACGAGATCGAATTTAATATCGTCTTGGGTGATTTCTTCAAGATGGCCATTCAGCTTACGCGATTTCGCGTTGAAATTGGACAGCTGTAAAAAAAAAAAACAACAACAACTCATCACTAAAAATAATATATTATGATAGACGCGACGTAGGCAAGTGCGGATTTTGGGGTGAGATTCCATACAAAATCCCTGTTCGACCTCAGCCCTCCTACGTGCCAGTATCTCACGTTGGAACTCTCTGGCTGGTAACAGAACATTACGCAAGCTCTCCATTAACCGTGATTGGTTACTGCTGTAGTTTGTGTCGGAGGTAACTGGATGGCGCAACAGCAATACCATCCCACAACTAAAAGTGGACTACCTGAAATACCGTCCTTGCTGAATTTCATAGGATTGGTTGCTGATTAAATAGATCTCCTAATTCAAACGCCAATCTGCTCAGTGTAGGCTGAATTTATCACATTTACAGAAAGGGCCGGCCAGACAGACAAACGAATGGAATAAAAAGACAGACAATTGGAGAAAAAAAATCTTGTATTATTCCACTCTTCATTCATTCTATCGGATAGCCAGACGTCAGAAGGATATACAGTACAATAGGCAGACAAATAGAAATTGGACCAGAAAATGCAAAAGGGCATTCGAGGAGCGGATGGGTGACAAAGAATGAAAAAAAAAAAAAAAAGATAGAAGGCGTGAGTGACCTAGACTTTATGATGTCATAAAACACGATATCTTGAGCAATTAATGATCAAATAGAGTAATTGCCATGATCAGCGCAAGGAGAAAGACAAAACAAATAACAGCTCCACAGTAATTCAATGCATTTAACCTTACAGCTGTTTGAATTTTTCTCAATGGATACATAACTTTCATGTGAAAAATAAAGAATAAATGCAGGAAACTTAGACATTAAGTGAAGAATATAACGAACTGAGAATATGCAATACATCATGGTATCGTCTCGTTTTCCCATACTCATACTCGTCATAGGTTTCATATTAAAAAAATCTAGTTTTCCCATACTCTTTAACGGAATTCTTCAATGGGCTTCAATGCAAAAATCTAATTTTCTCCTATCTGTTCTTAGGGTTCATCATAGTCTTCAATCAAAAATCTAGTTTTTCTCTATCCCTATATCGAGTTCGCCATGGGCTTCACATAAAAATCTAGTTTCACCTAGTTCGTCGTTTACTCTCTCAGGGCTCCGCAATTATCCCCCACCCTCTTCCTCCTATTGACCGTACACCTGCCTTTTGCGACCCACCACCGGTCTAAATTCCTGTCAGTTGGACATTGTGTGCTCCTGCTGTGTTTTGGCTTCGAGATACTGGACAACATCCAACCAGCCTTCAGTGTCCTGGACAAATCTTAACCCCCCAATGTTCCAGAGAAAGAGACACATTTTGTATTCTGTCTTAAACTGATTTTAGTTTCAATGCCCCATCGCTCCCTTAAATTCTTATACAGGGATATAGAAAAGTCAGGACGATATAGTTAACCAAAGCATAGGGCGCTGTAGGGTATTAAGCTTTGCTTTCACGTATACAGAAAAACTGAAACGATGTGCTGAGCCGGTAATAATGCAAACAAGGAAAATTATATTTACTTTAATCAACAGATTCTCTTGTAACCTTTAACTGGCAGAGTTCTCTATTCCTCCAGATACCGTTAGCATGCCAAGTCAAGTGAATGAAGTAAATGATAGAACAGAAACTTAATATCATTCTTATCGTCCCATGCATGGCTTGGGTGATGTTCTCCTTAATATTTTTGTGTTATTTCCTTCTCTCTGAATACCTTACTGAACCTCGACCTCAGTTCTGAAATATTTCAATGATTTTTCTAAGACTTCCCGATACCTCGGACTCAAAAATGCTCGAAAAGAAAGACCGGCATGACTTAAAGAGTCCAGCTGACAGCTCGTATACAGAGAGAAAAAATCGCTCCCTAATGCTATTTTTTCTTTTTCTTTTTCTGATTTTTGGGCATGCCGTCTCTGTCGCTGTTGCAGTGCACAAAAAATTTTTGTTGTTGTTGTTGTTGTTGCTACCACTAGATAGAATTTTGATGTTCCCGTAAACATGAAAACACAGTTTTTCTCTTTCTTAAACGTCATGCTCTTCTGCCAGAAAATTGTCTCATTTGGGCTGGTGGGGCGGGGGATTGGGGGGGGGGGGCGTGTTAGTACGTCATATGGTATCCAGATAGAAACTGTTTTGAAAACTTTAAATGCTTTTTTTTTTTAATTGCGTTACATTCAAAAGTTATGGAAACCCAGTACTCCAAAGTTGGAGTCATTATAACATGTCAGTTTCATCATGAACTTATGGAAACCCATAGGGAATATGTTATCATTATGCTTCTCTGGTGATTTTTTAGTATGGCTTCAGTTTAGCTGATTTACGTATTATTGTGAGGCAATGAAAAGAAAGAAAAGGAAAGTAAAATAGACGGAGGAATACAGAATACAGGAGAAACCAATCTTCCCGTTCCAGTGTCAGTTTAAACAGGGGTACATCTTTTGCAAAAAAAAAAAAAGGAGGGGGGGGGGGGGGGGAATCCAGGGGCAAAAATACCAAAAATTTCAGGAAAAAAAAACGTGTTTCGCCTTCAATTGGAAAAAAAAAAAAAAGGCCGATAAGGTTTAACTTAAAGGGGACAGAATCTGATAACATGGGAAAAAAATATACAGGCTTTATGATGGAAAAAGAATAGGAATAGAGCAATCTTTTTCTTTACAAACCTCTTCTAAATTGAATTACGAGATTTATCTCTGAGCTGTTAAATATTCACTTCGTAACCAAGCAATCACCGGCTGAGAGCAATCTCACGATAAATCATGAAATGTCAGCATGAGATTTCATTTCGAACACTGCTCGATCCCTTTAATTGATGCTTCTGTTGAAGACGATGCTGCTGCTGATGATGATGGCTGCATTGTGAAAATGTCATTAAATCTGGTAGAAAGAAAACGCAGGCCACAGTCTTGATTTTCATGTTGAAAGTTCAAGAGAAGGTTTTTACTCCTAAGTGTTTTAGAGAGCCTGAACATTAAGGCAAGGGATCAAAATGAGACATACAATTAAGACTTGACCTGTGCCTTTAAAGAAAACAGACTTGGCAGAAAAAGACAATCTCGGTGATGATTAAAAACATTTTGGTTTTCATCTGCTTTTTTCCTCAACTCCACTTTGTTCAAACACATTTAATTGTAGGGCTTAGTTCTATGCCGTGTCCAAGTCACAAACAGCTAAGACTGAGATATTGCGTTAAACGTTGTTTTTTTTTTTTTTGCGCATGAAAACCGAAACCTCAGCTATCCCCATCTCTTTCCATCCCTGCTCGTGGGCCATTTCTATTAACATTGCAGAAGCTGCAGGACCAATTCTTTCCTGACAGAAGGAATGCATTGTGTGTCAATCAATCAGGTCACAATAAAACAAAACAAAACAAAACCACACAGCACAGCACAGTATCACAGCATAGCACCAGCACCAACACACATACACACATACAGACAGACACACACATATACCCATTAAATGGATGTGTTGGAGGAAAGAACAAAAAAGGCCATATTCTTTTAAATAGATGCTAGGGGGGGGGGGGGTCAGGACAAAAAAATTGAACAACAACAATAATATTTACAAACAAAAATCGACACTGATTTAAAATGATGTGTTTAGATGGAGGTTGAGGAACATGAATAAATAAAAAAATAAATACATGAATAAAAAATCCTGCTGATGTCGACGGCCCCAAACGACGGAGGATAATTAAGGGAAAAAGGGGGAAGAAGAGGCAGAGATGAAGTGAGGACGCCGATACACCAGTGATACCCTCAATCAGTTTCATTTTCCCCATGAATTTCCCAATGTTTTATCACATTTGCTGGGTACGGGTGCAGCGGTAGAAGGTTCTAAAAATTTTCTGCTCTCCATACATGCGCCTAAAGAGTAATCGAGAATTAGGAAATGGCACGAGACGTGGGTGCCATTGTTTCGACAATTTGCCAGATTTAGCGAAGGCGATGTTATTGTCATCCTGATCATCAAAACACGAATATACCTACTACTTACTACTACTCATCATAATGAAAGAATCACTGAAATCAATGATTATAGGGGAATTATTCCCCTAGTGCCTGATGTTCCATTAAAAAAAAAAAAAAATCCTTGTCGCGTTTCTTCGAACCAAGCCTGAGCGGCTATGATGGCACGCTGATGGTTTATGTCTGGACATTCTTGGGGTTATGAGACGAAATTTGTTTCATAACTTACCTGTCGTATTAAAGAATTGTATGTGGTCCTTATTTAATGTGGCAGGGCTTTTGGTTTGAAGCCATTACGATATAAACAAAATAGCAAACAAAATTCAATTTTGTGATAACGACCGCCAAGCACGCAATGAAGTGATCTTCCTTGCTGATAGCGCGAGCTGAAGATTTTATTTCTATCTCTGGTGGGTTCGGAAATTTTAGGTCAGCTCTTTTTTTCTTTTGATGAAACAAACTATAAAACAAATTATTATTGTGAGCAGGCCTGTGAAAGTATAGAATTGTTAACCCTAAAGTGCCCGGGTGCTCCATGGTATTTTGGATATTCACCACATCTCAAATCTTCTATTTGGAATATTTTCTAGTCTGTCAATTCTTTTTTGTCTGACAGTTGTTGTTTTGTTTTTTGTTCATTCGCTTGGGTGAGAGAAAATCTTGTAAGCAATGAGAATCCCTGACTGGGTAATAATATCAAATCAAATCTGAGATTAGCAAAGGGATGTCATCACATAAGGGGGTGGGGGAGGGGGTCTCTTGAATGATGACAAGTGATGACATGGGGGAGGGGGGGGGTGTTGAGTCCAAAGATGATGTCATCAATGTGGTTTGGTAAAATTGAAAAAGAAGAACAAATATTTATTATATAGATCAAATTCATATTTTTATTATAATGCCTGCCAATAAAATAACTACTTAATTAATCAACTAATACCTTGAATGACTACTATTACTACTCAATATTTGTTAAACTGCTAAACCTACCATAGAGTCAATACTGCATCATGTCTGATTTGGTTCTATATTTTTCACTTCTGTTTCAATGCTGATCTTCTGTTTGTTCAGCCTTATTTTTCAAATCAAGGGAAATGAGAATCTTCAATTACCTACTTTTTTTTAAATCCTAGATTCTAGACTAGATCTAGACAAGTCTTGGTTTTAAGACCTAGGTCTACACTTACATTTGGCAGGAACAATACATCTTATTCAACTAGATCTACATTTATATTTGAATAAACATGAATAGGTCTACTTCTGGCAAAACAGTTTTGTATGACAAATTTGTAGAGCTCTGCATATCTGACTGCAAATCCTAATGAAAAACACCAGACGTCAGTATCTAAAGCTCAGAAACTTTGGAATGAACTTTATTTTATTCATAATCTGTTAGTTTGAATTAAAATAAATAGCAAACAGCACTATACAGGTATTTTTTGTCATTATTTGTTAAGTTTTGATTACGTCATCAAACAGGGGGAGGGCGGGGGGTAGCCAATTGATGACATATGATGATAAGGGGGGGGGGGCAAAATTAGTCAATTTTTGATGACATAATAATTGTGTGAACGGTCTAAAAACGCTGAGACATATCCGGTTATGTGTAAAAACTTTTTTTTTTCATTTTAATAGAAAGTTCCCTGTGGTAGATTATATGGTACCTTTCATCCATTGTCTTCCCACAAAATATCTATCGTTAGTAAACCGTGCAGGATGCAAGGCAACAGGTATCGAGCCGATGGGCCATAAAACCCAAACTATTTGCTTCAGACACAGAAAACTAATACTGTCACTCACTTACCTAAGCGGCCATTTGAATTACTAAGCTAAGCATATTTTAAATGCTTGAGATCGAAACTATCTTTTTAGAAGTGACTTTAACTTGAAATTGAACATCTTATGTCAATTATGTGACATACTTTTCCGTAACTCATTTGTACGTTAGGCAGGTAAAATTAATTTTTAAAAATATGAAAATCTAGGGCTCATATTAATTGTTCAAATAATTAATTAAATTCCTCAACAAAATCAACGAAATTTTAGCCAACAATATACCTTTTCAGCTCTGATTTCTTTTTAAAAAATCTACAACAATAACAACAACACCAACAATAACAACAGCAAAAACAAACAAAAAAGAAATAAATTTCTCCAATATAACAATAACAACAAATTAAAAATCAGAGACGGAGGCACACTGTTTTCTTGTCTGCACAATCAGACCATTAGTAGTTTATTGTGAAAGACAGCCAGGCGTGCCTGATCCATGGCTAAAGTCAAAGAGCCTGCTAATGAGATGAAGAGTACAAGAGACAAGATATTTTATTGATCTGCAATATCTGATTTCTGCCCTCCAGACACAGAAAATGTACAATAACTCATTATCTTCGGTAATATCAGACCTGTCGGAGGTTGATATAGATTGTTCCTTTATCTTTTACTACAGACAAGATCTTTATGGGTTAGGATGAAAGTAGCCTTTTCCGGGAGGAGGAAAAGGGGGAGGGGAAGGTGGGTGGTGAGAAAAAGAGGGGGGAGGGAACAGAGGAACGAAGTTTCGAGAAGCTAGTCGTTACTTTGTACTGATAGGGAGGATTGCCGAGAAACGGAAGACTTCAGTTTGGATGAATGTATGCACTGAATGATGGCATCATTACACGACGACTGGGATGAACAGACAGACAGTGAGCACAACCCGAAAACAAGACAATACGTCAAAGAAGTAGGCAGCCATGGATGGATGGTTGGGTGAGTGGGTGATGGACTGGCTGGCCCGATGGATGGGTGGATGGATGGATGGATGGATGGATGAGTGCACCGTATAGATGAGTGGATGGATAGATGGATGGATGAATGGAATGGATGGGCGGATAAGTGCAATTCATAGATGGGTGGATGGGTGGATGGATGTACTGTTTAGACTGGTGGGTGGATGGACGGATGGACGGTTGCGTGCACTGTATGAATGGATGGATGGATGCATGGTAGCACAGCAAGATGAATTAGACTTTTTTTCTCATCAGCCGCAAGAATGAAAGATGAAATAAAAGAAAGAAAGAATTGAGTGTGAATCTCTGTTATATTGCTCAACAAGATCCAGCATTGCGGGAAGGCGTGTCTCTTTGTCAGATGTACTGACACAACAAGATTATCTATGTTGTTGGGAGAAAGGGAATGTTTTATGAATGGGGGCCTTATAGCTACAAGCAATGTCTGATCCAGACGTGTCTTGCCTTCTTCATGTCTCCGGGTATTAAAAATTAATTCAACTCAAGCTGCGAGATGACGATCCAGTTATTTGCTACGAAGACACCCCCCCCCCCTTCCACATACACACACACAAAATCCATATTTCTGCTAATCTTTATTTTTGACCTGTCAAGTTCACCAGGATGGACATTAAAGAGGGAGATAATCATGAACAGTAATGATTTTGACTTTTTGCCTGGTGACGTCTTGTTTTATATTTCATGAAGAGAAAATTACCATGGTCGCTACCTTATTTATGTGAATGAGAATGTAAATGCGTAGGTTTAGGGACAGAAAGGCGGTTGCATGGGTTAGCAAAGACTGGGCTGGAGGCGAGATTCTGTTTTACACAGCGTTGCCGGAAAGCCAAACAAAGCTCTAGGCTACGTCCCCACCCCACCGTTTGTGACGATAATAAAATATCGCATGCGCAGTAGGAGGCATTTCCCTCTCCGTCACCGGCCAACTATAATTTATAGGTAGAATGCGCATAACATCACAGAGTGCTTTTGTTTTGTTTTTCCGCCATCGCGATTGTTTGGCCGGTGGATCAGCTGATTAGTGTAACTTAGAGATATATCGAAGCATTTTCGTTGATTGCTACGCGAGACAGGGATGGAAAGGATGGATAAAAGTTGGTCAGATTCCCCACCATTCGTGTAAAGTGAAAGAATTGACCGAACGTCGTTGACTGTGGTGTGGTTGACAAGCTACCAGCAGAGTGGCATAGATCTAGATTCTAGACATTAAAAAAAGTTAAATCGACCCATTCTGTTTGTTGCGAGCACTTCATCTCAGGTAGTTGTCAGTTTTAATCATTTATGAATAACGTGATTAAAGTAAGCCCGTCATTTCCGTCACAGAAGAGTTATATCTAGATCTAGATCAGATTATGTGCAATGTACATTTCTCCACGCTGTAGGCTAGTTAGAGCTGTAGGATTACAGGTCTAGCGAGTGCGGTTATCTTCATTTTTACCGCACAATAAAGTCACCGACTTAATAAATCTCAGTTATAATTAAAAACGTTTCTGTTGACTTGATTTTAAGCAGTTTTAGATCTAGATTCACTCTGTAGCCTACAAATGAATTGAAGATGATGCACTGGCAAAACGGACCGAATCTAGGTGGGCTCTATGTGCAGGTTGAAATTATATAGTGCAATTCTTCTCACCTAAAGCGCCTAGTGGCTCAGTGACCGAATTCGGTGGCCTTTGTGTGGCTACCCTTAGACTATTAGAGTGGGCATTACCCAAGGAATGCACCGTTTGTTCGGCTGTTATAAATAGCCGTGTTAAAGGGAGGTGACTCCCAATTCCAATTAACAGGCTTTACCCAAGGAATTCGGTGACGTAATGGTCACCTGTGCGGTTGTTATAAATAGTCACGGGGATTCCAAAGAAGTACCTTCTTTCCGGCAACGCTGTGTAAAAAAGAATCTCGAGGGCTGGAGTGGAGAATTACCCAGAATCGAGTTGAGACAGACAGACAGACAGACAGACAGACAGACAGACAGACAGACAGACAGACAGACAGACAGACAGACAGACAGACAGACAGACAGACAGACAGACAGACAGACAGACAGACAGACAGACAGACAGACAGACAGATAGATAGATAGATAGATAGATAGATAGATAGATAGATAGATAGATAGATAGATAGATAGATAGATAGATAGATAGATAGATAGATAGATAAATAGATAGATAACGATTCCACCTGCGTTCCTCAATTAACAAGGATACAACCAACCAGGATCACTTGACATTTCTGGTGTTATTGTCTTCAGATAGTATAGTTTCGCCTCTCTTCTGGTATTCACCAATCGAATCCCGAGCTTCATGCACGCGAGATGTGACGTGTTACAGAGATAATCAAATTCTGGATCAGATTACAGTTATGCCTTGTCCTTGCGCAGTTCAGCCAGTTCGAAATTATGCTCATCAAGTTATCGCCAGGGCTGTTTTCAGCTTTCCTACTGGATGTTATTTGGCTTTGAGGAAGGAAGAGGGTGGATTGGAGGGGGAAGGTCAATAGGCCTGCTCTGTATACTGATAATGATAACTGTCAGGCCATCTTCCTCGGAAATGAGGGGATTAAAGAAAGGAACCAGGGCGAATGAGCTTTAAGAAAAATTGAATGAAGAGCTAGAGGAGTGAGTGAGAAAAGAGTCAGGAAAAGGAACCAAGGACGGAGGTAGTGCATGTGGGTCTACTGAGAGAGCAGTGAATGGCTGAAACTGAAAAGATAGCAGAGATCGCCTGAAGCTTGTCCAGATTTCAGGAACACTCAAAAGTGACCACAGATTGATTACAACATTTAGAAATAATTATTCTGGCTAATTTAATCCCAAAGGTTTTTCTATCTGCTGACACATATCAGAGGCTAAAGTATACTTTTCATGTAAAAGGGTTTGTGGAGGGAAATTTCCGAAACAGCACCGTAAACCTAATTAATCTTAACGGCAACCCTAAAAAGAAATACGGAGTGACCGTTTGGGCCATGTCACTAAAGTGGGCTTTGTTTAGGCAGTCAATTTTTGGGATAGTATATGGGTTAACTTTGGCTCGCCGGCCGCAAAAACCTTTTCGGTGGCGACAGAACCTCAGTAATGTTTTCGGAAATTGACCACAAACTAGCAACGTGTTAAAATGTCCTGTCTGCGTGCTTTGGCTGCACGGCACAAATAGACTCTGTACGGATCTGTATGCCACTATAACTGCCATACAGGCAAAGAAGTGATGGCCTATGAGCGAACAGCTGAAAGCATTCTATGTCGGCTATAAGAATCGTGTCCTAATTTTAATTATGATTTAGGTGCATAATATAATATCATGTTCTCTCTCTCTCGCTCTCTCTCTCTCTCTCTCCCTGTCTTTTTCTATCGTCTCTCTCATTCTCTAACCCCCCTCCCCTCCCCCCCCCCCCCAACCACGTCTCTCTCTGCCTTCCGTCTGTCTCTTTTTCTCAAATTCTTCTGCTTGAGCCAACATTAAAAAAAAAAAAAGTAATATGAATTATGCGCGTGTATGGGGCAGATCTACCGACAAGACGAATACTAATCCAGGCTAACTAATTTCCGTGGCAACAGTTCCACAGTGGATTCCATGGAACCCCTTGCCTTTCATGGGCCATGTTCCAGGGTTATATAAAAGTCCTATACCACATGCACACCACTTAATTATTTCAGAGAGACCATGAAATCTTGACTTATCCCGAAGGAATATTATTTACTTAAAATTCATCCTTGGGCCACCTAATGTTTGTAACTACTCCTGAACTCTCTGAGATACATTTTGTTACCGGCGCAGAACTGCGACATCCTTTCAAAGGTTTCGTTCCCGCAAAGTTTGTAAACCACTGTTGTAAGACACACACTGTCGGCTGCCTGACAGGACCGAAACGGCGTCTCTAATCTGGTGTTTTTGTGCTGAAAACGGAGGCAAACTCCCAACAAAAGAAGCTATTACGCAAAGAGCAATCAGTTTTCTTAAACGTTGCTGTTATCAAGTTTTCTTTAATTCATCGTTACAGAGGGGAGAGATGTGCGCCGTTCAGAGACTAAAACCGACTTTATCATCGTTTTCATTTTTACGCACCCAGCATGTCATGGTTTTTGTTATAACGAAATTTATGTATTGTCTAATCTTTGCAACTATTAGCGACTTTGATGTCCTATTTCTAATAGAAACAGACAAATCTTTGAGAGAGAGAGAGAGAGAGAGAGAGAGAGAGAGAGAGAGAGACGGACAATTGACTGGGGGACAAACGGACAGTTAAGGTAGCTAGGCTGATAGGATATATAGCTAACTAGATAAAAGATGGATAGGTCGACAGACAGACAGACAGACAGACAGACAGACAGACAGACAGACAGACAGAGAGACAGATAGATAGATAGATAGATATATAGATCTTGAAAACATTCATATTACTTCATATTATTAATGATGAAACAACTGGCAGCGTGACTAAAATTGACCTATGCGGTGATCAAAATAATACTGTTATTAAAATCGATCTGCATCGTCTTAGCAGGGGAAAGACACACCTCCCCCCCCCCCCCCCTTCACCCCTCCCAACCACATACACTGATACATACATCAACCAAATAATATTATAAACAAAACACAGAAAAATCTATGGGTTTGCAGCAAGGCTCGTCGCAAAGTCAAACTACAGCAAACAGAAAAAAACTTGCATGTTGCAAAGCCTAGCATAAGAAATAACTCAAGAGCGGTACAATAAAACGCAGAGGGAAAGTGAAGACACACCAACATCCACACTCACTGCACTTCATGCCGTACTAGGTTGACGTGACACTGTCTACTTGAATTTGTCAAGGAGGAGACACCTGTAAACTGAAGTCGCAAACAGAGCCTCCGTTTTTTTTTTGGGGGGGGGGGGGGTACCAAATATACAATAAACAACGCAGAAACTGTGGTCTGTGACAGGGTTTGGCACGAAGTTAAAAGCAAAAAAAAAAGGTCTAAAATTAAGAATTAGCTTTAAAAATATTCTTTTCGTAATCTCAAACGTATGTTGTTAGGAAAAAAAGGTGCCGTTCTTGCATTAGAAAGTGAACGGTTATAAATACTAGTGGAAAGCCCAATTTATTTATTTTTTTTTTCACACTTCCGTCCAGATGTGGTACACCACAAAAAAATCAGGTCTTTGCCCCATATTTCAGCTTGACTGTTATAGAATGACTGGCTGGTTAGCCGGCTCGTTTTTTTTTTTTGGGGGGGGGGGGGGGGAGTACATATCAGTTACGTATAAACTGGAACAACAAACAAAAGAAAAAAGTAAAGTCTGGAACTAAAGAAGCACACACGGCAACAGATCTGTTTCTCCAGGACCTCTACCTAAGATTAGTTGGTCCACTGTTTTTCAATTTGTTCTACTTCTTTACTAGCTTCTCATTTATTCTTGACAATAGCTGTTTTTGTCTGCCGTGTCTGAATATTATATATGGTAGCACTACACATCTGGAATATGAAAGAGCGCAGCAGAAAGAGGTTGAGAAAAGTGCAGCAACTGTTTCCCACCCACTGTCCCTTCTCAGGAGTTAAAGAAGAGGAGGCTCAAGTGGTGATGAGAGTTTAGTAATCGGCGATAGCAAAAAAAAAAAAAAAGGTTAAAAACAACCCTGCGATCATTATAAATTTCTTTTCCACCACCATATAATCACCACCACCACAACAACACCAGTGAAAATCACTTGAGGCTGCGCAGTTGGAGAATTTTAAAAGAAATGTAAAAAAAAGTGAATGCTATGGATGACCAAATCAAATAACGCTGGGCAGCTTCCTGAGAATCTATATTGTGTCTCCTTCATACCCGCTCACAACACTCACGGCGGGCCAGAACATTGAGCTGACACTCTGTTACAGAATACATAACGATTACTGAAAGACTACTGCTGCTTCAACACTTAGCCATGAACTCCACACCTACGAACAGCGTAATTTTACAGGAGAGGAAAAAAATTGTTTTCCTTGAAGTGTTTTCATTTCTTACATATTCTCGCAAGGTATTGGTAGATCTAGATGTTTTAGTTCAGTTTTGTTTGTGTTTATTTAACACTGACATTCGTGGTCCTTCATTATTTCGTTTAATGCACAAGTACACATTTGATTTCGTCTCTGTTGAGTTAAAAAAATCCGCATTAAAGCTAAGAAAATGGCCCCAAAACTGATCAAACAGCACACGTAGCCCCCAACTGCCTATCACGACGATCTCATGGACTATCCCATCATAATTATGACTGTCATTGTAAAGCAGAATTTCATGTCCCGGCTATATTTCATTCATGCACAATGGACATCAGAATTCGTTTTGGAAAACGGTTCTGAGAGGCATTTTAAGTTGGCATACACATCTACCTCAGTATGTGTGTTGGCTTCAGAAAAACAACATGGAAGGCTGTTCATATCTATCAATAACTCTGCTCAACATCACATGAACTAGCCAAAATGCCCGTTCCTCGAACACATTCTGATATAAATTTCAGCAGGCTGAGATAAGGTACCCGGTCTTGTCAAGGATAAACCTGCCTCTAGCCTCATTCTCCCGCCTACCCCCGCTCCCTCCCCCCTCCTCCGATCTCCTTCTCTTTTCCCAGCTCCCCTTAGCCTCTCTCTTTCTCCATCATCCCCCTCCACTCTCTTCCCCTTTCCTTCTCCCTATTTTTCTCTCTCCAGCTCTACTTCCTTTACCTCTTTCTCCCCATCTCCGCACCCCCTATTTCTCCCCTGCCACCTCTCCCCTCTCTTTCCCTTCCCCTCTCTGTGATATTCTAGAAGACCAGATCTGCTTATATTTCCCTCAGTCTTATGTGACTTGATAAAGCTGTTACAATTTTCAAAAGATATTGCCTCATTAAGTTCTTGAAACAACCTGAATGTGTTTTAGATCTGTGTACATAATTGAAGATATTTTTCATGCGTCACACGCCGAATCAAGAGCACGCTAAACACCGGTTGCCTGAGCCCAACGGTTTATCAGATTTAGGTCACTTTAATAATGGAACTTAGATTCTATGTAAAGACTAGTAGACCTTATTGTTACACCATCATTCCTTGCAAAATACACACATATGTTTTTTGAAACTGATTTTCCATGACAATAATAATATAAAGAAAGGCAACGAACAAAGAGGGACAAAGAACCACGTTTCCGACCATACTTATCGATTCTACCGGTACTCAGCGAAATCGTGGCTCCTTTTTGGGGCTCAGAAAAGAAAAAAAACTTACATAAATAATACTCAAGGCTGAATTTTGACGCAGACGGATGTGTCCACGTAATGTATAGCCAAAAATTGAGGCAGTCTACCACGTTTCGTAATTCTCGGTCCCTCAGTAATGGAGTTTTAGGTGCTGCATGTTCACGATTTCCATTATGGACTGATGATAAAAATCTAGCCCGATATTTTTGATAGGTCAGTACGTAGGAACTTCAAATATCGGACTCTCATTTTCCCCAGTTGTTTTGGATTTTATCCCATGAGCCACGTGGGGAATCGGCGAAAAGGTAAATATTGAAAAGACTGCACACGATTGGTTGACCTGCGAGGGATACCTGCGAAGCGGGAAGGGTTCCAGCTCAAAAGAAAATTATCGACTTTGGGCAAAAGGGCCAACTGTTGCAGCTACGCCTCGATTTTGCCCTTTTCTCTCTACAGCCGGTCGAAGAAAACATATCCCCACAGTGTTTTTACTCATAAAAATCCCTTTTCTTTGTGTGTGCTGACCCTAATCATTATATTGGCATGGCAGTCATATCGAACTGCACGTTTCTTCAGACTTTTAAGCTGTGAGACGTTGGAAGCATCTGCAAAGAGCTATAATTTTCTGAGTACGACCTGTGGTTTGACACAGAAACCTTGTTAGTTTAATAATGAATTATACGTTACTGTTCTATTTCCTTGATGTCTCTACTTCCCCCTCATACCTGTTTGAATTCCCAACACCTGTTTGGCCATAATGATGTCGCATAATCTTTATTTTTGTCCTTTGTTCTAATTTAAGATTATTTGTAACACCGTTTTTCTAGCCAGTAATTATGTCGCATGGGCCCAGTGCAAAAAACGAAGCTTTTATCAGACATAGGAACTTCTGGTCAAAACTGAGGTTCTGCTTGATTATAATTTCTCGGTATCTTAATTACGCGTGTAACAAACATCATTTTCATGAATAAAATACCTTAATGGGTAAAATACGATTCTATCTGACCAGACCCGATTCAGTTATAAACTATAGATTTGACCTGGTGGATGACCATCAAGGTCGTATAAGAAAGGTTTTATCAACCCTGTAGTGCCTGCTGTTCCATATATAACTGAAACATCACCACCTGTCCGGCGCCTTATTACCAGAACATTTTCCAATGATTTTTGTTTTGTTTTGCGACATATATTAATTTTGTGGTTTTGCATTCATTTAACTGTTTTAAACTACTTCGGCATCTTTCTAAAGCTTGTCACATTTTCGGTTATTTTGTATTTTGTATGCCATGAGTCCCCCCTCCCCCCCCCCCCCCCCGCGGCCTTTCGACCACCCCACCCCCTCCCTCCCCTGTCCACGGAGCCAATCTAACTCGTTGCAGGAAATAACGAGACAATGTGGGTGATAGCTTACTGCCTGTACCCAGACATGCCGAGATAACAAAAAAGAGCACGTACATGAATAGTCTTACAGGTGTTTGTCGTGTGTGAATGTGTGGGTTTGGTGGGCATATGTGTGTGTGGGTGTATTTTATCCTTCCATTGCTTTTGTGGCCTGCGGTTGCTGCTAATTTTAGTATAAGGAAGTGTATCGTGCAACCTCCACTTTTGTGTGTGTGTGCATGTATGTGTGTGTGTGTGTGCATGCATGCGTGGGATTGCACGTGTATGTGTATGTGTATGAAATTCATTTTTATCAAAGACTAGTAACTGCCCAATTGTTCGAACGTTAAAAGACAGAGAGCATCATTTCAGACCAAAAGGAACCCGCACAAAAAGATAGGTTATCATGTCATAGATGCCTAGCGCCATTCAACAACTTCAGCGAGTTGATAGATAGAACAATAAACAATGTACAGTTGTGCGCACCGAGAATTTTGCAGGAAGTGATCCAAACTATCTGAACGGCGGTAGGTCTTGTTAAAAATCGGGCGATTCCAAAATACCTGTGGTCCCCACCGCCTCTCTCCCCCCCCCCCCCCCCATTATATGTCGTTAGTACAGAATAGTCCTGACCAACTAAAGACCACACACATGAGTTTTAATTCCTTATCTAAGCAGTCCTATCACGGGTTGTATTTATCCTTAGCACAATAATTTTGCACATCTGATATTTTAATAACAATGTCACTGGAAATAACCTATGTTTTATAATATTTCAATGGACAAAAACTGCATCATTCTCATTGCGGCCACGTGACTATGTACACTCACCCTCCGATAAATGGAAATGGCGGGCACCGATGAGCGTAGTCACCATCGAGATGGATGGGCCACATGGGTTCTCCCCCTTCACATAATAATTATTATTTGAATACAAATATTGCTCAAGAAAAATCTGAAGGACTGAACCTATATCCATGACCTGGGTGCGGCCCGTACTGTACGAAAGTTAAGGACAGAAATACTTCCTTGTTTTCCCCTTCTCTTCCTTCTCCTATGATCTCCAACAATAATCGCTCTCCCAAAATGTCTGTCTTATTGTTGTTGTTTTATTTTTTATTGTTGTTGTTGTCTTGTAAAGAGCACCTGTCCAACAGAGAGCGTCAGTTAAAATAGATTTTTTTTCCCCGTTTGAATTTCACACAAAGTTTGAGGACTTGTTAGTTCGCTCAATGTTTATGTTAAGCATGGAATGGAACAACGGAGCTCCAAGCACTGATTTATTATTATAGTTGATTCATTTCTGAATTGCATGGAACAAATATTAATGCTTGCTGCAATCAATGCGAACTTCCAAAAGTAAAAAAACAAAAAAGATTGTTTGTACCCTGGAACATTGAGCTCTATAGGAGAGCAAACAAAGATGCAAAATGTTATCCTCACTGGCATGTCAACTGTGCAGGACTGAGACTTTGTCTGTTATGCTTTCGTGTGTTGGATAAATAGCATTATTAGGCATTGAATAAGAATTGTTCGGTGTTTGAGGTCTATATTTTCCCATCCTTTTCAAATCCCAATAGGCCTAATTGTCCTTCCCAGTCCACCGGCGCTGTAACCTGTCTGGTTAAAGTGAAGAGCCCGATGGGAGAGGTCACAAGTTCGGATCCCACCCTGAGCCGTCCTAACTTTATTTCCTTGCAGTGTTTTGGAAGCACTCACTCATGTGCAGTGAAACCTCGCCTCCGACATGGTCTCATTTCCCGGAAAAAGTGACTTCTCCTCTCTCCCCCCTCCAAAAAAAAAAAAAAAAACGCAAAAAAATAGTGTCTAGTGTTCATTACCCACATCCAAGAGAATGATAATAAGCCACGAGTACGAAGAAGATTTTAAAAATTATTAAAGTTGTCGTCCTTGCCTGAAATGTTGTGGCAGTTGTTACTTCCAAGCACAGCTGTTCCCGACTATATCCTATTATTGTACATGTATGTTTCTTCCCCCCCCCCTCTCTCTCTCTTCTGTCTAATAATGCAATGTGTCTCAAACTTCGTGCCTTCGGAACCCCTCTCAAGGCTCTGATCATGCAATCCACCCCCCCCACCCCACCCCACCCACCCCCACCCCCTCCCCCCAACCGGCCCAACAACATACACACAACCTCATTTTGCGTGCTTTCTTCCTCCCGATCTCTCTTAAAGTTAGTAACACACACACATACATAAATGCATAGACAGACGGAGAAATACAAGCATGCTCAGAGAGAGAGAGAGAGAGAATAAGAAAGAGAGAGGGAAGGAAAGACAGAGAAAGACGGTGTAAGAGAAAGTGAGAGAGGGAGAAAAAGAGAGAGCAAGAGAAAGAAAGAGAGAGAAAATAAGAGAGAAAGAGAGAGAAAGAAAGAGTGAGAGAAAAGAGACACAGAGAGAGAGAGAGGGAGAGAGCAAAACAAAGAGACAAAAGAAGAGTGAGAGGAAGAGAGAGGGGGATAAAAGAGAGAATGAAAGAGAGAAAGAGAGACTTAATAAAGAGTGAAAGAAAGAGACACAGAGAGAGAAAGAAAGAAAGAGACAGCAAGTGAAAGAAAGGGTGAAAGATGGAGAGAGAGAAAGAAAGAGAAAAAGAAAGAGGGAGACATGGATTACGTTACTGTTGTTGTTATTAATAATCTGGAACCCAACCTCCGTACTGGCGACTCCCGCAACGATAGAAACACAAACATTTTGTTTTCTTGTGAAGATAGGATAAGAAAGGTAGGACTGAGAAGGAAACATGTTCTGACTTAGAGCTTTGGTCAGGGCTCTGAATGGGGTTATGTTTTGACAGTTTATGCAAAGCCCTGAGTTGAAACAAACATCAAGAAAACACACGTCTTCGGTCACTATGCTTATCAAACTGAAAACAACTGAAACAATATAAAAGTGAAAAAAAAATCATAACAAATAAAACAATCCGAACCCGACATGAACCTGTTGCGGCTGCTGGCTCTCCTTCCGTCAGCACGGGTGACGATATGATTTGTAACGTAGGTTTTCAGAGGCAGATGGTGAAGTAAGTTTTGTAGAATTTTAATACAAGTAAAAGAAAAACCTCACAGCACTGCAGCACACTCTTCCTATTCTTCCCATTTAATAGAAAATTATGTACAACTTTCACATTTTTTAAACACTTGTTACTGGTGGTCGTTCTTCAGTACGGTGTCGTATAAAATTCATCCAAACATTAAAACTGGTACAGGCTTCATTTTAGCCGAGACACGGAATACCGAGGCGAACTACTCCTGCTTCCACTACATGTCCAAAAATTGCGCATGGATAAATACGGTGAGTACTACCAAAGATAGTATCTTCTAGTATCTTTGGCACTACTCTTTTTCGTTCAATTATGAAGGGTTGTGGTGCGAATAGTTGCACCGTTGAAATCGATGATACGCGCGCAAGTCGACGGACGGAATATGACGCATTGATTAGTCTCGGTATCCTGTGTCTCAGATTTTAGTGTACTTATTCTATTACAGCAATTTTTCATCTGTGACTAACACAGGCATCGCACGGTGTCCCGAATCGCGTATCTAAATTCACTAAAAAGAAAAAAAAAAACATGCCCAGTGCAGCACAACACACATCTGAAATTTTCGCTCCCTGTGCATTCCGCCTCCCCCACCCCACACCACACCTAATTAACCCTGCGCTTTTACTTGCTGAAGTGGTACGGATAAATGGAGTAGTGGCAATATAGAATGGGGTGGGATTGATATCATTGGCTGTTTAGATGGCGGAAATCCAACAAAGCTTTTCTGTTTTATTCTCACAAAAGTTGGCTGCATCAGAATAATCTCTACAAAGAGCCCGGTTAATGCTAACAGCAACAGAGATGATTTTTCACGCAAACCAAATAATTAAAAGCACAAAAGCAGTGTATAAAGTATACACGATACAACAAATTCTCCCTTGCTTCCTACAGCTTTCAATGCGTCAAGCTGTGGATTTTACAGCGGTGAAGAAATTTGCGTCCAACGTCAAAAAACATAACCTTTGATAAAGATACGCTGATAACGGCTATTTCAAGTTCCCACAGCTACGGAACATATTGAGACTTTCACTTAACAACTTCTCTGATAATACAGAGGGTGTGATAATTTTGTGTGCAAGCAGGTTTCTCCTTACCAGTGGTATCTCAAAGCCTGCAGTGATACAGTTTTAATGATTATTTTTAATTTCAAGGTGGGTTTCCATTGGAACATATTTTTAGAGAACTGTGTATGTGTGTGTGTGTGTGTGTCGCTCACTCTTCCTTTCTACCACTGTGCACCTTTCTCTGTCTGTCTGTCTCTCTCTCCTTCTCTTACGAGGCCATTAATAATATCTTCCTGTTTTGGAAAACATCGTCTGTACTCCCGTCAACTCCCCTCTCTTAATTAGAAAAAGAAACAAAAAAGCAAGAAAAAAAAATATTTGCAATTGTTGAAGCCCCGGAAAGAAATGGTCAAGGCGGGATTGACTGATACTGTAACAGTAATAGAATTTGGCCTTTGTTGCCAGGGCCCACCCTTTTCTACTGATTTGTTTCAGTTCACGTCACACAAATTGCGCTCCTCAATTTTTGTTTTCTTTTCACCTGTAAAGATTAGCTGTGATAACATTACAATTATCCAACAAATATTTCTACCGCCGCCACTAGCATAAGGCATTTCTATAACGATCACAGTCAATAGTATTAAACTATTATGTCTTTGTAAATAATCTGAGACATACCTGTTGTTGAAAATGTTGATATCGACAAGAGAATATCTCGGAGCACTCGTGGACGAGAGGCGATTGAAAGAAAAAAAAAACATTATCATTGTTAAGAATCCACACATCAACATTGATACCATTTCCCACACCAGAATTATCAAAGAATGGGAGTTGCCCAAAGTGACAATGATTATTGTCTACATTCCTCCTCAAGCAAAATTAATGTTGATGCTACAGCCACTATTTTAACCGACGCTGTGTTTAGACAACCACGCAGGTCATACAGTGATATATCCATAATTGATAATTGACTACTTCAACAGTTGCATGCTGGAGAATGCTTTGCCAACCTTCCACTAGTATGCCTCCACTCCTACCAGGCTCAACAGAACCATCGACCTCTGATACGGCAACATCTCAAGATCCCTTCCAGCACTTGGCGATTCCGACCACAACATGATGCCATTTCTGCCAAGATACCACAAAAAAAATTTAAAAATTCAACCAAACCAGTGAAAAAGACTGTCACTGTCACTATCCGGGATAAGGATACCTTCCATCAACCCCAGAGTTGTTCTAATTGC
The DNA here is from genome assembly GCA_963931925.1 of Onchidella celtica. NCBI lineage: Eukaryota > Metazoa > Mollusca > Gastropoda > Systellommatophora > Onchidiidae > Onchidella > Onchidella celtica. The sequence continues at coordinate 20,393,444 of OZ007579.1, read as the reverse complement.
ACTGATTGGACCGTTTTTGATGATGCTGCCAATGACATTCATGAAGTAACGTACACTACATCGGAGTGAAGACACGATCTTGAACAGGAAAGAAACAGATTTAGTGTGTTTTCAAAATAATAAACTATGGGTCGGATTGAAACTGCTTTTAAATGAAAAGAAAAGAGCACCCCCCCCCCCCCCAAAGGGGATGAAATGAAACAGAAAGAAATCTAAAGAACAATAAAACAAAACGATAACGGAATGCAGAAAACCGCACAAAAATATTTAAATTGCAACAACAATTTACGCCACATAAAACCATACAGATATGTCTATGAGGCTGTATGAAAAAGACCTATGACCTGAGAGTGGCGTGGCCTTCATCACCAGACCTACGACCTGGCAGTGGTTTTGTATGTGCATGAATAAATCTGTGTGACGGACCATTATTTTCAATTGAATCCGGATGCAAACATAGCCTAATACTCTGAATGGCCTTCTCTCCTCTGCATATCCAAGAATAATAATGTTCGTTTACAACTATAGATGTAGGCCTACAACTTTTCAATTAAGCGTGAGTTGTCCTTATGCTTATATCTCTATATAAAAAAAAAACAGCAAGGAAAAAAAATCACTGCTGCGAGGAAGAAATGCCTAGACCTGAAATACTATGTCTATTCCTTTAACATGAAAGCGAAGATTCGTAATTTTGTAATAAATGAAAATCGGCCTAAAAATATCGAATAATAATGCTTTCTCCTAAAAAATGATGGCCTCCCTCCTGCCTTTCTTTTGTTTCGCCTTTAGTACCGTGCATGTCATAAAAAGTAACCATATCAAGCTTGGTGCGCAGTGTCCTGGCGCGCATGAGTTCTGAAGCAGGACTGCAGATTAGTACTTTTATTGTAAGAGAGAGAGAGAGAGAGAACGTCATCGAATAATGCTTTCTCCTCAACAATGGTTGCCTCTCTCCTGCCTTTGTTTTGTTTCGACTTTAAACTTCCGGTTGCGTTTCAAAGTTTGAAGGCATGAGTTTCTGTGCCGTCTGCTTTATGCACGGTAGGGGCCATGCGGGTGTTACTGTGCCAGTTGTGAGTTGTTTTCTTCCTAGATTTACATAATCTGTGTGCTGATTGTGCGTGTTGTTTGCAACCCGCTCTTTGAATGGGTCCTTACACTAGTTTATTCAGAAACTACGAGAGTCAGAGCCTGAGACCATGTAATTATATCCTGGTTCGGCATCATCCAGGCAGGGTTGGGCCGAAGACAGTCGTTCAGATGTAAACTAGAGACTAAGAAGAGTAAAAGACTGTGAAAGCTGACAAACCTGCAACGCAGTGCTATTTATTAGAAAGCGGCACACAAGCGCATCACAGAACAGTGAATCAGAATGTGGTGCGAGATCATAGACTTCTGACTAGTGGTTTGTTCATGACGTGACCTTCACAGTAGATTGTTGAAAATAAAAAAGGGTGGTAAATTAATGAATGAATGAATTGAGAGTAATTGACCGAAAGGAAAAAAAAGGCAAAGGGAGACAAGAAGGTAAGAAATAAAAAGTATAGAAGGGAGTGGAAGAGAAAGACCCATGGAGGAGGAATGTTGGACAGTGTTGTAGTACGGGAAAGGAAAAGAGTGACTGTGTGAGTGAGTCAAAGAAAGAAAGACCTTTCATATCTGAGGGTCACACTGACAGGACCCTCTAGGTCTAATGTTTTGGAAAAACACCGTATAAGATTCTTGTGAAAGAGAGAGAGAGAGAGAGAGAGAGAGAGAGAGAGAGAGAGAGAGAGAGAGAGAGAGAGAGAGAAAGAGAGAGAGAGAGAGAGAGAGAGAGAGCGGGTGAGAGAGAGAAAGAGAGAGGGAGGGAAAGAAACACACTCACACAAAGGGAAGGAGGGAGAGAAAGCAGAGGAGAAAGTGAGGGGAGGACAGACCAACACAATATGCACACGCACGCACACACACACAACGAGAGAGGGAGAGTGAAAGAGGGGGGGGGGGAGAAGAGGGAGACCGAGAGGGAGAGAAGGAGAAGAACTGGTTTATCCTCAGCATCGTGTTGTAATAAATACTTTATGCATACTCACTCGTTTCACGTCATCGCTGTTATAATCAAACCCGAAAAAGACACCCCTCACTTGTAGCCTGATCATTTGTGCTCCCTTCCAGTAGATACACCACCAGATACCATTCAATCTTCTTACTGTCCAGCATTACCGTCCTCTCCTCTATTCATCTAGCTGCACTATGACCACAGCCAGCACTTAGATCTCTCACAAGGCGGCGAAAAATGGGGCTGGTTGGGGGGGGGGGGATGTAAAACCAAGTTTCTTGCTCACTTCATGTCACTCCTCCCCCCTTCTCCATCCCTTTCCAATTTTCACGTTCTCTCTCTCTCTCTTTCTCTCCCCCCCCCCCCCCATCACTTCTTCACCCCCTCTTTCTTTCTCCCCCTCTCCCACTCTCTCAGTCTATATATCTCTCTCTCTTTCCTTCACTCCCTATTTCTATTCCTTTCTATCTGTCTCTTTCTCTTTCACTCACTTTTACTATTTCTCTCTCTCTCTCTTTTTCTCTCCATGTCCCCTCTTCCTTCTGTCCATTTGCTTCTCTCCTCTCCCTTTCTTTCCCTCCCTCTATCACTCTGACAAAAAGCCATGCGATCAAGGGGGATAATTCTATTATTCCACCCATTTGAATTGTTTAGCGAATCTCCTGATGCTAGCGACAAATCAGGATATCAAATAATAGCTATACTCACTTCAAACATGGTAATACTGTGGATAGACTTTCGAACATGATAATGTGAACCTGTTCCTCAAACAGGTATGAAATCGCACGAGACATGCCTGTAGAATGGCACTTTCATCGGTCCAAGAGGAATTCTGTGGAAACTCAGGTTTGGACTGATTTTAAATGAGCATTATCACTTTGTGTAAGTAAAAACGTAATGACTCCAACTGACCAAGTCTGAGTAAATTTTCACTTTGACCAGATGAATCATTTTATATTCTTCAATATATAACACTAGATGACCTACCGGGCATTGCCCTGAATAAACAATCATGTGATTCCCCCCCCCCCCTCTCTAGTATAATAAAAGTAATAAACTACAGTCTTGCTTCAGAACTCATGCGCACCAGAACACTACGCATCAAACTGAACGCTTGATACCGTTACTTTTTATGACATGCACGGTACTATACATTACGAAACAAACATGCAAAAATACAGATGTTATATAGTATTCAACATTGTTATTTATTAAAAATACATGCTTGAAGTAAACAACTTTTAAATATAGCCATCATCTTCCTTATCTCAATTGTCACCTTCCTGCTAAATTTAAGGCCTGAAGAGTGTATAGTTTGGTCAGTTAGTCATGCCAAAGGTTGCAAGTTACTGAAATATATAATAGATTCGTATGTGTTAGCTCCACTTAAATATCGTTAGAATTGAACTAAGAAAACAGAATGCTTGAACGGGTATGAAATATTACGGATTCATTCTCCTGCAGTGTCAAGGCTTTTTCCAGACTTTAGAAGAGGACACATTCAGCAGCAACGAGTAAACCGAAAATTATCTCAAAGCTGTTAGGAGTAGTGTGCGCGATATTACAAAGTGCACATAACTTCAGCAGGATCCTGGTTTTGTACAGACCCGATCATAGACTACACCAATAAAAATCATCGTTCTGTTTCGTGCATAATTAAGTGTGCATAATTTTTTTTTTAATTCATTATTTTAAAAAAGGGGGGGGGGCGGTGGGGATGGGGATGGGCGGGACTATTTAAAAAAGAATTCAACACTTTGAGAAATGTATTTGACTGGAAAGTTGAGATATCATACTACAATAAGACTAAGATCAGAATGAACGAAATGTATTTTTCACTCAATCTTTAGAATGGAGCCAAATATATTTATATAAATTGCCATCGACACCATCATTTTTAAAATTGTATAACTCCCTCAAAAACGGGGTGACAATTTGTCAAAAATAATTTACATAACTTACAACATGATTTATTACAATTTCTTTAGAACTTGAAGTATACACGTTAGAATTGTAACTTACTTTAAAGAGGTAGTTGTGTACATATGAACCAGCAGTTTGATTTGACAGTTTAAAATTGTTCTGGACATTATTTGACTGCCTTTTGAGAGCGTTCCATTCCGTGCACTTATGACCTTATCACGGAGAGGTTGAGTAGTGCACTAATGCAATGGGAGATTGCATTTGACCCCCCTTTAATTTAGAACTACTTCATAGCTAAGACAGGAGCTTGTAGTGTCCTGGCCTGCATGAGGTCTGTAGTCCGGTGGAATATCAGATTTGGTGCATTTTTTGGACAAGTGGTCTAATCATTATCTCCCACCTCTTACGAATAGTCGAATAGCTACACAGAATGCATTCAGAATGTCTCAAGAAGTTAATGTCGTCGCAATGCCTTTCAAAAAACTGCAAAATATCACATCGAGCCACCTGGGCGGATCTGGCTGGTTATGGAGTCTACCAGAAACAGAGAGAAACAGAAGGGGGTATAGAAGAAAATGAGAGCATAGAGGGGAGATGGTGGGAGAGAGAAGAAGAGGGTAAGGGAGAGAAAAAGAGAAAGTGGAAGCAAGAGGGGGCATGGAGAGAGAGGGGGGAGCCAGGGAGGGAGGGGGAAGAGAGAGAGGGGGGAAAGAAGAGAGAAAGAAAGAGAGCGGGGAGAGAGAAGGGGAAAGAGAGAGAGAGAAATAGAGGGGGAAGAGAGAGAGAAAAAGAGAGGGAGAAGAGAGAGAGAGAGGAGAAGGCTGAAGCAAGCTTATCCCGTGCAACACCAAGTGCCTTATCTACTGGTAGTAGGCCTAGCCTGTAATTGTAAAATGTATTGTTTATATCATTAAGTCTTAAGTATAATGGGCACGTGTCAAATTTGAAAGTAACATTAGTAGAAAATCAGAAAGTTCCATCTTGTGGGGAAAATTGCCGGTAAATTTTCCGCTGCTGATACTGCAATAGATTAGGCTGGTGTGATTTGCATCTGAATTCTATTTTAATACTAAGATGGTTTCGATTTAAATCATTTTGATATGGAGACTGACATTCTGAAGGACCGCAAATCGTTCATTAAGTCAGCGTGAGCTCCATAACTGATTTTCATGTATCCTAGGTACTGAAGTCAAATATGGTCAGTGGGCATTTCTTTGTTTTTTTTTTTCAGTTTTCTTTTCTTTTTAAGCAGCATATACATTGTATATAGTGGATGCGTGCGTGGGTGCATGTATGTGTATATGTGTGTTAATCACTTCTCTTTTAAGAAAGTGTATTGTTAACGAAAATATTTATAGCTGTAGAGCTACTCATTTTCGACAAAGTGATTTGAAAGTGGGGATTTGGACACACTGAGGCACAAAAATTCTGTCACGAGATATTTGTCGCAAAAGTTGCCGAATCTCAACCCAGACTACAAGTTCCCTAAGTGTTGAACAAGTAAGAGAACAAGTCTTGAAATAAGAAAAGCAACCGAACTATGCATATTATATAGTACAATGGAAATAAAATGTTATGTGACACATCTGATCAAAAAATGTAATTACAGATCAGATCTGGAACTTATTAAGGCATAGAATTTTATTCTTCAAAAGTATTTTGCACACATATGGAAAAGATCATGTAAAAACTGTAAAGTAATATGGTTACCTAGTTGCAGGTCTTGTTGAAGGTCTTGGGGGCTCCCTGACACAGGTGTTCACCTGTCAAGTTCTAGGCTTGGACTGAACACTCATCTCTCAGCTGAACTCAGCTCTGCACACTTTCTACTCAGCTGACCATAATATACATGAGGGAAGCTACTCCTAATTAGTCACACACCATGTCTATTATGTATACAAAGTTATGTCCCATATCATAACACTACATCCCCCTCACAAGCATTTTGAATCAGCTACACAACACTACTCAAGCATACTTCGAAATTCAAGATGCCGAACTAATAAACTGAAAACTATATACACTGTCCATTGTAGAATTCCAACCTACAGATCAAGTCTCTGCGGAGGCCTGACAAGGCGTCCCGCTCTCGTGACATAATCAGATGAAGGCTGTCCAGAATTCTGTCCATCATCCGACTCCGGTGCAGGCATTTGTAGTGGGAGTTCGAACTGTCTAGGTAGAGTAGAAGTATCTTTAGGAATGACAATATTCCTCCTGTCTAGATTCTCACTCCTCAGTCTAAGTTGATGCCGATTTCTCCTCTTGACGCCTCTATCTGTCTTCAACAGATATGACATGTCACTATTTAACGACTTGCCAATAACCGTTGCTTCCGAATCGACCGGTGTCTTTATCCAGACGGGCTGTCCAACAGTCAATTCTGTCAAAGGCTTGACTCTGTGTCGTCTGTCGGAATCCAGCTTCTGCCTCTGTTTAAACTTGGCATCAATTTCCTTTAGTTTGAACCTGTCCATATCTCTCCACTTTGGGACTAGCTTGCTAGGGAAAACAGGCACTCTTGTCCTTAGCTTTCTCCCCATCAATAACTCGGCCGGGCTTAGTCCCTGTTGGAGAGGCGTAGACCTGTAGTTCAAAAGAGGCAGGTAAGCGTCGTCTGCCTTGCTCAGGAGCATTTTGATAGTTTTAACAGCTCTTTCTGCTTCACCGTTACTTTGTGGGTATAATGGACTACTTGTGATGTGTCTGAAACTGTAACTCCTTGCAAACTGTTTAAACTTCTAGGAAGCGAACTGTGTCCCATTGTCACTGACGACGACTTGAGCAATCCCATGTCTCGCGAAGATTGATTTAATCTGTTCAATTACAGCAGAAGAAGTTGTTTCTCTTAAGTGACCAATCTCAATCCATCTTGAATAGTAGTCCACAATCAATAAATATGATGACCTTTCAGGTCGAACAAATCCATTCCCACCCTTTGCCATGGGTGATCTGGGGTCATGGTAAGTTTAAGTGGCTCTGGGTTAACTTGTCTCTCCTTCTCGCACAAGGAACACCCCGAGAATTTCTTTTCTATCTGCTGAGAAATCTTAGGCCACCATACTGTGTCTCTTGCTAAGGCTCTACATTTAACTATACCTTGATGTCCCTCGTGAAGACGATTCAAGATATCTTGTTGCAAAATAGCTGGAATTACCAGCCGACTCTGGTAAAGTAAAAGTCCTGCTTCCACAGTTAATTCATTCCTAACTGTCCAGTATGGCTTCAAGTGCGGATCGCGCTTAGCTGTTGCTGGCCACTGAGAATAACAGTAGTTCTTGACTAGAGAACAAACACTATCTAAATTCTGTTTCTCTTTGATTTCTTGCAGTCTCTGATCACTTGCTGGAAATCCTTCCACGATAGATCTCACATGTAATTCACACTCGTCTTCCATTTGATGATCGTTTTCTCCTGGTACTCCGACTGGAGCTCTTGACAATGCATCAGCGGTGACTAAATTCTTCCCTGGTACATGAACAATGTTGTAGGAAAATCTCATCATTCTCATTCTAAATCTCTGAATGCGAGGGGTTAGTTCATCCAAATGCATTGTTTTCATTAGCGCAAGTAGAGGCTTGTGGTCCGTTTCTATAAGAAATTTTGGCAGTCCCACCAGGAAGTCCGCAAATCTCTCGCAGCACCATGTAACTGCTAAGGCCTCTGTTTCAACTTGGGCGTACCTTTGTTCAGTATCTGTGAGGGATCTAGATGCATAATAGACTGGTCTCCATTCTGTGCCTTCCTTTTGCATAATCACCCCATCTATTCCGTATGATGATGCATCGGCTGAAATCTTGGTTGGCTTTTGAGGGCTATAGTGTATGAGCAGAGGTGCGGTGCTCATTTGCTTCTTTAGTATCTGAAACGCTTGTTCTTGTGGCTCGTCCCAGATCCATGCTGTTTCGTTCTTCAGCAAGTCCCGTAAGGGCTTTGTAGTATCTGCCAAACCAGGCGCAAATTTCCCGATATGATCCATCATTCCTAGTAAGCTACGCACATCTGCAACCTTCTCTGGTCTAGGAAACTTTGTGATCGCTTCCACTTTCTCAGGATCAATTTGTATACCTTCTTTGGAGATGATGTGTCCTAAAAACTTGATGGACTTTGTTGCGAAGACACACTTTTCATTCAGCGTCACTCCTGCTTTCTTCATTCTCTGAAAAACTATACGAAGTCTGCTGTCGTGCTCTTCTTTGTCCTTTCCACTGATCAAAACATCATCGATGGCGCACACAACACCTGGTATACCTGTTAAAATCCGTGCCATTTCTCTCTGAAAGACCTCTGGTCCTGAGCTGATTCCAAATGGAAGTCTTTTAAAACAGTATCTCCCGTACGGAGTTATGAAGGTTGTTAATCTTTGTGACTCTTCTTCCAGTGGTATCTGGAAAAACCCACTATTGCAATCAAGTTTACTGAAGAACTCACAACCTGAGAGTTGAGCTAGCAGTTGGTCTGTTGTAGGTAGAGGAAAGTTTTCTCTTTGTACACTTTCATTTAACCTTGTAAAGTCCACACATAGCCTTATTTTTCCATTTAGCTTCGGAATAACAACAATGGGAGCACACCAGTCACTTGGCTCTGACACTGGTCTGATTACTTCTTGCTCCTCCATTTTCTTCAGTTCTTCTTTAACCTGTTCTTTCATTGGAAGGGGTAGACGACGAGGCACTGCAACTGAAAATGGTCTTGCACCTTGATCTAATGTGATTTTATAGGGCTTGTTTATCTTTCCTAACCCTGTAAATAGTTCTGGGAACTCTGTCTGAATTCCTTGTTGCTTAACTTCATTCACCCTATCGAAAAGTTTTAAAGCTTCTATAGCTGGTCTACCCAACAATGGCTCTCTTAGGTTTTTGACTACATACAAGTCTTGCTCTGAAGAAGTACTCTTTGTAGCTAGTTTTGCTCTAACTACGACTTTGACTTGTAGTTCATGGTGTCCTGCTCCGAACAGCTTCTTTTCGGTTTTCTTGATTAGAGGTGAATTCCTCCTAAAGTATGTGTCCGGAATTACTGTGACGTCAGCACCAGTATCCACCCTGTACTTGACTGGCTTTCCGATGGTAGTTATTTCTGCGTGCCACAAATCATCGTCGCTTTGCACTACTCTAACTCCATTAGCGCTCTCAAGAAAAACTCCTCACCTCTACTTTCGTGTTTAATGTTGCGTATTGTCTTTTTGTTTCGACACATGGCTGCATAGTGTCCTTTCTTCTTACAGCTGTGACATTCTGCATCTCTAGCTGGACACCCTTGCTTCTCGTGTGGGCCTCTTCCACACCTGTGACATTTCTTGTTAAAATTTCCTTTAACTTGAGCCTTTGCCCCCTTACCTTGACCTTGCCTGTTGTAAAATTTTCCTTTCTGTAACCTATTTTCTTCTGAAACTTCCTTTCCTGTACTTCGACTCATCGTATGCGACTGTGTCCTGGATAACTCGTACGCTCGTCCTTTATCCAGACATCTTGTAAGTGTGAGATTTTTGTCCTCCAAAAACTTCTCTCTTAAACTTTCTTCTCTCACTCCTACTACCACCTGATTTCTGATTAAGCGGTCTTCAAGCTGTACATCTCCGAAGTTGCAAGATTTAGCTAATTGACGAAGTTGTGCTATATAGGCCTCTATAGTTTCCTCTGGTTTTTGCTTTCTCATGTGAAACTTATAGGACTCATAGGCTTCATGTGTAGTCATCAAAAGCTTGTATTACACTGTTTAAATTTTTCTTGTCCTCTTCATTGTTGAAGTGGAAGCCTTCGAAAATGTCTACTGCTTCTTCTCCTATCGTTGCTAAGAAAACTGCACATTGGAATTCTTGCTCTTCTTTGTTGTCTGGTGGCTATCGCATAGTTATCAAAGCTTCTTTTAAATTTCTTCCAGCTTTGTGCTAAGTTTGTACCGTCTGTTACATTTAATTTGGATGGGAGGGGAACACTTGCTGTGTATTGTTTTTGCTTTTCACCACGATTAGCCATTTCAAATTTAAGGTCTAGATCCAATGTCCATCCCAATCTCTCACAGAAAAGTTCACTTGTCTAGATTTCTAGATCTTTGATGAGCTCACAAGATTTCTAGATCTAGCTCTATTGTCTTTCACATTAACAACACTAGCACACTACTGGTATGTTCGGCTGGAAGTCTTCCTCTTGTGGGTGTTTCTTGGTTGTTGCTGTAGATCGCCTTCAGATCCCACCTGACACCATGTAAAGTAATATGGTTACCTAGTTGCAGGTCTTGTTGAAGGTCTTGGGGGCTACCTGACACAGGAGTTCACCTGTCAAGTTCTAGGCTTGGACTGAACACTCATCTCTCAGCTGAACTCAGCTCTGCACACTTTCTACTCAGCTGACCATAATATACATGAGGGAAGCTACTCCTAATTAGTCACACACCATGTCTATTATGTATACAAAGTTATGTCCCATATCATTACACTACAAAAACAGTCATCAACCAAAACTTCAACATCGATAGACATTGCCCTCTGCCGATAGAATTGCCGTTTTCCCTTCCCAGTGAATGTCAACTTATTATCTGTTTGAGAAAATGTGTTGATGAGATATCGAACTTGTAAGCGACCACAAACCAAACTTCACATGGAATTTCTTTGAAATGTTTACTTAGAAATCTTGTTCCCAATACAGAAAAAAGCAATTGCAAGTTTCAATACCCAACGAGTAGCAGAAAATATACGACCGAAACACATTTCTACATTGTTTTGTTGTTGAAAGTCTAATGTTAGCGAAAGCCAAAGACAAGGTAATAAATCGTGTTGCCACGGTGTCTGTCGACCTGTGAAACATTTGGCAGCTAATCATAGTTTGGCCATAAAACATGCCGGTAATTAGCATATTCCATCAATCCTTTCCAGGCCAATGGGTCTAACGGTAATCGTCCCTCAGAAAAATGCAGTTACTTGCATCCAATTTACAGTCTCATCTGTCTATTTTGCCAGTTGGCTGTACACATTAAATCAGCGGCAAGTCCAGTTTTGATGGAAAATTACATAATTAGTTTTGAGGTTTTTGTTGTTGTTGTTGTTGTTATTATTAAGTTGCCTGGTGATGATTTAAAGATGTAATCAAATTGCTCTTTCTTCCAGCAGCCTCTTATGCCTAATTACCTTCACCAATGGACCTGACTGTACAGTAATTCACTTCACACCTCTATGTCTTCCTCAGAGTCAGGATAAAAGGCCGCCATTGGTTCATTTATGTATACACTATCACCATACATCGATTCATTCATTCAAAACTTAACTTGTATAATTTACATGATCGAATCTTCTTTTTCTATTTTTCTTAATTAACCTAAAGAAGTTCCGAGAGACCAAATTAAAGATTATGTTTTTTTCTGAGTTCATTGTGTGTAGTCTTTATTTACGTCTAGTTTTCCTGTATGCGCTCACTCTCGTAGGACTCGGCACGGACACTTTCTTGCAGCCTCACTCAAACCCTTGTCCCACAATACACAAAAGCCATTCATATATCATAGATATAATTCATAATATATCAAATACAAACATAAACAATAAAGGACATAATTTATAATGTATGTCTAATTTATATCCCCCCAGCATTTCTGTATTTCTGGTGTAGCTATGGCTCAAGTATCCCCCACTTTATCCTGAAAGCGTGGATCCCACTTCTCTGTTTTATTTATTATCGCTAAATTTAGACTGCCAATAGCTGGTAGATACGGGTACTCCCGTGTGCACTCCAGCTCTTAAGTGCATATGTCACTGTCAGGTGTATCCAGTGTCCTTATCTGTGTTTGCGCATTTGAGGTGGCTACGGTGGTTTTCAACCTAAGAGTCGCGATGACAGTCATTTTCGGGTCGGGATGAAGGGGGGGGGGGGGGTCTCAGAGCTAAGCAACAACAACCACAATAACTACAAAGACAATAATAATGATATTTTTGTTGTTGTTGTTCTTCTTCTTCTACTTCTACTTTTATTTTTATTATATAATTGTCATTAATATTGTCAGACAAGTTCGGTTTCAAATGTGCCCATGAATTTTTAGAGTAGTTTAACTCCACCTTATATATTTTTGAGAAAAATGAGTTCGATATTTTTTTTTCTTTAATTTGTCAACCAGGCTGAGAGAAAAGACAGAAGAATCAGTTTGTTTTGTCTCGGAAAGGTTAGACCATTCTTCCATTGAATTATTGGAAGTTCCTGTGAAAGCTCAGACGGTTCTCTCGGTCTCCAACAAAAATGGAATCCGACCATTAATATGACCAAATTCGAGAGTTATCCTACCAAGTTGACCATATTATAATATTTTAGTCAAAGTTCAGCACTCTTGTGTGTTAGTTCTACTTAAATACCGTTACAACTGTGTTGTGGAAAGGTAATATTTGAAAAGGTTTTTTCTAAAAAAAAATAAAAATATTACGGATTCATTCTGAGGTGTCAAGGGTTTTCCCAGATTTCAGAAGAGGAAACGCAGAATTGTGCCAGAGTCCGTAAAAGCAACAGGCGCTGCTCCAAAGTGCACATAAATATTCGATGAATCCTAGAGTTGTGTGGTTTCGCTACAGATGCGACCATTGCTGAGGACATATTCTCAGTTGATATCCCACTGCTTCTTGTTATCTAGGAGTTGCTCTCTCTCTCTCTCTTGTGTGAGTGCATATGTGTGTATGTGTGTGTGTGGTGTGAAAGAGAGAGAAAAAGAGAGAGAAAGAAGGGGAAGAAAGAAAGAGAGAGTGAGACAGAAAAAAGAGCACACTAATGAAGAAGGGAGGGGGATTCTCGGATGGAAATAAAAGCTTGGAGGGCCATGAAGGAAAACTGACTGAAAGCCCCCCCCCCCTTCTCCATGCTCTCCCTCTAGGCTGTGACTCAGAGTTACATGCGTTATCCTCCAATCTCATTCATTCATGCAATTGGACCCCAACCGCGTTGATCGCGTGATGACACGATAAAAATGCGCACATGCGCAATAAATTTGTACGACATATTATTGCAAAAATCTACTGTCATTTCATTGTTCTGTACACGGGGAGGGATAAAACACTGGTCCCATCATTATATTTCACAAGTGCGAAGGAGCTTATTCTGCAGGAGAGAGAAAAATTCTTATACTTGAAATATATTATATCTTTATTTTAATTGCATTTTAGTGATAACCTATGAATAACATTTGAAAAACTGTACTTGCCTTTACTCAGTTTATAAGTAAAAATTGATATTACTTGAACTCTTTGAGGCGTATTTTTTAAAAATCCCAAATACATTTTCAAATAGGTCATTAAACATTGAAACCCAAAGACCAAACAAACAAACAAAATTTTTTAAATGATGAATTCCTTCAAGGAGGTCATAGAATATTTTGAAAAAAAACAGTTGTCATCTATAGTTGTGCTCACATGCTTGTGATGTTTCGTGATTGGGGTAGACATGTGTTAAGTACTTTTGGATTTAAAAGTATCGAGCACTTCCTAACGGCACAATAAAAGCAGGAGATACATAATTATTGCCAATTTCCTGATTTTAAGTCATGCATGTCATACCACTGTAGTTATCATAAGTGGAAACATATTACATTAATTTTTTAATTAATAATTAGACATAAATTGGCGTTGGACACCCTTCCAGATAGACTTTTTATGACACTGAACAATTAATTGCTTCACCTACCACCACCACCCCCCACCCCTTTTTTTGGGGGGGGGGGGGATGTTGAGGATCAATCTTTGTTGTTGCATAAACATTATATCTGTCTCTGAAATCTGGCTATAATTAAATTTTCACTTCCTGGCAGAGCTTGATTCATGTCATTGGGTTCACTGCGCGCATGGCATGTGTACACGACGTGTGATGAACACCAATAGAAAAAAAAGGAGAAAAAGTGAGTTTTCCTTGCTCTGCTAGTCTATACCTATATTTATGCATTCCTTTCTATTTAATTTAATTTTGCTTTATTTTATGTGTTTTACAATTAGTTTATTTTATTTGTAGATAGGTCTAGAGACTGTTAATTAAAGTTTGAGCCATGTAGCCAAATTACAAATAATACAATTTGGGTTACCAACTTATGGTTAATTTCCTAAGATCCTTTCATGGCCATGTCGCTAGCCCAAAGATTGTTGTGACCAATTAGTTTAATCCGCTCCTAAAAATAAACTTAAGCCTAACTCTTAAACTTTCCAGAAACTACTCTGTGTAAACGAAATACAATTTGGGCGCATTGAGCAAATATTTTATTTTATTTCATTTTATTTTAGTTTTTAGTTTACTTTAATGACAGACAGCGAGTGAACTTATGGTGATAGGTGCCACTGCGTGTGTAGGTCACATCACCTAATTACATTACAAATGCGAACACAGCACACGCAAAATTCTGCTGACAAGCAAAGCCATTCATCCTCGTTTTGAATTAATGATTGTTTCACTAAGAGAGACCAGTTTACATTGTACAGGCATAATGTAGAGAGATGACATTGATCTAATCATGGAGTGAAACAAGAATACAATAACAAATACGAATCTGACATGCTACCATAACAATATTCAAAAGAGAAACCACAAACTCAATATCTTTCTTTCTGTCTGCACTATATACACACACTCTCTCACACACACACTCAAATGCGCGCCCCTGCACACACACACACACACACAGACGAGAATTGTAGGTGAATATTACATTAAAACCCACAAATAAACGTGTACACAATACGAAACGAAGGAATGATGCGCCCATCGTTCCCGTGTCTGCAGAATTCACCTTTTTGTTTGTGCTCGTGAGCGACCCAGAGAATTCAGTGATGTTTTTCTTTGGAGTGTCCACCAGCTGAGTTGACACAGTTGTGCTGTTTGTTTGAGACACAGCAGTGTCTGGCATTGAAGGTATATTGAAAAAGTACTTCTCCACTGCAAAGCAGGGGCGCCTCTACAGGCAACATCGTATATTACTTGAACGTGGGCGAAAAAGGGCCGGGAGCATTCTCCCGAGAAAGGGGAGGGGAAGCTCTCCTGTCCACGCACTCACCCAACAAACGCTCCTCGTTTAAGTGGTCACAATAGGCAAGGGAGAGCAAAGGTTGTCCTTTGGAGACGACCCAGCACATACCTCGGATTTTGAAATTAGATTATCCCCCTTCAATTCATGCTTCATTCTCTTGCATTAGCAACGTGCAGCGGAAGAGGATAAGAAATCTTAATAAAAGAAAAACAATTTACAAATATATGAAAAGTAAAAACTTGATATCATAAATTAATAATAATATGTTTACTAGAACTGTATGTAACACAAGATATTGAGGGCGAATCGAGAAAACAACGGGCAGGTCCTTTTTTTTTTTTTTTTTCACCTGGCACTCAACATCGCAAAGGTTTAATTACACTGCTAGCAAAAAAATATAGAGGAGGGAGAAAAATTATTTGGGAAAGAAAGCACGAATTTCCGCAATTTGCAGATAAATTACTGGAAAAAACACTCCTACATGATACTATCGTCTTTAAAAGTTTTGACTTAAGCAGCACAACAATAAGACCACAGCACACACACGAAAATTTATTGTAGAAGAAGAATATACACCATCACATATTCTAGCATTTTGGAAAAAGAAGCACAATTTAGAAGTCAAAGAAGCACTGGACAATGGCGATTGCTAAAAAACCCGATTAAACGTTCTGCAATACTATATCCAACGTCCATACTTCTCCATAAAATGAATCTTAGAGATAGTGAGCTGTGCTCACACTATAAGGTAAAAGACTATATCGAATACTTTTTTGTGTCCTGCCACGCGGTCATACCCATCTGGGATGAAGTTGTGTGTATAATTAATTCATGGATAGGAAGAAAGGTAGAATTGAAAATAACAGACATACTGCTACGCAATATAACAAGGCAGGAACACGGCCTAGACCAAACAGTGCTTAGACAGGATTAACCATCTTTTTTTTTTTTATTTCAAAAATGCGTATAAGTAAATTTAGATGTGGAAAAAGCCAAGATCTTATATCTATGTTATACTTTCAATGTCATTTGAGACAAATTATTTAAGAGGGTGCATATCCTGCACCTATTTAAGACCACAGCAGGTCTCAGAGCATTACCAGGAGATAAAATAAATAATCAAACAGTGGTTCACTTTAAGGCGTGAGAGAGAGAGAGAGAGAGAGAGAGAGAGAGAGAGAGAGAGAGAGAGAGAGAGAGAGAGAGAGAGAGAGAGAGAGAGAGAGAGAGAGAGAGAGAGAGAGACACAAAGAGAGCAGAGAGAGAGAGAGAGAGAGAGAGAGAGAGAGAGAGAGAGAGAGAGAGAGAGAGAGAGAGAGAGAATGAGATTAGAGCAATATAAGTGGGGAAAAAAATTGCATAAAAAGAGAAAAAAGGAAAAAGGGCAATGACGAAAGACGAAAAATCGGATGCGAAAAATTGGTATAATGAGCTGCATGAGTTAAGGTAATTTCATATCTTACCGACTTTACTCAAGGTTGATATTTTTACTGTACAGTGTATAAAATATCGATTGTCTTTAAATTTTTGAATGTTTTCTGAAATTTTTTAGTCCCACAAAGACGAATATTCCAAGTCGTATAAATGATATTCTATTCTCATTTATACATTTTATTATGTATTACAGTATGGAAAATTTATGCTTTTTATTAATTTATATCTCGATTTTTCTACTATACATTGTAAATATCTTTATTTGTTATACTGAAAACATGATTAATTATGGAAATGGACCACCTGCCCACAATGAACTATAAACTGTCAGCTGCTAAAGAATTGACCCATGTTGGGGTTCAAGAACGGCCGACAACATAGAATTCAGCTGACAATTCTGAGATACAAAAGACTTCCCGTAAGTCCAATACTCAGGATAGACGTAACAGAAAGTTGGTCAAGAGATATACGTTCTTATCTATTTATGTTTTATTTATCTTCTTAATCATTTAATGACCTATTCATTTACTTATTTTATCTATTAGTTAATTAATTAATTAATTAATTCATTCATTCATTAATTTATTTACTTACCTATTTATTCATATATTCATTTATCTTTTTTTTTTTTTTTAATTTCTTATGCATTGTATTTATTCATTCATCCATCTATTTATATTCAACATAAAATTCACGGAGTCATGCACACAATGGTTACAGACAAAAATGGCATTTCAATCTGAGCCCCCCCCCCCCCCCCCAAAAAGAAAAGAAGGAATTATCAAAAGAAATTAAATGTAAACTTGACACAATCCCCTCAATGTAAATATTCGTAAATATAATTATACTTAGATTAGAATAACAAGTGAGGAAGAAGAAAGGAAGAGAGAAAGAAGGGGAAAGAAAGAAAAAGAGAAAAGAAAGAAAAACAAACAACAACAATCATAACAAAACGACGCATAATGCTAAATTTCTTATCTTCATTTGTTTCGCTATGAGTGACTAAACAGCAAAGGGCTCTCACATTCCTGGCGACCATGCATGTGTAAAGTTCAACAAAGACCAAGCTTAAGAAACAACATGCCAGCTTCCACAGCCACAAAAGGAGAACGGCGAACAATTGACGTATTGTGTCAAATCCGTGAATAAAAAACTATTCATGTTAAATTCACAATATGTTAGTATTGTTATTGATGTTGTTTGTCGTTGTTGATGCTGTTGTTGTTGTCATTATTGTTGTCATGCTTATACTGTCAGTAGTCTTATTGGAATGATTTTTGTTTGCCGTTCTGATTAGCCTTATTTCTCTCTAAGTTTGGTTTTAATCTGATATCAGAATTCAAGTATCTAATCTGGGGGGAACGTTTACTATGAAGTAAAGATCCGGGGGTAACGTTTACTTCATAGTATCTGGTCCGGGAGGGGGGTGGGGGAGGGGATGATAAAGTGCTATGGTGTAACTTTTACTTCATATAAACCTTCCTGGTAAAAACGAAGTACCACGCGCCCCCCCCCCCCCCCAAGAAAAAAAAAAAAAGCCAAATATTGTTTTTAATGCAGAAAGAAGATTCGAAAGTGTATTTAGTAGCATTTCAGTACATTTTCAAGATAAAATGTTAAAATCTTCAATTCTGGCAAAATGTAGGGGGGAACTTTCACTAAGAAGTATTTTGTTCCGGGTCACCTTTTAGTTTTACTATGAAAAGTTTGTTCCGGGGGAACGTCTACTACGGGGGACCAAATACTTCGTCACACCGGGAACCGCACAAAAAGGACGAAAGAGAAGCCGGACAGAAGAGAAACAAAGAAAGGAGAATGGAGTTACACTACCTCAGATGGAGGTAGTGGGCCTTATAATTATCTCCCCGGCCCACTCCGTGGGAGGCGGGTATGGGAGCCGGGGGGGGGGGGGATTTAAGAGAGTGCACAATTCACGTTTTTCAAATGTTAATGATTAAACTAAGGAATGCATTTCGGGTAAAATAATTTTTGTCTCTCCTGTAATATTAGGTCCATCGCGTGTGTGCGGTTTCATGACAGGCTCACCAAAATGTTCATCTTTTATCAAAGGGAAGTAAGCTTACTTCGTCCTAGACTGCCAGGATTTCAACAAAAATTACAAGGTTATAAATTATAAAAACAACCACAACAACAACAACAACAACACCAACACACACATGCACACACCAAAACTACTTCCGAAGAAATGTGTCCGTTTTCAAAAATAACTTATAAAATGTGGCAACGAAGCCAGACCTGTATTACAAAGTTCTTAACGTACATTTTGCTCTCAAAGAGTGGCACTGTTTCAACAAAAGTTATAACGTTAATGGAGAGGATTCGAGAATAGAGACAGGGATTTTATCTCTTCACTCTGCAGATTCATTTTCAATGAGCTGAGATAGGAGTTTGACAGGATATGACAGAATGAGATAGAGGAAAGATAAAAGCATTTATTGTCAGGAATGCAGCCTCACAGAGGCGTGGATATTTTGAATGGGATGATGGAAAATGAAAAAAAAGGGCATATGCAAACATTTAAATATGAACCAGTGCAAGACCCCCCCCCGCCCCCCCCCCCCCAGCCCCAACCAACCCTAGCAGAGAAGAAATGAAAATGAAATAAAATATTCAGTACAATAAAATCGTGTTCCTTCCGTAAATCATTTGCTTTCGCATTTCTGTGGCCGATTCATTTTTAACCTAGACCTTTTCGTAACAAAAGTGAAAATTAAAAACTGCCAAAGTAAAGAATGGTGCTGGTTTAACAGGAGACAATATCACGAATTCTTAATGTCTGCCAAAAAATTGAAATTACAGTAATTTTTTCTGTTCATAACATTTATCTAAATTCATGGTTCACAAGTAAGATCGTCAAATAAATGTCTGCTACACAGTCTCCTCTATATTACTGAAAGAAGCAAACGGATTACTGGCATGGGCAACCACTAGATTAGGTTTCTGTCGTACTTTCATCGGCAGGACAAGGGGAGGAAAATCTGACACAAAATAACAAACGGTCTAAATCTCCAAGAAGGATAACTAGAACAAGGTCTGTGACAGTAAGTTTACTTACATTTTAGAGAATGTTTGATAATTCTTCTCCATTCTACATCAGACATAAAAGCATACATTCAAGGCCATACACAAATAAAGTTTTTTTCATATCTTTATGGACAAATTATTACATTCACAAATCCTTTTATTCCAGTTTCGATGACAAGTAACTCTTTTTAAGTGCAAAATATTATCTTTCCCATGAAATGACTCGGCTCCTGTGGGACATTCAGGTCCATGTATGACATTCACAGAAACTATTTTACCCTCTGTAACCCAATAATTCAATAATTTCAATTTTTTGTTGTTGCTATTGTCTTGTTTAGCTAGATGATGGTACTCAATGACTCAAAACGAGTGGTAGTTTCTTTTATTCAAATTCTTTTAGAACTTACTGCGTTGTTTTCTTTTCATATGTTTCCAAAGTGGACTTTGTTCTTTTCGTGTTTTTGATGACAAGCTGTAATGCTTTTGAAGCTAAATTCATAGTGTATTCTTAGACGAATGCGTAGCTGGACATAATTATTTGAAACAAACTACCGGAAAAAAAAAAACAACTTGACCTGCGTTCATTATTTTTAATAGAGTAAGAAACCAAGGAATTGTTAAACGAAAACCAAAACATTTGGCGGAAAGGGAAAAAAAACACAACAAAGCAGCAATGCGTTGAGCAAAATTGCACGCACGCACGCAGGCACACAAAGATAACATTGACATTCAGGTAGCCTGTATAGTTCAGACCAAAGTAAACAGTTTAGAATAATAAAGGAGAAAGAATTGTCGAAATATTGAGTAAACACTAAGTTCTAGGCCCAACAAACGCCCTGAGAAATTGAATTATCCAGACAATCTCCTGCTTTGTCCAGAAATAACCAATTCATCACAAGAGAAGATATTTAAGCCCCTGTGAACAGGTTTAAAGTCTGAAGAAACATTGATCGAATTCTTTGCCAGATCCGAAAGACAAACAAAGATCTTCATTGATCTTTTTGTCTTTGTTCTTTATGCGCAGGTAAACTGCATCACGTGAAATAAATATCTGAAGAAATCTTTAAATAATGGTTACTTACCCCTCCACCCCTTCCCACAGAACTTTCACCAGCACCGTCATCAACAACTTGTAACTACAAACAACAACAGCAGCATTGGAGCAGAAACAAATAATTTAGACATAGCAAACAGACCGATGAACAGAAAGGCAAACTAATCGATCATTCAATATATCAATCAGCCAATCGGCCGATGTAATGATCAATTTTGTGATCGATCAGATGTCTTTCAAACCTAGAGTTATTTAACTAAAATACTTTGACAGTGCCCCCCCCCCCTGCTTTTTTAAAAAGAACATGGCTATTAATAATGCTGTTTTGTTACTGGAAACACAAACTTTAGTATTGATTAAAATGATAATAATGAACGTCTTGACAAGCCCTGGAAAGACCCAGAAGGAACCATAAAACGCTGGTTTCTTCTCACGGACGACGTGGTAGTGGTCGTGCACTGCAAGCTGCCAGGGCAGGGCTTTTCACTTTTCGCCTGGCGACCCAGTGAGGCCCTGATCACCACCACAAACCCCCCTCCCCTCACAACAATTATGCTTTCTCTCCCTCCTTTGTTCCACCCCCCCCCCCTCTCTCTCTCTCTCTCTCTCTCTCTCTCTCTCTCTCCCACATACACACACATACACAGTAAAAGAAGATACTAAGAGATATCATTACGTGTGAATATGTTGAAATTTGCAAGCCAACTCACTTTTGTTAGGCTCATTACCAACGCCCCCTCCTCCCCCGAGATAAAAAAAAAAACCTGCCCATGGAGATTAAAACCCCTGCGTAAGGGAATATAACATGCAATTCAAATTGCGGATCTTGAATTGCAATTCATTCCGCGCTTTTGTTGACGAGAACTGCAGGAAACAAGGAAGAATCAATTTTACATGCAGCTTAAAAAGTGTTTTGACGAGGAACTTACGTGTTTACCTTAGATACGCCTTAAAAAATAATGTTAAATATTAACAACCAGCTTGACAACGACTAGGGTATGGAGCCGTGACTATTACCTTTCAATGGCTGTGACCTGTCACATGGTCACAAGGGCTCGCAATGGTATGGGGGTTGACAGATACACCAAATAAATGCGTTTACTATTAAGGTGCGTGCTGAGGTTTTTACTGCCTTGCCCCTATTGTTTATGTACTGTACGTGCGTGTAAGTGGGAGTGTGTGTGTGTGTGGAGAGAGAGAAAGAGAGGGGGGGGGCAGTCAGAGACAGAGAGGGAGAGCGGCGCGAATGAGGTTTAAGGAAGGGTTTGAGTTTTTACACATACTCGCACACCCACACACGAACGAAAGACAAGCAGTTTGTGAGGGAAACAGACATTCAAGAAGAGGTACCTGAGAAAGTACAATTCGTGAGCACACAGTTTATTGCTTGTTTGCATGTGTATGTGTAATGAAACTCAAATCTGTCCTCAAACCTCATTCCTGCCTCCTCTCCCTCTCTGTCCCCGTCTGTCTCAGTCTGTCTCCCTTCCTCCGCCCTCCCCCCCCCCCCCACCATCTCTCTCTCTCTCGTTCTCTCAACATACACACACACAGGTAGGCAAGCAAACAGGCAGGCAGGCAGGCAGACAGCCAGGCAGACAGGCAGACAAACAGACAGACAGAGAGACAGCAAGATAGATAGATAGATAGATAGATAGATAGATAGATAGATAGATAGATAGATAGATAGATAGATAGATAGATAGATAGATAGATAGATAGATAGATAGATAGATAGATAGATAGATTGATAGATAGATAGATAGATAGATAGATAGATAGATAGATAGATAGATAGATAGATAGATAGATAGATAGATAGATAGATAGATAGAAGAGGTGCCTGAGAAATAACACCTACGGTTTTGAAAATTACAGGACAGAAATTTGCGCTGTACCCATAGAAACATCTTCAACCTGAGAGATAAACTATGGCGACATGAAACTTGTTTTCCGCGTAATCCGACCTTGGAAATGAACAGCAGGAAAACTATACTATACACCTTTAAGAACGAAAATGAAAAGAAATTAAACAAGAATACGACCAAAAAAGGCCTTTCAAGTGTACACTCCAAATCGGGGGTGCTCAACCAGTCGATCGCGATCTACCGGTCGATCTTCAAGTGCTTAGCAGTCGATCGCGGGATGAATGTAGGACACACCCTCGAGGTATATATATATATATTTAATTTGTCTTTGTATTTTGGCGGGTTTGTGTTAGTTTTTTTCTTCTTTTGTCCTTGTGAATGTGGCGGATTGAAAATAATACATGTGGCAGGAGGGCAAAAGTTTACCTGGCAACACTGAAACCGCCATTATGGGTGCGAGATAATCGACATTTACCGGTATCGACTAATTTCGAGTAGATCAGAGGCCAATTTTGTTTCAGGGCTTCGCCAGAATGGTAGATCTCCAAAGGCTGGGAAATGTTAAAGTAGAGATGAGCATAACTGCTCCAAATGGTCGCTGGCAAGGAGGCCGGCAGTGATATTTGGGCAAACAGATTTGGCGGTGTGCTATAGAAAAAAAAAAGAATATTATTATACCTTTGCAAGGAAATGAAACACACCTGGATAACTGAAACAATATTTAAAGAGAAATTCCCCGATCAGGAGAGGTAGTAACCTTGTTTGGTCATTCATTAATGCTGCGTACTGTCGCCACAAGTAAAGCTGACGTCTTGTAACGCTATCATTCATAAGTCCTGCTTGGGAAACTGTCAGTTTTCTACTGTGACAAATCAAATATTGATCGCATACTTTATGAAAAGATATCAAAATGTCAAAGAATTGCAATGTGCCTAACTGCAGACACAAATAATCGTTTAAAGGGATTTTACCCTCAAATAGTGAATGAGAAAGTAACAGAAAATCGGTAGTTTATATCGTCATGTAACGTTTTGCTTATTTCTACATTTCAAGCCACACAATCGTTTTTAACTGGAATGACCCACGCAGTGGAGACAATGCATGAAACCTAAAGCACAGTTGCTATTTTTTTAAAGTGCTTATTGTTCTATACAGCTCTGGCTATTGAGATACGTCATGAAAATACTGGAAACTGCTGTAGCCAGAGAACTACACCATAGTACGACCAGAGACAACTCTGACTATAGGGATACACTAATAGAAATAGCTCTGACCATAGGCATACACTAATAGAAACAGCTCTGGCCATAGGCTTACACTAACAGAAACAGCTCTGACCTTAGGCTTACACTAATGGAAACAGTTCTGATCATAGTCATACACTAGTAGAAACAGCCCTGGCCGTAGAGAGACACTATAACAATACAACAGGCAGTGCTGGCCGTATAGATACCTCATCATCATCATCAGTTGCCCTGTCTGGAAGTGGAACAGACATTGGCGATCATGGCTCTCCACTCAGATCTGTCATCAGCCAATCTCAAGAAGGAGTTGTTCTTGCGACGTTTATTTGTTTCCATGAATTAAGGCTTTCAGTGAAAGTATTTCTCTGCCTACCCCTGCTTTTCCCGCCTTCGATTTTGCCTGTGACTGCTAGATGTCCGAGGCTCCTGAGGCAACATATGTGTCCTAGAAATTTCAGTTGCCTCTGTCTTATTGTTTTAATAAACGGTCTTTTCAGATTAGAGTCTCTCAGTTCTGTGTCACTCACATTCTGTGACCCCTGGTGTTTTAGGTAATGCTATGAAAATTCACTTACATAGGTCATCTGGGATCTTGCCGCTATCATATATTGTGTTTAGAAGTTCTGTTGTCATATCTGTTCCTAGATCCTCTAGAGCTACGATTATTTCTATTGGTAGGGACACACTTAACAATACAAGAGACAGCCCTATCCATTGGGACTTACTACATGTATAACAGTACTAGAGACAATTCAGACCATAGAGAAATACCATAACAATAATAGAAGCAGTTCTGACCATACAAAAACACTACGACAGAGCGCTAGCGCACGGCGAATGGTCGCTGGCAAGGAGACCGGCAATGTCATCCTGTCGTGCGTGGGCAAAAAATATACCTTCGCAACGAAATTAAATACTCTTCGAACTTTAACTAATCGCCCATTGGGCAATCTATTCAGTGAACACGACATAGGAAAAAGAAATTTTCGACTTTTGCCCCAAACAAAATGATGATGGATGCATTCAACTGTCACCGTGTGACGTCATCTCATACTCTGGCACTGGCCATGACCCATAGACAACATAATTTCAGATATCAAAACGCAACCGAATCATATTGTCTACTACCGTACCTTGTGACAAAACAGATACAGATGAGATATACAGGTAATTGAGTAATAACGTCATGCCACTACAATAATGACCTATCTGATTTTTCATAGTTGTGTTAAATGTCAAATTTAACTGTTCGCCAAGATCTTATCATATGAGTTGGCCCAAAATATCACCAAAGCATTTCTATCAGACCCGACCAGCTGGGGTTTTTTTTTTTTTTTTTCAATTTTGGCATGATAATGTTGGGAAGAACCTGAGATGTCAGTTATTAAAAATGGTCTGGTTTTGACTCAGGCTATTAAATCTGCAGAGTGCAATATCTAAATCTCGCCTGTCCCACCCATTTCTGTACATTTTCATCTTTCTTGTATTGCAAGTGATATACCCGTAATTAACGATTTTAAATTAAACTTTACTATTAATTAAAATTTTAAAAAAAATCTGTTTACGTCCGAAGCATCTCATTCTGGAGTACCGGTCAGTGGTGAAGAATACTCGTTGATGATGTGAGCTATCCATATCTACATTTATGAGTGGCATTTTAAATTTACTGTGCACCCTCAAGGTCAGTGAAAATTAATTCCACCCAACGTGTGTGTAGCGTCCCACTAGTTGAACGATCGATATTTTTCTTCCCCCTGCATGACGCGTCTCACTCTGCGACTTCCCCCCCCCCCTCTCGCCAGCAAGGCCGGTATTTCCCTTTGATGTCGCTGTGTGGCTTGTTTGTCTCACTGTAGAAAATCTAGAGCGTCTGGAAGATTCTGCGGTGTCCGAGATTACGCTAGGTCGACCTTGAGTGATATAATGCTGTGACGTGTCTGTGTACGATTGGGTGGCCTGTATGTGTCCCGAACGATCTAGGTCTGTCTCGTGCTTATGGGGCGGTAAAGCCGCTTCCTGAACGTTCCTGGACAGAATATATATAAGGAGGGCCAGGCGAGCAGAAGGGGTGCAAATCGTGGGTGAAAATCGTAAGGTGCAAATCGTAGGTGTGTACATCCAGTTGTAGTAGAAGTGTAGTGCCTTCCCTGATAGGTGTAAGTAACTTGTGGATATCAGCTCGTGTTTACAGTTATTAAAGTTAGTGTTAATTGTTCATCGGATCCTGTTATTTATTTCTACAACAGTTCGAGACAGTTTCGTTTTTAAGGGGTAGACGATCAGTCCATCTGACTCTCCCCATCATAACGTGCTGAAATTTGCATCAACTGTTACAGTGTGAAAGTTTGACGTTTCATGCGAAAGACGTACAAAAGATATTAACGGCCTGGGATCATTTCGGTCGAAGCTGATGTTATAATCAATTATGAGTCTTCGGCATATCTGCCATTTGTATACAGCGAGAATCAAATGCGAGAAAATGACTCGTTAATGACCAAGCTGGGTTCAATTACCGATTTTATAAGATGGGTCACAAATCCCCCAAACCTGGCCACGCCTTGTATTTTCTTACGCCAGATTGTGAAACATGGTGATGAGATAGGTGGGCAAGCAGAAACTGCAAATGTTGGGTGAAAGGAGGGGGTGGGGGGGGGGGGGGAATTGTGAGACTTTACACGTGCGTGTATTTTATTTTGTAACAGTAATAATTATGTAAGTTGTAAAGTGGTGACTGTGGTAACTAGTAGGACAGAAATATCTTCATACGGTGCTGTTGTTTTAATCGATGGTCTCTTATCTCCCCGTAATTGACAGATAAAATCGTTCAAGCCCAGGAATAGTGAAATCCTCATCTTCCCCCCACTCCACTCCCCGCTCCTCCGCACAGGAGATTTCAAGTCACACAGTGACCTAAGTACACACAAAGAGATTTAAGGTGTGGCCCACTGGCGAGAACGCCTGGCACCAGTAGGTCAGCTCCACAGTAGGAATCCAGTTTGCGACAGGCTCAAACCTAACCCATTTCTCCTTCGTTTTTAAGACACCCACTCGTCTGTTGTTCGACAGGGACTCAAATCTTTCCTTCGATATAGTCCATCTGTACTGAATGTGACGCAAAACTAACGAAAACAATAATCTCCTCTTTCCCAAGCGTACAAACACAGCCAGGCTGCCCCCTTAAGTCTTAGTGAACGAAAGTACACCTATACAAAGAAACTGATAAATAGAACTTTTAGTACGAATCTATTAACAAGAATAATAGCAATGAATAAATAACAGTAATGAAAAAATAACAGTAATGAAAAAAAGAAAACACGTACTTACTATTCGAGTTCTTAACCCAGTTTCCGTCTGCCAAATTATTCTTCGTTACCGTCAGTTCTACCAAGTGAGGAAACTATCACACCATTTTCATATTACACCTAATGGCTGAACAAAGGCCAACTTCACTGTGTGTTAGTAAATGACTGTAATCCAGTTAAGTTCAAGGGCAAAATCCATTAGAAACATTGGAAATCTTCAGGTTATTTGAAGTATCCCCATCCATTCATCCATTGCTCCAACTGACTATCTGAGGCATACGTGGTCTTACACTCTACTTTTTCACAGTGAAATTCATCGTAAAATATGTAAACCTTATGAAGCGGATGTATGACGTGCATGGAGCGAAGAGTGACTAAGGTTAAGTTTCGCAAAGCTCGGCTGTAGAAACAAACAACAGTAAACCAGTGGAAAGAATACTTAAAGAAATGAAAATAGGATAAAATACTTGAAGTTTCCGTCACTAGGCATATTTTTCAGGCTAAGATAAAAAAAATGATGCCTAAAAACAACTTTACCAGCGTTGCAAAATTATTGCAAAATACCAGTCAATATGAGTACATTAAGGTGCAATAATTATCTTTGTAAATAACTGATTTTCAAGACATGTATTTTGTGAAAAAGAAATGAGACTATGATATGGATTGGTTTTACTTGACTTCAAAAAAAAAAAAAATGGCAGCGAATCCTTCTACGTGATATGAAAATTCTTTTAACATTTGTTTTGATCACCGTTTGAGTCCGATACTTTCATTTCCTGTTTATCTGAAAATGCTTGCCTCCAACGTTTTCCCCCCAATGTTAACACTTTCTCGCTTAGAAAGCTACTTCTCACATCTCAGTTTTCGTTACCATAAAATATAGATGAATACAGGTCAAAAGAGTAAACTTTACGCTCAATCCTGGATGACTGATCTTCCAGTTTATGTCACTGATGGTGCAGCTATCTCAGTTTCCTGTTAGATTTTTTCTTTATATGTTTGTTCACCCAAACAAACATCTGTACATAATCTCAAGGAACTTGAAGCTGCCTTGACGTGACAGCTTTTCTGTTTTCGGTTCCTCCTGAGAAATGTTAAGCTTGGAAAAATTTATGGGATAACATTTCTTCAGTATAGACCATGATATTCTGGGGGCTGGGGGTCGAAAATTACCAAAATCAAGTAGATGTATTCTGTGGGTGATCCCTTCGTGATACCCGGGTCATAAGAATTCACCAAGAAAGAGTGTGTTAAACGTTAGTAGGAAATCTTATGCACATTTTGGAATAAGAAAAAAAATAAATAAATCAAACTGACCCTGGACCTGTACAGTACATTATTATGAGAACGTGCATTATTTACTTTCATAGGTATCGCCTCTTCCCCGCCCTCCCCAACCAAACACTAACTTTCCACACGATTAAGAACCACTGAAGTCTGCCGTGTAAAATTGCCCAGCGTTGGCGCGATATTTGACAGATGGTGAGATACACATAGTTTTTGTTTGACTCTTCATTTTTTTTTTTTTTCGCTCTTACTTCCTTTCCAGCTGAGACATTCGGTTTTATTTTCCAGAAAATATAACCTGACAGTAGATTTCGTTAATCCAAGTTAATGGTCAGGATCGTGTCTACCCAATAATTGAAGGTCAGAGCGCTTGCCCTGTTACCAGTGTTAGCCATTGAGCTTTTTTTCTTCTTTTTTGATTCTCTACGGCCGGTTTCTTCGTCTTCATTCTTTAGAATTTCCAGCTTTTTTTGTTTTTGTCCTGTGCTACTCCGTTTTAATTTGACTTCTCGGTGAGGAACCACATAACATAATATATATTAACACATGATGATCCCAGGCCGTTAATATCTTTTGTGCGTCTTTCGCATGAAACACACGCCCGTGCATCATGCATCCATACAAACTCTCTCTCTCTTTCTTTCTCTCATCCTCTTCTGCTCTGTCTGTCTGCTCAGCGATCTGTCTGCATGTGTATCTCTCTCCTTCTTAATAATCTTAATAATCTTAATAATCTTAATAATCTTAATAATCTTAATAATACCTTCCAATGCTTCGCCCTTAAGGCCCTTCTTAGCAATAGTTTTAAACTTTGCTGGGTCCAAACAGGATAAATCTTTATACAACTGTTTATGTTGTACAAAGCGTGATTCTAATGACTGGACAATGCGATCCATTATTAGGCTAAACACGTTTACCCGAAAATCAGCCAGAGAATCCGAAGAATTTCTTTCATCATCAGTAAGCTCATCTGCCATTCTTTTCTTCTCTCTCTGCCTCTTAACTGGCAATGCTGTTTCCAAAGGATCAATTTCCAATGTTTGATTTGCATCCATATTCACCTGTGAAATCCGGCCATTACATTTATTTACAAATTCCAAAGCCTTGCTGTGAACGTTCTCAAATGTTCTTGTCTGTTCTTTCAGCTTTGTTGTAGCTGAATCTACCAAACTCCATGCGGTAAACATATCCAAACACTTGACAACGGGGCTGTAGTTTCACACATACAAGTATATGCTGTCAATATGGTCTCAAACTTTGAAAGACTTTGATGTAAAACATATACTTCATGTTTTGTATTTGCATCAAACTTGTCTAAATCTTGTATTGCAGTTGCTTCAGCAAAATCGTCCAAATATAGTTGCTGCTGCATTGGATTTGCCTGGCCATCTAGTCTCGTCTATTAGTTTTAATCGTTTCATTTTTTCTTGTCCTAGATATTTTCCAACAACGTCTATCCACACAGCCATTCTTTTGTGTGATGCTTTTACAAAAGTTGCTAAATTCTGAAGCAAATTGAATAAAGCAACTGCAGGCACATAACATTTTGTTGCTTCACTTATCACCAAATTCAAGGCATGGGCATAGTACCATATAGTTATGAACATGTTGATCAGCCACATCAGCAATTTTTCTTTGTAAAGCATTATACTGGACATGGTAACTTGCAGCGCCATCTGTGCTATCAGACAGACATTTTTGGGGGGCAATTTTAAACTGCTGTAATGTTGCAAACAATCGATCAAAAAGTCCTTGTCCTGTACCATCAGTACTTGTGACAATTGAAAGTAGTCGCTCACAGGTAACACCTTTAAGCACATATCGGATAACAATGCTAAATTGATCGATGGATGAAATATCTTGTGTTGACTCGACTTATATATTTTTTGATAATTTATATTTTAAATATATTGTCTAATGTCTAAGGGGGCCCACTTCCCAGGGGCCCACTTGCCATTGGGCAACCTGACAACCTGGCTAGTCCGCCACTGTATCCATAGCTTTAACTCAATCACAATATAATGAAAAAACTCACGTGATTTTTAAAAGACTTTAAAGCACCTCAGATTTGCGGGAAATTAACTCGGATTTGCGTGAAATTTTACATATTATTATGCCTTCCTTTCGACCTACAGAATGTTCTTTTTTAGAACGGACGGATGGATGGATGGATGGATAGATGTAGACGGACGGTTTAGCACTGTTGATTAAGGGTTGTTGACAAATCGATTCCACTCCAGGTACATTTCTCATTAGCTGTTCATATATGAACTCTTTTTCCTAATCTCAAGACAATTGGCTTCCCACGATGACCCATTGTCAGCTATGTTAGGTACAAGCAAAACCCTGGTTTACCTGACTAAGTGGTGAATTATTTACTCCTAAAACATGTTCTGAGAGCTGGGACGACAAACCCATTGTCTCAACAATACATTGAATACTTGAAAATATGCAAATAAATTATAAAAAAAACAAAAACAGTGAAAAAGAAAAATGTTTAAATAGATACAAGAATTCTGAAAACTGTACAAAAATAAACTACAGCAACACTTTACATCATTATAGAACCAAATAGAAGTATGAAAAAAAAAAACATGTTGGCTACGTACCAAAACAAACAAACGCCAACTGATGTTCCAAATGCCAATGTGCATGGAAATGATCTGAATGGTTTTAATGCCCATTTTGACGTTCATGATTTTCTGTTGATGTCTGTGACTTAATAAATGCTTTTGCGAATGATTTTGTCAGTGAAGATTCTGTTATTGTCAATGAACAAGACCGTGTATGGGGTCGTTCACACCGGAAATTTCGGTCGGCCGTCCGACAAAATGCACAAAACCTCTCTCAATCACATTCTGTGTTCGCACCACTCTTTTGATGGCCGAGTTCCTTTTCGTCGCCCGACCGATTTTTCACTTTTACCTCTAACATAAAATTTCACTGTGTGCCGGCCGTGTAACCTCTAGTGAACTAGACAACCAATAACAACAAAAGAAGAAGATGATGAAGGCTACTTATTCTTTACAAATCTGGTTCCCAAGGTGGCGTTCTATCTCCTGTCCTCTTCACCATCTATAACAGCCAATGCAGAAGTGAATTTGACAATATCCATAAAATAAAACGTACAGATGACACAGCATCCAATGCCTAATCTGAAACTCGTTTGATGACGCAGCTTACCACAACAATAATTGTTCATTGCTTTGTTCATTGGTGCAAAGATCATTTTCACATAATGAATGTAAAGAAAACAAAATAGGTCATAATAGTTCATAGGACGAACGCAGCACTTTTACCACGGTTAAGCATTGATAATGAAGAAGTTGAGCAAGTTGAACAAGTATCAGGGCATATTCACCACAACGTGGGTACATGTGTGTCTCATACATAATTATCTTAAACGTTCATTCAAGTGCCAGTCTGAGACTGTCCTTCTTACACAAGTTACAGTCCTCTAAAATCGATTAAAAAAAACAACAAACCAAACCCGCTCTTCTTGTTCTATAAGGCCACTGTGGAAAGCATAATAATGTAATGTATTACAGCATTGGGGGGGGGGGGGGGGGGAGCGATAACAAATAAAGTGACAAAAATATAACCGACAACCAGTTACCAAGAAAACATGCATCATAACAGACACAGCATTTCCTCAGTTTTTACAGTTTTTGCTCAAATGCCCGGGTAAAGAAATTTACATCTTTTTAAACTAACAGTTACCACCCCTCATTTCATTGAATCTCTAGCTCATCCAGGATCAGCAGAATAACACATATCAAAGCAAACAGGGAAAGATATAGATTATCGTTCTTACTATCTGCAGTTCGCCTTAATCAAGCATTCCAAATAGATCTGTGCCATGTATTATTAAGGTTCTGTGCGGTGTTACTTCAAGAGTTATGTCTGTTACTGACTTGACATGAACAACTTCATGTAATAATAAATAAGATTTGTATGTCACGTTTCGGCTCTGTGGGATAAAAATGTTATTCTTATCTCCTCTTACCTGTTCTTCTATAGTAGTACTAGTAGTAGTAGTAGTGATAGTGGTAGTAGTAGTAGTAATAAAAATAATAATAATAATAAAACATTTTCAGAAATTGTTCTCGTCAAAGTGCAAAAATTAAACTTTAAAAAATAATGCAAATTAAAAACAAACAAACGAAAATTCATGCTCTAAACGGCAATCAAATTCTCAACACTCGACATTTGCAAAGTAAAGTATGAAAGAGCGGCGTGGGACAACTGAGGTTCTTGTGACAAATGACAACTGCCATGATCTGGTATTTCAAAAAGAGAAAATTCGCTGATGTAACTCTATTGCAGCCGTGGGGACACGCAATAAATACCGCAGTTTAATAGTAAATATATCGAGTGATACTATTGCTCTGATGATTTCCTATTTCAAAGGCAGAAAATTCATTCTTTTCAAAGTGAAGGACCATACATGATGTACAAGCTTCAAATAAAAATGTGAATGTGTTGACAAACTGTTGGGGAATAACTGTCTTGCCAAGGTACCGATTATTTCGAAACTTTGAGCGTAGCCTCGAAAGAATTTGTCTGAATTACGCTTTTTTTTTTTAATGTCCTCCTTTGGGTTTGAACCGTTTTGTTTTTCTTTGCCTTTGCACTGTACATTAAACTCTCTGCATTTTAAAAAATGTTTTATAGAAACACGGTGACAATCATGAAAGTTACAGCTGCATATTCTCCAAACAATACATTTACCTTTGAGCACTTGTGGACGTTCGTCATTTAAATAAATAAATAAATGACTTCCCAAATTGTACATGACTTTAAAATAGAAAACTATCTCAGTCCAAATAGAGCGAGCGCTGCTGTGCACTCCAAGTAACATAAACAACGTGATGCTGTAAACCTCTTTAACTTTAAAACTGAGAGACAAGGATTTAGATTCCCAGTCTATAGCGAGCAAATAACATTCTTAGATGTTTCGGAAAAATACTAAAATTTAGCATTCTATAAAGACAGCCCAGTGTCATATCATAGGCATAATTTTAGAAAGATAGGCAAAAAAAAAAAAAAAATTATTCCTAAAAAATGCTGCATTTTTTTTTCTTTCATGAAGGATTCATCACACTTGAACGGGAGTAACTTCCCTGATTCAATTTTATTCAAGCCGTCGTTAACCCACACCATACACATACCTAAATTCATGGAGAGAATGTGCTTAGGTCGAGTCGAAAACAATGTTTGGATCATTTTCGAAACTGGATACAACCGCTGTTGTTTTCATGCAGTTAATTTAAGCGACTATGGAGTCGGATATGCCAGGGAAACTGTGATGGGCAACCGGAAACAGGAAAATTGTGTACCCTTGCCAGAGAAATCTGGGAACGAAGAAAAAGTGGGCGGGAATTTCACTAAAGATCAGACGTTTGGCTCTCTTCTTAGGGTGACAGCAAATGTAAGTAGTAATTATTCAGTAACATGAGGAAATGAAATTGGTTCTTTTTTGTTAAAAGCTAAGCTCCAATGTGAAACTCCATACATTTAAATTCTATACTAAAATTATCACCAATGCCGACAACATAGAGTAATACTAATAGCGAATGAGTCCATCATAACAGCAAAGACAAATATTTGACCAATAGAAATTCACTGCAATATGGCAGCCAGGAAGTACAAATTTGACTACAACATTGAACTGAAACTGAATAGAACATTTATAATCATAACACATTTAGTAAAAAAAAAAAAAAACACATTATAATAACAACAACAACGATTGTGTTGTCTTATTTAAAAGTTACACCTACTCTGGAACTCATTTGGATGTGTCAAAAGACACCGCAGATGATGGAAGGCTAATGAGGACTTTCCCTGACTCCAGTCATTAATTTGCCTTTTTTTTTTCCTTTTTACGTTCCAGTATTTTCACCTGCCATTGGCTACCCGCGAACTGTGACAGGTGGTCTGACCCTCCATCTAGTTCAGGAGATTTCAACGTGTGGTCGCGAAGACATTTTTCTTGGGTGATTTGAGGGTTGTCGGGTGGATTTCCTGCTAAACAATTGCAACAAAAAGCAATAACTCATCTATCTCGCTACGTATTTACGCACACACACACACACAGACACACATACATACATACATACTACCTACCTACCTACCAACCTAACAACCTACCTACCTACCAACCTACCAACCGAACAACCTACGTATCTACCTACCTACCTACCTAACAACCTACCTACCTACCTACCTACCTAACCACTTGCCTACCTACCTACCTACCAGCCTAACTAACCACTTACCTACCAACCTACCTACCTACCTCCCTACCTAACAACCTACCTACCTACCTACCTCCTTCCCTCCCTATCTACCACCTACCAACCTATCAACCAACCAACCTACCAATCTACCTACCAACCTACCTACCTACCTACCAGCTACCTACCTACATACCTACCTACCAAACTATCTACCTACCTCCCTCCTTCCCTCCCTATCTACCACCTACCAACCTACCAACCAACCAACCTACCAATCTACCTACCAATCTACCTACCTACCTACCAGCTACCCACCTAACCACCGACCTACCTACCAACCTAACTACCTGTCTATCAAGTTATCAACCTACCAACCTACCTACCTACCAACCTAACTACCTACCTACCTACCTACCCACCCACCAACCCAGCAACCTACCAACCTACCTACATACATACATACATACAGACAGACAGACAGACAGACAGACAGACAGACTGACTGACAGACATATCAAATTTGTTTATTTCCATTAATACGTGCCATATGTACCCGTAAAATATCTGTATTGGAGAAACAATACATCACATTGTACAGAAGCGGAAATACTTGCTATGGTCCCTCTCATTCGTGCCCTCCAAATCTGCTCCTCTGCTGAATATTAGAGTAATGCAGTGACGCTGATCTTTCTTTTTTTTGTGTGGGTAACATTAATTAATATAATGGAAAGAGGTTAACTATAGACAGGTTTGTTTGTTGTTGTTGTTGTTGTTTTTTAGACTTTAATGTGAGGGAATAAGCTGAAAGATGGACATTGGCTAACACAATACTGTTTCATTTTATACTAGTCTCCCTCTGTCGTACTTTCTTGCTCTCAGCTTCCACACATTAAAAGAGCCTATGCCACTGCTAACACTGCAGTATTTTGCGATAAATTTTGATTCGATATTACTCAGGCCAAGGTTACATATTCACTTTTTACTCCGTTGTGGATATGACCTAATGACCCAAAGATCAAAAGTATTATTTCACAGTGGTATCCTAGTGAATTAATTTCAAGACACAAGGGATAGTATTTATCAAATTTTGATTGACAGCACCTATCAATGAAGGCATCGAATGGAACAGGTCTTTCAACAAGTTTTACTGCCCTATTAACTGGGTCTACGACTGTGATATCCATACATACATACATACATACACACATGCGCACGCACACACACACACACACATACATAGACACACACATAGAAAAGGTTGAAAACCACTGCTATAGAGCCCCGCTGTTCAGGCACGAAAGCGCAATAACATCAGTAATGACCAGGAATATATTTCACGGCCTTCTACTTTAGTTATTTATGTAAATAGGAGTTTTCTACCCGCTTGGAAAAAGTATAGAGATAAAGAAAGCTTGAAATCGTATGTAGAATGTATTTCGGACATATGAGAAAATCTGTCCAATATCTACTCATGAGAACTAGAAGAGAAAGGAGAAGGGCGATGATGGACAACGAAAAGCATGTATAAGGTAACAATGAGTAATGGAGAAGCAATGATACAAAAATGAGAATATGATGCTCATGTCTCGCAAACGAAGATAAACTGAATTATTGCAAACTTTATCAATGGATCAACAAAGTCATAACAAGAACAGATACATGGAACAAGACAGACTGTTCGAAGCATTCAAAAGAATATTGATCGGTGTGAGTGACACACAAACTGAAATGTGGGAAATAAAGACCGGCTGGCTCAGCTTGAACGACATAAAGGGTCAATTTTATTGTTTGTTGTGGGGGACGCAAGATGCCATCAAAAACTACGTCTTGTTTTATTCTATTGACTCGGTATTTAAAGACCAACCAACAAAAAAGATCAGACCATGGATTCTAAAACTGTTGATTTGATTTGCCAGACCAGGCTTTTTCCAATGTACATCCCACGCGTCACCAGTCAACCCGTCAGAGATTTTAGTTCTACGAGCCCCCCCTCAATAAACCTCCCCTGTTTTAGTAATACTCTGAAGACATTTTTTTTTTAAAATAGGTAAAAAATATAATCGTTAGCCCATCAAATTCATTGGAGGAATAGATCCATGCTTTCTACAGTTATTATCTCAACATAGTTTTGGTGTCCAGCTCTACCCATGCAGCACGTTTTGGCGGCCTAAGTTAAGGGGACAAACGTGCTATTGAGGCAAGTTCCCACGGAATAAATCATTGACTATCGAATTTTGCTTTCATCCACTGATGTTCAGTGCGTGATTGACATATGAAATAATGTTACTTTTTTCAGCAGTAGCTTATTATATAATATAGCCTATCTTGTACCAGGAAAATTGAATTTCAAGTCAGCTGTCCAAAATGGGGTTGGGGTTTGGGTCGGGGTTTGATGTGGGGATTGGGATAGTTCTGGAAGTTTCATTTTATTTTTAATAACCAATATTTTTTTTTTTTTTTACCTTCAGGTTACAAAATCCAACTACGTATCTTATGCTTTCTTTAACAGAAAACACATTTGTGAAGTAAGATCGTTCCACAGTCACAACGCATTTATTAATGATGATGATGATGATGATGATTATAGCTTTTGCTGCTAGGAAATTGCTGAAATTATACCGCGACCTTTGGTCCAGGATCTGTTTGTTATCTTCAATGTCATCACGTTTTTCTTTTCGCACTTGTTATTACCCTGGATCCATGAAAGTCTGTTCAATGCATGGTGTTGAAATCCAGTGCTGTTACTGCAAAATTTTTGCACTTTCAACCATCCATGAATTAAAATCACGGCCAGAAATTTGTTAGTTTTCATCAAAGTTACTTTAATTATTCATTGGAACAGAGTACGTGAAGAGAACAGATTGAACAGAAAAATTAGAGAAGAATTTGGCCAAGATGGGCACCGGCCTATTCCCTCCCCATCAAAGCACATTATCACTTTGGTATAAGAGGAGTTGGGAGAGTTGAGTGTCCCCAGAATACAGAATTACTGGTGGCAGTCGTAAGTGGTCGGGACTGACATAGGTCATTGTTGACTGATGAAATACTTGGAATCAAGATGATTAGTGCTGAGCGAGACATTAAATCTATCTGTCTGCCTCTTTACTTACCTACCTACCTACCTACATACTTACCTACCTGTCTACCTACTTTACACACCGATCTGTCAGTACGTCTGTCCAACTGTCTGTCTGTCTGTTTGTCTGTCCTGCCTAACTGATGTGTACTCATCCAGTGTGCAGGTTTCACTAACCTGTCTTTACTGATCATTTCATTCCGTCAGACATTGGTGGCAGCAGTAATGTTTTAACAACCATGGATTAATATTTCAGAAAACCCATGTTCAATCATGCTGACAGGTTTTCACAATAATGCACTTCCTGCAGACAAACTGCATGTATATACTCCAGCTTCTGTAACATTTAATGATGTAGCGGGAACCGAGAGAAGAAAACGAGTTATATTAGCCAGGTATAGTTTTGATGGTAACTGGGGGTTTGGTTGGCTATTATTCCACAAAATCTCGTTTCTGCGTGTGAAAAAAAATCCGTTTTTTCTATTTAATGAATAAAATATCTAATGGGGACACACTTAATTCGTATGCCCAGATCAGACTTAAATACCGAATCAACCAGACAGATCACATTCAACATTTTCTTTGTTTGATTCTGTTCCTATAACGAGTGGAAACGGATTTTGCGCCAAGGGCATCACCACCAAATACAGCAGTGTGGAAAGAAATAATAGCTAGGCTGTACCAGAGGTTTGCAAACATTTAGAGGAAGGGAACATTTTTAACAGGATTGCCAAGAGAT
The DNA here is from genome assembly GCA_963931925.1 of Onchidella celtica. Lineage (NCBI taxonomy): Eukaryota > Metazoa > Mollusca > Gastropoda > Systellommatophora > Onchidiidae > Onchidella > Onchidella celtica. The sequence continues at coordinate 20,355,215 of OZ007579.1, read as the reverse complement.
CACAATAATTTAATGATAGTTTGGGCATGTCGAGATGGATCGGACTCGCAAAAATAATGAGGACATAGAGAGAAAGAGAGAGAGTTAGAGAGAGAGAGAGAGGAAGAGAGAGAGAGAGAGAGAGAAAAAAAAAGAGAGATATAGACAAAGAGAGACATCACAGGGTGGACAGACATGAAGCTAAGTGACTCTTTGAGAAAGTCAGGGGACTAAGATGGATGAAAGAAAGTGGCTATCAGATTATTACAGGCGCCCCTAACTGTCAGTCGGACTACGGGATAAAGAAGAAGAAAAATATTAGATCGCGCGTGGACAAACGCGTTCAAAAGAGTTTTGCAGCAACAACTAATGTCCAAGGGCGCCCCCTCCAAAAATGTTTGCACAGTTATACAGAATAATTCGTTGAACCTTGCCAAGAGGTGTCTCGGCAATCAGAAGTAAATAATTGCGACGCTATGCGCTTGTAGCTAACAGTTTCCTGTGCGATAACTCCTAGTTTCTCGGTTTCTGTGAAACTTCTCGTGTTGTGTAGCAATTTGTAGAATCTCCGTGAAACACTGGGAAAAGCCTTGGAGCTCCCAGAGCTTCTGAGAACCGCTGCGCTGTACATCATTCCGTCGACAAGCTAACGAAGCCAAGCTTTATGCCGATTTGATGACGCTGTTGTTTATTTACTCAGATCACAGGCTCTAGCACCTAAGTAGCTTGACATCTACACAGGAATGAACTGCATGTTATTCAAGTATTCGCCAAAACCAAGGATAAATTCTTCGGGTTTTCTTCTTATCCTGGGTTTCATTAGAGAAAAAAAAGGACTATAGAAAATAAAGAAAAAAAGAAGCACTTGGAGGAAGAATAAAGAATGACAGGAGGAGTAAAAACTAAACTGGGTATCTGGAGCAGAAGCCGGGTGATAAACAAAGAATGGCGAAGACATAGAAAACGGGAAAGAGATCAGAGGAGAAGGAGAAAAAATAGACCTAGGAAGTGGATGGAATCAGAACCTACATTCGTGGATGAGAATCGTAAAGAGTTGGAAGAGTCTGTGATTTTGTAAGACCAGAATTTCTTGACCAGGAAGTTTGTTGTTTTGGGGGGGGGGGGAGGGGGGGGGAGTGGAATGGAGATTGGCGATAAGATTTTTGCAGTTTCAGAGAGAAAGAGTAGTATTAGTAATCATAGTCTATACGTTAAGGGGATTCAAGGAGGACGTGGCTGTGCAGCTTCCCTGCTTCAGCATGTGCTCTAAAGTTCAATGGCTCCGGAGTCTCAGTCTGGACTCCCAAAGTCGTCAGATGGCCGGGCACTCAAAATAAGAGAAGAGTTTGTGTGGCAGGGATGGACGCCACTGTATGGCACCGTTCTCGGTCGGCCTGCGCCTGGCTGTGCCATTCCTTGTTCAGGAATGATGATGCTCTTCTTGTGATAGTTCGCCACTGCTGTCTGTTTCAGGCTATTTCCACAATGTTGGTTATTGCAGCCTGTCCCACAAGTTTCAATTTTCTATCATGGTATATTTGCACTGTTTGAATGGTCTACCCCTGCGCCAATTCTCCAGACAGTAGCTGTTTTGGCATGCGGTTGTCTTCCATCCCGATTACGTGGTCTGTGCAACGGTGTCGTGCTTTCAGGAGAATCACCTCGATGGAAACTGAACCATACTATATTCGATATATAAAGCACATGGCCTGTTTTGTGAAAAGATGGGGTCGCTTTTATTTTACGTTCCAGATTGTGAATGATAATTTCTACTAAGGTTCATCTCATTCTCCTTTGCATACTTCCATTGAGCCGCCTTGTCCTATCAGTGCTATTAGCTCTTGAGTTCTGTCAGATGTCTAAGAATTCCATGTACTAGTTTTAATAAACCAATTAGGAGGGAGGGAGGGGGTGGATAGAGATACGAGACGTGAGTGTAGGAGTTAACATATTCTAAAAGTTAAGAACCACTGTGCTAGGCCAACATTTCATGCTCCTAACGAAATTCTAGGAGAATATTGTGATGTGCGTACAGCGAGAACACAATGAAACACGGGCAATAGCGCCTGTCAATCACTGCACACTGAAAGAATAAATGAGGGTGAGAAAGAACGCATATGTGAAAGAAATAAAACGGCTGTTGGAGATTTTTAAAAAAAAGGGGGGGGGGGGGGAAAGGAAACCTAACATCGGTGTAATCTGTCATTCTGAGAATTACAATGGGGAAACTCCATGGCAGTTAATATATCATGTAGAAAAAAAGTGCGTTTTTTGTTTTCCTATAGGCACTGCTTCCCAAACGTAGCGATTCTACAACAGGATGATCCCAGCTAAGGTTATTTATTATAGAGAGAATTTTGGAATGGAATGATACTCAACCGGCGTGATTGTCAAACGAGATATTTTTATTGCCGTTTTTTTTCTTAACTACACCATTTTGTGTACATCATCTTTTTGATTATCAACCGCTTATTTTTAGATTATTCTGAGATCTCACGGATTTGGATGAAATATAATATATCTGATTCGATTCGTGTTTTTTTTCTTTTTAAAAATCTACTAACTTTATATATGAAACATGAGGAAAAACTTAGTCAAAATGTACGAGCAAGAAAGAGAGAGAGAGAGAGAGAGAGAGAGAGAGAGAGAGAGAGAGAGAGAGAGAGAGAGAGAGACAGACAGACAGACAGACAGACAGACAGACAGACAGACAGACAGACAGACAGAGACAGGGATAGAGAGAGGGAGAGAGAGAAGGAGTGTGTGTGTGTCGGGGATGGGGGGTATGACAGAGAGAGAGACGGGGGGGGGGGGGGGGGGGAGGGAAGAACATTTTAATGAGAGAACGAAAGAAACATCGGAGGTTGCCAGCAATCTAGCAGGCAGAGACACGGGGATTAAAAAAAAGACAATAATAGATAAAGTTGACAAGTTTGTGTAAACTTCTAACCCCCTCCCCCTCCCTCCGCCCCCGCTCCCGTACATGGGTGGGGTTGGCCCGGGGGCGGGGGGGTAATGTTGGTACGCAGTTAGTTATGAATTGAAACAACAACAGCAAACAAAGGTGAGGACACATAAAATAAAATAAGTAAATTGTTCGAGATAAATAAGTTCCTCAGTGAGAGTTATTGTTCTCTGGGCCCATGTAGACGCCCATCATTGTGAACTATACCCTTTCCTGGAAAACTTTTCAGGGCAGCCATGGCACGTGGTCTTTGATTTCCCGGCTTACGTAACGATAACAGCGGCTACAGGCAACAGATGTCTAATCATTTAACGCGCATCATGAGAACTCTTGCTGCAGTGGAAGGGAGGATGGGGTTGTGTCTTCCCCTAGGTGGTGCGCACATCGTGATGCAATAAAGTTAAAGAAGTTACAACGAAAGACAGTCATCTACAAGTACTTGTGGTAGAACAAGTTTACAGACATAAAAGAGTACAGATAGGTACTCGTGGTACAAACATTCAAAGAAGACAGAATGTCAAACGATGACTTATGATAATTATAATAAACGTAAACAGAAGTTAGAATAATGGATGGTTACCTCTGGGTACTTGCTTTACCAACAAATTTAAAAGAAATAAATGGTATTTTAAACAATACATACTCCTGGTGTTATAAAATATCAAGAACTTATATTACAAAACGGACAATGATCCAAAATGCTACCATTGCAATAATTCAAAACAGGACAAAGTGTTATCTAAAATCATTTAACATTAATTTAAAAAATGCCTAATGTTTATCTAGGAGTAGTGGCAATTCATAAACTATAAGATGTTAGAATGACAGATGTTTATCTACAGGTACATGACGTGTCATAATAAAGTTTTTAAAAAAAGGTAGACTTCAAAACGGTTGTAGATGGAGATACTCTTGACGTAACAAAATATAACGAAGTTAGAATGTTATTATTTCTTAAATAGCTTTCTAAACTATAAATTAAAAGACTGCTACGCTTCTATCGATCACAAAGACTGCATAAAGAATATAATATTTGAATTATATAATGTCCACTGACTGAGCAGACGGCGAAACTGAGGTCAGAGGAAAATAAACGGAATGAGAGAAGACAAAAAGTGTCAATGAGTAAAAACCCGGTAAAACTGAGTTAAATATACATCCATATAACTTACTGCCGTCAGCTCACTTACTGTTTTCCGTGCATCAATGCCAGTGTTTTTAAACCACGCAAAAGCCCCGTTTGGCAGAACTAATTTCTCATAATCGCTCACAGCCCACCCGCCCTACATTTTTCTTTTAATTAGTATTTCCGCATTTCTTTGTGCCAGTTTCTGGCGGTTTCTTTTCTTTCCCTTCACGCACACATTTCACAGATTTAAAAGACGTGGCTTTTTACATTTTCAAAATTGCTTTGTGGTGTAAGCAGTTAGTGATAAACTATTCTAGGCCTCTACAAATCTGAAATCACTTGACAAGCTGAAAATCAAAACCTAGTCGACATTTAGTTGACCTAAGTAGCTATCCCTGGCCGTTTATGAAGTTCGTATCGAATCAATACCACACCAACTTCGGCTTCAGAAGGTTAAACATTGAACCAAGGAGTGAAAAATATACCGATGAAAACCGGAGTGATCTAACTTACTTAGGTTAACTTACTGTAAGTAGTTACAGTCCAAAACTTCATTTGCTTTTCATAAGTATGAACTTTGCATTTATCAAGTTTTTCATATTCGGCTCCTTATTTAATCTCATTCACATTCTTTTCTTTCTAATTATTATTCTGAAATGAAATATCATTTCTGACTAAATTAGAATAGAATGCGACCAGAAACAATTATTTTCGAATGTTTCATCTACAGCAATCTCATGGGAGATTGGACTTGGAAAATGTATACTGCTCATGCTGTTAAATTTGATTAAATATTTCGAACATATTTACAAAGTACTGTAAAAAGGTTTTGATATCCATCTCAGAATGACGTACAATCTCAGAACAGGTTATATTATAAAGAATGCCGTGCTGTTTATAAAAAAGAAAAATCACTCAAATTGAAGCCACCCCGCTTGAGTATCCCTCCGGTCGAAATCATTTAAAACTGCCATAGAATGCACAAAACTTGTAGCAAAATTGCTCAATTCGAATGTTTCATTCAAATAATTATAGAACTGATGTAAAATGCTGAACACAAGGTGTCATTAAAAATGCCTATAACTACCCTCTCTACTTCTCATTCCAGGCAGACCGATGCTGATAACCATCTCGCCACCCAAGTTTTTACCTTCATCGAAATCCTCGCAAAAAACAGCAACAAAACAATCTCCTCAACTGTCCCCGTGCACCACCTATAGGGACAATTATGTCTGTGCCTTAATTAAATAGTAAAGAAAAGGGAAAGCAAATTTTGTTTTCGTTCCTTTACAGACTGCTTGATGCAGAGACTGCAAATTACAGTAAAGCTAATGTTTTGCATACATAGCTGTGTTTCTATTGGAAAAAAGGTTGGTTTGAGACAGACAGGCACAGAGAGAGGCGAGAAAAGAGTGCGGGTGGAAGGAGAGAGAGAGAGAGAGAGAGAAAGGGAGAAAAGGGAGAGAGAGGTAGAAAGATTGAATGCCACAGAGTTTGTTTGTTTTATCATGTGCATAAACTATCGTATAGATCCTAAAAAATCTTAGGTAAATGAAATTTAGTACTAAGTACATTACTTGATGCAGTTGTAAAGTTAGTACTTAGATAATAGGAATGTGTTTCAAATGCGTTTATTACAGTTTTGATAATCAGTGAGCGTGCAAAGCAGAAACACAGTTATGCTGGAAATCCTGTCTTGGCGTCACTGATGGCGTCATGCTACTCCGTACTGGACGTACGTAGAAAATGTAATAGAACTCGTACATCCATTTAATTAATGACGTTCAAGCTGAGCATTTGATCCAGAGAGGAGTTGTTCCAGGTATTAGTGAAAACTTGTAAACGCCAGATTTTAAAGTTTTGCACGGAAATTTTGAACTGTTACAACTATTGGATACTAGTGAAGATTATTTGCCTCGACATAAAGATAGTAATATCCAGAAAGCTCTTTGTTAGTCACTGTGATTGATCAAAATTTTCAGACGGCCTAAGAAACCGGGGATGATGGTGAATGTTTCAAATCTCACATAATGATACTAGATTCAGTTGTAGTAATCATTTCTGGACACGGCACAGTTTAAATTATTAAATTATCTCAATTATGGACAAGTTCATGCACCTTTGAAGACGATCGCCCCCGCCATAAAAGTTATTACTGAGAAAAATGAGGTCAAAGTTCTTACTCTTGACATCGGAGTTTACCAACAGAGTGTGACTAGCGACTGCAAGACACCCTTAAAATTTGTAAAAATGCATACTTGTGACTACATTCAGTGTGAGGAATCAGTTATCGTCAAATTCAAAGGGTTATTAAGTCTGATATCCATTTGACATTTCATTTAATATACTGGAAACAATGTGGATCTAATGGTGACAATGCCGGGACTTGACGGTCGTGATTGTTTACATGCATTTAGTACTTCTTTTAACCTACAGGTGACTTTTTTGTATTCATACGGAAATGGAATCACAAGAAAGATAGGAGAAGACGAAAACAACTGCACACGACAAGATGGAGTTTAATTACGGATAAATCTGCAGAAAAGCCTCCACAAAGTCAGTTATCATGACAATAGACATTTATAACATCGTAACTCGATAAGGTTTAGAAAATATTTAAACACAAAATACTTTGGGTACGTGAATCAGTAAATGCTTTTCAGACAATATTTAGAAATGGTTTAAGATGCCTTTCATGCCAAGAAGTCAGTTTTAACCTGTGAGCACTTTCTTACTGTTTTCGCCCTATACCTCCAACGATCCAGCCCTGTTATCTCCGTCACCTCACAATTACCAGTAAGTCAGTCCCTGAAATTAATAGGTTACCATAGCCACTCCCTGCAGGTTCGCCTGATACAGGTGCTGAAAATGTCTTTACTTTTGGAACTGTGGATATTTCAGTCCACAATTCAAGCTCAGTAACTGCTGCTGACTCCTTCGATGGCACCAGCATGTCCTGAATAAAACACAGACTGACGGAAGGTGAAGATAAGAGCAGGCAGTTCCAGTATTTGAGGCCACCGAGCAAAAGACAGGAAGAATTCCCCACCTTCCAGAAAAGTACGCCGACCTTCGCCCTGAAGCTTTTTGGCCAAATAAATCCTCTGCTCCCATGTTCTTGGTATTCTCAAATTCCAGTCAGCACAGAACTTCATACCTGACACACGTTTAAAGATTTCTGGATTACCGACCTATCAATGACATAGAATGCAGTCTCATCACCAACTTCCTCCCATCCAGGTGGAGAATGCCCACTTAACAATTATAGTAATTAAGCATGGCATATTTTTTGTCAAGTCTGTCATTAAGCACCTGAATTCGGCATACGCACACCCACCACAGATCGGCCATTGTATGCACCAGCAAAAGAAATACAATGATTATGATCAAGCAAACGTGATGAGCACATGGCTTGCGTGAAAGGCACCACATAATAATGGCTGCATTCTTCAAACACTGACTGAATGGTGCAGAGTGGACCAGTGCTCTCATAGGTGCTGGAATAGCTCCACCTGGTGTGGCTGAAGTTTTCATCCAGCCATCTCACCTGACCAGAAACAGGTAGGTAACAACATCAGCACTGTACATCTCGCAACACGGGGCTTTCCCCTCTGGAATCTATATCTCTGAATGACATCGGCTGCCTTGTGTGACATAATGAGCAGACAGTTGGCTTGCCTATGTCTAATACTTGAATTATAGTTGTTTTTTTTATTTCTTTTGGTCAGTTACGTCCGCAGAGGAAATTTCTGTAAGTGGGTGGCGTTCCTAACAAGCTGATGTCGTGACTGTTCATATTTGATCACTTCAACTACGGCCACTGGCGAAAATTAGAGACGTGTTAATTCACTAGGAAGAAACACATCCCGGTATAATATCTCAGTTTCTGTTAATGGCAGATCCATCCACTAGATGTTTTAACACATCTCCCACCCTAAGGCCCTAACGTTCAGCGCAAATTAAGCTTGCAGTGAAGATGGCGCAAATTAAGCTTGCAGTGAAGATGGCGCACAGGGCTGAAGCCCAGCCCTAATGTGCTTTCATGATTGGAATCCATGTATGTTATTTTGAGTGGCACAAAGATAATCCTACAGACAACATTCATGTCAGTGTCAAAACAGTTTCTCTCTCCCCCCCCCCCCCTTTTTTTTTTCATTGTTTTATTAACACTTATGTAAATGTGTATTTGCTCAGACTTTAAGTTACCAAGTCATTACCTCAGCGACGGCGATGTGTTGAAAACCCACAGTCTCTTATTGCTGTTCATTTCGATATGAGTAGACAGGTTCTATTTTTAGTTATTTGGTAAGATTTTAAGATGAAGCCCTCTGATTAAAACAATCATGGAGAAATGAATAATCAGAGAGCTAGTACAACAAGTGGAGGAGATCGCGGTGACCTAATTAAATTAAAGGCCACGCCCAAGAATCTGGTTCTGTGATAATGTTTGTGTCGCTAAAAGCATTCAAACGGGTTCCCAGGACTCTCATGCAAAGTTTCAGGCTCTAAACCAAAAGTGCAAGTTTTGGCATCGACTAAGCCGTCTCACAACTAAAGCATTCTGCGGATCACTGTGGAAGAGTAGCGAAAATGCCACAATCAATACAGGATGATCGAAGCCGCTTTAGAAACATACGCACTTGACAAGTTTTTGGAGCATCAAGGACGAACAGATGAAGTTGCTGTGCCCAGTGCCAACTGATTACAGTTCTTGACGTCCTCCAAGTAGAGGGAGAAATTGCGTTTACTTTCGTGCCAGTAAGCTAAATGAAAAGAAAACAAGATCACACCAAAAGTAGGTGTGGGATTTCCCCAACTAAATAATACCTTCGTTACTTTCCGGCAGATGAAGACAACAGCAGGAGGTGAAGAACGAGAAGAGAGCGCTAGGAAGGCAAAAGGCAAATCTAACAGGGAGCAAGAGCCGATTTAAATGACGGAAAAGTGAATTTCACACTAGCTAATAGAATAGAATAACTCATTTGTCATGGTATCGAGCAAGGGAAAATGTAAGTGTTTATTGAAATGAAATATTTATCTCATTGTATCAGTTGTTGTGGACACTTGGATTCTCGAATCTTTTGTGTGTGTGTGTGTGTGTGTGTGTGTGTTTATATTTTCTTTGTTTTGTTTTGTTTTGTTTGTTTGTTTTTTAAACATTTTAGTTTTGGGGCTTGGCATGACAGGTTAAAATACTTTCGGCTTAATCCAGACAGAAGCTGTAATGGTAGCAAAGTGACCATTTATGTAAATGAACAGGAAAATAAAGAAAAACAAAAGGGAAGGCTGAATTGATATACATACACAATAATGGGAAGTAAGAACATTATCAATGGTTAGCGACTTAAAAAAAAAAATTAGAGCGACTAATGAAAGTCAAGATAATAACTGAGATTTCGAAATAGAATAATTGAGAAGTTCCTGCGATAATGTTAAACACACTGACGTCACTAATGTCAGCGCGTTAACCATTGGCCACATTTTACAAACTACTTCTACGCCAGATCACTGTCAAAATAATGGAGCTGAAGTCAGAGACTCCCAGAATATACTGTAATACTCGCTCCAATTTCCGTCAATGTTAACTCTGTCTTTCAAGTTAACATCTTTTTCATGGCTGAAAAGTACTACTGGTTCAGAAAAAAAAAATTAAAGCTTGAGAAACGTTTTGTCATAAAAGAGAAATGTCTGTAAAGATGATGAGGTGGCAATGTCTGTGGTTGAGTCTATCACCTAGGAATTGACGAACACACTACATTGCTAATCAGGCCTGTTTGTAGTTACGAAGAAATGGATCCCGTACGGGAATCGGGGCCTCATGAGGGTAAATAAAGACCCATTACACAATGACGGCTTCCTCCATATACCCATATACTGGCTTGGTTAGCCTGAGACTAAACGCTCCCTTTGAGGGTTAGGAATGTTGACAGGCAAGTCTGAATGTTTCACAATGACGGGCTGAGTCTCCGCATTCATATCTTAAAAAGAAGTTGGCTCACGACTAGTAGACACCCTATGTCTATGTTGACTATGGTTGTTTGAAAAATAATATTATCACGATAGTGAAATGACTGGATAAATTACATCAATTACAATTTATGCAGTGCTAGTCTTTATAATGAATAAAAGGACTCTGGCCGTATAACCTCTGATCCCAGGGGACTAAAACACTGGGGGTAATTAAAATTTTGACCTCATAAGTACATGGACCGCGTTCAGCCTGCCCATTTGTCTGTTTGTTTGTTTAACACGGTTAGACTTGTTGTTGTTGTTTTATAAGCTTACGTTTGACTTTGAGTTACAGTGAATAATATGACTGTCTTTCAAGAGCGTTCAGTTCGGTGCAGTTTCCCCTACCTAAGACATAGTGTTTACACTTTAAGATTAGAAACTAATGTGCATGGGATTTGATGTACGCCTTCAGTGTGGTGCAATTTCCCTGTCAAGAAAAGAAAGCATGGGCGGTATGGCGATGCTGAGATCGAAAGCAAGGTAGCAGATTATGAAAAATTTCTCCACACACTTGAACAGATAATTCGAAATCCTTGTACAGACTTAATGTTTTCGCACATCTTATGAACGTATTTTTTAAATGTTGGCTTCTATTGGATCATGATTTTCATCATTTGGACCTGCTTCGAACTAAAAAAGAGCGTACAAACAAACGCACACACACTCACGTTCTCACCCATACACAACGAGACCTACATACACACACTCGGGGGGAGACATACACGCATCCAAGCGCGCCGACATGCACACACACACACAAACGGACTCTGAAATCCCGAACATGAAATAAATACTCCTCGCCCTTGAGTACGATGTGGGGAGAACTGGGAAAAGAAGGCGCAGCACTCTGGAGGTTACGGGGCCTGGAACAAAACTTCATCTGACAAGCTTCAGATCTGATGCAACATCAGGCTTCAGTGCATTTTCTAAATTCTTAATTTGAAAAACGATCTCTGCACCATCTTTCACATCTTATTACATCGAGTTGTTACATAAAGTAGGCAGAGTTTCAAGAAGTTCATGCAGCACTGTCCTTTGAAAATCTTATTCTTTCTTAACAACTTTATAAAGCCACCAAAGTGTCAGGAAAATATGAGTAGATCTGATATTATTATTAGTTATTATAGAACACCCCCCCCCCCCAAAATGGATGAGATATAGAAAAACAGAGAGAGAGAGAGAGAGAATGGGAGGGAGGGAGAGAGTGGGAGAGGGACAGGAAAAGGGGAGAGGGGAAAGACAGGGAGAAAAGAAGGGGAGAAGCACTCAAGTAGGTTTATCCTTGACAACACCGCGTTCCTCATCTAGTTGTAGTATGTTATAAACTGTCGGAGGAAGCTGTGCTTGGACTAAACAATTAATTGGCGTATTCTGTCTACAGTCATCGGCTGTAGCGCCAGGCTGACTTCGATACAATTACGTGAGTTGAACTTTAAGTTAATCTGATTAGTCAGATATATTTTCCTTCTTGCATTTCGGCCGTGACGTAAAAGCTGTTTGGAATGAATTCCACAAGATAAGATGAATACACTACATTATTGTGTTTTGAATCTGGTAGGAGCGTGGACTAACTTTTGGTGTGTAAGTATTTTATTCCCCATAGTATTTCCTTGAAACAATGTGTTGCCACCAATGTGAATCGTGTTTAGACAGGTTCTGTTGATTCATGTGGCCATAATACTCACAAAAGAATGTTTGGTACCAAAAAAATGATACCACTGTGAAGCCATTCCAGGAAACGTTATTATGGCCATGTCGCCATTTGGATATTACTGTGGCCACGCAGTTAAACCCAATCCCAACTTTCAGGCAAGACCAAACTCCAATCATCCCCCCCCCCTTTATTTCCAAAAAAAAAAAAAAACCGCACTCAATGCGCAAACAAAACTCAATTTGGTCATATGGCGTAAATTATAGTCAATCTGTTGTGTTGATCAGCAGACCAACAGCTGGCGCTATCGGATCAGCATGTCTATTAAAGCCGCAGTTTTTCCACTGGGGGATTAACGTTCGGGCAATTTAAGCCTGGGGACCTGAACGCACGGATTAGTTCTGTCAGTCGTTTCAAGATTTGCGTCAGACCGTGTCTCCTTGTGGGACATTAGGATATTTCAGATACTTTCGGAGGTTTAAAATGTTTGTACTTGTCTTTTGTGAGGAGAAAGGGGAGAATGACAGGCGGATATTTTAAACTGACGTATTAAAGTTCGTGGCCTTTTTTTTTGTTGTTGTTGTTGTTGTTGCTGTAGTTGTGCTTAAACCGTGTCAGACGAACAATGTCTTAAACTGACAATAAAGCTTATACCAGACGAGGCTTTCAACGTGAGATGTATAGAAACCCTCAAAATTGATCTTATTTAAGAGTATTGCTCATTTAATGTGTTCCAGAAGGTGTGGAAGGATGAGCTTAGGTTACACAGTTGTTTCCACCCTGTCTTATTTACAAACAAAATTAATGTAGGCTTTTAGAGGGAATATTTCAAGTAAGACTAATATTATGGAAAGGAAGGTCTGGAGCATCTTACTGTTGCAGACCTAAAGCTAGAGGGGTCAAAATGACAGTTGTTAATTCCATTGTTCCTGTGTTTGAAATGCAGTATAATTTTTGTTCATCTCTTTTTGAATATGTATAATATTGCCTTATTCGACAATCGATGTCATGTTTATTATCAGTGCTGCTTTTTATTATATATGTAAATGACATAATTTTCGTTAATCCTGCCTCCACTTTTCTTTATTTAACTCTATCCACTGACTAAAGTTGACAGAAACGATAGGCCTCGGGAAAGAGCGCCAAAACAAAAAAAATGTTGTGTAGTCAATCACTTATATCAGGGAAAGGTGTATTATTATTTTATAATTTACCACCTATATTTTTTCTGACTTCAACACGTTTTCTTATGCGAAACACATGCCCGAACTTTATATTAGCAGAATTTCCGGCTTTGGTAAAATCATTTGGTTGAGTCGGCCCATAACATCATGCAGGTTGATGTATGACTATGAGTGAGTGGATGAGTGACTTACTGAGTCTGTGAGTCATTATTTAAGTGAATGGATTAGTGAGTGAGTGAGTGAGTGAATGAGTGAGTGAGTGAGTGAGTGATTGAGTGAGTGAGTGAGTGGGTGAGTGACTGAGCGAGTGACACAATAAAATGATGTGTAACTAGAAGAATAAGGGAAAGGGTGTAGGCTGACAACATAAGCAGGAAAACTTTGATTTTATGTAAACATGAGCGAGCGTCTACATGAATTAATGTGTAAATTGTGTAGGGTGGAAATACCCATCCACCCGCCCAGCAATCCATCCATCCAACATCCCATCCCATCCCATTCATTCATCCACCCATCCATCATTTTTCTGTATGTCTGTCTGTCTCTCGCTCTATCGATCTCTTTATCTATTTATCTATCTATCTCTCGCTCTCTCTCTCTATCTATCTATCTATCTATCTATCTATCTATCTATCTATCTATCTATCTATCTATCTACCTATCTATCTATCGATCGATCAATCTGTCTGTCTGACTGTGTGTCAGCCTATCTGTCTACCTATCTATCCATTGATCCATCTGCCCGATCATCCATCCATCAACCAATCCGTCCATCCATCCATCCATCCATCCATCCATCCATCCATCCATCCATCCATCCATCCATCCATCCATCCATCCATCCATCCATCTATCTATCTATCTATCTATCTATCTATCTATCTATCTATCTATCTATCTATCTATCTATCTATCTATCTAGCTATCTATCTATTGGCCACGCCAATTGGTGTTCAATGATACAATCTCCATATTGATATACTGTTGATATAATAGTGTTATGCGTTTTGGAAATGTAGATCACGATGTATGGCACGGCTATCTAAACAGAGCAACGTTGGTCGATTTTGTTCATGTGTTAAATATTGATATATGGAGATGAAGTTGATAGAAAAACAGAACAGGCTGTCCATCACCTCTCTGACACCAGCGCTTTTCTTATCAATGTAATGTAGATTAATGAAAGTGTTATGAGAGAAATTAAAGTGTTGGTGCAGAAAAGTGCCACTTTTTGCCATCCTCACATTCTTCTCTCTTCGACTGATAAAAGGCAAGAGTTGTACAAAGCCGTTCACTCTAGCCTACTCCTCGTTTTTGAATGAAGTTTCTCTAGGAGGCTGAGTGATGGAAAGCATGGTAAGAAAAAAAAAGCCAGGGTGGGTTTGGGTGAAGAAGAGGGGCAAAGGGGCGGGGCGGTGGAGTGAAAAGCCGCAGATAGAAAATCAGAACAGGAAGTAAAGAAACTTAAAAGATTCGAATGTGTTTACCGAGGTGGTGTGTTTAAATTAGCGCCAAATGAAGAGACTCATAATTCTCACTCTCAACATCCAAAACTGTTTTGGTCCAACCAAGGAAGGTCAGTGGAGCCGTGAGCTTTCCAGCAAAAGCGATTTTTTTTATTTCATTAAAATGATTAAAGCATCTCTATTGTTCTGGTTTGAATCTAATAGAAGAATAAAAGCAGTCTTAATCTGAACTGGCATCACTCAAGGCGGTACGATTTCTGTATCGATTCACTCAAATTTTTAGTACAGATTACTTTCAGACTGAAGACAATTCTTTCAATATTTGGGAAAAAACTTGTTTCCCAATAATTTGGTTTCACAATGGCCCATAATTTAGCCATTAATGCGCATGGGGGCCAAATATTCAGTCTGGTGGGATTTTTCTGCAAGAACAGACAACCCAAATGGGCAGATCTGGCGTTATAAAAGTCTGAGGTGAGAGAGAGTGAGAGAGCGAGAGGGGGGGGGAAGGAGAGAAAGAAAGAAAGAGAAAGAGGGGAGAGACAGAGAGAGAGAGAAAGAGAGTTAGGAGGAGACACGGGGGGGGGGGTGGAAGTAGATGATTATGATTTAAAAAGAAGTCAACAGATTTTGTAAGAGCCCCTTAACAGTTGCACGACCTTACTGCTTCACACCTGGATCTACGAATTGGAGGGAAAGCGAAAAAAAGAAAGAAAGAGATTTTTTTGTTTGTTTGATTCATTCTAAATTAAGATGAATGAAGAGATAAAGGAGACCTGTAAATACTGCGATAAGGAACACAATGATAACCAAAGAAAAAATATAATCCAATTGTAGACGAGAGATTTTTCTTCAGGATTTTTTAAGTTAAGGTCAAAGGGAGAACAACGGAAAGTAAAAAATAAAATACCAGGCAAAGGTAGAGATGAAATACACGAAAAAGGGGGAGGACACAGCGATATTAAATAATAACAATTATAGTGATGACATAATCATAATACAGTATTTGATAACGAGGTGATAATAGTGATAAGACAGTGATGACAATGATAATTATTGCGATGACTGGGGGGAAGGATGAATGAGAAATTTTAATGATGCACAGGAAAATGATGAGGAACAAATTAAAAGAAATTAACAAAGACGAAGAAAATGAAGAAGAAACTAAAAAGTAACAAACTCAAAGCGAAACCAAATTTAACAACTGAATGTGAGTCTGGGGGGCACGTGAACAAATTGCATCAAATGTTTCATCGCGGACAATGATTTTCACCCAGTTGCACCATGACCCCACAGGTTCTCAATCCTCAGATATATCTTATTCCTTCTCCCATATCCCTCTTGAAGTGATATCAAGCCCGGCTTTTTGGCTCCGACATGCCTATAAAAGTTTCACGCTGCTTCGACAAAAACACTTAAAATCTTATAATAGCCATATAAATATAAAGATATTTTCGGTGTGACAATTTAAGAAACATGGCCAAACTGGGAAAGTGCAAGGGTTGCAGTAAGGATTGCGTTTGGCTCGCCGGCTATAGCAAACTTTCAGTTGGCGAAAATGGCCGCGGTGACTGCATGGCTCAAATAATTGTTATCCCCACATTATTTTAAAGCATTCTGAGCAAGGGGACTAATTGTCAGATGTCGACTGTAAGAACCGAAAACCGCTGACACAGAGTCATGTCCTTTTTGCCCCCCCCCCCCCCAATCCTCCGGAAGCCACACAATTGTCCTGGCACTTAGCAAACAAACAGAGGCAGGAAACATGATCGTATGTCAGCTGATGTGGAGTGACGTGAAGGATGCCCGAGAGCCAGAAGAAAATGGATACCTCCAAATAGAAATCTGCCGATTTCAAGAGATCGAATATATCCCAATATCTCAAGTGTGGTGACATGAAACAAAGACGGAAAGAGAAAGAGAGAGAGAGAGACAGGCTGACAGACAGACAGAAATAGAGAAGAGAGAGACAGAGAGAAAAAAAAAACAGTGGCTAAGGGTTTTGTTGTTTTTTTAAAGTGGTTTTTACGTTCTGGTCAAGATTTGCCTTGCTGAGGACAAAAATTATTTTCTTGACACGTGTCGTCTGTGTCCGTCTGCGTCGTCTTTGGGGAAACGTTCATTAAGCACTTTTTCGTGTGTAAAATTTCTGAAATTCATGTTGCTCCATGTCTATATTACCCCTACAAAGCTTTTTGGCGTTAACAAAACTGTCCATACATTGTTCATAAGGTGGATCATGAGAGAAATTCAAAGAAAATAAAGCATAATTGAGGCCATAGAGATTGTGGTAAGAAGGGAGAGAAAGAAGAAAAATGGGGGATGGGGATGAGGTGAGATGAGATGAGCTGAGGACTGGAAAGAAGAGGAAGATGATGCTAAACCCATTTTCCTGTTCTCCTTCCTTCTATACCAGAGACTCAGATGCAGACAGGAATGTACATAGTGAGCCAAGGGAAATGACCAAAAACTAGACAGACAAAAACTGCAACTAAGGAGATATAATTATATCAAAAATGGGGCCGGGAGTGGGGAATAATGCACAGAATATCATTATCAAAAATGTATGTGGTGGGAAAGAGGAGGGTGGGGGAGAGTTTCCAAAAGCCCGCACAATCAAATCTACATTGGAAGATCTGTTGTTAATCGAGATTGCGCTAAATTGTCCATGTTTGCCGTTCTCTCCAGGAATACCCAAATGTTTTGACTAAGTTTTCGCGATAGAAATGGATCCCATTTGCTGCGACGTCATAATTGGTTAAGTCCAGCACTGTGCTGATACAGAGCCATTCTGTAGTCATAGTCTAGTCTACTGCAGCTTTCTTGTCTGGAAATCAGCGGTTTTCAGCCAAGGGGTGCAATCTTCACTTGAGTCGCAGACGTGTGTTGGGGGGGGGGGGGTGGAACGACAACGAGAAAGAAGTTAATAATAAATGATTCTTAAAATGATAACTCCTCTTTTTTGTGTGTTCATGTGTTTGTGTGTGCATGCGTGTGAGACAGACAGACAGACAGACAGACCAAAATCAAAGGGTTGGGGTCTATTTCCTCTTTTTTCCCTTTTGGGAACGGGAGTGTGTTCTCAGGTGGCTATCGGAGTTTCTGAAAAAAAAAAAAAGGTTGAAACCCCCAATCTTGGACGGAGAGACGTAATGAGACATTTCATTCCGAAAGTTGTTTGGTTTTCCAGATAAGCTCCAGCCCACCGTGTTACTACCAATCAACCACATTCAGTGCGCTCCAGGTATCACCTGATTTATAGAAGTTTGTAGAAGACTCTTTGAAAATGGAAACGAATCTGACAGCCCGTGTCTTTCCCGACACATTGTAAACACCTTCAGGGTTTGACACAGACCCCAATATAGAATCAGCACAACCCGTAAGGACCCTTTGGACATGAGCATAGACAGCATCTTGATACTAATTAGTGAGCAATTTCTGGCTTGTCGGTATCCCCATGCCCTTCTTTCCCTTCCCTAATGAATTCTGCGATATCATTATTTGAAAAGTTCCGAAAAGACCGTATTTGCCAAAATAAAATTTAAAAAAACAAAACACAACCATCACTTCTCGTTGCCCTTTGTCCAATGGCAATTTTGTGATGACCAGTGGGAAAATAAGCCGTACAAAATTATAACTTAGATAAAACAATAGAGCATACTTCTGTCACAAATCCCAGACTGGGAGATGTAATAAGTTATGACAGGACAACAATCACGAACAAACAAGTTAACACTTAACAGAACAATCCATCAGACTCACACATTTATTAAACATAATTATACAGATAATAGCGCAATTACATACATTATATTATTAAAATGAACTGCCGTACAACGGCCTTATTCTCACACACACTCTCCCTCGGATCCACAATCCGGTAGTTACTCCTAAAGGCACTTCGGCCTCAGCCTCTCCCCTCAGGGTCTTAATAGTACATTAATGATTCACTGGCACCGCAGTCTCTCAACATCACCTTCCTATTGCCATACACCTTAGCATTCCCCTAGCACCTCAGCAGGGCAATAACACATTATCATTTCAATAGTACATTCTCCCCTCAACATGGCAATAGTGCATTATCACATTCACGCTCATATCTACGTCCCTGTCCGTGGCCTGACTGCCACGACTTTATGTGCTTCTACTGTCCTGCACTGACAGCCTCACTTCTGGCCTATGTGTGGCCTCCGGCCCTATGCTGGCCTATCCCCTGTGCTCATCGAGGTGGCTCTGCGGCCCGTCCTCGACACCTACAAGAATAACATTACATTGGTATAATACCCTACCATTTCTATTCACTCCACCTCTCCTTACAATCCATGAAGCGTACACACACTAGTTCACCTTTCACTCACCACACATCTTACGGTAACACACCTCCATCGGAGTACACACTACTCACTCGCGCTACACATCCATGAACTCACTTTCATCTGTCGCTCATGGCGCACATTGCTATATCCAATATCAAGGACTTCCACATTCCTCACATATACTTATTCACATCATGGTAATAGACGAATATAATATAATACATCAATCATAATAATCAATCAACGTTCTACATACCAGTCATTACTGGAAAGACTCTCTCACTAGTCTTCTCGACTGCTCCCTTTATGTCCGTCCGATGGGCTCTTATTCACAGGTCCGCTCCGTAGGACCTTCTAACTTGCAGTGATAGTTATACAGCGCTTTCGCCTCATTCAGACCCCCCCCCACTACTCACAACAGCACGCTTAACTTGCTTGCCTCCTGTGAGCCCTTCTTACTCTACACCCGCTCTGTAGCAATCCCCTTAATTGCACTCACTCCACTCGTGACATCATCCCCCACCCCAAAAAAATTAATGCAATTAATTTCAAATCGCATCAAGATGACTGTCAACGAGTGAGCGTGAGCAATACCTACACTAAAAAAACTGACCTAGCAGTTCCCCTAGTATATAAAATACCGGAATCAGGGGAAAATATGGGGATCAATATGGCCTGCAATATGCATATATGTGTCACATCATGAATAGCTAACTAACCACAATACTTAATACAGAATCAAAAACCATTCAACCTATCAACCATTCTTCATATCATATTTATAATGTCAATATTTTAAAGTCGACTTATTCACACAGATCCTGTCAATGTTTCTGTCCTCCGATGTATAAGCTCCTGAAATCTTCCCCTAGGCTCGACTAAGGTAGTCGGCGATATGATTGCTGGTTCCTGGAATTGGTTGAATAACGAAGGTATACGGCTGCAAAGCCAATGCCCATCTAGATAAGCGTGGGCTGGACGAACGATTCTTCGACAAAAATGTCAGTGGCTTGTGGTCTGTCTGGATACAAAATTCTCGTCCCATGAGATAACGTCCCAATTTCTGGACGGACCACACAATGGCAAGACACTCACGCTCTATCACAGAATACTTTCTTTCTCTCTGCAATAACTTCCTACTGACATAACATACAGGATGGAGACATTCGTTCTTCTCCTGTAGAAGACAAGCGCCGACACCAGAGTCCGACGCATCCGTTCTGAGGACAAAATTAGATCGAAAATCGGGTAATATCAAAATGGGTGACGATGATAATGCTGTCACCAAATTATCAAATGATGTCTGACATTCAGACGTCCACTGGACCTTATCGGGTTGTCCCTTCTTAGTAAGGTCAGTAAGAGAAGATGACAAGGAGGAAAAATTTGGAATGAACTTTCTGTAGTAATTTAAAATTCCCACTAAGCTTCTGACTTGTTTCTTTGTTTTAGGGATTTGCAACCCTACTAACTTGTCAATTTTTGTTACTTCAGGTCTCTGAACACCTCTACCCACAATATGTCCTAAGAATATTATTTCTGGACATGCCAAATCCATCTTTACGGGTTTAGCAGTTAACCCAAAATGACGTAATCGTTGAAAAATTACTGTTAGTGTCTGAATATGATCAGACCATGTCGACGTATGACATGCTATATCGTCAAAGAATGACACGACATTAGGTATGTCCTTCAACACTAGTCTCATTAATCGTGCAAACGTCGCTGGCGCGTTTACCAACCCAAATGGCATGACCTTAAATTGGAATAATCCAATGGGCGTTTGGAACGCCGTGTATTGTTTAGATTCCTCAGTAAGCGGGATTTCCCAATAACCTTTCGTTAAATCTATCTTGGAAAACCACGTGGACCCGGCCAATGAAGCTATTAATTCCTCCTGAAACGGAATAGGCTCCCTATCGCCTACCGTAATAGTGTTCAATCTTCGAAAATCAATACAGAACCGCACCGATCCATCAAGTTTTTTCACGAGGACGATGGGTGATGAATACGGCGATGTTGATGGTTCTATCACATCTAACTTCAACATTGACTCAACTTCCTTTATTACTCTATCTCTCGAAGAAAAAGGCAACGGATACGGTCTAAGAAATACTGGCTTATCCGAAGTCAACTTTATTTGGTGCTGGATCACCGTAGTGCGACCCGGCAAATCCGTAACAACATCCGGAAATGACGCTAATAGGGTCTCAAGTTCCCTACTCCTTGAACTCGTAAGGTCAGGGTTAATTTTTACGTCCCTGTAACCTTGTGTCGCAGTTAACTCCGGCAATTGAATTTGTAACTCTTCCTGCGCCTCGGTGTCGCTTACGTCACAGTCCAACTGGTCTACGACCCCCGTACAAGCAGTAGAGAAGACAGTCTCCTCTGGTCTTGTCTGTGCACACAGATACTGTGGTCTCTCATAAAATCTCTGTAGCATGTTAACATGGAAAACCTTACTCGTTCCATCAATGTGGATAGCGTAATCTACCTTTGAAACAACTCGCTCAATAACATAAGGGCCTTTCCATGTCATCAATAACTTATTATGGTCCGTAGGTAACAACAACAGAACCTTGTCTCCTGGCTTAAAAATTCTCAGTTTGGAACCTCTATCTTTATAGTCTTTTGCTCTTTTCGAAGCGATACCAGAAGCTTCTTCTGCTATAGTGCGCGCTGAAGATAGTCTTTCTCTTAAATCAACAAGGTCTATCGAAACCTTTTTAAACGGTTCCGAAACCGTGGGGATCTTTTGAAGAGGAGCCTGGGGTGTACGACCCTTATGCGTCGTCTTTTGGCACGCACTGCACGTCTTACAATAGACCTGCACATCTCTGTGGATCGATGGCCAGTAAAAATTTTTAAGAACCCTTTCTTTGGTTCTAGCTATCCCCATATGACCCGCTAATGGGACATCATGTGCCAAATGCAATACTGTTGCGATCAGCAACGCTGGCACAACGACCTGCTTTAAAAAGGAGGACACCGTTACATACTTACGGAACAGAATGCCCGCCTGAACAATAAAGGAGGATGACCCGTTCTTATATTTCCTCGTTTTCTCGGTTCGCGCTTCCCCAAAACATGGGTTTAATGATGGGTCCTCCCTTTGTAGTCTCGCCAAGCGCTCTGGCGTGATATCTAGGTTGACCGCTGGCGTCGCCAAAGGTCTAATCTTATCTTTATCAGCTACCCGTCGACGTGTTTCGACCGCGGCGCAAAAGTCAATACCTTTTGATTGCGACCATGCTTGCACGTTCTCATCGGAAGGGGAAACGACCCGTGATACATTCCCAATGATGAGCTGGGCGCCTGGAAAACAACCAACGACTGCTTCGACTTCCCCGCTAAGGAAAGGTGTATCTATCATTATTCTTGCCATGGGTAATTTCTCAATGGCCCCCGAAAATTGGATGCACGGGACAGTCTCACCTGTAAGCTGTGAATCCCGAATGCAATCCCTATGCACTCCCACAACGGTAGATCCTGTATCTCGTAAAACCGAGACCGGTTCGTCCCCAACAAACCCCGGATAAACCCTAAGACCACCTCCTGTATGACATGAATTTATAACGGGGATCTTTCTCCCACAAGGTAAAACACCGGAAGATAATAACTTCTCACAACTGGGACACTTAGAATACTGTCCGCCTCCGTTGTCCGATGTAACACACGCAGCCGCATGATGAAATTTATTTGGGGAACATGGACTGGAGCTACTGTCCACGTTCGCCGCTATCCTACCTGCAGGGCAGTTCACGCTGATGTGATCCGCTCTACCGCAGTTCCAACACTTCGCGGCCCTACACTCGCGTGAAAAGTGACCCACGCGTCCGCAAGTCCAACACTCCGCTCCCTGTGCTGCCCTAGGCCTGGGTCCCCGTGACCCATCGCGACCGGAACTAGAGTCCCTATGCCGTCGGTCATCGGCAAAGGTCACAATTCGCGCCCGGCCATTACCGCGACCTAGCCCTCCTGCTCGGTCAAACTTACCGGATCCATATGCCGGTGATTGGTGATAGCCCCTACGCTGCCCCTGGGCTTGCCCGCTATAGGCACCACGCTGACGCGACCTGTCCCTAAGTCCTGCCGGCGACCCCTCGACAACGGCGACGTACCCAGCATCTTGGACGTACGCCCTGGCGACTGGTTTGGACGGATGTGCCGTACGGTATGCTTCCGCCAACTTAGACGCCTCCTGCACCGTCGCGGGTTCGTTCTCTTTCAGGAAAGCCACCAGATCTTTGTGGCACGACGCGTACAGCTGGTCACGGATCATTAAGTCTTTCAGTTTAGCAAAATCCGCGCCCACATGCGCCAAGTCTACCCAGTTCGCGAAATACTCCGTTAGTCTCGCGACGAAGGCAGCAAAGTCCTCCCTGGTATCTGCACGTGCCCGCCTAAACTGCTCCCGGAAGTATTCCTCGGTACGCGCAAATCGGCGAAGCAGCAAAGCCTTCAGCTTATCGTAATTTTGCACGTCTTCGCGCTGTAGCTCTTTAAAGTAGGTTAACGCTCGCCCCTGCAATAGAGACGCCAGGTACGTGGCCCATAATTCCTTATTTTCCCCCCATTGCAATTGTGCGTTCAGTTCGAACCTGTAAAGGAAGGCGTCTATGTCGTCCTTCCGGTCGTCGAACGTAGGGAGCTTAATCCTAACGCCACCTTTATTGTGTACCTGCCGCTCAACTGTTTCTGTTGGCGCCTTCTTTTCCAACTCCGCGATTCTCATTCGCGTCTCTCTCTCCTGTTGGTTATCCCTAGCTTCTATCTCCCTTAACTTTATCTCCCTCTCCTGTTGCTGAGCCTCTAACTCCTTTAACTTAAACTCTCTTTCCTCTTCCTTATCCTTAGCCTCTTTTTCTCGCTCTCTATCCTTAGCACGCTCATCGCGCAATTCCGCCTGCTGTTCTTTAATCCAGCCGCGTAGCTCCTCTCCCTCCAGGCCAAGTTCCTTACCCAACTTCATTAGTTGTTGGAGTTCCGCCATTTCACAGATTTATGGTTATGGTATGTATTATAAGAGCGGCTAACCTGCCGGTATGATCACTAACGACACGACCAGAGACCTGAGATCACACCAGATATAACAATACCCAATTGTCCCAAATACAATTCAGAAATTTACCTTTACAGCACAACTAATTCTATATCTATAAAATGTATAGCACTATTAATTATAAAAGAAAATAGAACGACAAGAATGAAGAAATTCAGTAGAAGGACCACAAGTACGTCAAGGACAACGAACCAGACTAGGACAAAGCTTCTACAAAAAAAAACTATAATGGAAAAAAAAATGCAACCTACTACGCCGATTACACAACACGGTACGAACAAGAACAGAGTCTGAAAAAAAAGAACGTATCTGCAGATAGGGAAGAAAGGCGGACAAGAGAAACGTCTTCCTAAAACAAGGAGGAAGATAGAACGCTACAATCTAAACACAAATACAGGTCCCTACAGAACTGTTCACTGTGATGAACGAAGTTCCAAATTTAGCCCACCTCCCGAAGAGGACAAACTACGCTCACCACAGCAAACCCGCGCCACCGCCCGTATAACCTATAACGACAACAAAAACAGCAAAAACAGGGAAAAAGACAGATTAAAGGAACAGCCCACAATCCAGGGCACAAAATTTTCACTTAACTTTTCTGACTATAACCTCTCCCCTTGTCTCGGAGCTCTGGCTGCTTGTCTCCCCAGGCTGCACGCACACTCTGCAGAAATTTAAGTACACATTAATACATATTCATCAAAATACATGCATCAATACATATTATAATTCATAAACATACATAAATCATATCATCGTGAAATTTCCATTCATCCCACGAACAAGGACAACAGCACAAATTCCTAGCACAACAGAAAAACAACTAGATATAACGAATACACAATGTCAAAATGACCACAGGTAAACAGGACGAGCCCCCAGTGTCACAAATCCCAGACGGGGAGATGTAATAAGTTATGACAGGACAACAATCACGAACAAACAAGTTAACACTCAACAGAACAATCCATCAGACTCACACATTTATTAAACATAATTATACAGATAATAGCGCAATTACATACATTATATTATTAAAATGAACTGCCGTACAACGGCCTTATTCTCACACACACTCTCCCTCGGATCCACAATCCGGTAGTTACTCCTAAAGGCACTTCGGCCTCAGCCTCTCCCCTCAGGGTCTTAATAGTACATTAATGATTCACTGGCACCGCAGTCTCTCAACATCACCTTCCTATTGCCATACACCTTAGCATTCCCCTAGCACCTCAGCAGGGCAATAACACATTATCATTTCAATAGTACATTCTCCCCTCAACATGGCAATAGTGCATTATCACATTCACGCTCATATCTACGTCCCTGTCCGTGGCCTGACTGCCACGACTTTATGTGCTTCTACTGTCCTGCACTGACAGCCTCACTTCTGGCCTATGTGTGGCCTCCGGCCCTATGCTGGCCTATCCCCTGTGCTCATCGAGGTGGCTCTGCGGCCCGTCCTCGACACCTACAAGAATAACATTACATTGGTATAATACCCTACCATTTCTATTCACTCCACCTCTCCTTACAATCCATGAAGCGTACACACACTAGTTCACCTTTCACTCACCACACATCTTACGGTAACACACCTCCATCGGAGTACACACTACTCACTCGCGCTACACATCCATGAACTCACTTTCCTCTATCGCTCATGGCGCACATTGCTATATCCAATATCAAGGACTTCCACATTCCTCACATATACTTATTCACATCATGGTAATAGACGAATATAATATAATACATCAATCATAATAATCAATCAACGTTCTACATACCAGTCATTACTGGAAAGACTCTCTCACTAGTCTTCTCGACTGCTCCCTTTATGTCCGCCCGATGGGCTCTTATTCACAGGTCCGCTCCGTAGGACCTTCTAACTTGCAGTGATAGTTATACAGCGCTTTCGCCTCATTCAGACCCCCCCCCCACTACTCACAACAGCACGCTTAACTTGCTTGCCTCCTGTGAGCCCTTCTTACTCTACACCCGCTCTGTAGCAATCCCCTTAATTGCACTCACTCCACTCGTGACAACTTCATTCTACAAAATAATATTATTAAAACGTGAATTTGATCTAGATTGGCACATTCGATTTTTTATCGTACCAGCGGGGGAGATTTCAATGTGACAAACGAACTGCGTGCTCAGTGTCCGAGGCTATAGGACGAATAAAAGTGGAATCAGACTTCAATCAATGACAATCTATTCGAATATCATAACACAAAATTCTACTCACCTTTTCCAGGAAGGCGTCAAGGAGAAGACAGGAACAAACTCACATAAAATAAAAACATTACTGAAATTTTCACAATGAGCATAGACTCGTGTGGGTTCATTTCTCAGTTACTGCCGTTGTTGTTCTTCTCTCCTGTCACGTGATTCGAATTTCTGTGGAATTCTCGCTGTGGACGAGCTCTCCGGGTCTTCCAAAATCCTCTTTTTTTTTCTTTGTGAAGTAATAATTATAGACAAGGCACAACATGTATTTCAGAAATTTTGTACATAAATAAAGTGTTTAATTGAACAAGACGACGCAGACGGACGCAGACATCACGTGTCAGGAAACATTATTTTTATCTTCAGCAAGGCAAGTCTTGTCCAGAATGTAAAAACCACTTTAAAAAAAAAAATCGTATCCAGCGTTTCTCTCTCTCTCTCTCTCTCTTTTCTCGGACTAAATTCTTCGCAGGATGTTGTCAAGATTACAACTCAAAGCAAAATGACTGAGGCTCTTGAGCTTGCCTTCACACATGTCGCAGATTCCCTGCAGTTTTGTCACATA
This sequence comes from Onchidella celtica, assembly GCA_963931925.1. NCBI lineage: Eukaryota > Metazoa > Mollusca > Gastropoda > Systellommatophora > Onchidiidae > Onchidella > Onchidella celtica. The sequence continues at coordinate 20,328,654 of OZ007579.1, read as the reverse complement.
TCTTAATACAGTTTCACAACAAAACGTTCATTAGTTTTTAGCGATATAATTATTTTGAAGTACACGTTGCCAAAATTGTGTTTGTCCGCAAAATAAAAATACATTTTAAACTCTCAATGGTTCATTGTGTTTTTGGCAAATTTCAAGAAAAGTCGGTGCAGGTTGGAAGATTCCAGAAAGAAAAAAAATCAGTTCCACAAATTTTGAAGAATATTTCATTTACTATCGTCGGAAAATACATACAAAGGTGACCGTCAATTTATAAGATTTAGGTGCTCAGTCAGTGAAGAGAGATAACTGTAGAGAGTTCAGAACTTCCACATAGAGTTAGCCAGATGCTGCTGCACAAACTTTCTCTTCCTCACGATTAACTATTAATGACCACAACTGTTGGTGTATTACTTGATACTGATTCACCGTTCCGCGAGGAGGAAAACTGTACAGCATTGAAGGGGTTAGTTATAGACTATATATGCCTTGTGTGTGACTCGGGAGTGTCAAAGGCTGGGGGAGAAAACCCTGATAAAAAACCGCACTGCCTTGTGTGTGACTCGGGAGAGTTAAAGGCTAGGGAGTAAACCCAAACAAAATCCGGTGGGAGGGACCCCAAGGCAGTTGGTGGGGAGGTCTGTTCCAATCCATCCTCTGGCATCCCCTGCAGCTCTATGCGATTCCAAACGTATTGGCTATGCCTTTCCTTTGGATTAAATCTGTGGAGAAGAGAGGGGGTCTGTGCAAAATGGGCTAGGCACAGGTTCCATACTTTTTGCCCAGGCTAATGCAGCATACAGAGGGAGAACACTGCCAACCTGGGCAAATACAGTGTACAAAACCCATGCCCAAAAAGCTCTCACAGCTCTATGTCAACACGGAGATGTCACTCTGTCATGGGTAATGCTCTCACAGCTCTATGTCAACACGGAGATGTCACTCTGTCATGGGTAATGCTCTCACAGCTCTATGTCAACACGGAGATGTCACTCTGTCATGGGTAATGCTCTCACAGCTCTATGTCAACACGGAGATGTCACTCTGTCATGGGTAATGCTCTCACAGCTCTATGTCAACACGGAGATGTCACTCTGTCATGGGTAATGCTCTCACAGCTCTATGTCAACACGGAGATGTCACTCTGTCATGGGTAATGCTCTCACAGCTCTATGTCAACACGGAGATGTCACTCTGTCATGGGTAATGCTCTCACAGCTCTATGTCAACACGGAGATGTCACTCTGTCATGGGTAATGCTCTCACAGCTATATGTCAACACGGAGATGTCACTCTATCATGGGTAATGCCATGAAAACAACAAGGGGAGGGGCAGTTACAGGTTTTAAGTTTTCCCAAATTGGCGAAGGGGAAGGCGCCAGGGGCCTCTTCTATCGGTGGGAGTGACTATTTAGTTACACTGGTCAGCTACCGCCCGCCTTAAGCTGAGCAGCCCTCAGCCAGTTGGGTGCCGACCCGCCACATCTGCCTGCCTCATTGGGTACATGGGGATAGATCAAAAATCGAAAAGTTGATGTAAATGATGTACCTCGCTCAAAACGAAAAAACCAAATAAAAATTAGCACTTGGAACGTTAGGACCATGTGCCCTGAACTTGACCAAAACATCGATATGACAAAGAACGACTCATTAAGAAAAACTGCAATAATAGACAAAGAATTGCTTAGGCTGAAAGTGGACATCGCAGCTTTACAAGAAACCAGACTGGCAGATACTGGTACACTCAAAGAGCAACACTACACATTTTTTTGGAAAGGACTTGACTCGAACCAACCTCGTCGTCATGGTGTTGGCTTTGCCATCAACAATCGCCTGCTCAGTTCCATCAACACACCCACTGGAAAGTCTGAAAGACTCATTTCCCTAAGATTACGCACAAAAACTGGTCACACCAACATAATCTGTGTTTACGCACCAACGTTTATGTCATCAGCAGACGATAAGGACCAGTTCTACAACATGCTAAACGAAATGTATGCCACCATTCCGAAAAACGAATCAGTAGTTCTCTTGGGAGACTTCAACGCAAGAGTTGGCGCGGACCATCAGTCTTGGCCTGTTTGCCTAGGACACCACGGCGTAGGCAAAATTAACGAAAATGGACAGCGTCTCCTGGAATTCTGTTCACAAAATGACTTGTGCATTACCAACACCTTCTTCAAATTGAATGACTCAAAGAAAGTTACGTGGCAACACCCAAGATCAGGACATTGGCATCAATTGGACTTGATTATCACCAGAAGGAAAGATCTGAACACGGTTAAATCAACAAGGAGCTTCCACAGCGCTGACTGCGATACAGACCACGCCCTTGTGATCAGCAAAATGCATACAAAGCCAATGAGAATATTTAGGAGCATCACGAAACGACAACCCAAATTAAACATTACAAAAGCAAAACAAGAAGACTGTAAGAACGCTTTCACAAGAGAATTTAGTAACATCCCGGTAAATGATATGGAATCACCAAGCGTGGATGAAACATGGAACACAATTAAGACCAACATATATAACAGTGCCTCAACAGCTTATGGTACAAAGCCATCTTTCAGACATGATTGGGTTGGAGAAAACTCCACCACACTTCTTCCCCTGTTAGAAGAAAAGAGGAAAATGATGCTTGAATACAAGAAAGATCGCTCGCAAAGCAACAAAGACAAATTCAAACACATCAAGGCAAAGGTTCAAAGTGAAACAAGAAAATGCGCCAATGAGTACTGGACCAACTTATGCTCTGAAATTCAATCGGCCTCTGATGCAGGAGACTCCAGAAACATGTATGAAAAGATTAAAGTTGCACTAGGACCAACCATTTCAAAAAGTGCCCCCATCAAGACAGAAAACGGCCAAGAACTTACCGACAAGAAGGAACAACTGGAGAGATGGGTCGAACATTATTCCAAACTATATGCAAACGAAAAGCCAGCAAATCAAGGCTTAGAAGAAGCAGTCCCAAAGCTACCTGAAATGACGGATCTGGATGTGGAACCAACAATGAAAGAACTCTCTGAAGCCATCCAGGATATGAAAAATGGAAAAGCTTGTGGAGAGGATAACATTCCAGCTGAAGTCCTCAAAGAAAACCTTGAAACACTATTACCACACCTATACCACCTACTAATCGTGTGCTGGAAAACTGGAACAATTCCATCCGATATGAAAAATGCAAAAATTGTAACTCTTTACAAGAATAAAGGAGACAAAGGGGATTGTAACAATTACCGCGGCATATCATTGATGAGTATTACAGGGAAAGCGTTCTCCAAAATCATACTCAAACGATTACACAGGCTCGCTGAAAGAATCTTACCAGAATCCCAATGCGGATTCAGAGCAGAACGATCAACTGCAGATATGATATTTACAGTCCGTCAACTACAGGAAAAATGCAGAGAACAAGGAAAACCACTGTACATGGCTTTCATAGATCTGACAAAAGCCTTCGACACCGTAAGCAGACCATCGCTTTACATTGTACTGAAGTCCATTGGATGTCCACCACAGCTATTGAAGCTGATCATCTCCTTTCATGACGACATGAGTGCATGCGTCCAGTTTGACGGAAACATCTCAGGTAAATTTGCAGTGAAGACCGGAGTAAAACAAGGATGTGTACTGGCACCAACTCTATTTGGAATTTACTTTGCAGCACTCCTACAGTTCGCTTTTCAAGACTCCACAGATGGTATTTTCATCCGAACAAGATCAGATGGGTCTCTGTTCAACTTGGCCAGGTTAAAAGCAAAAACAAAGACTCGAGAAATCATGCTGCGTGAACTCCTCTTTGCAGACGCATCGTGCAGTAGTAGCCCAAAACAACGAACAACTGCAAAATAGGATGGACTTATTGTCAAATGCATGCGGCCTCTTTTCCTTGACAATTAGTGTTAAAAAGACAGAGGTAATCGGACAAGGTACACTATCTCCTCCCGACATTTCATTGAACGGCAACAAGATCAACTCAGTTGAAAAGTTTACCTATCTTGGCTCCACAGTAACAGCATCACTATCCCTGGATGAAGAACTAAACGCCAGAATTGGGAAAGCAGCTACAACTTTTGGCAGGTTATCTCAGAGAGCTTGGAACAACAAAAAGCTGACACTCAAGACCAAAATTCTTATTTATCAAGCTTGTGTCATCAGTACCTTGTTGTATAGCTGCGAAACGTGGAACACCTATACAAGACACGAAAAAAGATTAAACAGCTTCCATCTTCGCTGCCTGCGGAAAATCATGGACATCAGATGGCAGGACAAAATCACCAACAGCGAAGTTCTCAAACGAGCAAAGCTCACCTCAATTCAAGCAACACTGAGAACAAGACGACTCAGGTGGATAGGACATGTCAAAAGAATGGATGATAGTAGAATCCCAAAGCAGATACTGTATGGTGAGCTAAAAGAGGGAAAACGTCAAAGAGGTAGACCAAAACTACGTTTCAAAGATATCTGCAGGACCACACTGAAAGATTTTGGGATCGATGAAAAATCATGGGAAAATGTGGCAGAAGATCGAACGACCTGGAAGGGAGCCGTCAGGAAAGGTGCTGCCAAATTTGAAAAAAATCAAAGAGAAATTAGGGAAGAAAAAAGACAGAAAAGGAAGGAAAAGACAAATGAAGTCACGAAGGCGAGTATATGTGCTCACTCTGTGACCGAAGATGTAAATCGAATATCGGACGGATTAGTCATGAGAGGAGCTGCTCTCGGCATCTGTCTTGAAGTCAGAAAATGCTGCAAAGACCGTCTGCAAAGACGAAAAGGGTCGTATATATATATGGCTCCACATGGCTCAGAGACTGTGAACTACATGTACCAGAAATTGATTATTTCAAACAATCATGTAACTGCAGGAGTCAAGCTAGACCTAAGAGGCAATATTTTTGCTAAGCTGTTCTGTCACTGGGCTTTTATCTTTTAAAACATGGACTGTCGGAATACAAAATTATCGGAAAAATACTGTTTCTAAATATCCGTGGACAAAATTCGAGCGGCTGCCGGTGCCCCACCGACTCAGCTTCAATCTGAGGGCCAACTATAATATTGAAATTTCAGGTGAATCAGCGCAGAAATAAGACCTCAGGCGTTGACATCAGTTTGGAATTGTCTTTTTTATAAGTATTATTGTATTTATTATTAGACTAGTGACTAGCAAAAAGCGCCCATTCTACGAACGGTAACCACCCCTCCCTCTCTCTCTCTCTCTTTCTCTCTCTCTCTCTCTCTCTCTCTCTCTCTCTCTCTCTCTCTCTCTCTCTCTCTCCCGTCCTCCCCCCTTTCCTTCCCACTTTCTTTCTTTCTCTCTCTCTTCCCTTTCCCTTTACCCTATCTATACAGTCTGTCAAAAATAACCTGACGCCTTTGTATTTTTATTTAAATCTCGGTTATTATGGGTCGAATCGATATAAAAATTTTAGAGGTGTTTGATGATTTAAAATGAAACAGAATTAACACACTGAATCAAAAGGTTGGGCCCATGTTAATTTGTTGTGTTATTCGCAATTAACAGGGGGTCATAAATCAAAAGTCACAAATCTCGTAACGAGTGTGTCCGCCTCTTGCATTGATGACAGACTGGCATCGGCGACGCATAGACTGGATCAGTCTAGTGATTGCAACAGTGTTTACTGATACTGGTCGAGCATTTGCCATTGCATTTTTAGGCCGTCGGTTGTCTTTTGGGCTGTTCTGAAGAAATGTCGAGCGCGAATAAATGGTCCTGTCTCCGAGATGTCAACCTAGCTCTGCCTGGCCTTGGGAGGTCTTTTATTTACGGTCCCAGTTGCTGCCAGACGGTTTCTTGTATCGTATACCGTCTGTTTGCTGAAGTTACATTGCCTCGCTACAACAGCATTAAGGGACGCGGCATTAGGCATCACAAGAATCTGATTTCTTTCATCATGGCTAAGTCATGGCAGGTTTATCGTAATGAAAAGCGCTGATTTAAACATGGCGAATCAAAGAAATTGAGTCCACCTTTCCACGTGTGTTTTTTTCTTTCTTTTAAATCAAATTTTAATGCTAAGAGAATGGAAAAATCAAAATCACGTGACCCGGTAGCTTAAGCCGACCATAAGGACCCCAAGCGGGAGTGAGTAAAGTTCATAAATGGTCTTAGTGTTCTCAAACAGGTGTGAGAATTTCATCACAATGGGTGATGCAGTTTAAAAGTCACGCACTTTCAAAACGTGTCAAGTTAATTTTGAAAGACCGTATTATTTCTCCCGGCCCCCTCTGCTCTCTCTCTCTCTCTCTCTCCCCTTCCTCTTTCTCTCCCCTACCCTGGATATTGCCACATTAACTTGTTGAAACAACCTGAACACATTAATCCTACTAGTAACTGCCCCATTCTTCGAATGGTAAAAAAACAAAGCTCACCACTCCAGACCGAAAGGAATCAGCACAAGGACATTGATGTCGAGGCACTGGGTCATCCACATAAAATCGGCGATCAATAGATAGATAGGATAGCATTACAGTAGTACACAGTGCACAGTAGTGCGCACCGAGCATTTTTCATGGGCTCATGTGTTCGTAAAAAATGATCTAAATATTTACGCACAGTTTTCTTGGTATGAATGAATGGCACTCACCTCATCTGTATAACACTATACTCGGTATCACTATCAAAGTTTTCTTGGCGTGGCTGGATCGTGAACTCTAGTTTACATTTCCGGTAAGAGGCGGAAATGACGAAATTGACGGAAGTACACTATCACGTCGTATTCGCAATCATGAATTGATAACTGATAATTGTAACTGAATTTCTGGGAAAAGTAAAGAGTTTCGGGAAAAAATGAGCTCGACACGTACAGGCTTAATAAATTTTACATACATGTGCCAAGTTTCATTTCTCTACCTTTGCGTAGTAAAAAAGCCTTTGCGGTCGCAAAGTTGGGCCCAAACTCCATTATCATATGATATTAAATTCAACGGTCATATTTTCATGCGCTACACGCTGAATCACGGACTTGGAAACACACGCTGCTTCATGAGTGCTTGTGCCCAATTGTTGATCTGTCTAGATGTAGGTCATGATAACCACGGAACTTGAATTCGGCACAAAGACCAATACAAACTTACTGTTACACTACAGTTCCTTACAAAGTACGTAGATGTGATTTTCGACCAGCAATTTTATTGTGTAAAGAAAGTTTTAAGAAAAGTGAAGAACGAAGAGTGGCGAACAGCCAAATTTCCCACCATACTTTTTGATTCTACCAGTACTCGCAAAAACAATGCGTCCCCTTTTTGCCGTTAAAAAAAAAAAAACAGAAAAAATAAATAAAATAATATTAACGATTAAATTTTGTTCCAAATTTATGTCCACGTAATTCATCTTCAAAAATTGAGGCCGTACACCAAGTTTCCTAATTTTTAGTCACGTACTCATGGCGTTTTGGATGCTTTCTTGTTCACCCTCTAGATTCTTTTTGTACGATGATGCTGATGACGACGGTGGTGATGACGGACTTACTATTTCCGCTATGTAGTCAAATTGGGTCTTGCTTAAACATTGCTTTTTAAAATTGTTTTAGTTTAGGGTTATAGTTAGGTCTAGGATTAAGATTATTCAATTGCCTACAGTAATGGTTTAGTTGACCACATGACCAAAATAATTTTTCCACAAGCTAACAACAAAAACCCTGCTGACAGTATTTTGGCTCCCTGGTCCAACCTAACCCTACTATAATAATATTGTTCTGTAAAGAATGTTGCGTGTTAAGGCAGCTTGGTGGTCGGTTTTGCCAACTTCTTTTCATTACGAGAAAAATGCAAAACTAATTTGTATGTACTCTATACTCAAGGCACAAAAGTGGCAGACTTTCACCCAACATTCGCTTGAACTTCATCCGTGAACTTTGTAGTGCCGTCTGACAGTCGTGAATAGAAGATTTAAATAAGCCATACAGATTTCTAATGTTTGGTTGAATTTGATGTGACATGGCAACGTGAAGACGATCGCCAGGAGGACTTGCGGGAATTTGCGTTTTGTTACAAAACAGGGAAAGGCATATTGCAATATCATAAAGTTTCTCTTCATCTGTTTTGATTTCTAACCGAACAGTGATTGATATTTTTGTCATAATTAGGCAATACACATCGAAGAATATCTTACAAGCCTTTGAACCTGCCAACCAGTCACCAACCAGTCTCACCCGTAACTTAGCACACCCAAACTGTCAGGGCAATTTGATAGAGAGAAAATGAAAAGGAAAGGGGTGGGGGGGAGGTTGGTAGTTTCCAGGACCGAGAATACGATTTCTGGTCAATAAACCGTGCGGGGCGCCATGTACAGACATTGTCAAGAAGATGTGCCGTCAAACTCAAAATTCTAATTCATGTTTTTCGATGGTAAAGGGAAAACCACAATAAGATTAAAATGATGCTTTGAAATGGTTGGATAATAATAATATTATGCGACACCGCCTTGATGACTATCGTCAGTTAGGTACGTTTGAAAGTAGTATACGAATAATATATTGGAATTTTCCTGTTAACTGTAGGAAGAGGTGAAAAAGGTGCCGTAATTGTGCAAAGTTTCTGATTTATTTTATATGATATATTACGCTGAACTGGTAGGTTCTTGCCATGGGCACTGTCTCGCCATATCAAGAGTCTAGTTTTGGAATTTTCGGCCACAGTGTCTGTCACAATTCAATGTTAAAACTAGGCTTACCTGGCCGTACATTGCTGGTCAATCAGTGACTAAATATTAGAAAAAAACACAGTAAACGAAAGGCTTTGCTACATAAAACTTTTCTTTTTGCCATATTTTGTCTTTGGTCAGGCAGTGAACAATTTGAATGTTTCCATAAAGCGTGACGTACAACTACTGGGGAGGGAGAGGGGGAGGGGGAGGAGGATATCGTTGTCTGTACACATTTTCACGCATATCTGTCCATCGTAAATACTGATGTCCCAGTAGTAATGTGCATGCACCAATACACACTTCACAACATTTTCGGATAATTAAAGACTAAAGAGGTTTCATTTTAAGAAATGGTACAGGGTGTTTGTAGATATGGGGTTTTATTCAGACAAATAGAATTTCAACTTACAGCATCATACATAGGTAGCTGCCGAAGTTTGCCATGCCCCTTTCCCGTACATCGCTCGTGGTCTGCAGCTCCAAGCCTGGGCCAACAAGATTTGGTCTATAGACTATAACTTAAAATGGAAGGAAGATATTATACTATTACACTTTTCTTTGTGCAGTTTCGCTCATTCTCTTGTCATATCTTTGCCATGCTTGAGTATTACAAACCACCAGAACCACGTTCTGAAAGCACCCAAATGTGACCAAAGGGTCTTTATAATTCATTTATCACCTCGAGACTTAAAATAATAATTTTGACTTCGTGCAAACACGATCAGTCTTGAATAAAATCACATGCCGGTCTTTTCATGGCTCTTTTCAAGATCGAGATGAAATATTACTAGAGGCTGGCGACCTACCGCCCTCCCAAAAAAGCCGGTGACGAAATTGTACCTTGGTTCATTCCTTGAAGCTGAAACTATTGTTATGGAGTTCTTTTTTGTTGTTGTTGTTTTTTGCGTTCACCAATGACTGTTCGCTGAAACTTTCACTGGCGTTGTTTTCATGTGTAATATGCTGTGTACAGAACAAAAACAGAGCTACGTGACCTTAAGGTGGCAAAATAGTCCCACTTTACTTTAATATTCATTTACTTCACTTTAATATGAATATACTTTTAATTGCATCCTAACTGGCAAATTCTAGCCACGTGGCCTGGAAACTGTAGCCAAAGATTGGCGAAAGGATTGGTTCAAAAGAACATATATGACGGGATCAAATAAAGACATGATATAGAGAGGCACTATGGAGAGCGCTGTTTTCAAATCTGTTGCATCGGATAGCTTGAAGATAGCGTTTAAGTGGTTTACGGAGAAAGGTAGCCAGCAGCCTACAGAGGTTACCACAATGAGAGAGAACATCACAGAGGCCTTGATCTGTATGCCCGTAAGTAGTCTGGCGCACACTTTGGCAGGAGGCCCCACGTAATTATCTGGAGTTAGCTTAACGGCCGCCCTGGCATAGCTCAGCATTTCTTCTCTCAGCCATTTCTCTTGGACGGAGAGAGTTTTCCGGATGCCCGGCGGGCCGCCCGGGTGTAGACTTACTGCTGGTGACTTTCGGCGGGCTATAGGTCCTGTCATAACTGTGGGATGGACAGTAAATTTGACTGAAATGCTTTTTTTAGATTTCCTCCCACGCGCATATGGGCCAGCTACCGGCTTTTGTGGGCCAGCTATCGGCTTTTGAACTGATGTTACCGTCAAATGTACATGCTGATCTGTTGAATGATCTTTTCCTGTTGCCACTTTCTTCGGGAGACCTGCACAGCTATTTTTAGAAGTCGGTTTTTCTCCCGCGAATGTTGTTTGATTACCTGTTTTGCTTTGCAAAGAAATGTTTCGCGCAGATTCCTCCAGATTTAATACACCAAGAAACTGACTTGCCTCATACATGCGATGTAGGATTCTGTATTTGAAAGCAATGCGCCTGGTGCTCTTTGAATACTTTGGCACAGATTCGTAGTATTTGAATTCCCTTTTAAGAATTTGATATTCCAGCTGGGCCCAGAAATAGATGCTTGAGTAAACAAATAAAATTATTACTGATGGGAAGACAACGACTAGGGCTAGGACAAATGCAGTGTATACCCTAACACTTGTAACGCCAGCCTCTGGTAGAGACAGTGATATGATGCCAAGAAGAATTGCAATTAACCAGAGAAGGCCCAGGAGTTCATAAACCCGAGTGAATGTGATGCGCTTATGATATCGGGTATGAAAAATAATATAGTAGTATTTATCGAGGGCAATCAGGCCACGGTGAAAAGAAGCGACACATGTTGTGACTGTCGCGATGACTGAGCATGGTTTCCTCATCCATGCTGTACGAAGTCCAGAAATATCGTTTTGGAGTATTAACTTGGAGAGCAGAAGCATCAGACACAGGTTCACATTTGCAAAGGCCAAACTCCAGACGTAGATGTTGCATTTTAACTGCCGAATAGAGCGAATATGTATGGGTAGCAAAAAGACAAGCAAGTTCAACACAGTCCCAGTGAAGGCAATCAAGGTCTCGATCAGAGAAAATATGGAGAGAGGCTCTTCATGTGAATGGTTACTGTAAAAGAAGCCAAAGGAGTGCTCTTGTCCTGATAGGCTGTGATCGGTTCTGGCCTCCATCCATGCCTGAAAATACAACAACTAAGGCAAGACTATTCAACATGTTCTGGTCGCGGGCCACGGATGCAAATTTCACTCCCATCGTGAGCAACAATCTTAGCTGTTAAAATGTTGTACGACAGTATACCCCCAGACACATATGCACAGTAGCTGAGCAGTCAAACATTTATACAGAGAGAGAGAGAGAGAGAGAGGAGGGAGGGAGGGAGAGAGAGAGAGGGGGAGAGAGAGAGAGAGAGAGAGAGAGAGAGGGAAAGAGAGAGAGAGAGAGAGAGAGATGTCAAAATTCCCTACGTCTTAGAGGCGGAGATATCAGAAATGATTATATCACATGATAAATACATAGGTAGGCCGCGGGCCTCCAATTGGACTGGTATGACTTGAGGAAACAATGGACCATGCGCATGCCATAAAGGACTACAGGTACGAAAACAAAGGCAAGTGAGAATGATCGATGTACGTAGCGATTTTTTTCAAAATTTTATTTGTATACTAGATACCTTTTATTGCTAGGCCATACTACTGTCATCGATCATGATAAATTTAGCTGTCTTTGTACAAGATACCTGTAGAAAAATCCATCTTCATTTTTTCTTTTCTTTTCCTTTACGTAACTAGCATCGTATCGTTTCTGAATTATTTATTCTTACGCGAGGCTTTGCAATATACACCTTTTCCTTTTTGCTATATTTTGACTTTTCTTCAGCTCTGGCTCAGATCCCACAGATTTTCTGTGGTTGTTGTCACTTGTACGTACGACCCCCCCCCCCCCCGCGTTTTGCGCTTATGTATACTACCAATCCCTAATCCCGTCCTTATAAGTTATCCTCAACCCTAAATCTTATCGAATCCCTGACCCTCACCCCTACACTTTCAAGAACAAACAAACAAACAAAAAGGAGGAAAACAAAAATAAACTGTGAAAGAATAATTAATTGAGGCTGTTGTTAGGAGCATTTCGGGGGGAGCTTTCTACCTCTGGAGTCACAAAACACTTTAGAATACGTGCCCCTAGCGCAAAAAAATAACTTGTGAGACGCATAGATCTACATGTAACCACATTCTTATTAAAATTTGTCACAGAACATTAAGGTAAATGCTATAACCTGTGAGTTTGTGTGCACATCTAAGATACCTATGGTTAAAAAGAGGCGCCCGTCATCGCTCAAGTCCGATGCAACCATAGGGAATCCATCTGCAAAGTGATTTATTGTTGGTGTTTTGTTTTTTTTTGCTTCTTAGTAAAGCGCCTGTACACACTGGTTTTGCCCTTTAGCGGAAGTGGCGCCCCAAGATCTCGATGAACGCAATTTATTGAAAGCACAATTTTGCACCATAACTGACCCACAGGTTTGGATAAATCATACATGCATTCGAAGATCCCTGGCGCACCTGAAAATCCATTATCACCAGAAATCACGGCCAAACGGTGCCAAATCTGGCACTAACTATTTGTTACAGTATATCTTAATGGTAAGCATTATCCGTGACTTTCTTCATAAATTTCATAGATTTTTTTAATGTCCTGTGATTACAAGAATGCTATGGTATTGAATTATTCATAATCCACGGTCGCATCTTATTATCTAAATAATATATTTTGGTAACTCGAAACTTTGGTCACCTAAGGCTCAGGAACGGCATCACACTCAGGCTTCAAACTTTGCACAACAGCATATTATCAGTGCGAAATTAACATGGGCTATATTAGAAATTATGAAATGTTCAGGCTCTTACGTTTCATTTTTCATTGTTTCGGCATCATTTAGATCTATTTCGAGTCATGGTTCGCCATTTTAAGATTTCATGACACGCTATTATGATCTATTTTTAGTATCGTGGGGCAGTTCCCCTCATCGTTCATTCGCTGAAGGAAGCAAACTGTGGATTAACGAAAACATGGATCGCCCGTAAACTTTACCGAAAGAGTCCAGTCCAGAGTAGGCGCGGAATCCGAGTCGATACTGATTCTGCCATTGTATTTTTTTGTCTCTGAAAGGAACTTTACTTTGTGTACTAGATCTAGATCATTATAAGTAGTAAAGATATTTCTCCCGGGCAGGGCCGGGTAACTCAGCTAGTCTTACTATAATGGAGCTAGAGAGTGAACCTGTAAGCAGCTAAAACTTCGTGACTACGCCACAAAAAATTATGAAACTTGGTGCATTGCTTCAATTTTTGACGAAGAGTTACGTGGACACACTCATTTTGAACGAAAATCAGTCTTTACTATTATTTACATTAAATTTTTTCGAGCCGCAAAAACAGAGACGCATTTTCGATGAGTACCGGTGGAATCACTATAATGGGGGAAGTGCATATCCGTACAACATTTTGTACCGTTAAAGATAGTGCATATCCGTACAACGCACACAAGTCGATGACGTAGAACACACACCGGAATACTATATTACTGACCTTGTTAATTTGCATAGTTTTGAAAAATATGAATCGGATTAGTAGCAAAACAGTCTGATTTCAGCTGCTCGGAGATTGCGAGATCTGCGCTAATAATATACTTGAGTGTACGTCGATCACCAATGGCTACCCCAACCCCTTTTCGCCTGATTAGTCAATCTGACTACCGCCCATTGATACAAACTGACTAGACATTCACGCCTCCAGGTCCATCTGACTATTCCATGTGTTGTCATTTTAAATTCGTGAACACCATACCAAGTTTTGTTTCAGCAAACCTTCACCAGTCGTGCTTTTTGGTAAACATGTTGTACGGATATGCCTGTCCATATCCATACAACATGTTGTACGGATATACACTTCCATAATGGAGCTAGAGAGTGAACCTTAAGCAGCTAAAACTTCGCGACTACGCCATAAAAAATTATGAACTTGGTGTACTGCATCAATTTTTGACGAAGAGTTACGTGGACACACTCATTTTGAACAAAAATCAGTCTTTACTATTATTTACATTAAAATTTTTTGAGCCGCAAAAACAGAGACGCATTTTCGATGAGTACCAGTGGAATCAAAAAGTGTGATCGAAACTTTCACTCAGTGACTACTTCGTCTTCGTTCTTCGCCTTTCTTAAAACTTTCTTCAGACATTGTTGGTCAAAAATCAACATTAAACATCACATCCATGTATTTTGTAATGATCCGTAGTGTGAAAATAAGTTTATTATTAGTATAATTGCATTGAATCTAACCAAGATCTAGATCAGGAGTTGGGCTCAAGCAGCCTGTGTCAGAGTGTGTTGTGTAGCGCACGGAAAATGATTGTTGAACTAAGTATAAATGTGTTCAGGTTTTTTAAGAAGTTATTGTTGCAGTGCCTTTTGAACACTGTAACAGCTTTGTCAAGTCGCCTAAGCTTGGGGAAACTATGAGCACATCAGGCATTAGAGCATCTGTCAGGAAGAGAGGGGAAGGGGATGGGAGATGGACTAGAGAGGTTGGTATTGAGGACAAAGGGGTGATGGAGGGGGAGGGAGAGAAGGGAAATAGAGGGGGAACAGGGTAACCGGGGTGGGAGAGAGAAAGAGATGGGATGGATGGATAGAACTTAGTTGGGGGAGGGGGGTCGGGTGAGGGAAGGAGGGCGGAGTCAGATTTATCCCTTGGAAAGGCCTCATCTAGAGCTGCCCAGTTTATGTCAAAATATGCCCTTAGTACCGTTCATAGAGAGGGCGCTTTACCTTGTCTTATTATAATTGAGCTAGAGGGTGAACCTGTAAGCAGTTAAAACTTCACGAGTACGCCATCAGAAATGATGAAACTTTGTGTACTGCATCAATTTTTGGCGGAAGGTTACGTGGGCACATTCATTTTGAACAAAAATCAGTCTTTACTATTATTTATATTAAAATTTTTTGAGCCACAAAAACAAAGACGCATTTTCGTCGAGTAGAATCAAAAAGCATGATCGGAAATTCCGTCCATGATCTCTCTATATACATAGGTGGTCGAAAAAACATGATCACATCTGTGTATTCCTACGTGAAATTGTCGTGTAACAGAAGTTCAGTTAGCCATTGCATCGAATCGAAATGTTAATTAACCTAGATCTAGAATCTAGATATAGACTAACAGTTGGGCTTGGTACATGGAAAATTTGCAAGATTTATTTTTGCGTGGGTCGGCTAGTCATACTATAATGGAGCAAGAGGGTGAACACGTAAACATCTAAGCTTTCATGCCTAGGTGACCAACAATTTTGAAACTTTACATACTGTCTCAAGTTTTGACGATAATTTGGAACAAAATTCAATATTTTTTTTATTTTTTTTGAACCGCAAAAGGAGGGGCGCTCAGTCGAGTAAAAGAGAAGAGTACGATCGGAAATTTCATCATGTCTCTGTGACCGCCATTCAACAAACGGCACTATGTAATAATATTTAAAAAAACATGCCAGATTTTTTTTAACAAGACCGACGACCGCTCCAACGGCTCGGGTTTGCCTAAAATCTTACAGATACCTTCTTTTTTAGATTTGGAGAGTTCAATGGGTGGAGGAGTATGTAATTTGCTTTATGTCGCTGATTACGTCCCAATCCTTTCTTTTTCCGCCAACGCATGCGCCGGTGACTTTATCACCACCTGCGATATGTTCAGTGCGCAGATTAGTGCCATTTCATGACAAGATTTGCCTTGACTGCTGACGGGGTGCGCGGGGCAATCACGGGCAGGGGAGATGTAATAAGACTCAAAATCTATCCAAAAGCAAACAAATATACAACAATAAGATAAACCTAAAGGAACGAGCAAGGTGAAGCAGACCTCTGATAATCACCAAGAACTGCAACTAACAAACACATGTATCCCGGGCAACGCCGGGTACCCCAACTAGTCAATATAATAATTTTTTTTTTAAACTCGCGGGATTTTTAACACGCCCTACCACCGCTCACACAGTTCGGATTTGCCTAAAACTTTACAAGTACCTTCCTTTTGGTCTGGGGAAGGTTCCTTATTAGATTTGGAGACTTGAAAAGTTGAGTTTTCTTTGTGTCGTTAAAATCACCAAAGCCCACTCAATGTCCTTTCTTTGCCACAGATGCTTGAACCTATGACGTCATCACATTCCGCGATTTGTTTACTGTTAAACCTACTCTACTACCCAGTGAGCTCTTCATTGTCATTTCATGAAGGCTGACGGGAGGCGAAAGGCATCAATGCGCAAAGAAGGTGTGTGTAGCGTCCTATGGGCCAACAATGTTGTCGGCAGCCCTCGGCGACCCCTCGTGTGCTAGTTTTTACTTCTCTTTGATGTCTCGCTGTGTGGCGTAATTGTTTTATTGTAGGTCAGTCGAGAACGTACTATATCATTCATGTTGGAGTAGTTGCGCTAGGTTGGCCTTGGAGTGACGCAATTCTGTGACGTGTCTAATTGCGCTTAGGTGGCCTTCATGCATCCCGTAGTTTCTGGATTTCCCGTTCGTGAACGTTCTATCTGGATGGGTATATAAGGATGGCAAGCGAGTGAAGGTGTGTGTGTGTGCAAGACCCAGTCTAACTTTTTGTATGTAGATAGAAAAACTTTGTAATAATTTGGAACGTAATCGCAGTAAAGCAAATTATACCATAGTGATTTTTTTAGATAAAAATATTAGAACCGGAGAGCAATTTTTGCGAAAACAAATGAAACAAACCAGTGGCATAGAAATTGACATAATGCATAAAATGAACATAATACTTGCCCATCTCATCTTATAAAGTTTTCAGAAAAAGCCAAGAAAACTGTTTAGCAAAGTGACATTAATTTATTATCGTGTCATTTCTTTAGGCTATTACTACAGGAACGAAATCACATCTGCTTTTCTGTTTACATAACATTGTTGGACTTGACCTCATGGACAACATGAAAAATCATCACATTTTAATTTTTTTTTAATTTTATGTAAACGCAGTGACGATTATTAATACATAGAAGTCGAAACATCTTCAGCAATAACAATTCTGGTAGAGTCCAAACCCACTACCACCTGGCCTGTACTGATAACCTGTGGTTTGACTACACCAAGACTGTTTAATGAACCACGGTTAAGATTTACTTCCTTCCCAGAGAACCCTCGAGTTTCCGGTGTGGTACAACTACTGAAACATTTCACATGGTGCCCGGTCCTGTAGATCTGGGCCACTTTCACATTTATCTACAAATATTTACATATAAAAATAAAAGTGTGCATGCGTGACTGCGCACGTATGTGTGTGTCTATGTGTGTGGTGTGCGTGTGTGTATGAACATGTGTCGGTGTGTGTCTCTGTGTGTTAGAAAGATAGACCTCTGTGTGTGCGTGTATGTGTGTGTGTGTGTGTGTGTTTGTCCGTGTGTCAGAAAGACAGACCTATCTTCTGACAATATTAAATTGACGTTTCTAGTTTGAATTGCCAAAGGCTTCCGAGTGTCAGGAGTTCAAAATCTTTGTAGTTGTTGTTATTGTGATTGTTGTTATTGTTGATGGTGATGATGATGCTGTCGGGAAGTAATGCGTTGCCTTCTGCGACAAAAAAAGTATCTGCATGAGAATTGTTTTTGTCTCCTTTTGTACCTTTAATCCCTAGTTTCTCTGTCTCTGTGTCTCTCTCTTCTCTGTCTCTGTGTCTCTCTCTTCTCTGTCTCTGTGTCTCTCTCTTCTCTGTCTCTGTGTCTCTCTCTCTTCTCCCTCTCTGTGTCTCTCTCTTTTCTCTGTCTCTGTGTCTCTCTCTTCTCTGTCTCTGTGTCTCTCTCTTCTCTGTCTCCGTGTTTCTCTCTTCTCTGTCTCTGTGTCTCTCTCTCTTCTCTGTCTCTGTGTCTCTCTCTCTTCTCTGTCTCTGTGTCTCTCTCTTCTCTGTCTCTGTGTCTCTCTCTCTTCTGTCTCTGTGTCTCTCTCTCTCTTCTCTGTCTCTGTGTCTCTCTCTTCTCTGTCTCTGTGTCTCTCTCTTCTCTGTCTCTGTGTCTCTCTCTTCTCTGTCTCTGTGTCTCTCTCTCTCTTCTCTGTCTCTGTGTCTCTCTCTCTTCTCTGTCTCTGTGTCTCTCTCTTTTCTCTGTCTCTGTGTCTCTCTCTTCTCTGTCTCTTTGTCTCTCTCTTCTCTGTCTCTGTCTCTATCTCTCTTCTCTGTCTCTGTGTCTCTCTCTCTTCTCTGTCTCTGTGTCTCTCTCTTCTCTGTCTCTGTGTCTCTCTCTTCTCTGTCTCTGTGTCTCTCTCTCCTCTGTCTCTTTGTCTCTCTCTTCTCTGTCTCTGTGTCTCTCTCTTCTCTGTCTCTGTCTCTCTCTCTTCTCTGTCTCTGTGTCTCTCTCTTCTCTGTCTCTGTGTCTGTCTCTTCTCTGTCTCCGTGTCTCTCTCTTCTCTGTCTCTGTGTCTCTCTCTTCTCTGTCTCTGTGTCTCTCTCTTCTCTGTCTCTGTGTCTCTCTCTTCTCTGTCTCTGTGTCTCTCTCTCTTCTCTGTCTCTGTCTCTCTCTCTTCTCTGTCTCTGTGTCTCTCTCTTCTCTGTCTCTCTGTTTCTCTCTGTCTGTCTGTCTGTCTCCTTTTTTTTCTCTGTCTTTCTATGTGTATGTCTCTTCTTCTCTCTCTCTTCCGCTCTCTCTCTCATTCTCTCCCTCACACACCCACACACCCACACACACACCCACACCCACACATACACACACACCCACACACACACATACTCTCACACACACACACACACACACCATTCTCTGTTTCTCTGTAAGAACAAATCACTTGGCATACTTTTTGTGTCGGGTTGACTGTCAAGTCTCATTCTGGTATTTACTCTTCTTAGCAATCCCACACTACTAAGACAATCATTCCAGCATTATTTTGTATTCCCTACTGGATTCAAGTCCGTCCGTCTCCCACCCTCTACCCGCTTGTCCACTGATCTATTGTTCGTTTTCTGTTCTTCTGACTCTTTATGATGATTTACCGAATGATGAGTGGTAGTTCAAACTGGTAGCTAACTAAACAAGAAACACCAGAAAGTGTCCCCGCGGAAATAAATGCACTAAGTTTTATCAAGAAAACTTCGCCCTTTCGTAGATCTGTGTATACCATACTATCTCTATGGTGTATACTTATTTGTATTGATTATTTCGCATTGCCTTTTAAGCCATTTAGGCTTAAATGAAAAAGATGTCTTCATTTAAATCGGAACGGGTGTCATGGAGATAACTTCATAATGTTATTAAACCGCTGACAGGTGAGTAGCGTGAACACAGGGAGTTTAAGGGGAAAGGCAGACCAAGGCTGGTGGAGGCCCCACATTGGTGACTCACCACCTGATAGCTATGCATCACACTAAAACACTACACACAAAAGAAAAATAATACTGTTATTTCGGAGTTTCCCACGGGAGTGAAAACATCTTAAACCTTTCGATATCTACATATCTGGATTTTTTTTTAATCCAAAAGCCTCGGCTGCTTTTATATTGTGCTTCGCACAACATTCAAATCTTGCATGGTGCTCCTGAAACTGCTCAACTTAAGCCGATAAAATACATAAGCCTTCCTTCAGTTTATTTGAAAAACCATTTTTTTTATTTCTGGAAAACACATTTTTATTTAATACTATTCGTGGTCAGCGTTCCGTATATTAACTGACCACTGCGCACACTGCTGTAGCTTTTATCGCTACCAGGGGCTTATATATTGAAATGACGCCAAGCATTCTACAATGATGAATTCTCTGATCTTCAGATGAAATTTTTCAAAGGTTTAACTATTACATGGCATTGTTGTGACAGGAAGGTCTCTGCAATATGTCACTCACATCAAAACACGACAGAGATATCACTACAACCAAAACCCAATCATGGAGAGAAAATCAATGAAGCTGCAATAAGGTTTGGTGCAAAACTACAGGTAAAGAAACATACTACTCCCACCCCACCCCCCCCAATGAAAAAAAAAAAAGTTCCATTTTGCGATGCATAGGCTTGCGTTGGCAAGAGAACTACACGACAAGTTCTAAAAGAAAAATAAATTATATATGAACTCAAAAATTATTAAATTATTACTAGCTTTTGATAAACTAAAACTTTCATGAGACTAATACAAAAAAAACAAAAACGCGAAAAAACATTCTTAATGAATGTAAAGAAAAACATGACAATGGGAAGGCAATCTACACCGAGATACCGGAGAGGATGTTCAGAACGTTTTGCCTGTGTGAGAGAATGTCCTGAACTTGGAGAGCTGACCGGGATCCAATCAACACCAAGTGTGATATCGATCATTATCAGCACCAGCTAGATTATCTTAATACAATCTCTCATCCCAGGAGAATGCAAGGTAATTTTCTATCTTGTTCGAAATCATCATGCTACAGTAGTCTAACATCACAAGCCTGATAGCTTCACACTGGATCTGTGCCCCCCTCACATACACTCGTGAGTTCAGCGATTAATATATGATCTGTACGTGTTAATATAAAGAACAAAGTGATCACCATCAATTTTATCTGCATCTCAACCTTTGGACCCACAGGCGTAACCAGGGTTGTCTGCACCCACCACAAATAAGTATAAAAATAATAGTGATAATGATAATACGAATATTATAAGAAAAATAATAATACAGTGAAATCATAATGGCGGCCCTTGAAATCTGTGGTCTTTAATATTTGTTTGTTTAAATGTGCACAGTCCTATCTCGTGCACATTCCTATCTCTAACACAAATATTGCGCCCTGGGAATATATATGCGCCCCACCCCCTTTCGAAAAAAAAAACCCAGCTACGCCACTGTTTAAATCTGACTTATTAAGTCTGGGTAACTGAGTCTTTCCTTGTTCAAATCAGAATGAAAACCGACACCCTCTGTCTTTATTACATTGCCGCGTGTTTTACCTCAAAGTCAAGGTGATAAGCCTCTTCTCTGGGGAGCTCAATATTCATGAACAGAACAACAGCGTTTTCAAATGTATCAATCTCCTCAGTTTACACCACCACACCCCCCCCCCACCCCCCAAATCACTTTCCAAAGGAAAGAATACAAAGAATTAACTAACCCATATTTTTAAAAATAATTTTCAAATTTACTGTCTTCACATTGCGCACTGGTAAAAGTTTCAACAGTCGTTCATTCGTGTAGTTTGTTAATGAACTTTGAGCATGACTTCGATGTAGGTTGTGGTTGCCGAAAAAAAAAAGCTTTTTTTTTCTTTCAAATAAGTAGAAGGAGGTCCAGTGTTTCAGTCAGTTAAATATATCCCTGTACTATGTGGTCATTTCTCAGGTGGGTGGCTGTTCTTTCTTTTTAGCGGGAAGGAGGGGGGGGGGGCAATCCCTTTATTGTTCACTTGGGCGTTCATTTTCATCAGAACATGAAGTTCTTGCAATTTTTCTTTTTTCACATAAGTACTGTAGTGAAAAGAAAAGAAATTGACTATTGAAAAAAGAGACAGACAGACAGACAGACAGACAGATAGATAGACAGACAGACAGACAGACAGGGACAATGGAAAGAGGAAGACTGAGACAGAAAGAGACTGAGATAAAGATAAGAGGAAGAGAGAGAGACACATACGAGTTGTACAAAAAGACAGGGAAAGACAAAGGAGAGAGAGAGAATGACAGCATACCAATCAAATTTAACACCTAACCTAAAACTGGCTTGTCAGTTGCGCAATGCCGAATCTTCACCTGAAAGTTGTGAAAAATAGTCCCACCAAAAATTGTATCCTATTATATAGATTGGACATTTAGAAGAAGAATGGCCACTATTATCTAAACTATTAAATTACTGGCTTGTTGCTGGAGCACTAACGACATGTCCAAGGGAAGAGAAATTTCATTCAAATTTCATAGATGAAGGTCAAGTTATGGAATTTCACACAGTGCTTCATTTTGTTATCCTAACTTGGCTAACTTACTTGTCTTAATACATGTTATCTGTGTCATGTTGCCTCAGGTTCACATCAGCTTCAAACGAAAATGAATTAAGAATAATAACATTTCAAAAAAATAGTTTAAAGATCACCTCCACAATGTAATGTATATACAACACTAGGCGATGAGACGCAAAACGTACGATCATCCTAATTCTTTATGAAGACAAGTTGCTATTACAGGGAGAATATCATGCACACTTCATTTTATTCAATTTATTCAGGCTATTGGAGCCGGTGAACATGAGTGCATGAGTGTAGATCTATTTCAGTTTGTATCTTGAAAAGTTGGAAAGTGGTACAAGCATGTCAATAGCGGGAGTGTGATTTAAAACCTGAGAAGTCCAGCTTTATAGATTCACAGATGTCGCACAATATGCCATTGCCTTTTTAGCAAGAAGTTTGTCACGCAAGCTACCCATAATGCAAGACACGTCAAGTTTCAAGCAATATTCGGCCAGGTCTTCCATGGTTTTATTGGAGGGCGCTCTATTCTGACAGAGACTACACAAAGAAACACAGCCCCCAGCAGGGGCGAGGCTTCCTCATAATCAAATAATCAGTGATTACCCTTCGAATATTAATTCTAGAATTACTGTGCTTTCCAGATCGAGCCCAACTCCAAGTCCATTTAGTCAGTTCAGCATTCTATTCTACCTTGTTATTTTGGGTTTGTTGTTATAGTCTAACACCCCTCACTGAAAAGCATCCTTGTAGGGACTTACACCATATGAACTGGTCCAAAATCAGTGATTAACAAAGACGAAGAAGACTTGACTACACCCAGAAGCGAGCTTGAGCATAGCCTGTTTTCTTCAAAGCGGCGCCGCAGACAGCAAAATAGTGGGGGGGGGGGGGGGGGGGGAAATAGGTTTATAATCAAGGTTTGACCCGATTTTACGTACTTATGCAGGTTTTTCACTATGCGGTCGTTTTCATCCCAAATCGAAAGGTAAAGAGAAGAGTGAAAGAGTTTGTGTGGATCTTTTTGTTTTTGTTTTGTTTGAGGTAATGTAAGAATAATTTACTCTACGCACAGCAAGAGCTATCAAAGAATAATAATTATTATAGTCTAGAACTAGATATAACTGTGATCAAAATCAGTCGAACGTATTAAGAACATCAATTCACTTGATAGGTCACTCGAACCTAAACCGCAACGGCAGATAGCCACTTCTCCGAAATCGCTACACATTGTTGTGTCACAGAGATGCCATTTAAGCACTTTCTACCATTTAATGTTAATGGGTCCTTTCCGAGAAACTTTATGACATGGTAGAATAACAAAATCTCTGGCTATGAATATGACAATGAAAACGTGCTGTTTTAATAATATATATTTAAAAATCTGTGAAAAATATGCGTTTATAAGTCTGTTAGTATGAATGAATAGTGTTTGAGATTAGTTTGGGTTGTAAATTGCTGCATTCTTGTCCTGTTGACAAGAATAGTCCGCCCTTCAGATTTTTGCAGTGCCTAGCAACCGTTTCATTGTTTTAGTCGCTGCATTTATAATTATGTACATATGATGTAGCGATACGTCCTATTATGAGGATCTTACTAGCTTAAATTCTGATTACCCTCTGCAGAGGAC